>CM070873.1:139626959-140891086 GCA_036365515.1 Torymus aiolomorphi
GCAGTGTCGTTTAAAAAAGTTAATCACATACATAAAGTTAGTCAAAATAGGGTAAACTCCAGTCATGATTGACAAAATTATCACTTGATAGATAACTCCCACCGGTGAAAATACCTCTTGTCCTCGGAAGTAAGAATCGCCATTGACCCGTCCCACAAACGAAATTTGTTGAAGTACTACAGCGAGTACAATAAAAGTACATCACAGACATGTAGTAATTAGTGTTTGGCTACGCAATAAAATATCATTTTAAAATTATCCCATCATATACAGTTTTCATGGTTAAAACATTTTAGTGTCCGTGAAAGTAACATTCAGCGATGACCACTCCCACCAACGAGACTTTCGTTGGGTATCAAAGTCGTTTAGAAAAGTGAATTACATACAGAAAGCAAGTCAAAATAAGCTAAATACCAAACATGATTAGAAAAATTATCACATTATAGATAAATTCTACAGGTGAAGATACGTCATGTCCTCGGAAGTAAAATTTGTCAATTACCAGTTCCAGAAACAAATTTTTTGAAGTACTACACAGACCACAAAATAGCACATCACATACATTATGTAATTAATACTTGGCTATGGAATATAATAAGATTTTAAAAATTATCTCATGATAAACAGTTTTCATGGTTGAAAAATTCTAGTGTCCCCGAAAGTGACATATCGTGATGACCTCTTCCACAAACGAGAATTTCGTTGTGTAGCAGTGTCTTATAAAAAAGTTAATCACATACATGAAGTAAGTCACAATAGGCTAAACACCAAACATGATTAGAAAAATTATCACTTTATAGATAAATTCTACAGGTGAAGATACGTCATGTTCTCGCAAGTAAAATTTGTCAATTACCAGTTCCAGAAACAAATTTTTTGAAGTACTACACAGACCACAAAAATAGCACATCACATAAATGATGTAATTAGTATTTGGCTATGCAATAAAATAAGATTTTAAAAATTATCTCATGATAAACAGTTTTCATGGTGGAAAAATTCTAGTTTCCCCGAAAGTGACATACCGTGATGTCCTCTGCCACCTACTAGACTTTCGTTGTGTAGCAGATTATATTAGAAGAGTGAATCACATATATAAAGTAAATCAAAATAGGCTAAACATCAAACATGATTATTACAATTTTTTTTTTTCTTTTTCTCCCTTATTGCTTACAATCTGTCTACATGACAATAAGTAATTTTTATTTACAGTATAATACAAATAAGTATAATCCATAACATAAAATAACATGAGAGTACTTTCCCGCTGGTCAGTACATGTAGTTTCTGCAGAGACAGAAGTTTTTATTTACATTTTAACATATCATTAGCTGTTCAATATACACATTATGTTACAGAATTTTGTACTTTTTTAATCTTGAAATAGTGATATTTATGGTGAGGAGCTCGGTTGCAAGTTTGTTTGGGTGTTTAGTGTGTCTGTTTTTGTATTTGTGATGAATTTTTTTTGTTTCTTCTTTAACTGTAGATATATTTAAGTCTTTGTTGATTAACTCATTCGGAATAAACCATGGAGCATTTACCATATTTCTAAGCGTTTTCGATTGATATCTTTCTATGATGTTTATATTTGAATCCTATGCGGATCCCCATAGTTGGATGCCATAGGTCCAAATGGGCGTTAATATGCTTTTGTAAAGAAGCATTTTATTACTCAATGTTAGTTTAGATTGGTTACCTAGTAGCCAATACAGTTTGCGTGATTTTAAATTAAGCTGCTTGCGTTTAGTCCATATGTGTTTCTTCCATGTAAGACGACGATCAAGATGCATGCCAAGGTATTTTACACTATCGTTTTGAGGTATGGTTTTACCACTTAAATAAATAGGAGGACATGAATCTTTGCGTAAGGTGAATGTTATGTGTGTAGATTTATCTTCATTTATTTTTACTCTCCAGAGTTTGAACCGTACTTCGATTTTATTGAGGTGATTTTGTAGTTGTTTAGAGGCTGAGATAGGGCATGAGTGTGTTGATAGTACGGCTGTACCGTCGGCATACGTGGCTGTTGTGGTGTTTTCCATAACTGGTATATCAGCAGTGTAGAGTAGATAGAGCGTTGGACCGAGGACACTTCCTTGAGGTACGCCAGCATTTATAGAAAAAAGATCTGTAACTGTATCGTTTATTTTTACTTGAAATGTTCTGTTCTTTAAATATGATTTCAGTAACTTGTAGAGAGATTTGGGTAGATATCTTTTTAGTTTGATTAATAGTCCTTTGTGCCAAACTTTGTCAAAAGCTTGAGCGACATCAAGAAAGGCAGCAGTGCAGTATCTTTTACTTTCAAAGGCGTTCCTTATTGTTGATGTTATTCTATGTACCTGCTCTATAGTTCCATGTCGATTACGGAAACCAAATTGATGACTAGGAATGAGATTTTTTTCTCGGATAATCGGATTTAATCTGTTTAATATAATTTTTTCGCAAACTTTGGACATCGTTGGTAGGAGGCTAATTGGCCTGTAAGATGACACTGAATCTAGATTTTTGCCTGGTTTAGGAATAAGTATAATTTGAGCAACTTTCCATTGATCCGGGAAGTAATTTAAGCGAAAGATTGCGTTAGTTATTATTGTCAGCAGTCTTATTGCTTTTGGCGGTAATTCTTTGAGAATTTTACCATTAATTCTGTCGTATCCTGGAGTTTTCTTGTCTTTAAGATTTCTTATAATTCTTTGAACTTCTTTGACTTTTACATTTTTTACTGGATTTTTTTGTGTACTTTGGTCTACATTTTCTAGTAGTTTATTTTCTTCTTGTTCAGTAATTTTTGATTTTAGAGGTTCGAAAATTTCGCACAGGTGTTCCGCGAATAAATTTGCTTTTATCCGGATCACTTCTTGCCCAGCTGCCGTTTTCTTGTCTAATTGGAGGAATGAATGGTTGCGGTCGTCGACTTTTGGTAGCTTTCCATAGCGAGTAGTCTGATGCTTCCGTCGGAGTCAAGTTTTCTAGATAGTTTTGGATATTTTCATTTTTTTCTTCGTATAACATTCTTTTTAGTTCCTTGGTTACTTTATTTAATTTAGTTTTGTTAGTTTTTATCCTAGTCTTTTGCCAGATTTTCCTCATTTTTCTTTTTTCGTGGATCTTGTCGAGTATGTTTTTGGGAATGTTATTATTGTGGTTGTTTGATGATTTTATGCATTGAGGGGATGATTCAAAAATTGCGTTATGGATCTGTATATTAAAGTTTTCGATTGCGTTTTCAAGTTCATCGGATGTCTTAAGAGAGATATTGCACGAGAGGCTGTTATTTAAGAATTCTTTATATTTTGACCAGTTAGTATTCTTATTGTATAGTTTACTTATTTTGTTATTGCTTTGTATTTTAGTATTTAAGGTAATAATGACTGGTGAATGGTCAGAAGATAAATCTAGGCAGCTCTTGACTGTGAAATAGATAGGATTTATACCTTTCACAACTGCGAAGTCGATTAGATCCGGTAGCTTATGTTTGTCAGATGGCCAGTAGGTAGGCTCCCCTGTAGATAGCGTGAAAAGGTGATTTTTCTGCATAGCTTCATATAATTGGCGGCCTCTCGGACTGGGAGTTGGCGATCTCGAGCCCCACCACGGGTGTTTCGCGTTATAGTCACCACAAGCAATAAATCGATGACCTAATTCTTTGAAAAAAGAGGAAAACATTTCACATTTGGTAATGTGTTTCGGTGGGCAATAAACAGCAGATAACGTAATTGGCCCATTCCATTCTTCAATGATTACACTGGTTGCTTGGAGATAATCATCTGTATTTTTCAAACCTTCATAATGTTTTATTGTTGATTTAATTAGAATTGCACTGCCTCCATGAGCCTTTCCACTTGGATGTTTCGTGACATATACATGATAATTTGGGATTTTAAAATAGCTTTTTTCTGTGAAATGTGTCTCAGATATTAGCATAACGTCAATATCATGTTCTATCAGAAACTTTTTCAACTCATCAATCCTACTTGCGAGACCGTTAGCATTCCAAAAGGAGACCCTTATAATATTACTGCTGAATTTTGCTAAGTAAGCTTGTGAGAAGATTTAGAATAGTATCCATTCTCGTAATTAGCTGAGTCATCATGGTCTCGAGTTTGTTGATATTTGGTGTTATTGTTTGGATACTCATCTTGTTTTGATTTATTTCTGTTTCGGTTTGTTATATATTGTCTCTAATTGCTTGTGCATATGAAATGTTTGTTTTGATTCGATTTAACTGCACGAGATTTAATTCTTGAGTTGGATACTGGTTTAATTTTTTGTCTCTTAGAGCAGGGTATAGTTTCTGTTGAAGTTGTTTGCGCAGGGTACATCCCTTGTAGCTGGCTGGATGGTTGCCGGCACAGTTAGCACATTTCACCTCTTGCACTTTTGTCTTAATCGGACAGTCTTTCGTTAGATGATATTCTGCGCATTTAACGCAAACAGGTGTTTTGTGGCAATAATTTTTTGTATGTCCAAATCCTTGACATCTGACACACTGCGGAATATCTCTTTTTTTGCGAGGAGGTTCAAAGCTAACTATCGTGTTTAGCAAGTGGTTTATTCCATAAATTTCTTTGTTGTTTTCACTCGACTTTAGTTCTATGAAGAATAATGGTAACGGTTTTTGTGATATTTTGTTTGTAATATTTGTTATTCTTGTAACTTTGTGGTTCTTTTCTTCTATTTCCTTTTTGAGTTCTTCTGTATCAACTGATGGATGCATATTTCTAAGTACTGTTTTATATGTTTTATCTTGTTTTCTCTGGTAGGTGTAAAATTCCGTATTCTTCTTCTTAAGTTCTTCTATTATTGGCAGCTATTTTTCTGAAGTATTAGGTTGGATCTTAACTTCGTTATTTGAAAGTAACTTGAGAGTGTAGTTGTTTTCAGCTGTTTTATTTAACAGTTCATTCAATGGACGTATGTCTTCCACGCCACTGACGTATATTGGAGGAGATTTTAATGGAGTTACCTTATTGTTTGTGTTTGTGTCATGAATGTTTGATTCATCTGTAGTTTGTTTTAGCATAGAGAATGTATTTTGAGTATCTATCGGTTTGTTTAGCCAGTAATCCTGTATGTACGTTTGACGTTTCTTTGTAAGGTTTTGTTCGTCCGGACTAGTTCTACCTCTTTTACCTCTTGCTATTTTCCAGTCTTGACTATTGGTGTGGTATGCCTCTTTTCCTGTTAGATCATATATCTGTGGTTTGGCGGGTAGAGTTGTAAAATCCGTTTTTATCGGCATGGTAGCCGTTATAACTAAGCGTAAAACATTAAACTTATAAAATGTATTTGGTACGCGTGATCAGATTGTTGACATAAACACGTCCACATCGCACGGGCTCTAGTGAGTGACTGATTATTACAATTATCACTTGATAGATATATTCTACAGGTGAAAATACCTGTTGTCCTCGGAAGTCAAGTTTGCCAAATACCAGTTCCAGAAACAAATTTTTTGAAGTACTACACAGACCACAAAAATAGCAGATCACATACATGATGTAATTAGTACTTGGCTATGCAATAAAATAAGATTTTAAAAATTATCTCATGATAAACAGTTTTCCTGGTTGAAAAATTCTAGTGTCCCTGAAAGTAACATTCAGCGATGACCACTCCCATCAACGACACTTTCGTTGGGTATCAGATTCGTTTAGAAAAGTGAATCACATACATAAAGCAAGTCAAAATAGTCTAAACACCAAACATGATTAGAAAAATTATCACTTTATAGATAAATTCTACAGGTGAAGATACGTCATGTCCTCGTAAGTAAAATTTGTCAATTACCAGTTCCAGAAACAAATTTTTTGAAGTACTACAGAGACTACAACAATAGCACATCACATACAGGATGTTAATTAGTACTTGGCTATGCAATAAAATAAGATTTTAAAAATTATCTCATGATAAACAGTTTTCATGGTTGAAAAATTCTAGTGTCCCCGAAAGTGAGATTCAGCGATAACCTCTCCCACAATCGAGACTTCTTTTGTGTAGCAGTGTCGTTTAAAAAAGTTAATCACATACATAAGGTAAGGGAAAATAGGATACACTCACAACATGATTGAAAAAATTATTACTTGATAGATAACTTCTACAAGTGAACATACGTTATGTCTCGGAATTAAAATTAGTCAGTTACCAGTTCGAGAAACAAATTTTTTGAAGTACTACAGAGACCACAAAAATAGTAAATCATAGACATGATATAATCCGTATTAATATTTGAGCAATATAATCGATCATAAAAATTATCATATGATAGACAACTTCCACCGGTCAAAATACCTGTTGTGCTCGGCAGTAAGAATCGCCATTGACCCGTTCCACAAACGAAATTGTTGGAGTACTACAGCGACTAAAATAAAAGTAAATCACAGACATGTAGTAATTAGTGTTTGGTTACGCAATAAAATATCATTTTGAAAATTATCCCATCATATACAGTTTTCATGGTTAAAACATTTTAGTGTCCCTGAAAGTAACATTCAGCGACAACCACTCCCACCAACGAGACGTTCGTTGGGTATCAGAGCGTTTAGAAAAGTGAATCACATACATAAAGCAATTCAAAATAGGCTAAACACCAAACATGATTAGAAAAATTATCACTTTATAGATAAATTCTACAGGTGAAGATACGTCATGTCCTCGTAAGTAAAATTTGTCAATTACCAGTTCCAGAAACAAATTTTTTGAAGTACTACAGAGACTACAATCATAGCACATTACATACATGATGTTAATTAGTACTTGGCTATGCAATAAAATAAGATTATAAAAATTATCTCATGATAAACAGTTTTCATTGTTGAAAAATTCTAGTGTTCCCGAAAGTGAGATTCACCGATGACCTCTCCCACAAACGAGACTTTATTTGTGTAGCAGTGTCGTTTAAAAAAGTTAATCACATACATAAAGTAAGTCAAAATAGGGTAAACTCCAGTCATGATTGAAAAAATTATCACTTGATAGATAACTTCCACCGGTGAAAATACCTCTTGTCCTCGGAAGTAAAAATCGCCATTGACCCGTACCACAAACGAAATTGTTGGAGTACTACAGCGACTAAAATAAAAGTAAATCACAGACATGTAGTAATTAGTGTTTGGTTACGCAATAAAATATCATTTTGAAAATTATCCCATCATATACAGTTTTCATGGTTAAAACATTTTAGTGTCCCTGAAAGTAACATTCAGCGACAACCACTCCCACCAACGAGACGTTCGTTGGGTATCAGAGCGTTTAGAAAAGTGAATCACATACATAAAGCAATTCAAAATAGGCTAAACACCAAACATGATTAGAAACATTATCACTTTATAGATAAATTCTAGAGGTGAAGATGCGTCATGTCCTCGGAAGTAAAATTTGTCAATTACCAGTTACAGAAACAAATTTTTTGAAGTACTACAGAAACCACAAAAATAGCACATCATATACATGATGTAATTAGTACTTGGCTATGCAATAAAATAAGATTTTAAAAATTATCTCATGATAAACAGTTTTCATGGTTGAAAAATGCTAGTGTCCCTGAAAGTAACATTGAGCGATGACCACTCCCACCAACAAGACTTCCGTTGGGTATCAGAGGCGTTTAGAAAAGTGAATCACATACATAAGGCAAGTCAAAATAAGCTAAAAACCAAACATGATTAGAAAAATTATCACTCTATAGATAAATTCTACAGGTGAAGATACGTCATGTCCTCGAAAGTGAAATTTTTCAATTACCAGTTCCGGAAACAAATTTTTTGAAGTACTACAGAGACCAGAGAAATAGCACATCACATACGTGATGAAATTAGTACTTGGCTATGCAATAAAATAAGATTTTAAACATTATCTCATGATAAACAGTTTTCATGGTTGAAAAATTCTAGTGTCCCCGAAAGTGAGATTCAGCGATGAGCTCTCCCACAAACGAGACTTTTTTTGTGTAGCAGCGTCGTTTAAAAAAGTTAATCACATACATAATGTAAGTCAAAATAGGGTAAACTCCAGTCATGATTGAAAAAATTATCACTTGATAGATATTTTCCACCGGTGAAAATACCTCTTTTCCTCGGAAGTAAGAATCGCCATTGACCCGTCCCACAAACGAAATTGTTGGAGTACTACAGCGACTAAAATAAAAGTTCATCACAGACATGTAGTAGCTAGTGTTTTGTTACGCAATAAAATATTATTTTGAAAATTATCCCATCATATACAGTTTTCATGGTTAAAACATTTTAGTGTCCCTGAAAGTAACATTCAGCGATGACCACTCCCACCAACGAGACGTTCGTTGGGTATCAGAGCGTTTAGAAAAGTGAATCACATACATAAAGCAAGTCAAAATAGGGTAAACATCAAACATGATTCGAAAAATTATCACTATATAGGGCCGAATCCATCTCAAATAAGACAGCCCGCGTATGCCTATTTCACCTATCATGTTGAAATAAAAATATTTATGTTCTACTCGAAAAAATATTTTACACGAGTTTTTTTATTTTTTTGTTTCATCAAAATTTCATGCGTTCAGCGATACCGAAAAATTCCGAGAAAATTCTTTCATTGAGAAAAAAAATTTTCAATGTGATTTTCAGACTGCTATTGTTTCAGCAGTTTTTCAAGCTTTTAAACGTGTAACACATAATTTCACTCAGTTTTGAGCCCTCTTTATCGGCCTTAATGTCATTTTCAAAAAAAAATAAAAAATCCACGAGCTATGCACTTTTTACTGAAAAATTCATTTTTTAGAGAAGTGCCTTTTTCTCGAAAACCCCATGTTTTTTTTGCACAATTTTTATTGTCGTGATAGAGGACGGTAATGCCTAGCTAGACGTATTTGTGAGATTCGGTACTTTTTTCCTGGGATAGCGATCACTAATGAGATAACACACAAACAAATTTTTCACGCTTAACGCTTATATATAGTCAATGATATTAGAGTCAATGTAAACGTATTTATCTTTGTGTGTATGTAATATACATGTACGTGCGCCTACTTATAGGAGTATATGTACTAGTACATTTGTCCGCTAGATGGATATGGTTTGACTTAACATTTACAAAGAAAAGTTCGGTTTCTGCTATATATCACACATCTCGTCTTATTTAAAACCATCATCTTTTGGAAAATTATTACATATTTACACCTTATCAACTCAACTACGATGTCTCAATATTACTCAACAGAGAGAATCAAATGTGCAGACTTTTTAGACAAACACAAACAAATTATTTACAAATCTAGTTCCGTACGTTTAAAACAACTTGAGAATCTTGCTCATCCATTGAAGCACCTCTATCCTCATTTACCTTTGACACCTTCTACATATCTGTGTCAACATTGTTACAATCGTGCTTTAGAATTGGTGAGTAGTACTGACAATGAATTTATAACGGATAATGAAGTTACCGATAACGTAGTTGATAGAGATGAAGATTTTTTACCAAGTACTCCAGAACGCATTGAAGAATTTAATAATGAAATAAGTACATCTTTCTTAGGTTCTGTATCGCCTCTTAAAAGAAAAAAATCTTATACATGAAAAATCAATTGAAAATTACGTAACAAAGAAGAAAAAAAAAATACTTTCAACATTGTCTAATACCCTTGATGTGAAGTTGAACAATGTTTATGACGTTTCTATAACAGCAAATGAATCAACTGTATGCCATTGTACAGAATGGATACAAAATCTTGGTCTAGCCTTGCAAAAGTGTTCTACGGTATCAGAAAAAATAAAAATTCTGACTTTGCTACCTTCATCCTTTACAAAACATGAAATTTTATCTTTATTTCCAGAAATAACAATGTATATGATCAACAAATCGAGAAATCTTGTTAAAGAAAAAGGAATTTATTCAGAACCAGATGCATATTCAGGCCATCCGATTGATGAAAACATGGAAAAAATTGTTATGGAATATTATTTAAATGATGATTTTAATTGTTCAAGACAAAGTCCTAATAAATGTGACGTTGTTACAATTAAAGTTAACAATAAAAAAGAGAAAAAAGTTAAGCGTTTTCTTACTCGAAGTTTAAAAGAGACGTATAAAGTATTTAAAAATGATTATCCAGAATTGAGAATTGGAAAATCGAAATTTTATAGTTTGCGACCAAAGTATGTCTTACTTAGCCCCATCAAAGAAGTTTGTCTCTGTATCTATTGCGCAAATTATGATTTATTTCTTACGAGCTTAATTAATTTTAGAGGGAGTAACGTCACAGAGTTGGATGAAAGTCGGTCACAAATAATAAATGCAACAATGTGTTCTGAGCCATCTGATTTATGTTATTTACAAGAATGTAAACTATGTCCAGGGATTAAGGGAATTACGTTTCATGTTTTAAAACTGCAAGATGTAGAAGGCACAGAAGAAATTACATATGCTTTGTGGGATAATGGAAACCTGATTAAAAAGACACTATCAATTTCTGCTTTTAAAGATGAACTTTCGGTTTGGACCATGAGGGTTAGTACTCACATGTATGTAAAAAATATACAACGCAAAGCTATAAAAACAGAAAGAGAAAGTGCTAAAAAGACTCACATCATTTAGTTCTTCAAATAGACTTCGCTGAAAACTGGGCTGTGATTCATAATAAAGCTGTTCAAGGAAATCATTGGGTTAATGATCAAATTTCTATTTTCACAGCAGTCTCTTATCAAGGGGATTCGACACAAAGTTTCGCAGTTATAAGTGATGACCGAAAACATGATTCAGCGTATGCTTTGCTAGCAGTACAAAAAATTATAAAATTCTTGAAAGAAAATTGTTGTGATTCAATTAAAAAAATTACCATCGTATCAGACGGCGCTGCGAGTCACTTTAAAAATCGCTTTCAATTAGATGAACTAAAACGAGCACCGTGTGATATAAAATGGTTGTTCTCTGCTACTGCGCACAGCAAAGGAGCTGTAGATGGTGTAGGTGGACTTATAAAGCATTATGCTACTTCGCATAATCTTCGAGAGCCCCTTGAAGAAGCTATTCAAAACGCAAATGATTTTGCAATACATGTTCAAAAATATACTGATGCTATTAAAATAATACATTTACAAGATGCTGAAATAGAACAATTCAGAAAAGAAAAAAATATTGATTGGCTTACAACTCCAAAGTATCCTGCAATTCAAAAAACTCATATATGGGTTAAAAAAACATGTGACGATAAAATACATTGTTTGACAGCAAAGACCGCTGATCGTCCGCTTACTGAATTAAGAACAATGAAGCAGAAAAACAAAGGTAGTAAAATAGGTATACAAATGAAAAAAAGGTATAAATATAAAAAATCAAAAAGACGCAAATAACAAATAAATACATAGTTATGTGTACCTGTATATTACATACACACAAAGACAAATACCTTTACATTGACTCTAATATCATTGACTATATATAAGCATTAGGCGTGAAAAATTTGTTTGTGTGTTATCTCATTAGTGATCGCTATCCCAGGGAAAAAGTACCGAATCTCACAAATACGTCTAGCTAGGCATTACCGTCCTCTATCACGACAACAAAAATTGTGCAAAAAAAACATGGGGTTTTCGAGAAAAAGGCACTTCCCTAAAAAATGAATTTTTCAGTAAAAAGTGCATAGCTGGTGGATTTTTTATTTTTTTTGAAAATGACATTAAGGCCGTTAAAGAGGGCTCAAAACTGAGTGAAATTGTGTGTTACACGTTTAAAAGCTCGAAAAACTGCTGAAACAATAGCAGTCTGAAAATCACATTGAAAATTTTTTTTCTCAATGAAAGAATTTTCTCGGAATTTTTCGGCATCGCTGAACGCATGAAATTTTGATGAAACAAAAAAATAAAAAAACACGTGTAAAATATTTTTTCGAGTAGAACATAAATATTTTTATTTCAACATGATAGGTGAAATAGGCATACGCGGGCTGTCTGATTTGAGATGGATTCGGCCATAGATAAATTCTACAGGTGAAGATACGTCATGTCCACGGAAGTAAAATTTGTCAATTACCAGTTCCAGAAACAAATTTTTTGAAGTACTACAGAGACCAGAAAAATAGCACATCACATACGTGATGTAATTAGTACTTGGCTATGCAATAAAATAAGATTTTAAAAATTATCTCATGATAAACAGTTTTCATGGTTGAAAAATTCTAGTGTCCCCGAAAGTGAGATTCAGCGATGACCTCTCCCACAAACGAGACTTTTTTTGTGTAGCAGCGTCGTTTAAAAAAGTTAATTACATACATAAAGTAAGCCAAAATAGGGTAAACTCCAGTCATGATTGAAAAAATTATCACTTGATAGATATCTTCCACCGGTGAAAATACCTCTTGTCCTCGGAAGTAAGAATCGCCATTGACCCGTCCCACAAACGAAATTGTTGGAGTACTACAGCGACTAAAATAAAAGTACATCACAGACATGTAGTAGTTAGTGTTTGGTTACGCAATAAAATATTATTTTAAAAATTATCTCATGATAAACAGTTTTCATGGTTAAGAAATACTAGTGTCCCCGAAAGTGACATATCGTGATGACCTCTTCCACAAACGAGACTTTCGTTGTATAGCAGTGTCGTTTAAAAAAGTTAATCACATACATAAAGTCAGTCAAAATAGGCTAAACTCCAAACGTGATTAGAAAAATTATCACTTTATAGATAAATTCTACAGGTGAAGATACGTCATGTCCTCGGAAGTAAAATTTGTCAATTACCAGTTACAGAAACCAATTTTTTGAAGTACTACAGAAACCACAAAAATAGCACATCACATGCATGATGTAATTAGTACTTGGCTATGCAATAAAATAAGATTTTAAAAATTATCTCATGATAAACAGTTTTCATGGTTGAAAAATTCTAGTGTCCCCGAAAGTGACATATCGTGATGACCTCTTCCACAAACGAGACTTTCGTTGTGTAGCAGTGTCGTTTAAAAAAGTTAATCACATACATAAAGTAAGTCAAAAAGGCTAAACAAACATGATTAGAAAAATTCTCACTTTATAGATAAATTCTACAGGTGAAGATACGTCATGTCCCCGGAAGTAAAATTTGTCAATTACCAGTTCCAGAAACATATTTTTTGAAGTACTACACAGACCACAAAAATAGCACATCACATACATGATGTAATTAGTACTTGGCTATGCAATAAAATAAGATTTTAAAAATTGTCTCATGATAAACAGTTTTCATGGTTGAAAAATTCTAGTGTCCCTGAATGTAACATTCAGCGATGACCTCTCCCATCAACGAGACTTTCGTTGGGCATCAGATTCGTTTACAAAAGTGAATCACATACATAAAGCAAGTAAAAATAGTCTAAACACCAAACATGATTAGAAAAATTATCACTTTATAGATAAATTCTACAGGTGAAGATACGTCATGTCCTCGAAAGTAAAATTTGTCAATTAAGAGTTCCAGAAACAAATTTTTTGAAGTACTACAGAGACCAGAAAAATAGCACATCACATACGTGATGTAATTAGTACTTGGCTATGCAATAAAATAAGATTTTAAAAATTACCTCATGATATACAGTTTTCATGGTGGAAAAATTCTAGTGTCTAGCTAGTAGAGCCATCGCAACTTTTTAATAATAAAAAGTGATTGAACCAGAGCCGCCGAGTCGCTAGTCAGAAACATTACCAACAAACCACGGCCGCTACCGTTCGGCTTTGTGCTAATCGGACGCATTGCTTATTTCATTCTATCATATTCATAGGTGTATCCACACGTAATATTTCGAAAGAGTAACCAATATACTTTTTGTAAAATTACATTATATTTAACTGTAAAAAGGTATTGTTATGTTTCAAGAACGAGAAAAAATTAGGAGCTAAGCTTCTCAGTATTTTATAAATTTTATTGAATTTTGATTTAAGATTCTTTTTATTTATAGGCTTTGCCATGCGTACCAAACAATTCATATGCCCATTCTGTGGACGTATTGTCAATAAGCTAATGCGGCATATGATAGCGGCGCATATGAATAACGAGGATGTCGCGGCTATAGCTAATGCGCCGAAAGGGTCAAAGAAACGTGACATCATACAAGCATTCATGGCCAAATATAATATTGTGTTATATTAAATAAATAATAAAATATTTTAAAATTTATTTTTACTTTCAACTTTTTTCCTTCTGACTAGAGGAAGCTTTGTGATAGTAATTTTTTGACGTCTATTATGATATGGAAATAAGTTTGAGTCAATTTCACCAAGAACTTACGATAAAAGAAACAGATTAGTTTTATTATAATAATTAAGAAGAGATACAATAAGATACAAAGACTGGCCGTGCAACGACCAAGTGAAGTAAAACGCAAGATGGAGTGTCAGTATGTAAAGGCATGTTCGCGTGACGCCCGTGTGTTTGCATGTATGCGTTGTATGTGTGTAGGCGCGCGAGGTTCAAATAGATTAATTCAACACTTGTTTTTAAATGTTTTAACACTCCCACTTTGACTTAATTCTATTTTTCTTCCGCAAATCTGGATTTCTCTTTTCGCTGCTCTCGCACTCCTAGGGCCGCGCGATGTTTTTGTCCGCTGGCTGTTCTTTGGACTGCACGTAATCGATGCTGAGATCTCCATCCTCATATTTCTGCCTTATGTGGTGGTAACAGACGTCTATATGTTTGGACCGTTTATGATGTACGGGATTCTGGATTAGTTTGATGGCGCTCTGGTTATCAACGTACAGGGTGGCAGATATATCTTTTTCGCCAAGTATTTCTCGCAGTAGCTGATTCAGCCAGGCGATTTCTCTTGCCGTCTGACTAGCCGCTACATATTCCGACTCGGTGGAGGATAACGCTACTGATCGCTGCCTTTGCGAGCTCCATGAGACTAGTCCTGACCCTTGCTTTGTGGCGTAACCTGTTGTAGACAGACGAGTCTCCTGATCGCCCGCATAGTCGGCGTCGCTGAATGCGGTTAGGTGAAATCCGACGCCTCCGTTGTAACTCAGTTCTAATCCGTAGTCCGCCGTACCTTTTAGGTACTTCAAGATATGCTTGACAGCATTCCAGTGAATTTTAGTCGGATTTTGCATGTATCGGCTCGCTAGATTCACTGCGAACGTAATGTCCGGTCTTGTAGCTATGGATAGGTACATGAGACTCCCGATGGCTTCTCTGTATGGGGAGTTCATACTGGCGTCTCCGTCGGGCCCGTGACCAGAAGGATTCAGGTCGTGATGAGGATCTGCCGGGATTGTTACCGGGTTGGCTTCACCCATCTTGAACCTCTCCAGCACTCTCCTGGTATATGCTCCTTGGTGTAAGAAGACCGAGCCGTCCTTATCTCGTTCGATTTTTAATCCTAGGAAGAGTTCGGCTTCGCTTGATGTTATTTCGAATTCACTTCGCAACTCCTCTAATAATTGCTCGATCAGCGCTGTGTTCTTGGATACGACGAGACCGTCGTCGATGTAGATTACCAGTATGATCTGATTGTCGTCTTTTCCGCCTATGAAGACGCATGCATCGGCGCTGTTTGTCCTCATGCCGAACCTTTTAAGGTGCTTATAAAACGCTCGTTCCAACTGCGTGAAGACTGTTTAAGGCCGTAAAGGCTCCGCTTCAGTCTGCAGACTCGTCCCGTGCCATCTTCGAATCCTTGAGGCTGCTTCATGTAAATTTTCTCTTTAATTTTTCCGTACAGGAACGCCGTCTTCACGTCGAACTGCTTGATGTGCATGCGCTTCTGGGCAGCTATGCACAGCACGGCTCTCACTGAGTCGAAGCGGACGACGGGGCTGAAGGTCTCCTGATAATCGATGCCCTGCACCTGACTGAATCCTCTCGCAACAAGCCTGGCTCTAAATCGTTTAATGTTGACTTCACCATCGCGTTTCAGTTTGTAAGTCCATTTACAGTCAATGGGCTGACGATCTTCAGGCGCATACACAAGCTCCCATACTTCGTTCCGTTGGAGAGCTGAGAGCTCTTCATCCATGGCCGCTGCCCATTTTTGTGCCTTTTCACTTTCTTTTGCCTCCTGGAACGATCGCCGCTCTTGGTCCTTGGCTGCGAAAAGGTCCATACCGTCGACGTAGTCGTCGAATCGGATTGGGGGTCTGATTTGCGCCCTGTCGCGCAGCTGTCGCGTGTTAGGCGCAGGCTCAGGCGTCGCCCTACCATCACGCTCCGGCTCAGGCTCGTCCTCGAGCTCACCTTCTTCTGGCGCATCCTCGTTCTCTACAAACTCTTCGTCTCACTGCTGGGCGATTTCTACGATATCTCGTTGATTTTCGACGACTACCGGGTTTAAAATGGAGTCTTCATTCTCGGCTTCGGGCCATCTGAACTCTTCGACTGTTGCGGGTGCGTCGGGCATGCTCGAGTGTTTCCTTCCCGAGAAGACGATGTCTCGAGAGATTCTTACGGTGGCATCGTGAGGATACCACACTCGATACCCTTTCACATTTTCGGCATAGCCTACCAGAAAACCTCGTTCAGCCTTGGGATCTAGTTTTCGGCGTTTCTCCTTAGGGATGCGTGTGAAGACCTCCGCTCCAAAGGTGCGTAGACGCCGCAGGCCCGGGGTTCGGCTCCTCCATAAGTCGAAAGGCGTGGTGTCCTTTTGACTGCTGGTTCCCGAGAGGTTGAGCGTGTACGTCGCTGCGTCAACTGCTTCGGCCCAGAATCGGCGCTCGAATTTGGCGTCTTGAAGCAGAGTCCGCGCCGCATCTACCAGAGTCCTATTTTCCCTCTCAGCCGCTCCATTCTGCTCCGGAGTGTAGGCCACTGTACGCTCGTGCTCGAAACCGAACATGTGTGAAAGTCTCTTCATACCTGCGTTGACGAACTCGAGGACGTTGTCCGTCCTAAGTGTGCGTACTCCCCCTGGACATACTTTCTCAGCTTTGCGTAGAAAGTCCTCAACATGTTGCTCCACCTCTGATTTATTTCTGAGAAAGTACACAGTTCTAAAACGAGAGTAGTCGTCCTCGAGAAGTAGGAAGTAGCGCGCTCCTCCCAGACTTGGTACCTGCATGGGTCCGCACAGATCTGCGTGAATGATTTCTCCGATGGTTGTCGTCTTCCGCTCACTACTTGGAAACGAAAGTCTGTGCATCTTTCCTTCAGGACAACGCTCACAGAAAACTTCTGTGGAGTCTTTAGCCTTTATCTGAAAAAGATTCAGCATATTTTTTACGTGCCTGTAGTTCTGGTGGGCTAACCTCTCGTGCCACTCTTTAATTGTGAAAGCGGCAGCAGCTTCACTCGATTCGATCGGCTGTTCGGGGACGTTGGCGCTAATTACTTCAAATTTCATTGTGTAGAGTTTACCGAGACGCGCTCCCACTGCTACCGTGCGTCCTCTCATTGTAAGTTTACAATCAGAGCTGGTCGAGGACATTTCCAGGCCCTTGTCCAGGGCGGTGCCCTTGGAGAAGAGGTTATATTTTAATTTCGGCACATAAAGAACGTCAACTAGGTGATTTTCTTTCCACCGAATGCCGTTAAAAATTCTGACATTTATGCAACCCTTCCCCGGAGCTTCTAGGAGGGCTCCGTCTCTGCTGCTCATATGATCGCTAGCGCCTGAATCTAGTACCCACGCTGACTCATCAACTACACGGAAGTCCATTGAGGCGTGTGCCTCACTCACAATTCCATCTCCTGTTAATTTTTCCTGATGGGAGCTGTCGCTCTGATCCAATTTCTTCATCTTGAGGATCGAACACTGTCTCACCCAATGTCCCGGTTGGTGACAGTAATGGCATTTGTCTGACGTTTTCTTGTTTGACTTTCCTTTCGGCCTTGACTGGTGCGCGTTAGACGCGAGGGCCTTGCCGTCCGCCACTCGAGGTTTCTCTCCGAGTCGAGCTTCCTCTGTGATCAATCTTGACGTGAGATTTACCATTGTTTTGTCGGCTTTTGCCGTAGACTCCCAGGCAGTCACGAAGTGTTGATAATTTTTTGGTAGTGTCATCAGAATCTTAGTAATCACCATGGAATCGGGGATTGTTTCTCCTAGCGTAGCTAGTCTCTATGCCATGTCCCCTATCCTTGAAATATGTGTGGCCATGTCGTTGGAATCATGTTTCGAATACGAGTACCATTTCTGTTGCAAGACGAGTATACTGGTTTCGGACTTCTGCTCGTAGACTGACAGAAGCTTGTCCCACATTTCCTTTGACGAAGCACAGTTTATTATGTGTAGAGTTGGCTGTTCCCCGATCGTCGTTGCAATTATCTTTTTCGCACTTTTCTCCTTCTTTAACCACGCTGTAATCGAGGCATCGCGCTCGGCCTTTTGCCCGGCGGTTACATCTTTTCCAACTTCCAGCGGTTCGGGCTTTACGGACGTGCCCTTCACTATTTCCAGAGCATCGTGCGAATCCAATATTATTTCCATCTGAAATTTCCAAACACACCATGATTCATGATTCTTGAGTTTTGTCACTCTTGAAATTTCCAGATCCATTGTGTAGAGGTTATGTTCATTCACTTTTGCACGTGGGGCGGGAAAGCATATAACCTCGACTTCAACCGCCCTTTGTATCTCCCGGAACTAATCACTTCCAAAAACTATTTATCGTATGACTCATATGGGCCCATAACCTGATATGGAAATAAGTTTGAGTCAATTTCACCAAGAACTTACGATAAAAGAAACAGACTAGTTTTATTATAATAATTAAGAAGAGATACAATAAGATACAAAGACTGGCCGTGCAACGACCAAGTGAAGTAAAACGCAAGATGGAGTGTCAGTATGTAAAGGCGTGTTCGCGTGACGCGCGTGTGTTTGCATGTATGCGTTGTATGTATGTAGGCGCGCGAGATTCAAATAGATTAATTCAACACTTGTCATTAAATGTCTTAACATATTAACCTATCACGGCTACTCTCTACACCCTCTCGAAACCTAGTTGTTAATCAAAGCTGGAGCGGCCACAGATATAACTTATGAACGACAAAATATTTCTTGACGGGATAGGTGGTATAATTTGTTGCTAATTTATTGCTTCAAGATAGGCTCCCGCGTAAAAATTGAAACTATTGGAACAACATTGATACTATATTGGAAATTAATATCGCTGATGTATTGGCAATATAGATGTACAACAATTGAAAGGCTATTGGCGCTATTTGCCTTGGGTATTATTTCCAATGTATTGCCAATGTCTTAATATTAACTTTCTAAAAAAAAAAAAAATCTTTGGGTGGATTCGAACTAGGAATCTTCGGATTACTAGACTTGCTCGCTACCCATCGAGCTAATTCGTTGTTTCTGTCAATGAGCGAAATGGGGTTAAATCTACGTCAAAACAAATGATCAATTATTTCGACTTTTAACCTCAATTTTGTTCATTGACAGAAACAACGAATTAGCTCGGTGGGTAGCGAGCAAGTCTAGTAATCCGAAGATTCCTAGTTCGAATCTACCCAAAAATTTTTTTTTTAGAAAGTTAATATTAAGACATTGGCAATACATTAGAAATAACACCCAAGGCAAATAGCGCCAATAGCCTTGCAATTGTTGTACATCTATATTGCCAATACATGAGCGACATTAATTTCCAATATAGTAGCAATGTTGTTGCAATAGCTTCAATTTTTACGCGGGCTAGGTCCTAAATTTTGAAAATCAAAGTGGACGTAGTGATCCTAGTGTTCCATAATCTACTGCCGAATATTTTGTTGCTAATTTGCTGCTAATGTTACGTTAATCCCTATTTTGTTGCTATTTAATTTTGATGTCATTAATAATTAAAATATAATATTGCAAGTACACACAAACATGAAAAGTAAATACTTTCTGAATCGAAAAAAACTGTGATAAGAAATTGTTAATTGAACACGTACATATTCTTCAAATAAGTATGAAGCACATTCTTTTTAATAAAATAAGTTGGTTCGGCATCTACAAGCGATGCATACCGACGAAGAAGAGGTGTTACGATAGTCCATGCCCCTGAGAGGTCGCAAGCTAAATACAACTTTATTAGAAACTTCTTTAGGAAATATAATATTGTACCAGTCACAAATTAATAAAATGAAATAATTTATTTTTACTGCCTTTTTTTCCTTCCTTCTAGAGGAAGCTTTGTAATAGTAATTCTGTGAGTTGTTGGACAAACATGTTATAATTATTTTTCAAGGTGTTAAGAATCAAAATACATGGTTTTTGAAAAATCTCTGTATGGATATATGTGCGATTCAAAAATCCGTTTTTTGATTTACCGATGCGTTTTTGTTTTATTTCGATTTTCTCAAAATTGATTTTTTTAAAGCTTATAACTCCCAAACTAAAGGATCAATTTCTTTTTTAATCATCATAATGCAGAATATAAATAGCTACAATCTTTACAAACTTGAATTCATTCTGTCTACTAGATTTTGAGAAAAAAAGTGTGATTTTTATGTCTAATGATTACTGGAGTAAATCTTAATCGCTTTGAAATTTCTTCTAGAGCTAGATTTTGGATTGCTTTCAGCTGAGTTCTTTAGGCAAAATGATTGGTCCATAAGTTTCAGAAATATTCAAGGTTAACATTTTTTCAACCTTTGTTTGAAATCACTTCTGATTCTTCCATCATTGTATTTTTAACCAAACTAAATTGGTAACAAAGGCTTTTCTCCAATCACCCACCATAACTTATTGATATACTGTTACTAATTTTAATATAATAGTTTATTAACCTTAAATAAAAGTCTGTCGTTATAAGCTGTGATTAAACGTACGTCTCGAGAAGCATGTCCTTGTAAAATAGTGTGTAAATGGATTGACCATGCTTCGGGTATAAAATAATTGTTTATTATGAATGTTATCATTGATGTCGGTTGCTGGATATCAGAGCAAGCGCTAGTGGGAAAAACTTACAGGACAGTACTTCATTCTATACTTATATTTTACTCACACTTAAGCAGTAAGAAAAATTCAGAACAATTACTAGGAAATAAAACTGGATTTTACAAACGAGATAAAACTGGATATCATCAAAACAATTACACATAAATTGGGGCGCCAGAAACGCGTGATTCCGTACCAATTTTATCTGTTACTAGCGCGAAGGTAGAGCATGAGTTGCTCCAAATAGGGTCGATACAACTCTTGTAGCTTTAGCTAGACGCAATGATAATACCACTCGTAATACCAATACTGCGTGAAGGGATTCAGAAAACTGCAGCAACACCTGCACGCAAATGACGGGGATTCGGTTGTTATAAGTTTTACCTTAAAATGAGAGTTATAACTGTACAGATATCTGTGGGTGTCCGGAAAAACGACTTAAGTCCATTTCGTTAAAATTTTTTCCCGGCAAAACGACTTAAGTCCATTTCGTTAAAAAATGTTCCCGAGAAAACGACTTAAGTCCACATTTTATATATAAATCACTTTTTAATACTCTTAATTGATTCCACTTTATATATTAACTAAAAAAAGTAAAGTTTCCAGTCTCTGGACACCAAGTGACACTTATAATAGCTCGTTTCTGAATAATTTGAGCGTGGTGATACAAGATTGCATTTATTAGTTTGATTTCCGAAATAACAACTTGAGTCCATTTTTCTGGAAAAACGACCTAAATTCAAATATTGTTGTATTTCTTAACCCTTTGAGGGGCAGCGTCTCATATATGAGACACCAAACTTTTTTCAGTTTTTTATCCATACCGCGACCGTTTTCAGCTCAATCGCTCTCGAATAAACTTCTACACCATCATTAGTACTTAGGCTTCGTAATGCTTTGATTGAAAATTTGAAAATTTATTAATTTAATTATTTATAAACAATCAAAAACGGAAAATTTTCAATTTTTGCACAAAAATGTGCCCCTCAAAGGGTTAAAAGATAAAGAACGAATTTTTTTATATTTTTTCATCTCATATGGCTATTGGAATGGTAACCAAGACTATACTGTATAAGCATGGTTTCGAAACTTAACTTGCATTAATCGATCTAGCGTTTCAATATAAACCTTAAAATCGCGACTTCTCAAAAACATGAAAAATGGACTTAAGTCGTTTTTCCGGGCAACCACAGATATAAAACAGAGACAATTTTGAGTTATTCGAGAACCTTCGTATGGCAGAACAATAATGTGACATAGAATCAGACTATTATCACAAATTTTTTCTGGTTTCTCATCAACCATAAAGCATTTATACATTTTCATGGTTTTCGTCGAACTATGGCATATCAAGCAATTAATAGAGTTATGTACTTGGATATTGAATGTATACCCGCTTCACTAATTGTATATTGTTGTTCATAGCATTTTGGGAACGCAAACGCAAACGTTAAGGGTCCAGATTATACCATTTAACTTAATATTTAGATTCGATAATTCTAAACTTATCTCTGTGGATATCCAAAACATGTTATAGCTAATAACTGGCCATTTATATCGGAGTTGACTATAAAATAGGTATATTTCTTATCTAGATTCTAGCTCTCGATGAAACGCTTCTTCTCCGATTGTTTGGCCATTTAATAGATTGAAAAATATAATAAGTTTATCGAAAATGAACATGAGCTTATTCTTGAGTATTTCTAAGGTATTAAAACTTATCAGTTTTTCTAGTCTGGAAATGGCTGGCAGAAGGCTTGTTGTCATATATAACGAGGAGTAGGAGAGACAGAATCAGGTGGAGAAATTAAAGTTTTGCTTAATTACTCATAGAATGAGTACAGCTAATTCTCTTTAAGTAAATATTTTTTATTTATATTTTGATAAGCAATTAAATGCATTTAACTACTTTTTACGTTACTATCAAATTAGTAAGTAAATCAAATATGAATATTTTCTTGCTACGTCAATCTATAAAATGGACAATAAATGGCCAAAAAAGCGTTTCATCTAAGCCATTAACAAACCAGTTTTACTACCTATTTTTAACTTCTTGGCCATTTCTTATACATGAATTTCTACCAGGAATAGAACTCATATTATTATGCTGATTTTACATTTTGGATTTTCGTTGTTTTTAGAATGACCCCGCATTGCTCGATCGATACATTCGACCCAAATAAATGTGCAATAAAGAGTGATTTTATTTATTTTAGCAATGACTATGTGCTTTTATTTTTAATTCTTTTAATGTTTATTCGATGTCTACTAACTTTTACTGTCATCGAAGTTTAAGGCTTTTGTATGTATTATAATTCGTTTAGTTAACAATTGGTTGAAGGAAAATAATTACTTAGACTTCCGTCTAACTCGATCAGTAATCATGGATAAGGCGTACTTCTACGTGCGTATCAGCCATTTCTGACCACGTAACGCACTATGCAGTCATTTTTAGAATTATTTTCTTTTTATTTGTATTTGGGAAAGTGACTGTCCTTATATGATTTAATCACATTCCATACACTCGCTGTACGGCCTTTTGGGGACTCAGGACAACACTCCTTATCATGCCGTTTATTGGACAGTCAGCAAAATGTATATATTCATTATGTAAGACATTAACTTTATTATTGTTAAAAATATCAGAAAAAGCAATTTAAACTGAAATTTTAAGTCTGTGTTTAAAAAGGGCATTATTACCGTACAGATATTAAATAGAAAGGATTTTTAATTACTCGAGAACTCCCCTATTGAAAAGTAATATACGTTGTAGAATCAGAATATTATCGCAACGTTTGTACTGGCTTCTGGTCTATATCAAACGTAAGAATTTATACATATGTATGGGTTTTCTGTGACCATTGTATATCCAATAATTATTAGCGTCGCCTCCTTGAATATTGAATGTGTACCTTTTTGGCTATTTGTATATTGCTGTTCATAGTACTTTGGGGACGCAAAGGCAAACGTTGAGTGTGCTAATAATATCTTTTAATTTGGATATAAGTTATTTATAAACTTTTCGTACGCATACTATTAAGCATATTTTGTTCTGCCGCCGGATTTTCTTTGTTGTTTCTAGAATTTTCACAAAATGCGCAAACGATATATTCGCCAAAATGATTGCAAAATAAAGAATTAATGCATTAATATTCACTTTAGAAATGCGAACGTCTTTTTACATTTAATTCTTGTACAGCCCTTTCGATAGCTACTTACTCTTATGTAAGAGGGGACCAAGCATTGAGCTACTGAATTTTACCAATCCTGGAAAAAGATTTCTTTTGTATAATCAGAAAATCTCATGAAAATAGAAAATTATTTCTACATGTAATATATATTTCATAGAAATAAAAATATAGATTACAAGCAGATGATTTTGTTGGATAATAAAAGAAATACTCTGATAAAAGCCATTCCCTCCTCTGATAAAAGTTGTTCCCAGTTGAAAATTGAAACTCTAAACGATCTATATGCATAAAAATTCTATACAAATTTTCCTACACAAAAACATCTACCAATTAATTAATCTTCTATTATTCATTATTTAAAAAAGAAATCATACATATTATTTTATTCTTATTTTATACATAATTTAAAAACTAAGACTTTCTAATCTTGATAAATGAATTTAATTATAATTATGTCATAAATTGTGTGGAGTTATATGTAGGTAACATTGGGTAGAATTTGTTATGCAAACAGAAGTCTGCGTCTATAGTTCTTGTGTGTATTATTTATACAGCGTGTCCAAAAAGTCTGGAAACACCCAAATAATTTCTCAGCTGAATTACTATTGGAAAATGTTAAGGTCGCCTTTGTAGTAATTTTTTACGAGGAATCCAATGGTGACCTTGGATTCGACCTTGGACCTCATTTTTGAGGTTATTTCAAGGTCAACCTCATTTTTTAAAATGGTAACCCCTATTTTTTATAGCGGAATCTGAAAGAGCGGAAAATTTTACGTCCGGATATGTATTAAGGTATGAGGTTGAGGTTACCCCCAGAGGTCAAATTGAGGTCAAAGTATGATTTCTTAAAAATTTCGCGAGTTCAGTGGTAAAACAAAACAAACAAAGGTAAGGTTTGGTAAGTTCGAACGAAGACTTGAAGGTGACCTCTGATTCGACCTTGAACCTCATTTTGAGCCTCATATTTGAGGTTATTTCTAGGTCAACCTTATTTTTTTCAATGGTAACCGCTATTATGTTAGCGGAATCGGAAAGAGTGTGAAACTTTACGTCCAAACATGTACTCAGAACATAGTTCAAGAAGGACCTTGACGTTCATTTGAAGGTCATTTAAACTTAATGACGGTCTGATCTTGTGTAAACTTTTTATCACACTGAGCGAGGTTAATTCTTTAGTAGTTTTCAACGAGAAATCTAATGGTGACCTTGACATTGTCCTTAAAAGTCATGTCAAGTTCAATTTTTTTACATTTAGCGTTACCCAGGAACAACGACGTGGACGTAGTAAAATCTGTTCCCTTTGGGGTGCTTGATTTACGTGAGTCCCCTTGCCTCTCACGATGGGGTGCTTGATTTACGTGAGTCCCCTTGCCTCTCACGATGGGGCGCTTGATTTACGTGAGTCCCCTTGCCTCTCACGATGGGGTGCTTGATTTACGTGAGTCCCCTTGCCTCTCACGATGGGGCGCTTGATTTACGTGAGTCCCCTTGCCTCTCACATTTGATTTTTTAAACAGTATAACATCTTATTTCAAGTGCTCGAACTGTTCTCCATTCATTTCTTGACAGTAACCTAATCGATGATAGAAAGCACCAACAGCATTTTCAATCATTTCAGTAGGAATGAGAGCTGATTCATCAATGATCCTTTCACGTAATTCATCTAAGTTTAAGGGTTTTGTTTTGAATACACGATCCTTCAGATAACCCCAATAGAAATAATCTAGAGGCGTTAAATCGGGGACCTAGCTGGCCATTCAATTGCACCTCTTCGTCCTATCCATCGATTAATGAATACTGTATCTAAGTATGTGCGAACATTTCGTGCATAATGAGCTGCTGCACCGTCCTGTTGATACCATGTGTTATTAAAGTCCTCTCCAGCTATTTCTCTTATAGCAGGAACAATTTGATTCCGCAACATAGTTTCATACTTTTCTGCATTTAAATTGCCATCAATAAAAAATGGTCCTATAATCCTATTATTTAATATTCCAGCCCAGACATTTAATTTTTGTGGATATTGTGACTTGGCTTCTCTTGCCCAATGAGGGTTTTCAACTGCCCAATATCTACAGTTATGCCTATTTACGCTTGATTCAAGTTGAAATGTAGCTTCATCTGAGAAGACTATATTTGATGGAAAATTTGGATTTTGTACGATGCGTGCCATCATATCATCACAGAATTCAACGCGACTATCGAAATCATCTTCATTTAACTTGTGTATTAGCGTTACTTTAAATGGATGGAACTTCTCTCTCTTTAGTATGTTATGAATAGATGATTTACTTATTTCGTGCACTTGAGCAGCTCTACGAACGGAAGTATGCGGATCTTCGGTGAATGTTAACACAACATCTAAAGATTTCTCTTCGTTACCTGCTGACATTGGTCTGCCTGATCGAGGTAAATCGCTGATAGTGCCGGTATTTTCAAACCTTCTAACAGTTTTTTGAACTGTTGAAAATGATAGTGGAGTTCCACCAACCCTAAATGAAGCATTAAAAATATCTCTTACGGCCCTATAAGATCGCTGCATGTGTCCCCAACCTCTCATCATGAGAATCGTTATTCTTTCTCTATCAGTGAGTTCGTTCATTTTTATTACTCTTCGTAATAGACCTTATCCAAAAATACTTTTTGAGTTGAAAATAAAAAGAACTTTTAATTTTCAAAAAATATGTTTGAAAGATGACCAACCCTTTTCTGTGGTGGTTATGGAATGAATAATAGTTTATTGTCACTCTAACCATACGAAAAATAACAAGTAACAATGTTCAATATTTAAACGCTTCAAAAAATTTTACAATGAATCAGCTCTCATTCCTACTGAAATGATCAAAAATACTGTTGGTGTTTTCGATCATAGATTAGGTTACTATCAAAAAGTGGATGGAAAATAATTCGAACACTTGAAATAAGATGTTAGACTGTTTAAAAAAATTAAAAAGTTTACACAAGATCAGACCGTCATTAAGTTTAAATGACCTTCAAATGAACGTCAAGGTCCTTCTTGAACTATGTTCTGAGTACATGTTTGGACGTAAAGTTTCACACTCTTTCCGATTCCGCTAAAAAAATAGGGGTTACCATTGAAAAAAATGAGGTTGACCTCGAAATAACCTCAAAAATGAGGCTCAAAATGAGGTTCAAGGTCGAATCAGAGGTCACCTTCAAGTCTTCGTTCGAACTTACCAAACCTTACCTTTGTTTGTTTTGTTTTACCACTGAACTCGCGAAATTTTTAAGAAATCATACTTTGACATCAATTTGACCTCTGGGGGCAACCTCAACCTCATACCTTAATACATATCCGGACGTAAAATTTTCCGCTCTTTCAGATTCCGCTATAAAAAATAGGGGTTACCATTTAAAAAAATGAGGTTGACCTTGAAATAACCTCAAAAATGAGGTCCAAGGTCGAATCCAAGGTCACCATTGGATTCCTCGTAAAAAATTACTACAAAGGCGACCTTAACATTTTCCAATAGTAATTCAGCTGAGAAATTATTTGGGTGTTTCCAGACTTTTTGGACACGCTGTATATGTTATGTTATGTATCTATACCCCAATAGAAATGGAAAATGTATATAAATATAATATATAAAAAAAATTTAACGTTCAAACTACAATCAAACTGTTAGTGAGCAAGATTGCACCAGGGGTTTAAGTGATGTTATATATTAACGTGGAACCAAGAATTTGTTCGCCACAACCACTACTCGGGAGAGCCTTATATTTTCACCAGAGTGAAAATTATAACTCCCCGAAAACTAGCTATTTACTGTATAAAAATTATTTTTCTCCCAGAAATAGTTCATTTTGGGCGTTTTCTATGATGTATGTATATATGTATATACGTATGTAATCAAGTTTATGGGATTATCTCAGCAAATTTTCGACCGATTTCATCGGGATTGCGGGAAAATACTCGTATAATTTTACCAAAGTGCTGGTTTTCTAACAAGAAAGATCGATCGAAAATTTTCAAAATGCGAGCACAAAGAAAAATTGCTAAACATCGATTTTTAAACCTTATGTGTAGAAAAATTAATTTTAAGCTAATATGTACCGGTTTATCTGCTAAAACTAATTAAAATACACATTTTTTCTCTTGGACACTTTTCTCTACGAGCAATATTTGCCTAAGATAACTGCAAAAAACGTTAATAAAAGCTAAAAATGGACGATTTTCGACTATAACTTGGCAGGATATGATTTTACTCAAAAATGTTAAATACAAAAATTGTAGATAATAATTAAACACAATTTTTTTCTCTTTAACATTTTCATGAAAAATCAATTCCTGACGAGTTACACTTATAAAAACGGTTTTAAACGCCAAAATACACATATAATGGACGATTTTCGACTATAACATGGCAGGATTTGATTTTACCCAAAATAGTCAATACATAAGTTATAAAGAATAGTTAAACAAAACTCATTTAAGATTTCCATGTAAAATAAATACCTGATGTGTTAAACTTATAAAACGATTTTAAACGCCAAAATATTCATAAAATAGACAATTTTTGTTTATCGTACAAAGAATTGATTTCCAATTGAACTCTTAAACACAAAGGATATATATATCGTTTAAATACCAATAAAAAAACTAAGACAATAACTAAAAAAAAACTGTTACATAAAAGCTGTCAAAACTTACAATTTCTTGTCATAATATAGAGAATTTAGTATATAGTAAAATCAAAATTAGGAAAACGTTTAAAAATTGGGTTGTTAAAAATCTGTAATTATGTTATCTTACTGTTTTGAGAATAAATAGAAATCAAGGAGCGCGGTAGCGCTCCGAAGGTAAGCTAAGGCCCTATCATGGATCAGATTGTGAGGGGCAGTGAGAGATTTTAATTAATTTTGAGTAAATTAAAACTTAAGGGTCGGATTTTTTTGCACACTTTTGTTCTTCTATATGTTAGAAGTGAAAAAAAAATTTTTTGTTTAAGCAAATCATATCAAAAACATAATAAATTAAACAAAATAAGAGGCTGATCTTCAAGACCGTTTCTATGGATCGGCGTGGAAGGATATGTCCCAGTGATCCATAAAATTTGTCCCGATTAATGGATCACTCTTTTACACAGTATTTATTGAATAAGACTTTTACTTTAAACTTTTTATGCTAATAATTGAGCAATCTTTATTCCTCGGTATT
The DNA here is from genome assembly GCA_036365515.1 of Torymus aiolomorphi. Classification (NCBI taxonomy): domain Eukaryota; kingdom Metazoa; phylum Arthropoda; class Insecta; order Hymenoptera; family Torymidae; genus Torymus; species Torymus aiolomorphi. The sequence goes on from CM070873.1 coordinate 139,656,151, forward strand.
ACATTAATCAATCAGAGATATATAAAACGAATATAAACTTAGATTGAAACCTTTACTAAAAATCATAAAACATAACCTCAAAAGACTAGAGTACCTGGATTTAGAATCTCTTATACGGAGGAATCAAAACCAGTCGGGTCATTCTTTTGACGTTATGTCGCATCCTTTATAATTTAGATTAATATTCGTTTTCTAGGTTTCATGAATGGAATTAAAACTGAGGAACAAAGATTACTTCATTATTGGAGTAAAAAGTTTAAAATACAAGAGCTTTTATCATTAAATAATGTGGAAAAGAGTGATCCAGAAATTGGGACAAGGTAGTCCCAATTGATGGATCACTGTCGAAAAACAAATGTTCGTATTGTGAATCAGTTCAATAATTTATTGAATTCAATTAAATTTGTGATAATTAATCCTTAAATTACTATGTATTTGTAATCTACAATTCATAAGCTTTTAAATAAGTTAAGTAACATATTTTGAAATCATTTAATTTCCTTACAATATGCAAACTGACTAGTCAAGTGCTCTTGCTGCTTCTATACAAATAACAAGTATTGTCTATGTAACCTTCATGTGCAAACACTTCATTATTTTTTCTTTGATATTAAACGCTTTGGAATTACATAGAAATTTACATATTTATGCATTTAGAACGTGTGCTTATGAACGTAATTTTTGTTTGATAATATAAGCAATAATTATTTCGAAAATTAAAATTTTTTTTTGGGTGATTCATTAATGCGGACATTGATTCATAATAGGGTCTTTTACCTTATGAGTCACGGCGAAGCCTGAGGACGCACCGTGCTACATATACATGGAAATGTAACTTCCTAACCTATTAAATTTCATTTATTTCTCTTCATTTAGTCCATATTTTTTATTTTCATCTACCCTAGCAAAAATTTTAAAATGTAAATAAATGTAGATAAGTGTAAAAAAAATTTTTAAAAATGAAAAAAAGTGTAAGCAAATGTAAAAAAGTGTAAAAAAAGTGTAAAAAACTACTGGATTTTGGACGATTTTTACATTCTTTTACCCTTTTCTACACTTTCTTTACCCTTTATTATATTTTTGTACATTTTTGTACGCTATCTTACAGTTTTTTTATATTTTGTAACATTTTCATTGATACTCATAATTCAAAAATTCTTTTACAGTTTTTTACACTTCTTTACATTTATTAACATTTTCTTACAGTTTTTTTTAATACTTATTAACATTTGATTATAGTGTTTTTACACTTTTTTACATTTATTCACATTTTATTATACCTTTTTTACACTTTCTTACATTTTTTTTACAGTTTTTCAACACATTCTTGCAGTTTTTTATACTTTCTCAAAGTTTCTTATATTTTTTTTACATTTTAATATGTTTTTTTACACTTCTTTACCGTTTTTAACACTTTTGTACACTTTTTTTACATTTTTTTACGCTTTCTTACATTTTTTTACACTTTCTTATATTTTTTTATATTTATAGACTTTTTATGGTTAATAAAAATTTTATGAATTGTAGGAAAGTGTAGAAAAATGTAAAAGAATATGTAAAAAATGCAAGAAACTGTAAATAAGTGTAGAAAACTGTAAATTTTTACGGATTTCTACAAATTTTATGAAGTGTAGAAAAGTATACGAAGATGTAAACAAAGTATAAATAAATGTAAAAAGATGTAAAATATGTCCGAAATTCAGTATCAAACTACATTTTTATTACACTTTCTTACACTTTTTTACACTTGTCTACACTTAATAAACAATTTGCTACATTTTCGATTTTTGCTAGGGTATATATCACAAACGTTAATATTTATTTTGCAAGTTTTAGATAAGTGCCATTTGATTTAATATATAATACGTTGCTTCAAGAGATTTCGATAAAAATTCTTTTTGTCACACAAGCACGTTTTTCGCGTTTTTTTTGACCTATTATGCGAGCTGAAAGTGATTGTTTATAGACCGGCGGGCAAAAAAAGTTCTTTTTTGCCCGCTGCCCATAAGCTTTGTTTAAAAACAAAACGCGAAAAACAATACTTGTGTTACAAAAAATATGGTGTGCACCAAGGGCTAAGTGGGCTTTTTTAGATCGAGTGTGGAGTTTGCAGTACGAGTCGAAGGCGAGCAAGCACGAGCCGAAGGCGAGTGCGTTTTGCGAGCCGAAGACGAGTACTGCAACCACACGAGGTCTAAAAAAGCCCACTTTGCGCCCTTGGTATACAATATACTATTTGGCTTTTCATTTTCTTCTTCGTTTGTTTACTTTTTTCCATTGCTCTCATCAGACTTTTTAGTGCTCACTAAACTTTCTAGTAACTTTTACGCCATGGCGTTGTTCTACCTAGACTCTTCTTCTCCTTCTTTTTCTTGAGTTAGGTTGGCACCATTGAGATGTACGGCTATGGAGTATGGGTGCGTTCCACCACCGTTCGTAAATACGTAGAGCATGCGCACTCGTCTTTCGGTGCCCCGGTGACTGTCACCGAGACGCAGACAGACTAGAGTGCGCATGCGCCGTGCGTTTACGAACGATAAGTGGAACGCACCCAAAATGTAGCGCTGAGCGCATGTGTACTTGGGAACCGAATGCATCTACACTCAACCAACACAAAGTACGCACGGTTGCCGCGAATACGCGCGTTTTAAAACTCTCTCTTTAATACACTAAGTTTTAAAAATCAATGGGGAAATAGCAAATACCCGCTCTATTGTATTATCACAGTATTATGAGTATTTTTACACTCATCTTTGAACTCATATCATCTTTGAACTCATATAACTTTTAAAGGAATCGACATTTGTTTTGTTCCAGAATTTTTTCAAAATAGAATTATTGCCTTCGGAAGAACAAAATAAAACCTTAAGTTATTTTAATTTTTTTACTTGGTTATTTGTTGATTTCCGTCAAGGTGGTCATATGAGTAATGTTTACAAGAATTTTATTAGAAGCATTAGAATTAGAAATTAAAAAGATCATTTATAAAATAAATGAAATACTGAAAACAATTATTTCGATTAATATAAAACGCTACAAAATCATTAACGGTATATTTCATCACGGCAATACCATCGATTCAGGACATTCCACAAACATGCTACATCTAGATAAAACTTAGATAAAAATACATGATTTGAACTTTTCTAAGAAGTCATGGCCAAAAGGTGCTAAGGACGCTTACTTATCCTTTTTGGAACTAATTTAAAAACAGACCTTATGAATTGAATATGATCTTAGTTTCGAACAAATTTCATTGCAAGTATATGAAAACACGTCTAAAAATGTACTACTCTACTCTTAAAAAGTTCTGAAATCCTCTCAAAGAACTTGTAAAAAGTAAAAGTTAGGCAAGTATGAGTATGTTTTCAATTCTCTTCCCCAAAAAAAAATCTCTCCTCAAAACAGACCTTATAGATAGGCCTAAAAACTCTCTCTGAAATAAAGTTGAATTTAAATACTCTTCAAATCAGACATTACTTCAAAACAAACCTTATAAATAGAACTATCTCTCTGAAAAACTATTGCTTCAAAAATTTCTGTAAATAAAAATTTCTTTTAAAGAAAGTAGACTCTTTAAAAACTCTTCAGAGCAGACCTTATTAATATGCCTATTTCTCTTAAAAACCATTCTCTACAAAATCTCTAAAGTAGACTCTTGAAAACTCTTTTAATCATAACTAAAAAAATTAATGTTCCTATAAAATTATCTAAAAAAGAGACCTTACGAAAATGACTATTTTAAAGGCCTCTATGAATACTAATTAAGAAGAAAGTTTTGGAATCAAATATTAGTTAGTCAAGCATATTTGTCAATTTACGACTATTCTACTAATATTACTCAATTTACTTTATTCCCTACTCATAAAAACTGATGCAATATATGTATTAAGCTCCAAGTGTACTGCATTATTTCTAGCCTTTGCAAATCAAACAAAAGAGAGTCATAAAAAAACTAAAATGGTAGAAATTAAACACAAGAAAGTAATGGAATCAAATAATATTTAGTCAAGCATTAAAGTTCGTTGAAAGAAATTAATTTCTGTAAATATTAGATCTTTTAATAATTTGTAACAAACCACTATGAAACAATTGTTACTAACTATTTTTTTCTTAAACACTTATCTACTCTGTAAATTATCGAAATCCGTCTTATACTTACTATTATAAAGCATTTTTTCGTGCGCGCGGTTTCCACTTTACAACATCAAGGAATTATTTTTGTACATTGCTCGAAAGAAATCTAAAATTCCTTATTTTCATATATGTTATTCTTAAATTATACAGTAATTCTTTAAATTACATCAGATTTTCTTCTAAATCTAAATACACATACTTGCCGGATGCGTCGTTTTTGCTGTGTTTTGACGAATTATCAAAATTTATAAACTACAGTTAGCTTCGAATATATCAGATTTTAAACAATACATAGGAAAATACGTTTTTCTTGATTTTAGCTAGGTTATAGAACTGTTCATATTCATAAATTTTTTCTTTGTGGTAGGCTTGCGGTGCTCGATCAAGAAGGTTGTTCTTTCAATAACTAGACAAAAAACTGGTGTATATACCACAGGAGAAAATAAAGAATGCCACAATCTCCTTCGAGCATTTTTGAAGCTATTATTGTTTAGTTTAAAGTATCGGAAAAAATACAGAATAGGAAATGTATGATAATCTAGTATGATGATCGGTCGAAGCAAATAAAATCAATCTCCGAAGGGAATATCTGCATAATGGATAAAAGTTATTGATTGTCACTACCATCAACAGCTCGAACTGCCAAACGGCGCATTCGGCAAGTATGTGTATTTAGATTTAGAAGAAAATCTGATGTAATTTAAAGAATTACTGTATAATTTAAGAATAACATATATGAAAATAAGAAATTTTAGATTTCTTTCGAGCAATGTACAAAAATAATTCCTTGATGTTGTAAATTGGAAACCGCGCGCACGAAAAAATGCTTTATAACAGTAAGTATAAGATGGATTTCGATAATTTACAGAGTAGACAAGTGTTTAAGAAAAAAATAGTTAGTAACAATTGTTTCATAGTTATTTGTTACAAATTATTAAAAGATGTAATATTTGTTAATTTAATTTGTGTAGGATTAAATAAATAAAGTGAGTGGCGTGTACTTTAGCATCTTCTTATTAAACACAGTAATTATTTATTTAGCAGCAAGTAAACTCTCCATGATGTGCATGGATACAGATTCCTATTATATACGGCTCCTCATGTCGGCCATGCTTTTCTCCACAGACTGAGTGACGCCGGAAACCGCTACTTCGGCGCACGCGTTCCAGTGTCGCTCGACAAAGACACATACTCTCACAAGTACACACATACGCTCAGCCGCGCGTCGGCTGTTCCAGGCGCAGCGTGTAAAATACTCACATTCCAACACACCTCCTTAATTTTTCACGCTCGCAGTCTATAACAGTTATATAATACATCAGTTTCATATTAAATTTTACATCATTTTCTTATACGGAAATTAACTCTGGTTTTACTCTGGTTAGAAAAAAAAAATTCTGAAATTTCCAAAACTAAATTCAAATAATTCTTAATAAATTTCTAAATTTTTCAAACTTAACTCTTCCGAGAGCTTTTGTCAAAATATCTGCAAGGTTAGACTCTGTATCTACTTTTAATATTTGAATAATACCTTGTTCATAACTCTCATTAACAAAGTGATGGTGCACTTCAATATATTTTGAATTTTTAGTTAAATTACCAAATTTCGCAATGGCAAATGCACCTGAATTATCCTCAAATATTTTAATTGGTTTTTCAATTTTTTCTTTGAAATCTTTCAATAAATTTTTAACAAATTTTATCTCACTTACAAGTTCAGATAACGCTACATATTCAGCGGCTGTGGATGACTTCGTCACACTGCCCTGTTTTCGCGACTTCCAATATATAACGTTACCGAACAATCTAATTACATAGCCTGTAGTCGACTTACGATCTAACTTATCACCTGCCCAGTCAGCATCAACGAAACAGTCTAAGATTTCTGTTTTTAAATCTCTCTGATAAGTTAATTTTAAATTTTTTGTCAAATACAAGTATTTCAGTATTCTTAGTGCATATTTAAAGTGCGTCTCATTATAACTATTTTGAAATCTACTGAGATAGTTAACACTATAACTAATTTCGGGTCTCGTACTTGTACTTATGTACAGTAATGCTCCTATTAAGTTTCTATACTTTATATTCTCGGGTACTGACTGCGCTGGCTCTACGCTGAAATTTTGCTCCATCGGAGTCTTGTACAATTTCGCATTTTCTAAATTATACTTAATTGCTAATGACTCAACATACTCGCTTTGGTCTAGAGTCATCTTTCCACTCTTAATATCATATTCTATTTTTATACCTAAATATTTTTTAACTTTTCCTAAGTCTTTCATAGAAAATCTTTTCGATAAACCTATTTTGATTTCATCGATTCTCCGTTTATCTTTCCCACAAATCAAGAGATCATCAACAAATAATATCACAAATATTGCTGCATCCTCACTGATATATAGACAATAATCACTTTTACTTCTCTGACAACCTAAACTCTGGATATACTCATCGAAACATTCATACCATTGTCTCGGGCTCTCTCTCAAACCATACAAAGCTTTGATCAATTTACACACTCTATTTGTACCATCTTCAAAACCTGGTGGTTGTTTCACGTAAACTTCTGACTTTACATTTCCGTTTAAAAAGGCAGTCTCTACATCCATTTGTTCAATATATAATCCGAATTGACAACATTGCAAGTAGCAATTTTAACGTTGAACTTTAGCTACTGGCGAATATAAATCTTCTAAAATTTCATCTTGTTGAAATCCGCGAACAAATAATCTAGCTTTTTTACTATTATCGAATTTACTCGTGAAAACCCATCTCAAATCTAAAACTTTCACACCCTCTGGTTTTTCGACTAATCTCCAGGTCTGGGTTTTACTTAAACAAAACATTTCTCGATTCATCGCTTCTTGTCACAATTGATATTCGCTACTTTTTAACGCTTCATGATACGTGAGTGGATTTTTCGCACTTACCACGTGGACATATACAAGCTTTGTTTCAACCGTTTCACCGTATCTCTCGGGCTTTTTCGTTTCACGTGATGATCGTCTCAACTCATTATCCGAATAATCGATTCTAACTGAACTATTACTCATCTTTCTAATATTTTTCTGATTATTAACAGTGAGCCTATTGTTATTAACTATTTCTGTTGGGATATTTTTATGCTCGGGATTTACTAATTCGCTATTTTCATAATTTTTTTCAAAATTATTATTTTCAGCCTCGTTATCACATATTTCTGAATCACTAAAACCTACTAAATTTTTATCATCTTCTACAATTTCTACATTTCGTGATCTAACAATTTTATTATCAATCAAAATTCTATAACCATTTCTCTCGTAACCTACTAAAATCCCTACATCTGCTTTTCGATCCCATTTTGAATCTCTTTTTATCTCTGGAATTCGAACAAAAACTTTGCTTCCATACAATTTCAAATTTTTTATATTCGGTTTTTCATTAAACAATATCTCAATTGGTGTCTTGTTCTCAATAGTATTAGTAATCGTTCTATTTTTTAAATACGCGGCTGTTTTAACAACTTCAGGCCAATACTTTTTCGGTAAATTTGAATCTTGTAGTAAACATCTCGCGGAATTCATTATGGAACGATTATACCGTTCAGCTGTTCCGTTCAGCTCGTGTGTATACGGTGGACATGGATCTAGAATAATACCTTTCTTATTTATGATTTTATTCATTTCACTGTTAATAAATTCGCGCCCATTATCACACCTTAATTTCTTTACTTTTTTTCCGGTCAAGTTTTCTACTGAATATAAGAAATTTTTAAAACATTCAGTCACCTCATTTTTACTTTTAATTGTGTATACTAATGAGCACTTACTGTAATCATCTATGAATGATACAAAATATTTGGAACCATCATAGCCTGTCGTGGCATGAGGTCCATTCACATCGGTGTGAACTATTTCTAAAGTTTCTCGTGCTTTGTGTCTATCATTTTCAAATTTCAAATTGTGCATTTTATTTTGTAAACAAGTACCGCATTTCAAATAAATCTGTTCTAATTTCTCGGGCATACCATCAATTAATTTATCGTTACACATTTTATTTAAGTACTGGAAATTTACGTGGCCCAATAACCTATGAAATTTTTCTTTCTGTGTCATTTTTTCAACATTACAAGCATACGAATCGAATTCATTACCATAACTCTTGATCTTATACAATCCATTATTTTTTACTGCAATTCCTATCAATACACTTCTTTCATTGTAAATTCTCGAGTTATTCCTAATAGATACTATTTTGTTCCTATCAGTTACTTTTGCGAAGCTAATTAAATTCTTATCCATTTCTTTTACGTAGTAGACGTTCACTAAATTAATTTTTATTCTTTTTCCATCTACTTCAAAATATGTAACAACATTTCCTATTTTTGTACCGTCCAAAGTTCTACCGTCTCCTACCTTTACTTTAATTGGGTTTTTAAGAACTACAAACTGGTCAAAAAAATTGTCATTATTTATAATATGATCTGAACAACCGCTGTCCAAGATCCATTCAATATCGCATTTTTCGCTAGCGTAAGCCGCGGTTTCGGAATGATACTCGGGTTCATACGCGGATTGGTACTCGGGATCGCGCACGCGCTTACACTCTATCTGCGCGAGAAACGTGGCATAGGAATCGTTGATCTGTTCGGAGTAGTGGCCTGCTGAACCGCCTCGCGGCTGCCATCTCCCTCTCCTCGCGCCGCTGCGTCCGCCCCCCCTTGTGGAGCCTCTGGTCTGCTGTTACTGATGCTGCTGCTGGCGCGCACCTCCTTGCGCTGGCGCCGCTACACTGCTGCCAACTCTGCTGCTTCCGCTGTAGCCAGAGCTGCTTCCGGCCTGGTCCGTGGTCCAGCAATCTCGTTTGAAATGACCGAATCTTCCGCATCTGTGACATGCTCCATTTTTCTTTTCAGCCTTGAATGCACTATGTTTTTTTTTTCTTGGTCAGTCCGACTTGACTCCCACATGGAAATTTTGTTTTTCAGGAATTCACATGTTCTTTCTTCGGCTGGCATTGAATCAATTACGTCAGCAAAATGAAACATTGATTCGGGCAATGTTTTTAATAAATAGTCCAATTTTTCCCTTTCATTAATTGTTGCTCCTGCACTTTTTAATTCGTTGATCAGTTTCTCAAACTCAACAAAAAATTCACTTGCACTTTCAAAATCACGCAAATTAAGTCTGTTTAATTTACTTCGGACACACAGTTGCAGGGCTGAAGATTCACGTAGATAAATTTGATCAAACTTTTTCAAAATTGCTCTGGCCGTATTTTCACCACGTACAAATTCGAGCTGCTCATCTGTGACACTACAGTAAATGATATTTCTTGCCTTGAGGTCCCTCTTTTTCCAATCTGCTTCTTGCTCATTTATCCTGTCACAAATCGCCGGTTCAAGACACTCTTTGTACTCCAAAAATAATAGTATTCTCTCTTTCCAAATACTGTAGTTGGTTCCACTAAATCTCGGGATCTTAAAATCATCATTTGACGTCATCTCGTTTTCTTCCTGTTCTTCAAGCACGTGTTTCAATATCAAGATTTTCTCAATCTCTTGTTTAAACAATTTTTCAAAAAATTTTCTTAGTTTTTTTAATTTTACTCCATATTCTTCCTCGGAGTATTTTTTCTCATTCGATTCACTTTCACTTGTTTCTCTTTTTCCAAAAAATTCAGAAGCACGTGTTGTCATAACCACGCACTCAACAGTAACCACGGACCTCTGCTACCATGTTAATTTAATTTGTGTAGGATTAAATAAATAAAGTGAGTGACGTGTACTTTAGCATCTTCTTATTAAACACAGTAATTATTTATTTAGCAGCAAGTAAACTCTCCATGATGTGCATGGATACAGATTCCTATTATATACGGCTCCTCGTGTCGGCCATGCTTTTCTCCACAGACTGAGTGACGCCGGAAACTGCTACTTCGGCGCACGCGTTCCAGTGTCGCTCGACAAAGACACATACTCTCACAAGTACACACATACGCTCAGCCGCGCGTCGGCTGTTCCAGGCGCAGCGTGTAAAATACTCACATTCCAACAATATTTACAGAAATGAATAAATTAATTTGTTTCAACGAACTTTAATGCTTGACTAAATATTATTTGATTCCATTACTTTCTTGTATTTAATTTCTACCATTTTAGTTTTTTTATGACTCTCTTTTGTTTGTTTGCAAAGGCTAGAAATAGTACAGTACACTTGAAGCTTAATACATATGTTGCATCGGTTTTTATGAGTACGGAATAAAGTAAATTGAGTAATATTAGTAGAATAGTCGTAAATTGACAAATATGCTTGACTAACTAATATTTGATTCCACAACTTTCTTGTGTTTAATTTCTGGCATCTTTTTTTTAAGAAAATTTATTATGTGGACAAAAAAATTCGTATTAATTTATAAAAATTTATTATTAAATTTGATTTTGAGGATGTAACTAACAAATTATTTGACTATCAGTGATTAATTTCACTATTTTCTTTTATATGCTTTATAGTAGTAAATTTTATTTAATATCGTTAAAAAGATTTTTAAGAATAAATAAGTTTAAAATTCATCGACGAACGAAATTTTCAAAGTCTACATTAAATATAAGAGAAAGCGGTAAGACACTCATACTTCCCTTCATTTATAATTTTGTAAAAAGTAAATTTTATGATGCAATGTACAATATTTTTTTAATATAATAATTCATATAAAATTACACTGTTTAACCTGTTAATTATGTTGACAGAACTTTAGCGATAGAACTAAGAGAATCAAAATTGTCTAATATTATAAAAATACATGTTAAAGAAAAATCATATTACACAAACAAAGCTTTAGTGTAAAGAATGTGTTATAGGTTTTGTAATATAGTAAAGTTCAATGTATAAAGAATTAAAGTGAAAACTATTAAATAGGCAAGATTCACTTATATATACAATAGATACCTTGAAATGAGTTTTTATACCCTGACTAAACTCAGAAATTAACTAGACAACTGCTTACTCGTATCGCATTTAACGACACACACAGTACTTTTATGATCTCCCCCAGTTCCTAATTATTTCTCCCCTCACATTCAAAACCACTAACACTTGAAGATTATTGATAGAGCTGGAGAAGCTGCAAAATGAGACTGGATGGCCCAGGGCGGGCACTACTCCATGGATGCCAGTGTGCTCAGAATTATCTAATAGCCATCTGAGAGAAAAATACTATAGAGACCAACATGTGTGTCTCAATCTCAAGGACTGCCTCACCATAGGGATGAATAAAATACATGAATACATAAATCACTGATCCAGAAACCACATATGACTAATGAATAGATGACACAACAAACTTTACCATCTAAAAGAAAATATTGCAGCAATAATAGTTGTTTACTATTCTTGCTGTACGAGCAGCCTGTAACAATTACAGGGGAAAGACTGGTAGAACCTTCACTCGTTGTTTTATTGCTGAGAACACCTCCATCCTGAGAGTCGTTGAAGGCACCAGCAGCAGATTGACTGTACACAGAGCCACTAGTATAAGAGTCAACACACACAAATGGAAAGTTGAGTATCTGAAAACCACATATGAGTAATAAATAAATAAGCCAAGCCACATCACCACACTCAAGAAATATTCTGCAGCAGTGCCCATCGTTTACACTACCCATATAGCACTGAATATTTAAGGAATATTCCCTCAATATTTATTTGCCATTTTCGTCATTTTCGCTAATATTCCCTCAACGTTTATAAACATGGGAGAAACCTTGAGGTAATATTCCTGCAAACCAAAATGACCGTTTTTCCATTCGAAGTTTTTTAGTTCGAATAATTCATTTTAATATTGTAGGAATATTGCTACAATATTATTGGAAATATACCTACAAGGTTATATAATAATGAGAAAAGTTGATTTATTTAAAAATCGAAAATGACACTTATACGCATAGAAATGACCCCTTTTGGTGTTATCATACGTATAATAACACCAAAAGGGGTCATTTCTATGCGTATAAGTGTCATTTTCTATTTTTAAATAAATTAACTTTCCTCATTATTATATAACCTTGTAGGAATATTTCCAATAATATTGTAGCAATGTTCCTACAATATTAAAATGAATTATTCGAACTAAAAAACTTCGAATGGAAAAACGGTCATTTTGGTTTGCAGGAATATTCCCTCAAGGTTTCTCCCATGTTTATAAACGTTGAGGGAATATTAGCGAAAATGGCGAAAATGGCAAATAAATATTGAGGGAATATTCCTTAAATATTCAGTGCTATATGGGTACTCTCGCTGCCAGATACCTGCAAAAGAGAAAATACCATCAGCTCACCTATCAAAGAGTTTAGGAACGAGAAAGGGCTTACGAAATTTGCTCTCGCCATCGACGCACTGTCTTCTTGTCTCTGGATTACCACTCGGAATGCCGGGAGCTAGATGATGCGGTTGTTAATATCACACTGCACACACCACGGACATACGCGCGCGCGCGCCACCGTAGCCGTAGAGCCGCAGTCAACACAGTCTCACGTAGGGCTAGTAGCAGAAAGCGCGCGCGATCTATATATATATATATATATATATATATACTAGGGGGGGTACCCCTCTACTCGCTCCGCTCGTCAACCACCACATTTGTGTTCTATTTGTCTATTGTTCTGATTTTTGTTCTATTTTTTCCACATCACCCAAGAGGTAAATAGATGGATGCGTTTTTTTAGTGGTATCCCCAATAGGCCTAATCCACATTTAAATTAATATGTTATTGTTACTGCATAAGATCTCTTATAATATCATTTAAACAATTTGTCCTGTATTTTATGATATTATTGCGCACATTTTATACTCGGATTCATTTATTCATTGAATATATAAGAGTATATCTGTTTATATATCTTTTTATTTTCTTTTAATCATCAAGAATTTCTTCCCAAACAATGTTTTCAATTTCTAATGAATTTTCTAAATTACTTTGTATATATATGTTTTTTGGGTTTTTACACATTGATAAAGCGACATATAATTGACCATGTGAGAATAATTTCTTTTTAATATATAATCCTATGTAATCAAAATTTTGTTCCTGGGATTTATTAATAGTCATGCAAAATGCTAACGTTAGTGGAAACTGCTTTCTATAAAGAGTAAAAGGTAATGAAGAAGATTCTCCTGAATTTAATGTAATCCTTGGAATAAAAACTCTATTACCGACATTTTCTCCTGTTAATATTTCGGCTTCAATATTATATTTAAATAATTTGGTTATTTTAAGTCTAGTACCGTTACACAAACCTTCATGTACACTCAAATTTAATTTTTAAATCTAATTTATGGTGTGGTAAACCTTCATAAATAGTGTTTAATGTTTCTATTGGAAAAAGTAAATGAATGTTATCATCACTTTGATCAACACCTTTATGAGTCGCATAATCTATACTATAATAAGACCTTTTATCACCATTTAACAACTCTAAAATTTTTTCATTTAAAACTTTGATATCTTCATTATGAGGGGCTAAAATAACACGATCATATTCGTTTATTTCATTAATATTTTGATAAATTTGAAAGCTAACATCATTAGTTTTCCAATTATTAGGTATTATAAAAGGATTTATATTACCGTCTCCAATTTGTAATAATAATTTTGAGAATTCATTATTCTGAGAACGAAGATTTCGTTTTAATTTAAAAATTTTAAATAAAGGCCAAAGTTCAGAATATTATTATATATATTATAGCGCTTTTAAACCCGTGTTTCATTACTGGGAGTATTTGTCGAAAATCATCGCCTAAAATTATTAATTTTCCGCCAAAAGGTATGTCGTTTGCACATAAATCTCTCAAAATTCTATCAATAATTTCCAAAGCTTTTTTCAGTATCATAGATGCTTCATCCCAGATTATAACTTCTGTTTCTCTTAATTTCTTTTTATCTGATTCTAATTTCAAAAACGAATTTTCAATACTACTTAAGTCTAATGGTAATCTAAATGTTCTATGGGTCGTCATTCCTTTAGGTAAGAGAATAGATGCTATGCCAGTCCATGCCATTGATATGTTTTTTCCTTTTGATAGAAAATAATAAATTAAAGTTTTATATAAAAATGTTTTACCTGAACCTCCAGGACCATCTATAAAATTAATTTTATTCATATTATTAACAAGTTCGTTAAAAATAAATTTTTGATCTTGATTCAATTTTGTAAACATATCTTTAAACCTTTCCTTACTGATTGAAGTTATGTTATTATCGTATTTTATATCATTTATAATTGGTTCAGGTTCAGGTAATCCAAAATCTTTACCCACTTGATCAGTTTTTTTAACTACAAAAATAACATTCATTTTTTTTCACACACCGTGCGCAAAGTGGACACTTTGCGCACGCTCGAGTAAAAGAGCATGTGCTAAATCGTGCTTTGCACACGTCGTATAAAAAAATTGTGTTCGATACGCGAGTGAAAAAGTGATTTTATCCTCGTGTGGCCTTTTCACCCTCGCTTCGTTCGGGCGCAAACGTCCATACGAGGATAAAATCACTTTTACGCACTTGTATCGAAAATAACAATTTTACTACTTATTAATTACTTTTCTGTCTGAATAAACCGCCTACAACTCTCTGTAGCGACATCACTTATTTATTGCACTTTTTCCCGTGTGTGTGTCTGTGGGTGATGACTGATTGATGCGGCGGGATGCGGCGGGATGCGGCGGGATGAAAGGATGCGGCGGGATGCGGCGGCATGAAAAGAGAGAAACAAACCAGACACAAAAACACGGTGAAAACACGGTAAGTTTTACGATATTTTGAGGAGGAAGGGCCTTTGCGGCGGGTTGCGGCGGCTGAGAGTCGTACTTACAAGTATATATTATAGTAAGATATATATATATATATATATATATATATATATATATATATATATATATATATATATATATATATATATATATATATATATATATATATATATATATGCATTGACCGGATTATGGGGACCGACTATACATCAGTATACACTCAGTATACATTAACTCCAAATTAACCAAAAAAATACTGAGTGTATACTGATGTATAGTCGGTCCCCATAATCCGGTCAATGCATATATATATATATATATATATATATATATATATATATATATATATATATATATATATATATATATACTGTTATTTCCGGGACTTTTTAGTGTAAAAACTTACAATCAGGGTCGGAAACACCCCCCTTCCCCCCTGATTGTAATTTAAACTGTTTTCAACTGTTTTAAACTGTTTTATACTGTTTTATACTGTTTTATACTGTTTTATACTGTTTTATACTGTTATATATATACATTTCGGAAACCGGTACTTTTGAGGATCTATAGTTTTTTCTCCAGAGTTCGTATATGCTTGACTAAAGAAATAACTCCCTCTCTGCGTTGAAGGTATTAATATAAATCCTCAAAACTACCGTTTCATACCGAAGAAATTTTGAGGACGTCCTCAAAAGTCCGAAAAATCCTCAAAGTATCGAATCCGTGCTGACATAGATCGTCAAAAGCTGCATTTGATATATTTAGATATATATATATATATATATATATATATATATATATAAAATCTTTATATATATAAAATGTGTGTATATATATACACACACACACACACACACACACACACACACACATATATATATATATATATATACACACACACTCACACACACACATACGGTCGGAAGAAAACCGATGTCTGAAAATGATAAATCGAGAAATCAGAGTAACGCACTCTAAAATTTAATCCTAACTTTTTTTGTTTAAATATAAAAAGTATCTTATACATTAATTTCAATAAATTTAAAAGCGATTTAAAAGCACAGTAAATAGACAAAAAAATCGGGCACCTATTTCAAAGAATGAATAGCACGGTCGACTCCTAGGCTCCTTCTATACTTGCCTTCGGAACGCTCCCGCGCTCCTTGATTAAAACAAAACTTTTTTCCATTTAACATTTCCATTTATACACCCATCCTTGATGGATTTTTGCCGAACGTGCCTGGGGCCTGATTCTCTAAGCTTACGTCTGTCGACAAACCCGCTTTTCCTTTTAAGGTATTTCTGTAACGCGTCATAGTTTGTGCGCTCAGCGAGAGGACGCATGCCATACGCGTCGTTCGGTCTCTCTCGCTCTCAGGCTGCGTCTACATAGACGCTTTTAAAGCGCGTTCGGCGCGCGTACGCCGCTGGTGTTGGTGCACTGACCAATCACAGCTCAACTCGAAAGGATCAAGTCCGGTTAAGTTGAGCTCTGATTGGTCAGTGCACCAACGCAAGCGGTGTGCGCTTGCATACGCCGCTACATAGATGCTTTTAACACGCGTTAAAAGCGTCTATGTAGACGCAGCCTCGGGCCCCCGCTACATAAGAGCGGATGCTCGTGGACGCACGCGTATGCAACTAGGGAATATCTAGTAATTTTCAATGTAGCCAAAGTGAAAAATTCAGCGTCTGGAAAGCAAGAAGAGAACGAACAGATCTATGCAGAAGTCAAGGGTGACATTAACCTCAAAATTCAACTCTTGCTCCGGATCTTCAAAAAGATCGGATCATCAAAGTGAAAAATTGATTAATCCGCTTTTGGAGTGTGAAATCCGGAGCAAGAGTTGAATTTTGAGGTTAATGTTCTTGCTTTGCAGGTGCTGAATTATTTAAGTTGGCTACATTGATATTTTCTAGTTCCCTTGCGCACCCTACTGAAAAAAACCACATGGGATCCCACGTGGAATCCCACACGAGATCCCACGTGTGAATTTGATATGGGATCCCATGTGGCATCCCACGTTTAAACTCGAAGCATGAATTCCCACATGAGATCCCACAAGAGATCCCACATGGGATCTCATGTGGGATATTATGCGTTTAACTTGAGTACGGGATCTCATGCAGATATGGCGTAAAACTTTGAGTCCCCCATTGTAAGTAACGGAGTTATCAAAAACAAGGCAAGCCTTGTAATTAGGACGCTTCACAAAGAGTCATTTGAACGGTTGACTTACACGCCTTATATACTCTTGGCCGTCCAACTTATCCACAGATAGCACTACCGAAGCACCGCATAGCGGATAAATAGCCGAAGCTTACTTATGGAGAGCCGTCCATCACAAGTTCTGCTTTGTCACCGCAATGCGGCGTTCCGATAGCGCTTTCTGTGAATACACTGGATGGCCGAGAGTATATAAGCCGTGTAAGTCAGCCGTTCAAATAACTCTTTACGAAGAGTCCTAATTACAAGGCTTGCCTTATTTTTGATATCCCCGTTACTCACAATGGGGGACCCAAAGTTTTACGCCATATTTGCATGAGATCCCGTACTCAAGTTAAACGCATCATATCCCACATGAGATCCTATGTGGGATCTCTTGTGGGATCTCATGTGGGAATTCATGCTTCGAGTTCAAACGTGGGATGCCACGTGGGATCCCATATCAAATTCACACGTGGGATCTCGTGTGGGATTCCACGTGGGATCCTATGTGGGATCCCATGTGTTTTTTTTCAGTAGGGCATGCATACGCGTGCATTCGCGTGCATCCGCTCTTACGTAGCGGGGGCCTCATGCATGTCGTCAGCTGCTATTTGTGTTTATAATCATTCATATCTTTATAAAAATATAGGCTTGACACATATTTGATAAACTTAAAAGAAAGAGCTGAATTTCACCTTTCTTAAGCTATGTTTTTCTTTTTGATAACACACTTTTTTATCGAGTAATACTATTACTTCTTGTTATGGGTTATATGACGTCATTTACTCTCAATGTAAAAGTAATCATTTTCAATAATTTTTTTCATGAAAAATAGGTCGGTAACCTATATTTTAAAAAATCAAGAAAAATTTTTAGATTTTAAAGAACACGTTAGAATTTTGTTACTTTCGGCTTTCGAAAAACAATTTTTGATATATTAGAGAACTACCTTAAAGAAGCTCTCTGATTGGTCTAAACCTCTTATCTCGCGTGTATCGCACCGATATAGCGTTAGAGAATCGAGCCCCTGCTAAGTTTCAAAATCCTACAATCTGATTGGACAATTTGTGTGTAACCACTAACCTTAAATTGAAATCGGCCAACGGGATTTCAGAATTTCGAAACTGAGAAGACACGTTCGGCAAGAATCCATCAACGATAGATGTACATAAAAGGGTTTTATTCGAACATTTTGACGTAAAATAATTTCTAGTAAGTTAAATCTGAAAGACCGATTCAAAACGCCTAAATATATACTCCAAATAGTCAATTTTCGGCCATTATAGAAAGATAAATTTGATAAATGTACAATTGATGAAACGATACCAGAAAATATACGTAAATAAAGTACAGAGCGAGCCAGATGATTTTTCAGTGCCAGTAGAATTTAAACTCGAATAAAAGTAATTTAAATTCTGGTCCAAAACTGTGCGCTTTTTCAACCAAAAAACCCTCTGCCAATTCATTGGCACGTGGCTTCCCCAAAATTAATTTATTGATTCATTAAATTAATTTTTAAAATCAAATTTGAAAATTTAACACAATAGAACACAAACTGATCGTGCAAATAAAATGTAAAAAAAGAGAAAACGCGATTAATATCGAAGTGCAGTCAAAAGTATTGTTAAACGTATTTATCGGCCTCTAATTCACCAGCGTATCTAGCTGATTTCATGTATCGGTGAATCGCGCTGTAAATTAACGCAGCATTCGCGTACATATACCCGAAAAATTACGTTTTGAAAAGAAGGTCAGATCAGTTTTAACCTCGAATATCTGTGAAATTCACAAACGAATTGTTTTACCCTAAGAACACATATAATAAATAATATACACTCTACATCTCTGCCAAATTTTAAAGAAATTAAAACAAGTTTTCTCTAGTTATCAGGTGACAAAGAAAATGGCTTTGTAAAATAGGAAAATTTTGAATATCAAAAAGTAATCGTACGATCTTGATGAAAATTCACATACATAATATCTATATCAGATACAAAATTGTATAGAAATCTGGAGCTGATTCATCAAACCGTTCTCGAGAAATTACAATTTGAAAAAAAGTTTATAAAATTTTTACCTCAAATATCTCTGAAATTTATGGATCAATTATTTTGCCCATAGAACTCGACCGAGAGCTATCCAAAATCTACGTCCCGAAGGAATTTTGAAGAAAATACGACAATTTTCCACCCGGAATCGTTGGACATACAAAACTCATTTTTTACATTTTTCATGTTTTACGTTTTTTGTTAATAACCAAAGAACCGTGATAGCTAGAAACTTTTTTGTTTTTAGAAAATACGGGTATTTTAATTCTCTTTTGAATGCTACCTATCCCATTCAGATACATACAGCCGTTTTCGAGAAATTACGATTAAAAAAAGAGGTTACAAAAATTTTAACCTCAAAAATCTCTGTAATTTATGAACCAATTATCTATCCCAAAGAAAGGTGCAGATAGCTATCAAAAATCTACCTCTACCAGGAATTTTGAAGCGATTAACACAATTTTACTCCCGTAAATTGTCGCCAGAGAAAACACGTTTTTTTTCATTTTTTAATTTTTTTCTCAAAAACTAACCAACAGAATGGATTCAAGTTTTTACAGAATATATCTATTTATATTCTCCATTATCATGATTTTTCTCAAAAAAATGAACCGTTTATTTTTGAAGTTATAAGCTTTAAAGAAAACAACACGTTTTTATTAATAACAAATGAACCGTGATAGCTAGAAAGATTTTTTTTGTTGAAAATATAGGTTTTTTTATGCTCTTTCGAACGCCACCCATCCGATTCTAAAATTTAAATCCAATCATTAAAAAAATTCAAAAATAATTTTTTCGAAAATGAAAAATTCGACATAAAACAAAAACGAATCAGTTTTGTCGTATAAAATTATTTTTTTTCCGAATTCGGAATAAAAAAAACAAAAAAAAAAGAGACCCGTCCGGTTGAAATCGACCGCGTAGATCCGAAAATAAAGCGGTATACATACATACACACACACAGACCCACACACATCCATACAGACATTTTCTAAAATCATGTGACTCAAACTTCTACACCTTTAGTCATGTTTCTAGAGCAATTTAACGAAACTTAAAATTTTACTATTACAAAGCTTCCTCTAGGAGGAAGCAAAAATGATCCCTCTCTCGTTAAAATCGGTCGAGTAGATCATGAGATCAGCGTCCCTGGCGAAAAAAATCACGTGATTAATCATATGATTTATCACTTGATTTCTCACTGGATTTCTCACGTGATTTTCCACGTAATTTCTCACGTGACGATTTGGCGCGATTTCTCACGTGATTAATCACGTGAAACATCACGTGACAATGCAAACATAAAAAAATAATATATAACGCTTATTCGTTAATGAAACTTGTTTCTTTAATGAATAGCAAATACATTATCACAGAAAAAAACGATACATAAAATTTCCGACCCAACCGAGAATCGAACTCACGAATTTTGGGTTCTTGCGCAAGTACGCTATCCATTACGCTATCACTCGTTTGAAAGATTGTGGTCATTTTCACCTACATAAGGTGCATTCTCCATATTTATTGCTATTTCAAATTGATTATTTATATAAAATATCAATGGTTTGTAAAAATTATTTATTTA
Source organism: Torymus aiolomorphi (assembly GCA_036365515.1). Lineage (NCBI taxonomy): Eukaryota > Metazoa > Arthropoda > Insecta > Hymenoptera > Torymidae > Torymus > Torymus aiolomorphi. The sequence goes on from CM070873.1 coordinate 139,676,914, forward strand.
TAGACTATCTTAATAAAATGCGTAACTTACATTAAAACATTAATTAATTAAATTCGAATAACTTAAGAATGTAGTGCCGGTAAAGTAGAAATCAGGTATCTACAAAACTAATTTTTTTTTTAAACAAAATACCGAATTATTTTTGTAAAAATTTATGATCGTAAAATGGTAAATAATGAACATTACTTTTTTAAAAATTTTTATTACTTTTGAAAAAGTTATTCGAATTTAATTAATTAATATTTTGATGTAAGTTACTCATTTTCTTTAAATAGTGTATAAATAAATAATAATTAGAAATTTTTGATATTTTAGATAAATGATCGTCCTTAATATTTATTTAATTGCTGTTTAATTTTTATTATTTAATTTGCTATTTAATTTTGATCATTTTGAAAAGAAGTAATTTATATTGAGATATTAAATAATTAAATTCGAATAACTTTTTCAAAAGTAATAGAAATTTTTTTAAATGTAATGATCATTATTTAAAATTTTATATACATAACATTTTATAAAAATAACTCGGTATTTTGTTTAAAAAAAAAAAATTAATTTTGTTCTTACCTGATTTCTACTTTACCGGCCCTACATTCTCAACTTATTCGAATTAAATTAATTAATGTTTTAATATAAGTTACGCATTTTATTAAAATAGTGTATAAATAAATAATTTTTACCAACCATTGATATTTTACATAAATAATCAAATTGAAGCAGCAATAAATATGGAGAATGCAGCTCATGTAGGTGAAAATGACCACAATCTTTCGGGCGAGTGATAGCGTAATGGATAGCGTGTTTACGCAGGAACCCAATGTTCGTGAGTTCGATTCTCGGTTGGGTCGGAAATTTTATGTATCTTTTTTTCTGCGATAATGTATTTGCTATCCATTGAGGAAACAAGTTATATAACAAGGTATATATTATTTTTTTATATCTGTATTGTCACATGATTTTTCACGTGATTAATCACGTGAGAAATCACGTGAAAAATCACGTGAGAAATCCAGTGAGAAATCAAGTGATAAATCATATGATTAATCACGTGATTTTTTTCGCCAGGGGTATACGGACATACATAGACACAGCCACACACACATACACACCCACACACACACATCCAAACGGACATTTTCTAAAAATAGTGTATTTCGATTCCAAATTTGCTAAACAACATTCCGAAAACATTTTCTCAAAAAGTTTTTTTTTTTACTATCACAAAGCTTCCTCTAGGGGGAAGCAATTGACGTGTCCGCTTTTTCAACTAAAAATTGACGTGTCCGCTTTTGCTTTTTCAAAGCTTGGTAACGATGAAATTTTTCAACCCCGAGATTTTAATGATTTTCGATATTTCTGAGCTCACTGAGTCGAAATATGCATTTTCTAGAAAATGTCTGTGCGTGTGTGTGTGTGTGTGTGTGTGTGTGTGTGTGTGTGTGTGTGCGCGCGCGCGCAAAGGTAACTTTGCAAGAGCTATAATTAAATTAGTAAAAAAAAATCGAAAATATTTGTTTGTAACACAGGCACGATTTTCGCGTTTTTAAACCTAAAAGTAGGGCCAAAAGTGAACGGTTTTAAACCAACGGGCGCAAAAGTAGCTAAGCGGGCGCAAAAGTAGGTAAGCGGGCGCAAAAGTAGCCGAAGCGGGCGCAAAAGTAACCGTTTTCAATAATCGTTCTTCTATTTTTTTTTCTTTATCCGCGTGTCTTACTTTTACTAATTACATGTTTTAATGTACTTTAAATATGTTGAAATAAATTGAAACCAAAATGTAAGTGTCATTCAATTCCCAGGTGGGTAGTTGGTGTAACAGAAATTCGATGATATTGTTTCCCGTTTTAAGTGGAAAAACGCGAAAATCAATACCTGTGTCACAAAAAATATGGTGTGCACCAAGGGCTTAGTGGGCCTTTTGACCTCGTGTGATTGAAGTACTGGTCTACGGCTCGCAGATGCACTCGTCTTCGGCTCGTGCTGCTCGCCTTCGACTCGTACTGCAAACTTCCCACTCGGTCTAAAAAGGCCCACTTTATGCCCTTGGTACACAATATACTATTTTACGGCATTCGGTTTAGATATTGGTCGCAAGTAGTGATATTTTCTTAAATGTCTTCAAATTACCTATTAATCCATACTTTTTTCGGCCCGATCGGATAATATTAAGTCAGTTAAAAAAAATAAAGAAAAATATGGAAAAATAGAAAATATTTTTTTAGGGCGTTGGGTTTACATATCGGTCGGAAGTAGTCACATTTTCTTAAAGGTCTTGAAATTTCCTATCAATCCATATTTTTGTCGGCCTAATCGGGTAATATTAAATTGATTAAAAAAAATAAAGAAAAATATGAAAAAATCGAAAATATTTTTTTACGGCGTTAGGGGTTAGGAGTTTAGATATTGGTCGGAAGTAGTCACATTTTCTTAAAGGTCTTGAAATTACCTATATATCGATATTCTTTTCACCTGATCGGATAATATTAAGTCGGTTAAAAAAATATCGAAAAATATGGAAAAATCGAAAATATTTTTTTACGGTATTGGATTTAGATGACGGTCGGAAATAGTCATATTTTCTTAAAGGTCTTGAATTACCTATCTATACATATTTTTGTCCGTCCAAACGGATAATATTTAGTCGGTAAAAAAAATAATTAAATATATAGAAAAAACAAAAATAATTTTCGTTATTGCTTATACCGAAATTGTAACATCCTAGAGCTATCACTACAAAATTAAAGAAAAAAAAAATACGCCTGAGTTAAGGGATATTTGAAATCTTTGCCGATTTATATGGTTTTTCAAATTCTCATGAAACCATCCTATGAGTTGGTGGATTTTCGAAGTCTTCGCTGAGTTGGTGGGGTTCTGGACTAACCGCCGAGTTAGCAGATTTCCAAAGAAAACGCTGAAGAAATTTTGAAAAAACGCAATTAATTTATAAATTCAATAAATAACATGTGATAATACCTTAAAATTTTTAATTTGCAATTTAATAATTACTAAATAACTGTTTTAAATACAATTTTCTTAATTATTTTGAATAATACATTTACGGAAAATCAGATATGCAGAAAGGATGAAATTTTATATTAAAATATACATTTAAAAAGATTATTTGATGTAATTTATCAATTCTCTTTGAGAAAGCATTCTGCTAAAGCAGTTAGCAGCGGGTTTTCCACGCAAAACGGTGTGTCGGCTTTTCCAAAGGAAAATCGACGTGTTGACTTATTCCACCAAGCCGACGATATCAACGCAACTCTTCCATGTGTTTTACTACAAATCGAGTACTAATAATCAGCGTTCAACGAAAAACTTAATTTAACGGTTTTTTTTCAAATGGTTTTATTTGACAAATAAGTTCATTATTCTCAACGAAATTCTTCTTAATAATGGGCAATAGTGCAACTCTTGAAGAAGAGAAATATTTGTCGGTGGGTCATGTGCAATTGCTCGAGAATGTATAAGTTAATTCTTAAATAAGTATTTTTTTTAATAACAAAAGCTGGTATTCAATAACAAATGAATATTTCTGTTTTCAATTTGGCATACTTATTTAGCATACTAAATGCAATAACTGAATTCGTATACGAATATATTCAAAGTATTTGAATATATTCAAAGGGCTTTCACATTGTTACGCGTGAGCCTATCTCGAAGACGAAGGGTTTGAGGTGTTCGTGTCATTCCGAGTCGATGCTCCAAACGATGCAGTGAAATACAACAAGAGCTAAAGTATAATTTGTGTTATTTATTAAAATATTTATTCGCGAGAGAGATAACCTAACTCGCGTTCGTGATGCGGCCGATCCACGTCCCTTCGTGGATCGCTGGCTCGGTTTTTCCTCGTGCCGACTCGAACTCCTCATCACGTTGTGTAGCGTATGCACACGTAACAACATAGTTAAATTTTTATTTTTAGAACGTTTTATATGATATTTTAAAAATATTAGGACCCAATTTTTCCAAATTGCAATTTTGTATCTTATTGGTTTCTTTAGTACAACTTCTTTTAAATAACGCTATAATTATAAAACTTCGGTACATTAATCTTAACTTAATTCCAAACAAGTTCGTGCTTACATAATCTAAAAGTTATGTATCGTCCATTATTATCCCCTCTTAAAAGTGGGTGGGCCGTATTAGATTTAACAGAAATGAAATGGTCTGATAAGCGTGTTATATTCTAAACTAGACGTTTAACAGGTTCAGTACAGCATGATCCAATGGAATTTGCCATACTTTCGATTACTGTAAATCATTAAGATCATTAGGAATAACTAAAACTGAAAATATTTTTGATTTCTTCTTATTCTTTGTAAACTTAATGTATTTTTTCTTATACATTATCCGTACTGAACCTGTTATGATATTCGTGGAGATGTCTAGTACGGTATAGGTTCTGTAATGGAATGGATGGGAGATATTAACATGTCAACGTCAATTTTATGAAATATTAGATCATTATCATAAATACATAAAAGCTTGATATTTTTAACATTAAAAATATTACTTATGTCGACTGCAATTTACTATCAACTGATAAGAATTTTCCCATCGGGCTTACAGTCTCACAAATTAAATTGAAATAATTAATATTTATGGCAGTCAGATTGCCCTTGTTTATAATCACCCCCACAGAATCTGAAATAAAAACTTAATTAAAACTTGGAAAACACTTTGTTAGCAAAGGACGATCTGATTGCCCCCCACCACCAAATTGCCCAACGACACAAAGGAGCCGGAGCTGGCTCGAAACATTGGGCAATTTGGTGGTGGCTGGTAGTCAGATCGTCCTTTGCTAACAAAGTTTTTTCCAGGTTTTAATTAAGTTTTTATTTCAGATTCTGTGGCGGTGATTATAAACAAGGGCAATCTGACTGCCATAAATATTAATTATTTCAATTTAACTAGTCATAACCACGCGCGCTGCGCGCGCTTCAATTTTTCATAAAAACGGAATCAATAAATATTTTAGACTTCTTTACTGCTTTTTTTATTAACATTCTCTTTCAGAAAGCATAATATATTATTTGTATGATAACAGATTTAAATTCTAAATTTTGAGGCCAGGAAACAAATCGAAACAGCATTTATTTCGTAATTAGGTTATTACAAAATAGATACAAAATTTTAATCATTTGGGATATTGAATAATTTAATGATTATTTTATTGATTTACTCAAATGCACATATAAATCATTTAATTAATTTCAATATGAAAATATTCATTTTATATCAGAAAACATTTTGAATTTTGGCGCTATTCAGACCGGATATTGAACCATCAACCAATCGCATTGCTTCTTTAAATGCTTCACAACATCCTGTCATCTCTTTTTTAAGAGAGGATTTGTAAGACTGTAAGACCGATGGAAAAATTCTTATCAGAGCGTCAATGACCCTCAGGTTATTGACTTTCGCAGCGACGCCTGAGGCGCCCACTTAGTACCGAAATTGCGGAAAAAGTGACTAAAGAAATAATCATCCCTATAGCAAGAACCACCTGAATGGTCCCAGAACATTGCGTTACATATATGTTTTGGCCAAAAATTTTCTGGGACGTCCCGGGAACTAACAGAAATCCCAGAAGCTTGCGTTACGTATACGAATACATTCCAAAACCTTGCGTTACATACATTTATATTTATATATATTTACACACAAGGTTGACAAAAGGCAAAAACATGAATGAAGGACATAATCCACGGAAAAAAAGAGGATCGTATCGAAACTATCAGAGAAATACAGAAATGGAAATACCAGAGTCCACAAGAAGATACAGAAAAGCGAAAATGCAGAAAAAGAGTATACTTCTTGAGATAAAATTGATACATACATCAAAATCATGGCTGTTAAAGGCAGGGCTGGATTAAGCGGGGTCTAAGGGGGCGGAGGGGTGACGCACCGGGACTAAGCCTAACGGCGACCTCACATTTTGTAATAATAAATCGAATAGCCGGGAGAAGAGAGTTCCGCGTAGAAAATGAAGGCACGTAAACTGGCAAAAAGGAGAGAGTTGATTAATAAATGAACTCCAAAACCCAAAAAGCTGGAGGATGGATGCGGGTTTCACGTAGCAAAGGAACCCCGATGGAAATGGAAAATGTATATAAATGTAAAAAATGTATATAAACGTATATAAATGTATATAAAAGTTGTAATTGGAACATTTTTTACGTTTATATACGTTTATATACATTTATATACTATTTTTACAAAAATTTACACTTATTTACATTTATATATTTTTTCTTACATTTTGAATAGTTGTATTGAAAATTTTTATTTCTGTAAATATACATATTTACAGTTTTTTACAGATATATATAATTATGATGAGCGCTATGTTCCAGGACACTTCTAGGTTTCCTACAATGGAAGGAGGTTTGGACGGCGCTACGCGCTGCCATTGTCTACAATACAAACATCCCTCAGGGTATTGACTTTCGCCACAACGCCTGCGGCGCCCGCTTCTAGTTCCGCAGTGCTTTACGTTGATTTCGGAACTTTTTTACGGAAAAAAAAGTTGTGAGAGTGACCCTTAATGTCCTGAATAATATAAAAATGTCCTGAAAAGTAGGCGTGAACATGTTACTCATTCAGGACAGTCCTGGAAAGATGCAAATGTCCTGAAAGATAGCGGTAAACCCATAAAAAGTCCTGAAACATAGTGTTCAACAGATATATACATTTATATACATTTATGTATTTATAAATTTATTTTTAAATTTTCGCTATATAAGACTTTTTTTAAAAATTTTATGGAAGTGTATATAAATGTATATAAATGTAAAAAAATAAATATCTGAAAGGTTACTTATGCGGACGCATTCTTAATGGGAACGGTACTTATGCGGACATCACCCGACTTATGCAGACATTTTTGAGTGTCCACATAAAAGAGGGATTATTTCTTTATTCAAACGTGACTTATGCAGACATCAGGGTTTGTCTACAATACTTCTTAGGTTATTTTTTCGGAATTTTATTCCGGAATTCCATACTAAAAGTGGGCGCCGCAGGCGTCGTGGTGTTAATTAATACCCTGAGGGATGTTTTCATTGTAGACAATAGCACGCGCGCAGCGCGCGCCCTTACCTCCATCTTGAACTCTGGAGAAACAAACTCTATGTCTGCATAAGTACCTATACAAATACTTATATAAGAGGGTCATTTGACAAGTACCTAGCCTCACCGCCAGATGGTGCCACTATCGCACCAGAAATACACTACAGTGCAGTATCTTCCTGTAAACGGTTACAGACGAAATTTCAGCCGGATCGGAGTTGTAGTTTATTTTTGAGAGCGTGTGAAAGCAAATGTGTCCGTTGATTTTTGAAAAAATGGAGAAAGAACAATATCGGTCGGTGATTCGATTCTTGTTTTTGGAAGGGAAATCGCGCAGTGAAATTAAAGAACGCTTGGATGCAGTGTATGGGGATGCTTCTCCTTCGATGGCGACCGTTAAATTTTGGTATAACGAGTTTCAACGTGGTCGTACGTCGGTTTTTGATGATCCACGCCCAGGTGCTCCGAAAACAGCCACTACGGAGGAGAACGTGACAAAAATACACGATATCGTTTTGTCAGACCGCCGATTAAAGGTGCACGAGATAGCTGCGATAGTAGGCATCTCAGAAGAACGCGTGTGGCATATCCTACATGAGATTTTAGGCATGAGGAAGCTGTCAGCAAGGTGGGTGCCGCGTTTGCTGACTGCAGACAACAAGCGCATCCGTGAAACCAGTTCAGAGCAGTGTTTGGAGCTGTTTAATCGCAATCCAAAAGAGTTTTTGCGTCGTTACGTGACCGTCGACGAAACATGGATTCACTACTACACTCCAGAGACCAAGGAGCAGTCAAAACAGTGGACCTTACCCGGTGAACCTGCTCCGAAGAAGGCGAAGACGGTCCCGTCGGCCGGAAAGGTGATGGCCACTGTTTTCTGGGATTCTCAAGGTGTGATTTTTATTGACTATCTGGAGAAGGGTAAAACGGTCACAGGACAGTACTACGCCGAACTATTGAGCCGATTTGACGCCGTGTTAGAAGCAAAACGGCCCCATTTGTCTAAAAAGAAAGTGCTTTTCCACCACGATAATGCACCGGCTCACACTTCTGCACTCGCCACGGCTAAATTGGTCGAATTACGCTACGAACTGCTGCGCCATCCACCGTATTCTCCAGATTTGGCTCCGTGCGACTTTTTTTTGTTTCCAAACCTAAAAAATTCGCTCGCCGGGAAGAGATTCCACTCCAATAACGAAATAATCGCCGCCACGGAGGCCTATTTTGCAAACCAAGAGAAAACATTTTTTTCAACGGGGTTATTCAACTAAAAGGAGACTACATTGAAAAATAAATTTTATTTTTTGTAAAATTTTGGTGTTTTCATTTGTAGGCTAGGTACTTATCAAATGACCCTCGTATGTATACATTTAAAAAATTGTGTCTTTTAATGCGTACATATAAAAAATATATTTTCGTAAGTAAGTGTAAATTTCTGTAAAAAAATGTATATAAATGTATATAAATGTATATAAATTTCGATGCGTGTTCCAATTACAACATTTATATACACTTATATACATTTATATACGTTTTTACAGAAAGACACTTATTTACATTTATATACATTTTCCTATTTCCACTAGGGAAGGCACAAACACGGACGAAAAGGAGCAAGATGATTTATAAAATTAACTCCAAAACCAAGATGGCCGGAGGATGCGAGTTCCACGTAGAAAAGGAAGGCATATAAACGGGCGCAAAGGAGCTTGTTGATTTATAAAATTAACTTCAAAACCGAGATAGCCGGGGAATGCGAGTTCCACGTAGGAGAGGAACGTATGAAAACGGGAAAGAGGATGCAGATTAATTAGTTATTAAATAAACTCAAACACCTAAATAACCAGGGGAGGGGGTCTCATGTAGAAGAGGAAGGCACTTAGAGGGGCAGTAAGAAGCAAGTTAATTCTTAAAAAATAAAAAAACCGAAATATACGTGCATCTTCGTGTTTTTATTTTCCACGAGGAACTCGCATTCCCTGGCTACTTATATTTTGTAGTTTTTTTAATAATCAACTGGCTTCTTTACGCCCGACTACTTGCCTTCCTTTTCCATATGGAATTGTGCACTCCCAGCCACTTGGGTTTTGGAGTTAATTTAATAATCATCGAGCTTTCTCCTGCCTGTCTTCATACCTTTCTCTTCTACGTGGAAATCGCATCCCCCAACTATTTGGGTATTTGAGTTAATTTAATAACGAACCTGCTTTCTACCCACCCGTTTCCATACGTGACCCACCCTTCCCCTTCTACGTGAGACTCACATCTCCAAACTATTTTGGTTTTCGAGTTTTTTTTAATAATTAACCTGCTTTCTCTCCTCACCCCCTTGCTCTCCTACGTGAAACTTGCATCCCCCGACTATCTTGGTTTCGGAATCCATTTTATAATCAGCTGGTTACTTCCCGCCTGTCTTTGTGCTTTCCTTTTCTACGTGGAACTTTCATCCCACGGCTATTTGGGTTTTGGTATTTAATGAGTAATTAACTTACTCCTTTTTATTCGTCTACGTGCCTTGACCTTCTACATGGAACTCACTTCTCCAAGCTGTATGGGTTTTGGAGTTTATTTAAAAATAAACCGTTTTACTGCTATTCTGCGTACCGTCCCCTTCTGGGTTGAACTCTCTTTCTCCGGCTATTTGGGTTTTGGACTGTATTAAATAACAGCTCACGTGATAACAGCATCCAATCATTATATAGCCCCGGGCATCTCAAAGTCTTAATCCGGCCCTGGCCTGAAAGGAAATTAGTGCGATAATCTTTTTTCTTCTACAGTGATCGAAAACAATATTGCCCCTTTAAATTAGACAAAACAAATATTTTCATCTCTCATTGTCACCTCTATCGTTCCCTTGAACCGCTTAACCAAATAAGCTCGCCTTTACGAGCGCTCGTAAAGTAGAGGAACTTGGTGATATTCTAACCTCTACATCTCAAAATCTGTCCATTTTTGGATCTTGCACCCATGAGACTTTTGATCAGGAGGTCATAACCTGTAATATACCAAAGTTTCCGAAGTTTTCATAGAGGTCCAAATTCCTATGATTTTGTGCGGGGTCCTTTGACGGAAATTTTGTTAATATGTATTTTCAAGAAATCAGTAAAATATATTTCTGAAAAGTTTATTATTTTTTATTATGTTGAAGATCGGATGTGATTTTTTAATTCTATCTCTTGTTATATACAATAATTAATAATTACCTGATTGCGAAAATTGGCTTCTCATGTTCTGCAGAAGTATTAGGAACCTTTACCAAATTTGAACTCATTGGGTCAAGTGGTTCAAGAGAACGTCTACGAGAATAAATTAAAAAATGTTAGATGATTATTCGTATGATAATTATCTATAAAGTTTGTCATGTAATGATTTTAGTTAAATCTGTATCTTATTAAATAAATATACACTGCAATATTTTAAAATAACATTGGTATAGATATATCTTCAAACCGTCTTAAGTTCTGCCTTTTGTTGATGACTGTATGTTCATAATATTAATCATTAATTTAAATTCATAAGTATCGCGACAAGTTATTTCCAAATTCATAAATCTACTTCAGTAAATGTCATAAATCGTCGGCTGGGAGGAAAAAGTTGCCAACTCGTTATTTCACTAAGAAAAGTGCCAACTCGGCGGAGCGCTACGAAAAGTGCCATCTCAGCGGAACGCTAAGAAAAGTGCCAACTCAGCGGAGTACTAAGAAAAGTACCAACTCGCGGGCTTTTTTCCATAAACGTTTTAGTTGAGAATAGCTGTAGAGTTTGAAAAATCTGTTTTTGCTGTCTTTTGCTTTATATATATATACTTTGGTGTGTAAAACGTTTCTGTCGTATCTCTGTATTGGGTCGTTTTCTGTTTTTTCCGTTCCTGGTGTGGTGGTTGTGTCTTTGGCTTTAGAGTTGTTTCAATCCGCTGTATTCAGTGCTCTGCTTCTACTCACTTGTGAGTGTCCACTCATTGTATATACTCTGTGGTTCACTTTCACTCCCGCGAGTATCCCCCTACAGAAAAATCTCATGTGAGATCTCGCGCCAATATCTCATCTGAAATTCTGGTCCGCGAGCTGCTAAAATCCCTTTAATGATAAAAAATCAATTTCTGGGAATTACGAGTCGCCTATTAGGTTACGCCACCCCCAGATAAGTTCAAAAATTTATCTTTTGAAGTGATTTAGTCTTTTTTTTTACATTTTTAGAAATTTTCGACATCAGATCTCACGTAAGATCTCACGTGAAATCTCACGTGAGAAATTTGAAACATGAGATTGCACGTGAGATCTCATGTGTAAAAATTTTAAAAATGTAAAAAATGACTAAAACGCTTCAAAACGCAGATTTTTTAACTTATCTGGAGGTTGGCGTAACCTAATAGGCGGTTCCTAATTCCCAGAAACTGATTTTTTATCATTGAAGGAATTTTAGCAGCTCGCGGACCAGAATTTCAGATGAGATTTTGGCGTGAGATCTCACGTGAGATTTTTCAGTAGGGCCACTCTTGCTACATAGTCTACGGCTTAACACTCACTGCCATCGGCTTATTAATATTATTCTTTCCTTTTTTTTCGCTAACTTTCTGTCTTTTTCTGTTTCTTCTTCTGTTTCCTCTATTTTTTATGCACCTGTCACACACGGGCACTTACTTCAGTACTTTACACACACACACCAAAACTCATCAACTGTTACGACAGCCGTCAAACACATGAACTGTACCGGTCGGCCATTTTACAGCAATTTTACAGAAGGAGAAACAGTATGGCCAGAGATGGTGGAGAGAGGAACGGACGATGAAAAGCAGAGGAGAACGGCAGAAATAAGAGAGTCAAGGTTTTCAAAAGAGATAAGTAATATCATTTTCCAGCAGGAGACACCAAGCTACCTTAAGAACACGGAAACGAAAAAGAAGAAAGAGCTGGAGGTACAGGCAAGATTTAGACTAGGGAGTGAGAGTAGGAGCACGAGGTACTGGAGCAGAGAGGAGGAGAAGAGGTGCAGAATATGTAAAAACAGCGAAGAGACCCTTAAACATATATTCGAAGAGTGTGAGGCCGCAAGAGTGCAAGAAAAGAGATGGGAAGAGATTTTCAACGGTGAAAGAAAGAACCTGTCGAAACTGATGGAAACGCGATGGAAAAGAAGAAGAGCAGAACAAGACAGGTAAAGAGAACAGAATAAGAATGGAGTGAGAACAACACTAAGACCGGAAATGTAGAAGAACCCTAAGGAGCCGCAGATAATTGAAAAGGAGAGGTGGGAGAAAACAGGAAAAGAGAGAAAAACACGAATAACAGAAACGGGCAAAGAAAGAGAGAAAGAGAAAGAAAACAGCAAAAAGAACATAGCACAAGAACCAAAAGATGAGAAGTAGAAGAGGAAAAAAAGGCAGTAGAAAAAAGAAAGTAGCTAAACTAAAGCAGAAGAACACAGATACAAACACCACACACACATTTACACACATTAAAGGAAATAATTTAGTTTAAATGTTATATTATTTAAAGTTTATATTTTATACTTTTATATTTTTTATCATTTATTTACACAAACACACAAACAACTACACAGACGCAAACACAGAATTGAGACGGAGTCGGATTAAAAATAAGAACAAATTGTAGAAATGTACAAATATAGCTAAAGCCAATAAAGCATTATTATTATTATTATTATTATATATATATGTATAAAGAAATGGTGAAAAAAAACTCCAAACTCTATAGCTATTCTCAACTAAACCGTTTATGGAAAAAAGTCCGCGAGTTGGCACTTTTCTTAGCGCTCCGCCGAGTTGGCACCTTTCTTAGCGAAATAACGAGTTGGCAATTTTCTTAGCGAAATAACAAGTTGGCACTTTTCTTAACGAAATAACGAGTTGGCACTTTTCTTAGCGAAATAAAGAGTTGGCGCTATTCTTAGTGAAATAACGATTTGGCATCGTAATATCACTACACAGAATTTACTAAAATAATATTTCATTTAAGTTTATATATTCTAAAGTATATCATTATAAAATTGTTTTTTGTATATTAAAATACAATATATTTTACTAGCGAAAATGAAGTTTTTTTTACTTACGTACTACGTTAATATTCTGTTTATAATTTTGGAACAAAATGCAAGTAAAATGTAATGAAAATTCCACTTATTTCAACATTTAAACCCAGATCTCTGAAATAAAATTTTATTCTAAGAATTGGTTTAAGACCTTATCAATAAATTATTCATATTGAATAGGGTAACTCTGATGAAAGTGATCTAGACAATTGTTTAAATTTATCATCTGATAATGAAAAGGAAGAAACAGATGTAGATAATTTTTTAATGGATTGCTCTATTTCTCTGCCAGTAGCTACTGAAGAGCAATTCGATAAAACCGAGCGCATACCCTTTAGTACGTGTGATTCTATCGAGGAGCAATCAAGGAGTCACCAACTCAAAAGCACGAATGTGCACAATGAATTTGACATTGTACCTATTATAAGCACTGCTCCTAGGGAGCAACAATCTCTGTTTGCAGATGATGATAATATGTCCCATGTATTAAGCAATGATGTTCAGACTATACAATCATATGATGTACTAGATAGCAAATCTTATAGTAGTGATAACGATACTGTTTGTGAAAAGTCCGATACGACAGTTTCAAGCTCCTATAGTGAAGATGACGAATTCTACAATGATGACGATTATTCAGATGAAAGTGAGGTGGAAACTGAGGTAACATCTACATTTTATTTATAGTAACTTTATAATAATATCAACTGATAAGAATTTTTCCATCGGTCTTACAGTCTTATAAATTAAATTAAAATAATTAATATTTATGGCAGTCAAATTGTCCTTGTTTATAATCACCCCCGCAGAATCTGAAATAAAAACTTAATTAAAACCTGGAAAAAACTTTGTTAGCAAAGGATGATCTGACTGCCACCCACCACCAAATTGCCCAATGTTTCGAGCCCGATCCGGCTCCTCCTCAGGGACTGAAATGAAACTCGCGATACACCTTCTTATATACCCATACCCCCTTCTTTTCTCTTATTTTATTTCCTTCTTTTCTTACCCCCACCACCACTGAACCACTGTTCAGGTTGTACTGCAATACTTTGTGTGCGTGTGACTGTGTGTGTGACTGAGTGTGTGACTGTGTGTGTGGGTGTGTGTGTTTTCTAGAGTAGGTTAGGAAAAAATGCCTTTACGCATACAAAGATGTTATGTGGAGCTCGGCCATTGCTACCAATACCCACTGAAAACATTCCTGCTGCTCTTCTTAGCAGGACCTTCCCTCGGCTAAGTACTCCCTCCCGCAGAAACCGCCGCTAGGCATTACTTCTCGATGGGCATCCTACGCCTTTACGACCCTCTACATCGACAGGCGCTCGGTCATGCAACTTCTTCTTCTTTTCTTCTTCCACCACTCGGTGGCGAGACCAATCATAGCAACCCATTCTCTCTGTGAGGAGAGTAAGCACCTTCCAATGCCCTTGGAAGATAACCATATAAGGCCCTGAAACGTTCTCTTTCTTCCCGAAATCTGGGACATACGAACAAAACAAGCTCCGCGTGCTCGTCAAACTCAGGACATGTCGGGCACTCTGCGCTTTGATATACTCCAATTCTCTTCAGATTGCTGCGATAGCAGCCATGCCCAGTGAGCACCTGGGTGAGATGAAAGGTGACGAATCCATGTCTCCTTTCGGTCCACTCCACGACACATGGGATGATCCGGTGGGTTTACCGACCGTCGTCTGCCATATTCTATTGACGCTGCCACTTTTCACCGGTCTTCCTGGATAATCGGGTTCGACGTTGTCCCTGGCAGTCTTCCTCTTCTGCAATCATGCCTCCGCGTTACATCTCAGCTCTATCGGCCGCCATTAGGTCTATGGGTGGTAATTCAGCGATTATCGAGAGAGTGATGTCTGTCACTGTACGGTAGGTATAGACGACTCTCAGCGCGATTGGCCTGCAGGCCCTTCGATAACCAGCACCGTAGCACGGATTACTACTTATAGCATCAGACCATATTGGAGCTCCGTATAAAATTACGGAATATACCACCGAGGAACGGAGGAACCACTACGGCTGTTTCGGTCCCCCTATGTTCGGCATGATAACCGCGAGTGCTCGAGCCACTTTTAATGCTTTTAGCCCTGCGTTCCAAAGGTGGTCTTTAAACGACAGATGCGCATCTATTGGGACTGTTAGATATTTAATGGTGTCTTACGCGTCCTGATCTTTTTGTTCGGACAATGAGCACCGCCTCAGTCTTTTCTGCAGCAAGGCACCAATCCCCTACTACCTCAATTGCGGTATTTCCGATATTGCACACTTCTTTGATGCTTTCTGCTACGACGATCAGGGCAACATGGTCAGCATAGGCTATCATCGACACCTAATCTGGAAGTGGCCTCTTAAGTATGCCGTCGTACAAGCCGTTTCAGATTAGGGATCGCAACACCGAGCCCTGCGGTACACCTCCTATGATCTTATAAGAATGTGTGGCATCGTCGGTGTCGTAAAAGAGGTTTCGGCCCATTATGTAGCTCGAGTGGTACCGTGGTGGTACCGTTATGTCTTCCAAGGCCAGCATGATTTTATCCCACCTGGCCTTGTTAAACGCATTCCTTACATCTAAACCGATGATAGCACACATGCGTTTTGTGCACCGGCTACCACTAACTGCGTTTTTGGCTAGTGACACAACCCTGTAGATGGCATCGATTGTTGATCGATCCTTTCTAAAGCCCAATTGATTATCAGATAAGTCTCTGGTCTGCTGTATAGTTGCCTCCAGTCTGGCAGTTATGATCCGCTCAAATAATTTACCGACAATATTCAGCATACATTGTGTTCGATATGAGAATGGTTCATCCGGAGGTTTATTTCCCTACGGAAGGAGTACTAACCTCTGTATCTTCTACTGTGGAAAAAGTAATCCGGGAAAATTCCTTCAGATAGGCATACGTTGAAAGTGTCTTTGAATATCTCAGGAACATTCAGAGCTGCTGTTTTTATCGCTAAACCAGGCATCGCGTTCAGTCCTGGAGCCTTTCTTATGGCAATCTTCTTGGCTGCTATCTTCACTTCTCTTTCGGTCACTTCTGTTGGATCGACTCCACCACTGTTCTCTGTCAGACCGATGCCAGCTTGTCGTTCCCGGTGTTCTGGGAACAAATGTTGGACCCCTCTGTCGAGGATGGTTGAAAAAGATGGAGCACTGGTGCATCTGGGTTTGATTTTGTTCATGACCATTTTGTACGGTCGTCCTCACGGGTCACGATTCACTTCCTCGCAGAAGTCCTGCCAACACTTTCTTTTGGTTGCCTTGATGGCAACCTTGAGCTCTTTTCTATTTTGCTCATAGCTGGCGGTTAACTGTTCGTGCCACAGTCCGCAATTGCTCTTTGATGCAGTCTCCCACCTCAAAGGCACTCTGCGTATTATCGCAATGTCATCACTTGCTAATGGTCCGCAAGAGGCTTTGTGCCCTGACCTCAGCTGTTCCTCCGACAGATGCTCCTTCCAGAGAAGAGAGATAAATCTTCTTGTTGAAAATAGCTGGTGCTCATCTCACTCTCTTTGGCATCCGTGTCATATCCACTGCCCCGCTCGTCGGCTGCAGTTGGTACACGAGAGTTTGGTGATCGCTGCCAGTGTACCGATCACTGACTCGCCAGCTATAGCCTTCCCGACTCAATCTGGTATTATCAATCTCTAGTACTAGTATCGCGAAGGCCTCGAGTAGTCCGCACCTGCGGTGATTCGTCTTTCTGTTTTTTACTTCTCTTTTGAGATGCAGCAAGGGCCAAGTGATCCACCCCTTCTGCACCAGCCTGCGCCACATCGGCCCCCACTGCACCAACCACTGGAGCTTTCATCCGATTGGAATCGATGGCGGGATTTTCCTCATTGTTAAGGATACCCGCTTGAGGTTAAGTCTTTTGTTGCTCATCCACCATAATTGGTTTATTGTTGGGAGTGCCTTCCCCTATCTAGTTTTGGTCCGCCCCGAATATTTGATTTCCCCGGTTCCCTTCATATTTGACGAGCTTTCCCTTAACCGCCGCCTAGGGAGGCGCCCGATACGAGACTAGCAACTTGACACAAGTATTTGTGTGTGTATGTGAGTGTGTGTGCGTGTGTGTCAGAAACTGACAGAAGCTTTAAACTATAAGTATATTTCTAAGTGGTAGGTACTTGTGTATATTTACACAAGGTGTTCGAAAAGTATAGAAACCTATACCGTCATTTTTTTCAGACTCTGTAAGACAAACAAAGAAAATCATACTTTTGAGATTTGTATTGAAGCCCAAGCACTGAGCGAGAAAAAAGTTAAGAGTATCGGACAAAGCCAAGTGCCGAATAAACGAACACTATCGTCTGTAGTAAACATAACCTCTTAAAATCTTAGTAAAATAAAGTTATACTTGTATCTTTCTTTATCTCTAAAATGATTACATTACTATACTTTTAAGTACTTTTGCTTATTAGATATTAAAATATAACATAAACATTTAAATCAGTAATCAAATAATATCAGAAGATCCGTACATATTTTATTAATATCATTATAGACAACTCGTTAGTCACTACTGAAGTTTGGTCGATAGCTACTACCAAACATGCCAAACCGAAGTAATTCGGTTCCCTGTACCGGGTTCTTCGGTGGACACCACTTTTTTTTCTCTCAGTGTAGTCAGATTACGGTAGTTTAAGAGTTAAAATCTATTCAGTGCGAACTGAGATCTCTATATAGATAACACACACACGCACACACACGCGCACGCTTCCGCTCTTGTTTCAATAATTTTTGCAAACATAATTTTTACATGTCAAAATGAGAAAATCGTATATTATATTATGTTTTTCATTATGCCTATGCGTACAGTATAGTACATTACGATACGTGTGACTTAAGGGGCCTATAATTCACGTCGTGCAGTTGGCCACTTGAGTATATATACTTCAGTATTGTATTGAGATCTGACATGGAGGTGCGGCCAATATATATAGGGATACCTTAGCCATAGCCAACATGGCGCAGAAAAGCCTCTTCTATACAGCGTTAAAGCAGGGACAGTTTGAATTCACCGCACCATCACGAGGGTTGCATGGCCCATGTTAGATCCACATACTATTTTATAGCACGTTCACCTAAATCCGCTGTAACGCCTATTCGTACCTTAAGGGGACGCCGAAGTCAACGTATTTTAAATATAGGGTCGCGCTGTAAGCAGTAAAACGCATTTTGATTATATAAAAATTTTTGTTTCTGATAAAAACTAAGCTTACCAGAAGATAGCAAAAGTTGAACTAGTACCTCCAAGCATGCTGCAACGAGCGCAGCAAGAGTTTTGCAAAATGACCGGACATTTAAGATTGGAGAACGTGATCGTAAATATGACGGATATGTGTCAGACATGTGACCGACTAAAAAATTTCGTTGTTTAAATGTCGGACAGCGAAAAAAAGAGAATAAGTTGTGTCCGTCCTTAAACAAATGGATACCCCATCCACTATATAGCGGACATATGACCATTGCACAATATAGTGGCAAAATATCCATCACAAAATTTTTGGACAAGTGACGGATATATAAAATTATTTAAAAACTTATTACGGAGATTTCCTTGAAAAATAGTGTAAAATTAAAAATATTTATAATAAACAAAACTTGAAAATTTTATTAATTTTGTTGTCGTTGTCTTCCAGTCGAGCGAACTGCGTGTGCGGGATTTCCAGGAAAGCGATTCTTTCCTAACCTTACCTAACCTAACCCTTCCGTCATAAACTTTTTGTCACAAATTTTCAATTGGACATGTGACCAACTTATGACGGACATATGATGGACATATTTTTTCATGTCAGTCATGCTGCAACGCTAGGCAAGCCCCACGCCCCCTGCCCCCTCGCCCATACTGCCGCGTCGAACGTTCAACTTTTGCTGGCTTCTGAAAAGCTTAATTTTTATCAAAAACAAAAGTGACAGGTCATCTTTATGTAAAATTTTACGCTTTACAACTTTTGTTTGGGACTTTTATCGATATCTGTTGTCGTTCTTGAGATATAAGGGAAAAACCTTTTTGGGGGGAAGTTTTTTGCCAAATTATGGGTTAACCCGGTGTTTTTGTTAGCTGCATTTTCGACCATCGTTTTTAGACAGTGTGTTTTACAAAATATCCAAAATGCAGCCATGCACTCGAGAAGTCGATTTCAGACCTTCGTTGGCTGGGCTAATATCGAGAGAACTCCCTTAAGCAGTTCATTAGTGCACCGTGCGGTAGCGTCCGAGCGTAAGCGAGAGCGATAAGCCCGGTACAATAATCGACTACTTAAGTCTTAGATAGGCGTGACCTAAGGGCGGATTTAGGTCATACCGTACTATAAATGAGTTTTAGGATATATGGTTGTAATTCTGCTTGGACCTTCAATGGGTATCTCAATCTCAAATAAATTTACATCTGCATTAAAATTACAATGTTTAAACCTTAAAATCCATGTTATTGTTTTAAAACTTTGCAGTAAAAGTAGCACCTACTGCGTTACATTATATTACTTATATATTAAATTTCACAACTGTCGGTGAAACAATAACTGACAGTAAAAGTAATACACGTTATATTAAACTAATGTACTTTCGTGCAAAGTTGAATGTCAATGACATTAATTTAATATAAAAATACTGAAATTTGAATGCAGTTGTGTATGTATTTTGGATTTGTGTATAATGCACACACGATCTAACGGATTTGTGTTTCTCGACTGGTACCGATGTTGATCGTTAGATGACGACCTCCTAACCGTCCCATAAAGAAGTCGACACCGCCAAGGCTATATATGCCAGTGAGATTTCGAGAGTAGCGTAACTTTTCTACACATGTAACAATATACGTCATTTTTTCCGTTTTGAACACATGTGTAACTAACCACGTAAATCGTGTGCTTTTACATCGAACAATTCTTTGTGTAAAATAAAATTATTTTTATGTAAAACTCTATTTCGTTATCTTACACTTTGAAACTGAATTTTATTAATATTATAACACAAGTTTAATAAGAGAATTTTAGTTTGTATTTTGATACTCAATTGACTTAAATAGAGGAGCTAGGCCGGTTCGGGTTCACTTACCATCAGAGCTGGCGCTCAGTTGGTAGAGCGCTACCTATACGGCGGTCGGTATTGGGGGGAGGGCAATAACCCAAATCTACCCTACCAGCAGAAATCTCTACCTTACCCGCGGAACTCTCTACCTTATCAACAGAGCCAACTGCATTATCACCCAGATCTACATTAACGGTAGATCAGTCTACCCTACCGACATAGTGATCTACCTTACCAGCAGAGCAGTCCTCCTTACCGACAGAGTCGTACACCCTGCTAACGGGCTATAACGCTGCCTTATCAGCAGTCAATAACCCAACTCTACCTTACCGGCAGAACAGCCTACCTTGCCAGCCGTCGGTAATCCAACTCTACCTTACAGGCAGAGAAGTCTACCTTGTCAGCCATCGGTAACCCCCAATTTTACCTTACCGGTAGAGCAGTATACCGAACTTTACCTTACCACACCCTATATTATCATATATGCTGATAACCCGAATTTTTTTATTTTAATCTTTATAATTGTCCCGCTCAGGCATAGAATTTGCATTCGTGGAATACTTTTGAGAATAGTTTTTCCATTTCGAATTCTCTTTTTTCTCGTGTTCAACAAGAGGAGGATAAGCGTTTGAACTTGAGCTTTGACCCATGATGTCAGGAACACAAGCATCTACTCCCAATCCATATATAGATGTCTCGATAACACACAAAGCATGCATATTATCCCCACTGCCGCTCATTGGGGTTTGATGACGCAAGTTCAAACCTGCATAGAATTCTAGGAAAAATATTTTCAATAGGTCGAGACCTGCACGGGGTTCTCTGATGCAAGTTCAAACCTACATAGAATTCTTGGAAAAATGGCACGGAGCTCTCTGATTGGTCGAGCGTTGCCATCCCTATAAAGGAGAGGTACGAAATTTTTGGAAATTTAGACGACTGCACTCACTATATTACATAAGAACCCTAGCTTAACGGTAATTCTACCTTACTGACAGAGCTGATAACCTTAGATAACCATCGGTAATTGTAATACATTAACTTTTAAGATGACACACAAAGATTGCCTATGTGAACTACATATACTATGTATACTGCATATACTATATATACTGCATATACTATATATACTGCATATCCTATGTATACTGCATATACTATGTGTACTAGATAGTAGTAGAGCCCCAACAGTCGCTCTCACCTGTGAGGTACAATCACATTACCTCTCCATTATTTATTAGTTTACTCATAATCCATATGTATGTATTTGAAGTAAACATTTTTCAACAGCTTGACATTGTCAAGTGCACATGCAGCTTTGTATGCTCCATTGTGATTGGTGCTTACAGTTGCCACCTTCTTAGGTTCGTCAAAGCCCGGATAGCTGACGTCGATAGCGTTGACCTTGAAGCGTCTCAACCACTCTTTCCTGATTGCACCCTGGACAAATACCTTTATCGCATCGTACATACTATCTCGAATGATTTTTCCCACGTCAGTGTAGAGAACGTCTCCAGATTTCCAGGCAAGACCGTGATAGCAATGCTCCAACCAGGTATTCTCATGTCTGTACTTGTCCATGATGTCACTCCCATGACACATTTATGGAAAAAGTGTCCCTCCTCCTATGACAGAAGTGTCACTCCTATGAAAAAAGTGTTACTCCTATAACACATTCTCTGAAAAAATTGTCACTATTCTTATGAAATAGGAATGCATTATCAGGGGGCAATAACCCAACTATAACATACCTGCAGAACGCTCTACCTTATCGGTAGAACGATCAATAGAGCAGACGGCATTATCAGGGAAGGCAATTACCCAACTCTACCCTGCCGGCCGAACGCTCTATCTTATCAACCGAGCAGACTTCATTATCAAGGAGGGCAATACCCCAACTTTTCTCTACGGACAGAACGATCTACCTTACCGGTACAACGTTCTACCCTATTAACAGAGCAGACTACATCACCCAGCTGTACCTTACCGACAGAGCAGTCTACCTTACCAGCAAAGCCGTTCACCTGGCGAATAGTCGATACCCCAACTCTGCCTTACCAGCAATTGATAACCCAACTCTACCGGCAGTGCAGCCTACCTCGCGAACAGTCGTTAACCCAACTCTACCGGCAGTCCAGTCCTCCTTGCGAACAGTCGGTAACCCCCAACTACCTTACCGGCAGAGCAATCTACTAAACTCTACCTTACCACACTCTGCATTATCATATATGCTCATAACCCCTCGGAACACAATTATAACATGTTTTTACATCTCAAAAATTTACTATCACAAAGCTTCCTCTAGGAGGAAGCAAAAAGTCAGCTTGAGACTTAAGTCCCTTTTTAACCTGCTGCTAGGTTGGAGATCCTCGTCCAACCGATTATGAATTAACTTCCTTTCCAACTAGGCGTTGAGTCAGAAAAGTTATAGAAATACCCCAACATGTTGAGAGTTGGGTTATTGTTGGACAAAGCGTTCTGCCAGTAGGGTAGATTTGGGTTATTGCCCTCTCAGATAATGCAATCTGCTCTGTTGATAAGTTAGAGCATTCTGCCGGTAAGGTAGAGCTTTCTACCGGTACGGTAGATTTGGGTTATTATCCTACCTGCAATACCAACCGCCGTAAAGGTAGCGCCCTACCTTACCGACCAAGTTCCAGCTCCTATGGTAAGTGAGCCCGAACCGGCCTTGCGCCTTTACTGACATATGTGTCTTCATAGAGTCATTTTAAGAATTAACAGTTATTTGCAAGTATATTATTTTATGATAAATTATTTTAACGTAAGAATCGTAAGTAAGTCAATTTCCTCGAGAAACTGAAAGTATTGATTTATTAATAGAATTCGAAAATATCGTGAAATTCAAAGATCATATAGTTTAATAAGTATTTACTATTTAAGAAACCTTGAGAAATTTTTAATTTTAATTAATTAATTTTTAAATCTTTTACATTAATCCAATAATTATCACAGTTTCTTAATATATATTTTTTTATTTATGAAATATAACTTTTTAGGGCCATCTTCCTCTGTATGACGGCTGCAACATTTCTAAAGAAGAAAGCGAGCTTCTACATATGAGTTATGTTTTAAGACATAATTTACCCGATATTGCTTTACAAAATTCCTTATTACTTACAAACACACACTTTCCTACTGACGTACATCCATCAAAATATAAATTTCTGCAATCTTTCCCATATCCTCAACATGAAGTGTATTATTACTGCCCAGAGTGCTTCAAGATCTTGGAATTCCTTGGTACGTCAGTTATTTGTGAAGATTGCGAAATTTCTTATGAAAAATCTAAATTAAAGAAAGATGAGCGATACTTCTTAATACTTCCACTCGAAAAACAAATAAGCGAAATTGTAAATAGTAAAATTTATACACATTTCCGCAAACGTGACAGGTCGGACAGCGATATAATTAATAGTGAATACTATAAAAATTTGTTAAATAATAATATAATTGGCACAAACGATATTACAGTCTCATTCAATTCAGATGGCATCAGTTTATTCAAATCCTCAAAAAAATCAATGTGGGCAATCTTGGTTACCATAAATGAACTACCACACCGCATTCGTAAAGATAATGTTATTCTTTGTGGCATATGGTACGGGAAGACAAAACCTGTTATGAATTTATTTTTACAACCCTTTATCAACGAAATGATTGAATTGGAAAAACAGGATTTCAAACAACAACATATGAGAGTTCAGAACAGGTCGTGATAAAACTTCACGCCATTGTCTGTACTGTTGATTCGGTCGCAAGACCTATGATACAGAATGTAAAACAATTCAACGGCAAATATGGGTGTTCCTATTGCCTTGAAAAGGTACTCCAGTAAGAATTGGGACAGGACACGGTCGGATGTATTTAAATTCAGAAAGAAGTTTACCAAGAACGGATGATATGCATTTGGAACATGTCCGAATGGCATTAGCTTTGAAGAAACCAGTCAAAGGCGTGAAAGGGCCATCTGTAACCAGCCTCTTAGATAATTTGAGTATTATCAATTCATTTCCACCAGATTACTTGCACTCGTGCTTAGAAGGCGTCAGCAAACTATTTATATCAGCGTGGTTTTGCTCAAGTAATAGTCATGAAATATGGTACTTAGGAAATAAGATAACTCAGTTTGATGAAAAAATATTATCTATTAGCCCGCCATGTGAAATCACTCGAGTTTCACACTCTATTGTAAAGAATAAATACAAGGCGAGCGAATGGAAAAATCTTACTATTTACTACAGTTTACCATCATTAAAAAAATTGATGCTCCCTAGATATTATAAACACTGGTTTCTATATGTATATAGCATGTATATATTTTTAAAAGATAATATCACTCCTGAAGAGTACGATTCTGCTTCTAAGGCATTACAATTATTCGTAGATGATGTTGAAACATTATATGGACCAGATTATATGAAATTTAATGTGCATTTGCTTAAGCACATTAAAGATTTTGTTAGACAATTTGGAGCACTATGGGCTTGGTTCACATTTATTTTTGAGAGTTACAATGGAATATTTAAAAATTTATTTCATGGAACTCATTTTATAGGGGAGGAAATATCCAAAATCTATTACAGATTAAGATATGTCAGAAATCGCAGTGATATTTTTAACAAAAAAACTTCCAGTGAAAGAGCTAAACGAGCTTATTCAATATTAATGAATCAATGTAAAGTAAAAAATTGCATTCAATATGACGATTCCTTAAACATTTTTGGCAAGCCTAAAATATTGAAATTATCCTTAGTTCAAAAAGTTCTAATACAAAATCTTTTAAATAATGAAATCAAAGAAGTAGCTCAAACTTTTCACAGATTTATTTATAAAAATGTACTATATCATTCAAATTCCTACAAACGATTAAAAAAAAGAAATAATAGTTTCATTTCTACCTGCGATGGCACATTTTTAAGTATTTCCTCTCTTATAAATGTCAAATTAGTAAATTCAAATGATTCTAAATATATCATTATGGGAGAAAGATTACAGGTAACTAATGAAGAATTATGTAAAGTAATGAATTATAGTTCAAAGGATTTTATTTTTATTGTGAAACCAACGACTTCACTAGTGTGAATTGAAATTTCTTCTATAGAAAAAAAATGTATAGCTGTTCCCTATACATCTGGTTACTTATGCCTTATTCAGCTAGTTAATACTAAAGAAACTGATTAAACATTTTATTAAACATTATTGTACATACCTGTAGATATTTATAAATTGGATTAATCACTAGAGATTTATTAAACAAATGTTAATTTAACATTAAGTAGACTTTATATGTGTTAAACCTTCCTTATGCCTATCAAAAAAATGTAATAGCGTAATGTGCTATTTAATACCATATTTATAAAATAAAAACTTTATGATTACTGATTTATTCTAATATATTTTATTACATCCATAATTTCAAAAGTCCACTGCATATAACGATATAAATTGGTAAGCATTGCAGAAAGTTCAAGAAGATGAATCCAGCTAAAGGTAAAGTAAATTTTATCGACAATACTAAAATTTTCCTATAGTACAAAGATATTAAACATAAAAAATATAGTACATTGAATCGATTTTACAGCGAATAAAATTATGTTAACAAAGTAAAAGACAATAAAAATGATAGCTTTCCCCACCACATCCCATTTTCTCAGGGTGAATGAAGCGAAGAAAAAATTCCACCTCAACTATTTTTGAGATGCAAAATCGAACTCTGCGCAACGCGTTAGGAAAAATAGTACCTACGCAACACGTGCGCGAAGCGCAATAGGTCATCCGCACTCGTCTCTTTTGTCGCCGGCGCTGCGCTCGGGTATCAATGTCGACTCGTGCGGGAATGACCTATTTTGTGCACTAGTTGCGTTAGTTACTATTTTTTGGACTTAAAGTAGGGTGATTTCACCAGTGAATGAACGAATAAGGAAATTGTAACTTTTTTTATTTAATTAAGTGGTTTAAAAATGGATTAAAAGTAAAAAAACAGGCAATCTTAGTATCTAAATACGTGTCACCTGTGAATGAATTTATGCCAGTGAATAAACACTTAATATCGGTGATTTTATGATTTTATTCTTAACAAGATAATTTCTGTTAAGCAAAATCTTTATATAAAAAGAAATCAAAATATTCATGGAGTCGAAAACGATTATCATGTTAGATAAACAATACATAGAAAGCTTGATATTTCCATATATTTAAAGAAAATGTTCATTCACTCGTAACTGTTCTAATACTGGTGTAGTCACCCAATCTAGCGCGCAGATGCTACGAAAAAGACGGCAACGCTGTAGATATCGCGAAACACCCTCATAGATACCACCCCTAAGAATGGAAAATAAATAGCCTCTGTAATTGCTAGATAGTGTATTTCTTAAATTTTTATTTGTGATATGATTTTATCTTATTTTTGAGCTATGAGGGGTAATGTAGAGTGAATGGAATAGTACGAGGATAAGTACTGTTCAGTCTGATGCTGATTTAGGCGCTCAAAATTCTCGATTTTCCATTCGCTTACTAGGCAGAAAAAGGGTCGTTTTCATACACAAAAGTAGGTGAGCAACCTCACTTTTGGGCCGCTTATTATAGGAGCTGATGCTCGGTAAGTAAGGTAGGGCGCTACCTAGGCGGTGGTCGGTATTACAGGGAGGGCAATACCCTCACTCTACCCTACCGGCAGAATGCTCTACCTTACCGGTAGAACGATCTACCTTATCAACAGAGCAGACTGCATGATCAGGGAGGGCAATAACACAACACTTCCCAACCGACAGAACGATCTACCTTACCGGTAGAACGTTCTACCATATTAAACGTGCAGACTGCATCACCCAGCTGTACCTTACCGAAAGAGCAATCTACCTTACCGGCAAAGTTGATCACCTGGCGAACAGTCAATACCCCAACTCTGCCTTACCAGCAGTCGATGACCCACCTCTAAGAGCAGAGCAGACTACCTTGCCAACAGTAGGTAACCCAACTCTATCCTACCTTATCAACCGAGCAGACTGCATTATCAGGGCGGCAAATAACCCAACTATAACATACCTCCAGAATGCTCAACCTTACCGGTAGAACGATCAATAGAGCAGACTGCATTATCAGGGAGGGCAATTATCCAACTCTACCCTGCCCGAAGAACGCTATACCTTACCGACAGAATGATCTACCTTATCAACAGAGCAGACTGCATGATCAGGGAGGGTAATTACCCAACTCTACGCCGCCGGCAGAACGCTCTATCTTATCAACCGAGCAGACTTCATTATCAGGGAAAGAAATATCCCAACGCTACTCTACCGGCAGAACGCTCTACCTTACCGGTAGAACGATCTACCTTATCAACAGAGCAGACTGCTTGATCAGGGAGGGCAATAACCCAACTCTTCCTTTCCGACAGAACAATCTACCTTACCGGTAGAACATTCTACGATATTAACAGAGCAGAATACATCAGCCAGCTGTACCTTACTGCCAGAACAATCTACCTTACCGGCAAAGCCGTTCACTTGGAGAACAGTCGATACCACAACTCTGTCTTACCAGCAGTCGATAACCCAACTCTATCCTACCTTATCAACCGAGCACTGCATTATCAGGGCGGGCAATAACCCAATTATAACATACCTCCAGAATGCTGAACCTTACCGGTAGAACGAACAATAGAGCAGACTGCATAGGGAGGGCAATTACCCAACTCTACCCTGCCCGAAGAACGCTATACTTTACCGACAGAACGATCTACCTTATCAACAGAGCAGACTGCATGATTAGGGAGGGCAATTACCCAACTCTACCCTACCGGCAGAACGGTCTACCTTACCGGTGGAACGTTCAACCATATTAACAGAGCAGACTACATTAGCAAGGCACGCAATAACCAAACTATAACATACCTGCAGAATGCTCTACCTAACCGATAGAACGATCAATAGAGCAGACTGCATTATCAGGGACGGCAATTACCCAACTATACCCTGCCGGCAGAACGCTCTACCTTACCGACAGAACGATCTACCTTATCAACAGAGCAGACTGCTTGATCAGGGAGGGCAATAACCCAACTCTTCCCTACCGACAGAATGATCTACCTTACCGGTAGAATGTTCTAACACATTTATGGAAAAAGTGTTCCTCCTGCTATGACAAAAGTGTCACTCCTATGAAAAAAGTGTTACTCCTATAACACATTCTCTGAAAAAGTGTCACTATTCTTATGAAATAGGAATGCATTATCAGGGGGCAATAACCCAACTATAACATACCTGCAGAACGCTACACCTTATCGGTAGAACGATCAATACAGCAGACGGCATTATCAGGGAGGGCAATTACCCAACTCTACCCTGTCAGCAGAACGATCTACCTTATCAACAGAGTAGACTGCTTGATCAGGGAGGGCGATAACCCAACTCTTCCTTTCCGACAGAACGATCTACCTTACCGGTAGAACATTGTACCATATTAACGGAGCAGACTACATCATCCAGCTGTACCTTACCGGAGAGCAATCTGCCTTACCGGCAATGCCGTTCACCTGGCGAATAGTCGATACCCCAACTCTGCCTTACCAGCAGTCGATAACTCAACTCTACTGGCAGAGCAGTCTACCATGCAAACAGTTTGTAACTCAACTCTACCTTACCGGCAGAGCAGTCTACTAAACTCTACCTCAGCTCATTCTGCATTATGATATATGCTGATAAACTCTCGGAACACAATTATAACATGTTTTTACAACATCTCAAAAATTGACTACCACAAAGCTTCCTCTAGGAGGAAGCAAAAAGTCAGCTTGAGACTTAAATCCTTTTTTAACCAGCCGGTGGGTTATAGATCCTCGTCCAACCGATCATGAATTAACTTCCTTTCCAAGCGGACGCTGAGTCAGAAAAGTTATAGAAATACTAAAATTTCATATATAAATAATTTCCTCAAAAAGTAACTATTCAATAATTCCTGTACATAAATGAATGGAAAAATCATTCAAGAATACACAAAAAATTTTCTACAAAAATTTGTGAAACATTCGTGCCAAAATTCAGACAACATTTTGTACAAAATTCCATACGTAACTTCTTGCACTAATCCCTACGAAAATCCCTACAAAAATCCCTACAAAATTTCCTGCAAAACGTCATACAAAGCTTCCTGCACAAATTCATACAAAATTCCTGCAAACATACCTATAATAATTTTTGCAAAATTTCCTGCAAAATATCATGCAGATTTCCAGCAAAACTCATCCGAATTCACTGCAAAAAATTATAGAAAAATTTTTGCAAAATTTCCTACAAAATTCGGTATAAAACTTTTTGCAAAAATCCCTACAAAATTTCCTGCAAAAATTCATACAAAAATGCCTACAAAAATTCATACAGAATTTCCTGCAAAATTTTATACAACGAAAAAACTGCAAAAATCCATACAAACTTTCCTGCAAAAATACATACAAAAATACCTACAAAAATTCATACAGAATTTCCTGCAAAATTTTATACAAAAATACCTGCAAAAATTCAGACAGAATTTCCTGCAAAAATTCCTGCAAAAATAACTGCAAAAATTTCTGAAAAATATAATACAATTTATTGTAAATATAATATATTGTAAAAATTCCGATCAAATTTCTTTTAAAATTCCTATAAAATTCATACAAAAATACCTACAAAAATTCATATAGTATTTTCTGCAAAATTTTATACAAAAATAAATGTAAAAGTTCATACAGAATTTCCTGCAAAAATTTCTGTAAAAATTTCTGCAAAATATAATACATAATTGTTGTAAAACAATTTTATGTAAAAATTAAATAAAATGTAAAAATTGCTATAAAATTTCTTTAAAAAATTCCTAGAAAATATTGTACAAATATTTCTACAAAATTATTTATAAAAATTTATACATTAATTCCTGCTGGAATACCTACAAAATTTCTTTAAAAAATTCCTACGAAATATTATATAAAAATTCCTATAAAATTCATACAAAATTTCCAGCAAAAATTCATACAAAAATACCTACAAAAATACATACAGAATTTCCTGCAAAATTTTATACAAAAATACCTGCAAAAATCATACAGAATTACCTGCAAAAATTCCTGCAAAAATACCTGTAAAAAAACTGTAAAAACTCCTGTGAAAATTCCTGCAAAAATTTCTGCAAAATATAATACATAATTTCTTGTAAAAATTCCTATAAAATTTCTTTAAAAATTCTTATAAAATATTGTACAAAAATTCCTACATAATTTCCTGCAAAAATTCCTGCAAAAATTTCTGCAGAATATAATACATAATTTCTTGTAAAAATTCCTGTGAAATTACTTGTAAAATTCCATAAAATATTGTACAAAATTTTCTGCAAAAATTCATATACAATTTCCTTCAAAAATTCATACACAATTTCCTGCAAAAGACTTTCTTCAGTATAATTTTCTACACGATTTAAGGTTGAAAATCCTACATGATTATCTATAGGATTTTCAACGAGAATTCCTGAATAAATTCCTGTATAAAACCGCGAAATTCACATAGAACATCCTGCAGAACTTACTGCAAAACTTTCCTGCAGAGTTGTCTACAGAATATCCTATAGAATTTCTATAGAATTTCTCATAGGCTATCTTGCAGGATTTTTTACAGAAATTTCTATAGGATTTTTTCGTAAGGGGTTCCACGCCCTCTGCACTATATACAAGGAAAACATAGGTAATAACAGACATTTTTCACCATGTATTAGTAAAATATTGGTAAAAACAAGCATTTCTATCATAAACCTACTTTATATTGATAAAACTATGAAACAAATAGAAATTTCCTTAGTTTGAATACCAAAAATTACGAAAATTAATTTATTACCAGTTTTTTGCAGGATTCCACGCACATTTCACCATATACAAGGTAAATATTGGAAAAAACAGGCATATTGAATATAAAACTACATTATTTTCAGGGAAACAAGGATAAGAATGCATATTTCCATCTTATTAAGTACAAAAAGTACAGATAATCGTGGTTTCTCTTTTGTTTGCACGATTCCACGCACTTTTCACCATATTTTCGGAAAATATTGGTAAAAACTGGCATATTTAGTATAAAACTTAATTTCCATCTCATTAAGAGCAAAAAGTACTTTTAATCATGGTTTTCCACGTTTTTTTACAGGATTCCACTCACATTTCACCATATACTAGGTAAATATTGGCAAAAACAGGCATATGTCGTATAAAACTACATTATTTTGAGGAGAACAATGATATGAATGCATATTTCCATCTTATTAAGTACAAAAAGTACAGATAATCGTGGTTTCTCTTTTGTTTGCACGATTCCACGCACTTTGTACCAAATTTTAGGATAATATTGTTAAAAACTGGCATATTTAGTATAAAACTTAATTTCCAGCTCATTAAGAGCAAAAAGTACTTTTAATCATTGTTTCCCATGTTTTTTAAAGGATTCCACTCACATTTCATCATCTACTAAAAACTAAATATTGGTAAAAACAGTCATATTTAGTATAAAACTTATTTTCCAGCTCATTAAGAGCAAAAAGTACTTTAAATCATGGTTTTCCACATTTTTTACAGGACTCCACTCATATTTCACCATATACGAGGTAAATAATGGTAAAAACAGGCATATTTAGTATAAAACTAAATTATTTTGAGGAAAACAATCATAAGAATGCAAATTTCCATCTTATTAAGTACAAAAAGTACAGATAACCATGGTTTTTTTTTTGCAGGATCACACGAACTTTTCCCCATATTTAGGAAAATATTGGTAAAAACAGTCATTTCTATCATAAACCTACGTTATTTAGTAAAAAACAACGAACCAAATCAATATTTCCTGTGTTTGAATACCAAAAGTACTGAAAATAATTTTTTTCCCTGTTTTTGCAGGATTCCACGCACATTTCACCATATACTAGGTAAATATTGGAAAAAACTGGCTATCTAGTATAAAACTTAATTTTCAGCTCATTAAGAGCCAAAAGTACTTTAAATCATGGTTTTCCACGTTTTTTACAGGATTCCACTCACATTTCACCATATACTATGTAAATATTGGTAAAAACAGGCATAGTTAGTATAAAACTACACTGAAAAAAAATATTGGTAGTTTCAAGTAAATATTTAGTTGAAACAACTACATGATTTCATTAGAGCCTGCTAATTAAATATTATATTGAATCCGCTAATTTAGTTATTTAAAATAACAAAATATTTAGTTACATGAACTAAATATTTACTAAAAATAAAGAAATATTTTATGAAGTTAACTAAACGATTCATTGTATCAACTAACAGGTTATTTAGATTGATAAAATATTAAATGAATTCTATAAAATATTGTATTGAAATGACTAAATATTTAATTAAAGCAACAAAATAGTTTATAAAATTGACTAAACGATTCATTGCACAAACTAATTATTTATTAAGAACAACGAAATACTTAATCAATTTGATAAAATATTTTATTCAAATTACAAAACATTTATCTGCAGCAACAAAATATTTTATGAAATTGACTAAATAATTCATTCCATCAACTAACGGGTTATTAAGAACAATGAAATACCTAATCAATTTGACTATAAATTTTCTTGAAATTACAAAATATTTTTCTGGTGCAACAAAATATTTTATGAAATTGACTAAACGATTCATTGGATGAACTAACAGATTATTAAGATCAATGAAATACTTAATCAATTTGACAAAACATTTTACTGAAATTACTAAGTATTTACCTGAAGCAATAAATAATTTTGTGAAACTGACTGAACGATTCATTGTATTAACTAACAATTTATCTTGTTTGATAAATTATTCAATTATGTTGACTAAATACTTGTTTGTAATTACTAAACATTTAATTAAAACAGTGAAATATTTTATGATACTAACTAACCGCTGCATTAGATTAACGAAATATTTAATAAATATGAATAAATGATTTGTTGAATCAACTAACTGTTTAGTCAATTTTACAAAATATTTTGCTAATTATTTCAAAAAAATTATAAAAATTTTTTTTTTTAATAATTTTGAAATAAAAGTTTTTTCTTCCTTGTAGCCTTTTTGTACAACCATCCGCATTGAAGTTGGTGATTTTTCCTGAACTCCTGTAACTTAATATGGATTCTGCATAGTTATTATATAGTAATTTTATTAATATTAAATCAAATTATTATTACATATTCGCATTAATTTATATTAATTATCGCTCGCAGTTTCGCATTTACATATTATCTAACAGAAAAAACGCAGAAAAAATTTTTGACCTAAGGTGGGATCGAACTCGGGACCCTCGGATTACAAGGCTAACGCTCTAACCGCTACGCTACGCAACGCTTGTACCCTACAAAATTTCAATTTTAACTAAGTATAGAGTTGCATGTAAATGTAAAATATCGCGCACATCAATCTAATAATTAATTATATTCTTATAATTAATATACATTCTTAATTACATTTTAATTAATGATTTATAAACTCAATAATATGTGTGTAACTCATCATTTGTAACTAACGATTTATTCGAAACTATGAAATATTTAGTAAACTTTAATATAAAAGGCCGTGTGAAGTACCGACACGATCTCTACCTTACCGGCATCAACATTTTAGATTGTAAAACCTGTTAGTTACAGTTACTAAATATCTTGTCGATTTAATAAAATGTTTGTTTAAAACAAGTAAACATTTAGTAAGAATGACAAAATATTTGGATACAAAGACATTGGCATTTCAAATAATTTATTAGTCAGACCTAACAAACATTTATTTAAGTTGACTAATTGTAACTTAGTAATCGCGAGACAAATTCTTTAACCAATATTTTGTTGGTGTGAGGAAATAGTTTTGTAGATAGAAGTACGCAGTTACTCCTTTTAACAAAGATTTATTTGAAACAAAGAAATATGTAGTCAAAATAACTACATTCTTTTATATTGTCATAGTGCTTGTTTAACTAAACATTTAGTTAAATCTAATTAATCTTTATTGTCGTCTAAGAAATATTTAGTCAAATCAGGGAAACGTTTGATTGACGAGAGAAGAAAATTCATGAATCATTTTTGTTCAGATTGCAAAACCTGTTAGTTGCAGTTACTAAATATCCTGTCGGCTTAATAAAATGTTTATTTAAAACAAGTAAATATTTAATAAGAATGACAACATATTTGGATACAAAGACATTGGAATTTCAACTAATTTATTAGTCAGACCTAACAAACAGTTATTTGAGTTGACTAATTGTAACTTAGTAATCGCGAGACAAATTTTTTAACCAATATTTTGTTGGTGTGAGGAAATAGTTTTGTAGATAGAAGCACGCAATTACACCTTTTAACAAAAGATTTATTTGAAACCAAAAAATACGTAGTCAAATTAACTACATTCTTTTATATTGTCATAGTGCTTGTTTAACTAAACATTTAGTTAAATTTAATAGTTATTTATTGTAATCTAAGAAATATTTAGTCAAATTAAGGAAACGTTTGATTGACGAGAGAAGAAAATCGCGAATCATTTTCGTTCAGATCGCAAAACCTGTTACTTACAGTTACTAAATATCTTGTCGGCTTAATAAAATGTTTGTTTAAAACAAGTAAACATTTAGTAAGAATGACAACATATTTGGATACAAAGACATTGGCATTTCAACTAATTTATTAGTTAGACCTAACAAACATTTATTTAAGTTGACTAATTGTAACTTAGAAATCGGGAGAGAAATTTTTTAACCAATATTTTGTTGGGGTAAGGAAATAGTTTTGTAGATAGAAGCACGCAATTACTCCTTTTAACAAAAGATTTATTTGAAACCAAGAAATATGTAGTCAAATTAACTACATTCTTTTATATTGTCATAGTGCTTATTTAACTAAACATTTAGTTAAATCTAATTAATATTTAGTATCTTCTAAAAAATATTTAGTCTAATCAAGGAAACGTTTGATTGACGAGAGAAGAAAATTATCGAATCACTTTCGTCCAGATTGCAAAACCGGTTAGTTGCAGTTACTAAATATCTTGTCGGTTTAATAAAATGTTTGTTTAAAACAACTAAGTATTTAGTAACAATGACAACATATTTGGACACAAAGACATTGGCATTTCAACTAATTTATTAGTCAGACCTAACAAACAGTTATTTAAGTTGACTAATTGTAACTTAGTAATCGCGAGACAAATTTTTTAACCAATATTTTATTGGTGTGAGGAAATAGTTGTCTAGATAGAAGTACGCAGTTACTCCTTTTAACAAAGATTTATTTGAAACAAAGAGATATGTAGCCAAATCAACTACATACTTTTTTATTATCATAGTGCGGTTTTAACTAAACATTTAGTTAAATTTAATAGTTATTTATTGTGATCTACGAAATATTTAGTCAAATCAAGGAAACGATTGATTGATGAGGTAAGAAAATTGACGAATCATTTTTGTTCAGATTGCAAAACCTGTTAGTTGCCGTTACTAAATATCCTGTCGGCTTAATAAAATATTTGTTTAAAACAAGTAAACATTTAGTATGAATGACAACATATTGGGTTACAAAGGCATTGGCATTTCAACTAATTTATTAGTCAAAACTAACAAACAGTTATTTAAGTTGACTAATTGTAACTTAGAAATCGGGAGAGATATTTTTTAACGAATATTTTGTTGGGGTAAGGAAATAGTTTTGTAGATAGAAGCACGCAATTACTCCTTTTAACAAAAGATTTATTTGAAACCAAGAAATATGTAGTCAAATTAACTACATTCTTTTATATTGTCATAGTGCTTATTTAACTAAACATTTAGTTAAATCTAATTAATATTTAGTATCTTCTAAAAAATATTTAGTCTAATCAAGGAAACGTTTGATTGACGAGAGAAGAAAATTATCGAATCACTTTCGTCCAGATTGCAAAACCGGTTAGTTGCAGTTACTAAATATCTTGTCGGTTTAATAAAATGTTTGTTTAAAACAACTAAGTATTTAGTAACAATGACAACATATTTGGACACAAAGACATTGGCATTTCAACTAATTTATTAGTCAGACCTAACAAACAGTTATTTAAGTTGACTAATTGTAACTTAGTAATCGCGAGACAAATTTTTTAACCAATATTTTATTGGTGTGAGGAAATAGTTGTCTAGATAGAAGTACGCAGTTACTCCTTTTAACAAAGATTTATTTGAAACAAAGAGATATGTAGCCAAATCAACTACATACTTTTTTATTATCATAGTGCGGTTTTAACTAAACATTTAGTTAAATTTAATAGTTATTTATTGTGATCTACGAAATATTTAGTCAAATCAAGGAAACGATTGATTGATGAGGTAAGAAAATTGACGAATCATTTTTGTTCAGATTGCAAAACCTGTTAGTTGCCGTTACTAAATATCCTGTCGGCTTAATAAAATATTTGTTTAAAACAAGTAAACATTTAGTATGAATGACAACATATTGGGTTACAAAGGCATTGGCATTTCAACTAATTTATTAGTCAAAACTAACAAACAGTTATTTAAGTTGACTAATTGTAACTTAGAAATCGGGAGAGATATTTTTTAACGAATATTTTGTTGGGGTAAGGAAATAGTTTTGTAGATAGAAGCACGCAATTACTCCTTTTAACAAAAGATTTATTTGAAACCAAGAAATATGTAGTCAAATTAACTACATTCTTTTATATTGTCATAGTGCTTGTTTAACTAAACATTTAGTTAAATCTAATTAATATTTATTGTTGTCTAAGAAATATTTAGTCAAATCAAAACCTGTTAGTTGCAGTTACTGAATATCTTGTCGGTTTAATAAAATGTTTGTTTAAAATAACTAAGTATTTAGTAAGAATGACAACGTATTTGGATACAAAGACACTGGCATTTTAACTAATTTTTTAGTCAGACCGAACAAACATTTATTCAAGTCAACTAATTGTAACTTAATAAGAGTAAGAGAAAGTTTTTAACTAAATTTTGGTTGGGGTAAGGAAATAGTTTTGTAGATTGAAGTACGCAGTTTGTCCTTTTAACAAAAGGTTTATTTGAAACCAAGAAATATGTAGTCACATTAACTACATACTTTTTTATTGTCATAGTGCTTATTTAACTAAACATTTAGTTAAATCTAATTAATATTTAGTATCTTCTAAGAAATATTTAGTCAAATCAAGGAAACGTTTGATTGACGAGAGAAGAAAATTATCGAATCACTTTTGTTCATATTGCAAAACCTGTTAGTTGCAGTTACTAAATATCTTGTCGGTTAAATAAAAGGTTTCTTCAAAACAAGTAAGTATTTAGTAAGAATGACAACATATTTGGATATACAGATATTGGCACTTCAACTAATTTATTTATTTGAATCTATGAAATAGTTAGTAGCAACAAGTAAAGATTTTGTAAATTAGGATTCGATTCTTTAATAAATCCTTTAGCTAGTTGAACAAAATCATGCTGTCGAAGTTACTAAATAAATAGTTGAGTTAACAAAATATTTGTTAAAGGAATGAATGGTTTAGTTAATGCGTCGGAGATATTTCCTTGTTTTTAATTGTTTAAATCAACCAAATATGTAGTTGTTTCAAACAAACATTTATTTGTTTTTAGAGATTGGGTTCATCAATATTTCAGTTATTTGATTTAAGTAAATATTTCGTTAACTCTACCAATTGATTTTGCTAAAAACAATAAACATTTATTTGAAGTTATTTTCTTGTTTCAAGAAAACGAATTTAGTTCTTTCAATGAAACCTTTTAATTGAATCAACCATACCATATTTGAAGTAACTAAATGTTTAATTAAATTTACTAATTATTATTTTAACTAAATAATTTAGTTGATTTTACTCTTTATGTAGTTGTTTCAGAAAAATATTTAGTTGATTTAACTAAAGATAACTTTACTAAATATTTTACTAAATATTTAGTTGAAACAACAAATCTTTTTTTTCAGTGTACATTATTTTGAGGGAAACAATGATAAGAATGCATATTTCCATCTTATTAAGGACAAAAAGTACAGATAATCGTGGTTTCTCTCTTTTTTGCACGATTTCACGCACTTTTCACCATATTTTAGGAAAATATTGGTAAAAACTGGTGTATTTAGTATAAAACTTAATTTCCTGTTCATTAAGGGCAAAAAGTACTTTTAATCATGGTTTTCTACGTTTTTGTACAGGATTCCACTCACATTTCACCATATACTAGGTAGATATTGGTAAAAACAGGCATACTTAGTATAAAACTACATTATTTTGAGGAAAACAATGATAAGAATGCATATTTCCATCTTATTAAGAACAAATAGTCCAGATAATCATTGCTTTTCTTTTTTTTGCAGGATTCCATGCACTTTTCATCATAATTTAGGAAAATATTGGTAAAAACTTGCATATTTAGTATAAAACTTAATTTCCAGCTCATTAAGAGCAAAAAGTACTCTAAATCATGGTTTTCCACGTTTTTTACAGGATTCCACTCACATTTCACCATATACTAGGTAAATAATATTAAAAACAGGCATATTTAGTATAAAACTTTTTTTCCAGATCCTTAAGAGCAAAAAATACTTTAAATCATGGTTTTCCCCGTTTTGTGTAAGGTTCCACGACCTCTGCACTATATGCTAGGAAAATATAGGTAATCACAGTCATTTTTCACCATGTATTAGAAAAATATTGGTAAAAACAAGCATTTCTATCATAAACCTACTTTATATTGATAAAACTATGAAACAAATAGAAATTTCCTTAGTCTGAATACCAAAAATTACGAAAATTAATTTATTGCCAGTTTTTTGCAGGATTCCACGCACATTTCACCATATACTTGGTAAATATTGGAAAAACAGGCATATTTAAAACAAAACTACATTATTTTGAGGAAAACAATGATAAGAATGTATAGTTCCACATTATTAAGTACACAAAGTAGAGGTAATCATGGTTTTTTTTTGGAAGGATCACACGACCTTTCCCCCATATTTAGGAAAATATTGGTAAAAACAGTCATTTCTATCATAAACCTACGTTATTTAGAGATAAACAACCAACCAAATCAAAATTTCCTGCTCTTCAATAACAAAAGTACTGATAATAATGTCTTTCCCTGTTTTCTGCAGGATCCCACGCACATTTCACCATATACTAGGTAAATATTGGAAAAAATGGCATATTTAGTATAAAACTTATTTTCCAGCTCCTTAAGAGCAAAAAATACTTTAAATCATGGTTTTCCCCGTTTTTTGTAGGGTTCCACGAACTCTGCACTATATACTAGGAAAATATAGGTAACAACAGGCATTTTTCACCATATATTAGAAAAATATTGGTAAAAACAAGCATTTCTATCATAAACCTACTTTATATTGATAAAACAACGAAACAAATCAAAATTTCCTGCGTTTGAATACCAAAAGTACTGAAAATAATTTTTTTCCCTGTTTTCTGCAGGATTCCACGCACATTTCACCATATACTAGGTAAATATTGGAAAAAACTGGCATATTTAGTATAAAAGTTAATTTCCAGCCCATTAAGAGCAAAAAATACTTTAAATCCCGGTTTCCCCGTTTTTTGTAGGGTTCCACGCACTCTGCACCATATGCTAGGAAAATATAGGTAATAACAGGCATTTATCACCATATGTTAGAAAAATATTGGTAAAAACAATAATTTCTATCATGAACCTACTTTATATCAAGGAGCGCGGGAGCGCTCCGAAGGCAAGTTATGTGTCCAAGAATGTAGAAGAAGCCTGAGGGACGACCGCGCTATTTATACATTGAAATGAGTGCCCGAGATTTTGAAATATTTACTGCGTTTTTAAATCACTTCTAAATGAATTAATTTAAGTTAAACAATGCGCTATTTTTGTTGTACTGTAACGGAACCGTCTACGATGGGAAAATTTTTTTTTTTTGTATATATTTTTATGCGATGAACCATAGTCATAACCCTGAACACCTACTACCCTACCGACACTATTGCACCAAGGGTTGTAGATGTGACCTGCGCTTCTCGGAGTCTCAAGTTGTCATAAAACACCGACGCGGCGCATGCTTTAAAATTTCTGAATTTTTAATCTTGTAATTTCCTTTTCCTTAAAAGGCTATATTTAGACTTAATATAAAAACGGACTGTAAACGTTCCTTTCTTCTTGATAAAGACAAACACTACTTTTAAATAAATAAAAATTATATCCGATTATACCTACGATCACAGATACTGTAAAATTATAATACGCAATTGTTTATCGAAGATTATTATATTCTCTTGTACAAAAGTAAGTAACCTCACTCTAATAAAAAAATGTTCAATAGTAAAACCTTTAGTTGAATTACAATATTTCTGCAATACAATTTTATTTAGAAATACTTCAGTTGTATTAATGAGTTAGTTATAAATTAGGGTTAATTTTCTACAAGGATATATTTTAAATAATAATTTAAGTACGAATTGTTAAACAAACCCTTGTGCAATAATCACAATTGTAATTCTTCCTTTATACGTTTGACCTAACTAGCAAACCGTTCCAAACGCGAGGTATAAGAGTTTATAAGGTTTTCCATTCACAATCACAAACAAATATAAAATTACAATAACTACTTTAAGACACATTCATGAAAGAATATTTTTCCTACTCAAATAATGAAACTTATTCAACCTTCTGTTTTTCTTCTGCTATAAATAAATAAACTGTTTTATTACATATCACAAATTTAACAAACATTTTTGGATTTTGAACAATTACATGTGAGTTGGAAATATTCCTTCAAAATGTGGAATTAGCCTTAAGAAGACGATAGCCCTAGCGGATGCGTAATCTTGGGGCTGTAAAACACATGGCCCATACTAAATATAGATGCGACGCTTTCCCACGCAGGGACGCGTTTTTCCGAGTTTTTCAAACCATGACTTATACTATACATTGAAATATTATTTTGCATTATCTCTCAAACCGTCATCAATAAAATTATTTTAACAACAACCGATATTAAATATAACAGTAAGGAAAATAGGAAAAATAATATTAATTATATATATTCTTTGTTAAATTGCAATCAACAGCTTTGTTGTTTTTGTATTAATAATACAAAGATCTAGTAACAAAAACCCAAAAATATAGCTCTATGAGTAACCATATGCATTTTATAAACGCAACCTATAACCATGTAAAGAATCTTTATTAACCAACGATAAATAATTACTATAATAGCTATTATATTATATAAATCAACAAGTTTTGATAACAAAGCATTTAGGTTTTAGTTTATTTTAGATAATTGACTGTTATTATAAATTTATCACATATGATTTCATTGTAAATTAGATTATTAAGTTAGTAAAATTTTGTATTCCGAATAACTATCATTAAAATAGTCCTAGCATTTTCATTCAAGTTGTAATATCTTGCTACATAATTATTTAGTAAGATAAATAATTCAATTCATGGTAGAATATCTAGATTGTTAATTATAGGAAAAACCGAGACAAAGAAGATGTTTGTCAGCTACATCAGCCCCAAAACACATGGCTCGTCTAAAAATAGATTTTATCTCAGTCTTCCTGCGCGGAGACGAATTTTCCAGCATCTTTTGGGACTCAATGTACTATAGCATAAGAATATTATTTTAGAATAACGCTAGATATCTCATTAATTATAATTAGAAAAATAATTTTTGTTTAAGATAAAAATTGCATTATGTTAAGTAAAAATTAAGAGATGAGAAATCCATTATTATAATATGTTTTTATAGTAATAATAATCCATTTGTCTATTTCTACTAGATTAACTAACTAGACTTTAAGTTTAGATGATAAACTGTTTAGAATTTGAATAATACATTTGTAATTCGTACGTTTTCTTAATAATAATTAACTATTATGACTATTTATAAGTAATTTTCATTGTTAATGCAAGTTTTATGAAATATACACATTAGATAAAACATTTTACTGGACAATAGTTGTATTCTAACACATTGTTACTTACGAAAACTAATTAAATTTCAAATATTTTAAATAAATAATAGAAAATCTAAGGAAAATGTATTAATTTTATAAAATAACTTAATAATATAATTGATATATTAGCTAGAATGAATAGTCTAATGTTTTTATAAAGTTTGCATAAGAAATTTCATTGTTTAATGTATAATTAAGTTTATAAAATTTATAATGCGTTTAACTCCTGTTGTAATAGACCGATAACTTCCGTTCAAATTTGTATTTTCATTTTAGAACAAAATGTAATAGAATAACATATTTTATAATTTATAAACTGCCAACATT
This sequence comes from Torymus aiolomorphi, assembly GCA_036365515.1. Lineage (NCBI taxonomy): Eukaryota > Metazoa > Arthropoda > Insecta > Hymenoptera > Torymidae > Torymus > Torymus aiolomorphi. Next base: position 139,719,426 of record CM070873.1, read on the forward strand.
GTATAATTTTCAGCAAGTAACAGAAAATTGATCATTTTTGACTCGAAAGAAAGAGAAGGATATATCTTTCATCTCTCTCATCTCTCTTTCTCTGTCGCACATATAGCGTTCTCTCTCACTCCTTAAAGAAGATACGAGCCGCCGGAAAATACCCTAGAGAAGGGATGACCGCTCTCTGCCGCTCTCTGTGTTAAAGCATAGGACTTCTCCCACACAACTGAAAATTGAAGTTCGGAAGGGATGCCGCCCTCACACCATTGGACACCGTTTTCTCACACCACTAGCCACAATTAACACTACAGGATACATGACTATCAACCGCCGTTACAAATGTCAACCAGCGATTCGATGCCTCAAGATGACGCAACCACCCGATTCGACACCGCAGTTTTTCCAGCCAAAGAAGAGGAGGAGCAACGCATTTAAATACGCTGAACGCGCACTGCTCGCCGGTCAGTCAGATTTACAAGCCTCACAAGCTTTGCTGACTGGTCCAGGGTGCAGTTCACCACAAGCCTCACAAGCTTTACTGAACTGACCAAGTCAGTCAGATTAACACAAGCCTCACAAGCTTTTTCTGAACTGACCCAAGCAGTCAACAAGAGCCTCACAAGTTTTGTTGATTGTACTGAGACAGTGCTCTACAAGCCTCACAAGCTTAAGACCTGTACAAATTTATAAATAAACATTCAAATTTTACACAAATTCAAATTCTTTTCAAATTTATTATTTAACAAAGAAAAAGAAATTTAAAATTCCAAATCAAAATTTCAAAAGGTAAATAAAAAAATTTTAAATACAATAAATATATATTTAACTTTGATCTTCGAATAAAAGTGTTGGCCTGGGTCTTAAGGACTCTAAGGACTTGTTTATTCGAAGAAACGGGTCATTTAGTGTTAAGCCTTAAGGGCTTTTATGCAATTTGACCTAACAAAGAAAATATTATTTATTTTTCAGACTTATTAAAAAATTATAATAAATAATATATATTTAACTTTGATCTTCGAATAAAAGTGTTGGCCTGGGTCTTAAGGACTCTAAGGACTTGTTTATTCAAAGAAACGGGTCATTTAGTGTTAAGCCTTAAGGGCTTTTATGCAATTTGACCTAACAAAGAAAATATTATTTATTTTTCAGACTTATTAAAAAATTATAATAAATAATATATATTTAACTTTGATCTTCGAATAAAAGTGTTGGCCTGGGTCTTAAGGACTCTAAGGACTTGTTTATTCGAAGAAACGGGTCATTTAGTGTTAAGCCTTAAGGGCTTTTATGCAATTTGATCTAACAAAGTTTATTTATTATTCATTTCAAAGCTTGACGCGAACTAAATTCATTTTTGCCAATTTCATTATTTTATTAGTTTGACGACTTGCAGCCCAAATGCGTATTTCTTTTCTATTTAATTAATTAAATTAACGCAGTGGCTTATGAGCATCAGCTCTCGGGAGGGAAGGGTGAACCTGAGATTTCCCTGAGATTGGGTAAAATTATTTCTCTTTGAAACTCATACTCCTGGGCTCTTAACCTTATTTCCTATCCATACAAGGGACGTGTGCAATTGTTCTTAAGGGACATATGTGCCGTACCTGTTGGTCCTGGTAAACATCCAAACTTCCTATTATCAAAAATATTTTAACTCAGTTTAAGCGCCTTATACTTCCAACTCAACAGCTCAACCAAGGTTGAATAGCTAACGCAGCTAAGGCCTGAAAGAGCGTAACTCTTCACCGAGTTAACCATCCCAGTCGTGTTGTGTTCTCGGACGTGACAGTACTATCTATAAAAAAAGTTTTATGCAAAAATATGCTCTTATATTAGAGATATCGAACAATAAAAAAATTTATGTTCCGTTTCCGATTCCGAAATTTTCTCCATGTTTCATCGTCGTCAGACTCGTTTTCTTCCCACATCCGGTTTCCGGTGTTTACGTACTCGACCTAACCTTATTATATATATTATATATATACTATATATACTAAAACATACTCTCAATTATACATACATATATACATCAGTATATAAGTATATGCAAAATCAGAAGTTCAGAAGTATCATAATAAATATATGTAAATATTCAGATAAGTTATTTTTCATATTCATATTCTTCAAAGATCTTAGGAAGTCAACTGATGAGAAGATTTATCTATACGTGTACCAATGGGGCAAATAACTTATTAGATAAGTATTTAATGGTTAAATGTTAAATGGCTAAAATTGATACTTTGTGTGAATTTTTTATTTTCACAGATAATACAAGATTTTTGGGAGTCATTAAAATTTGATTTCGAATTGAATTGGATTGGATACTTTATTTATACTTATAATATATATAGCAGTTGATCTAATAAATAATGAGGTGGAGAAAAATCGAAATAACTTATAAAGTAAGTAAGGTAAAACAGTATAATGACAATATAAATTTTTGTTATTAAAACTATAAAGTTATTGTGTTTATTCAGGTTAGGTGTTATAATAAGAATTATCCAATGTCTCGAAAATTAATTAATGTATGTCTATGTTTATTCAATGATATCTGATTTTTTTATTCAAGTAAACACATTTTACCATTCGTACACATGACCTACAGAAAATAGAAAATAGATCTAAAATATTTACTGGTAAGATATTTATTATTATATTTAGAAAATTAACACTCTTGAGAATGCATATTAAAATATATATTTTCTACTTATTTAGATTGTGAATGTGGTTTTTCTGAAATATTTTTGTAGCCCGTGAAATACAAATTTTCAGCATCAATTTTATATGGATTTTTCTCTTATCACGCTAATTTAAAATATAAAATAAAAAATGAAAAAAATATAAATACAATTGTAAAATATAAATTTTAGTTTTTGTGATTAAAACTATATAAAAAAATTATTTATTTCTATTCTAGGTTAGGTGTTATAAAATAGGAGTTGAAAAGTAATCTTATTATGTATACTGATTTTACAAGTAAAACACATTTTACCATTCTCAGGCATGACCTACAGAAAATAGTAGAAAATAGATTTAAAATAGTTGCCTGTTGGTAAGATATTTTTTTTATTACATTCTTCAGAAAATCAATACACATGAGAAAGAATATTAAAAAATATATATTCTATTTATTTAGGTTGTGAATGTGGTTTTTCAGAAACATTTTTTGTAGCCCCTGTAAATACAAGAACATCAGAAAATAACGTAGAAATATCCTGATTTGATTCGCCAATGTGTATACAAGATCGTCATATAGATTATCAATCAAAATGTCACAAAAGCTGTTAGGAAGCACCAACTATCATATTATGGCTGGTGAAGTTTTTTTGAAGACTCATGGAACAAGCTCAACCTGTGCTTTTCTTGAGAGATTATGGGAAACTCTGTAATTACAAATAACGTAGTGGTCTGACCAATACATTTCAAAGTTAATGTTGTTTGACCATATGTTGGTGGGAGAAACTCCTACGTTTGCATATTATAAACAACTGCTTGAAGAAATGGAAAAATCTACAAGGGTCGTCTATAAGAAAACAATGTAGAAATATCCTGATCCTGATTTCATTCTCCAATGTGATATACATTCAATAGATTCTTAAAGTGTGCGACAAAAGCTGTTAGGAAGCTACAACTAAGATGTTTTAGACGGTATTGCACAGAAAGTGCAAAAAAAGTATTATGAAAATGAAAGAATTAGTTTGATTAGAATACAAGTTTTTAACAATTAGTTTTTCAAGATAAAATAAGAAAATTGTCATTTTAATAGAAATGATCATCTATCTAGTTAGAAATCATATTAGTACTATACACTAGAATACTAAAAATATTATTATGATGAAATACTAAAAAATAATTAGAACCTGCACAGACACATATTGTATGTATTGTAGTTTTAAGCTTTATCAAAATTATTAGAAATAGAAAATTAGTGTATAATAAAGTACTAACAAGAGTCCAAAATTATAATTTTATTTTATTGATTACAATATGGATGAGTATTTTGTGAAAAAACTTTGTATGAACTGTTATGGAAATTGTAGTTGGCATGAAAACTAAACTTTTTGTCAACATTGAGTTTCAAGTTTTATAAAAGCTAGAGGATCAAGTGTTATCAGAAATTTAAATTTAAATTTTGAAAACTGGGCTGTCGTAAAAGCAGCATTAACAGCTGGCGTATACCGAAATAAAATTTTTGTGTATAGACAAGAAATACGCCCAGCTCAGAACCCAGTATGTATTAAGGAGATACGGAGTATTTTTTCAATCATCAAAAAAATAAGCAGCAATGGTTACTCGTAAAGAACTGACTATATGACTGTGTTCAGAGCTTTTCAAATTTGATAAAATTAAAGAACAAAATTTGTATCTGCTACTGTTATGAAAATGGTAAGTGACACAAGAACTCAACTTCTTTTCAAACTTTGAGCTTCAAGTTTTCTAAATGCTCGTGGGCCGGGACATATTTTCTTTATATCTTTAAATAAATAAATCTGTAATATAATGTAAAAAATATAATTGAGTCTATTCTCACTTTTACATAAAACACATAGTGCTCAGATTCAAATCAACTTTTAAAGAAAGCAAAAGATGTGCTGACACGTAGATCGAAGTATGTACATTAGATTAGAACCTTTGTTTCTGTCAGAAAGTTATGCAGTGAATTTGAGTGATGTGAAGTGTTGGTGCTATAAGCATTTTTATGAAGCATTTGCCCATAGTAATACTGGTTTGGTAACATGCATTCTGGAGTTTGGATTGCATGCATAACATATTCTACATTTATCTCTATATAAGTGTATCTATAAAAATAAAAAAATAGTATATTACGATACGTGTGACTAAAGTGGCTCTTTTTGACACGGCGTGAGGTTAGTGCCCGAGCGCAGCGAGGGCGCTAAACGCCGTGCAATAAAGAGCCACTAAGTCACGAGTATCGTATACTATTTTTCATATGACTTTACAATTAATAGTAATATTAATCAATGTAAACATTTTTTAGTGAAAATAAAAAGAAATGTTTTATTTATTTATCATAATTTTTACATAATACATACATTATTACTTAATTAAAATTTTTATTTGTATAGAAAGTGATTTCATAATGTATATTTAGTTTTGTAAGTATTTATTTAGTAAAATACAGTGAAATTTATTCATTAAATTTTTTAATATTATATCAAATATATCAATCGATACCAAAATTCCATTCTATAATAACATAAAGAAATACTTATTATATTGATGAGTACTGGCACTGTCAGCATGAATAGTAGGCAATAAAAAATTATCTAAGTTTATTTTAGTCCTTAAAAAACTGTTTCTAAAATGTAAATGAATTGCTTTTAAAATTGAAACAGCAATATCATTAATCAACCAAAATTATAAAAAGGGGACAATAATAGCTTTTAATTAACCCTGATTATCATTTCCACGTTCTCTATTTCCTTGTTCTCTATCTTCACGTCCTCTATTTCCTTGTCCTTTATCTCCATGACCCCTATTTCCTCTTCTTCCATTTCCACGACCATGATGGTAAGTATTATATTTGGCCTCATGACCATTAGCCATTGCATTTAATAAAGAGGCAAGTTTTCCATGCTGCTGATATGTGTATGGCTCTAAGGAATATTGATGTTGTTTCCTTTTCCAACCAGCTCGAGTACCTCTTTTTCCTTCAATTTTAAAGAAAAATGCATTACAAATTTTGTATGGTCAATTGCAAATTAAATTTGTTGTGTAACTTACCTCTTTTATTATTTGGCAGTATGTTTTTATGATCTGTAAAAAATTAGGAAACGTATTTTTTCAATATTTTTTTATAAAATTAATCTAATTTATGTTGCAAATAACAATTTTTTTCTTACTTTCATTCCCTACTCTATTTGGTCCAGGCAACTCTTGCTGATTGTTAACGGGCAGTGGATTTCCTCCTCTATTTGGTTCTGGCAACATTTGTTGATTGTTAACGAGCAGTGAAATTTCTTGAGGAACAGCATTCCAATTTCCTGAAGAGGTGGCATTCCTGGACAAACATTACAAATTGCATAATTTTATTTATTCAAATTTTTACTATCATTATTTTTGTTATTATTGTATCATCATTAATAAAATTTGCAGACATGTGCTTACCATTGTGCACTATAACCTCTTCTAGACCATGATTATTACCTGAAAATTAATTATAATTTTTACTAATTTACACAAATTTATTATTGCATTTTTTTATGATTAGAATTTTTTATTTTATCTTACCATCTAGATTGTCAATTTCCATATCGATCAGTCGAATGTCCTGGTTATCCTGGTCATCCATGTTAATCGACTTTCAATTTTCTTTTGTAGGTTTTGGTGGTTATTTTATTTATTCAATATATAATATCTCAATGTGGGTATATATATATTAAGAGTAAAGCCATATTTATGTGACTTTGTTTCGTGTTCCGTCGTACATTAATATAAACCAATCAGAGGAGTGCAAGTATAGTACATATTATACCGCAGTGGTGGGTAAACGACATGATTTTTTGACAAGTAATATACCTGTCAAAAATATCAAACACTAGAAGGCGTTGTTGCGCATGCGCACCATGGGATCGCGGGCGAGAATCTCGTGAAACGTGAACTATCTAAGGTACATAAGCGCTGTGCTGTGCGATGCCCAGGGGCCTTTCTACATATGTGTGTTCTGTGTGTTATGTGTGTTCCTGACAAAGACAGATAGAAATTTTCGTCGGAAAATTTCTTCGAAGTATGACTCTTGGTATATGGTATATCTTATAACGGGCGCATGGTAGGTACCTGTATTACCGGCATCGCGAGTTATGATGGATAGAAGCTCGCAGTGTGACAGTGCGTCGGTAGTCTCGCGGTAGAGACACTCGCCTCCGGTCCGGACGGCTCGGGTTCGATTCCCGATGCCGGCGCGTATTTTTTCGTATTTTTCCCCGAATCCACCCCGTTACATGGCGCCCAACGAAATAATCCACGTTTCCTTTGAAAATCGGTAAAGAAGTGCGATCGAAATTCTTCCTCCCATCCACACGGATACGCGGATCACGATCCCGAGGGATTCCCTGCGTGTAAGTCTGTGCGGTATACGGCCATAGGAAAGCACTGTAGCCTCCGTAGTGTGCATACGGTTACGTGGTACGGCCCCAGCGTCGTGTGAAGGGGACTTGAGTCGCAGGAACCGAGACGAGGTGTTCTTACTCAAGTGTTGATCGCGCGAGTGTAGGTACGGATCACGCATCTTTCAGTCAAGGAAATTGAGAGTTTTTCTTGTACTGATCCAGCCCCCTCCACGTAGAACAGAGTCTACGAGACTCCCGCACAAGCATTCAGTTGAGATTACTCCTGAATGGCGGTTGAGCATGGAGAAGTATCACGCCTCCTGTAGAGAAGTAGGAGACTGATAGATCGCGTTCGGGTGGGGAGGTGTAAACGGGAAGAGATTCGGATGCTAGTCGGCAGCACGATTTAGCGCCCTAGTTGTCTTGGCAGATATCGCGTCCAGGGTACGCGAAATCTGGGTGGGGGATATAACGGGCGCATGGTAGGTACCTGTATTACCGGCATCGCGAGTTATGATGGGTAGAAGCTCGCAGTGTGACAGTGCGTCGGTAGTCTCGCGGTAGAGACACTCGCCTCCGGTCCGGACGGCTCGGGTTCGATTCCCGATGCCGGCGCGTATTTTTTCGTATTTTTCCCCGAATCCACCCCGTTACAATCTTCTTAAAGTCTGACCGCCTGGAGATTAACGAACCTTGTTTAATGTGTACTTTTACTCTTAAAAAGTTGTGAAATCTCCCTCAAAAAATTTTTTACAAAGGTAAAAACTTAGGCAATTATATACACAATGTAATTATTATCCATCCCTGTCCCTCCCCTCTCTTGCTCGCTCTCACCCTCCTTCTCAGTGCTCCCTCAATATCTGTCACACTCCGTACCAAAAACTTTAATGAGAATCTAAATATTTTTTTTAAACAATCAGGAAAACAAATAGTATAGTTATACAACTTTCTACGAAAGTATAAAATAAGGCAAGTTATAAGTGTTTTCTGTATAATATGTAGAACGCTCCCTCCCTCCATCCCTCCGTCCCTCCCTCTTTCTCCCCCTTTCCCCATCTTCCTCTCTGACTCTTTCTCTCTCTTCCCCCTCTCCCTCTTTCTCTCTTTCTTACCCTCCCCCTCTCTCTGCTTCTTTACAAAAGAATATCATAGTTTGAAACAAACACATGAACGAAGTGGAATCAATTAATATGTTGACAAGTACATTTTTGTAACATAACAATTATAGGAATTATGGAGTGATTTTTCTAACATAAAATCGTATAAGTACTTCTAAAAATAAACTCATGAAAGTGGTGGAATCAATTTTATGCAGGCAAGTACATTCTTATACTAAAGAGATCATAATAATTTATAACAAACACATGAAATAAGTGGAATCAATTAAGTACAGTAGGCAAGTCAATTATTATAATAAAAAAAATTTTAAAAATAGAATTTGTTTAATATATTTACTATAAAAATTTGTATAAAAAAATAATTACATCTAACATAAAATATTACAAATACCAAAAAGTATAATTTTATAAATACGATAAACTATAATTCAAACACAAAATGGTTAAACATTTTTGAGTAACCATTTTCTAAGTACAGATCATAAGCATTATCTGACTAGCGTTAATCAGCGCGCTACGCGTGCCAGTGTTCGTCTTTTGTCTCGCTCTTTCCGAAATTCGAGCTGGACTCAATTATTCGATATCATTCGGGGACAGAATAGATTATCGATCGAATTCTCAAATTATATAAGTGAAATTTTAGCTGTTTTTTTTTTTTTTTATTTAAATACACATACTTGCCGGACGCGTAGTTTCGCAGTTTTTAGGTGAACTGTAAATTGTAAATGTAAATTTGCATGGCATTATTAGTTTTCTGAAACTATAAACGATTAATTCAAATTCGGTGTAAACGAGAACCTTAGCGGCAATAACTATACATTAGTAAGTTGAGAGGGATAGATTCTCATTAAAGTTTTTGGTACGGAGTGTGACAGATATTGAGGGAGCACTGAGAAGGAGGGTGAGAGCGAGCAAGAGAGGGGAGGGACAGGGATGGATAATAATTACATTGTGTATATAATTGCCTAAGTTTTTACCTTCGTAAAAAATTTTTTGAGGGAGATTTCACAACTTTTTAAGAGTAAAAGTACACATTAAACAAGGTTCGTTAATCTCCAGGCGGTCAGGCTTTAAGAAGATATACCATATACCAAGAGTCATACTTCGAAGAAATTTTCCGAAGAAAATTTCTATCTGTCTTTGTCGGGAACACACATAACACACAGAACACACATATGTAGAAAGGCCCCTGGGCATCGCACAGCACAGCGCTTATGTACCTTAGATAGTTCACGTTTCACGAGATTCTCGCCCGCGATCCCATGGTGCGCATGCGCAACAACGCCTTCTAGTGTTTGATATTTTTGACAGGTATATTACTTGTCAAAAAATCATGTCGTTTACCCACCACTGCGGTATAATATGTACTATACTTGCACTCCTCTGATTGGTTTATATTAATGTACGACGGAACACGAAACAAAGTCACATAAATATGGCTTTACTCTTAATATATATATACCCACATTGAGATATTATATATTGAATAAATAAAATAACCACCAAAACCTACAAAAGAAAATTGAAAGTCGATTAACATGGATGACCAGGATAACCAGGACATTCGACTGATCGATATGGAAATTGACAATCTAGATGGTAAGATAAAATAAAAAATTCTAATCATAAAAAAATGCAATAATAAATTTGTGTAAATTAGTAAAAATTATAATTAATTTTCAGGTAATAATCATGGTCTAGAAGAGGTTATAGTGCACAATGGTAAGCACATGTCTGCAAATTTTATTAATGATGATACAATAATAAAAAAAATAATGATAGTAAAAATTTGAATAAATAAAATTATGCAATTTGTAATGTTTGTCCAGGAATGCCACCTCTTCAGGAAATTGGAATGCTGTTCCTCAAGAAATTTCACTGCCCGTTAACAATCAACAAATGTTGCCAGAACCAAATAGAGGAGGAAATCCACTGCCCGTTAACAATCAGCAAGAGTTGCCTGGACCAAATAGAGTAGGGAATGAAAGTAAGAAAAAATTGTTATTTGCAACATAAATTAGATTAATTTTATAAAAAATATTGAAAAAATACGTTTCCTAATTTTTTACAGATCATGAAAACATACTGCCAAATAATAAAAGAGGTAAGTTACACAACAAATTTAATTTGCAATTGACCATACAAAATTTGTAATGCATTTTTCTTTAAAATTGAAGGAAAAAGAGGTACTCGAGCTGGTTGGAAAAGGAAACAACATCAATATTCCTTAGAGCCATACACATATCAGCAGCATGGAAAACTTGCCTCTTTATTAAATGCAATGGCTAATGGTCATGAGGCCAAATATAATACTTACCATCATGGTCGTGGAAATGGAAGAAGAGGAAATAGGGGTCATGGAGATAAAGGACAAGGAAATAGAGGATGTGAAGATAGAGAACAAGGAAATAGAGAACGTGGAAATGATAATCAGGGTTAATTAAAAGCTATTATTGTCCCCTTTTTATAATTTTGGTTGATTAATGATATTGCTGTTTCAATTTTAAAAGCAATTCATTTACATTTTAGAAACAGTTTTTTAAGGACTAAAATAAACTTAGATAATTTTTTATTGCCTACTATTCATGCTGACAGTGCCAGTACTCATCAATATAATAAGTATTTCTTTATGTTATTATAGAATGGAATTTTGGTATCGATTGATATATTTGATATAATATTAAAAAATTTAATGAATAAATTTCACTGTATTTTACTAAATAAATACTTACAAAACTAAATATACATTATGAAATCACTTTCTATACAAATAAAAATTTTAATTAAGTAATAATGTATGTATTATGTAAAAATTATGATAAATAAATAAAACATTTCTTTTTATTTTCACTAAAAAATGTTTACATTGATTAATATTACTATTAATTGTAAAGTCATATGAAAAATAGTATACGATACTCGTGACTTAGTGGCTCTTTATTGCACGGCGTTTAGCGCCCTCGCTGCGCTCGGGCACTAACCTCACGCCGTGTCAAAAAGAGCCACTTTAGTCACACGTATCGTAATATACTATTTTTTTATTTTTATAGTTGATAAAACTATGAAACAAATCGTAATTTCCTTAGTTTGAATTAGAAAAATTACGAAAATCAATTTATTACCAGTTTTTTGCCGGAATCCACGCACATTTCACCATATACAAGGTAAATATTGGTAAAAAAAGGCATATTGAGTATAAAACTACATTATTTTGAGGGAAAGAATGATAAGAATACATATTTCCATCTTATTAAGTACAAAAAGTACAGATAATCATGGTTTCTCATTTGTTTGCACGATTCCACGCACTTTTCACCATATTTTCGGAAAATATTGGTAAAAACTGGCATATTTAGTATAAAACTTAATTTCCAGCTCATTAAGAGCAAAAAGTACTTTTAATCATGGTTTTCCACGTTTTTTTACAGGATTCCACTCACATTTCACCATATACTAGGTAAATATTGGCAAAAACAGGCATATGTCGTATAAAACTACATTATTTTGAGGAGAACAATGATAAGAATGCATATTTCCATCTTATTAAGTAGCAAAAGTACAGAGAATCGTGGTTTCTCTTTTTTTTTGCAGGATTCCACGAACTTTTCACCATATTTTAGGAAAATATTGGTAAAAAAAAGTCATTTCTATCATAAACCTTCGTTATTTAGAGCTAAATGACGAACCAAATCAAAATTCCCCGCGTTTGAATACCAAAAGTACTGAGAATAATTTTTTTCCCTCTTTTCTGCAGGATTCCACGCACATTTCACCATATACTAGGTAAATATGGGAAAAAACTGGCATATTTAGTATAAAACTTAATTTCCAGCACATTAAGAGCAAAAAGTACTTTAAATCGCCACGCACTCTGCACTATATACTAGGAAAATATAGGTAATAACAGGCATTTATCACCATATATTAGAAAAATATTGGTAAAAGCAAGCATTGATATCATAAACCTACTTTACATTGATAAAACTATGAAACAAATCGAAATTTCCTTAGTTTGAATACCAAAAATCACGAAAATTAATTTTTTTACAGTTTTTTGCAGGATTCCAACCAAATTTCACCATATTTTAAGAAAATCTTGGTATAAACTGGCATATTTAGGATAAAACTTAATTTCCAGGTCATTAAGAGCAAAAAGTACTTTTAATCATGGTTTTCTACGTTTTTGTACAGGATTCCACTCACATTTCACCATATACTAGGTAGATATTGGTAAAAACAGGCATACTTAGTATAAAACTACATTATTTTGAGGAAAACAATGATAAGAATGCATATTTCCATCTTATTAAGAACAAATAGTCCAGATAATCATTGCTTTTCTTTTTTTTGCAGGATTCCATGCGCTTTTCGTCATAATTTAGGAAAATATTGGTAAAAACTTGCATATTTAGTATAAAACTTAATTTCCAGCTCATTAAGAGCAAGAAGTACTTTAAATCATGGTTTTCCATGTCTTTTACAGGATTCGACTCACATTTCACCATATACTAGGTAAATAATATTAAAAACAGGCATATTTAGTATAAAACTTTTTTTCCAGATCCTTAAGAGGAATAAAATACTTTAAATCATGGTTTTCCCCGTTTTGTGTAAGGTTCCACGACCTCAGCACTATATGCTAGGAAAATATAGGTAATCGCAGTGATTTTTCACCATGTATTAGAAAAATATTGGTAAAAACAAGCATTTCTATGATAAACCTACTTTATATTGATAAAACAATGAAACCAATAGAAATTTCCTTAGTCTGAATACCAAAAATTACGAAAATTAATTTATTGCCAGTTTTTTACAGGATTCCACGCACATTTCACCATATACTTGGTAAATATTGGAAAAACGGGCATATTTAAAACAAAACTACATTATTTTGAGGAAAACAATGATAAGAATGCATAGTTCCACATTATTAAGTACACAAAGTACAGGTAATCATGGTTTTTTTTTGGCAGGATCACACGACATTTCCCCGATATTTAGGAAAATATTGGTAAAAACAGTCATTTCTATCATAAACCTACGTTATTTAGAGATAAACAACCAACCTAATCAAAATTTCCTGCTCTTGAATACCAAAGGTACTGATAATAATGTCTTTCCCTGTTTTCTGCATGATTCCACGCACATTTCACCATATACTAGGTAAATATTGGAATCATGGCATATTTAGAATAAAACTTAATTTCCAGCTCATTAAGAGCAAAAAGTACTTTAAATCATGGTTTTCCACATTTTTTACAGGACTCCACTCATATTACACCATATACTAGGTAAATAATGGTAAAAACAGGCATATTTAGTATAAAACTTATTTTCCAGATCCTTAAGAGCAAAAAATACTTTAAATCATGGTTTTCCTCGTTTTTTGTAGGGTTCCACGCACTCTGTACTATATACTAAGAAAATATACGTAATAAAAGGCATTTTTCACCATATATTAGAAAAATATTGGTAAGAACAAGCATTTCTATCATAAACCTACTTTATATTGATTAAACTATGAAACAAATAGAAATTTCCTTAGTTTGAATACAAAAATTACGAAAATTAATTTATTACCAGTTTTTTGCAGGATTCCACGTACATTTCACCATATACTAGGTAAATATTGGTAAAAACAGGCATATTTAGTATAAAACTACATTATTTTGGGGAAAACAAAAAGATAAGAATGCATATTTCCATCTTATTAAGTACACAAAGTACAGATAATCATGGTTTCTCTTTTTTTGCAGGATTCCACGCACCTTTCGCCATATTTTAGGAAAATATGGCTAAAAACAATCATTTCTATCATAAACCTACGTTATTTAGAGAAAAACAACGATCCAAATCAAAATTTCCTGCGTTTGAATACCAAAAGTACTGAAAATAATTTTTTTCCCTGTTTTCTGCAGGATTCCACCCACATTTCACCATATACTAGATAAATATTAGAAAAAACTTGCATATTTAGTATAAAACTTAATTTCCAGCTCATTAAGAGCAAAAAGTACTTTAAATCATGGTTTTCCACGTTTTGTAAAGGATTCCACTCACATTTCACCATATACCAGGTAAATATTGTTAAAAACAGCCATATTCAGTATAAAACTACATTATTTTGAGGGAAACAATGATAAGAATGCATATTTCCATCTTATTAAGTACAAAAGGTACAGATAATCGTGGATTCTCTCTTGTTTGGACGATTCCACGCACTTTTCACCATATTTTAGGAAAATATTGCTAAAAACAATCATTTCGATCATAAACCTACGTTATTTAGAGAAAAAAAACGAACCAAATCAAAATTTCCTGCGTTTGAATACCAAAAGTACTGAAAATAGATTTTTCCATATTTTCTGCAGAATTCCACCCACATTTCACCATATACTAGATAAATATTGGAAAAAAACTTGCATATTTAATATAAAACTTAATTTACAGCTCATTAAGAGCAAAAAGTACTTTAAATCATGGTTTTCCACGTTTTGTAAAGGATTCCACTCACATTTCACCATATACCAGGTAAATATTGTTAAAAACAGCCATATTCAGTATAAAACTACATTATTTTGAGGCAAACAATGATAAGAACGCATATTTCCACCTTATTAAGTACACAAAGTACAGATAATTATGGTTTCTCTTTTTTTGCAGGATTCCACGCACTTTTCGGCATATTTTAGGAAAATATTGCTAAAAACAATCATTTCTATCATAGACCTACGTTATTTAGAGAAAAACAACGAAACAAATCAAAAATTCCGGCTTTTGAATACCAAAAGTACTGAAAATATTTTTTTTTCCTGTTTTTTGCAAGATTCCACCCACATTTCACGATATACTAGATAAATATTGGAAAAAACTTGCATATTTAGTATAAAACTTAATTTCCACCTCTTTAAAAAGAACTTTAAATCATGGTTTTCCACATTTTTTACTGGATTCCACTCACATTTCACCATATACTTGGTAAATATTTGTAAAAACAGGCATATTTAGTATAAAACTTAATTTCCAGCTCATTAAGAGCAAAAAGTACTTTAAATCATGGTTTTTCACGTATTGTAAAGGATTCCACTCACATTTCACCATATACCAGGTAAATATTGTTAAAAACAGCCATATTCAGTATAAAACTACATTATTTTGAGGCAAACAATGATAAGAACGCATATTTCCACCTTATTAAGTACACAAAGTACAGATAATTATGGTTTCTCTTTTTTTGCAGGATTCCACGCACTTTTCGGCATATTTTAGGAAAATATTGCTAAAAACAATCATTTCTATCATAGACCTACGTTATTTAGAGAAAAACAACGAAACAAATCAAAAATTCCTGCTTTTGAATACCAAAAGTACTGAAAATAGTTTTTTTTCCTGTTTTTTGCAAGATTCCACCCACATTTCACCATATACTAGATAAATATTGGAAAAAACTTGCATATTTAGTATAAAACTTAATTTCCTGCTCTTTAAAAAGAACTTTAAATCATGGTTTTCCACATTTTTTACTGGATTCCACTCACATTTCACCATATACTTGGTAAATATTTGTAAAAACAGGCATATTTAGTATAAAACTTATTTTCCAGCTCCTTAAGAGCAAAAAATAGTTTAAATCATGGTTTTCCCCGTTTTTTGTAGGGTTCCACGCACTCTGCACTATATACTAGGAAAACATAGGTAATAACAGACATTTTTCACCATGTATTAGTAAAATATGGGTAAAAACAAGCATTTCTATCATAAACCTACTTTATATTGATAAAACTATGAAACAAATAGAAATTTCCTTAGTTTGAATACCAAAAATTACGAAAATTAATTTATTACCAGTTTTTTCCAGGACTCCACGCACATTTCACCATATAATAGGTAAATATTGGTAAAAACAGGCATATTTAGTATAAAACTACATTATTTTGAGGAAAACAATGATAAGAATGCATATTTCCACCTTATTAAGTACAGAAAGTACAGATAATCATGGTTTCTCTTTTTTTGGAAGATTCCATGCAATTTTCGCCATATTTTAGGAAAATATTGCTAAAAACAATCATTTCTATCATAAACCTACGTTATTTAGAGAAAAACAACGAACCAAATCAAAATTTCGTGCGTTTGAAGAGCAAAAGTACTGAAAATAATTTTTTTCCCTGTGTTCTGCAGGATTCCACCCACATTTCACCATATACTAGATAAATATTGGAAAAAACGCGCATATTTAGTATAAAACTTAATTTCCAGCTCATTAAGAGCAAAAAGTACTTTAAATCATGGTTTTCCACGTTTTTTACAGGATTCCGCTCACATTTCGACATATACTAGATAAATATAGGTAAAAACAGGCATATTTAGTATAAAATTTATTTTCGAGGTCATTAAGAGCAAAAAATACTTTAACTCATGGTTTTCCCCGTTTTTTGTAGGGTTCCACGCCCTTTGTACTATATATTAGGAAAATATAGTTAATAACAGACATTTTTCACCATATAATAGAAAAATATTGGTAAAAACAAGCATTTCTATCATAAACCTACTTTTTATTGATAAAAACTATGAACTAAATCGAAATTTCCTTCGTTTCAATACCAAACATTACCAAAATCAATTTATTACCAGTTTTTTGCCGGATTCCACGCACATTTCGCCATATACAAGGTAAATATTGGTAAAAACAGGCATACTGAGTATACAACTACATTATTTTGAGGGAAACAAAGATAAGAATGCATATTTCCATCTTATTAAGTACAAAAAGTACAGATAATCGTGGTTTCTCTTTTGTTTGCACGATTCCACGCTCTTTTCATCATATTTTAGGAAAGTATTGGTAAAATCCGGCATATTTAGTATAAAACTTAATTTCCAGCTCATTAAGAGCAAAAAGTACTTTTAATCATGGTTTTCCACGTTTTTTTACAGGATACCACTCACATTTCACCATATACTAGGTAAATATTGGCAAAAACAGGCATATTTAGTATAAAACTACATTATTTTGTGGAAAACAATGATAAGAATGCATATTTCCATCTTATTAAGTACAAAAAGTACAGATAATCATGATTTCTTTTTTCCCTGGATCACGCAAACTTTTCCCCATATTTAGGAAAATATTGGTAAAAACAGTCATTTCTATCATAAACCTACGTTATTTAGAGAAAAACAACGAACCAAATCACAATTTCCTGCGTTTGAATATCAAAAGAACTGAAAATAATTTTTTTCCCTGTTTTCTGCAGGAATCGACGCACATTTCACCATATACTAGGTAAATATTGGAAAAAATGGCATATTTAGTATTAAACTTAATTTTCCGCTCATTAAGAGCAAAAAGTACTTTAAATCATGGTTTTCCACATTTTTTACAGGACTCCACACATATTTCACCATATACTAGGTAAATAATGGTAAAAACAGGCATATTTAGTATAAAACTTATTTTCCAGATCCTTAGGAGCAAAAAATTCTTTAAATCATGGTTTGCCCCGTTTTTTGTAGGGTTCCACGCACTCTGTACTATATACTAGGAAAATATAGGTAATAAAAGGCATTTTTCACCATATGTTAGAAAAATATTGGTAAGAACAAGCATTTCTATCATAAACCTACTTTATATTGATAAAGCTATGAAACAAATTGAAATTTCCTTAGTTTGAATACCACAAATTACGAAAATTAATTTATTATCAGTTTTTTGCAGGCTTCCACGCACATTTCACCATATACAAGGTAAATATTGGTAAAAACAGGCATATTGAGTATAAAACTTGACGTCCGCGTAAATTACGACATATTTTTTTTTTTTCGACTATTTCCGAAGAAATACTCAAGCCGACTTTTTCCGCGTAGAGTGGAGCATCGGCGTGTCTCGAGAGTTTCGAAGAAGCTCGGCATCGCTGCTTGCTCGACGGGCCGCACCCTCGGACTTGCGGAGAGGGGAGCGAGCGGACTTGCAACACGGTGAGCAGCAGCCTCACTTCCGCACCTCGGCGACCGCCCCTGCGGCAGCCAATCAGCGCGCGGAAAGGTTCGCCCCCGACCGCCGCCGAGGTATTTTGCTCCGCTTCGACTTTTCGGAGCGCTCTCTCGCTGACCGCGACGCGAAGGAGCCGGACCTCCTCTCGACTCAGGAGAGTCGTGCCAGATACTCCACCGAGAGGAGCTCAGATCTGCCTGGATTTCGCTGAGGGCGCACGCTTCGCCCAATGGCATAAAAAGCCTCCCGTCCCTCGCTCAGTGCGGACACGTTCCGCTACGTGCATAAAGGGGTGGTGTACTCGCCATAGGGTAAAAGGGCATCCCGAGCCTCTGCCTTGAACCGAGTATCTCGCGCGGCGAGAAAAGCACGCGTTATTTATATTTTATTTTCTTCATATTCTATTTTGCCTTTAATTAATCCTAGTCTTATTTTTTATTTGCTTTAAGTGAACTTATTATTTTTTTTTCTTCGGCTCTACCACAAAAATTACCGCATTTAATTTTTTTAAACATATATATTTGTGTTGACTAATTATTGTGTGAACCTCAAGATAAAATTCCTTCCGTCTCCCCTCGCATGCTCACCGCTACCGCTATCTCGCATCAACTGGCGCCCAACGTGGGGCCGCCAAACAAATCGCGTCCGCGATTACGAATGTGAGTTTGGAAGAACTCACCTTACCTACGCCCATCGTGAGGGGATGATCAGAACGCCTCCGCGAACGAGACCTGCGTTGACGACTTCTGGCAGTCGTGAATCAACCCGTGGCGCCCATACACCGGACAATTGACCGTTAACGCGCAGCCAGGGACCTGCGCCGACCGAGGAACTTCCTGCACGAACACGACGTACGCGATCGCCGCTAAGTAGTGTACTTTCAAATAGTGAAAATAGTGTAGCCACAAGTGAAATTCTTTGTGATAGTGTGAATATGGCAGACAACGCGGAAAATCCAGACGCGATAGACGCGCAGAATCCAGGCGCGATTGACGAGCAAAATCAAGGCGCGAACGACGCACAAAATCTGCTACCCGTGAACGACGCATAAAATCCGCCGCCCGTAAATAACGCATTAAATATACCCGCTAATAACGCGCAGATTCACCTTCCGCAGATGAACCTCGCGGTAAATCAACAAGCAGCATGCGTCGCGCTAAATCAGGTTCCGCAGGGGAATTACGTGCCGCAGCCTAATATGGACGATTGGCGAAATTTACTACGCGCGCTCCTGCGTAATAACTTGCAGCTCCTCGAATTTTCAGGCGCCGATCACGAGGATCCAGAAAATTTTATTCGCGAGTGTGAGGGATTGTTTAACGCTATCAATACCGAAATGCACACGCGCGCGCGTTTAGCTTCTCGTGTTCTAAAAGAAGATGCTGCGCGGTGGTTCGCCGTTTATAAAAGCTTGAATCTCACTTGGGAGAAATTTTGTGAGCTGCTTCGCAATCGTTTTGCCTCCCAAACGACGTTGATGAAGCTATCCGCAAAATTATACGGCCAACCACAGACCGAAAAAGAAGGCACTGGCCTCTTTCTCGAGCAAAGGCATCTTCTCGCACGTCGATTATTTCCCGACGTTCCCGAACCACAGATCGTAGCAGTCCTAATCGAGTCACTACGCCCGTCAACAAAAAAATTACTCCGCGCGTCGACGTTCGAAACGGTTGGTGACTTAATGCTTAAAGCGAAGCAGATCGAGCAGGATGAGCTGGAGGAGCGCAATGCGTCTCGCCGCAATCTGCAGACACCAGCCCCAGCCGATGTCTCGTAGAAAAAAGGCACTAACCCGGTCACCGCGATGCCACTTGTGCAAACGTCGAGCCGACCGAAAAATCCAACGCCGTTGTTGCCGCGATGCCACCATTGCCCCGAGAGGCACTGGAATCGCGATTGCCCGCATAACCCGCACTATCAAAACCAGGAAAACGACGGTGGGGCAACGAGGAACGCGGAAGGCGTTGCTCCGAGGCCGAATACCCACTAGCCGCGTCCGTTTATTCATCGTCCTCGGTAGGGTTTTTGCAGATTATTTTGAACGGACAAGCTGCATGTGCCTTAATAGATTCTGCTGCGAGTGAGTGCTTCGTGCGTGAAAAATTTTTAACCTCGGATATAGCGCGAGAAAAAGTAGAGTGCATAATATACACTGCGTGTAACAGTCGAACGATGACTGTAAGAACTGCGTGCGTTCTTCCTCTCACGATCGGTGGATACACAGATAAGGTGCGGTTTCTTGTTTGCGATGAGCTGAGAACCGACGTTACTCTCGGGAGAACGTGGCTTAAAGCTCAGAAAGCTGTACAGGATCATGAGCTTGATTGTCTGTACATAGGCGATGTCATGCGACGCCGCGTATTTTTAACGTGTAACAGTGACGCGCCGCCTAAACTCACCGTGCCAGAGGATTTTTTCGCGAAAATTCAACACGGATTTCCACAAGGACATGCATTGCAACTTCAGCACCTTCTTCGTGATTATGCGGACGTTTTCTTTCACGCGGGCCCCTTAAAACAAACGCTTTATGTCACGCATGACATAGAGCTCACAAGCGACGAGCCATTTCGCATACCACCTTATCGCTACTCAGCCGAAAAGAAAAAGGCTATACAAGCGCAGGTGAGAGAAATGTTAGCCGACGGGCTAATCGAGCCCTCGTCATCTCCTTACAGCTCGCCGATAGTGATGGATCGGAAAAAGGACGGAGAATATAGATTTTGTAACGATTATCGTCGGTTAAATTCTATTACGAAAGATACCGCGCAAAACCTTCCAATTATTCGCGAAGTAATTAAAGATATTGGATCCGCAAAAATATTTACGACCCTTGATCTAAAACACGGGTACTGGCAAATTCCTCTGACTGAGCGCGCTAAAAAGATTTCTGCTTTTGCGACGCCCGACGGCGGGCTATATCAATGGCGAGTTATGCCTTTCGGATTAAAAAATGCTCCGGGTTGCTTCAATAATTTTATTACCCAAGAGGTTTTGTCAGAGTACATAAACGAATTCGTGCGTTCATATCTTGACGATTTTGTGATTTACTCAAGTACGTGGGAGGAGCATCTCACGCATTTGAGTAAAGTTTTCGAACGTTTGCGCATCTATCAATTAACGTGCTCCATTAAAAAGTGTTTCTTTGGGAAACGAAATCTCGAATTTCTCGGTCAAGAAATAACAAGCGAAGGAAATCGTGCAAAGCCGGAACACATCCGAGCAATTTTAAATTTTCCCGCGCCGCGAAATCGGAAAGAACTGCGCGGATTTCTTGGAACTTGCGAATGGCTTCGCGAATACGTTCCAAACTACACGCAGATTGCCTTACCGCTCACGGCGCTTCTGTCTTCCAAGCATGCATATGTTTGGACAGATGCAAGCCAGAGAGCGTTCGAGGTTATGAAGCGAATTTTTAACGCGCCGCTTATACTCAGTTGCCCCGAAGCGGGAAAGCCTTTTTATTTACAGACGGACGCCTGCGTGACTTGGATGGGCGCGGCTTTATATCAGCTAGACGATTCTGGTAAATGCTGTATAATATCGTGGGCATCCGCGAAATTCACACACACTGAAAAGCGCTATCACTCCAACGAACAGGAGTGTCTAGCCGTAATATGGGCACTGCGTAAGTACAGACACTATCTCGAGGACGGAAAATTTATTTTGCGTACTGACAATCGCGCTTTAACTTGGCTGAATAATATAAAAGACGGAAAGGGTAAATTACATCGGTGGGCGATGTACTTAAAAAGTTTTAATTTTGCTGTTGAACACGTCGCCGGTAAGGATAATCAGCTGCCCGACGCGCTTTCTCGAGACCCCGGGGATGAAGTATTTTCATATGACGCGGATGCGCTTGACGCGTTATTACCTCCGGAAAGGACAGTGCCGCAGCGCGAAGTAATTCTCGCGGCAATAATCGCACAAGATTTACGTGAAAGAATTTTACGCTCGCAACAGGAAGAGCCCGTAGACGAGAAAGACGCCGCACGCTTTCTGCAGCCGACTCAAACTCTGCAGTTCAGCGATGGCGCATATTTTATTGAGGAACATGGTCGTTTGCCGCGGGTCTACGTGCCCTTTTTTTGTCGAGACGAGGTCATCGCGTACTATCACCACGATCCGCTCGCTTGTCATCCTGGAACGGATGAAACATTGAGAGCCGTGCGCGAGAATCATTTTTGGCCGCGCATGCGTGAGGATATTCGTCGCGCTGTCGGAAGTTGCGCCACTTGCCTATTAACTAAAGGCGGCAAGCCAATCTCAAAAGGAATTGAACATCCTCGCCAACCAACCGCGCCGTGGAATACAGTCGCGATAGACCTTATGGGTCCTTACCCGCGCACGTCGATAGGCAAACGTTTCATAAAACTTAATTTCCAGCTCATTAAGAGCAAAAAGTACTTTAAATCATGGTTTTCCACGCTTTCTAAAGGATTCCACTCACATTTTACCATATACTAGGTAAATATTGGTAAAAACAGGCATATTTAATATAAAATTTATTTTTCAGCTCCTTAAGAGCAAAAAATACTTTAAGTCATGGTTTTCCCCGTTTTTTGTGGGGATCCACGCACTCCGCACTATATACTAGGAAAATATAGGTAATAACAGGCATTTTTCACCATGTATTAGAAAAATATTGGTAAAAACAAGCACTTCCATCATAAACCTACTTTATATTGATAAAACTATGAAACAAATCGTAATTACCTTAGTTTGAATTCCAAAAATTACTAAAAGCAATTTTTTACTAGTTTTTTGCACGATTTCACGCACATTTCACGATATACAAGGTAAATATTGGTAAAAACAGGCATATTTAGTATAAAACTACATTATTTTGAGGGAAACAATGAAAAGAATGCATATTTCCATCTTATTAAGTACAAAAAGTACAGATAATCGTGGATTCTCTCTTGTTTGGACGATACCACGCACTTTTCACCATATTTTAGGAAAATATTGCTAAAAACAATCATTTCGATCATAAACCTACGTTATTTAGAGAAAAACAACGAACCAAATCAAAATTTCCTGCGTTTGAATACCACAAGTACTGAAAATAATTTTTTTCCCTGTTTTCTACAGGATTCCACCAACATTTCACCATATACTAGATAAATATTGGAAAAAAACTTGCATGTTTAGTATAAAACTTAATTTCCAGCTCATTAAGAGCAAAAAGTACTTTAAATCATAGTTTTTCACGTTTTGTAAAGGATTCCACACACATTTCACCATATACTAGGTAAATATTGGTAAAAACAGGCATATTTAGTATAAAACTTATTTTCCAGCTCCTTAAGAGCAAAAAATACTTTAAATCGTGGTTTTCCCCGTTTTTTGTAGGAATCCACGCACTCTGCAATATATACTAGGAAAATAAAGCTAATAACAGGCATTTTGCGCCATATATTAGAAAAATATTGGTAAAAATAAGCATTTCTTTCATAAACCTACTTTATTTTGATAAAAACTATGAACAAAATCGAAATTTCCTTCCTTTGAATACCAAAAATTACGAAAATCAATTTATTACCAGTTTTTTGCCGAATTCCACGCACATTTTATCATATACAACGTAAATATTGGTAAAATCAGTCATATTTAGTTTAAATCTACATTATTTTGAGGGAAACAATGATAAGAATGCATATTTCCATCTTATTAAGGACAAAAAGTACAGATAATCGTGGTTTCTCTCTTTTTTGCACGATTTCACGCACTTTTCACCATATTTTAGGAAAATATTGGTAAAATCTGGTATATTTACTATAAAACTTAATTTCCTGTTCATTAAGAGCCAAAAGTACTTTTAATCATGGTTTTCTACGTTTTTTTACAGAATTCCACTCACATTTCACCATATACTAGGTAGATATTGGTAAAAACAGGCATACTTAGTATAAAACTACATTGTTTTGAGGAAAACAATGATAAGAATGCATATTTCCATCTTATTAAGAACAAATAGTCCAGATAATCATTGCCTTTCTTTTTTTTTGCAGGATTCCATGCACTTTTCATCATAATTTAGGAAAATATTGGTCAAACCTTACATATTTAGTATAGAACTTAATTTCCAGCTCATTAAGAGCAAAAAGTACTTCAAATCATGGTTTTCCACGTTTTTTACAGGATTCCACTCACGTTTCACCATATACTTGGTAAATATTGGTAAAAACAGGCATATTTAAAACAAAACTACATTATTTTGAGGAAAACAATGATAACAATGCATATTTCCACATTATTAAGTACACAAAGTACAGGTAATCATGGTTTTTTTTTTTGCAGGATCACACGACCTTTTCCCCATATTTAGGAAAATATTGGTAAAAACAGTCATTTCTATCATAAACCTACGTAATTTAGAGGTAAACAACGAACCAAATCAAAATTTCCTGCGTTTGAATACCAAAAGTACTGGTAATAGTGTCTTTCCCTGTTTTCTGCAGGATCCCACGCACATTTCACCATATACTAAGTAAATATTTGAAAAAATGGCATATTTAATATAAAACTTATTTTCCACCTCCTTAAGAGCAAAAAATACTTTAAATCATGGTTTTCCCCGTTTTTTTACAGGATTCCACTTAGATTTCACCATATAATAGGTAAATATTGGAAAAAACAGTGATATGTCGTATAAAACTACATTATTTTGAGGAGAACAATCATAAGAATGCATATTTCCGTCTTATTAAGTAGAAAATGTACAGAGAACCATGTTTTTTTTTTTTACAGGATCACACGAACTTTACCCCATATTGAGGAAAATATTGGTAAAAACAGTCATTTCTATCATAAACCTACGTTATTTAGAGAAAAACAACGATCCACATCAAAATTTCCTCCGTTTGAATACCAATAGTACTGAAAATATTTTTTTTCCGTGTTTTCTGCAGGATTCCACGCTCATTTCACCATATACTAGGTAAATATTGGCAAAAACAGGCATATGTAGTATAAAACTACATTATTTTGAGGAAAACAATGATAATAATGCATATTTCCATCTTATTAAGTAGAAAAAGTACAGATAATCGTGGTTTCTCTTTTTTTGCAGGATTCCATGAACTTTTCACCATATTTTAGGAAAATGTTGGTAAAAACAAGCATTTCTATCATAAACCTACTTTATCTTGATAAAAACTATGAACCAAATCGAAATTTCCATCGTTTCAATACCAAACGTTACGAAAATCAATTTATTACCAGTTTTTTGCAGGATTCCACGTACATTTCACCATATACAATGTAAATATTGGTAAAAACGTGCATATTTAGTCTAAAACTTAATTTCCAGCTCATTAAGAGCAAAAAGTACTTTAATCATGGTTTCCCACGTTTTTTTACAGGATTCCACTCACATTTCTCCATATACTAGGTAAATATTCGAAAAAACTGGCATATTTAGTATAAAACTACATTATTTTGAGGGAAACAAAGATGAGAATGCATATTTCCATCTTATTAAGCACAAAAACTACAGATAATCGTGGTTCCCCTTTTGTTTGCACGATTCCACGCACTTATCACCATATTTTAGGAAAATATTGGTAAAAATCGGCATATTTAGTATAAAACTTAATTTCCAGCTCATTAAGAGCAAAAAGTACTTTTAATCATGGTTTTCCACGTTTTTTTACAGGATTCCACTCACATTTCACCATATACTAGCTAAATATAGGTAAAAACAGGCATATTTAGTATAAAACTTATTTTCCAGATCCTTAAGAGCAAAAAATACTTTAAATCATGGTTTTCCCCGTTTTTTGTAGGGTTCCACGCACTCTGCACTATATACTAGGATAATATTGGTAATAACAGGCATTTTTCACCATATATATGAAAAATATTGGTAAAAACAAGCATTTCTATCATAAACCTACTTTATATTGATAAAAACTATGAACCAAATCGCAATTTCCTTCGTTTCAATACCAAACATTACGAAAATCAATTTATTACCAGTTTTTTGCAGGATTCCACGTACATTTCTCCATATACAATGTAATTATTGGTAAAAACAGGCATATTTATTATAAAACTTAATTTCCAGCTCATTAAGAGCAAAAAGTACTTTTAATCATGTTTTTCCACGTTTTTTTACAGGATTCCACTCACATTTCACCATATACTAGGTAAATACTGCTAAAAACAGGCATATTTAGTATAAAACTACATTATTTTGAGGAAAACAATGATAACAATGCAAATTTCCATCTTATTAAGTACAAAAAGTACAGATAATCATGATTTTTTTTTTTCCAGGATCACACGAACTTTTCCCCATATTTCGGAAAATATTGGTAAAAACAGTCATTTCTATCATAAACCTACGTTATTTAGAGAAAAACAACGAACTAAATCAAAATTTCCTGGGTTTGAATACCAAAGCAATGAAAATAATTTTTTTCCCTGTTTTCTGCAGGATTCCACGCCTTTTCACTATATAATAGGTAAATATTGGAAAAAACTGGCATTTTTAGTATAAAACTTATTTTACAGCTCGTTAAGAGCAAAAAATACTTTAAATCATGGTTTTCCCCGTTTTTTGTAGGGTTCCACGCACTCTGCACTATATACTAGGAAAATATAGGTAATAAAAGGCATTTTTCACCATATATTAGAAAAATATTGATAAAAACAAGAATTTCTATCATAAACCTACTATATTGATAAAACGACGAACAAAATCGAAATTTCCTTCGTTTGAATACCAAAAATTACGAAAATCAATTTATTACCAGTTTTTTGCCGGATTCCACGCATATTTCACCATATACAAGGTAGATATTGGTAAAAACAGGCATGTTGAGTATAAAACTTCATTATTTTGAGGGAAACAATGATAAGAATGTATATTTCCATCTTATTAAGTACAAAAAGTACAGATAATCGTGGTTTCTCTTTTGTTTGCACGATTCCACGCACTTTTCACCATATTTTAGGAAAATATTGGTAAAAACTGACATATTTAGTATAAAACTTAATGTCCAGCTCATTAAAAGCAAAAAGTACTTTTAATCATGGTTTTCCACGTTTTTTTACAGGATTCCACTCACATTTCACCATATACTAGGTAAATACTGCTAAAAACAGGCATATTTAGTATAAAACTACATTATTTTGAGGAAAACAATGATAAGAATGCATATTTCCATCTTATTGAGTACAAAAAGTACAGAAAATCATGTTTTTTTTTTTTACAGGATCACACGAGCTTTACCCCATATTGAGGAAAATATTGGTAAAAACAGTCATTTCTATCATAAACCTACGTTATTTAGAGAAAAACAACGATCCACATCAAAATTTCCTCCGTTTGAATACCAAAAGTACTGAAAATATTTTTTTTCCCTGTTTTCTGCACGATTCCACGCACATTTCACCATATACTAGGTAAATATTGGCAAAAACAGGCATACCCTGTTGAAAATATCCACGCGGATTTCCACGTGGATTACCCATATGGATATCCACGTGGATTTTATATGGATTCCATGTGGATTCAGATGGAAATCCGCGTGGGTTATCCACGTGGAAATCCACGTAAAAAATTCCACGTGGATATTTCAGAATCCATGTAGATTTTTCTAAATCTATGAAATAAGGATTTTCGAAATCTGCATGGATTCTGAAAAAATCTACATGGATTAAAAACAACATCCACATAGATTCTGAAAAAATCCACATGGATTAAAAACAACATCCACATGGATTCTGAAAAAATCCACATGGATTAAAAAAAAATCCCCGTGGATTCTGCAAAACATCCTCATGAATTCTGAAATAGTACTTTCCGACACGGGTGGGGAAGTCGATTATTTAAAAGTCATACGAGCTAAATAATCGACTTATACACTAGTTTCGAACATTATTTTATACCATGAGCACCACTGTGTCCAAAGCGAGCAAAAGTGTCCATTATGGCACTTTTAATTAATGTACCAAGAACTATAATAAGGAGTTGGAGAACTCATTTCGAAAAATAGTATTCATATGGTACAGTAGTGAGGTAAAATGAAAAGCCATTTTATTAATCGAGATTTATTAGTACATTTGATATAACATTATTTATAATGTTCATTGTACATTATACAATATCAAAAGTCTGTGTGTTTGTGTGTGTATGTGTACACATACATACAAAATTAACATTTTTAATGATTTTTTTCGCAAACTAATTTATTTCAATAGTGAAAATACGTGTAAAACTAATTTTTATTGATTAATCCCGAGTAATTCAGGTGTTTGATCACGTAAAAAATTGAAAACGTTAGAATTTTATTTTAACGTTACCTTAGTCTAAATAAATAACGCTTATAATTATTTTTTGTTTTTTTTTTTGGTCATTTATTTCTTCTGAAAAGTAATGGGTTACTTTGGCCGTCTTACGGTCCATGACTTCTTTTGTCGTTGCGCCCTCTCTTTTATCTATAAAATACTCGAGAGCTTCTAAAATAAAAAAAGAAAATATGAATATCACTTAATTATTAATATTTCTTTGATTAATAGATTAAAAAATTAACTTACTTGTAACTGCCGACGTTTTTTCCGGCGATATTTCGATGCGTTTATTTTTTCCGTTTGGTGTTAGAACTGTATTGCCAACTTTAATACATCTCCTTCTGAGTTCCGGTGGCGAATAGAACGTTCTTAACAGTTTTTTACTGAACAAACTTTCACTTTTACTTTTTAGGATATCTTTCCAGTCATTATATGAAATAGCCAAGTCATGTCGAAGATAAATTGTCTAAAAGTATTAATATACGTATAAGTACATTTAGAATGAATGTAAAATCAGACGTTTATTTTTAACAGGGAATACTTACTTTTACGCGATTATTATCAATATACTTTTCTAAAAATTTTCGTCCTGCCGTTGATTCATCCACCAGTTTTAGATTACCTTTCAGTTTGTTTTGATGTGTTTTCTCTTTTTCTTCTGTACTTTCATTAGCGTCTTTACCTATATAAAACATTTATATACATAATTTATTATAATAATATCAATAAAGATATGTTGAATAATAAATAAATACTCTACATTTTTGTTTCGTGGATTTTGGAGTTTCTTGATTGGAGTGATGAGGTTGATCATCGACAAGCTTGTCACCATCATCTGTACTATATGTTCGTCTCAACTTCTTTGGAGGGTGTTGTTCAGAGAAGTTCTGTTGGCCATCAAGCATCGTATCATTATCACATTCATCTAACAAAATCCTTTTCCTTGCTTTCTGTGAAATTCTGCTTGATTTATTATTGGAACAACCAGGTTCTTGAATATTAAACTTCATACGATCACCAGCTGTATGAACATATTTAATACATATGTAAAGAAATTATAATAAAATAACATTATATAATAGAAAAAACTTACATGTTTGTTTCGAAGTCTTTAAAGTTTCTTGACTAGAGCAATCATATTGTTGGCTATTAGGCACAATGTTTTCTATAGTAGAATCTGAAAACATCTTTACCTTTGATTGAGTTGTAGTATCATTTCCTGCATTATCTGCATCTTCAAACATATCTGGAGATTCTAAAGTACGATCTTTTCTGGATTTTTCTGAATTTTTAATCTCATCACAGCTTTCATCAATAGAACTTCTTGCATTTGTGTTTAGAGGACTACTACAATATTTGATTTCGGAGGCAAAATGTTTGGCATAATGTACCGGTGTGAGTGGTGGACTTGGATTATCCTACAATCATAATTAATATTAAGATAAAATATAAAATAAGCTCTTATAAATAATAAAATTAGTTTGTAAGGATACGTAACAAATATGTAAAAAATGATTACATACCAATAATTTTGATGACTTTTTTGATTTATCTGCATCTAAATAAGATAAATACATAAATTATATACTAATACAGAATTAATATTTCATTATATTATATTATATGTTTTATATTATTCTCATACCATGTTTATCGGATTTCAATTCAAAGAGCATACTTTGTAATTTTTCATTTAATATCTGCAACGATTTGACCCTTTCACTTTTTTCATTGCACTTTTTCAATAAATTTTCATGTTTTATCTCAAGATTCTTAAACTCTAGTTTTGTTTTGTCCATTTCTTTTGCATGCAATTTCTGCATCGATCCAAGTTTTTCATTGTTCTTATTGTATTCTCTTAATAAATTACTATATTCTATTTGAAGATTCTTAAATTTTACTTTGGTTTGCTCCATTTCTAATTTTAAATCAATATAATTTTGTTTATTAATACTGTCGACAGACATATCACTTGCGTCTTTGATTTTAGTAACATCTACATTTTCTGGCGGTACAGTTTGCTGTTGCAATACTAATGTTGGAGCAGACATTAATGCCTCAACTTTCTTATCTAAAATACTTTGTTGAAACTTTTTGGCCTTGGATTCAGATTTCTTCTTAATCTGAAAAATATTATTGTAAAATATAGAGCCATAATAATAATAACACATAAAAATTTCAAATTTTTCAAATTAGCAAACCTGTTTTTTCCTTGCCTTTTCGATCAGACTTTCCTCTTCACTGTCATCATCTTTGTTCTTTTTAATCACAGATTGGTTCCCATCGTAATATCTATCAATAACAGTCATTTCTAATACAGGAAACACCACTCGCTTGTCATGCAGCTCACCTTCTGTTTCATCTATTAAACAATTGAAAAATATTTTGTTACTATTATGTTAATTTAAATGGAATGTGTAAAATTTAAGAAACGTGCAACATATCAATATGTTACAAAAAAAATGTACAAAATTGAAAACTAGAAGATATGTATAAAAAGAACTTACCATACAATCGTCCTATTTGAATTGCATATTCTGTTGGTTCAGGGTATTTATCATCCTTGTACAAACATGTATACACTTTGTGGGCTTCATAATCATTCCTATTTTTGGGAGGATTTTCCTTGAATTCAAGGATGCTACTTGTATCAACAATTAGTTTTTCACCATTTTCGATAAATTTTATTTTTGCACGAGTTATTTTATAATCCTGCATGCTAAAAAATATTAGACACATTAAGATGTAATAAACACAATGATTTAATTTGTAAGAAAATTCATTAAAATTTTTTATATATTTTTTGCCAATGCAAAACACATGGAAATTTAGGTTAAAAAAAAAATGTGTATTGTTCTGTACTGTTATACTAATTCATTAGTAGAAATAAACAAAAAGCAATATTATAAAATAAAAGAAATGATTACCTGTTTTATTTTAAATAAGAGATACCTTCGAATATCAAAAGTTGTTGCTGTCTTAATCGCCAATACAATGTAGTACACACACGTGTTCATACAGGTACCGAGGCATCCACGGAAATTTCACAGTAAAAACAAATGGTTACTCAACAATTTCCGGGTGGCAATTGTAACAATGATTAGACGCGAATGGTGAAAAGCGATAATAGCGCTGCAGACTGAATTCCTATCCCTATGTGTACATAATCGTGAAGTCAGGGTAACCGGTAAGGGAGGAAATACAATAGGCGCCGTGCTCTGCTCCGTGCCCTGCTCGGTGCTCTGCGCCATCTGCGCCGTGGCATAAGCATTCTGCTGATTGGTTGATTCCACCCATTCCGACCTTAGATATATATATATGTTCTATGATCCTAATAGAATCAACCAATCAGCTGAATGCTTATACCACGGCGCAGACGGCGCAGAGCACGGAGCAAGGCACGGAGCAGAGCACGGCACCTACTGTATTTCCTCTCTAAGATTTTACGTGTGTCTAAGCCTGTGCCAGTACCAATGTGTACGGGTCTTTAAAGTTTTACGTTTCCGTAAGCCAGTCCCAGTACCAATGTGTACGGGTATTTAAGCTTTTACGTTTCCGTAAGCCAGTCCCAGTACCAATGTGTACTGGTCTTTAAGCTTTCAGTTTTATTAGGTTATACGTGGCACAGCGCATTTCTTTAGTAAAAAAATAAGAAGTAAAAAATTCTAAATATTTATTAAATCCGACGTTCAAAGTGTAGATAAAGGAATATTACCGAATATATATATATATATATATATATATATATATATATATATATATATATATATAAAAATAAACATATATTTATCCTGCAAGATAAAGACTGTAAGAGTTACAAATTATTCAGAATTGTAAAAAAATAATAATGGAAAATTCACCTGAAAATCAGGATATACCAGAAGTAAGTATTTCAAAAATTGATACTGTACAACTTTATAAAAAAGATTTTTTATGATTTATGTACAAGGTTTATAAATTTTTTTTGTTATTTTTTTAATGTATTTTAAAATTTTTAATTATGCTTTTCTGTTAACAATAACTCATTGTTATTGATTATTTCAGGTTAATATTAACGCAAATGATGGCAGATCTTCAGTAATTAGTTCTGATATTTCAGATGTCTTTTTAAACAATTCTCAAAGCACAGGAACAACAACAGCTAATGTACGTACTGAATCTTCTGAGTTAGAAAATCATTTATATAGCAGCGAAAATACTGGTAATACAACAGCCGAATTGAGAGATAGCAGTAGTATAATTAGTTTTAACTTTGTCGAACAAGTTTCACGTAATATTAATAATGGTAAGATAAGTGTGTTTATTATACACACACGCACATACAAAATTTATATTTTATTGTATTTAATTTCTTATTTTTGAAAGAAAATTTTACTTGTATCGTTACAAAAATAGTTACAAAATACAATTTATTTTTATCATAAAAGATGTAATAATATTATAGTAATTATAAAATATGCTAAGTAAATAATTGTCTTTCAGAAGTTCAAGTTGATGATACTCACGCAGAAAATATTCAAGAAAATACGATCCATACTGTCCATATTAATAATAACAATGAAAATAATATGACTAATGATTTTGAAGATATTCATTTAAACGTATCTAATAGTCATCATACAATTAATAATACAGAATATCCTACATCACAAAGTAGTAGTGTAAGTAATATTCTTTATGTTTTTCAATCCATGTTATACATATAATACATAATATAGAAGAATACTTAATTTTTATTATAAAATGTAGTATAAATTGTCATCTTATAAAATATACCATAATAATATATATGAAATCAATGTTTGATAAATTTTATTCTATATTATGTATGTGTATAAAAATACTACAAAAGCACTAATATACACACACATGCACACATGTATACTTTATTAGGAAGCTATTATTTTAACATACCTGTTTTATAAGTTTCTTTGTAAAAAAATTGAGTATTTTTCTGCAAAATTTCAATGTTTTTAATTCTAGATATTTGCAAGCTCATACGTTTCTTAAAATCTTACTCATTGATTCTTTGGGGAAATGTATAAAGATCTTAACAAATACAGACTTATTTAGTAAAGCTAATTAGGAAGAAAGTTACATATTTAAAAGTTAACTTTATGATAATTATATTTTAAGTTGATTATTTCAGTTTCTCCATATGAAATTGGTATATTAGAAATTGTAGCCCTTGCACGTATTGGTCTATACTCTCATCCCAGTCACACTCCTTCGATTGAAGTTATTTAATTCTACAAATCTGTTCTTCATATTTTCAGTTCTAAATAATCCACTGTTGAGTAACTTTTTAAGACAATGTACTTTGTTATATTATTATTTATAAGACTCAGATGAAAGTAGAATATGCTGCAGATGTTATGAAATATAAAATCAAAATTGAAACTTGAAAAGATAATACTTTCATGACCAAAAGTACATAAAATCCGATAAATCATTTTCTCATTTATCATTTGAGGATATATATTGTATACAATAACTATCTGGAATTGATATTCTGTAGGCAGACAACATGCAATTCCTTGGAATGAAATTATATTTTCTTATTACCTTTTACCTTTCTAGAAAACATTTTATCGTATAATTGCTTTCTTTTTTGATACATTAAATAAAATCTAATACAATTAATAAAATCTTGTCAGAATATGTGTTTGATTTTGATACAACATTGTCTTGAATTGAAACTTTAATATTTGTTATGTTATTTAATTAAATTTCAGCAAAACTGACACTGCACACTTACTTCAATTATTTATAAAAACTTTTCAAATTATGTCCACACGTATAATCAGATTTTACACTTCCAATTGCACTTAATGCAAATAATCAAACAATAAAAAAAAATTGTTCCATAAAAAAGCAAAAACTGCATATCAAACTTTTGAAATCGCATGGCTATATATCTCTTCCTGTATAACCTTTCAACTGTTGTTTACATTGGTGTAGTGTTGCATTGCTAGCAGACAAATTTATATGGGGCATACAATGGGGCATGCAATGGGGCATGCAATGGGGCATACAAAAGAGTATTAATATAGAAAGTTCAACACAAATTCTCGATCATTCAGTGGTCATTTTACAAGAACAGACGCGCCAACAACAGGATTTCATTTCATTTTTTTAAAATTCTACAAAATACTTTATTTCACTTTTATTAAATTTCGAAAATAAATTTAATCACTGTCTTTTTATCTTCTTGCTTATATGACTTAGGACTTAGATATCACATCAACTTTTTGAATTTTTGATCCAAAATAATATTTTTAAGTTCAAAATAACATTTAATAAAAAAGTCAATAAAAAAAATTTGATTTTTTAAAAATTTTTATGTATAAGACCGCCTTACGACTTAGAGAGATTGTTCGTAACACCAAACAATTAAAGTTTTTACAGTTATAGACCGAAATGTTTTTCCTAAAAAAGTTAGAGCCATTCTTATTTAAAAAAAAGAATTTAAACAATAATTAATGTATTTTCCTTTGTTTACTATATACGCTACAATAAAAATATACTCAATGACATATTATCAACTGATGAGAATTTTTTCATCGGTCTTACAGTCTTATAAATTAAATTAAAATAATTAATATTTATGGCAGTCAGATTGCCCTTGTTTATAATCACCCCCGCAGAATCTGAAATAAAAACTTAATTAAAACCTGGAAAAAAAAACTTTATTAGCAAAGAATTATCTGACTGCCCCCCACCACCAAATTGCCCGATTGCCCAACATTATTTAAATTAAAATATTAATTATTTTAATTTAATTTATAAGACTGTAAGACCGATGAAAAAAATCTCATCAGTTGATAGTAAGTTGCAGTCGACATAAGTAATATTTTTAATGATCAATGACATATTATTAAAATATACGTATAAATTATCAGTAAATTGTATAGATTCAAACCAAATAATTTATTACAAAAAATAATTTTTTTATAAATAAGAAAAAACATTCATGAATGATGTAATCTGATAATAATGTATTAAAATCTATAAAAATTGACTAAAGCTACGAAAAAGCTATAAAAAAAACTATAAATTATAAAATTTATACTTTTATTTTTAAAAGATTTTAACATATAAGAAACTATATAACAATGTCCCAATTTTTAGAGAATTTTCGTATTTTTTTTATAGATTTTCATAGATTTTCATATATAACCATAAATTTTCATAGATTTTCATAGATCTTCATAAATTTTCATAAATTTTCCATTTTCATTGATTTCCTAAAAATTATTTATCCTTTTAGAAGATTTTTGTTTTTAGTAATTTTGCTTCCTCCTAGAGGAAGCTTTGTGATAGTAATTTTGTGAGTTATTGTAAAAACATGTTTTTCGAGATGTTAGGAATCAAAATTCATGATTTTCGAAAAATGTCTGTATGGATGTGTGTGTGTGTGTGTACGCCTGGATCTTAGCTTCTACTTGATAGATTTTCACCGGACAGGTTTCATTTTTTTGTTTTTTTTTGTGTAATGGTGGGGTCAAAAAGTCGTTTTTTGATTCGCCGATGCGTTTTTGTTTTATTTCGAATTTTCAATTTTTTCAAAGTTGATTTTTGCTTTTTTTTAATGATAAGATCGAGATATTTGAATCGAATGGATAGCATTCGAA
Source organism: Torymus aiolomorphi (assembly GCA_036365515.1). Classification (NCBI taxonomy): domain Eukaryota; kingdom Metazoa; phylum Arthropoda; class Insecta; order Hymenoptera; family Torymidae; genus Torymus; species Torymus aiolomorphi. The sequence goes on from CM070873.1 coordinate 139,755,532, forward strand.
AGAGCATTAAAATACCTATATTTTCTAAAAAAAAAATTTCTCTAGCTATCACGGTTCTTTTGTTATTAACAAAAATCTGTTTCTTTTTAAAAAGCTTATAGCTCCTAAACTAAACGGTCAATTTTCTTGAGAAAAATGATGATAATGCAGAATGTAAATAGCTATAATCTGTTAAAATCTGAATTCATTTTGTCGACTAGTTTTTGAGAACAAAATTGAAATGTGAAAAAAATGAGTTCTGTATGTCCAACGGTTATGGGAGTAAATTGACTTAATCGCTTTGAAATTTCTTGTTGAGGTAGATTTTGGATAGGGTAGATGTGGATATTGCGGCGGATGTATCAATTACTATTGAAAATACAAATCCGATATTTCTAATTTCTCTACGGCTTTCAATAAATATATAAAAATATCAAAAATCCTATTGTAAAAAAATTAATAATAAATTTATTATGAAATTTTAAAATGCCTCGCTCCTGAAAATGTAGAAAATTTAACAAAATATTGGGTATAGCTCGCTTGCTTTAAATCGAGATTATTTTGTTGTTATAATCGTTTATTTAATTATAATAAGATTTGTAATCTATATATATATAAAATATATACCTTTTCAGAACTTTAATGATGATGCCAGCTATACCAGCGATAGTAGTAGTGAATATGATTCTTATAGTGACAATAGTTTTCACAATGATGAAAACAATGCTCAGCCATTGTATCAACGTCTTCTAAAAATGTTGGAAAATGATGACTCTAATGAAACTATAGCAGCGAATCTTACCGTAAATAAAATTGAAGTTTTATTAGCTATATTAAAATTTTCAACGATGTATTCTTTGCCTAATTCAGCTGTTGCTGACTTATGCAAGATGTTTAATTCTTTCTTTGATGCACGAATATTACCAGATACTCGACACTTGATAGATAAGTTATTTTACCCTGGAGAAGGCATTGAATATCATGCTATTTGTCCAAAGTGTAACAATTATATTGCAAAATTTAACCGTCATAACCGCAGCCTTCAATGTAACGTATGTGAAAATACTGTGCACTTGAAGGATCCTTGTTATCATGATTTTTTTGTGAGTATAAACATAAAAAATGAATTAAGGCATGTAATCGAATTCCATCAAGATTATTATACAAACATTATGAATAAGAATTATGAAGATAATCAGACGTTTTCAGACATTTATGATGGACAAATGTATAAAGAATTCATAAAATCATTACCTGAACATCAAAGAAAGTCTTATCTAACGCTATCATTTAATAGCGATGGTTCCCCTCTGTTTAAAAGCTCTAAATTTTCCATTTGGCCGATTCAAGTAAATGCTAATGAAGTACCGGTATCCACAAGAAGCAAGAAGCCTGTGACCTATGGTTTATGGTTTGGTCATGATAAGCCTGATATGAATATTTTTTTAGATCCATTTGTAAAGGACATGAATAATCTTGCCGATACCGGAATTCAATGCAACATTAATAATGAAGTAAAAACTATTAAAGTTTACGCTTTATGCTGTTGCGTTGATTCCGTTGCAAGAGCGCCTATGCAAGGATTTATTCAATTTAATGGCTACTTTGGATGTAACTGGTGTCTCCATCCAGGAGAACTAGTTAATCATAACAGAGGAACAGCTATAAAATATACATTATTACACGAAGTACCTCCCAGGCGATCAGAAGAAACTACTTTACGTCACATACAGGAAGCTCTTGACTCAAATGCTGTAGTGAATGGAGTTAAAAAAGCAACGCCTTTATTAAATTTAAGAAAATTTAATATCATTGATGGATTTGTTCCTGATTCAATGCACTGTATTGCTCTAGGTATTGTAAGGCAATTTTCAGATTACTGGTTCCAAACAAGTGGCAATCCTTTTAGTATTTCGAAGTCTAACATTGGACGGATTGATAATTATTTGAATCATCTCAAAGTTCCTACACAAGTAGCTCGACTTTCTCGGTCGATTGCAGACAGACGATTTTGGAATAGTCGAGAATTGGAAAATTGGCTATTGTATTACAGTCTACCTGCGTTGAAACACGTAGATGGTTTTGAAAGATATTACCAAAACTGGGCTCTTCTAGTGAATGCAGTTCATTTATTAATGCAAGACAATATTACTACGGATGATTTAATAAGAGCAGACGTTTTTATGAAACAATTTATAGGACAAGTTCAATTTCTTTATGGTAAAGATGCGATGACATATAACGTCCACCAAGGTGGAATGCATCTTGTACAGAGTGTGGCTGATTGGGGGCCGTTATGGGCACATTCCGGCTACGCACTCGAATCAGGTAACGGACAAATAATTAGGAACGTTCATGCTGCTAAGGGTGTCATAAGTCAAGTATGTAGAAATCTGTCGGTAAAAGAAAGTTTAATTATAATGGAAGAGCATATTTTAATGAAAGAAGAATCACCAGTAATAGACTTTTGTTATTATCTTGAAAATCGATGCACCAAAGAAACTATCAAAATTGATAATAACAGGTATTTCGGTAAAAGTACTGACGTTCCTAATGAATATATTAGAAAATTTAATCTTTCAGAAAATAGTATGCGAAGTTTTCAAAAATTAATAAAAAATGAATGTGTATTTAAGTCGTGTAATAATAAATTGTGTAAGCGATCTAATAATTCATTTGTGCAAATTGATAATAATGAGTATATTCAAGTTGTCGAATTCATAGTGGATATAAATAATAAATTAGAGTATACATTATATAAAAAGATAGAGGTTGATGATTCAGTAGATAATACCAATAGATATATAAAACGAATTCTGAGAATTTCCAATGAGATTGATATAATAGAAACTATTCGACTGAAAAAACTATGTGTTTTTATGTGCATTAAGAGGGAGCAGTATATTTGCGCAGTACCACATATGTACTGGTATTCCTAAATTGGTTTTCTAGAGAAAGTATGTATAGTAAAATATTAAGTTTTGTATGTTTGTATATATGCGTGCACTAATAAATACTTGTGATACTATATTAAGTATGATTATAACTATAATAATCACGATTAATAAAATGACTTTTCATTTTACCTCATTACTCTACCATAAATACCATTATATACCAACCACGCTAACCTCAAAATCACAACTTTGGAATGATTTTTCGGTGCTCGTGGTATAAAATAGTGTTCGAAACTAGTGTGTAAGTCGATTATTTAGCTCATGTGACTTTTAAATAATCGACTTCTCCACCCGTGTCGAAAAGTACTATTTCAGAATCCATGATGATGTTTTGCAGAATCCATGGGGATGTTTTTTTAATCCATGTGGATTTTTTCAGAATCCATGTGAATGTTGTTTTTAATCCATGAGGATGTTTTTCAGAATCCATGTGGATGTTTTTTTTAATCCATGTGGATTTTTTCAGAATCCATGTGGATTTTTCAGAATCCATGTGGATTTTTTCAGAATCCATGTGGATTTTTTCAGAATCCATGTGGATTTTTTCAGAATCCATGCAGATTTCGAAAATCCTCATTTCATAGATTTAGAAAAATCTACATGGATTCTGAAATATCCACGTGGATTTTTTACGTGGATTTCCACGTGGGTGACCCACGCGGATTTCCATCTAAATCCACATGGAATCCATGTAAAATCCACGTGGATATCCATATGGGTAATCTACGTGGAAATCCGCGTGGATATTTTCAACAGGGTGCTGACATAAGCGCTTATAATCTGAACGTATACTAGCTCGCGACAATTACAAAGTCGACGAAGGTCGGAGCGCGGCGAAACATAAACACTTGGCCGGTCGAGCGAGCCGCAAGCTATAGGTATAGTTGGATTCTGTAGCGGCCGAACCCATCGTCAGCGCGGGAGCCGTGGAGAGAGAGATACCTGCCGCATAGGCGTAGAGAGCGCAGACGACGGGCGACAGTATATGACCTGACTGTGCTCGGAGTTACGGCGACGGCGACGGCGCGGCGCAAGGGAGAGCCAAGCGCATATATATATATATATATATATATAAATATACACTAGCTACATTCAATGCGCTTCGCGCGTATTATTTGTTTATTTTTTGTTTATTAAAGTAATTCAATTTTTCTTTTACTATTTTAATTATTCGATTATAAATACTCAAACTCAAGAATTCAATATTCAAAATTTAAACATATTCGATTTTGGCGCTTATTGTATGCAGATCAATCAAATGAGCCAGCAACAACCAATTAAAACAGTCTTATTCTCGCTTAGCTCGTGCAAAATGTCACATGAGCAAAATAATGCCGTTGTGCCGTTACGCGCCAAAACGTTCCCCGGCCGGCATGGGGTTTCTTCCTATATTAAAAGAGAGATGGGTATGAGGGCGCAGTCATATTGTTTATTCAAATATTAAAATGTACCTATAGAATACCTCGTTAGTTAGGAGACAGCCAATCAGAGCTATTCTTGCATTTGCAATACTCGGCTCGACTCGACTGGCGGCACAATTTAGGTAAAAGCGGAGCTCGCTTCCTTGCGCAGCGGTAGTGAGTGCGGGCACGGGAGACGAGAAAGACACGAGGGAGACGAGAGAGTACACGTTGCTGGCCCAGCGAGAAACGGTGCGGGAACGAGAGACTTCGTCGTAGTCGTCGCATTCGCGCGAGATCTTCGTGGGAAGACGAGCAAGAAAGAAGAGAGAACGAGAGAGATTTCGCTGCGTCGAGGGCCCAAGCCTATTCTCGGTCGTCGCCGTCAACGTCCCATCCGCTCTTCTATTTCGCCGAGCTCTCGTCGACGAGGGGCAACGACGCGCTTTGGACTCGTGAACATTGACTTTGACCAAGGTCTTTGAAAAGGTTAGAACGTTTTTCTTTTTCAAAAGTCAAATCGAAGTAATTTTTGTTTCGGAATGTCTATAGGTAGGTACATGGTTGTAACATGTGCTCAACCATGCATGGTTTGATTTTTCTTCTTTATTTACTTTAATTAATAAGCGAATATTAACAAATGGCTCTCTTTTCTCCAAAATAAAACGATATACCTTTCTAATGTTATTTCTATTTATTTATTTTTTCAATTGTAGAGCGGTGAGTGAGATTTCAAGTAGCGCTATAGAGAATCAGGACCCTGCTCCCCTGCTGACTCCCTCCGAGACGCGGCGGCGACAGCAGCTCTCACACGGCAGTACGCAAGCAGTGTCCACAGGTCCACGGTGTCCACGGCAGCACGGTACTATTTGAAATATTTTGTATGGCACATTGATTGGGAAAAAGTTTGCATTTTCTCTGTAAAATATGCCAGTAATTTTTTTTTGTGACCTATTTTTAAAGTGTCTTATTGATTTATTCATAATATAGCTTCATATTAGAAAAAGAAAGTGTGCGACACAATATTTTTTGTTCGACCAAGGATTTTTTATTTTATTATTTAACAAACTTTAAAACGCGCTTTTAACTTAGACTGTTGCACCTAAATGAAAAAATTACATTCTTTTAAATATAAAAAAATATCAAAAATTTGTATTTTGGCAGCTTGGCGCGTCGCCGTTATGTCGGGTTACGTTCCTCGCCCTCGGACAGTCCGCGTGTGGGATGTAGCAGATCGATCCCTAATACAGCGAACTATGATGAGGGATCCATCCGATCTAGAAATACGGCCTGGATGTGCGGCAGTGGTAGCAGATACTGGCCGGCCGTCGGAGGTGCTTCCTCTTGCGCCTCCCGAAAAAAATGCGTCAAAGGCGACGACGCAACGACAGCGGAAAAGGAACAAACGCATTCCAAGAGCGAAAAGGATCCGCAAAAGAATCAGGTTTGAAGCGGAGAGAGCCGCAGCCGAAAATAACAGCGACTACCGCATCGAAGCGCAAAAGGTAATTGAGAAAATTTGCAAGAAAAAATGTAAAAATGTATGTATCACTTTTTCTGAATATTGCATCGTTTTGGAAAAACTTTGTTTTATATTTAATAAGTTCAATGTTATACACAAGATGCTGCTATAGCTGGACAGCATAATGAAAATATGTTGAATGTGGATGCAATAGTGGGACAAAGTTTAGAAGCGATAGCGGGACATATATTTTTAAATGTGTCCCGCTATCGGGGTTCGATACAGAAGGTGTAGACAATTCGGGATATGAGTTCGTCCATTTCAACATAGCCTCCAAAAATGTTACACTGCATTATGATTAATCAAATACTGAAATCAACTCGATATCAATTGGACTAGTTAGTTAATAGTACAAAAAATGCTAATAAACTAATTTCTTTTTCATATCCATAAGTAATAGTAGCATTTTTGTTGTCCCACTACTGGTTCCAAAATTGCATTTCTCCCAGTACTACCATCTTTACCTTAGTAGGTATAGGCATACTTAGGGCTCAGCGGCTGCCGCGAGTGCACAAGCACCGACAGCGTCATAACTGCCCGCAGCGAAACGTCGTTGACGCCCTACTTTGATGCTTTTTCTCTCCGCGATATAGGTACAAACCGTCACACAGTCCCGGAGCGCTGAAACGATGTGATCGTAAAATGATTGCGCTGGGTACGTGATTACTTTTAATTTAATGGCAAAATGTCGTTTTTGCAACTTGTATGTTTCTTAGCTTAGCCAATATCTGCGGGTAATTTAATTAACTTTTGTGCGTTAATTAAAATTAATGTTGCATACTACTCGTGAATAATTTTGACTGTTTATTTAGCATAGTTACATAAATAAGTTTGGTTGTTTATCTGATCGTTTCGTGAATTAAATTATTATTGTTGCGTAAACTTCATCGTTTTGTTTTTTTTTTTTTTTATTGCATAATAGTATATTACGATACATGTGACTTAAGTGGCCCATTATTGCACGGCGTGATGTTAGCGCCAGAGCGCAGCGAGGGTGGGCCACTGAAGTCACATGTATCTTACGATATTTTATAGCACGTTTACCTAAGTCCGCTGTCACGCCTAATCGTGCCTTAAGCAGTCCATTTTTGCACCGTGAGGTTAGCGCGCGAGCATAGCGAGTGCGATAAACAGGGTGCAATAATCGACTACTTAAGTCACGGGTAGTGTTTATAGTATTTGATATATTATTATATCATAATTTACATTTTTATTTTTATTTTACAGTTAAAGAAATTCTACGAAGCCGAGCAAAGGTCTAAAAAGGCGGATGAAAAACCGTTAATAAATAAAATGAACAAGCTGCAGGAATTTTTTACTTGCTTTGTTTGCACACGATACACTGTACCGGAACCGTATGCGTGCCCAAATAGGCATTATATTTGCAAAAATTGCTGGATGAAAACTGGTCCTAGGGAGAAGCCATGTTACTTTTGCAAAGAAGAAGTAGTTCGAGTCGAGGATTCCGCAGTACAGAATTTTATTGAAAATTGTCGTTATATGTGTTTTAACGAAGGATGTAAAGAAGTCTATAATTTCAATGAAATAAGCGATCACCACGCCAATTGCAGGCATGATTCAGATGTACTAAACCGAGAAAGGTTGCATGGAATTAAGAGGCGACAACGCTTACTCGACGCCGAGCGCCAACGAAGTGATCATCAATTATTATTGCACGAGGCGCCAATCGACATGTATGATTACAATTTCCAGGAAGTCATAATAATTGTATCAAAATATTTTTTGCTTTTGCTATTTTTGCTGTTTGGGCTTTCCGACTCGACGGGGCACCTCGATTATAGCAGCATCGATCACATAAGGTAATACTTTATTCGTAAGTAACGTTCGTAGAAATCGCATTGTTTTTTTATGGTAAGAAAATTAATGCAACTATAAATTTTGCATTTGTAATACTTTTAAAATGGCTTCAAAGTTTAGAAAAAGTTTTGATATTTTATAACCAGTTTTATTAAATTTTTTTTTTTTTTTTTTATGGTTTCGACGTAAATTTTTGAAAATTTGGCATATGAAACTTTGTTTTTAAGAGCCGCTTTTTACATCCTCCCCCATTGTTAACAAAAAATCCTTTATTTCTCATGCAATATTGTGGAATAAATTACATTTCGTTAGATCAATTATTAAAATTATTATTAAGATCTTTTTTATTCGCATTATTAATAATTTTTATGAGTATTCTGGAATTTTTTGTTGTATAAGTATGAACGTGTTAGAGGGTATATAAGTACAATAACAAGAATCATATTATACACTTAAAAATAACACCCCCCCCTCCCCAAAAAGTACTAATTCCCAACCCTTGTTTCCCGGAATCCCCTTCTCTCACCCTTTTCTCTGCAATACGTTGCGAGCGCTGTTGCCGTAGTTCGGTTACGTCCCTCCGTTCCCTCTGCCGCTGGTACCGAGCAACGGTAGGGGGTCGAAGTCCATCCGGACCATCGAGTGCTGTAGTTTAGGATGAAAAGCAAGATGCGGCCATGTTTTTCTCCTACCGACCGCGCGCTCACTAATATTCTCTCCGCTCGCGCCACACTCACTCGACGACGCGAGGACAGCCGCATGCGTCCGGTATCAGAATATCGAAGGTGCGGCGAACATCTAAACATCTTCAAAATCAAATTTTGAAATAACCATTATTTTCATTTAATTATTCTGTAAAAATTATGATTTTTTTTTTTTTTTTTTACGAAATATTGGATTTATACGTCCAATATTATACTATTTCACTAACGAACTTTTACTACATAATATTTTTTTCTTAATAAATTGCATATATTTTATAAATCATTGAAATTATATATAAAAACTCGAAAATCGCCTCTTCCATGAATAATAAATTTATTTTCTTGCACTTTACTTTAGCACAAATTTTGATAAACGCAGCGTCTTAAAAAAATAAGCGCGCAGGATACCATTGCCGCAATGAAGCATCTTGTCCTAGACAAGTGGCGATAACCTCCCTTCTCCCATACAAATTAGAAATACTGTATTTTTTTGGCCGAACCTGAGCCGAGTTGTCTTGGTGATGTCTTGGCCATAGAGGCAGACTCTGGTGCGAACATGCCCGACCGCTTTTATCGGCAGTAATCACACGACGGTACTTCACAAGCTTTTGATAGCAGTCACGGAGATAATAAGTTATACCTGGATTGTATTTCCCTATAGTGAAATTGTTTGATTTATTTTTATAATGTATAAGTTAAATTTGAAAATTTACATTTTTTTTTTTTTTATTGAAAACTCTAGTTATTATTTTTACACAGTTCATTTTTCAAATTCGACTACTTAACAATAACATTTAATTTATACAATTATTTATTGAGCCTTTCGAAATGACATGCTCAACTTCTTATTAGTTACATATAATCGATATTAATTTTTCATGATACCCCGGCAGAAAGTTCGCCAAAATATGCATGTTTTACGAGCGGGAAGTTGCATATTACAGTCAGGGGTTTGAGTATATGACGTGACTATAACCTACAATTTCTCGGCCGCAAACGGCAAAACGTGCATATTTTGGCGAACTTACAAGCCAGGGTACGAAGAAAAATAGTATACGCACCTCGGGCGGAAAATAGAATATAAGGGCGAATATATTCGCGTGTGGCTCGGAAAATACAATAATCTAAAAGCGAATGTAATATCCGACTTGTCGGTGTAGATATGTAATATACTATTACTAGCATTAATTTGGCGCGCTACGCGCGGCCTCTCTTCGCTGTTTCTCGGTTTCTTTCGAGATCATTTCGAGAATCATTTGGAGAGAAATAGATTATCTCGAGTTCTAAAATTATAAATATGAAACCCATTTAATACTTATAATTTTTTAGTTGTATTACATGACTATCTTTAATGCCTTTTGATTTATAGTATTCAAATTGTAACCACTTATTACACTGATAAAGCGCAAGGTTGTCTAAAAATTTCAAAACTCTATGTATATTAGTTTGTGAGAAACAAATTCGTTTGTTTAAAGAATTTATGTGCCTATGTATTGACAACTGTTTTTTTTGTACATAAAACTGAAATATATTATTAACAAATTTTCGATTTTTAACTAGTTTATTTCACACATTATTTTATTGCTTATATTTATTTTTTCAACTTTTTTAATTCTAAGGTTGGAATGAATCATGAATGAGAACAGGCAGAGGGTTATTATTCCATTGCATCTCCGGATTCACAGGAACAGAATATATGTGGTTAGTCGAAGAACGCTAACAGGCCTAATGTAAGAATATTGTCATTTTAATTATTTTGGTAATAACTGCCTATATTGAGGTAACGTAGAAACCTATCGTATACTTTGCTACCAAGCATGGAGGGAAATTGAGATATTTAAATTAAAATTTAGCAATTTAACATAAATTGTTATATCTATATTTTTGATTAGAATCCACACACGCACACACCTACGCGCGCACAGTTCATGTTAAGTTGCTAACTTTGGAGTAGAATATCTGATCTTAACTTGCTAGGAAGTTAAATTTTTTCAAAGCTCATATTTGTATAATCCATAAATTATGAAAGATTTTGTACGTTATCTCGGTATGGGCAGTTTCCTTCTATGGCGATTAACACTCCTTCCTTTCATGAAATTGTACGTTTACTGATTTGTTATTGTACTGTCAAGTTAAAAAAAAAGTTGATGAATCTGTTATTATGCTTAACGAACTGTCATACATTTCTCGCCAGGAGTAAGTACCTAATAGATTTGCCGGCACGCATTACCGTGGCTCTGCGTTTCGGGCAGGGAGTAATAGATTTGCCGGCCCGCTTGTCCGAGATTCTGCGTTTCTTCATCGAAATAGATTCGCCAGTCCGGTCCAGCGTAGCCCCGCGTTTCTTGCCCTCAAGAGATTCGCCAGCCCGGTATAGTGCAGCCCTGCGTTTCTAACAGGGTGTAACAGAAAGCTCGTATTTTATACAATACATACATTATGAGAGGTTTTGTACGTTATCTCGGTATGGGCCGTTTTCTTCTATGGCGATTAACACTCCTTCCTTTAATGAAATTGTACGTTTACTTATTTGTTATTGTACTTTCAAGTTAAAAAAAAAGTTGATTAATCTGTTATTATGCTTAACGCACTGTCATATATTTCTCGCCGAGAGTAAGTGAAGAGTTTGAAAATGCCGAAATAATAATAAGATTTCGAAATGCTTTGAGGGAGGCTCTAAGCCATCACTGGTATCAACTAAGAGATTTGTACGACAGCCTTTCTCTGATGTAAGTTTAATAAATATAAAATTTTTTTAAGTGTCTGTTTATTGTTTTCTATTCTTATTTTTTCGTCTATAAATATAATACCTCGAGAAAATTTATTTTAATGTTATTTTGCAACTTGTTTACACTTACTCTGTTTACACTTATTCTGTCATCATGTTTTTTTGTTTCTTAAACTGTAGTTTTATCTATAATTTTAGTTATCCAGAGGCAGCGACATTGATAACCTTTAATAGCATTAGATCGAGTATGCTACGGTGTAGGGCCAACAGTTTTCCGCCTTCCCCAACCACTATTGATGGGTTCGGGGACTCTTTACTGCAAATACACGATGGCGGCATTCTTGATTTTGCCCATGGAAGGATGCGAACTAGACGATTAGTGGATAACAATGGCGATAGTCATATAATCTTTTATGATGAAGAATTTTTACGGACGGAGTTTACGAACGTAGAAAAAATCCTGGTCAATGCAACATTTAAATCAACTCCTCGAATAGAGCGCTGCTATCAATTTTTAACGGTCATGGGCATCAAATATAATCACGTAGGAAAAATTTTGTTTTTTAACCCTTATTGCCATATATTTTTTTCTTATAATATTATATTATATAACATTTTAATATTGTCTAATTTTTGCAGGCCATTCCTTGTTTTTGGAGCCTGATGTCAAGGAAAACGCAAGAGGCATATGGCACATGTCTACTTGAATTCAAATTCATTATCAGAGGTGAAGCTATCAACGTTGTTATGTGCGATTTTGAATATTCTCTTCGCGTGGCATGTTCTGAAGTATTCCCGGGAGTTCGTGTGACTGGGTGCAACGTGCACTATGATAGGGTAATTTTATTTTAAAAATTTATAATATTTTGAACATTCTAAAACGTTATAAGTAGTAAGTATGTATAAAAAATTATCTCGACTTTGAATTAACAATACTAATCGTATTTTTACTTACAGGCTATTTACCATAAGTTACGGGAGTTACAACTGCAGAACGTCGTTCGCGATAATTTGGAGATTGCAAATATTATAAAAAAATTTATTGCACTTGCATTTCTTCCTCATGAAGATATAGAAGACACAATGAACGAAATAATAACAGTTGCGAGTCCAAGAATTCGAAATATTTTGAGGCGTTTTTTTACGTATTACAGAAGGCAGTGGATCAATGTTCTAACTCCAAAAGGTTTTTCTGTTTTCGGATTAGCACGAAGAACAAATAACGCCATTGAAAGTTATCCCGCCCGTCTAAATCATCGTATGGGTGAGCACCCAACGGCATGGTCGTTCACTTGTAAGCTGATTTAATTTTTGTAACTCCACGGAAATACATTAATATATTAAAAAAATTGTTTGTTTAGGTACACTTCTTGGTGTGTTGGATACAGCTGTAGTTGATGTTACCAAATTGTTGCAAGGCCTGCAAGTGAGACGTATCCCTCGGTATGCATCACGATTTCGTGATGTTCAACTAACCGAAGTAAGTTGCATTTGATATTTACAGTTAATATTTCATTTTACAAATATGTTATTATATTAGATTTTTTTTATTATATATCGCAATAATGCTTACAATTTTTTTAGTTTGGAAGCTGTATGCCCATCAGAGATTAACTAAAATGGAGCTCCTTACAATTGTTTCTAATTTAAAAGGAGACATAATGAGGAGAATCAACGCGATGGCACAATTGGACATGGAGCTGCGAGAGAGATACGAGAAAGCTTTCGCTGGGATTGAGAATGGTATCTTTCTTTTCTTAAAAAAATTTTTAACTCATTTTAGTTTCATTCTTTTAATAAATAGATAAATAAATAATGTTTTGTACTTTTTTATAGCAAACGAAATAGATCCAGAGTTTGATTACACTGTCGCAAACGTGGGTAGATTAACGACAAAAGAAATTAATGAAGTCCGCGGACTTCTTCAACTGCAGCTGCAGGCGCCAGTTTCAGGTCAATGATTTTAATAATAACTGGTATTAATTAAGTAATTTTTTTTTAAACACACCCCATCATAAAGTTCGTACTTTATCACCGCCGAAGCGGGAAAAGTGCTACGTTCATTTCCTACCCCCACTCTAGTTCCGTCTTCGGCTCGGGCACAAACAGTGCGTTACGCTGGCAACGAGAGTGAGGTTAGGGACTAAATATGCAGCACTTTTTCCCTCTTCGGCGGGGAGCGAATATAAATTTTATGATAATTGTATTCAAAAATCGTGTATTGCACTCGTGAATAAAGTGGGTTGTGCGAACCTGCGCGTTTGTTGAACTCTCGCGCAGGGAGCACGCAGCCCACTTTATTCCCTTGGCGCATAATATACTATTTTTTTAGAGGTAAGGTAAAAGTAACCGTGAGTAACTAGTACCCAATACATAACTATTTCTCGACATAATATTTTTTATTAAGCAATTAATAAATAATAGTAACTCGGCTGTTTTTTTCTATGTACAATTTTCAACAATACTGTCATTCCAAAATCAAATTATTTTATAAAAAAAATCTATTTTTTCATAATTAGAAAAAATATTTAAAATATCCCTGTTTCGGAAGTTGAAAAACCTTGATCGCCTCTAAAGACTTAGTTAAGAAAAAGACATTTGTTCATAAAGGATTGATTTAAAAAAAATATCTTTGTTTTTCATGGGAAATGGTTTTTTGGAATCATAAATACTTTTAAAATGAGTAAAAAATATGTTTTCTGCCCTCCGGTCGGAAAGCGCCAACTTCCCGGCCGCTGCGCGAAACGAAGTTGTCGCTTTCAGGCGCCGTCTAGCAGAAAAATAGTATACTAACCTTGGCCAGTAAAAAAGAAAGCCTCAGATCACATGTTTGTCCGCCTTTTACTTTTACTGCCTAGGTATGTAATATACTATTTAATAATTAAAACTATTTTTTATTTTAAAATATTCCTAGTTACGTATTGGGATGCGACAATTACGTCCTACCCAGTAAGTAAATAACCGTCTAGTTATTAGGCAATACGTCCAGGGTCTTTCGTACCAGTACGTAACTGCATACGCTTTGTACATCGTTTAAAGTGCAAAAAACGAAGTATCCTACTATAAATCGCAAATACAATCCTTCTAATGGATTTTATTTCATTCTTATTTATTTCTTTTTTTCAAATTTATTGAATATTTTTAGAGTTGCAATATAGATTAGCAAACCTACTAACCTGATTTTTAATTTCAGGATCACTTAAAATTTATAATTAATATACTAATTAAAATGAATTTATAATGAAAGACAAGCACAATGATGATTTGTTAAATATAGCCATATAGAAGAAACAGGGACATATTCAGATCATTCGTATCAGTCTGAATTAGCAAAGAGTACAGTAAACAGCTCAGGGTCTCCTTTTGGAGTTTCTGTTCTTTTGAATTCAACCGAGCATGATGTTTTCATAGGAAAAGGTATTATTTACATAAATATTACTTCATTGATACCAAAATATTCAATGTAATTACACTGTATTATTAAAATGTTTTATTTCTTACAGAAAAGCATAATTAATGGTGCTAACTTACATCGAGCCTTACACAAAATAGAAACAAATTGAGGAAATTCAATCTCAGAATCACCGGTCACTAATAAAGTTCATGTGGTAACAAGAAGTGATTCATTAAATGGTAGTGTTAATAGTCCAGAGCTCTTTTATGTTCTTTCGAGTTCAACGGAGCCTGATTTATTTTGTTGAAAAAGATCTTTTATACTATTATACTATTGATAAATAAATTTCCAATTAAACCAGATTCTACTACTAAAAATATTATTTCTTACAGAGAAGCTTTATGATGCCTGTTCAAGCCAAGCTGAAAGCTTTGTAAGAAATGAAATATTTTTAGTAGTAGAATCTGGTTTAATTAGAAATTTATGTATCGATTGAATAAATACATAAGTAAAAATACCTTTCTCTATAAAAAAATTAGACTCCGTTGAACTCGAAAGAACATAAAAGAGCTCTGGACTATTAACACTGCCATTTAATGAATCACTTCTTGTTACCACATGAACTTTATTAGTGACCGGTGATTCTGAGATTGAATTTTCTCAATTTATCTGTTTTTTTTTTTTTTTTTTTTTTTTCAAGATTTTTCTGTAAGAAATAAAACATTTTTAATAATAGAGTGTAATTACATTGAATATTTTCGTATCAATGAAGTAATATTTATGTAAGTAAATTTTTCTATCAGATTTACTTTAATTTTATTAAATTATGCTATTAATAATTACTTTGCCTATACGAAATGAAGCTTAAAAAACATTTTTAAATATTGTGAAACAAGTAGTTATTTATTGGGACACAAGAATTCGTACTATGGGTAAAGTGTCTTTGATTAGTTATTTATTGGGACAAACGAACTCTTCGTTATTTTCACTTATTTTATAAATTTTAGTAAGAAAATCGAACCGTTTGCCACTGTTATTCATAAAGTATTGCAACTATTAATGGAATACAAAAGAAATTTTTAATTTACATGCGATGTATCCATAAAAATTCAGTAAAATCCTCTCGGCTACCTTAACTGATTACTTATTGGTACTTTTACCTTACTAAAATATGTTGGTCTGGCGTTGATACAAATATTTATAAAAATACCATAATATATAAATTTTTTTAATTAACGTTTGACCAGTAGCTTTTTTATTTATTTTTTGTTATTTTTCTAAATATTATTAATTTAAAATTACACGACAAACAAAATATTTCAGCGCTTCATAAATAAGATCCGTTGAGCTGTTAAGGCTGCAGGTATACACAGAAGCTAAAATCATACATATACTATACCTATACTTAAATCATTCTGTAATTTTTATTCCTGTGTGACTTTTGTATCAAAATTTAATGAAAATTCAAAGATTATTAATTTTGAATCTGCCTTTATAGATGACGAAAACTCTGAGACTGACAATGAGGACGCCGGAGTAGAAGCCGAAGCTCTCGCAATGTTGAGGCCCGAACACCGGCTAATTGCAGAACCTCCAAATGTTGATGAAGATCCCGAAGTAGAAGCCGAAGATGTACAAATGTTAGATTTACGGCCAATTGTGGAATTTGCAAATGTTAATGAGGAATTGCCCATTGTGGAAGTTCAGGCCCAACAAGTCGCTGAGGAACAGGCCGATGTGCTTCCTCTTGCTGCTCAAAGAGAAATTGAACAATTTCGTGAACGGCGTCGTCGTCGCCGCCGCATAAGACAACGTATGAGGATAGTGGAGCAGATTGCCGTAGCAGCCGTTCCAGTTGTAAACGAAGTGGTACAAGGTAAGCGCAAACTCTCTTAACGGGGTGCCATAGTCCTACCATTACCGACCGAGCAATTGGCACAGTTACATTAAAGCTTATTAAAAATGAAATACATAAAATCAAAAAAAATCAAGAGAACACTTCCCTGCAGTTTTGAACGATTATATATCACCCAGTACAAGTTTCAAGTCGAAATATGAAGTGGTTTTTGCAAAAACTTTGAACAAAAAATAATTCGGTTTCTTTCAAAGTTTTTGCAAAAACCACTTTATATTTCGACTTGAAACTTGTACTGGGTGATATATAATCGTTCAAAACTGCAGGGAAGTGTTCTCTTGATTTTTTTTGATTTTATGTATTTCATTTTTAATAAGCTTTAATGTAACTGTGCCAATTGCTCGGTCGGTAATGAGACGGCTATGGCACCCCTTTAAATAATCATGACGAAAATGTGAAGCCGAAATAAAACTTGCGATTGCTCAAGTCTGTTTAAAAGGAGCCCGTGATTGGTCGATGGTGACGTTAAGTTTTCGCTGATTGATCCAAATAAAACCCACGACATTCGGAATTATGAAATATTTAAACTGAAAATATAAGTCATAAGTATAAGTCATTGATGACTTGAAATTTGAGAAAATATAATTCTATTGATAATACAAAATATTGACCCGGATGAGAGTGAAGATTACCTTCGAATCCTTAAAAAGACCAATAATTTTATTTCCATTAATTAGTAAGTTATACTCAGTCGACGGAATGGAATTTACGAAACACTGTCATAAATTATTATACTTATTGTTGAAGACAAGTACAACATCTTTGATTTCATCCGTTGCAATGGAACTCTCTTCGACGACGCAATAACATGATTCTTTTTCAGGAGGACAACTGCCGTTAGTTCAACAACTACCCGTCAATGAACCTATGATACATCCAAATAATAATGAAAACGATGCTGCAGAACGAGGTAATAACATTGAATGAATAATAAAGTATTCACGATTGCATTTTTCTATTGTTTTCTATTCTATTCATATATATTATATTAAGACAATTTTTCAAATCATTACATTAGTATTTTCAATTAAATGTACGTGTTTAAAAAATTTTGTCGGTATCAGACATCTCTTTATAATAATCATAATTTTCTACCTTTATCAAACTTTGAGATATGTTTTAGTAAGTGAAACAATGGTAATGCCGTAGTAGTTGATTAATTTATGAAAATATATATATATCTGTTACGAATCACTGAAAACTACTGCTTCCATTTCTCGCCTAGTTTCATATATTTTTGTTGCTTACCTTTAAAACACATATAACAAGAATAAATACCATTTTAATTGTGTAACATGTGAAAATAAAAACTTGTTTTCTACGATAAAATTTGTCATTTTCAAAATGCTACATAATATTTAGTTACAAGGAGAGGCCAGATTTCCTTTGGGAAATGGATTACAACGACACTTTGAGGATCGTTTCCGGCGACCAGTAACCACCCACAGTTAAGTTCAATGGGCCCATATTTTCGAGCTATATGAGCAAATCCCAGAAACTTTTAACTTGTTGTAAACTGCAAAATCTTAGATATACAAGACTACAACTTAAGTTCTTCACGAAGCACATGACTGAACCAAAAAAAAAAAATGTTTATTTTGTAATAGAGAAATAAAAAAAAAGCCTCTAACTCCATGATGGAGGAAGACTTTTTTATAAAAAGTTACAAAGAGAGCGATAAAAGTGGTAATTTTGAGCTTAATTCGATCTAGAGAAAAAAAAGTCACTTACTATAATTGTAAAATTTGTTGGAGCCTTTTCTTTATAAATAAAGCTTCAATTTAAGCCCTGGTGGATTAATGTGCTATGAAAAATAAGTCAGATATAAGAGTTTTCATTTTCCAGTAAAAAGTTAAAATATCTTCAATCTGAGCTTTTTTTCACAGCACATTAATCCACCAGGGCTTAAATTGAAGCTTTACTTATAAAGAAAAGGCTCCAACAAATTTTACAATGATAAAAAGTGACTTTTTTTTTCTAAATCGAATTAAGCTCAAAATGACCACTTTTATCGCTCTCTTTGTAACTTTTTATAAAAAAGTCTTCCTCTATCATAGAGTTAGAGGCTTTTTTTATTTCTCTATTACAAAGTAAACATTTTCTTTTTTGGTTCAGTCATCTGCTTCGTGAAGAACTTAAGGGGACAAGCCATGGTTAGGGGGTCGAAAAATCGATTTTTTTTTTTATGTACTATTTTGATAGAAAATTTTCCGCTGAATACTATGCTTCCAACCGCATTTCCAAATTCGATTTCGTTTAGAAAATACAGCTAAAACCGTGAAGTCACTTTTTTGCATATTTAGTGATTTTTCTTAAATTATCCATTTTAGATATACTATTGTTAATCTTATATTATTTTATGCTTCACAGCATACAATACTGAATTTAGAACGTAAATGTACATTGACATAGTAGGCAAACTTAACTCGAGGTATAAACCTCGTGTATTTTACTTTTACTCTACTTATACAAAAGTATAATACGTACAATACATATAGATGGTTTAAAATCTCATCTGTTTACGTTCTGTCAGCGCCATAGTCGTTGGGATTTAAACTAAAAGTGTTTTGAATATAATTGAATCTGCATTTTTCAATGCAATTTATTCAGTATTGACAACAAATTTTTTGTAAATAAAGTGCTGTGTAGAACTCTTTTAACTGAGAGTGTAGAAGACAGCGATTTTAGGTTAACTGCACTGTGCAAAGTGTTGTTAATATTTTTAATTTAGTGAGTTCAGTGAGTGACTTTTATTTGTGTTTTTTAATAACTAACATTATAGAGGATTAGATATTAGCCACTATGGATTCTGACAAGAGAAATAGAACATCAGGAGCTCCAGGAAAGAAGAGAAAATTTGGAAGAAAAAAAAAAAAATAAAGGATTTAACAAAAATTCAGAGAATGTTCAACAAAAAATCACGAACAAAAGGAAAAGAAGTGCAACTTCAGGGAAAATAAAAGATATATCTGTAGAAGCGTCACAAACAAGAAACAGAATAATAGATATAAACATTCTGTTCTTACAGCTGGAGAAATTTCTTGTATGTGCAACATGTAAAGGACAAGTTGAAATTATAGAAGAAGATATTCGAGGACTTGGCTCCAAATTTAACATTATGTGCAAAAATTGTTCAGAGAGAAGAATTATAAGCACGAGCAAGCAAGTTGGAGCTCAAAGCAATGCTTATGAAACCAACAGACGCAGTTTTCAAGGAATTTCAAGTTTGATTGGCTTGCGTTCTCAACAAGTTCTTGACATATTTATCAAGAACAGTTTTTGTAAAGCATGTTTAAAGTGGGAAAATAGAAAAGGCACAGAAGAATATGAAGACTGGTTCAGTGATCATCAAGATAAATGTGCAGCAAACCATGAAGGAAGTGCTGGAAAGATGGAAGTCGATGGAGTTGTGGAAATGTTTAGAAGATCTCAAGAAAAGTATAATGTAAAATACCATCATTACATTGGAGATGGAGATTCGAAAGTGTACAGTGCTTTGTGCCAGGCCAAACCGTATGGAGATGAAGTTAAAGTTGAGAAGAAGGAGTGTGTGGGACACGTCCAGAAACGAATGGGAACCAGACTCAGGAATTGAAAGAAAAATTTTGGAAAAAAGTTATTAGACGATGGAAAAACCATTGGAGGCCAAGGACGATTAACAGCAAAAGTAATTGATCAGCTCACCACATATTATGGTAATGCCATCAGAAAAAACACGGACTCTGTAGAAAAAATGCTGAAGGCTATATGGGCTATACGTACTACCACAAGATTTCCACAGACCAGAATCCTCAACATCATTTATGCCCACCAGGACAGAGCAGTTGGTGCAAGTGGCAAAAAGCGAAGGCTCAAAAAAAACTAAAAGATTTTCATCATAAAGACAGTATTCCTGCAGTGATTATGGAGCAGTTGAAACCAATTTACAAAGATCTCTCTGAAAAGGAGCTGCTTCACAGATGTTTAGGTGGTTACACCCAAAATAGTAATGAGAGTTTTAATAATTCAGTTTGGAAGATTGTAACCAAGACCTCCTTCAGTGGTGTACATGTGCTCACAGCAGGTGCTTGTATTGCTGTCACTTGCTTCAACGATGGAAGAGTTGGTTTTCTGAATATTATGGAAGCCTTTGATGTGAAACCTGGAGTAGCTGCAATTGAGTGGGCACAGAAAAGCAATGACATCAGATTATTTCATGCTGAGAGGAATGCCGAAGAAAACACTTTAGAAAATAGGAGAAAACGAAGGAGACTGCAATTGAATTTACCTGAAGAGTCATATGCACCAGGTTCTTACTAGAGTAGGTAAAAAGTTATTTTTATGCGATAATAGCTAATATAATATTTATTAATTTTTTTCTTTTTACAGGTGTGTTATTGGCTCTCATAAAAGGATTAATTTATTTTGAGGTTATTTTTACTGTCAATAACATTTATGACTAACAATGTTTTCAGCCTAGTACGAAAAAAAAATAAGTACAACATTTATGTATTAATCTAAAAAATTTAAAAATATTGTTGAATTAATGAAATTCTTTTTTATAGGTTTATTCAACAGTTAAAATGATTTAGCCAGGACTACTTTCATCTAATTGGCATCTGTTTCATTTTTCCACTAAAGTATATCATACAGAATGAAAAAAAAATTTTTGGTAAGTAGTTTTGAAACTTATATAAAGTTATAGAAAACCAAAACTTTGAATTGAATTTCTGAATAACTTGTTTTTTGTATTTACAGGGACTTTGCCGCAGAATTTCTTTTAAATAAAGCAAGCTAGAGGTTTGGAAATTTAGGAGTATCTTTAAAATTGTGTTGGTTATAGAAAATGTGAGGTACTTTTTTGAAAAAGGCTTTAGAAAAAAAATTATAAAATAAAATTACAAAAAATATTGAAATTTTAATAAAAAAAACATAAAAAAATTAGATTTTTCATTAAAAAACAATTTAAAAAATTTTTTAAAAAAAAAGCAGCTCACGTTTTCTATAACTGGTATAACTACAAAGGTACTCCTAAGTAACCAGACCCCTCCCTTGCTTTGTTCAAAAAATTTCCTGCGGCAATGACATGCCAGTTTCTAATTCAGAAGGGTTTCTTAATCTAATGGACTGCAAGACCAAAATCTTAAACACCTGATTGATGTAGTCTTAAATTATAGGTAATTGTATAACTTAATAATAAAAAAAAGTTTGAACTCTTAAAATTATATATTGGCTTTGTTATTAAAGAATTAATACAATAGCTTTTTTTTCAGGTTCAACCATGGCTTGTCCCCTTAAGTTATAGTCTTTTATATCTAAAATTTTGCAGTTTACAAGAAATTAAAAGTTTCTGGGATTTGCTCATATATGAGCTATATAATCCTAAATACAAGTTATATTATTAAAAAATTATGTCTCTCTTTTATCGACTCGTAACTTCGCAAATATTTGTGCTACAGAATATAGATAAAAAGATGATGATAAAACTGAAAAAAAATAAAAAAAAAAAAAAAAAAAATCGAGCTATTTATTATATGTTAAAAAATATTGATTCTTTGACAAATTATGTAATCGTAAGATATCGTAAGAAAATGGTTCAAAATACCACTTATAAATTCGTAGAAAAGAAATGAAAATTTGAACCATTTTCTTATGATATCGTCCGATTTCTTCTAACTTCTTCAAGAATCAAGAAATTATAACTTTTTCATCTAGATTATGAAGCACGAATAATTGCAAAGTTAGGATAGATAAAACAGAGATGATTTTTTAATAAAATAACACGCATTTAAGATTATACAGCTCACATCTCGAAAAGAAGAGCCCATTGGACTTAACTATAATTATTGAGCTTTATTTGTAGGTGAAAGGAATCGATCCTTAAATTATCGTTAAAATTGGTTTCCCCAAGATTGTGGCCTCTCCTTGTTAGATTGAGTGATTCTAGTCTATTACAAAATTATCTAAAAGACCGTATTCATCTCAAGTCGACCAGTCTGAGTATGCCTACATCACCGATCATTTTGTAATTGAAGAACTACTGTTCTTGTAGGCGTACTCAGGCTGTTCGATTCGAAATGAATTCGGTCGAAAATGAAAGAAAAAATGTACACACAATTATTCAAGTTATTATTTAGGACGCACATAATTTATAATTTCATAATTGTTATTTAGGATTTAATAATTATGACTTTTTTCACAATTATCCATCAGAAAATATTTCTCGAAGTTTGCCGAATGATACTGTAATATTTTAGTTTAAAGATTTATTAACTGAACATTTTTCTCCAAGACTTTTTATTTTGCTAGTTTCTCTTCTCTAAAAAATAACGAATCATCGGAAACGGATATAAGATAAAAACTTTTAATATTTGAACACGTCACCTTTGAAAAATGCAAATGTGAATTTACTGAATAAAAAAGTTTACCTACTTTTACAATATGTAACATAATGTATCTTTTTTTACTCCATCATGTTTTCATAAAACAATATTAAATAACTATTTAATATTGATTGCCAAATCGTGCAGACTAATTAAAATCAAAACCTCATTTTGTTACACCATTGTAAATTCCAATGTTATTACTGGTATTTATGTTATTGGAATTTCTCTATTTGCAGACAGCAATTATAATGAATTTATTATACTTAAAAAGATATGATTCATTTTTAATGATAAGATTGTTTAAATGATAAGATAGGTGGATACATTTTTTATGCAGAAACTGACATTTTTTCATTGTACCTTTATAATTTAGTAGTTCTAAATATGTTATGCTATGTTATCTTTGATTGTTTACAATTTTCTAAAGAATTAATTTTTTTTTTTTTTTTTAACGAAAACCCGCTTATATACAGCTTATTCTGTCTGCTTTAATAATATTTTTGCTAGTTTTCGTAATAAATATATTTCCAAATTTGCAGTTAATAATATATATATATAATAATAATTATGCATTGGAAATGAGATTGCCGATATCCCGAGAATAACGACCAATGAGAAAATTAAAAAAAGTAGACTTCGTTTATAGATACCTGAAATGAAATTTCAAAATCCATTTTCCTTAGAATGTGTACTTTAATTAGTATTTGGCATTGATATGATGGCCATTTTTGGTGACTGCACCAATCAATAAAATGAAACTAATGACATGCAATTTATAAACCACAGTAGCAAAATCCAAAGGTACTGCTCGCGTACTATTTTGTTTTTGAGGTTATCAATATATATTTTTCATTACAATTTCATTTTAATAATAGTTTAAATGATAGGACAATCACATAATTAGAAAAAAAAATTATCTTTTCATAATATTTTGATATAATTATTTACTTTTAAAATAGTTAAGAATAAAAATTCAATATAAAAAATTGAAATGTATCGAAAGTACTTACCGGATTTTCGTTCCTATTTCTTACCGACCAATCAAAATGAATCTTTAAATGCTTTACAACATTCTTTTTGCATGAGAGTAATCCTTACATTAGGCCTGTGGAGACACTACGCGGAGGCTGACGACTTGTTGCCTAAATCCGAATGAAAATTGCACCGGTGCAACGAGTACATGTGGATGTTGTATGCTCATTTACGCGAAACTTATGTTACATTTTCGTTGCTAATTAGCGAGAGCGACTACCAGAGCTCGCCAGCAAAGCACAAGTAACTTGTATAATTTTTCTTATTATTATTATCTGTTACCGAAAGGTGTTTAATAAGTTTATTGACAAATAAGTGGTTGAGGGTACGAATCGTAGCTTCTTTCATTAGTCGAGCACGTTTCATGGACTCCCATTTATTTTAATATTTCTATTGTATAATTTAAATAAAAATATCACACATAGTGCTTGAGGGAACGTATTGCAGCTTCTTTTGTAGAGTACGATACACGGCCTCCCATTATTCTTTCAAATTTACTTTTACAAATAAAATCTGGTTGAGGGTACGCATTGTAGTTCCTGTTCTTAGTTGAGCACGATGCACGGACTCCCGCAGTTACACAATTCTCATTTTTATTATTTATCCATTTATTTGTGGAAAAGTCTTTTAATTCCCGATTAAAATAAATACATAAATAAATAATTATAATATTTAATTTGTATAAGCATCTATATAAAATAAAATATTTACATATGATTTGTTTTAGTTTCATTTTTTAAAAAATTTCCAATTTTTATGTAAAGTAATCATATGATTGCGTGTTTAGATGTAGCCAATAAAATCGTGAATAAACGGAACTCACTCTCAAATATATCATTTTTATATGATTATTTTTAAATATAGGATAGGATAGGAAAGAATAATTGATACCTTCCTCTCTTTAAAAAATGATCGAGAAAATCTATCACCACAAAAAGGCTGTTTTGATTATTTGTTGTTAACTCATTTGATTGGTCTATAAGAATCGGTGCTGAAATCGAATGTTTGAATTTTCAAAACTAAATTCTTGAATTTGAGTATTTAAAACTAAAAAATTAAGGTACTTCATTAACGCGCTATACTTTCCAGCTCTCACTGAGCACTCAGCGATAATTAGGTTGGTAACTTAAATTTAAAAAAAAAAAAAAAAAAAAAAAATGTATAAAATTCTTTGTTTGTTAAAGATTGTTATAGAATTTGTTGGTGTCTTAGTCCCATTTTCACAAATATTTAGCAAGTACCTCAATGTGGTGTATGGTGTAAGAAAAATGCCATAAATTTATTTATCAAAATGACGTTATCATTTCATAATTTAAAGCCTAGTTAAAACAAAATTTTACTTAACGTTTATTATGTAGAACCCATTTGTTTCAATTTGTTTGAGGTTATTCTTAAGTATTGTATGTATTTTTCTATTCTTTTATACATCATTTTGATTTCAACGTCAATTAATTTCTTCAAAATTGATTAAAGTGATTGAAATTTTAACATTTTCATCTAGTAACATAGTCTTGAAAAACATTTAAAATTTCGTAATGGTACTTAAAGCTCTATAAAGTTATTAACTATTGCTGTTGACTAAATGACATTCTCTTAGTCTATTTCTATGAAAAGAAAAAAAAATTACTCAAGCTTATACAATAACAATAAATACTAAGTTTATTTTATTTCTACAGGAAATGCCTGCGTATGTTGTTTAATACAAAACCAGGACTGTTTATTTGTACCATGTGGGCACATGTGCTGCTGCGAAGAATGTGCGAGAAGAATATTGGCGATGGACCCACGAAGGTGTCCGTTTTGTCGAACACCGACTCATTTGTACGTAAAAGTGTTTATGGTATGAGCATACCCGGTTGAAAATGACTCGTAAACCAGATTAAAAAAATTTTATATACGTTTAAACATATGTACCTGTAATCAACCATAATAACTTATTGAAAAAGTATTATGTGACAAGTGCATGTATTATGTAAAATATAAATAATTCATGTAATGCATATTTTAAGATGCGATATCAGATATTTATAAAAATAAACATTTTTCGTATACAGAAATAAAGTTGAAACATATTTAAATAATATTAAAGTACAAACTTTGTGATTAAAATAATTCTTGTTCAAGAACTTTTTGACCAAATTATACTATGTTTAATTTTAAGAAAGTTTTTCAAAGTTCTTTTTTGTAAAATACTATTTAAGATAAATGTGTATCTTTATGTAACTTAAAATAATAAATAGAATTTGTAGCTAATGGCCGTACTACCAAGGTGTTTTTATAAGTAAAACAATTATTTACAACGTTTCGGACATTTTATTACGTCCCTCTTCAGGTTCTAAATACAACAATTATACAATTATTTTTTACAATTCACAATAACTTAATATCGCATTAATAAATAAAACTTACATTTAAAACGTATTGTCAGATTCTTTTACGGAAAGTAATCCGTTCGTCACTGCTTACAATTCGGATTTTTCGTCGTATTTATACAGATGTTACGCATATATGTGTGTGTATAAGACGCGCGTACAGTGGTGGGGATGCAATAGACGATTTTCGAAACGACACAGCGGGTGTGCTATCAGGAGAGTATGCCTAAGTAGAGGGGGACCCCAACCAATGTTTCAAAATTTTGACAACGAGCAATCCTACGACAACGTAGGCGTGCGTGGTAACTCTACCTCAGCATGTTCTCCTGTTCTCCTTCACTTGCTGCTTTCAGTATTTTCCTCTTATAAGCACATAAATTGACAATTATTTATTAGAGTGGTATATTCTTTTGGTAAACTATTAATTTCGAATTGTTTATTCATATATCTTGATTGTGTGTGTATGAATACAGCTTCCGAAAATAATCTTTTTCCTCTATTAATTTCTGTATCTAGAATTTGTACATTATTGAAATCTATTTTATGATTATTGTTTTTTGTGTGTAGATATAATGATGAATTATCATCTTTCCTAGTGTATTTTTTAGAGTGTTCCTTAATTCGTACATTTAAACGTCTACCTGTCTGGCCAACGTACGAAGCCTCACAATCTTCGCAATTAATTTTATAAACAACATTCGTTTTATCACAGATTTTAGTATTATCTTTACCTAATTTAATAATATTATTGAGTTTATTCTTGGTACTATATATGATATTTGTATTGTGTTGTTTAAACAAAATATTCATGGATCTTTCTAATTCTTTAACATATGGAAGTGTAATAAACATTTTTTATTTTTCTCATTGCATCGATTGTTATTACTATTTCTTAATTTATTTAGACGTTTTTTATATGAAATTCTGATAATTCAGGTGGATAATTATTCTGTTTTAAAAGTTCCTTGATAAAATTTATATTTTTATTGTGAAAAGAGTTGTGTGATAATTTAAATGCTCTGTCAACTAAACTATAAATAATGGCAATTTTATTACAAAGAGGATGTTGAGATAAATAATTTAAATATCTTCCGGAAAAAGTTTGTTTATGGTACCAATCTGTGATAATGCGTTGTTGATTATTGACAATAATTTTAATGTCAAGAAAACTAATACAGTTATTAAGTGGTAGTTCAACAGTGAACTGTAAATTTTGGTCATAGGAATTAAACGTGTTTACAGTATGATCAATCGTGTCTTTTGTATACATAAAATAATATCGTCAACGTAACGGAAATAAAACAAAGGTTTCGTATTAAGATTATTTAACGCTTGAATTTCCAAATCTTCCATGACAATGTCTGCCAAGATGGGGCTAATGGGATTACCCATAGCTGAACCGAAAATTTGTTGGTAAAATTTTCCATTAAATTGAAAAAAATTATTGTTAAGTATGTATTTTATTATATGTAAAAACTCGGTGCAATTCATATTAATTTTATTATATATCTGTGTCCATCTTTTTTCTATTGCTTTATAAACTAAATAATCAGGAATATTGGTGAAAAGACTTACTACATCAAGGCTAATTATTACAAAATCAGATGGGATTTGGAAATTATCTATTTGTTCTCTTAGTTTAAAACTATTATCTACATGTGAATTTGGTTGTTTTAGATTGTTTGATAAGAACTTCGTAAAGAATTTTGAGATGTTGTAAAGCGGTGAATTTATAGCCGAGATTATCGGTCTTATGGGAAAGCCATTCTTATGAATTTTTATCAATCCATATGCTTTTGCAATATTGGACTTTTGTAAAATAGAATCAAACTTTTTCCCGTAAACGAGAAGTCAATCTTATTTAGCCATTTGATTAATTCATAAGTTCTTCTTTCTAAACCAGATAAAGGATTTGTTTTGACTAATTTATAATACTTTTTATCTTGAAAAAGGCTTTCCGTTTTTTCTATATAATCAGATTTTTTAATTATAACGGTAGCATTTCCCTTATCAGCTCTAGTGATAAGTAACTGTGAATTTCGCTTTATAAATTATAAAGCGAAATTCACAGTTACTTATCACTAGAGCTGATAAGGGAAATGCTACCGTTATAATTAAAAAATCTGATTATATAGAAAAAACGGAAAGCCTTTTTCAAGATAAAAAGTATTATAAATTAGTCAAAACAAATCCTTTATCTGGTTTAGAAAGAAGAACTTATGAATTAATCAAATGGCTAAATAAGATTGACTTCTCGTTTACGGAAAAAGTTTGATTCTATTTTACAAAAGTCCAATATTGCAAAAGCATATGGATTGATAAAATTCATAAGAATGGCTTTCCCATAAGACCGATAATCTCGGCTATAAATTCACCGCTTTACAACATCTCAAAATTCTTTACGAAGTTCTTATCAAACAATCTAAAACAACCAAATTCACATGTAGATAATAGTTTTAAACTAAGAGAACAAATAGATAATTTCCAAATCCCATCTGATTTTGTAATAATTAGCCTTGATGTAGTAAGTCTTTTCACCAATATTCCTGATTATTTAGTTTATAAAGCAATAGAAAAAGATGGACACAGATATATAATAAAATTAATATGAATTGCACCGAGTTTTACATATAATAAAATACATACTTAACAATAATTTTTTTCAATTTAATGGAAAATTTTACCAACAAATTTTCGGTTCAGCTATGGGTAATCCCATTAGCCCCATCTTGGCAGACATTGTCATGGAAGATTTGGAAATTCAAGCGTTAAATAATCTTAATACGAAACCTTTGTTTTATTTCCGTTACGTTGACGATATTATTTTATGTATACAAAAGACACGATTGATCATACTGTAAACACGTTTAATTCCTATGACCAAAATTTACAGTTCACTGTTGAACTACCACTTAATAACTGTATTAGTTTTCTTGACATTAAAATTATTGTCAATAATCAACAACGCATTATCACAGATTGGTACCATAAACAAACTTTTTCCGGAAGATATTTAAATTATTTATCTCAACATCCTCTTTGTAATAAAATTGCCATTATTTATAGTTTAGTTGACAGAGCATTTAAATTATCACACAACTCTTTTCACAATAAAAATATAAATTTTATCAAGGAACTTTTAAAACAGAATAATTATCCACCTGAATTATCAGAATTTCATATAAAAAAACGTCTAAATAAATTAAGAAATAGTAATAACAATCGATGCAATGAGAAAAATAAAAAAATGTTTATTACACTTCCATATGTTAAAGAATTAGAAAGATCCATGAATATTTTGTTTAAACAACACAATACAAATATCATATATAGTACCAAGAATAAACTCAATAATATTATTAAATTAGGTAAAGATAATACTAAAATCTGTGATAAAACGAATGTTGTTTATAAAATTAATTGGAAGATTGTGAGGCTTCGTACGTTGGCCAGACAGGTAGACGTTTAAATGTACGAATTAAGGAACACTCTAAAAATACACTAGGAAAGATGATAATTCATCATTATATCTACACACAAAAACAAT
Source organism: Torymus aiolomorphi (assembly GCA_036365515.1). NCBI lineage: Eukaryota > Metazoa > Arthropoda > Insecta > Hymenoptera > Torymidae > Torymus > Torymus aiolomorphi. The sequence continues at coordinate 139,785,265 of CM070873.1, forward strand.
AATCATAAAATAGATTTCAATAATGTACAAATTCTAGATACAGAAATTAATAGAGGAAAAAGATTATTTTCGGAAGCTGTATTCATACACACACAAATCAAGATATATGTATAAACAATTCGAAATTAATAGTTTACCAAAAGAATATACCACTCTAATAAATAATTGTCAATTTATGTGCTTATAAGAGGAAAATACTGAAAGCAGCAAGTGAAGGAGAACAGGAGAACATGCTGAGGTAGAGTTACCACGCACGCCTACGTTGTCGTAGGATTGCTCGTTGTCAAAATTTTGAAACATTGGTTGGGGTCCCCCTCTACTTAGGCATACTCTCCTGATAGCACACCCGCTGTGTCGTTTCGAAAATCGTCTATTGCATCCCCACCACTGTACGCGCGTCTTATACACACACATATATGCGTAACATCTGTATAAATACGACGAAAAATCCGAATTGTAAGCAGTGACGAACGGATTACTTTCCGTAAAAGAATCTGACAATACGTTTTAAATGTAAGTTTTATTTATTAATGCGATATTAAGTTATTGTGAATTGTAAAAAATAATTGTATAATTGTTGTATTTAGAACCTGAAGAGGGACGTAATAAAATGTCCGAAACGTTGTAAATAATTGTTTTACTTATAAAAACACCTTGGTAGTACGGCCATTAGCTACAAATTCTATAACTACACCAAAAACCTACCATTGGCTACATTTAACCAACTTAAAATAATAAAGCTATAAGATGAAAAATCGTACATAATGCATTTAGGATAATGTTGATTACAAAAAATAAATTTCTTAGTAAAAATCTGAGGGCGATTCCCAGACTCAATAATAACTCTTGATAAGCTTGCGAGTGTTGTTCTACTTGGCTCTATTATTGATACAGGACAACTTTCTACTATGTGCTTTTCTCTGGACGTGTTATATGAAACCATCCTATTAAACTCCCAGTCATAGTCCATTTTTGACTATAAGTAGAAGACCCCATAATAACTTGCAAAATAAAAAAACTAGTTATTACATACATAGATATATTTTTTATTTATGTAAAATCGAAAAGTAACAAATACTTTATTAATGTTATTAAACTTATATTATTTTCTATAATAATTTTTTTTATTATATTTGATCTTCATCGGATTTATGTAAAAGACTTTAGGCACAACCGCTGTTCGGAAGAGCCTTATAATTTCGGCCGAGCGAAAATTGTCTGAATTCAAAAAGTAACAATATAATACAAGAAAAGTCTTTTTCCTCACACCGGGCCTCCGAAACGGGAATATGGCACCTTCGGCCTCGATGTGAGGAAAAATAGTATACGCTCCACGGGAGTAAAATTATCCAGCCTTCAGCTCGGGTATCAATTTACACGAGCTGTGGACTGTCCAAGTTTTTTCCTCTCTAGTTTCCTCCGGCCGGGCCGGAAGTATCACATTCCCTCTAGGCGCAAAAACGGGAAATGTGACATTTTCGGCCTCGGCGGGAGTAAAAATAGTATGTGCTCCACGAGAGTAAAATTGGCCAGACAAGGGGCCAGCCATTGGACTATCGCCTTCAGCTCGGGTGACAATTTACACGAGATATAGGCTGTCCAAGTTTTTTCCTCCGTAGGTGCGTAATATTCCAACGTGCGTTTTAAGCGTTTTCTATGATGAATGTATGCCTGTATGCCCGTATGTACTGAAATTTCTCGATTATCTCAATGAATTTTCGAATGCTTCCATCGGGATTGCGGGAAAATACTCCTCTAGTTATACCTAACTGGTGGTTCCCTACCGAGAAAGATCGATGGAAAACTTTAAAAATGAGAGCACAAAGAAACATTTCAAAAAATCGAGTTTTAAGCTTAATGTCTAGAAAAATTAATTTTAAGTTAATATCTATAGATCTATCTGCTAAAACTAATTAAAAAACATCTTTTTTCTGTTGAAAATGTTTTGCTAGGAGCAATATTTTCAAAGACAACGGCGAGAAACGGCAAAAAATGTCAAAAATAAACAAATTTTCGCTATAATTCGACATGATTTGATTTTCCACAAAAATATTTAATAAAAAAGTTGTAGATTATAATAAAACAAAAAATTGGCTTACCAAGAAATCTGCTTCCGCCGCCGACTCCGCCGTCTTGCTGTCTCCTACGAGTCGCACGAACACGACGAGAGGGACGATATCCACCAGGAGGTCGTATTACAGCAGCCACTGTCTGTCCTGTCATCGCTGGGAATACTATAGGAGCCTGCAGTGCGATTGTTTCATGTTTGTATCACTCCGCATGGCGCATACGCGGGGTATAGCCGGCTAGCAGCATACCAGCCGTCAGCTGCGGCAATAGTAGGTACTTACTTCGCGCTAACGCTTGCGGCGCTAAGTCTTAGTGATGAGCCTTTTTCTGATGCTCCTCTCCCTTTTGCCGTGTTAGTGTATATATGTATGTGCATCGCAAGTATTTTTCGTAATCGAAATTGTATACAGTATGTAGTTAGGAACACCCGCGAACATTGTTTATTTTTCCTGTAGTTAACGTTTCACGTAATGCGTCGCGAAAGAGGCTAGCGCTCACTTTTCGTTAAAATTGAATAAAGTTTACCATTACCATACGTAGTATTTGTTTTGTATTTATTTTGTACAATGTTTTTTTTTGTACAATCAAATTCTGATTAATAAAACCCTTAAAAACGATTTTAAACGCTTAAATGTACCTAAAAATGCCGGTATTATGGCTATTACTTATATACAGTATTTGACTTGACACAAGTATGTTGAATGTATTTACACTTGAAAAAGCATACTTTCACCTAGCGAGTGTTACTATTTTTGTGTAATGTATGGTGTGTATCATATAACGTCGTATAAAATTTGAAGAAAAACCTCGAATACATAATGCGATATGCTATTAAATAATTTGTTCTGTTACAAAAATACTCCATGACAATCAATGAGATTAATTGATTTGAATTTGCCGTCTTTATTGCCTCCGATTTTTATCATAAGTTTTTCTCGATTTATAACTTGTTAGTTCCACTTTTTTATATGATCCTTCGGTCCCAGTTAATAAAATGAGTCTTACGGTTTGCTGAATATTTGGTAAAACATGCCTATATATTATTATTATTATTATTATTATTATTATTATTATTATTGGTGGTTTGCAATATTGCAAAAATTGACAAAAAACATTAATTTTAGGTATTTGTTTATACAAATATTCATAAACAATTTTTATTGTATAAATATTTCAAGCCTCCGGACTACTAGCGCCATCTCTCTACGGCGATTGAATTTAATGAGCTGGTCGAGTTAAATATATGTCGAATGTTTGGTCATTTTAAAAATATTTTTCGTAAGTTAGGCCATTCTACAAATATTTTTCGAAATCAGAGGTAATAGTTACGTCCTTTGTCTAAATAGTTTACTGTCGACTATGCGAACATAGTGAATATTATTTTTCTATTTTTTATATTTCGAAAAGTATATAATACTAGCACTATATCAAAATTTTTGTTTTATTTTCGTAATAATTAATAGTATATTCTTTGAACAATGTCATTTTTTAGATTGATTTATAAATTAATCTACATTTCCATTTTCTTTTATTAGTTTTTCGGTTATTTGATAATTATGTATAAAATATTTCTAATGAATGCGCGTACATATATTACGTATGTTCAACTTTGTTATATCGAAACCGAGCACGTCTATAGTTGACTTCAATTTTCAAGTGAGTCGTCGAAACTCTGGACCCCCCCCTTCATCTTCTGGAAATATGGACTTCGATCATTGGTTTCGTCAAACTAACTTAGGTCTATGTTAAAAATGCATGTTTTTACCAATATTTCCCAAGTATATGTTGAAAAGTACGTTGAATCCTGAAAAAACAGTGAAAAACCATGATTTTCAGTACTTTTTGTTTTTAATCTGCTGGTAATATGGATTTGGATCATTGTTTTCCCTAAAATGGCGAAGTTTTATGCTAAACCTGCCTATTTTACCAATATTTTCCAAATATATGGTGAAAGGTATCTTGTATCCTGAGAAAAATACGAAAAACCATGATTTTCAGTACTTTTAGTTTTTATTTTGCTGGAAATATGCATTTCGATCATTGTTTTCGTCTAAATAACCTAGATCTATGTTAAGAATGCCTGTTTTTACCAATATTTTCCTAAAATATTGTGAAAAGTGCGTGGTACCCTGCAAAAAGCAGGGAAAACCATGATTTAAAGTACTTTTTGCTCTTAATGAGTTGGAAAATAAGTTTTATACAAAATATGACTGTTTTTACGAATATTTGCTAGTCTATGGTGAAAAGTGCGTGGAATCCTGCAAATAACAGGGAAAAAAATGATTGTCAGTACTTTTTGGAATTCAAACGCATTAAATTTCGATTTGGTTCGGTGGTTTTCTCAAACTAACGTAGGTTTATGATAGAAATGACTGTTTTTACAAATATTATCCTAAAATATGGTAAGAAGTCTGTGGATCCCTGCAAAAAAAAGAAAAACTATGATTTTCAGTACTTTTTGTTCTTAATCAGCTGGAAATATGGATTTTTATCATTGTCTTCCTCAAAATATAGTAGGTTCACTATAAAATGGCTGTTTTTACCAATTTTTTCCTAGTAAATGGAGAAAAGAGCGTGGAATCGTGCAAAAAACAGCGCAAACCATGATTTTCTGACTTGCTTGCACTCCAACCGCAGGGAATATGGATTTGGATCATTCTTTTCCGCAAAATAAGGTAGTTTTCGCTAGAAATGAATGGCTTTGGATTTGAATTGCTGTTTTTCTCAAAAATACGTATGTTTATAGTAGAATTGCCTGTTTTTACCAATATTTTCCTATTATATGGAGAAAAGTGCGTGGAATTCTGCAAAAAACAACGAACAACCATGATTTTCAGACCTGTTTGCTCGTTAAACGCAGGAAATATGGATTTGGATCATTGTTATACGCAAAATAAGGTAGTTTTATGCCGCAAATGCCGGATTTTACCAATATTTTCCTAATACATGGTGTATAATGTCTGTTTTTACCAATATATTCCTAGTATATGGTAAAAATTGCGTGGGATCCTGCAAAAAACGGCGAAAAACCACGATTTCTGGAACTTTTTCTTCTTTATCTTCTGGAAATATGGATTTCGATCATTGTTTTCGTCAAAATTACTTAGGTCTATGTTAAAAATACATGTTTTTACGAATATTACGCAAGTATATGTTGAAAAGTACGTTTAATCCTGAAAAAAACAGTGATAAACCATGATTTTCAGTTCTTTTTGTTCTTAATCTGCAGGGAAAATGGATGTGGATCATTGTTAACCCTAAAATGGCGAAGTTTTATGCTAAATATGCCTATTTTTACCAATATTTTCCAAATATATGGTGAAAGTTATGTTGTATCCTGAGAAAAAATGGAAAAATCATGATTTTCAGTACTTTATGTTATTAATCTGCTGGAAATATGGATTTCGATCATTCTTTCCGTCAAAATAGCTTAGGTCTATGCTAAAAATGCCTGTTTTTACCAATATTTTTCTAGTATATGGTGAAAAGTACGTGGGAACCTGTGAAAACAGCGAAACACCATGATTTTCGGTACCTTTTGTTCTTGATCTGCTGGAAATATGGATTTCCATCATTGTTATCGTCAAAATAACTTAGTTTAAGCTGCTAAAATCTGTTTTCACCAATATTTTCCAAGTATACGGTGAAAAGTACGATGTATTCTGAAAAAAACAGCGAAAAACTATGATTTTAGTCCTTTTTCTTCTTATCCTGCTGTAAATATTTATTTCGAACATTGTTTTCGTCAAAATAAGTTAGGTCTAATCTAAAAATGCCTTTTTTTACCAATACTTTCCTAGTAAAAAGTGCGTGTTATGCTGCAAAAAACCGCGAAAAACCATGATTTTCGGTACTGTTTGTTCTTAATCTGCTGGGAATATGGATTTGGATCATTGCTTTTCTCAAAATGACGAAGTTCTATGCTAAATATGCCTGTTTTAACAATATTTTCCAATAATATGGTGAAAAGTACGTTGTATCCTGAAAAAAACAGCGAAATACCATGATTTTAAGTACTTTTTGTTCTTAATCTGCTGGACATGTGGATTTCGATCATTGTTTTCGTCAACATAACTTAGGTCTATGCAAAAAATACCTGTTTTTACCAATATTTTTCTAATATATGGTGAAAAGTGCGAGGAATCCTGCAAAAAAAAGGAAAACCATGATTTTCAGTACTTTTTGTTCTTAATGAGCTGGAAATATGGATTTTTATCATTGTTTTTCTCAAAATATAGTAGGTTCACGATAAAATTGCTGTTTTTACATATTTTTTCCTAGTAAATGGAGAAAATAGCGTGGAATCGTGCGAAAAACAGTGAAAACCCATGATTTTCTGATCTGTTTGCTCGTTAAACGCAGGAAATATGGATTTGGATCATTGATATACGCAAAATAAGGTACTTTTATGCCATAAATGTCGGATTTTACCAATATTTTCCTAATACATGTTGTAAAATTTCTGTTTTTACCAATGTTTTCCTAGTATATGGTAAAAAGTGCGTGAGATCCTGCAAGAAACAGCGACAAACCAGGATTTTCGTTAGTTTTTGTTCTTAATCTGCTGGAAATATGGATTTGGATCATTGTTTTCCTCAAAATAAAGAAGTTTTGTGCTAAATATGCCAGTTTTTACAAATATTTTCCTTGTGTATGGTGAAAAATGGGTGGTATCCCGCAAGAAACAGCGAAAAACAATGATTAGCGGAACTTTTTCTTCTTCATCTTCTGGAAATATGGATTTCGATCATTGTTTTCGTCAAGATAACTTAGGTTTATGCTAAAAATGCATGTTTTTACCAATATTTCTCAAGTATATGTTGAAAAGTACGTTGAATCCTGGAAAACACAGTAAAAACTATGATTTTCAGTACTTTTTGTTCTTATCCTGCTGTAAATATTTATTTCGAACATTGTTTTCGTCAAAATAACTTAGGTCTAATCTAAAAATGCCTTTTTTTACCAATACTTTCCTAATAAAAAATGCGTTTTATGTTGCAAAAAACCGCGAAAAACCATGATTTCCAGTACTGTTTGTTCTTAATCTGCTGGGAATTTGGATTTGGATCATTGCTTTCTTCAATAAGACGAAGTTCTATGCTAAATATGCTTGCTTTTACCAATATTTTCCAATTATATGGTGAAAAGTACGTTGTACCTTGAAAAAAACAGCAAAAAACCATGATTTTCAGTACCATTTGTAGGAAAACCATCATAAGAATGCAAATTTCCACTTTATTTAGTACAAAAGTACAGATAATCATGGTTTCTCTTTTTTTGCATGATTCCACGCACTTTTCGCCATATTTTCGGAAAATATTGGTAAAAACAGTCATTTCTATCATAAACCTACGTTATTTAGAGATAAACAACGAACCAAATCAAAATTTCCTGCGTTTGAATAACAAAAGCACTGAGAATAATTTTTTTCCCTGTTTTCTGCAGGATTCGCCATATTTTAGGAAAAAATTGGTAAAAACAATCATTACTATCAGAAACCTACGTTACTTAGAGCAAAACAACGAACCCAATCGAAATTTCCTTCGTTTCAATACCAAAAATAAAGAAAATTAATTTATTACCAGTTTTTTGCAGGATTCCACGTACATTTCACCATATACTAGATAAATATTGGAAAAAACTGGCATATTTAGTATAACACTTAATTTCCAGCTCATTAAGAGCAAAAAGTACTTTAAATCATGGTCTTCCACGTTTCTTACAGGATTCCACTCACATTTCACCATATACTAGGTAAATATTGGTAAAAACCGGCATAATTAGTATAAAACATATTTTCCAACTCACTAAAAGCAAAAAATACTTTAAATCACTGTTTTGCCCGTTTTTTGTAGGGTTCCACGCACTCCACTATATAATAGGAATATATAGGTAATAACAGGCATTTTTCATCATATATTAGAAAAATATTGGTAAAAACAAGCATTTCTATCATCAACCTACTTTATATTGATAAAAACTATGAACCAAATCGAAATTTCGTTCGTTTCAATACCAACATTTAAGAAAATCAAATTATTACCAGTTTTTTGCAGCATTCCACGTACATTTCACCATATACAAGGTAAATATTGGTAAAACAGGCATATTTAGTATAAAACTAAATTATTTTGAGGGATTTCACGCACTTTTCACCATATATTAGGATAATATTGGTATAAACAGGCATTTCTAGCATAAACCTACGTTCTTTTGAGAAAACGATCGAAACAAATCTAAATTTCCAGCGTTTGAATACCAGTGAGTGCTTTAAATCATGGTTTTCCCAGTTTGTTGCAGGATTCCACACACTTTTCACCATATATTAGGAAAATATTGGTAAAAACAGGCATTTCTAGCATAAACCTACGTTATTTTGAGAAAAACAATGACACCAATCTAAATTTCCGGCGTTTGAATACCAACAAGTGCTTTAAATCATGGTTTTCCCTGTTTTTGTAGGATTACACACACTTTGATTGATAGAACAATTTATCTTATCGTGAACCCACGACATATAGAGGATACCAATTATTAAAGTCCATATTTCCAACTCAAGATGAGAAAAAGTACTTTAAATTATGGTTTTCCCTGTTTATTGCAGGATTCCACACACTTTTCGGCATATACTAGGAAAATATTGGTAAAGCAGGCATTTTTAGCATAAACCTACGTTATTTTGTGAAAAAGAACGAAACAAATCTAAATTTCCGGCTTTGAATACCAATAAGTTCTTTAAATTATGGTATTCCCTGTTTATTGCAGGATTCCACGCACTTCTCACCATATACTAGGAAGATAATGGTAAAAACAGGCATTTTTCACCATACATTAGGAAAATATTTATAAAACAATGTATTTTGTCGTGGACCCACGATATTTAGGGGATACCTATTATAAAAGTCCATATTTCCAACTCACGAAGAGAAAAAGTACTTTAAATTATGGTTTTCCCTGTTTATTACAGGATTCCACACACTTTTCACCATATACTACAAAAATATTGGTAAAAACAGGCATTTCTAGCATAAACCTACGTTATTTTGAGAAAAAGAACGAAATAAATCTAAATTTCCTGCGGTTGAATGCCAATACGTGCTTTAAATCATGGTTTTCCCTGTTTGTTGCAGGATTCCACACAATTTTCGCCTTATATTAGGAAAATATTGGTAAAAACAGGCATTTCCAGCATAAACCTACGTTATTTTGAGAAAAAGAACGAAACAAATCTATATTTCCTGCGTTTGAAGACCAGTGAGTGCTTCAAATCATGGTTTTCCCTGTTTGTTGCAGGATTTCACACACTTTTCACCATATATTAGGAAAATATTGGTAAAAACAGGCATTTCTAGCATAAACCTACGTCATTTTGAGAAAAAGAACGAAACAAATCTAAATTTCCCGCGGTTGAATGCCAATAGGGGCTTTAAATCATGGTTTTCCCTGTTTGTTGCAGGATTCCACACAATTTTCGCCTTATATTAGGAAAATATTGGTAAAAACAGGCATTTCCAGCATAAACCTACGTTATTTTGAGAAAAAGAACGAAACAAATCTAAATTCCCGGCGTTTGAAGACCAGTGAGTGGTTCAAATCATGGTTGTCCCTCTTTGTTGCAGGATTCCACACACTTTTCACCGTATACTAAGAAAATATTGATAAAATAACGTATCTTATCGTGAACCCACGACATTTGGAGGATACCAATTATAAAAGTCCATATTTCCAAGTCAAGAAAATAAAAAGTACTTTAAATTATGGTTTTCCCTGTTTATTGCAGTATTCCACACACTTTTCAGCATATACTAGGAAAATATTGGTAAATCAGGCATTTCTAACATAAACCTACGTTATTTTGAGAAAAAGAACCAATCAAATCTAAATTTCCGGCGGTTGAATGCCAATAAGTGCTTTAAATCATGGTTTTCCCTTTTTGTTGCAAGATTCCACACAATTTTCACCGTATACTAGGAAAATATTGGCAAAACAATGTATTTTGTCGTGAACCCGCGAAATTTAGAGGCTACCATATATAGAAGTCCATATTTCCAACTCAAGATGAGAAAAAGTACTTTAAATTATGGTTTTCCCTGTTTATTGCAGGATTCCACACACTTTGCATCATATACTAGGAAAATATTGGTAAAAACAGGCATTTCTAGCATAAGCCTACGTTATTTTGAGAAAAAGAACGAATCAAATCTAAATTTCCGGCTTTGAATACCAATAAGTACTTTAAATTATGGTATTCGCTGTTTATTGCAGGATCCCACGCACTTTTCACCATATGTTAGGAAAATATTGGTAAAAACAGGCATTTCCAGCATAAACCTACGTTATTTTGAGAAAAAGAACGAAACAAATCTAAATTTCCGGCGTTTGAAGACCAGTTAGTGCTTCAAATCATGGTTATCCTGTTTGTTATAGGATTTCACACACTTTCGACCATATAATGGGAAAATATTGGTAAAGCAATGTATTTTATCGTGAACCCACGATATTTAGGGCATACCAATTATAAAACTCCATTATTTCCAACTCAATAAGAGGAAAAGTACTTTGATTTATGGTTTCCCCTGTTTATTGCAGGATTCCACGCACTTTTCACCGTATATTAGGATAATATTGGTAAAAACAGGCATTTCTAGCATAAAACTACGTTATTGTGAGGAAACGGAAGAAACAAATCAAAATTTCCGGCGTTTGAATACCAGTGAGTGCTTCAAATCATGGTTGCCCTCTTTGTTGCAGGATTCCACACACTTTTCACCGTATACTAGGAAAATATTGATAAAACAATGTATTTTATCGTGGATCCACGATATTTAGGGGATACCAATTATAAAAGTCCATATTTCCAACTCAAGAAGAGAAAAAGTACTTTAAATGATGTTTTTCCCTGCTTATTGCAGGATTCCACGCACTTTTCACCATATACTAGAAAAATATTGGTTAATACATGCATTTTCAACATCTAATAGGAAAATATTGGTCAAAACAGGCATTTCTAGCATAAACGTACGTTATTTGCAGAAAAAGGCCGGATCAAATCTAAATTTCTGGCGTTTGAGTGGCAATAAGTGCTTTAAATCATGGTCTTCCCTGTTTGTTGCAGGATTCCACACACTTTTCACCATACACTAAGAAAATATTGGTAAAGCAATATATTTTATAATGAACCCATGATATTTAGAGGATACCAATTACAAAAGTCCATTATTTGCAACGCAAGAAGAGAAAAAGTACTTTGAATTATGGTTTTATCTGTTTGTTGCAGGGTTCCACGCACTTTTCACCATATACTAGGAAAATATTGGTAAAAACAGGCATTTCTAGCATAAACCTACGTTATTTTGAGAAAAAGAACGAATCAAATCTAAATTTCCGGCGTTTCAATGCCAATAAAGTGCTTTAAGTCATGGTTTTCCCTTTTTGGTTGCAAGATTCCACACACTTTTCACAGTATACTAGGAAAATATTTGTAAAACAATGTATTTTATCGTGAACCCACGATATTTAGAGGATACCAATTATAAAAGTCCATATTTCCAACTCACGAAGAGAAAAAGTACTCTGAATTATGGTCTACCTGTTTATTGCAGGATTCCACGCACTTTTCACCATATACTAGGAAAATATTGGTAAAAAGAGGCAATTCTAACATAAACCTACGTTATTTTGGGAAAAAGAACGAAACATATCTAAATTTCTGGCGTTTGAATACCAGTGAGTGCTTTAAATAATGGTTTTTCCTGTTTGTTGCAGGATTCCATACACTTCTCACGATATACTAGGAAAATATTGGAAAAACAGGCATTTCTAGCTTAAGCATACGTTATTTTGAGAAAAAGAACGAAACAAATCTAAATTTCGAGCATTTGAATACCAGTGAGTGCTTTAAATCATGTATATCCCTGTTTGTTGCAGGATACCACACATTTTTCACCCTAGACTAGGAAAATATTGGTAAAACAATGTAATTTATCGTGAACCCACGATATTTAGAGGATACCAATTATAAAAGTCCATATTTCCAACTCACGAAGAGAAAAAGAACTTTAAATTATGGTTTTCCCTGTCTATTGCAGGATTCCACAGACTTTTCACTATATACTAGAGAATTATTGGTAAAAACAGGCATTTCTAGCATAAACCTATGTTATTTTGAAAAGAACGGATCAAATCTAAATTTCCGGCGTTTGAGTGCCAATAAGTGCTTCAAATCATGGTTTTCCCTGTTTGTTGCAGGATTCTACGCACTTTTCACCATATACTAGGAAAATATTGGTAGAACAATGTATTTTATCGTGAATCCGCGATATTTAGAGGATGCCAATTATAAAAGTCCATATTTCCAACTCACGAAGAGAAAAAGTACTTTAAATTATGGTTTTCCCTGTTTATTGCAGGATTCCGCGTACGTTTCGCCATATACCAGGAAAATATTGTTAAAAACAGGCGTTTTTCACCATATATTAGGAAAATATTGGTAAGAACAGGGAATTCTGGCATAAACCGACGTTATTTTGAGATAAAGAACGGAACAAATCTAAGTTTTCGACGTTTGAATACCAATAGGTGCTTTAAATCATGGTTTTCACTGTTTGTTGCCGAATACCACACAATTTTCACGCTATACTTGGAAAATATTGGTAAAAACAGGCATTTCTAGCATAGACATACGTTATTTTGAGAAAAAGAATGAAACCAATCTAAATTTCCGGCGTTTGAATGCCAATTAGTGCTTTAAATCATGGTTTCCCTGTTTGTTGCTGGATTCCACACACTTTTCACCATACTCTAGGAAAATATTGGTAAAACAATGCATTTTATCGTTAACCCACGATATTTAGAGGATACCAATTATAAAAGTCCATATTTCCAACTCAGGAAGAGATAAAGTACTTTATATTATGGTTTTCCCTGTTTATTACAGGATTCCACATACTTCTTACGATATACTAGGAAAATATCGGAAAAACAGGCATTTCTAGCATAAGCATACGTTATTTTGAGAAAAAAAATGATTCAAATCTAAATTTCCGGCGTTTAAATGCCAATAAGTGCTTTAAATCATGGTTTTCCGTATTTGGTTGCAAGATTCCACACACTTTTCACAGTATACTAGGAAAATATTTGCAAAATAATGTATTTTATCGTGAACCTACGATATTTGGAGGATACCAATTATAAAAGTCCATATTTCCAACTCACGAAGAGAATAAGGACTTTAAATTATGGCTTTCCCTGTTTATTGCAGGATTCCACACACATTTCAGCATATACTAGGAAAATATTGGTAAAGCAGGCATTTCTAAGATAAACCTCCGTTATTTTGAGAAAAAGAACGGAACAAATCTAAATTTCCGGCGATTGAATAACAATAAGTGCTTTAAATCATGATTTTCTCTGTTTGTTGCAGAATTTCACACACTTTTCACTATATATTAGGAAAATATTGCTAAAACAATGTATCGTATCGTGAACCCACGATATTTAGGAGATACCAATTATAAAAGTCCACATTTCCAACTCACGAAGAGAAAAAGTACTCTGAATTATGGTCTACCTGTTTATTGCAGGATTCCACACACTTTTCAGCATATACTAGGAAAATATTGGTAAAGCAGGCACTTCTGGCATAAACCAACGTTATTTTGAGAAAAAGAACGAAAAAAATCTAAATTTCCGGCTTTGAATACCAATAAGTACTTTAAATTATGGTATTGCCTGTTTATTGCAGGATTCCAGTCACTTTTCACAATATACCAGGAAAATAATGGTAAAAACAGGCATTTTTCACCATATATTAGGAAAATATTGATAAAACAATGTATTTTATCGTGGACCCACCATATTTAGGGGATACCAATTATAAAAGTCCATATTTCCCACTCACGAAGAGAAAAATTACTTGAAATTATGGTTTTCCCTGTTTATTGCAGGATTCCACACACTTTTCACCATATACTACAAAAATATTGGTAAAAACAGGCATTTCCCGCATAAACCTACGTTATTTTGAGAAAAAGAACGAAACAAATCTAAATTTCCTTCGTTTGAATGCCAATAGGTGCTTTAAATCATGGTTTTCCCTGTTTGTTGCAGGATTCCACACACTTTTCACCATACACTAAGAAAATATTGGTAAAGCAATGTATTTTATAGTGAACCCACGATATTTAGAGGATACCAATTACAATAGTCCATTATTTGCAACGCAAGAAGAGAAAAAGTTCTTTGAATTATGGTTTTCCCTGTTTGTTGCAGGATTCCACGCACTTTTCACCATATATTATGAAAATATTGATAAAAACAGGCATTTCTAGCATAAACTTACGTTATTTTGAGTAAACGAACGAAACAAATCTAAATTTCCAGCGTTTGAATACCAGTGAGTGCTTCAAATCATGGGTTTTCCCTGTTTGTTGCAGGATTCCACACACTTCTCACAATATATTAGGAAAATATTGGTAATAACAGGCATTTCTAGCAGTAACCTACGATACTTTGATAAAAAGAACGACACCGATCAAAATTTCCGGCGTTTGAATACCAACAAGTGCTTTAAATCTTGGTATTCCCTGTTTGTGGCAGGATTACACACACTTTTCACCGTATACTAGGAAAATATTGATAAAACAATGTATCTTATCGTGAACCCACGACATTTGGAGGATACCGATTATTAAGGCCATGTGGAGCTGAAGTGAAAATACCTACTTTATCGACATGTCGGTAACAATCAAGTAAAAAGCTTGTAAAAAATATTACAGTGATTCTTTTGACAAAAAAATTTTTTCACGCTCTCCGTAATTCAATTAAGAATATTATAATAAATTTTCAGAACCTAATTCACAATTATCCGTGAGTTATTTTAATTCAAAAATTTTAAATCAATTTGTAGGCTAGAATATTGAACGGATCAATCTAAAATTTCACCTAGTTAACCTCCAAAACATCATGGAGGGCGTGAAAAAATTCTTTTTCCGAAATTCGATATAAAGTATAATTATAAATTTTATTATCAAGACATCCACTTTGGAGGTTAGGTATTTTATCGTATACAACTATTGCTGCAGCGTCGTATGAGTTGTATATATATACTTAGGCCGAGCCGAGGCCACGGTGGCCGGTGCTGCCACCAGTCGTGAGCACTGGCCTCTGCACAGTACACTGTATACACTCCAGACTCCAGCAGACAAGAAAGAAGTAACAAAGCTTTCCTCCGTGCGATGTCATTAGTCTGTACTTAGCTGTCGTGTTATTGTAATATGGTAATTTGCTTTTTTACAATATTCACGTAAAATTGTATAAAGTTCTTTTACTAGAACACTACTACACGTACATACACCTCTCTATGCGCACACGTAGACATATTTGCCAGTCTTACTGCACCTACAGAACAGATGTGTCAACGCAAAAAATAAGCAGTACCAAGTGCTAGTATTTTAGTCTGTGAGAGGATAAATATGTTACAGGGAAAGGTGGGCTTATGCACCTAACTTGTACATTTTTAGAAACTTATTTAAATAATAATGTGAAATGATTTTTTAATAACAATACATAAAATTATTATAATTTCTCAACATTTATTATTATTCTTGTTAATTGTAGCTAGTGGCCAAAATTACTACCAAAGTTTGTCGTGGGAAGGTGGCAAATAACAACTATAGTGTTTTTACAACGTTTCGGACATCCTTTATTGATTATGTCCCTCTTCAGGCAGCTAGTAACAAAGTATAACTTTTAACAACAACGTATATTAACTTAATTATGAACACATAATTTTACAAGTAACAATTAACGCTTACAAAGTGTGTATTTTTTCTTGAGTATTACGGAGAACTATCCGTTCGTCAGTGTAACGAGCATGACAAAATTTTCCTATTTATACCTATCATTAGTGTATTAGTGTGAGTGTAAGTAAAAACGCAACATGTACTGACTTAATTGTACATGTTGCATTCTTACTTACACTCACACTAATACACTAATGATAGGTATAAATAGGAAAATTTTGTCATGCTCGTTACATTGACGAACGGATAGTTCTCCGTAATACTCAGGAAAAAAAAGAAAAAAAAAAAAAATACAGACTTTGTAAGCGTTAATTGTTACTTGTAAAATTATGTGTTGATAATTAAGTTAATATACGTTGTTGTAAAAAGTTGTACTTTGTTACTAGCTGCCTGAAGAGGGACATAATCAATAAAGGATGCCCGAAACGTCGTAAAAAAACTATTGTTGTTATTTGCCACCTTCTCACGACAAACTTTGGTAGTAATTTTGGCCACTAGCTACAATTAACAAGATTATTAGACCACTACCATTAGCTGCTTTCACCAATAATTTATTATTATTAAAATTAAATAAAAAGAATGAATTGAAAGAAAAATTATTCAAATAAGTCATGGTACAATTTGTACCATGCCACACTTAACTTCTTAAATGTTTTCAAGATATTGACAAATATCAATTAAAAAAAAATTTTTTATGTCCTTTTGCCACTAAAAAGCGGACATTTTGACGGTGCTACAACGTTTTGTGCTATCTAAGCACTCATCTGTATAAATGAACTCAGGACTTGTAGAAATATTTCTTAATTTTTAAATCAAGGGCCATAAGTATTTCAGCATTGCTGCCAACTTTAATCAGAACCAAAAAATTTTCCATCTGATTGTGAGTTAGGTAGCACCTTTTGCAAGCGGCTTTTGAGTTAGAACCATTTTATTCGAAAACGACCATTTAAAAAATTTTAATAAGTCAGCTAAATCAGCGAGCTGATTAACGCAATAGTAATCATTAAAATAATTCTATTCTCTAATTTCTTCTTCTTTATAGTAGACTGGTATCCGTGAAAATACGGCCATTATTACGTAATGTCTGATTTATATTTCTCACGCACACAAGCGCTATCTCCCAAGTAGAAATTGCCTCCGGCATGTCTGACCAGATATGTTGGCCTTGAAAAGGTACGTCTATTCCGGGCCTGCACAGGCTTCTACTTTTGCTGATTCAGGAAAATGAGTTCCTGTACATGAAAATACATATAGAATAATAACGTTTTCCGCACGAACGAAACGAGAGAGAAAAGCAGGTCGTTGGAAGGGGTAACTAAGCGAAACTATTGAAGCGTTCATGGTAGTGGGAAAGAGTATCTTCGGAGGCTATTACGTGTATTACTATATATATCGAAAATAATCTAAAATACATCAAAAATCAGTATTTAAATATATATAAATAGATTTTTCGAAACTTGTTGTCATGAAATAATGTTATATTTATATAGCTACACATATTATACAAATGACATAATGAATTGTATTTGTGGTTACGCAATTATATCGTTTATTTAGTAACTTCCCGTGTTGGAGACATAGTAAAAGTATCGCTGCTTCTAGAAGTACCCGTGTCTCAGAGATGGCGCCTACAGCATGCACATAGTGAATACCACTAGAGCAGAATAATCATTAAAGTTATGATTTTGAAGTAAGAGTGGTATAAATAAACTCGGCAAAGAAGAAGAATGTGTTGAAATCCTCTCTAAGAATGATAGCCGCAAGTAGTGGCTCATTTAAAAACTCGATGTGATTCGTCATTTGAAAACAGCGAATATTTGAATTTTGAAAGAAGTACTAAATAATTTGATAGAACTACAAAAAAACATTTGATTTTTTGCTAAAAAAATGTATCTAATTATCTTATCATTTAAACTAATTAAAATTATATCATATTGGAAAATAGTATTCATAACCTCAAAAACAAAACGGTACGCGCGAAGCGCTTTTGAATTTTTCTGGTAAAAAGAAAAAAATAAAACTGATGTTGGCAAAAGAAGAATCATTGAAGATATACATAACTTGATTATTGACTTAATGATTATCTGCAAATTATTTTAAATCAGGCATTTTCCAGCCCTGTTATGGACATAATATTTTTCAATAGCTGGTCAGGGCTATAACTTCAGGCATTGTTCTCAACTGTTTACTTTGAGTGCTGCGTCTATACAAAGCCTGCATAAAGCCTCCTCACATGCCTACTCTGGGCCTGTAAAGGTGCCAGTGCTGGACCGGTCTAAGATCTTTAGGTACCAGTACAGGGCCTGATGTCACCCTAATTCGCTTTTTACTCCAGCTATGATGGTTATACTATAGTTCCAGAGCGCATGCGCCAAATATTCGAGGTTCTCGAGATATTCGAGAAAATGAACATGGCGTCGAAACAGGGGCGATATATTCACACCGGCTATTAGCTACTCTATTTTGTTTTAGCAGCGGGAATAAAAATCGTTACATATCGGCGCTGTGTGTAACTATAAACAATTCTTTACACGAATTGTGTTAAATGTTTTGCATTTTTTAGTATATACTTCTGATATGATCATATCTGTAAAGTATATCTTGTTGTTGTGATTGTTTCCCGTACATAATTGAAAGGAATCATGGGTAGTAAAAAAAACAAATCCACAACGACAAGAAAAAGAATAGCAAAAAACGCGTAAGTAATATTGACAACATTTAAAAAATTATCGCCACTGTAAATAGTCATGATTATTTCGAAAGATCCAGAGTTCTTAGGAAACGGTTCCATTTTATATAAATCAATTTCACTATATGAAAACAATAAATTATTATGCAATCATTTATATCATAGTAACCTCCATTTTGAGGTTATGTCATATAATTTTATTTCTTGGGTAATAAATCGATAGCAAGATATTTCATTGGTTTTGACCTTCTACATTATTTCTTTTACTTCAATAGCAGAGCTTGAAGTATTTTCAGTATGGAGTACACATACCCAGAGAAGAGTAGGATTTAGTATTTCGATAATAACGCGTAATTCAGAGGTAAACTCAATTGCATAAACATTGCAAAAGTTAGAAATTTAAAAAAGCCTTTGATAGACCTGCTATTGTTAAAAAAACAGTACACAACGGTCGGAAGTATAATTGCATGGAATTCCATAAGAGTTATACCGTTTTTCCACACAGCCCCTCAATTATTCCCTCAGGAGAAAGGGACACTACATAAGCGCAGCGATGCACTACCTTGTGCTGTGCTGCACCTGCTCAGGTCGTGTTGTTCGGTTACTATATTCTTATCAATCTCCATAATATAAAACTCTCATAAAAATAGAATATAGGAACGGAATGACCGGATACAAGGCCACGGCGCGGCTACAGCGCGGCTACAACGCAGCACTTATATACATTTTTTGAAACGAAAATCTATTTCAGGACTCTCAACGGTATGGTGTCATGCAGTAGATCCATGATAAAATGGTTACCTCTCTTCCGGCGAAAACTCCGCCCTCACGGTATCACATATCCTCGCGCAGACTACCTAACTGGGTGTTCTATTTCTGTTTCCACTCATTTCTTTCACAAATACCTGACAAGCGACCAACATTCTTTTGCATTTTTATTCTTTGATTATTTATCTATTCGAATTGAGGTTTTTAAACCTTACTTGTTCTTCTTTCGTAAGCGATTGTTATACTTAAAACTTACATAACCGCAATCTCCTATAATAGGGTACGTTAGAAACTCGATGTTTAGAATTATTTTATTCATAAGATGCACGATGAAAAATATTTAACAAATACTTGTAATCTTTGTTTAAATTTAGGAATAACATATAAATATTCTAAATTGTTTGCGGCATTTTTTATAAAGATATAACAGCCCTAAATAGTTTTAACAAATTAAAAATACAAATAGAAAAGAAGTTCCTAGCATGAAAGAAAACTGGATATGGTATCACAATATATAGACATATTCAGTTCATGTTAAAGTGATAATTTAACAGTTAAATAGCAATAAAGGAAACAATTCAATGCATGTTGTTAATTTAGGATGTGGAAGGCAGGGTTCTTCAAATAACCCACTCTGGTTAACAGCAACAACGTTTTATTCAATTACAGTACAGCTCTCTCTCTCTCTGATTACAACTGCTCTCGGCAGAGGACGGCGAACGAGTGAGTGCCCGCTTCGGCCGCTCGCTCCCGCTAGCTCTCCAGCTATGCTCGCGTGATGGCGCCACGCATGCGCTCTCTATTTCGTACGCTGACATAAATGTACACGTATTCTAACACGCCTCCTTACATTTATGTTTCTCGCAATTACAATATTCTTTAAATCAAATTCAATAAACTTCTCAAGTTTTCAAACCTTACTCGTTCTTTGTGACCTTCTTAAATCAGTTACTTCTTTAGCTTCATTTTCAGCATTTTCTATATTATTCAAATTTTCATTTATATTTTCTACATGTTCATTTTCTTTATCAACATTTTTATTTAAACTCTCATTTTCTAAATCACTATCATCTAAGCCAATACATATTATATCTTCCTCAACGACATCAACGTGTCTTGCAACAATGACTCTATTGTTTATCAAAACTCTATACCCTGTTACATCATAACCTATCAACGTTCCTAACTCAGCCTTCCTATCCCATTTCGAATTTCTTTTGTTTTCCGGTACTCTAACAAATACTTTACTTCCGTATAATTTTAAATGCTTCGTGTCTGGTTTTTCATTTAAAAATATCTCATAAGGAGATTTATTTCTAACTAAGGTGTTAGCAATAGTTCTATTTTTTAAATAGGCTGCGGCGCAGACTACTTCTGGCCAAAATCTTCTTTCGATCTTAGACTCAGCTAACAAACACCTTGTACTATCCATAACCGTCCTATTGTACCTTTCTGCTGTACCCTTAAGCTCATGTACATAAGGTGGACATGTTTCTATTTCAATTCCCTTTTCTCTACATAATTTATACATGTCTTTATTCAAATATTCAGTACCATTATCACACCTTAATTTCTTAATTTTCTTTCCAGTCTTATTTTCAACTAAATTTATATATTCAATAAATTTATCATGTACTTCGTCTTTAGACTTAATTGCATAAATTTTTGTTAATTTACTAAAATCATCAATAAAAGTTATGAAATACTTTTCTCCTTTATAACCTACTGTATTGTGTGGTCCATTCAAATCTGTATGTACTATTTCTAATATATCTTTCGCTCTTTTCCTATTATTCTCAAACGGGATATTGTGCATTTTGTTTTCAATACACGTAGCACATTTATAGTAATCTGATTCTATTTCGTTAGGCAAACCTTTCAAAACATGATTTTTACACATTGTTTTTAAATAGTTAAAATTAACGTGCCCTAGAGTTCTATGCCATTTTTCCTTTAAAGTCATTTTCTCATTTTTAACTGTCAAATTTGATTCTCTTGTTCTTTTTTCAATAAAACTAGTCATTTTATACATTCTATCTTTTTTCCAAGCTATCGCAATTAATTTATTATTTTTATTATAAATTTTAGCACTATCACCGATACATACCACTTTACATTTATCATAGTGTGTCCCATCAAATACTTGTAACATGAATCCTTTGTTCTCCGATGCCATCTCGCTTTCAACAGGAATTTCCTTTTTAACTTCCTTATTTTCAATATTGTAAAATTTTTCTTCACTTTCAGTTTCACTTGACTTTTCAATTTTTACTTTTGGTTCTTCTTTTACACTCATGTGTTTTCCTCTGTTCTTGCGCTTACCATGCGCTAAACTTAAAATCACTTTTCCTTTTCGTGGAATTTAAAGTGTGTTACTGCTCTCACAAGGAGAAACAGTACCGCAACTAAAAATAACGACAACAACCAAGCACTCTGCTACCATGTTGAAATAATAGGTGAGGATGGATGGGATTCTTCAAATAACCCACTCTGGTTAACAGCAACAACGTTTTATTCAATTACAGTACAGCTCTCTCTCTCTGATTACAACTGCTCTCGGCAGAGGACGGCGAACGAGTGAGTGCCCGCTTCGGCCGCTCGCTCTCGCTAGCTCTCCAGCTATGCTCGCGTGATGGCGCCACGCATGCGCTCTCTATTTCGCACGCTGACATAAATGTATACGTATTCTAACACATGTAAGTATTTTTCTAATTGCATATATTAAGAGAAAAATGAGCTAACTTGAGAAAAAGACAACTTTACTACCCTCTCCACGAATATCCCGATATAAAACACAGACGACCTATAGATGCGACCTAAAATAAGCATTTCATGGTAATTTTTGCTAAATAAATTACACATAGAACTTATGTCGGGAATATGACGCATATCGCTTCAATCTCTGACCCTTCGATTCTAGCGGGATCGCAGATCGCCAAAGGACTGCCTTCCCATTTAATTAAACGCAACATGGTATGGATGACTGCCTGATAAAATGAAAGCTCATAAATATTATGTTCCTACAACTGTTAACTACTATACACTAGATATTTTTAGCAAAACTGACCTCAAAAATAATTTCGACATTAACAAGTAACAACTTAGTTATTATTTGTGACACGTATACAATTTTTTTTTTCGCAAGCGTCCTAGATAATTACTCGAAGTGTATGAAATTAAACGTCGAATTTATCCAAAGAAATACACCGATTTTCTTAATTTATTGAACTTATTTTAAACTTTATAGCGAATGCATTTATTATTTTTATTATCTCTTCAACGAATCTCCAAACAATTATAATAATCCCGAACAAATCTCGTATAGAATTAGGTCGAAAATAAGAACCGACTCACTCCTGTCTCCGACACCTTGTTTCTGCGGGAGCGGACTGCGGAGATCGAGGAAAGCGAGCGCGGTCTCGGCTTCCATTGAATCGAGCGCGTACCCGATTGCATATGGGCGAGTTTCCCAAAAAACTGCAATACGTTAAAATGACCCTCTCTTTATAGTCGCGGGCGCGGCACAATTGAGAAAAGATAAGCCCAATAGAGGAAATATGTTATTTTTTCATTTTTTCTGCTAACCTAACCTCAAATATCATTACCCATCACATATAAACAGCTTCGGTTTGCGAAAGCGTTGAAAGATTTATGTTATATTAGTTCAAACGATCCCAACTGTACAAAAATAAGCCTACAAGTTTCTCATTCACCATACTACCCATTACTAAACTTTCATTTCCAAAATTATTTAAATTATTTATACCTTAAAAACTAATAGATTGATTATGTTGTACTAGCATTACTTCATTAATAACTCCAATATAATTTTACAAATAATTTCTGTTGTATTGAATTTTGTTAAAATTAAGAAGCGCGTAGCGCCCGTCTTCGACACCTTGTTTAACGGGAGCGGAGATCGCGGCGAGCTTGCGCCGTCTCCGCTCCCATTGAATCTACCACCCACGCGCGATGGCATAGGCCAGTTTCACATAAAACCGAAGTAAGTTCAGATCATCATCATTTTAGTGCCGCGCGCGCGACACAATTGAGAAACGTTAAGACCAATATAGAAAAGATATTATGTTTTCTCATAACCAAACCTCAATTTTCGTATTAGCTGTCATGAGCAGTTACGGTTTGAGAAAACGTTAAAACATTTTTGATACATTAGTTAACACGACGCCAACTGTATGAAATCGAGCGTCCATGTTTCGCCTTATCCATACTACTCATTTCAATTATTTAAACACTGAAACTAAAAATTTAATCTTTTTACTAACGCTACTCGAAAACTCCAATGTCATTTTTGAAAATAAATTTCGCGGCGCAGAATCACGCCAGAAATAAGATGCGCCTCACGCCCGTCTGTCACCTTAATTCGGTGGGAGCGGAGATCGCGGCGAGCTCGCGCCGTCTCCCCTCCCGTTGAATAGAGTGCACAGGCGCGGTAGCATAGGCGAGTTTCCCATAGAACGGCAGTACGTTCATATCATCATCCTTTTAGTGCCGTGCGCGCCACACAATTGAGAAACATTAAACTCAATAAAGAAAAAATGTTATTTTTTCTCCTAGCCTAACCTCAAATTTCGTATTAGCTGTCATAAGCAGTTACGGTTTGCGAAAGCGTTGAATGATTTTTGATACATTAGTTAAAACGAACCTAACTGTATGAAATCAAGCCTCCATGTTTTGCGTTATCCATAGTACTCATTGTTTAACTTTTATTCCTAAAATTATTTAAATTATTTAAACTTTGAAAGTAAATAAATTAATTTTTTACTAACGCTACTTGATAACACCAATGTAATTGTTGCAAATAAATTTCGGGGAGCTCAATTACGTCAGAAATATGAAGCACCTCGCGCCCGTCTCCGTCACCTTGTTCTGTGGGAGCGGATGTCGCGGCGAGCTCGCGCCGTCTCCGCTCCCATTGAATCGAGCGCACAGGTGCGATGGCATAGCCGAGTTTCCCATAAAACGGCAGTATGTTTAGATCATCATCCTTTTAGTGCCGGGCGCGCCACACAATTGAGAAACGTTAAGCTCAATAAAGAAAAAATGTTATTTTTTCTCCTAGCCCGACCTCAAATTTCGTATTAGCTGTCATAAGCAGTTACGGTTTGCGAAAACGTTGAATGATTTTTGATACATTAGTTAAAGCAACACCAACTGTATGAAATCGAGCCTCCAAGTCTCGCTTTCACCATACTGCTCATTGCTTAACTTTTATTCCTAAAATTATTTAAATTATTTAAACCTTGAATCTAAATAATTTCATCTTTTACTAGAGCTACTCTATAACTCCAATATAATTGTTGCAAAGAAATTTCGGGGGGGTGGAATTACGTCAGAAATATGAAGCGCCTCGCGCCCGTCTACGTCACATTGATTCTGTGGGAGCGGAGATCGCGGCAAGCTCGCGCCGTCTCCGCTCCCACTGAATCGAGCGCACAGCCGCGGTGACATGGGCGAGTTTCCCATAAAACGGCAGTACGTTTAGATCATCATCCTTTTAGTGCCGCGAGCTATACACAATTTAGAAACGTTTATTCCAATAAAGAAAAAAGTTATTTTTTCTCCTAACCTAACATCAAATTTCGTATTAGCTGTTATAAGCAGGTACGGTTGCGAAAGCGTTGAATGGTTTTTGATACATTAGTTAAAACGACCCAATCTTTTTGAAATCGCGCCTCCAAGTTCCGCGTATCCATACTACTCATTGTTTAACTTTTATTCCGAAAATTATTTATATGATTTAAACCTTGAAACTAAAGAATTTAATTTTTTACTAACGCTACTCGACAACTCCAATGTAATTTTTGCAAATAAATTTCGCGGCGCAGAATCACGTCAGAAATCAGAAGCGCCTCGCGTCCGTCCACGTTACCGTGTTCTGTGGGAGCGGAGATCGCGGCGAGCTCGCGCCGTCTCCGCTCCCATTGAATCAAGCGCACAGGCGCGATGGCATAGACGAGTATTCCATAAAACGGCAGTACGTTTAGATCATCATCCTTTTAGTTCAGCGCGCCGGACAAACGTTAAGCCTAATAATTAAATAATGTTATTTTCTCTCCTTAACCTAACCTCAAATTTCGTTTTAGCTGTGATAAGCAGGTACGGTTTGGGAAAGCATTGAATATTTTTTATTACATTAGTTAGAACGACCATAACCGTATGAAATCAAGCCTCCATGTTTCGCGTTATCCATACTACTCATTGTTTAATTTTTAATCTTAAATTATTTAAATTATTTGCTATCAATTTGCTATTAAATTTTAATGTTTATATTTAAATAATTTTGTACAAATCTGGAATCCAGTAGTAAGTGTGCTTGTCAGGTCTAACAGCCATATTTAGAATATGTATTGCATTTAATATTTACTTTAAAGATGCATGGTTGTTTATTGTACAAGCTATACAAAAAGGTGAATAAAAACTTTTTATCTATGAAGCTGATTAACGTACAAAAAGAAAAGAAGCAATAAAAACATACTAAGAATATCTTTTTTCTATATTATAATAATGAACTTCCTTCCACGATAACTTCTGGCAAAAAATTAAATTTTAAAAATTTAAAATAATTCTCTTTTTTAGTGGGATATACCGGTAGTTTTGTCAGTGGTTTTTTGGTGCACCTGATTTTCTTTTTAGAATATAATTTTTTTATATAATGTGATAGTATTAATGATTGTGTAACCATATTATGAATACCCAAATTTGAAAGGAAATTAAAGAATACAATTCTGAGTTACTCTAATGTATATTTACAGATTTAAAGGCAAATTAGTAAAATTATTCTGGTACTGGGCATTGTTCGGGTATCGGAACAGTTCCCTGCTGTACCTACAGAGTATCCAAACTCACTGCGAGCGGCGAGCGCATCAGTCGTGCCGGTGCAGCAACCGTCGCCTGTTGCTCTCCCGCAGCGTTTTCGCGGACGCTCCTGCTCCCGCTTGTTCTTTCCGATCCGAACATATGCCCGCAGTATCCTTCGGCGCACGCGCGCCGCATGGCCCGCATCGACCAACGTTCTAGTGCGCACGCGCTTCCAGACGGTCGACGGGAAACGATTTCTTCGGTGTTGAGGTTGCTGGTCTGCTGTTGTAAAAGACCATCTGCGGCTGTCCACGAGATTGGCTTCGGCGGCGATGTTGGACTTCTCTTCTGCGCTGTTAGCATACGACGGCTGCCACTCTTCGAGGTTATGTCGTTCTCTGTGTTTACAGGTGAGATCAGTGCGACTATACTTTCTGTGTCTCTGCTGTTTTCTTATATTCTATTCTTCCTAGATGTGCTACTAGAGAGAGCTGTCCTGTGGAAATTGTGCATCTTTATTCTTCAGGTCGCTGCTACTCCTTCCTCCAGATTTCAGCTGCTGCGCTGCTGATGTTTTTCGAGCCCTTAAAAATCCAGGAAGAGCCTCTACTTTAGTAAGTACAATACTGTCTGATTGAGGAGATCAGAAATTGCATACACAATCCCTCTGTATGTATTGCATTGTGTCTGGACATTCTGGTAAACTTTGAGCGAGGGTGAGGAGGTCTTAGTTGGAAATGCACATGCGCTTTTTCGACTTTTCATTCCAAATATCCTTTTCCATTCCCAACAAATATCTTGAACTTTAGACGCACTATATTATACATGCTGAGAGATAATATACCGAGTTTCAGATCTAAATAATCAGCCAGTGTGGAGATACAGCATTTTCTGTGTTTTTCAAGAAATTTTCAAGAAAAAAAATTATTTCCTCCATACTGTCTGATTGAGGAGATCTGAAATTGCATACACAATCCCTCTGTATGTATTGCATTGTGTCTGGATATTCTGGTAAACTTTGAGCGAGGGTGAGGAGATCTTAGTTGGAAATGCACATGCGCTTTTTCGACTTTTCATTCCAAATATCCCGTTCCATTCCCAACAAACATCTTGAACTTTAAACGCACTATGTTATACATGCTGAGGGATACTATATCGAGTTTCAGATCTAAATAATCAGCCAGTGCGAAGATACAGCATTTTCTGTGTTTTTCAAGAAATTTTCTAGAAAAAAAATTATTTCCTCCATACTGTCTGATTGAGGAGATCTGAAATTGCATACACAATCCCTCTGTATGTATTGCATTGTGTCTGGACATTCTGGTAAACTTTAAGAGAGGGTGAGGAGCTCTTAGTTGTAAATGCACATGCGCTTTTTCCCCCTCAATCCCCCTGAATGTATTGCATTGTGTGTTGACATTCTAATAGTATAGCCAAACCAAGCCTCCAACTTCTTTTTAATAGTATAGCCAAATCTAGTCGCCAACTTTTCATCGGTCTACTCATTTGTTCCTGGCAGTTTAATACTGCTCTCCCCATCCCCATTGCTTAATATATTATTAATATATTTTGCTTTGCCGTAGTCGAAGAGCTGCTGCAGAAGACAACACGTCTTCATATAATTGTACGCTCCTCCAGGGCAGCCAACGCAACTACCACTTCTCAAGGACATTATGTAGGAAAAGATATTGTGGAAGTGACTACGGAGGTCTGATTGATTGTAGTCTGCGCTTCTGCGACAGACCCAAGTAAGTACTTCACTGCGGATTTGGCCTTTATCCTGTAGAATAGGTGAACCTAGCCTCCAATTTTCCATCTGTCTACTCCTCTGATTCTAGCAGTTCGATACTGCTCTCCTCGTCCTCACTGCTTAATACATTATTAATATATTTTGCTTTGCCGTAGGCGAAGAGCTCCTGCAGAAGACAACCCGTCTTCACATATCATTCTATTCTCCTCGAGGGCAGCCAACGCAATTACCACTTCTCGAGGACATTATATAAGCGAAGATATTGTAGAAGTGACGGCGGAGGTCTAATAGAACGTAGTCTGCGCTCCCGCGGCAGACTCGAGTAAGTACTTCACTTCGGATTTGGCCTTTATCCTGTAGTATAGGTGAACCTAGCCTCCAATTTTTCATCTATCTACTCCTCTGTTCCTGGCAGTTCGATACTGCTCTCCTCGTCCTCACTGTTTAATACATTATTAATATATTTTGTTTTGCCGTAGGTGAAGAGCTCCTGTAGAAGACAACACGTCTTCATATACAATTATAGTCTCCCCGATGGCCACTATCGAATCTGCCACATCCCGAGGATCACCTAGGCGAACCCGACGAAGAAGTGAAAGCGAAGGTGTATTTGAAAGTAGTCCGCGTTGCCGCAACATACTGGAGTATCGCGGTATTTACGGCATACCTGACTTGTAGGTACAAAATAATCAGACTTATACCTCCCCAAAAAATAAAAATTCGGCGGGTGTAGCAGTGTTTCACACTATGAAACAACATCTCATTTATGCAGGTCTCAATCTTAAGGAGTGCCTTTCTAATCACGCGGGGCGATGCCCTAAACATCATAATTAACTGAGTCTAGAAGAAATTGACTAACCTGCATCTCTGTTTTCTATATGTTTTTTGTATTTAATCTTGAAATCGTCTATCATCAGAAACATTCTACACAAAAAGCCTTCTCTTTATAAAAAATGTCTCGCACACGGGTTTCGGAGAAATCGGACAGAATATTGGTTAAAGCATCTAGAAATGGTTAATTGTGATAAAATTCATTGATTACGTCCATCTTGATTTGAAAATGGGTGGTTAGCCAAAAGTCCCGCTATCAAAACCCCTTCAGAGAGTCTTTACAAAAAATGTCGCGCGCCAGGATTTCCGCCGAATATTAAGAAATTAAAGGGTTTCAACTATTATAAATTGGTAATTATAATTTAGTAACATGCGAATTTGCTTACTAGGTTATATTTAATCATTAAATCGTCTATAAGCAGAAAATCTTCACACAAAAATTCTTGACACGATCTTTACAAAAAATGTCGCGCACACGGGTTTCGGCGAAGAAAAGTTAAAGCGCCTAGAAATTGTTAATTATGATGCAATTTATTGATTACGTGAATCTTGATTTGGAAATGAGTGGTTGGCCGAAAGTCCTGCTATCCCTTCACAGGCTCATTACAAAAAATGCCGCTCGCTCGTATTTCAACCAAGTATAGCGAAATTACATGGTTTCAACTAATATCAATTGGTAATTATAATTTAGTTACATGCGAATTCGCTTACTAGGTTATATTCAATCTTTAAATCGTCTATCAGCAGACACTTTCTACACAAAAAGCCTTCAGATGCTTTTTACAAAAAATGTCACGCACATGGGTTCGAGGAAATCGGAAATATTGTTAAAACGTCTAGAAATGGTTAATTATGATGTAATTCTTTGATTACGTCATCTTTATTTGGGAATGGGTTGTTGGCCAAAAGTCTCGCTATCAAAAAGCCTTCATATGGTCTTTACAAAATATGTCGCGCACATGGATTTCGTTGAAATCCGGCAAAAGAATATTGTTAAAGTGTCTACAAATTGTTAATTATGATAAAATTTATTGATTACGTCCATCTTGATTTGGGAATGGGTTGTTAGTCAAAAGTCCCGCTATCAGAAACCATTCACAGGCTGTTTACAAAAAATCTCGCGCAAGCGAAATTCGGGCAAATCCGGCAGAAGAATATTGTTAAAAGATCTAGAAATTGTTAATTATGATGCAATTCGTTGATTAAGTCCATCTTGATTTGGAAATGTGTTGTTAGTCAAAAGTCCCGCTATCCAAAACCCTTCAAAGGCTCTTTACAAAAAATCTCGCGCAAACGGAATTCGGGGAAATCCGGCAGAAGAATATTGTTAAAACGTCTAGAAATTGTTAATTATGATGCAATTTGTTGATTAAGTCCATCTTGATTTGGGAATTGGTTGTTTGTCAAAAGTCCCGCTATCACAAACCTTTCACAGGCTCTTTACAAAATATGTCACGCACTTGTATTTCAACCAAGTATAGCGAAATTACATGGTTTCAACTAATATTAATTCGTAATTATAATTTAGTTACATACGAATTCGCTTACTAGGTTATATTCAATCTTTAAATCGTCTATCAGCAGACACTTTTTAAACAAAAAGCCTTCACATTTCACATGCTCTTTACAAAAAATGACACGCACACGGGTTCGAGGAAATCGGACAGAAGAACATTGTTAAATCGTCTAGAAATGGTTAATTATGATGTAATTCGTTGATTACATCATCTTTATGTGGGAATGGGTTGTGAGCCAAAAGTACCACTATCAAAAAGCCTTCACATGCTCTTTACAAAATATCTCGCGCAAACGGAATTCGGAGAAATACGGCAGAAGAATATTGTTAAAACGTCTAGAAATTCTTAATTATGATGCAATTCGTTGATTAAGTCCATCTTGATTTGGGAATGGGTTGTTGGTCAAAAGTCCCGCTATCCAAAATCCTTCACAGGCTCTTTGCAAAAAATCTCGCGCAAACGGAATTCGGGGAAATCCGGCAGAAGAATATTGTTAAAACGTCTAGAAATTGTTAATTATGATGCAATCGTTGATTAAGTCCATCTTGATTTGGGAATGGGTTTTTGTCAAAAGTCCCGCTATCAGAAACGCTTCACAGGCTCTTTACAAAATATGTCGCGCGCTCTAGGTTATATTCAATCTTTAAATCGTCTATCAGCAGACACTTTCTAAACAAAAAGCCTTCATATACTTTTTACAAAAAATGTCACGCACATGGGTTCGGGGAAATCGGACAGAACAATATTGTTAAAACATCTAGAAATGGTTAATTATGATGTAATTCGTTGATTGCGTCATCTTTAATTGGGAATGGGTTGTTTGTCAAAAGTCCCGCTATCAGAAACCATTCACAGGCTCTTTACAAAATATGTCACGCGCTTGTATTTCAACCAAGTATAGCGAAATTACATGGTTTCAACTAATATCAATTGGTAATTATAATTTAGTTACATGCGAATTCGCTTACTAGGTTATATTCAATCTTTAAATCGTCTATCAGCAGACACTTTCTACACAAAAAGCCTTCACATGCTTTTTACAAAAAATGTCACGCACATGGGTTCGGGGAAATCGGACAGAAGAATATTGTTAAAACGTCTAGAAATGGTTAATTATGATGTAATTCGTTGATTACGTCATCTTTATTTGGGAATGGGTTGTGGGCCAAAAGTCTCGCTATCAAAAAGCCTTCATATGGTCTTTACAAAATATGTCGCGCACATGGATTTCATTGAAATCCGGCAAAAGAATATTGTTAAAGCGTCTACAAATTGTTAATTATGATAAAATTTATTGATTACGTCCATCTTGATTTGGGAATGGGTTGTTAGTCAAAAGTCCCGCTATCCAAAACCCTTCACAGGCTGTTTACAAAAAATCTCGCGCAAGCGGAATTCGGGGAAATCCGGCAGAAGAATATTGTTAAAAGATCTAGAAATTATTAATTATGATGCAATTCGTTGATTAAGTCCATCTTGATTTGGGAATGGGTTGTTAGTCTAAAGTCCCGCTATCCAAAACCCTTCACAGGCTCTTTGCAAAAAATGGTGCGCACACGGATTTCGTTGAAATCCGGCAAAAGAAAAGTTAAAGCGCCTAGTAATTGTTAATTATGATGCTATTTATTGATTACGTGAATCTTGATTTGGAAATGCGTGGTTGGCCGAAAGTTCTGTTATCAAAAACCCTTAACAGGCTCATTACAAAAAATGTCGAATGCTCGTATTTTCACCAAATATTGCGAAATTATATGGTTTCAACTATTATAAATTTGTAATTATTAGTTAGTTAAATGCAAATTAGGTTATTAGTTTATATTTAATGTTAAATCGTCCATCGACAGAAACTTTCTAGACCAAAAGCCTTCACATGCTCTTTACAAAAAATTTCGCGAACACGGATTTCGGAGAAATCTGGCAAAAGAATATTGTTAAAATGTCTAGAAATTATTAATTATGATGCATTTCGTTGATTAAGTCCATCTTGATTTGGGAATGGGTTGTTAGTCAAAAGTCCGGCTATCCAAAACCCTTCACAGGCTCTTTACAAATATGTCGCCCGACCGTATTTCCGCCAAATATTGCGAATTATATTGTTTGAACTATTATAAATTAGTAATTACAATTGAGTTACATGCGAATTCTCTCACTAGGTTATATTTAATCTTTAAATCGTCTATCAGCAGAAACTTTCTGCACAAAAAAAGCCTTCACATGCTAATTACAAAAAATGTCGCCCGAAGAATATTGTCAAAACGTCTAGAAATTGTTAATGATGATGCAATTCATTGATTACGTCCATCTTGACTTGGGAATGGGTTGTTAGTCAAAAGTCCCGCTATCAAAAACCCTTCACAGGCTCTTTATCAAAAATGTCGCCCGACCGTATTTCCGCCAAATATTAATAAATTTAATGTTTTCAACAATCATAAATTGGTAATTATTGTTAGTTAAATGCAAATTTGGTTATTAGTTTGTATTTAATATTTAAATCGTCCATCGGCAGAAACTTTATATACCAAAAGCCTTCACATGCTCTTTACAAAATATGTCGCGAACACGGATTTCGGAGAAATTCATGAATTTTTCCACTTCATTATATTTAGATTACTTTTAATATAGTTTCGCATTAAGTTTTTGAAGTACGGCTTTATGATCCGAGTGTTGCGTGGTCATTTTCTCATTTTACACATCGGCATTCGCAAGATGTCACATTCGCGCAACCTGATAGAGCGTGTAAAAAAGTAGCTGAGAGGGAATGTTTTCACGCTCGCACACTTGAGTACTTTATCCCTACTATTATTGAAATATTAATGAAATCAACAAAGTAAGACTAAAATAATGCATAATTTTTCATGTTATTCATGTACATATGCAATAAATTGTAGTAGTTATAGCTTTGCTTGATTTTATTTAATACTTCTGATTATTTATTTTCCAAATTACAATTTAAAATAGTTTTAATAACTTTGTATGCTAAGGTAAAATAATGCATGATGTATATAGCTGTGGTGAATATTTAGGCTTATATGTGTATAGTTTTGGTAATGCAATTACGTAGTTAGAACTTGTGTTGTCCTTAATATCATTTAGTACTTCAAAGTACTACGAAAACATTGAAAAAAAAATTTAAAAGAAAGAAAAAAACAAAAAGGAAAACGAAAATTAAAAAGGAAAAAATAATGAAATGAATAAAGAAGCGAAAAAGAAAAGAAAATTAAAAAGAGGAAAGAAAATGAAAACGAAAAAAGAAACAAATAATAACATTATACTCGAGTGTTGATTATTGGAAATCACCTCAGAGCCAAATATAAACATAAATTTAACAAGAAAATAACATTGTAAATGCATCTAAATATTTCGATGCATATCATTATGTTATATGATTAACAAGTATAGTTCACGACTACAACTTGCAATCTTAGTATCTTTTGACAAATTTGCATGTATTTTTATAATGAATGATACTACTAATAATAATAAGTAGTAACATGTGATTATTTAGTTAGTGTCTGCCCTGTTGTTGCTTACTTAATTTAGTGCATATATTTATTGCAATATTTTAGATCTATGTAAAGTATATTACTCTATTACTCTATCTACAGGATACATATATTTTTATTATGCATCATGAGATTCACTTTCTGATCGAGTGCATAATGCCAAAAATAAATGTCTGACCTTGTAAATGTTAATTATCCTCCGAAAAATACAGTAGCAATTTACAAAATCTACTATTAAATGTAGTTTCGTTATACTGCAACATAAATGTATAGAGTATAGTAATTATACTGTACAGTAGTATGTATATAATTAGGTAGTTAGTGCATGTATTGTAGTTTATTTAACTTAGTATTTTTATATACAAAAAATGATAACATGCTAAATGCATTTTTCAAAATTGGTCTTTTATCATACGTAATATAATTACGTATTCTAAAACTAACAAGTTGAGTAAAAAAAAACAACATATTTTAGAACAATACATATACAAATTCTGAAAAGAATAGCATATGCTTGGAATCGAAAACTGCAACTTTATAGCTAGGCCTGTTGGATGCGTGATAAATGAGTGGTCAGTTTAGTACGTGCATTTTTTAATTTTACTTTGTACTTTTACACACTACAAAAATTTGATAATATCCTAAATGTATTTCTTAAAATTATGCTTATATTGTTATAATATAATGTATAATATTGTTAAACTTTTCAATGGAATCATAAATTGTATAAGGAAGGAAATAATATCGTAAATGGATAACAAATTTTAAAAATTCGACAAATAATATTACAGTCAGTTACATACCGACAATCAGGTATTGTAATTATATTTATAATAACATTGAAGCTGTTCATATACTTATGATTTAGTATAACAATTATATGACGAAACAAGAAAATAATAAATTAAAAAATTGTAAACACAAGAAATAAACAAGTAACACTAGTAACGAAATTGTACTTGAATAATAAAACTGACATGGATATTTTATGTTTCATTCATGATGCGTATACGCCATATTTTCGACAGTATATGATACATAATTTGAAGGCATGATCTATTATAAATAAATTTTCATGCTAAGTTAAGGATATGTAATTATTATTTCAAAATTATTTTCATCAATTTCATTTATTGACATAACCTTAAAACTTATAAAAATGTTTAAATATGTGAAGCAGTTATCAATTCGAACCTCCAAGTAAAATTGCAAGCGTTCCAAATTATACGTGAACAATTAACGGGATTAGTCTTAGCCTCCAAAAAACAGGAAAATTGAAAAGTATAATTTCGATTATTGGTTCATAATAAAAACTAAGTAATAATGAAACGATAAGAAATGTATAACTAAAAAAGAGAAGTATTAAATTTATTTTTTAATAAATAATGAATATAAAAAAATAGTGTTCATAGTGTAAGTATGTACGCCATCTGTGAGCATTTGTCTGAACCAGATGTTATGCTCGCAGACGAATCACATTAGTAGGGCTATCTACTATTTAAAACGAAAACTTGGCTACCATCTTTTTACCGACTGAGCCCTATAGCGAATTTTGTTGAGTATCACTTGGCCTTAAAGTCCATATTTCCAACTCAAGATGAGAAAAAGTACTTTAAATTATGGTTTTCCCTGTTTATTGCAGGATTCCACAACTTTTCACCAGATACTAGGTAATAATTGGTAAAAACAGGCATTTCTAGCATAAACCTACGTTATTTGGGAAAAAGAAATACACCAATCTAAATTTCCGGCGTTTGAATACCAAAAAGTGCTTTAAATCATGGTTTTCCCTGTTTGTTGCAGGATTTCACACACTTTTCACCATATACTAGGAAAATATTGGTCAAAACGGGCATTTCTAGCATAAACCTACGTTATTTTGAGAAAAAGGACGGGTCAAATCTAAATTTCCCGCGTTTCAATGACAATAAGTGCTTTAAATCATGATTTTCCCTATTTGTTGCAGGATTTCACACACTTTTCACCATATACTAGGAAAATATTCGTAAAACAATGTACTTTGCCGCGAACCCACGATATTTAGAGAATACCAATTATAAAAGTCCATATTTCCAACACACGAATAGAAAAAGTACTTTAAATTATAGTTTTCCCTGTTTATTGCAGGATTTCACACACTTTTCACCATGTACTAGGAAAATATTGGTAAAAACAGGCATTTCTAGCAAACCTACGTTATTTTGAGAAAAAGAACAAATCAAATCTAAATTTCCGGCGTTTGAATGCCAATAATTACTTTAAATCATGGTTTTCCCTTTTTTTCAAAGATTCCACACACTTTTCACCGTATACCAGGAAAATATTGGTAAAACAATGTATTTTATCGTGAACACACGATATTTAGAGGACACCAATTATAAAAGTCAATTATTTCCAATTCAAGAAGAAAAGAAGTACTTCGAATTATGGTTATCCCTGTTTATGGCAGGATTCCACCCACTTTTCACCATATATTAGGAAAATATACGTAAAAACAGGCACTTATAGCATAAACCTACGTTATTTTGAGAAAACGAACCAAACAAATCTAAATTTCCAGCGTTTGAATACCAGTGAGTGCTTCAAATCATGGTTTTCCCCGTTTTTCGCAGGATTTCAAACACTTTTCATCATATACTAGGAAAATATTGATAAAACAATGTATTTTATCGTGAATCCGCGATATTTAGAGGATGCCAATTATAAAAGTCCATATTTCCAACTCACGAAGAGAAAAAGTACTTTAAATTATGGTTTTTCCTGTTTATTGCAGGATCCCACGTACGTTTCGCCATATACTAGGAAAATATTGTTAAAAACAGGCATTTTTCACCATATATTAGGAAAATATTGGTAAGAACAGGGAATTCTGGCATAAACCTACGTTATTTTGAGATAAAGAAAGAAACAAATCTAAATTTGCGGCTTTTGAATACCAATAAGTGCTTTAAATCATGGTTTTCACTGTTTGTAGCAGAATACCACACACTTTTCACGCTATACTAGGAAAATATTGGTAAAAACAGGTATTTCTAGCATAAACCTACGTTATTTTGATAAAAAGAATGAATCAAATCTAAATTTCCGGCGTTTGAATGCCAATTAGTGCTTTAAATCATGGTTTTCCCTGTTTGTTGCTGGATTCCACACACTTTTCACCATACTCTAGGAAAATATTGGTAAAACAATGTATTTTATCGTGAACCCACGTAATTTAGAGGATACCAATTATAAAAGTCCATATTTCCAACTCAAGATGAGAAAAACTACTATAAATTATGGGTTTCCCTGATTATTACAGGATTCCACACACTTTTCAGCATATACTAGGAAAATATTGGTAAAGCAGGCATTTCTAGCATAAATCTACGTTATTTTGAGAAAAAGAACGAAAGAAATCTAAATTTCGGGCGTTTGAATACCAGTGAGTGCGTTATATAATCGTTTTCTCTGTTTGTTGCAGGATTCCGCGCACTTTTCACCATATACTAGGAAATATTGGTAAAAACAGGTATTTCTAGCATAAACCTACGTTATTTTGAGAAAAAGGACCGATCAAATCAAAATTTCCGGCTTTTGAATGACAATAAGTGCTTTAAATCATGGTTTTCCATGTTTGTTGCAGGATTCCACACACTTTTCCGCATATACTAGGAAAATATTGGTAACACAGGCATTTCTAGCATAAACCTACGTTATTTTGAGAAAAAGAATGACACCAATCTAAATTTCCGGCGTTTGAATACCAACAAGTGCTTTAAATCATGGTTTTCCAATATTAGTAAAGACAGGCATTTCTAGCATAAACCTACGTTATTTTGAGAAAACGAACGAATCAAATCTAAATTTCCGGCGTTTGAATACCAGTGAGTGCTTCAAATCATGGTTTTCCCTGTTAGTTGCAGGATTCCACACACTTTTCACGGTATACCAGGAAAATATTGATAAAACAATGTATCTTATCGTGAACCCACGCTATTTAGAGGATACAAATTATAAAAGTCCATATTTCCAATTCACGAATAGAAAAAGTACTTTAAATTATGGTTTTCCCTGTTTATTGCAGGATTCCACTTACGTTTCGCCATATACTAGGAACATATTGTTATAAACAGGCATTTCCAGCATAAACCTATGTTATTTTGAGAAAAAGAACGAAATAAATCTAAATTTCCGGCGTTTGAATGCCAATAAGTGCTTTCCCTGTTGAAAATATCCATGTGGATTTTACATTGATTTCCACATGGAATCCATATGGAATCCATATGGAATCTATACGGATTCCATATGGATTCCACGTCGATTCCATGTGGAAATCAGTCCCAAATCGTCCTGTGGATTTCCACATGGAATACCATATAGATTTCTATATGAATTTTTCTACAAACATTTGTAAAACAAAATCCGTATGGATTTCCATGTAGATATCCATGGAGAAATCCAGATAAAAACGATATGATCCATATAGATTTCCATATGGATTTTCATGTGGTAATTTAAATGTTTATAAAAATGTTTATTTATAAAATTTATGCAATTGGTTGTTGCAGGATTCCACACACTTTTCAACATATTCTAGGACAATATTGGTAAAACAATGTGTTTTATCGTGAACTCACGATAGTTAGAGGATACCAATTATAAAAATCCATATTTCCAACACACGCAGAGAAATAGTACTTTAAATTATGGTTTTCCCTGTTTATTGCAGGATTCCACGCACTGTTCACCATATACTAGGAAAATATTGGTAAAAACATGCATTTTTAACCATATATTAGGAAAATATTGGTAAAAACAGGAATTTCTATCATAAACCTACATTATTTTGAGAAAAAGAACGAAAGAAATCCAAATTTCCGGCTTTTGAATACCAATAAGTGTTAAGTCAAAATGACTTAGGTCTATGCTAAAAATGCCTGTTTTTGTCAATATTTTGCTAGTATATGGTGAAAAGTGCGTGCTATCATGAAAAAACAGCGAAAAACCATTATTTCCGGTACTTTTCTTTCTTAATCTGCTGGAAATATGGATTGGGATCATTGCTTTCCCAAAATGACGAAGATCTATGCTAAATATGCCTATTTTTACCAATATTTTCCAATTATATGGTGAAAAGTACGTTGTATCCAGAAAAAAACATCTAAAACCATGATTTTCAGTACTTTTTGTTCCCATTCTGCTGGAAAATATGGATTTGGTCATTGTTTTCCTCAAAATCTCGAAGTTTTATGCTAAGTAAGCCAATTTTTACATATCTTTTCCAATTATATGTCGAAAAGTACGTTGTATCCTGAAAAAAACAGCGAAAAACCATGATTAGCGGAACTTTTTCTTCTTCATCTTCTGGAAATATGGATTTCGATCATTGTTTTCGTCAAAATAACTTAGTTGTATGCTAAAAATGCATGTTTTTATCAATATTTTCCAATTATATGGTGAAAAGTACGTTGTACCTTGAAAAAAACAGCGAAAAACCATGATTTTCAGTACTTTTTCTACTTAATCTTCTGGAAATATGGATTTTCATCATTGTTTTCGCCTAAATAACCTAGGTCTATGCTAACAATGTCTGTTTTAACAATATTTTCCAATTATATGGTGAAAAGTACGTTGTATCCTGAGAAAAACAGCGAAATATCATGATTTTCAGTAATTTATGTTCTTAATCTGCTGGGCATGTGGATTTCGATCATTGTTTTCTTCAACATAACTTTGATCTATGCTAACAATGCCTGTTTTTGCCAATATTTTCCTAGTATATGGTGAAACGTATGTTGTATCTTGAAAAAAACAGCGAAATACAATGATTTTCAGTACTTTTTGTTCTTAATCTGCTGGACATGTGGATTTCGATCATTGATTTAGTCAAAATAACTTAGCTCTATGCTAAAAATGCCTGTTTTTACCAATATTTTTCTAGTATATGGTGAAAAGTGCGTGGTATCCTGCAAAAAACAGCGAAAAACCATGATTTTCGGTACTTTTAGTTCTTACTCTGCTGGAAATATGGATTTCTATCATTGTTTTCCTTAAAATAACTCAGCTCTATGTTAAAAAGGTCTGTTTTTACCAATATTTTCCTAGTATATGGTGAAAAGTGCGTGGTATCCTGCCAAAAACAGCGAAAAACCATGATTTTCAGTACTTTTTGTTCTGAACCTGCTGTAAATATTTATTTCGATCATTGTTTTCGTCAAAATAACTTAGGTCTACTCTAAAAATGCCTGTTTTTACCAATATTTTCCTAGTAAGAAGTGCATTTTATTCTGCAAAAAACTGCGAAAAACCATGATTTCCGGTACTGTTTGTTCTTAATCTGCTGGAAATATGGATTTGGTAATTGTTTTCCACAAAATCACGAAGTTTTGTGCTAAATAAGCCTATTTTTACATATTTTTTCCAATTATATGTTGAAAAGAACGTTGAGTGCTGAAAAAAAACAGTGAAAAACCATGATTTTCAGTACTTTTTGTTCTTAATCTGCTGAAAATATGGATTTGGATCATTCTTTTGCCTAAAATGGCGAAGTATTATGCTAATTATGTCTATTTTTACCAAAATATATGGTGAAAGGTATGTTGTATCCTGAGAAAAAAAGAAAAACCACGATTTTTAGTACTTTTTGTCCTTAATCTACTGGAAATATGGATTTCGATCTTTGTTTTCGTCTAAATAACTTAGGTCTATGCTAAAAATTCCTGGTTCTACCAATATTTTCCAAGAATATGGTGAAAAGTGCGATGTATCCCGCAAACAACAGCGAAAAACCATGATTTTAGATACTTTTTGTTCTTAATCTGCTGGAAATATGGATTTCTATTATTGTTTTCCTCATAATAACTTAGGTCTATGCTAAAAATGCCTGTTTTTACCAATATTTTCCTAGTATATAGAGAAAAGAACGTGGAATCATGAGAAAAACAGCGATAAACCATGATTTTCTGTCCTGTTTGCTCGTTAAACGCAGGAAATATGGATTTGGATCATTGTTATACGCAAAATAACGTGTTTTTATGCCATAGATGACGGATTTTACCAATATTTTCCTAAGACATGGTGTAAAATGTCTGTTTTCACCAATATTTTCCTAGTATATGGTGAAAAGAGCGTGGGATCCTGCAAAAAACAGCGAAATACCATGATTTTCAGTACTTTTTGGAACTCAATCGCAGTAAATTTGGAATTAGTTCGGTGGTTTTCTCAAACTAACGTAGGTTTATGATAGACATGACTGTTTTTACCAATATTTTCCTAAAATATGGTGAAAAGTGCTTGGTATCCTGCAAAAAACAGTGAAAAACCATGATTTTCGGTACCTTTTGTTCTTGATCTGCTGGAAATAAGGATTTCCATCATTGTTTTCGTAAAAATAACAAATAAATAAGTTTTGTTCTAAATATGCCTGCATTTACCAATATTTTCCTAGTATATGGTGAACAGTGCGTGTTATTCTGCAAAAAACAGCGAAAAACCATTATTTTCGGTACTTTTTGTTCATAATCTGCTGGAAATTTGATTTGGATCACTGTTTTCCTCCAAACAACGAAGTTTTGTTCTAAATGTGCCAGTTTTTATGTATCTTTTTCCAAGTATATGTTGAAAAGTAGGTTATATCCTGTAAAAAACCGCGAAAAACCATGATTTTCAGTACTTTTTGTTCTTAATCTGCTGGAAATATGATTTGATCATTGCTGTCGTCGAAATAGCTTAGGTCTATGCAAAAATGGATTTTTTTAACATTATTTTCCTAGTATATGGTGAACAGTAGGATGTATCCAGAAAAACACGGTGATAAACTATGATTTCCAGTACTTTTTGTTCCTATTCTGCTGCAGAGTACGGATTTGCTCATTGTTTTCCTCAAAATCACGAAGCCTTATGCTAAATAAGCATATTTTTACATTTCTTTTCCAATTATATGTCGAAAAGTACGTTGTATCCTGAAAAAAACAGCGAAAAACCGTGATTTCTGGAACTTTTTCTTTTTCATCTTCTGGAAATATGGACTTCGATCATTGTTTTCGTCAAACTAACTTAGGTCTATGTTAAAAATGCATGTTTTTACCAATATTTCCCAAGTATATGTTGAAAAGTACGATGAATCCTAAAAAAAACAGTGAAAAACCATGATTTTCAGTACTTTTTGTTTTTAATCAGCTGGGAATATGGATTTGGATCATTGTTTTCCCTAAAATGGCGACGTTTTATGCTAATCCTGCCTATTTTTACCAATGTTTTCCAAATATATGGTGAAAGGTATGTTGTATCCTGAGAAAAAAACGAAAAACCATGATTTTCAGTACTTTTAGTTTTTATTCTGCTGGAAATATGGATTTCGATCATTGTTTTCGTCTAAATAACCTAGATCTATGCTAACGACGCCTGTTTTTACGAATATTTCCTAGTCTATGGTGAAAAGTGCGTGGAATCCTGCAAATAACAGGGAAAAAAATGATTGTCAGTACTTTTTGGAATTCAGACGCATTAAATTTCGATTTGGTTCGGTGGTTTTCTCAAACTAACGTAGGTTTATGAAAGAAATGACTGTTTTTACCAATATTAGCCTTAAATATGGTAAGAAGTCTGTGGATCCCTACAAAAAAAAGAAAAACCATGATTTTCAGTACTTTTTGTTCTTAATCTGCTGGGAAAATGGATTTGGATCATTGTTTTCCCTAAAATGGCGAAGTTTTATGCTAAATATGCCTATTTTTACCAATATTTTCCAAATATACGGTGAAAGGTTGTTGTATCCTAAGAAAAAAACGATAAACCATTATTTTCAACGAACCAAATCGAAATTTCCTTCGTTTGAATACCAAGAATTACGAAAATCTATTTATTACCAGTTTTTTAAAGGTAAATATTGGTAAAAACAGGCATATTTAGTATAAACCTACATTATTTTGAGGAAAACAGTGATAAGAATGCATATTACCATCTTATGAAGTACAAAAAGTACAGATAATCATGGTTTCTCTTTTTTTTGCAGGATTCCACGAACTCTTCACCATATGTTACAAAAATATTGGTAGAAACAAGCATTTCTATCATAAACATAGTTGATTTTGATAAAAACTATGAACCAAATCGAAATTTCCTCCGTTTGATTACCAAATATTACGAAAATCAATTTTTTACAAGTTTTTTGCAGGATTCCACGCACAATTCACCATATACAAGATAAATATTGGTAAAAACGGGCATATTTAGTATAAACCTACATTATTTTGAGGAAAATAATGATAAGAATGCATATTTCCATCTTATTAAGTACCAAAAGTACAGATAATCATGTTTTCTCTT
This sequence comes from Torymus aiolomorphi, assembly GCA_036365515.1. Lineage (NCBI taxonomy): Eukaryota > Metazoa > Arthropoda > Insecta > Hymenoptera > Torymidae > Torymus > Torymus aiolomorphi. The sequence continues at coordinate 139,828,323 of CM070873.1, forward strand.
TTTTTTGCAGGATTCCACACACTTTACGCAATATTTTAGGAAAATATTGGTAAAATCAGTCATTTATATTATAAACCTACGTTATTTAGAGAAAAACTATGAACCAAATCGAAATTTCCTTCGTTTCAATACCAAAAGTTACGAAAATCAATTTTTTACCAGATTTTTCAGGATTCCACGCACATTTCACCATATACCAGGAAAACATTGGAAAAAACTGGCATATTTAGTATAAAACTTAATTTCCAGCTCATGAAGAGCAAAAAGTACTTTAAATCATGGGTTCCCACGTTTTTTACAGGATTCCACTAACATTTCACCATACACTAGGTAAATATTGGTAAAAACAGGCATATTTAGTATAAAACTTATTTTCCAGCTCCCTAAAAGCAAAAAATACTTTAAATCACTGTTTTGCCCGTTTTTTGTAGGGTACGACGCACTCTGCACTATGTACTAGGAAAATATAGGTAATAACAGGCATTTTTCACCATATATTAGAAAAATATTGGTAAAAACAAGCATTTCTATCATAAACCTACTTTATGTTGATAAAGACTATGAACCAAATCGAAATTTCCTTCGTTTCAATACCAAAAATTACGAGAATCAATTTATTACCAGTTTTTTGTAGGATTCCACGCACATTTCACCATATACAAGGTAAATATTGGTAAAAACAGGCATATTTAGTATAAAACTACATTATGTTGAGGAAAACAATGATAAGAATGCATATTTCCACCTTATTAAGTACAAAAAGTACAGATAATCATGTTTTCTCTTTTTTCCAGCATTCCACGCACTTTTCGCCATATTTTAAGAAAATATTGGTAAAAACAGACAGATTTAGTATAAAACATATTTTCCAGCTCATTAAGAGCAGAAAGTACGTTAAATCATAGTTTTCCATGTTTTTTACAGGATTCCACCCACATTTCACCATATACTAGATAACTATTGGTAAAAACAGGCATATTTACTATAAAACTACATTATTTTGAGTAAAACAATGATAAGAATGCATATTTCCATCTTATTAAGTACAAAAAGCATAGATAATCATGTTTTCTCTTTCTTTTTGCAGGATTCCACGAACTTTTCACCATATTTTAGGAAAATATTGGTAAAAATAGGCATTTCTAGCATAAACCTACGTCATTTTGAGAAAACGAACGAAACAAATCTATATTTCCGGCGTTTGAATACCAGTGAGTGCTTCAAATCATGGTTTTCCCTGTTTGTTGCAGGATTCCACACACTACTCACCGTATACTAGGAAAATATTGATAAAACAATGTTTCTTATCGTGAACCCACTACATTTAGGGGATACCTATAATAAAAGTCCATATTTCCAAGTCAAGAAGATAAAAAATACTTTAAATTATGGTTTTCTCTGTTTATTGCAGGATTCCACACACTTTTCACCATATGCTAGGAAAATATTGGTAAAACAATGTATTTTATTGTGAACCCACGATATTTAGAGGATACCAAATATAAACGTCCATATTTCCAATTTAAGAAGGGAAAATGTACCTGAAATTTTGGCTTTTCCTGTTTATTGCAGGATTTCACGCACTATTCACCATATTCTAAGAAAATATTGGTAAAAACAGGCATTTCCAGCATAAACCTGTGTTATTTTGAGAAAAAGAACGAAATAAATCTAAATTTCCGGCGTTTGAATGCCAATAAGTGCTTTAAATCATGGTTTTCCCTGGTTGCTGCAGGATTCCACACACGTTTCAACATATTCTAGGAAAATATTGGTTAAACAATGTATTTTATCGTGAACCCACGATATTTAGAGGATACGAATTATAAAAGTCCATATTTCCAACTCACGCAGAGGAATAGTACTTTAAATTATGGTTTTCCCTGTTTATTGCAGGATTCCACGCACTGTTCACCATATACTAGGAAAATATTGGTAAAAACAGGCATTTCTCACCATATATTAGGAAAATATTGGTAAAAACATGCATTTTTAACCATATATTAGGGAAGTATTGGCAAAAACAGGCATTTCTATCATAAACCTACATTATTTTGAGAAAAAGAACGAAACAAATCCACATTTCCGGCTTTTGAATACCAATAAGTGCTAAGTCAAAATGACTTAGGTCTATGCTAGAAATGCCTGTTTTTGTCAATATTTTGCTAGTATATGGTGAAAAGTGCGTGGTATCCTGAAAAAACAGCGAAAAACCATGATTTCCGATACTTTTTATTCTTAACTTGCTGGAAATATGGGTTTGGATCATTGCTTTCCTCAAAATGACGAAGATCTATGCTAAATATGCCTGGTTTTACCAATATTTTCTTAGTGTATAGAGAAAAGCGCGTACAACCATGAGAAAAGCAGCGAAAAATCATGATTTTCAGTACTCTTTGTTCTTAGTCTGCTGGAAATATGAATTTCGATCACTGTTTTCGTCAAAATAACTTAGGTCTATGCTAAAAATGCATGTTTCTATGAATATTTTCCAATTATATGGTGAAAAGTACGTTGTACCTTGAAAAAAACAGGGAAAAACCATGATTTTCAGTACTTCTTGTACTTAATCTGCTGAAAATATGTATTACGACCATAGTTTTCGTCAAAATAACTTAGGTCTATGATAAAAATGCCTGTTTCTACCAATAGTTTCCTAGTATATAGTGATAAGTGCGTGGTATCCTGCAAAAAACAGCAAAAACCATGATTTTCTGTACTTTTTGTTCTTATCCTGCTGTAAATATTTATTTCGAACACTGTTTTCGTCAAAATAACTTAGGTCTAATCTAAAAATGCCTATTTTTACCAATACTTTCCTAGTAAAAAGTGCGTTTTATGCTGCAAAAAAAGGCGAAAAACCATGATTTCCGGTACTGTTTTTTCTTAATCTGCTGGAAATATGGATTTTGATCATTGCTTTCCTCAAAATGACGAAGTTCTATGCTAAATATGCCAGTTTTTACCAATATTTTCCAGTTATATGGTGAAAAGTACGTTGTATCCTGAAAAAAATATTGGAAACCATGATTTTCAGTACTTTTTGTTCCCATTCTGCTGGGAAATATGGATGTGGTCATTGTATTCGTCTAAATAACCTAGGTCTATGCCAACAATGCCTGTTTTTACCAATATTTTCCAATTATATGGTGAAAAGTACGTTGTATCCTGAAAAAAAACAGCGAATACCATGATTTTCAGTACCTTTTGTTCTTTATCTGGTGGACATGTGGATTTCCATCATTGTTCTCGTCAAAATAACTTAGGTCTATGCTAAAAATTTCTGTTCTTACGAATAGTTTCCTAATATATGGTGAAGAATGCCTGTTTCTACCAATATTTTCCTAAAATAATGTGATAAGTGCGTTGTATCCTGCAAAAAAAAGAAATACCATGATTTTCAGTACTTTTTGTTCTTAATCAGATGGAAATATGGATTTTTATCATTGTTTTCCTCAATATATAGTATGATCACGATAAAATCTCTGTTTTTACCAATTTTTTCCTAGCAAACGGACAAAAGAGCGTGGAATCGTTGGAAACACAGCGAAAAACCATGATTTTCTGACCAGTTTGCACTCCAATCGCAGGAAATATGGATTTGGATCATTCTTTTCCGCAAAATAAGGTAGTTTTCGCTAGAAATGAATGGCTTTGGATATGGATTGCGGTTTTTCTCAAAAAAACGTATGTTTATGCTAGAATTGCCTGTTTTTACCAATATTTTCCTATTATATGGAAAAAAGTGCGTGGAATTCTGCAAAAAATTACGAAAACCCATGTTTTTCAGTACTATTTGTTATTAATCGGCTGGAAATATGGATTTTTATTATTGTTTTCCAGAAAATATTGTCGGTTTACGTTAAACTGCCTGCTTTTACAAATATTTTCCCAGTATATAGAGAAAAGACATGGAATCATGAGAAAAACAGCGATAAACCATGAATTTCAGACCTGTTAGCTCGTTAAACGCTCGAAATATGGATTTGGATCATTGTTCTACGCAAAATAAGGTAGTTTTATGCCATAAATACCGGATTTTACCAATATATTCCTAATACATTGTGTAAAATGTCTGTTTTCACCAATATTTTCCTAAAATATGGTGAAAAGTTCGTTGTATCCTGAAAAAAACAGCGAAAAACCATGATTTTCAGTACCTTTTGTACTTACTTTGCGGGAAATATGGATTTCGATCATTGTTTTCGTCAAAATAGCTTAGGTCTATGCTAAAAATGCCTGTTTTTATAAATATTTTGCTAGTATATGGTGAAAAGTGCGTTGAATCATGAAAGAAACTGTAAAAACCATGATTTTCAGTACTTTTTGTTCTTAATCTGCTGGAAATATGAATTTGGGTCACTGTTTTCCCTAAAATGGCGAAGTTTTATGCTAAATATGCCTATTTTTACCAATATTTTCCTAGTATATGGTGAAAAGTGCGTTGTATCGGGCAAGAAACAGCGAAAAACCATGATTTTCGGTACCTTTTGTTCTTGACCTGCTTGAAATATGGATTTCCGTCATTGTTTTCGTCAAAATAGCTTAGGTGTATGCTAAAAATGCCTGTTTTTAACAATATTTTCCTAGTATTTGGTGAAAAGAGCGTGGGATCCTGCAAGAAACTGCGAAAAACCATGATTTTCGGTACTTTTTGTACTTCATCTGTTGGAAATATCGATTTGGAACATTGTTTTCCACAAAATAACGAAGTTTTGTCCTAAATATGCCTGTTTTTACCAATATTTTCCTAGTATATGGTGAAAAGTGCGTGGTATCCTGCAAAAAGCAACGAAAAACCATGATATTCGGTACTTTTTGATCTTAATCTGCTGGAAATATTTATTTCCATCATAGTTCTCGTCTAAATAACTTAGGTAAAGCTACAAATATCTGTTTTTACCAATATTTACCAAGTGTATGGTGAAAAGTACGTTATATTCTGAAAAAAAAACAGCGAAAAACCATGATTTTCAGTACTTTTTGTTCTTAATCTGACGGAAATATGGATTTCGATCATTGTTTTCGTCAAAATAACTTATGTGTATACTAAAAGTGCATGTTTTTACCAATATTTTCCAATTATATTGTGAAAAGTGCGTGGTATCCTGCAAAAAACAGCGGAAAACCATGATTTTCGGTCATTTTTGTTATTAATCTGTTGGAAATATCGATTTGGATCATTGTTTTACTCAAAATGACGAAGTTTTATGCTAAAAACGCCTGTTTCTGCCAATATTTTCCTAGTATATGGTGAAAAGTGCGTGGTATTCTGCAAAAAACAGCGAAAAACCATGATTTTCGGTAGTTTTTGTTCTTAATCCGCTGGAAATAAGGATTTGGATCATTGTTTTCCTCAAAATGACGAAGTTTTGTCCTAAATATGCCTGTTGTTAACAATATTTTCCTATTATATGGTGAAAAGTTTGTGTTGTCCTGCAAAAAATGCGAAAACCATGATTTTCGGTACTTTTTGTTCTTAATCTGCTGGAAATAAGGATTTGGATCATTGTTTTCCTCAAATTGACGAAGTTTTGTCCTAAATATGCATGTTTTTACCAATATTTTCCATTTAGTATCCTGCAAAAAACACGGATAAAAATGTTTGTCAGTACTTTTTGGTATCCAAATGCAGGAAATTTCGATTTGGTTCGTTGTTTTTCTCAAAATAACGTAGTTTATGATAGAAATGGCTGTTTCTACCTACAGTTTCCTAATATGTGGAAAAAGTGCCCGTTTTTACCAATATCTTCCTTGTATATGGTGAAAAGTGTGTGGAACCCTGCAGCAAACAGGGAAAACCATGATTTAAAGTACTTTTTGCCCTTAATGAGTTGGAAAATAAGTTTTATACTAAATATGACTGTTTTTACCAATATTTCCTAGTCTATAATGAAAAGTGCGTGGAATCCTGCAAAAAACAGGGAAAAAAATGGTTGTCAGTACTTTTTGGAATTCAAACGCATTAAATTTCGGTTTGGTTCTGTGGTTTTCTCAAACTAACGTAGGTTTATAGATTTATATATAGAAATGACTGTTTTTATCAATATTTTCCTAAAATATGGTAAAAAGTCTATGGATCCCTGCAACAAAAAAGAAAAACCATGATTTTCAGTACTTTTTGTTCTTAAACGGCTGGAAATATGGAATTTTATCATTGTTTTCCTCAAAAATAGTAGGTTCACTATAAAATGGTTGTTTTTACCAATTTTTTCCTGGTAAATGGTGAAAAGAGCGAGGAATCGTGCGAGAAACAGCGAAAAACCATGGTTTTCTAACCTGTTTGCAGTCCAATCGCAGGAAATATGGATTTGGATCATTCTTTTCCGCAAAATAAGGTAGTTTTATGCCATAAATGCCGGATTTTACCAATATTTTCCTAATACATGGTGCAAAATGTCTGTTTTTACCAACATTTTCCAAGTTATGGTGAAAAGTACGCTGTATCATGAAAAAAACATCGAAAAACCATGATTTTCGGAACTTTTTCTTCTTCATCTTCCGGAAATATGAATACGATAATTATTTTCGTCAAAATAACTTAGGTCTATGTTAAAAATGCATGTTTTTACCAATATTTCCCAAGTATATGTAGAAAATTACGTTGAATCCAGAAAAAAACAGTGAAAAACCATGATTTTCAGTGCTTTTGGTTTTTAATCTGCTGGGAAAATGGATTTGGATCATTGTATTCCCTAAAATGGCGAAGTTTTATGCTAAATATGCCTATTTTTACCAATATTTTCTAAATATATGGTGACAGGTATGTTGTATCCTGAGAAAAAAACGAAAATCCATGATTGTCAGTACTTTTTGTTTTTACTCTGCTGGAAATATGGATTTCGATCATTGCTTTCGTCTAAATAACCAAGGTCTATGCTAACAATGCCTGTTTTTACCAATATTTTCCAATTATATGGTGAAAAAAGCGTGGGATCCTGCAAAAAACAGCGAAAAACCATGTTTTTGCTTACCTATTGTTCTTGATCTGCTGGAAATATGGATTTCCATCATTGTTTTCGGCAAAATAGCTTAGGTCTATGCTAAAAATGCCTGTTTTACCAATATTTTCCTAGTATTTGGTGAAAAGAGCGTGGGATCCTGCAAGAAACGGCAAAAAACCATGATTTTCGGTAGTTTTTGTGCTTAATCTGTTTGAAATATAGTTTGGCATCATTGTTTTCCTCAAAATAACGCAGTTTTGTGCTAAATATGCCTGATACCACGTACTTTTTACCGTATACTAGGAAAAGACCACGCACTTTTCACCATATCATTGGAAAATATTGGTAAAAACAGATATTAGCAGCTTAAACTAAGTCTTTTGACGAAAACAATGATGCAAATCCATATTTCCAGCAGATTAAGAATAAAAAGTACTGAAAAGCATGGTTTTTACTGTTTTTTTCAGGATTCAACGTACTCTTCAACATATACTTGGGAAATATTGGTAAAGACATGCATTTTTAGCATAGACCTAAGTTATTTTGACGAAAACAATGATCGAAATCCATATTTCCAGAAGATGAAGAAGATAAAGTTCCGGAAATCATGGTTTTTCGCGGTTTTTTCAGGATACAACGTACTTTTCGACATATAATTGGAAAAGATATGTAAAAATTGGCTTATTTAGCATAAAATTTCGTTATTTTGAGGAAAACAATTACCAAGTCCATATTTTCCAGCAGAACGGGAACAAAAAGTACTGAAAATCATGGTTTTCGATGTTTTTTTCAGGACACAACGTACTTTTCACCATATAATTGGAAAATAATGGTAAAAACAGGCATATTTAGCATAGAATTTCGTCATTTTGAGGAAAGCCATGATCCAAATCCATATTTCCAGCAGATTAAGAACAATCAGTACCGGAAATCACGGTTGTTCGCGGTTTTTTGCAGCATAAAACGCACTTTTTACTAGGAAAGTATTGGTAAAAAACGGCATTTTTAGATTAGACCTACGTTATTTTGACGAAAACAATGTTCGAAATAAATATTTACAGCAGGATAAGAACAAAAAGTACGGAAAATCATGGTTCTTGCTGTTTTTTGCAGGATACCACGCACTTTTCACCATATACTAGGAAAATATTGTTAGAGACAGGCATTTTTATCATAGACCTAAGTTATTTTGACGGGATCGATGGTCGTACTCCATATTTTCAGCAGATTAAGAACCAAAAGTATTGAAAATCATGGTTTTTCACTGTTTTTTTCAGGATTTAACGTACTTTTCAACATATACTTCGGAAATATTGGTAGAAACATGCATTTTTAACATAGACCTAAGTTATTTTACAAATACCATGATCGAAATCCATATTTCCAGAAGATGAAGAAGAAAAAGTTCCAGAAATCAAGGTTTTTCGCTGTTTCTTTCAGGATAGAACATACTTTTCGACATATAATGAGAAAAGATATGTAAAAATAGACTTATTTAGCATAAAACTTCGTGATTTTGAGGAAAACAATGACCAAATCCATATTCTCCAGCATAATAGGAACAAAAAGACTGAAAATCATGGTTTTTCGATGTTTTTTTCAGGATACAGCATACTTTTGACCATATACTAGCAAAATATTTATAAAAACAGCCATTTTTAGCATAGACCTAAGTTATTTTGACGAAAACAATGATCGAAATAAATATTTCCAGCAGACTAAGAACAAAAGTACTATGAATCTTGGTTTTTCACGGTTTTTCCAGGATACCACGTACTTTTCACCATATGCTAGGAAAATATTGGTAGAAACAGGCAATTTTAGCTTCAAACTTCGCCATTTTAGAGAAAACAATGACCCAAATCGATATTTCCAGCAGATTAATAACAAAAATCACCGATAATCATGGTTTTTCGCAGTTTTTTGCAGGATACCACGCACTTATCACCATATAATTGGAAAATAATGGTTAAAACATGCACTTTCAGCATACACCTAAGTTATTTTGACGAAAACAATGATCGAAATCCATATTTCCAGCAGATTAAGAACAAAAAGTACTGAAAATCTTGGTTTTTCGTTTTTTTCTCAGGATACAACATACCTTTCACCATATATTTGGAAAATATTGGTAAAAATAGGCATATTTAGCATAAAACTTCGCCATTTTAGAGAAAACAATGACCCAAATCCATATTTCCAGCAGATTAAGAACAAAAAGTAATGAAAATCATGGTTTTTTCTGTTTTTTTCGGGATTCAACGTACTTTTCAACATATACTTGGGAAATATTGGTAAAAACATCCATTTTTATCATAGAACTAAGTTATTTTGATGAAGACAATGATGGAAATTCATATTTCCAGACGATGATGAAGAAAAAGTTCCGGAAATCATGGTTTTTCGCTGTTTTTTTCAGGATACAATGTACTTTTCGACATATAATTGGAAAAGATATGTAAAAATTCGGTTATTTAGCATAAAACTGCGTGATTTTGAGGAAAAAAATTACCAAATCCATATTCTGCAGCAGAATAGGAACAAAAAGTACTGAAAATCATGGTTTTTCGATGTTTTTATCAAGATACAACATACATTTCACCATATACTTGGAAAATATTGGTAAAAACAGTCATTTCTATCGTAAACCTACGTTAATTTGAGAAAACCACAGAACCAATTTGAAATTTACTGCGTTTGAATTCCAAAAAGTACTGAAAATCATGGTATTTCGCTGTTTTTTGCAGGATTCCACGCACTTTTCACCATATACTAGGAAAATATTGGTAAAAACAGACATTTTACACCATCTATTAGGAAAATATTGGTAAAATCCGGCATTTATGGCATAAAACTACCTTATTTTGCGTATAACAATGATCCAAATCCATATTTCCTGCATTTAACGATCAAACAGGTCTTAAAAACCATGGTTTATCGCTGTTTTTCTCATGATTCCACGCTCTTCTCTCTATGTACTAGGAAAATAGTGGTAAAAGCTGGCATTTTAACGTAAACCTACAATATTTTCAGGAAAACAATAATAAAAATCCTTATTTCTAGCCGATTAAGAACAAAAAGTACTGAATAACATGGTTGTTCGTTGTTTTCTGCATAATTTCACGCACTATTCTCCACATAATAGGAAAATATTTGTAAAAGCAGGCAATTCTATCATAAACATACGTTTTTTTGGGAAAAACAGCAATCCAAATCAAAAGCCATTCATTTCCATCGATAACTACCTTATTTTGCGGAAAACAATGAAATAAATCTATAATTCCTGCGTTTAAAGAGCAACCAGGACTGAAAATCATGGTTTTTCGCTGTTTTTCGCACGATTCCACCCCCTTCTCTCCATCTAATCGGAAAATATTGTTAAAAACAGGCAATGCCTGAATAAACCTTTGCTATTTTAGAAAAACACCGATCTCAATCCAACGCCGGTCATTTTTAGCATAAAACCACATTAGTTTGCGGAAAACAAGGAACCAAATCAATATTTCCTGCGATTGGAGTGCAAACAGGTCAGAAAATCATGGCTTATCGCTGTTTTTCGCTCGATTCCACTCTCTTTTCTCCATTTACTAGGAAAATATTGGTAAAAACAGCCATTTTATCGTGAATCTACTATATTTTGAGGAAAAAAATGATAAAAATCCATATTTCCAGTTGATTAAGAACAAAAAGTACTGAAAACATGGTTTTTCTTTTTTTTGCAGAGATCCACGAACTTTTTACCATATTTTAGGAAAATATTCGAAAAAACAGTCATTTCTATCATATGTGACGAGGAGCACGCATTATAGCCTTGCCCTCGTCGCCTCGCATTCCTCGTTGCCCGCGCTGGCCAGAGCCCGGCGGTCATCGAACACCGGTCGTAGGAAGAACCAAGCAGAGGGTCGGAATGTAACTTCGAGCAGCGTTGGTAATGCGGAGGTGGACGTAATGGTGGACGCGTTTGTACCTGCAAACACGACGATTAGCGGGGTGCAGCAGCAGGCGCACACAGGGGTAGACAGTGGTCGCCCTAGTAGTGCACTGCCGGCTGCACAGACCATGGCTCCCCGGGGAATGATTAGCACTCCGAGAAGTGCTGGGAATCGCAACACCGGTGGATTTAAAGGGCGTTGCTTCTTGTGCCAAAATGTAGGTCACAGACAGAGCGAGTGTTCACTTCCCGTCTGTTATGCATGTGGCCAGCCAGGGCATTACGCGAAGGAGTGTACCCAGGGGCGCAGAGTGCCAGGGACGTCACAGCCGACGGGGGCGACGGGTAATAGTCCGGGAGTATGACGGAGCATTCTGCTCGCGGAAACGGAGGTAGGGATGCTAGGGTACTTAGGAGAGGGTGTAGAGGCAGGGCGCTCTCAGCAGTTGACGTGCGGTGGCTATGATTGGAGGGAAAGACGCGAGATACTTCGTGAGATTCAAGTGACATTGAATCCCGAATTAATCGCACCCGTGCTGAATGTGGATCATGAAGCCGGCACGCCTGCTGAAGGTGAGAGTAGCGCAGTACCAGCTGCACCCACGGAGGGCTGGCTAGAGAAGGCCCGAGTGAGACTGGCAGCGCTAAGAAGCGTAACGAGTAAGGAGGCTGCGCGTCCCGAGGATGAGAGGGAGCGCGTAGCATTGCGAGACGTGCACAGAGCCCTGGATAAAGAGCCTGTTCGCGTGCCACTGAGCAGTCAGCTGAGCACCGAACAGGATAGCGAGCAGATTGCGGAGATGGATGTAGAAAACCGCAAACTGATAACTGTTAGCCTGGGAGGGCGACTGTTTAAAGCGTTGCTGGATTCGGGAGCGATGGTGTCGTTGGTAGGAGCGGAGATCGCGAATTTGTGTAGAACGCGACTAGTACCGTCGTCAATGATCGTGCGCGGAGTAAATGGAGGAGCATTGCGCGTGTTTGGAAAAATAAGGTTTATGCTGGAAATAGGTGGACAGGCGAAACCGCTAGAAGTGCGCGCGATTGAGGGAATCGATCACCAGATGATTTTAGGGATCGATTTTTGTCGATTGTGGGAGTTAGAGATTAAATTCGCGGAACGGATTTGGCGCGTGGGTGGTGGAGAATTTAGAGAGTTCGCTGGTCGAATTATGTACCTGTAATTATGGAGTGTGCGGGCATCTCGAACACCAGCGAAATAGAGAGAGAGCGCATAACGCGCCTGGTAGAGAGCATCGTGCCGCCACCCGATGCGACACTTGGTTACACCACTCTGATTACACATCAAATTGAGGTGAACAGCTCGCGTCCGGTGAGATGTGCGCCGCGGTGCATGTCTCCCAGAATGCTAGAGATCGCACAAGAGGAAGTGCGAAGGATGTTGTCAGAGTGTGTGATCGAGCCGTCGGCGAGTGATTCGTGTAGCGCGCCGCTGATAGTGAAAAAGGCGAGCGGCGGGAACCGATTTTGCATTGATTTTCGCAAACTTAACAAGGTCAGGCGCCCGGACACGTATCCAATGCCGAGCGTCGACGCAACTCTAGATCGGTTACGCGACGTACGTTATATTAGCAAAATAGATTTGCGCCAGGCTTATTTTCAAGTATTGTTGGATGAGGCAAGAAGGAAGTATACAGCATTCGCGGTGCAGGGCTCGGGATTGTGGCAGTTTCGGCGGATGGCGTTCGGCTTAATTAACGGACCTGCAACTTTTTCTAGATTAATGGACGCGCTATTTGGACCGGAATGTCAGCCGCACGTGTTTGGATATTTAGATAACGTAATAGTTATCACGAGAACATTCGAAGAGCATCTATATTGGCTGGATTTTGTATTACGGCGTATTGTGGATGCGGGGCTCGCGATTAGTTTTGAAAAATCAGAGTTTTGCTGCCAGCAGGTTGCGTATTTAGGCTATTTGTTGGACGCGGAGGGGCTGCGCCCGAATCCAGAATGTGTCGCACCCTTGCTTAATTATCCTGCGCCGAATAATGTCAAACAATTGAGAAGGTTTTTAGGTATGGTTGGATGGTACTCGCGATTTATACGGAGCGAGAGAGAGATTAAATTACCGCTAACGAAGCTGCTCCGCAAGGAACAGGAGTGGGAATGGGGTGAGTGCGAGCAGGAAGCTTTCGAAAGATTGAAAGGGCGAGCAGGAAGCCTTCGAAAAAGTGCACGATTTTGTGCCGCGCTGCGTAGAGTGCCAGCAGTATAAATGCAGCAATCTGCACCGCAGGGTCTGATGGGAAAACGCGTGGTAGAGAGGCCCTCGGCGGTCGTCGCGGCGGATGTGATGGAGCTTCCGCGTAGTAAAAATCAATTTAAATATGTCTTGGTTTTCCAAGACCTTTTCACACGTTGGGTAGAACTCAAACCACTCCATTCTGCCGACGCGAGTGCCGTCTCGAGCGCTATGGAGGAGCTGATTCTGTTTAGGTGGGAAACTCCAGACTACTTCCTGACAGATAACGGGAAGGAGTTTGTGTATAAACACTTAGACAAAATTCTCATAGAGTACGGAATTAAACACATAACAATGCCCCCCTATCACTCACAGAGCGACCCGGTCGAGGGCACGAACCGCACACTCAAAACGATGATAGCGACTTTTGTGGATGCGGACCACAAGAGTTGGGATAAAATTTTGCACGCGTTTAGGCACGCAATTAATACCGCAACACAAGCTACGACGAGGGTTTCCCCAGCGTTTTTAAATTTCGGGAGGCAGCCTAAACCGGTAGAAAGTTTGAGGAGGGAAGTTGAATCGAGAGAGGGGTTGGTTCGAATAGACCCCACGGAATGGCAAGATCGGTTGAAAAGGCTAGATGCACTCCGAGATCTGGTGGCCAGGCATATCGACTCCGAGCAAGAGCGGCAGAAACAATATTATGATAAACGCAGGAGACACGTGGAATTGTTTGTAGGTGATTTAGTGTTGCGGAAGCAACGCTCGCTCTCAAATGCCGCACGCGCGTTCTCGGCAAAGTTAGATATGAGATATGCCGGGCCATACAAGATTTTGGAAGTACTCTCGCCGGAGATGTATGTGTTATAAACGAGCTCGAAGAAACAGACTGCGAAAGCGCACGTTTCGGAGTTAAAAAAATGTTTATCACCGAGAAATGCAAAGTAGGTCAATTTTAGGGTTTGTGAGAGTGCATGTTGAAAGTGTGATGGTGATTACTGTTTTTTTTTGTTGTGTTTTTTGCGTATGGATGAATTGACGCAACGAGAGAAAATGTTGTTTAGTTCACAGGTGTAGGTCAACTGCTGTCGGAGAGGACAGCGGCGTAAATGGACGCCGATAAAGAGCCGGAGGGGGCCCGGGAAGCCCCGACGGGTAGCGAGGCAGGGGAGCGCGGCGGAGTTGCGATGGCTGGCGTAGCCGCAGTCGCGACGAGCGTTGCAGCCCCCTGTATGAGAGCTGTTGAGGAGGACGTGTACGTCCTTCCCGAGGCCGATTGAGCGAGAGGCCGGAACCCCTCGGCCGAGAAGGAACACTGGAGGATCCGAACCCGCAACCTCCAGTGCTCACCGGGATTGTCGGTATCGAGAGAGGCGAGCCTGATTCCTTCCATATGGAATGGGTTGGGGGACCAGTCTCCTCGGCGAGACTGATCGAGCGCCTCCGAGACCCGACAGGGATGCGCGGTGTCCAGCGAGCGGAGCGTACGCAGAACGCTTACGCTCGCGGGAACATCGCGCCGGCCGGGTTCTGGGAGGATGAACGCCACCGGGAGAACGAGGAGCGGGCTGGTTCAGGGAGAAGGAGGAGGAAAAAGAAGGGCAAGGGCCCGAACTTCCAGAAGGAAGATATTGTGTCGGTGCTGTTTAGCGCCGCCAGAGCCGCAGCCTTCAACCGAACGCCAGACGCTCGCGTCTGAGGAGCCCATGCCGTGCTCCAGCCTAGGCACGACCTATGAAAGGTTTTGCCAGAGCTTGCGCCGGTTGTCTCCAGCGACGCAGGAGCGGTTGAAGGGAGTTTGGAGGGGGGAGCAGGTTTGCTCGTCGGATTCGTCTGACTGAGCAGCCTGCCCAACATAGAGAGCTCGTCCTGGGGTTTTCCCAGAATCCAGGGTGCGAGATGCAGAGGCGCCAAGGCGCATAGAGAGGCGAGAGCAGGTCGACCGACATATAAGTGAGTATGGGAACATTAGAAAATTGTGCATGTGTTGTTTTACGAGTGCATGTATAATAGGAGAATGTACGGACAATTTGTATAAAAAAAAAAAAAAAAAAAAAATTTATGAGTAAAGTTACGTTAACACGGATAGCTGAGTTACACGCGCACACGAGCGCAGCATCTTATATTTGGAAAATATTGGTAAAAATAGGCATTTTATCGTGAACCTATGATATTTTGAGGAAAACAATGATAAAAATCCATCTTTCCAGATGATTAAGAACAAAAAGTACTGAAAATCATGGTTTTTCTTTTTTTTGCAGGGATCCACAGACTTTTTACCATATTTTAGGAAAATATTGGTAAAAACATTCATTTCTATCATAAACCTACGTTAGTTTGAGAAAACCACCGAACTAAATTGAAATTTAATACGTTTGAATTCCAAAAAGTACTGACAATCATTTTTTCCCTCTTTTTTGCAGGATACCACGCACTTTTCACAATATTTTAGGAAAATATTGGTAAAAACAGGCATTTTTAGAATAGACCTAAGTTATTTTGATGAAAACAATGATCGAAATAAATATTTCCAGCAGGTTAAGAACAAAAAGTACTGAAAATCGTGGTTTTTCGCTGTTTTTTGCAGAATACCACCCACTTTTCACCATATACTAGGAAAATATTAGTAGAAACAGGCATTTTTATCATAGCCCTATGTTATTTTACGGAAACCATGGTCGTAATCCATATTTCCAGCAGATTAAGAACCAAAAGTACCGAGAATCATGGTTTTTCGCTGTTTTTTTCAGGATACAAAGTACTTTTCATCATATACTTGAAAAATATTAATAATAACAGTCTTATTTAATACAAAACTTCGTCATTTTGAGGAAAGCAATGATCCAAATCCACATTTCCCGCAGATTAAGAACAAAAACTAACAAAAATCGTGGTTTTTCGCCGTATTTTGCAGGATCCCACGTACTTTTTACCATATACTAGGAAAATATTGGTAAAAACAGACATTTTACACCATGTAATAGGAAAATGTTGGTAATATACGGCATATATGGCATAAAACTACCTTCTTTTGCGTATAACAATGATACAAATCCGTATTTCCTGCGTTTAACGAGCAAACAGGTCTGAAAATCATGGTTTTTCGCTGTTTTTCTCATGGTTCCACGCGCTTTTCTCTATATATTAGGAAAATATTGGAAAAAGCAGGCATTTTAACGTAAACCTACTATATTCTCAGGAAAACAATAATAAAAATCCATATTTTCAGCCGATTAAGAACAAAAAGTACTGAAAATCATGATTGTTCGTTGTTTTTTGCAGAATTCCAAGCACTTTTCTCCATATAATAGGAAAATATTGGTAAAAATATTGGTAAAAACAGACTTTTTTAGCATAGACCTAAGCTATTTTGACGGAAACAATGATCGAAATCCATATATCCCGCAGATTAAGAACAAAAAGTACGGAAAATCATGGTTTTTTGCTGTTTTTTTCAGGATACAACGAACTTTTCACCATATTTTAGGAAAATATTGGTAAAAGCAGGGATTTTAACGTAGACCTACAATATTTTCAGGAAAACAGTAATAAAAATCCATATTTCCAGCCGATTAAGAACAAATAGTACTGAAAAACATGGTCGTTAGTCGTTTTTCGCAGAATTCCACGCACTTTTCTCCATATAATAGGAACATATTAGTAAAAACAGGCAATTCTAAGATAAACATACGTTTTGTTTGAGAAAAACAGAAATCCAAAGCCATTCATTTCTAGCGAAAACTACCTTATTTTGCAGGAAACAATGATATAAATCCATAATTCCTGCGTTTAAAGAGCAAACAGAACTGAAAATCTTGGTTTTTCGCTGTTTTTCGCACGATTCCACCCTCTTTTCTCAATCTAATAGGAAAATATTGTTAAAAACATGCATTTCTGGAATATACCTTTGTTATTTTAGAAAAACATCGAACCCAATCTAAAGTCGTTTTTAGCATAAAGCCACCTTATTTTGCGGAAAACAATGATCCAAATACATATTTCCTGCGATTGGAGTGCAAACAGTTCAGAAAATCATGGTTTTTCGCTGTTCTTCGCACGATTGCACGCTCATTTCTCCATTTACTACGAAAATATTGGTAAAAACAGCCATTTTATCGTGAACCTACTATATTTTGAGGAAAACAATGATAAAAATCCATATTTCCAGCTGATTAAGAACAAAAAGTACTGAATATCATGGTTTTTCTTTTTTTTGCAGGACTCCACGCACTTTTCACCATATACTAGAAAAATATTGGTAAAAACAGGCATTTTTAGCATAGACCTAAGTTATTTTGACGAAAAAAATGATCGAAATCCATATTTCCAGTAGATTAAGGACAAAAAGTACTGAAAATCATGGTTTTTCGTTTTTTTCTCAGGATACAACATACCTTTCACCATATATTTGGAAAATATTGGTAAAATAGGCATATTTAGCATAAAACTTCGTCATTTTAGGGAAAACAATGACCCAAATCCATATATCCAGCAGATTAAGAACAAAAAGTAATGAAAATCATGGTTCTTTCTGTTTTTTTCAGGCTACAACGTACTTTTCGACATATAATTGGAAAAGATATGTAAAAATAGGCTTATTTAGCATAAAACTTCGTGATTTTGAGGAAAACAATGACCAAATCCATATTCTCCAGCCGAATAGAAACAAAAAGTACTGAAAATCATGGTTTTTCGATGTTTTTATCAGGATACAACATACTTTTCACCATATACTTGGAAAATATTGTTAAAAACAGGCATATTTAGCATAGAACTTCGTCATTTTGAGGAAAGCAATGATCCAAATCCATATTTCCAGCAGATTAAGAACAAAAAGTACCGAATATCATTGTTTTTTCGCTGCTTTTTGCAGGATACCACGCACTTTTCACCCTATACTATGAAAATATTGGTACATTCAGGCATATTTAGCACAAAACTTCGTTATCTTGAGGAAAACAATGACCCCAATCCATATTTCCAGCAGATTAAGAACAAAAAGTACCGAAAATCATGGTTTTCCACTGTTCTTTTCAGGATACAACGTACTCAGCCTATAATTGGAAAATATTGGTAAAAACAGGCATTGTTAGTATAGGCCTAGGTTATTTAGACGAAAACAATGATCGAAATCCATATTTCCAGCAGGTTAAGAACAAAAGTACTGAAAATCATGCTTTTTCGCTGTTTTTTTTCAGGATACAACGTACTTTACATCATACACTTGGTAAATATTGGTAAATACAGATATTTGTAGCTTAACCTAAGTTATTTAGACGAAAACTATGATGGAAATAAATATTTCCAGCAGATTAAGAACAAAAAGTACCGAATATCATGGTTTTTCGCTGCTTTTTTCAGGATACCACGCACTTTTCACCATATACTAGGAAAATATTGGTAAAAACAGGCATACTTAAGACAGAACTTCGTTTTTTTAAGGAAAACAATGATCCAAATCCATATTTCCAACAGATTAAATACAAAAAGTACCGAAAATCATGGTTTTTCGCAGCTTCTTGCAGGAACCCACGCCCTCTTCACCTAATACTAGGAAAATATTGGTAAAACTGGCATTTTTAGCATACATCAGAGCTATTTTGATGAAAATAATGATGGAAATCCATATTTCCAGCAGATCAAGAACAATAGGTACCGAAAAACATGGTTTTTCGCTGTTTTTTGCAGGATCCCACGCTCTTTTCACAATATAATTGGAAAATATTGGTAAAAACAGGCTTTGTTAGCATAGACCTAGGTTATTTAGAGGAAAACAATGATTGAAATACATATTTCCAGCGGAGTAAAAAAAAAGGTACTGAAAATCATGGTTTTGCGTTTTTTTCTCAGGATACAACATACCTTTCGCTGTATATTTGGAAAATATTGGAAAAAATAGGCATAATTAGCATAAAACTTCGCCGTTTTAGGGAAAACAATGATCCAAAACCATATTCCCAGCAGATTAAAAACAAAAAGAAGTGAAAATCATGGTTTTTCACTGTTTTTTTCAGGATTCAACGTACGTTTCAACATATACTTGGGAAATATTGGTAAAAACATGCATTTTTAACATAGACCTAAGTTATTTTGACGAAAACAATGTTTGAAATCCATATTTCGAGAAGAGGAAGAAGAAAAAGTTCCAGAAATTATGGTTTTTCGCTGTTTTTTTCAGGATACAACGTACTTTTCGACATATAATTGGAAAAGATATGTAAAAATAGGCTTATTTAGCATAAAACTTCATGATTTTGAGGAAAACAATGACCAAATTCATATTCTCCGGCAGAATAGGAACAAATAATACTGAAAATCATGGTATTTTGCTGTTTTTTGCAGGATCCCACGCACTTTTCACCATATACTAGGAAAATATTGGTAAAAACAGACATTTTACACCATGTATTACGAAAATATTGGTAAAATCCGGCATTTATGGCATAAAACTACCTTATTTTGCGTATAACAATGGCCCAAATCCATATGTCCTGCGTTTAACTAGCAAACAGATCTGAAAATCATGGAGTCTCGCTGTTTTTCTCATGATTCCACGCGCTTTTCTCTATATACTAGGGAAATATTGGTAAAAGCAGGTATTTTAACGTTAACCTACAATATTTTCAGGAGAACAATAATAAAAATCCATTTTACCAGCCGATTAAGAACAAAAAGTACCGAAAATCATGGTATTTCGCGATTTTTTTCAGGATACACCGTACTGTTCATCATATACATGGAAAATGTTGGTAAAAACAGGCATATTTAGCATAAAATTTCGCCATTGTGAGGAAAGCAATAATCCAAATACATATTTCCGCAGGCTAAGAACAAAAAGTACCGAAAATCATGGTTTTTCGCTTTTTATTGCAGGACACCACGCACTTTTCACCATATACTAGGAAAATATTGGTAAAACCAGGCATATTTAGCATGAAACTTCGTCATTTTGACGAAAACAATGATTCAAATCCATATCTCCAGCAGACTAAGAACAGAAAGTACCGAAAATCATGATTTTTCGCTGTTTTTCGCAGGATACCACGCACTTTTCACCATATACTTGGAAAATATTGGTAGAACCAGGAATTATTAGCATAGACCTAAGCTATTTTGACGAAAAGAATGATCGAAATCCATATTTCGAGGAGATTAAGTACAAAAAGTACTGAAAATCATCGTTTTTCGCTGTTTTTTTCAAGGTACAACGTAATTTTCGCCATATAATTGGAAAATATTGATAAAAACATGCATTTTTAGCAGACAACTAAGTTATTTTGACGAAAACAATGATCGAAATCCATATTTCCAGCAGATTAAGTACTAAAAGTACTGAAAATCATGGTTTTTCGCTGTTTTTTCAGAATACAACGTACTTTTCACCGTATACTTGGAAAATATTGGTAAAAACAGATATTAGCAACTTAAACTAAGTTATTCTGACGAAAACAATGATGGAAGTCCATATTTCCAGCAGATCAAGAACAAAAGGTACCGAAAATCATGGTTTTTCGCTGTTTACACAGGTTCCCACGCTCTTTTCACCATATACTAGGAAATATTGATAAAAACAGGCATTTTTAGCATAGACCTAAGCTATTTTGACGAAAACCATGATGGAAATCCATATTTCCAGCAGATTAATAAGAAAAAGTACCGAAAATCATGGTTTTTCGCTGTTTTTTCAGGATACAACGTACTTTTCGACAAATAATTGGTAAAGATATGTAAAAATAGGCTTATTTAGCATAAAACTTCGTAATTTTGAGGAAAAAAATGAGCAAATCCATATTCTCCAGCAGATTAAGAACAAAAAGTACCGAATATCAGGGTTTTCCGCTGCTTTTTGCAGGATACCACGCACTTTTCACCATATACTACGAAAATATTGGTAAAAACCATGATTTTCAGTACTTTTTGTTCTTTGTCTGCTGGAAATATGGATTTCGATAATTGTTTTGGTTAAAATAATTTAGGTCTATGATAAAAATGCCTGTTTCTACCAATATTTTTATAGTATATGGTAAAAAGTGCGTGGTATCCTGCACAAAGCAACGAAAAACCATGATTTTCAGTACTTTTAGTTCTTAATCTGCTGGAAATATGGATTTGGATCATTGTTTATCACAAAAAGACGAAGTTTTATGCTAAATATGTCTGTTTTTACAAATATTTTTCTTGTATATGGTGAAAAGTTCGTGGTATCCTGCACAAAACAGCGAATAACCATGATTTTCGGTACTTTATGTTCGTAATCTACTGGAAATATGGATGTGGATCATTGTGTCCCTCCAATCCACGAAGTTTTATGGTAAATATTCCTGTTTTTAGCAATATTTTCCAAGTATATGTTGCTAAGTTCTTTGTATCCTGAAAAAAACAGAGAAAAACCATGATTTTCAGTAGCTTTTGTACTTAATCTGCTGGAAATGTGGATTTCGATCATTGTTTTCTTCAACATAACTTTGGTCTATGCTAAAAATGCCTTCTTTTGCCAATATTTTCATAGTATATGGTGAAAAGTACGTTGTATCCGGAAAAAAACAGCGAAATACCATGATTTTCAGTACTTTTTGTTCTTAATCTGCTGGACATGTGGATTTCGATCATTGTTTTCGTCAAAATAACTTAGCTCTATGCTAATAATACCTGTTTTTACCAATATTTTTCTTGTATTTGGTGAAAAGTGCGTGGAATCCTGCAAAAAACAGCGAAAAACATTATTTTCATTACCTTTTGGTATTCAATTGCAGGAAATTTCGATTTGTTTCCTTGTTTTTCTCAGAATAACGTAGGTTAATGATAGAAATGCCTATTTTTACCTGCAGTTTCCTAATATGTGGAGAAAAATGCCCATTTTTACCAATATCTACCTAGTATATGGTGAAAAGTTTTGTGGAACCCTGCAAAAAACAGGGAAAACCATGATTTAAAGTACTTTTTGCTCTTAATGAGTTGGAAAATAAGTTTTATACTACGTATGACTGGTTTTACCAATATTTCCTAGTCTATGGGGAAAAGTCCGTGGATCCCTCCAAAAGAAAGAAAAACCATGATATTCACTACTTTTTGTTCCTATTCAGCTGGAAATATGGATTTTTATCATTGTTTTCCGCAAAATAAGGTAGTTTTCGCTAGAAATGAATGGCTTTGTATTTGGATTGCGGTTTCTCTCAAAAAAACGTATGTTTGTGCTAGAATTGACTGTTTTTACCAATATTTTCCTATTATACGGAGAAAAGTGCGTGGAGTTCTGCAAAAAACAACGAATAACCATGATTTTCAGTACTTTTTGTTCCCATTCTGCTGGAAAATATGGATTTGGTCATTATTTTCCTCAAAATCACGAAGTTTTATGCTAAGTAAGCCAATTTTTACATATCTCTTCCAATTATATGTCGAAAAGTACGTTGTATCCTGAAAAAAATATCGAGAAACCATGATTTCCAGAACATTTTCTTCTTCATCTTCTGGAAATATGGATTTCGATCATTGTTTTCGTCAAAATAACTTAGGTCTATGCTCAAAATGCATGTTTTTACCAATACTTCCCAAGTATATGTTGAAAAGTACGTTGAACCCTGAAAAAAACAGAAAAACCATGATTCTCAGTACTTTTTGTTCTTAATCTGCTGGAAATATGGATTTGGGTCATTGTTTTCCCTAAAATGGCGAAGTTTTATGCTAAATATGCATATTTTTACCAATATTTTCCAAATATATGGTGAAAGGTATGTTGTATTCCGAGAAAAAAAAAGAAAAACCATGATTTTCAGTACCTTTTGTTCTTAATCTGCTGGAAATCTGGATTTCGATCATTGTTTTCGTCAAAATAACTTAGGTCCATGCAAAAAATGCCTGTTTTTACCAATATTTTTCTAGTATATGGTGAAAAGTGCGTGTTGTCCTGCAAAAAATACGACAAACCATGATCTTCGGTACTTTTTATTCTTAATCTGCTGGAAATATGGATTTCGATCAGTGTTTTCGTCTAAATAACCTAGGTGTATACTAACAATGCCTGTTTTAACAATATTTTCCAATTATATGGTGAAAAGTATATTGTATCCTGAAAAAAACAACGAAATACCATGATTTTCAGTACTTTTTGTTCTTAATCTGCTGGACATGTGAATTTCGATCATTGTTTTCGTCAAAATAACTTATGTCTATGCAGAAAACGCCTGTTTTTACCAATATTTTTCTAGTATATGGTGAGAAGTGCGTGTTGTCTTGCAAAAAATGCGACAAACCATACTCTTCGGTACTTTTTGTTCTTAATCTGCTGGAAATATGGTTTACGATCATTGTCTTCGTCAAAATAACTTAGGTCTATGCTAAAAATGCCTGTTTTTATAAATATTCTTCTGGTATATGGTGAAAAGTGCGTGGTAACCTGTGAAAACAGCGAAAAACCATGATATTCGGTACTTTTTGTTCATAATCTGCTGGAAATATTTATTTCCATCATAGTTTTCGTCTAAATAACTTAGGTTAAGCTACAAATATCTGTTTTTACCAATTTTTACCAAGTGTATGGTGAAAAGTACGTTATAACCTGAAAAAAAAACCGCGAAAAACCATGATTTTCAGTACTTTTTGTTCTTAATCTTCTGGAAATATGGATTTCTATCATTGTTTGCGTCTAAATAACTTAGTTGTATGCTAAAAATGCATGTTTTTATCAATATTTTCCAATTATATGGTGAAAAGTACGTTGTACCTTGAAAAAAACAGCGAAAAACCATGATTCTCAGTACTTTTTCTACTTAATAATCTGGAAATATGGATTTCGATCAGTGATTTCGTCTAAAAAACATAGGTGTATGCTAACAATGCCTGTTTTAACAATATTTTCCAATTATATGGTGAAAAGTATATTGTATCCTGAAACAAACAGCAAAATACCATGATTTTCAGTACTTTTTGTTCTTAATCTGCTGGACATGTGGATTTCGATCATTGTTTTCGTCAAAATACCTTAGGTCTATGCAAAAAATGCCTGTTTTTACCAATATTTTTCTAGTATTTGGTGAAAAGTGAGTGGAATCCTGCAATAAACAGGGAAAACCATAATTCAAAGTACTTTTTCTCTTCGTGAGTTGGAAATATGGACTTTTATAATTGGCATCCCCTAAATATCGCGGATTCACTATAAAATACATTGTTCTATCAATATTTTCCTAGTATACGGTGAAAAGTGCCCGGAATCCTGCAATAAACAGGGAAAACCATTATTTGAAGCACTCACTGGTTTTCAAACGCCGGAAATTTAGATATGTTTCGTTCTTTTTCTAAAAATAACGTAGGTTTATGCTAGAAATGCCTGTATTTACCAATATCTTCCTAATATATGGTGAAAAGTACGTAGAACCCTGTTATAAACTGGGAAACCCATAATTTAAAGTACTTTTTCTTTTCGTTAGTTGCAAATATGGACTTTTATAATTGCCATCCTCTAAATATCGCGGACTCACGATAAAATACATTGCTCTATCAACATTTTCCTAGTATACGGTGAAAAGTGTGTGGAATCCTGCAACAAATAGGAAAAACCATGATTTAAAGCACTCACTGGTATTCCAACGCCGGAAATTTAGATTTGTTTCGTTCTTTTTCTCAAAATAACGTAGGTTTATGCTAGTAATGCCCGTTTTTACCATTATTTTCCTAATACATGTTGAAAATGCATGTTTTTACCAGTATCTTGCGAGTATGTGGTGAAAAGTGAGGGGAAACCTGCATGAAACAGGGAAAACCATTATGTAAAGCACTCCCTGGTATTCAAACGCCGGAAATTTAGATTTAATTCGTCTTTTTCTCGAAATAACGTAGGTTTATGCTAGAAATGCCTGTATTTACCAATATCGTCCTAATATATGGTGATAAATGCCTGTTTTTACCAATATTTTGCTAGTATGTGGTGAAATGTGCGCGGAATCCTGCAATAAACAGGGAAAACCATAATTTGAAGTACTTTTTCTCTTCTTGAGTTGGAAATATGGAATTTAATAATTGGTATCCTCTAAATATCGTGGGTTCAGGATAAAATACATGAGTTTACCAATATTTTCCTAGTGTATGGTAAAAAGTGTGTGGAATCCTGCAACAAACAGGTAAAACCATGATTTAAAGAACTCACAGGTATTCAAACGCCGGAAATTTAGATTTGTGTTGTTCTTTTTCTCAAAATAACGTAGGTTTATGCTAGAAATGCATGTTTTTACCAATATTTTCCTGGTATGTGGTGGAAAGTGCGAGGAAACCTGCAATAGACAGGGAAAACCATAATTTAAAGTACTTTTTCTCTTCGTGAGTTGGAAATATGGACTTTTATAATTGGCATCCTCTAAATATCGCGGACTCACGATAAAATACATTGTTCTATCAACATTTTCCTAGTATACGGTAAAAAGTGTGTGGAATCCTGCAACAAACAGGGAAAACCTTGATTTAAAGCACTTATTGGCATCCAAAAGCCGGAAATTTAGATTTGTTGCGTTCTTTTTCTCAGAATAACGTAGGTTTATGCTGGAAATGCCTGTTTTTACCAACATTTTTCTAGTATATGGCGAAAAGTACGTGGAATCCAGCAACAAACAGGGAAAACCATGATTTAAAGCACATATTGGCATCCAAAAGCCGGAAATTTAGATTTGTTGCGTTCTTTTTCTCAGAATAACGTAGGTTTATATTTGAAATTCCTGTTTTTACCAATATTTTTGTAGGATATGGTGAAAAGTGTGTGGAATACTGCAATAAACAGGGGAAACCATAATTTAAAGTACTTTTTCTCTTCTTGAGTTGGAAATATGGACTTTTATAGTTGATATTCTCTAAATATCGTGGGTTTATGATAAGATACATTGCCTTATTAATATTTTTTTAGTATACGGTGAAAAGTGTGTGTAATCCTGCGACAAACAGGGTAAACCATGATTTAAAGAACTTATTGGTATTCAAACAACGGAAATTTATATTGGTGTCATTCTTTTTCCAAAATAACGTAGGTTTATGCTCAAAATGCCTGTTTTTAGCAATATTTTCCTAATATATGGTGAAATGTGCGTGGAATCCTGCAATAAACAGGGAAAACCATAATTCAAAGTACTTTTCCTCTTCTTGAGTTGGAAATATGGACATTTATAATTGGTATCCTCTAAATATCGTGGGTTCACAATAAAATACATTGTTTTACCAATATTTCCCTAGAATGTGGTGAAAAGTGTGTGGGATCCTGCAATAAACAGGGAAAACGATAATTTAAGGAACTATTTCTCGTAGTCACTTAGAAATGTGGATTTTTATAATTGGTATCCTCTAAATATCGTGGGTTCACGATAAAATACATTGTTTTAACAATATTTTCCTAGAATACGGTGAAAAGCGTGTGGCATCCTGCAACAAAAAGTGAAAACCATGATTGAAAACACTTATTGGCATTCAAACGCCGGAAATTTCGTTTTGTTTGGCTATTTTTCTCAAATAACGAAGGTTTATGCTGGAAATGCCTGTTGTTACCTATATTTTCCTAGAATATGGTGAAAAGTGCGTGGAATCCTGCAATAAACAGGGAAAGCCAGAATTTACAGTACTTTTTCTCTTTGTGACTTAGAAATGTGGACTTTTATAATTGGTATCTTTAAATATCGTGGGTTCACGATAAAATACATTGTTTTAAAACCATGATTTAAACACTTATTGGCCTTCAAACGCCGGAAATTTAGATTTATTTCCTTCTTTTTCTCCAAATAACATAGGTTTATGCTGGAAATGCCTGTTTTTACCAAGATTTTCCTAGAATATGGTGAGAAGTGCGTGGAATCCTGCAATAAACAGGGAAAGTCATAATTTAAGGTACTTTTTCTCTTCTTGAATTGAAAATATGGACTTTTATATTTGGAATGCTCTAAATATCGTGGGTTCACAATAAAATACATTATTTTACCAATATTTCCCTAGTATATGGTGAAAAGTGTGTGGAATCCTGCAACAAACACAGAAAAACCCTGATTTGAAGCACTCACTGGTATTCAAACGCCGGAAATTTAGATTTGTTTCATTCTTTTTCTCAAAATAACGTAGGTTTATGCCGGAAATGCGTGTTGTTACCAATATTTCCCTAGAATATGGTGAAAAGTACGTTGTATCCTGAAAAAAATAGCGAAAAACTTTGATTTTCAGTATTTTTTGTCCTTATTCTGATGGAAATATGGATTTGGATCATTGTTTTCTTCAAAACGACGGAGTTTTATGCTAAATATCGCTGTTTTTACGAATATCTTCCTAATATATGTTGAGAAGAACGTGGTATCCTGCAAAAAAAAGCGAAAAACCACGATTTACGGTACTTTTTGTTTTTAATCTGCTGGAAATATGGATTTCTATCAATATTTTCATCAAAATGAGGAAATTTTATGCTTAATATGCCTGTTTTTACCAATATTTCCCAAGTATATGGTGAAAATTTCGTTGTATCCAGCAAAAAACCGCGAAAAACCATGACTATCAGTCCTTTTTGTTCTTAATCTGTTGGAAATATGGATTTCGATCATTTTTTTCTTAAAAATAGCTTAGGTTTATGCCAAAAATGCCTGTTTTTACCAATATTTTCCTAATATATGGTGAAAAGTGGGTGGTATCCTGCAAAAAACAGCGAAACACCATGATTTTCGGTACTTTTTCTTCGTAATCTGCTGGGAATATGGTTTTCGGTCATTGTTTTCGTCAAAATAACTTAGGTCCATGCTAAAAATGCCTATTTTTTCCAACACGTTGCTAGTATATGGTGAAAAGTGCGTGGTATCCTGCAAAAAACAGCGAATAATCATGATTCTCGGTACTTTTAGTTCTTAATCAGCTGGAAATATGGATTTCGATCATTGTTTTCGTCAAAATAACTTAAGGTCCATGCTAAAAATGCCTTTTTTTCCAATACATTGCTAGTGTATGGTGAAAAGTGCGTGGTGTCCTGCAAAAAACAGCGAAAAACCATGATTTTCAGTACTTTTTGTTCTTAATCTGCTGGAAATATGGATTTCGATCATTGTATTCGTCAAAAGAACTTAGGTCTATACTAGAAATGCCTGTTTTTATCAACATTTTCCTAGTAGATGGTGAAAAGTGCGTGCTTTCCTGCAAAAAACAGCGAAAAACCATCATTTGCAGTACCTTTTGTTCTTAATCTCCTGGAAATATGGATTTCGAATATTCCTTTCCTCAAAATGAGGAAGTTTTATGCTAAATATGGCAAATTTTACCAACATTTTCATAAGATATGGTCGAAAATGTCTGTTTTTACCAATATTTTCCAAGTATATAGTGAAAAATGCGTTGTATCCTGATAAAAAACAGCGGAAAACCATAACTTTCAGTACTTTTTGTTCTCAATCGGCTGGAAATATGGATTTCGATCATTGTCTTCGTCAAAATAACTTAGATACATGCTAAAAATGCCTGTTTTTTCCAATACGTTGCTAGTATATGGTGAATAATGCGTGATATCCTGCAAGAAACAGCGGAAAACCATGATTTTCAGCACTTCTTGTTCTCAATCTGGTGGAAATAGGCATTTCGATCATTGTTTTCATCAAAATAACTTAGGTCTATGCCAAAGTTTCTGTTTTACAAATATTTCCCAAGTATATGGTAAAAAGTGCGGGGTATCCTGCAAAAAACAGCGAAATATCATGATTTTCGGAACTTTTTGTTATTAATCTGCTGGAAATACGGATTGCGATCATTGTTTTAGTCAAAATCAGTTAGGGCTATACTAGAAATGCCTGTTGTTATCAATATTTTCCTAGTATATGGTGAAAACTGCGTCGTATCCTGCAAAAAACAGTGAAAAACCATGATTTTCAGTAACTTTTGTTCATAATCTCTTGGAATTATGGTTTTGCATCATCGTTTTACTCAAAATGACGATTTTTATGCTAAATATGCCTGTTCTTTTCAATATTTTCCTAGTATATTGTGAAAAGTTCGTTGTATCCTGCAAAAAACAGCGAAAAACCATGATTTTCGGTACTTTTTGTTCTTAATGTGCTGGATATATGTGTGTCGATCATTGTTTTCGTAAAAATACATTAGCTCTATGCTAAAAATGCCTGTTTTTACGAACATTTTCGAAGTATATAGCAAAAGGTACGTTGTATCATGAAAGAGACAGCGAAAAACCATGATTGTCTGTACTTTTTGTCCTTAATCTGCTGAAAATATGGATTTCGGTCATTGTTTTCGTCAAAATAACTTAGGACTATGCTAAAAATGCCTGTTTTTACCAACATATTCCTAGTATATGGTGAAAAGTGTGTGGTATCCTGCAAAAAACAGCGAAAAACCATGATATTCAGTACTTTTTGTCCTTAATCTGCTGGAAATATGGAATTCGGTCATTGTTTTCGTCCAAATAACTTAGGTCCATACTAAACATGCCTGTTTTTACCAATATTTCCCAAGTATATGGTGAAAAGTTCGTTGTATCCTGCGAGAAACAGCGAAAAACCATGATTCTCAGTGCTTTTTGTTCTTAATCTGCTGGAAATATGGATTTCGATCATTTTTTTCGTGAAAATAACTTAGGTCCATGCTAAAAATGCCTATTTTTTCCAACACGTTGCTAAGTATATGGTGAAAAGTGCGTGGTATCCTGCAAAAAACAGCGAAAAATCATGATTCTCGGTACTTTTAGTTCTTAATCAGCTGGAAATATGAATTTCGATCATTGTTTTCGTCAAAATAACTTAAGGTCCATGCTGAAAATGCCTTTTTTTCCAATACATTGCTAGTGTATGGTGAAAAGTGCGAGGTGTCCTGCAAAAAACAGCGAAAAACCATGATTTTCAATACTTTTTGTTCTTAATCTGCTTGGAAGATCGATTTCCATCATTGTTTTCGTCAAAAGAACTTAGGTCTATACTAGAAATGCCTGTTTTTATCAACATTTTCCTAGTAGATGGTGAAAAGTGCGTGCTTTCCTGCAAAAAACAGCGAAAAACCATGATTTGCAGTACCTTTTGTTCTTAATCTCCTGGAAATATGGATTTCGAATATTCCTTTCCTCAAAATGAGGAAGTTTTATGCTAAATATGGCAATTTTTACCAACATTTTCATAAGATATGGTCGAAAATGTCTGTTTTTACCAATATTTTCCAAGTATATAGTGAAAAGTACGTTGTATCCTGATAAAAAACAGCGGAAAACCATAACTTTCAGTACTTTTTGTTCTCAATCGGCTGGAAATATGGATTTCGATCATTGTCTTCGTCAAAATAACTTAGATACATGCTAAAAATGCCTGTTTTTTCCAATACGTTGCTAGTATATGGTGAATAATGCGTGGTATCCTGCAAAAAACAGCGGAAAACCATGATTTTCAGCACTTTCTGTTCTCAATCTGGTGGAAATATGCATTTCGATCATTGTTTTCATCAAAATAACTTAGGTCTATGCCAAAGTGTCTGTTTTACAAATATTTCCCAAGTATATGGTAAAAAGTGCGGGGTATCCTGCAAAAAACAGCGAAAAATCATGATTTTCGGTACTTTTTGTTATTAATCTGCTGGAAATACGGATTGCGATCATTGTTTTAGTCAAAATCAGTTAGGGCTATACTAGAAATGCCTGTTGTTATCAATATTTTCCTAGTATATGGTGAAAACTGCGTGGTATCCTGCAAAAATAGCGAAAAACCATGATTTTCAGTGCTTTTTGTTCTTAATCTGCTGGAAATATGGATTTCGATCATTTTTGTCGTCAAGCTAATTTAGGTCTATGCTAAAAATGCCAGTTCTTTTCAATATTTTCCTAGTACATAGTGAAAAGTGCGGGGTATCCTGCAAAAAACAGCGAAAAATCATGATTTTCGGTACTTTTTTTATTAATCTGCTGGAAATACGGATTGCGATCATTGTTTTCGTCAAAATCTGTTAGGGCTATACTAGAAATGCCTGTTGCTATCAATATTTTCCTAGTATATGGTGAAAACTGCGTGGTATCCTGCAAAAAACAGCCAAAAACCATGATTTTCAGTACCTTTGGTTCATTATCTCGTGGAAATATGGTTTTTCATCATTGTTTTCTCAAAATGACGAAGTTTTATTCTAAGTATGCCGGTTTTTAACAGTATTTTCCAAGTATATGGTGGAAAGTCCGTGGTAACCTGCAACAAAATGAGAAAAACCATTATTTTTAGTACTTTTCGTTCTTAATCTGCTGGAAATATGGATTTCGATCATTGTTTTCGTATAAATAACTTAGGTCTATGCTAAAAATGTCTGTTTTTAACAATATTTTCCTAGTATATGGTGAAAAGTGCGGGGTATCCTTCAAAAAACAGCGAAAAATCATGATTTTCGGAACTTTTTCTCCTTAATCTGCTGCAAATATGGACTTGGGTCATTGTTTTCGGCAAAATAACTTAGGCCCATGCTAAACATGCCTGTTTTTACCAATATGTCCCAAGTATATGGTGAAAAGTACTTTGTGTCCTGACAAAAACAGCGGAAAACCATGATTTTCAGTACTTTTTGTTCTTAATGTGCTGGCGATATGGGTGTCGATCATTTTTTTAGGCAAAATACATTAGGTCTATGCTAAAAATAGCTGTTTTTACCAACATTTTCCTAGTATATGGTGAAAAGTGCGTGGTATCCTGTAAAAAACAGCGAAAAACCATGATATTCGGTAATTTTTGTTCTTAATCTGCTGGAAATACGGATGTGGATCAGTCTTTCCCTCAAAATCAAGAAGTTTTATGCTAAATATTCCTGTTTTCACCAATGTTTTGGTAATATATCGTTAAAAATGCCTGTTTTTACCAATATTTTCCAACTATATGATGAAAAGTACGTTGTATCATGAAGAGACAGCGAAAAACCATGATTTTCAGGACTTTTTGTTCTTAATCTGCTGCAAATATGGATTTCCATCATTTTTGTCGTGAAAATAACTTAGGTCTATGCTAAATATGCCTGTTCTTTTCAATATTTTCCTAGTATACGGTGAAAAGTGCGGTGTATCCTGCAAAAAACAGCGAAAAATCATGATTTTCGATACTTTTTGTTATTAATCTGCTGGAAATACGGATTGCGATCATTGTTTTCGTCAAAATCGGTTAGGGCTATACTAGAAATGCCTGTTGTTATCAATATTTTCCTAGGATATGGTGAAAAGTGTGTGGTATCCTGCAAAACAGCGAAAAACCATTATTTTCAGTACCTTTTATGCATAATCTCCTGGAAATATGGTTTTGCATCATTGTTTTACTCAAAATGACGAAGTTTTATGCTAAATATGCCTGTTTTTAACAGTAATTTCCAAGTATATGGTGGAAAGCCCGTGGTAGCCTGCAAAAAGCAGAGAAAAACCATGATTTTCAGTACTTTTTGTTCTTAATCTGCTGGAAATATGGATTTCCATCATTGTTTTCGGCAAAATAACTTAGGTCTATGCTGAAAATGCCTGTTTTTACCAAGATTTTTCTAGTAAATGGTGAAAAATGCCTGTTTTTACGAATATTTTGCTAGTATGTGGTGAAAAGTGTGTGGAATCCTGCACCAAACAGGGAAAACATGATTTAAAGCACTCACTGGTATTCAAACGCCGGAAATTTAGATTTGTTTCGTTCTTTTTCTCAAAATAACGTAGGTTTATGCTAGTAATGCCTGTTTTTACCAATATGTTCCTAATAGATGTTGAAAATGCATGTTTTTACCAATATTTACCTAGTATATGGCGAAAAGTGCGAGGAAACCTGCAAGAAACGGGGAAAACCATTATTTAAAGCACTCACTGGTATTCAAAGCCGGAAATTTAGATTTGATTCGTTCATTATCTCAAAATAACGTGGGTTTATGCTAGAAATCCCTGATTTTACCAATATTTTCCTAATATATGGTTAGAAATGCCTGTTTTTACCAATATTTTGCTAGTATATGACGAAAAGTGCGTGGAATCCTGCAATAAATAGGGAAAGCCATAATTTAAAGTACTTTTTCTCTTCTTGAGTTGGAAACATAGCCATTTATAATTGGTATCCTCCAAATATCGTGGTTTCACAATAAAATACATTATTATACCAATATTTTCCTAGAATATGGTGAAAAGTGTGTGGAATCCTGCAACAAACAGTGAAAACCATGATTTAAAGCACTTATTGGTATTCAAAAGCCGGAAATTTAGTTTGTTTCGTTCTTTTTCTTAAAATAACGTATGTTTATGCTAGTAATTCCTGCTTTACCAATATTTCCCTAGTATATGTTGAAAAGTGTATGGAATCCTTCAATAAACAGGGAAAACCATAATTTAAAGTCCATTTTCTCATCTTCAGTTGGAAATATGGACTTTTATAATTGGTATCCTCCAAATGTCGTGGGTTCACGATAAGATACATTGTCTTATCAATATTTTCCTAGTATACGGTGAAAAGTGTGTGTAATCCAGCGACAAACGGGGAAAACCATGATTTAAAGCACTTATTCGTATTTAAACGCCGGAAATTTAGATAGGTTTCGTTCTTTTTCTCAAAATAACGTAGGTTTATGCAACAAATGCCTGTTTTTACCAATATTTTCCTAATATATGGTGAAAAGTGTGTGGAATCCTGCAACAAACAGGGAAAACCATGATTTAAAGCACTCACTGGATACAACGAACTTTTCACCGTATACTTGGGAAATATTTGTAAAAACAGGCATATTTAGCATAAAATTTCCCCATTTTGATGAAAATAATTATTGAAATCCATATTTCCAGCAGATTAAAAACAAAAAGTACCGTGATTCGTGGTTTTTCGCTGTTTTTTGCAGGATACCACGTCCTTCTCAACATATGTTAGGAAAATATTGGTAAAAACAGCGATATTTAGCATAAAATTCCTTCGTTTTGAGGAAAACAATGATCCAAATCGATATATCCATCAGATTAAGGACAAAAAGTACTGAAAATCAACGTTTTTCGCTTTTTTTTCAGGTTACAACGTACTTTTCACCATATACTTGCAAAATATTGGTAAAAACAGGCATTTTTAACCATATATTATGAAAATATTGGTAAAGACAGACATATTTAGCTATAAGCTTCCTCATTTTGAGGAAAACCATATTCCAAATCCTTATTCCCAGCAGATTAAGAACAAAAAGTACAGAAAACCAAGGTTTTTCGCAGTTTTTTGCAGGATACCACGCATTTTTCACCATATACTAGCAACGTAATGGAAAAAACAGGCATTTTTAGTATGTATCTAAGTTATTTTGACGAAGACAATGATCGAAATCCATATTTCCAGCAGATTGAGAACAAAAAGTACTGAAAATCATGGTTTTCCGCTGTTTTTTTCAGGATACAACGTACTTTTCACCATATACTTGGAAAATATTTGTAAAAACAGAAATTTTTGACCATATCTTATGAAAATGTTGGTATAAATTGGCATATTTAACATAAAACTTCCTCATTTTGAGGAAAGGAATATTCCAAATCAATATTTCCAGCAGATTAAGAACAAAATGTACCGAAACTCAAGGTGTTTCGCTGTTTTTTGATGGACACCACGCACTTTTCACCATATACTAGGAAAATATTGATAGAAACAGGCATTTTTAGCTTAGACCTAAGTTACTTTAACGAAAAAAATGATCGAAATCCATATTATCAGCAGATTAAGAACATAAAGTACTGAAAATCATGGTTTTTCGCTGTTTTTTGCAGGATATACGAACTTTTCACCATATACTTGGTAAATATTGGTAATAACAGGCATCTTTCGCATGGACCTAAGTTATTTTGACGAAACCAATGACCGTAATCCGTATTTCCAGCATAATAATAACAAAAAGTACCAAAAATCATGATTTTTCGCTTTTTTTTGCAGGATACCCCGCACTTTTCACCATATACTAGGAAAATATTGTTAAAAACAGGCATTTTTAGCATAGAACTAAGTTATTTTGACGAAAACAATGATCGAAATCCATATTTCCAGCAGATTAAGAACAAAAGTACTGAAAATCATGGTTTTTCGCTGTTTTTTGCAGGTTACCACGGACTTTCCACCATATACTTGGAAAATACTGTTAGAAGCAGGCATATTTAGCATAAAACTTCGTCATTTTGAGTAAAGCAATGATCCAAATCTATATTTCCAGGAGATTAAGAACAAAAGATACTGAAAATCATGGTTTTTCGCTGTTTTTTGCAGGATAGCCCACACTTTTCACCATATACTAGGAAAATATTGAAAAGAACAGACATGTTTAGCAGAGACCTAAGTTATTTTGACGAAAACAATGATCGAAATCCATATTTCCAGCAGATTAAGAACAAAAAGTACTGAAAATCAAGGTTTTTCTCTGTTTTTTGCAGGATACCCCGCACTTTTCACCATATACTAGGAAAATATTGAAAGGAACAGAGATTTTTAGCATAGGCCTAAGCTATTTTGACGAAAAAAATGATCCAAGTCCATATTTCTTGCAGATTAAGGACAAAAAGTACTGAAAATCATGGTTTTTCGCTGTTTTTTGCAGGATACCACAAACTTTTCACCATATACTAGGTTAATGTTGGTAGAAACAGGCATTTTTGGCATAGACCTAAGATATTTTGACGAAAACAATGACCGAAATCCCTATTTCCAGCAGATTAAGCACAAAAAGTAGAGACAATCATGGTTTTTCGCTGTCTCTTTGATGATACAACGTACCTTTCCCAATATACTTAAAATACACGATAAAATACATTGTTTTAACAATATTTTTCTAAAATATGGTGAAAAGTGCGCGGAATCCTGCAACAAACAGGGAAAACCATGATTTAAGACACTTATTGGCATTCAAACGCCGGAAATTTCGTTTTGTTTGGCTATTTTTCTCAAATAACGAAGGTTTATGCTGGAAATGCCTGTTGTTACCTATATTTTCCTAGAATATGGTGAAAAGTGCGTGGAATCCTGCAATAAACAGGGAAAGCCATAATTTACAGTACTTTTTCTCTTTGTGACTTAGAAATGTGGACTTTTATAATTGGTATCTTTAAATATCGTGGGTTCACGATAAAATACATTGTTTTAAAACCATGATTTAAACACTTATTGGCCTTCAAACGCCGGAAATTTAGATTTATTTCCTTCTTTTTCTCCAAATAACATAGGTTTATGCTGGAAATGCCTGTTTTTACCAAGATTTTCCTAGAATATGGTGAGAAGTGCGTGGAATCCTGCAATAAACAGGGAAAGTCATAATTTAAGGTACTTTTTCTCTTCTTGAATTGAAAATATGGACTTTTATATTTGGAATGCTCTAAATATCGTGGGTTCACAATAAAATACATTATTTTACCAATATTTCCCTAGTAGATGGTGAAAAGTGTGTGGAATCCTGCAACAAACACAGAAAAACCCTGATTTGAAGCACTCACTGGTATTCAAACGCCGGAAATTTAGATTTGTTTCGTTCTTTTTCTCAAAATAACGTAGGTTTATGCCGGAAATGCGTGTTGTTACCAATATTTCCCTAGAATATGGTGAAAAGTACGTTGTATCCTGAAAAAAATAGCGAAAAACTTTGATTTTCAGTATTTTTTGTCCTTATTCTGATGGAAATATGGATTTGGATCATTGTTTTCTTCAAAACGACGGAGTTTTATGCTAAATATCGCTGTTTTTACGAATATCTTCCTAATATATGTTGAGAAGAACGTGGTATCCTGCAAAAAAACGCGAAAAACCACGATTTACGGTACTTTTTGTTTTTAATCTGCTGGAAATATGGATTTCTATCAATATTTTCATCAAAATGAGGAAATTTTATGCTTAATATGCCTGTTTTTACCAATATTTCCCAAGTATATGGTGAAAATTTCGTTGTATCCAGCAAAAAACCGCGAAAAACCATGACTATCAGTCCTTTTTGTTCTTAATCTGTTGGAAATATGGATTTCGATCATTTTTTTCTTAAAAATAGCTTAGGTCTATGCCAAAAATGCCTGTTTTTACCAATATTTTCCTAATATATGGTGAAAAGGGGGTGGTATCCTGCAAAAAACAGCGAAACACCATGATTTTCGGTACTTTTTCTTCGTAATCTGCTGGGAATATGGTTTTCGGTCATTGTTTTCGTCAAAATAACTTAGGTCCATGCTAAAAATGCCTATTTTTTCCAACACGTTGCTAGTATATGGTGAAAAGTGCGTGGTATCCTGCAAAAAACAGCGAATAATCATGATTCTCGGTACTTTTAGTTCTTAATCAGCTGGAAATATGGATTCCGATCATTGTTTTCGTCAAAATAACTTAAGGTCCATGCTAAAAATGCCTTTTTTTCCAATACATTGCTAGTGTATGGTGAAAAGTGCGTGGTGTCCTGCAAAAAACTGCGAAAAACCATGATTTTCAGTACTTTTTGTTCTTAATCTGCTGGAAATATGGATTTCGATCATTGTATTCGTCAAAAGAACTTAGGTCTATACTAGAAATGCCTGTTTTTATCAACATTTTCCTAGTAGATGGTGAAAAGTGCGTGCTTTCCTGCAAAAAACAGCGAAAAACCATCATTTGCAGTACCTTTTGTTCTTAATCTCCTGGAAATATGGATTTCGAATATTCCTTTCCTCAAAATGAGGAAGTTTTATGCTAAATATGGCAAATTTTACCAACATTTTCATAAGATATGGTCGAAAATGTCTGTTTTTACCAATATTTTCCAAGTATATAGTGAAAAATGCGTTGTATCCTGATAAAAAACAGCGGAAAACCATAACTTTCAGTACTTTTTGTTCTCAATCGGCTGGAAATATGGATTTCGATCATTGTCTTCGTCAAAATAACTTAGATACATGCTAAAAATGCCTGTTTTTTCCAATACGTTGCTAGTATATGGTGAATAATGCGTGATATCCTGCAAGAAACAGCGGAAAACTATGATTTTCAGCACTTCTTGTTCTCAATCTGGTGGAAATAGGCATTTCGATCATTGTTTTCATCAAAATAACTTAGGTCTATGCCAAAGTTTCTGTTTTACAAATATTTCCCAAGTATATGGTAAAAAGTGCGGGGTATCCTGCAAAAAACAGCGAAATATCATGATTTTCGGTACTTTTTGTTATTAATCTGCTGGAAATACGGATTGCGATCATTGTTTTAGTCAAAATCAGTTAGGGCTATACTAGAAATGCCTGTTGTTATCAATATTTTCCTAGTATATGGTGAAAACTGCGTCGTATCCTGCAAAAAACAGTGAAAAACCATGATTTTCAGTAACTTTTGTTCATAATCTCTTGGAATTATGGTTTTGCATCATCGTTTTACTCAAAATGACGATTTTTATGCTAAATATGCCTGTTCTTTTCAATATTTTCCTAGTATATTGTGAAAAGTTCGTTGTATCCTGCAAAAAACAGCGAAAAACCATGATTTTCGGTACTTTTTGTTCTTAATGTGCTGGATATATGTGTGTCGATCATTGTTTTCGTAAAAATACATTAGCTCTATGCTAAAAACGCCTGTTTTTACGAACATTTTCGAAGTATATAGCAAAAGGTACGTTGTATCATGAAAGAGACAGCGAAAAACCATGATTGTCTGTACTTTTTGTCCTTAATCTGCTGAAAATATGGATTTCGGTCATTGTTTTCGACAAAATAACTTAGGACTATGCTAAAAATGCCTGTTTTTACCAACATATTCCTAGTATATGGTGATAAGTGTGTGGTATCCTGCAAAAAACAGCGAAAAACCATGATATTCAGTACTTTTTGTCCTTAATCTGCTGGAAATATGGCATTCGGTCATTGTTTTCGTCCAAATAACTTAGGTCCATACTAAACATGCCTGTTTTTACCAATATTTCCCAAGTATATGGTGAAAAGTTCGTTGTATCCTGCGAGAAACAGCGAAAAACCATGATTCTCAGTGCTTTTTGTTCTTAATCTGCTGGAAATATGGATTTCGATCATTTTTTTCGTGAAAATAACTTAGGTCCATGCTAAAAATGCCTATTTTTTCCAACACGTTGCTAAGTATATGGTGAAAAGTGCGTGGTATCCTGCAAAAAACAGCGAAAAATCATGATTCTCGGTACTTTTAGTTCTTAATCAGCTGGAAATATGAATTTCGATCATTGTTTTCGTCAAAATAACTTAAGGTCCATGCTGAAAATGCCTTTATTTCCAATACATTGCTAGTGTATGGTGAAAAGTGCGAGGTGTCCTGCAAAAAACAGCGAAAAACCATGATTTTCAATACTTTTTGTTCTTAATCTGCTTGGAATATCGATTTCCATCATTGTTTTCGTCAAAAGAACTTAGGTCTATACTTGAAATGCCTGTTTTTAACAACATTTTCCTAGTAGATGGTGAAAAGTGCGTGCTTTCCTGCAAAAAACAGCGAAAAACCATGATTTGCAGTACCTTTTGTTCTTAATCTCCTGGAAATATGGATTTTGAATATTCCTTTCCTCAAAATGAGGAAGTTTTATGCTAAATATGGCAATTTTTACCAACATTTTCATAAGATATGGTCGAAAATGTCTGTTTTTACCAATATTTTCCAAGTATATAGTGAAAAGTGCGTTGTATCCTGATAAAAAACAGCGGAAAACCATAACTTTCAGTACTTTTTGTTCTCAATCGGCTGGAAATATGGATTTCGATCATTGTCTTCGTCAAAATAACTTAGATACATGCTAAAAATGCCTGTTTTTTCCAATACGTTGCTAGTATATGGTGAATAATGCGTGGTATCCTGCAAAAAACAGCGGAAAACCATGATTTTCAGCACTTTCTGTTCTCAATCTGGTGGAAATATGCATTTCGATCATTGTTTTCATCAAAATAACTTAGGTCTATGCCAAAGTGTCTGTTTTACAAATATTTCCCAAGTATATGGTAAAAAGTGCGGGGTATCCTGCAAAAAACAGCGAAAAATCATGATTTTCGGTACTTTTTGTTATTAATCTGCTGGAAATACGGATTGCGATCATTGTTTTAGTCAAAATCAGTTAGGGCTATACTAGAAATGCCTGTTGTTATCAATATTTTCCTAGTATATGGTGAAAACTGCGTGGTATCCTGCAAAAAATAGCGAAAAACCATGATTTTCAGTGCTTTTTGTTCTTAATCTGCTGGAAATATGGATTTCGATCATTTTTGTCGTCAAGCTAATTTAGGTCTATGCTAAAAATGCCAGTTCTTTTCAATATTTTCCTAGTACATAGTGAAAAGTGCGGGGTATCCTGCAAAAAACAGCGAAAAATCATGATTTTCGGTACATTTTGTTATTAATCTGCTGGAAATACGGATTGCGATCATTGTTTTCGTCAAAATCTGTTAGGGCTATACTAGAAATGCCTGTTGCTATCAATATTTTCCTAGTATATGGTGAAAACTGCGTGGTATCCTGCAAAAAACAGCCAAAAACCATGATTTTCAGTACCTTTGGTTCATTATCTCGTGGAAATATGGTTTTTCATCATTGTTTTCTCAAAATGACGAAGTTTTATTCTAAGTATGCCGGTTTTTAACAGTATTTTCCAAGTATATGGTGGAAAGTCCGTGGTAACCTGCAACAAAATGAGAAAAACCATTATTTTTAGTACTTTTCGTTCTTAATCTGCTGGAAATATGGATTTCGATCATTGTTTTCGTATAAATAACTTAGGTCTATGCTAAAAATGTCTGTTTTTAACAATATTTTCCTAGTATATGGTGAAAAGTGCGGGTATCCTTCAAAAAACAGCGAAAAATCATGATTTTCGGAACTTTTTCTCCTTAATCTGCTGGAAATATGGACTTGGGTCATTGTTTTCGGCAAAATAACTTAGGCCCATGCTAAACATGCCTGTTTTTACCAATATGTCCCAAGTATATGGTGAAAAGTACTTTGTGTCCTGAAAAAAACAGCGGAAAACCATGATTTTCAGTACTTTTTGTTCTTAATGTGCTGGGGATATGGGTGTCGATCATTTTTTTAGGCAAAATACATTAGGTCTATGCTAAAAATAGCTGTTTTTACCAACATTTTCCTAGTATATGGTGAAAAGTGTGTGGAATCCTGCAACAAACAGGGAAAACCATGATTTAAAGCACTCACTGGATACAACGAACTTTTCACCGTATACTTGGGAAATATTTGTAAAAACAGGCATATTTAGCATAAAATTTCCCCATTTTGATGAAAATAATTATTGAAATCCATATTTCCAGCAGATTAAAAACAAAAAGTACCGTGATTCGTGGTTTTTCGCTGTTTTTTGCAGGATACCACGTCCTTCTCAACATATATTAGGAAAATATTGGTAAAAACAGCGATATTTAGCATAAAATTCCTTCGTTTTGAGGAAAACAATGATCCAAATCGATATATCCATCAGATTAAGGACAAAAAGTACTGAAAATCAACGTTTTTCGCTTTTTTTCAGGTTACAACGTACTTTTCACCATATACTTGCAGAATATTGGTAAAAACAGGCATTTTTAACCATATATTATGAAAATATTGGTAAAGACAGACATATTTAGCTATAAGCTTCCTCATTTTGAGGAAAACCATATTCCAAATCCTTATTCCCAGCAGATTAAGAACAAAAAGTACAGAAAACCAAGGTTTTTCGCAGTTTTTTGCAGGATACCACGAATTTTTCACCATATACTAGCAACGTAATGGAAAAAACAGGCATTTTTAGTATGTATCTAAGTTATTTTGACGAAGACAATGATC
The DNA here is from genome assembly GCA_036365515.1 of Torymus aiolomorphi. Classification (NCBI taxonomy): domain Eukaryota; kingdom Metazoa; phylum Arthropoda; class Insecta; order Hymenoptera; family Torymidae; genus Torymus; species Torymus aiolomorphi. The sequence continues at coordinate 139,870,122 of CM070873.1, forward strand.
GAAATCCATATTTCCAGCAGATTGAGAACAAAAAGTACTGAAAATCATGGTTCTCCGCTGTTTTTTTCAGGATACAACGTACTTTTCACCATATACTTGGAAAATATTTGTAAAAACAGAAATTTTTGACCATATCTTATGAAAATGTTGGTATAAATTGGCATATTTAACATAAAACTTCCTCATTTTGAGGAAAGGAATATTCCAAATCAATATTTCCAGCAGATTAAGAACAAAATGTACCGAAACTCAAGGTGTTTCGCTGTTTTTTGATGGACACCACGCACTTTTCGCCATATACTAGGAAAATATTGATAGAAACAGGCATTTTTAGCTTAGACCTAAGTTACTTTAACGAAAAAAATGATCGAAATCCATATTATCAGCAGATTAAGAACATAAAGTACTGAAAATCATGGTTTTTCGCTGTTTTTTGCAGGATATACGAACTTTTCACCATATACTTGGTAAATATTGGTAATAACAGGCATCTTTCGCATGGACCTAAGTTATTTTGACGAAACCAATGACCGTAATCCGTATTTCCAGCATAATAATAACAAAAAGTACCAAAAATCATGATTTTCGCTTTTTTTTGCAGGATACCCCGCACTTTTCACCATATACTAGGAAAATATTGTTAAAAACAGGCATTTTTAGCATAGAACTAAGTTATTTTGACGAAAACAATGATCGAAATCCATATTTCCAGCAGATTAAGAACAAAAGTACTGAAAATCATGGTTTTTCGCTGTTTTTTGCAGGTTACCACGGACTTTCCACCATATACTTGGAAAATACTGTTAGAAGCAGGCATATTTAGCATAAAACTTCGTCATTTTGAGTAAAACAATGATCCAAATCTATATTTCCAGGAGATTAAGAACAAAAGATACTGAAAATCATGGTTTTTCGCTGTTTTTTGCAGGATAGCCCACACTTTTCACCATATACTAGGAAAATATTGAAAAGAACAGACATGTTTAGCAGAGACCTAAGTTATTTTGACGAAAACAATGATCAAAATCCATATTTCCAGCAGATTAAGAACAAAAAGTACTGAAAATCAAGGTTTTTCTCTGTTTTTTGCAGGATACCCCGCACTTTTCACCATATACTAGGAAAATATTGAAAGGAACAGAGATGTTTAGCATAGGCCTAAGCTATTTTGACGAAAAAAATGATCCAAGTCCATATTTCTTGCAGATTAAGGACAAAAAGTACTGAAAATCATGGTTTTTCGCTGTTTTTTGCAGGATACCACAAACTTTTCACCATATACTAGGTTAATGTTGGTAAAAACAGGCATTTTTCGCATAGACCTAAGATATTTTGACGAAAACAATGACCGAAATCCCTATTTCCAGCAGATTAAGCACAAAAAGTAGAGACAATCATGGTTTTTCGCTGTCTCTTTGATGATACAACGTACCTTTCCCAATATACTTAAAATACACGATAAAATACATTGTTTTAACAATATTTTTCTAAAATATGGTGAAAAGTGCGCGGAATCCTGCAATAAACAGGGAAAGCCATAATTTGCAGTACTTTTTCTCTTTGTGACTTAGAAATGTGGACTTTTATAATTGGTATCTTTAAATATCGTGGGTTCACGATAAAATACATTGTTTTAAAACCATGATTTAGACACTTATTGGCCTTCAAACGCCGGAAATTTAGATTTATTTCCTTCTTTTTCGCCAAATAACATAGGTTTATGCTGGAAATGCCTGTTTTTACCAAGATTTTCCTAGAATATGGTGAGAAGTGCGTGGAATCCTGCAATAAACAGGGAAAGTCATAATTTAAGGTACTTTTTCTCTTCTTGAATTGAAAATATGGACTTTTATATTTGGAATGCTCTAAATATCGTGGGTTCACAATAAAATACATTATTTTACCAATATTTCCCTAGTATATGGTGAAAAGTGTGTGGAATCCTGCAACAAACACAGAAAAACCCTGATTTGAAGCACTCACTGGTATTCAAACGCCGGAAATTTAGATTTGTTTCGTTCTTTTTCTCAAAATAACGTAGGTTTATGCCGGAAATGCGTGTTGTTACCAATATTTCCCTAGAATATGGTGAAAAGTACGTTGTATCCTGAAAAAATAGCGAAAAACTTTGATTTTCAGTATTTTTTGTCCTTATTCTGATGGAAATATGGATTTGGATCATTGTTTTCTTCAAAACGACGGAGTTTTATGCTAAATATCGCTGTTTTTACGAATATCTTCCTAATATATGTTGAGAAGAACGTGGTATCCTGCAAAAAAAGCGAAAAACCACGATTTACGGTACTTTTTGTTTTTAATCTGCTGGAAATATGGATTTCTATCAATATTTTCATCAAAATGAGGAAATTTTATGCTTAATATGCCTGTTTTTACCAATATTTCCCAAGTATATGGTGAAAATTTCGTTGTATCCAGCAAAAAACCGCGAAAAACCATGACTATCAGTCCTTTTTGTTCTTAATCTGTTGGAAATATGGATTTCGATCATTTTTTTCTTAAAAATAGCTTAGGTCTATGCCAAAAATGCCTGTTTTTACCAATATTTTCCTAATATATGGTGAAAAGGGGGTGGTATCCTGCAAAAAACAGCGAAACACCATGATTTTCGGTACTTTTTCTTCGTAATCTGCTGGGAATATGGTTTTCGGTCATTGTTTTCGTCAAAATAACTTAGGTCCATGCTAAAAATGCCTATTTTTTCCAACATGTTGCTAGTATATGGTGAAAAGTGCGTGGTATCCTGCAAAAAACAGCGAATAATCATGATTCTCGGTACTTTTAGTTCTTAATCAGCTGGAAATATGGATTTCGATCATTGTTTTCGTCAAAATAACTTAAGGTCCATGCTAAAAATGCCTTTTTTTCCAATACATTGCTAGTGTATGGTGAAAAGTGCGTGGTGTCCTGCAAAAAACAGCGAAAAACCATGATTTTCAGTACTTTTTGTTCTTAATCTGCTGGAAATATGGATTTCGAATAATCCTTTCCTCAAAATGAGGAAGTTTTATGCTAAATATGGCAAATTTTACCAACATTTTCATAAGATATGGTCGAAAATGTCTGTTTTTACCAATATTTTCCAAGTATATAGTGAAAAATGCGTTGTATCCTGATAAAAAACAGCGGAAAACCATAACTTTCAGTACTTTTTGTTCTCAATCGGCTGGAAATATGGATTTCGATCATTGTCTTCGTCAAAATAACTTAGATACATGCTAAAAATGCCTGTTTTTTCCAATACGTTGCTAGTATATGGTGAATAATGCGTGATATCCTGCAAGAAACAGCGGAAAACCATGATTTTCAGCACTTCTTGTTCTCAATCTGGTGGAAATAGGCATTTCGATCATTGTTTTCATCAAAATAACTTAGGTCTATGCCAAAGTTTCTGTTTTACAAATATTTCCCAAGTATATGGTAAAAAGTGCGGGGTATCCTGCAAAAAACAGCGAAATATCATGATTTTCGGTACTTTTTGTTATTAATCTGCTGGAAATACGGATTGCGATCATTGTTTTAGTCAAAATCAGTTAGGGCTATACTAGAAATGCCTGTTGTTATCAATATTTTCCTAGTATATGGTGAAAACTGCGTCGTATCCTGCAAAAAACGGTGAAAAACCATGATTTTCAGTAACTTTTGTTCATAATCTCTTGGAATTATGGTTTTGCATCATCGTTTTACTCAAAATGACGATTTTTATGCTAAATATGCCTGTTCTTTTCAATATTTTCCTAGTATATTGTGAAAAGTTCGTTGTATCCTGCAAAAAACAGCGAAAAACCATGATTTTCGGTATTTTTTGTTCTTAATGTGCTGGATATATGTGTGTCGATCATTGTTTTCGTAAAAATACATTAGCTCTATGCTAAAAATGCCTGTTTTTACAAACATTTTCGAAGTATATAGCAAAAGGTACGTTGTATCATGAAAGAGACAGCGAAAAACCATGATTGTCTGTACTTTTTGTCCTTAATCTGCTGAAAATATGGATTTCGGTCATTGTTTTCGTCAAAATAACTTAGGACTATGCTAAAAATGCCTGTTTTTACCAACATATTCCTAGTATATGGTGAAAAGTGTGTGGTATCCTGCAAAAAACAGCGAAAAACCATGATATTCAGTACTTTTTGTCCTTAATCTGCTGGAAATATGGCATTCGGTCATTGTTTTCGTCCAAATAACTTAGGTCCATACTAAACATGCCTGTTTTTACCAATATTTCCCAAGTATATGGTGAAAAGTTCGTTGTATCCTGCGAGAAACAGCGAAAAACCATGATTCTCAGTGCTTTTTGTTCTTAATCTGCTGGAAATATGGATTTCGATCATTTTTTTCGTGAAAATAACTTAGGTCCATGCTAAAAATGCCTATTTTTTCCAACACGTTGCTAAGTATATGGTGAAAAGTGCGTGGTATCCTGCAAAAAACAGCGAAAAATCATGATTCTCGGTAGTTTTAGTTCTTAATCAGCTGGAAATATGAATTTCGATCATTGTTTTCGTCAAAATAACTTAAGGTCCATGCTGAAAATGCCTTTTTTTCCAATACATTGCTAGTGTATGGTGAAAAGTGCGTGGTGTTCTGCAAAAAACAGCGAAAAACCATGATTTTCAATACTTTTTGTTCTTAATCTGCTTGGAACATGGATTTCCATCATTGTTTTCGTCAAAAGAACTTAGGTCTATACTAGAAATGCCTGTTTTTATCAACATTTTCCTAGTAGATGGTGAAAAGTGCGTGCTTTCCTGCAAAAAAACAGCGAAAAACCATGATTTGCAGTACCTTTTGTTTAATCTTCTGGAAATATGGATTTCGAATATTCCTTTCCTCAAAATGAGGAAGTTTTATGCTAAATATGGCAATTTTTACCAATATTTTCATAAGATATGGTCGAAAATGTCTGTTTTTACCAATATTTTCCAAGTATATAGTGAAAAGTGCGTTGTATCCTGATAAAAAACAGCGGAAAACCATAACTTTCAGTACTTTTTGTTCTCAATCGGCTGGAAATATGGATTTCGATCATTGTCTTCGTCAAAATAACTTAGATACATGCTAAAAATGCCTGTTTTTTCCAATACGTTGCTAGTATATGGTGAATAATGCGTGGTATCCTGCAAAAAACAGCGGAAAACCATGATTTTCAGCACTTTCTGTTCTCAATCTGGTGGAAATATGCATTTCGATCATTGTTTTCATCAAAATAACTTAGGTCTATGCCAAAGTGTCTGTTTTACAAATATTTCCCAAGTATATTGTAAAAAGTGCGGGGTATCCTGCAAAAAACAGCGAAAAATCATGATTTTCGGTACTTTTTGTTATTAATCTGCTGGAAATACGGATTGCGATCATTGTTTTAGTCAAAATCAGTTAGGGCTATACTAGAAATGCCTGTTGTTATCAATATTTTCCTAGTATATGGTGAAAACTGCGTGGTATCCTGCAATAAATAGCGAAAAACCATGATTTTCAGTGCTTTTTGTTCTTAATCTGCTGGAAATATGGATTTCGATCATTTTTGTCGTCAAGCTAATTTAGGTCTATGCTAAAAATGCCAGTTCTTTTCAATATTTTCCTAGTACATAGTGAAAAGTGCGGGGTATCCTGCAAAAAACAGCGAAAAATCATGATTTTCGGTACTTTTTGTTATTAATCTGCTGGAAATACGGATTGCGATCATTGTTTTCGTCAAAATCTGTTAGGGCTATACTAGAAATGCCTGTTGCTATCAATATTTTCCTAGTATATGGTGAAAACTGCGTGGTATCCTGCAAAAAACAGCCAAAAACCATGATTTTCAGTACCTTTGGTTCATTATCTCGTGGAAATATGGTTTTTCATCATTGTTTTCTCAAAATGACGAAGTTTTATTCTAAGTATGCCGGTTTTTAACAGTATTTTCCAAGTATATGGTGGAAAGTCCGTGGTAACCTGCAACAAAATGAGAAAAACCATTATTTTTAGTACTTTTCGTTCTTAATCTGCTGGAAATATGGATTTCGATCATTGTTTTCGTATAAATAACTTAGGTCTATGCTAAAAATGTCTGTTTTTAACAATATTTTCCTAGTATATGGTGAAAAGTGCGGGGTATCCTTCAAAAAACAGCGAAAAATCATGATTTTCGGAACTTTTTCTCCTTAATCTGCTGGAAATATGGACTTGGGTCATTGTTTTCGGCAAAATAACTTAGGCCCATGCTAAACATGCCTGTTTTTACCAATATGTCCCAAGTATATGGTGAAAAGTACTTTGTGTCCTGAAAAAAACAGCGGAAAACCATGATTTTCAGTACTTTTTGTTCTTAATGTGCTGGGGATATGGGTGTCGATCATTTTTTTAGGCAAAATACATTAGGTTTATGCTAAAAATAGCTGTTTTTACCAACATTTTCCTAGTATATGGTGAAAAGTGTGTGGAATCCTGCAACAAACAGGGAAAACCATGATTTAAAGCACTCACTGGATACAACGAACTTTTCACCGTATACTTGGGAAATATTTGTAAAAACAGGCATATTTAGCATAAAATTTCCCCATTTTGATGAAAATAATTATTGAAATCCATATTTCCAGCAGATTAAAAACAAAAAGTACCGTGATTCGTGGTTTTTCGCTGTTTTTTGCAGGATACCACGTCCTTCTCAACATATATTAGGAAAATATTGGTAAAAACAGCGATATTTAGCATAAAATTCCTTCGTTTTGAGGAAAACAATGATCCAAATCGATATATCCATCAGATTAAGGACAAAAAGTACTGAAAATCAACGTTTTTCGCTTTTTTTCAGGTTACAACGTACTTTTCACCATATACTTGCAAAATATTGGTAAAAACAGGCATTTTTAACCATATATTATGAAAATATTGGTAAAGACAGACATATTTAGCTATAAGCTTCCTCATTTTGAGGAAAACCATATTCCAAATCCTTATTCCCAGCAGATTAAGAACAAAAAGTACAGAAAACCAAGGTTTTTCGCAGTTTTTTGCAGGATACCACGCATTTTTCACCATATACTAGCAACGTAATGGAAAAAACAGGCATTTTTAGTATGTATCTAAGTTATTTTGACGAAGACAATGATCGAAATCCATATTTCCAGCAGATTGAGAACAAAAAGTACTGAAAATCATGGTTTTCCGATGTTTTTTTCAGGATACAACGTACTTTTCACCATATACATGGAAAATATTTGTAAAAACAGAAATTTTTGACCATATCTTATGAAAATGTTGGTATAAATTGGCATATTTAACATAAAACTTCCTCATTTTGAGGAAAGGAATATTCCAAATCAATATTTCCAGCAGATTAAGAACAAAATGTACCGAAACTCAAGGTGTTTCGCTGTTTTTTGATGGACACCACGCACTTTTCGCCATATACTAGGAAAATATTGATAGAAACAGGCATTTTTAGCTTAGACCTAAGTTACTTTAACGAAAAAAATGATCGAAATCCATATTATCAGCAGATTAAGAACATAAAGTACTGAAAATCATGGTTTTTCGCTGTTTTTTGCAGGATATACGAACTTTTCACCATATACTTGGTAAATATTGGTAATAACAGGCATCTTTCGCATGGACCTAAGTTATTTTGACGAAACCAATGACCGTAATCCGTATTTCCAGCATAATAATAACAAAAAGTACCAAAAATCATGATTTTTCTCTTTTTTTTGCAGGATACCCCGCACTTTTCACCATATACTAGGAAAATATTGTTAAAAACAGGCATTTTTAGCATAGAACTAAGTTATTTTGACGAAAACAATGATCGAAATCCATATTTCCAGCAGATTAAGAACAAAAGTACTGAAAATCATGGTTTTTCGCTGTTTTTTGCAGGTTACCACGGACTTTCCACCATATACTTGGAAAATACTGTTAGAAGCAGGCATATTTAGCATAAAACTTCGTCATTTTGAGTAAAACAATGATCCAAATCTATATTTCCAGGAGATTAAGAACAAAAGATACTGAAAATCATGGTTTTTCGCTGTTTTTTGCAGGATAGCCCGCACTTTTCACCATATACTAGGAAAATATTGAAAAGAACAGACATGTTTAGCAGAGACCTAAGTTATTTTGACGAAAACAATGATCGAAATCCATATTTCCAGCAGATTAAGAACAAAAAGTACTGAAAATCAAGGTTTTTCTCTGTTTTTTGCAGGATACCCCGCACTTTTCACCATATACTAGGAAAATATTGAAAGGAACAGAGATGTTTAGCATAGGCCTAAGCTATTTTGACGAAAAAAATGATCCAAGTCCATATTTCTAGCAGATTAAGGACAAAAAGTACTGAAAATCATGGTTTTTCGCTGTTTTTTGGAGGATACCCCGCACTTTTCACCATATACTAGGTTAATGTTGGTAAAAACAGGCATTTTTGGCATAGACCTAAGATATTTTGACGAAAACAATGACCGAAATCCCTATTTCCAGCAGATTAAGCACAAAAAGTAGAGACAATCATGGTTTTTCGCTGTCTCTTTGATGATACAACGTACCTTTCCCAATATACTTGGAAAATGTTGGTAAAAACAGGCATTTTTATCATAGAACTTTGTCATTTAGAGTAAAACAATGATGCAAAACCATATTTCCAGGAGATTATGAACAAAAGGTACTGAAAATCATGATTTTTCTCTGTTTTTTGCAGGGTACCCCGCACTTTTCACCATATACTAGGAAAATATTGAAAAGCACAGTTATTTTTAGCATAGACCTAAGTTATTTTCAAGAAAAAAATGATCGAAATCCATATTTCCAGCAGATTAAGAACAAAAAGTACTGAAAATCATGGTTTTTCGCTGTTTTTTGCAGGATACCATGCACTTTTCACCATATACTAGCAACGTATTGGAAAAAAGGCATTTTTAGCATGGACCTTAAGTTATTTTGACGAAAACAATGATCGAAATCTATATTTCCAGCAGATTAAGAACTAAAAGTACCGAAAATCATGGTTTCTCGCTGTTTTTTGCAGGATGCCATGCACTTTTCACCATATACTAGCAACGTATTGGAAAAAATAGGCATTTTAGCGTGGAAGTAAGTTATTTTGACGAAAACAATGATCGAAAACCATATTTCCAGGAGATTACGAAGAAAAAGTACCGAAAATCATGGTTTTTCGCTATTTTTCTCAGGATACAACGAACTTTTCACCATATACTTGGAAAATATTGGTAAAAACAGAGATTTTTGACCATATCTTTTGAAAATGTTGGTAAAAATTGGCAAATTTAGCGTAAAACTTCCTCATTTTGAGGAAAGGAATATTCCAAATCCACATTTCCAGCAGATTAAGAACAAAATGTACCGAAAATCAAGGTTTCTCGCTGTTTTTTGCAGGATACCACGCACTTTTCATCATATACTAGCAACGTATTGGAAAAAATAGGCATTTTTAGCATGGACCTATGTTATTTTGACGAAAACAATGATCCAAGTCCCTATTTCCAGCAGATTACGGACAATAAGTACTGAAAATCATGGTTTTTCGCTGTTTTTGGAAGGATACCATACACTTTTCACCATATACTAGGAAAATGTTGGTAAAAACAGGTATATTTAGCATAAAACTTCATCATTTTGAGTAAAACAATGATGCAAAACCATATTTCCAGGAGATTATGAACAAAAGGTAGTGAGAATCATGGTTTTTTGCTGTTTTTTGCAGGATACCGCGCACTTTTCACCATATACTAGGAAAATATTGATAACAACAGGCATTTCTAGTATAGCCCTAAGTGATTTTGACGAAAACAATGATCGCAATCCGTATTTCCAACAGATTAACAACAAAAGTACTGAAAATCATGATTTTTCGCTGTTTTTTGCAGGATATCCCGAACTTTCCACCATATACTAGGAAAATATTTTTAAAAACACGCATTTTTAGCATAGACCTAAGTTATTTTGACGAAAATCATGATCGAAATCCATATTTCCAGCATTAAGAACAAAAAGTACCGAAAATCATGGTTTTTCGCTGTTTTTTGCAGGATACAACGAACTTTTCACCATATACTTGTGAAATAATGGTAAAACAGACATTTTTGCATAGAACTAAGTTATTTTGACGAAAACAATGATCGAAATCCATATTTCCAGGAGATTAAGAACCAAAGCTACTGAAAATAATGGTGTTTCGCTGTTTTCTGCAGGATACCACAGACTTTTCACCATATACTAGGAAAATGTTGGTAAAAATAGCCATTTTTAGCATAGACCTAAGTTATTTTTACGAAAACAATGACCGTAATCCATATTTCCAGCAGATTAAGAACAAAAAGTACAGACAATCATGGTTTTTCGCTGTCTCTTTCATGATACAACGTACCTTTCACCATATACTTGGGAAGTGTTGGTAAAAACAGGCATGTTTAGCATAGAGCTAATGTATTTTGACGAAAACAATGATCGACACACATATTTCCAGCACATTAAGGACAAAAAGTACCGAAAATCATGGTTTTTCGCTGTTTTTTGCAGGATACAACGAACTTTTCACCATATTCTTGTGAAATATTGGTAAAACAGACATTTTGGCATAGGCCTAAGTTATTTTGACGAAAACAATTATCGAAATCCATATTTCCAGCTGATTAAGAACAAAAAGTACTGAAAATCATGGTTTCTCGCTGTTTTTTGCAGGATACCCCGCACTTTTCACCATATACTAGGGAAATATTGATAGAAACAGGCATTTCTAGTATAGACCTAAGTTATTTTGACGAAAACAATGATCTAAATCCATATTTCCAGCATATTACGAAGAAAAAGTACCGAAAATCATGGTTTTTCGCTGTTCTTTGCAGGATACCACGTACTTTTCACAATAAAATAGGAATATATTGGTGAAAACCGGCATTTTTAGCATAGACCTAAGTTATTTTGACGAAAACAATGATTGAAATCCATATTTCCAGCAGAATAAGTACAAGAAGTACTGAAAATCGTTGTTTTTCGCTGTTTTTTCAGGATACATCGTACTTTTCACCATATACTTGGAAAATATTGGTAAAATAGGCATTTTTAACCATATATTATGAAAATAATGGTAAAAACAGCAATATTTAGCATTAAATTTCCTCAATTTGACAATATTCCAAATCCTTATTCCCAGCAGATTAAGAACAATAAGTACAAAAAATCAATATTTTCCGCTGTTTTTTGCAGGATACCACGCACTTTTCACCACATACTAGGAACGTGTTGGAAAAAACAGGCATTTTTAGCATGGACCTATGTTATTTTCACGAAAAAAATTATCAAAATCCGTATTTCCAGCAGATTAAGAACAAAAAGTACTGAAAATCATGGTTTTTCGCTGTTTTTTGCAGGATACCACCCACTTTTCACCATACACTAGCAATCTATTGGAAAAAAAGGCATTTTTAGCATGGACCGTAAGTTATTTTGACGAAAACAATGATCGAAATCCATATTTCCAGCTGATTAAGAACTAAAAGTACCGAAAATCATGGTTTTTCGCTGTTTTTTGCAGGATACCACGTACTTTTCACCATATACTAGCAAGGTATTGGAAAAAATAGGCATTTTTAGCATGGATCTAAGTTATTTTAACGAAAACAATGATCGAAAACCATATTTCCAGCAGATTACGAAGAAAAAGTACCGAAAATCATGGTTTTTCGCTGTTTTTCCCAGGATACCACCCACTTTTCCCTATATACTAGGAAAATATTGGTAAAAACAGGCATTTTTAGCATAGACCTAAGCTATTTTCAAAAAAAAAATGATCGAAATGTAAGGTTTGCGAGAAACAAAATGCGCCACCGTATATCTACTGTCGATATCCCGTATCGACTGGTGTAGAGCGCCGCGCTCGCGAAGGATTGCGGTGGGAGCGAGAAGGATCGGCAGTTGCTCCCGGCGGGAGCTAGCGTGACATACGCATCGCAGTGCAGACAGTCAACCGACGAAACCTGTATCAATTTCAAACGTACTAATAAACCTATTTTGTTCGTACGCTCGACTCCATTATTTGTGTGACTCATCCATCCTGATCATAAGTATTACAATATCAGAAGTGGGATAAGGACAAGGGCTGATCGCGAGTGTCATGAAGTGAGAGCCATCTTTGTTCTGTGTGAATTGCGGGGTTGACAAGGGAATCGCGAAAGAGGAGCGTTGTCACGCTGGCTAGGAGGACTCGAGAAGAAAGAGTTCGAGACGAAACGAGAATCCGTTCGCTACAAGAGACACAAGGCAAAGCAGCTGCGTGCAGTGCGTTATTGCCGCTACGTGAACGTGATTCGCTATGTGCGTCGAGTCGTCAGACGAACGTTACCTGTGCTGCTGCTTTGTGCGGGCATGGTTTTGTCAATTTATTGTGCTGTGTGTGCATAAGGACGGATAGAAAATAACGTGCTGCGGCTGTGTGCAAGCAAACGCGTGTTCAAGGGAAGAAATAAATTCGCTGTGTGCAATTGAAGGATAAATGAAGTACGCGTAAAAGAAAAAAAAGAAGACAAGCGCGTGTACGGGTGAGCGTCGGTATCGCGCTAGCAGTGCCGCGGCAGAGGAGAGTTCCAGGAATTGAGAGCAAGCGCGAGGCTTGCGTCGCGCGGAAGAATTCCAAGACCTGAGCGGAGCGGCGGTCGCGCGCTAGCGACGTTTGTTGTGAATATTAGTGCAAAAAGTGGTTCTGCTGTATGCGGCCGTATGCAGACGATAAAATGGAGACACAAAAGAGAGAACCTACACAACTGACGGTTGTGTACTTAAAAGAAAAATGCAAACATTTGGGGTTAAGTACGACGGGCACTAAGGCTGAACTGATAAGCAGGTTAGACGCAGCTGATCCAGAGCGTGAGTATACGATTGCAAGAGACGAGTTTCTTGACGAAAGCGATGTAGCCGGCGTGGGAGAAGGTGATACTGAACGGTTACGACGAGAAATAGATCTGTGTATTCGTGAAAAGCAGGTAACTCAGGGAGAGCTGGAAAACGCGCGTCGAGAATTGGAACTTTTACGTGCGGCACAGCGAGATGGCACTAACCAAGTTCCAAGGACGAACAACAACACGAGTAACACTCAAGAAAATATGCGCAAGAAAATAAACCTGACGGAAATAAAAGAATTGATTAGCTGTTTTGACGGAGCCGATGGCTAATATGATAACTGGGAGAAGCAAATTCAATTCGTGAAAGCAAGATATCGTTTGTCGGAAGAAAAGACAAAAATTCTTATTAGCGCAAGAATGAAAGAGAAGGCGCTCGAATGGTTTCACTCGAAGCCTGAGCATCTGCAATCATCTCTCGATGATCTGTTTAAGAATATGAAGGCGATGTTTGACCATCGACCACGTAAGCTTATATTACGTAGACAGTTTGAAGAAAGAGCATGGAAGTTTAATGAACCTTTTAGTGATTATGTACATGAGAAGGTAATTCTGGGAAATCGCGTACCAATAGATAACGATGAAATGGTCGACTACATTATCGACGGCGTTCCGGATCATCTATTGAAAAATCAAGCAAGGTTACAGAATTTCACAAAAGTTGAAGATTTGCTGAAGGCATTCGAAAAGGTTTCTCTCTCGCAAAGAAGGAGCAGTGGACAGCACGCTGGTCGGCAAGAGTCAAAATTCCCCAAGGGTGACGGACGAGAACCTAAAGACGAGAAGTCTGCCGGAAGCGTCGATCGTGGGAAATCCAGACGCGGCGGGACGCGCTGTTACAATTGTAACAAAGCAGGACACCTGTCCAGGGACTGCACGGAGCCAAGGAAGAACAAGAAGTGTTACAATTGCAGCGAAGCAGGACACATAGCCAAGGAATGTCCGAAGAGTAAGGAGACGACGCCAGGGAACCAGGTTGCACATGTAAACGAGGAGCTGCGAGAAGAAGACGGTTTTCATCAGAGAGTAGCGTAGGAACTTGAGCGCGAGGGCGAACAATTTCGGTTAACTTTAGATTCGTTGCTGGACACCGGAAGTCCAATTAGTTTTATAAAAGAAAAATTTGTTATAAAAGACGCGATCGGGGTTTATGTGGATTCTGATTCAAAGTTTCACGGAATTAATAATTCTAAATTAAAGATTCTCGGTAAAGTTAGTTTACGTGTATTTTTAAACGAAGCGGTTAAAGATGATTTGGAGTTCTTCGTTGTCGATGATAATACTATGAGGAGCTCAGTAGTTTTAGGAAGAAATGTATTAAATAGTTTTAGTTTAAAATTGAAATGCGAATCTATAAACGTGGTTGAAGAAGCTTTTGAAATTTTGCATATAGATGTATCTTGCGAGGGTGATGGAATGGCTGATGAGCTAAAGATAAATGAAAATATACCAATCAAAATACGAAATCAATTACTTGAATTGTTTAAGAAGGAGTATGTTTTTCCAGAGCGTCCGGAGAAACCGGAAATTGATTATGAAGTTGAATTAAAATTGACCGAGCATCAGCCATTCCACTACATTCCAAGGCGACTATCGTATGCTGAGAAACAGGAGGTATGGAAATAGCTAGACGATCTCATCAAAAAGGGGGTTATACGGCCGAGCGAGTCCGAGTATGCGTCGGCTATTGTTTTAACGGACAAGAAAAACGGCGAGATTAGAATGTGCGTGGACTACCGCACGTTAAATAAATATTTGATTAGAGATAACCAACCTTTGCCGTTAATTGAGGATCAACTAGACTTGCTTGAAGGGAAAAAATATTTCACGGTGCTAGACTTAAGAGATGGATTTCATCACATACGTGTAGCCGATAATTCGGTAAAGTATACAGCGTTCGTGACCCCTTTTGGTCAGTATGAATACCTTAAATTGCCGTTTGGTTTAAAAGTAGCTCCGGCTAAATTTACGCGCTTTGTAAATAAAGTTCTGAAGGACCTGATAGAAACGGGAGAGGTAGTCACATATATGGATGACTTTATGGTAGCCACGGTTACGCTCGAACACCACTTGCAGGTCTTGCAAAAAGTTTTTAGATCGTTGATTAAAAATAATTTAGAGTTAAGGATTGATAAATGCAATTTTTTATTTAATAAAATAGAGTATTTAGGGTATATAGTATCGGAAAAATGTATTCAACCGACCGATAGTGGTCTCGAAGCCATCAAACAGTTTCCTATTCCGAGAAGCGTCCGAGAGATACGAGGTTTCTTAGGCTTATGTTCATATTTTAGAAAGTTTATTGAAAACTTCTCGATAATTGCGAAAGTACTGTACGATTTATTGCGTAAAGACGCAAAGTTTGAATTTAAAGAAAAAGAGCTTACAGTTTTCAAAATGTTAAAATGTAAACTGATTGAAGCACCAATACTTGCGATTTATAATCCGCGTGATGAAACAGAATTGCACTGCGATGCAAGTTCACTAGGTTTCGGCGCTGTGCTAATGCAACGTATAGCGGATTTAAAATTTCATGTGATCTTTTATTTTTCGAAAAGAGCATCTGATGCGGAAAGCAGATATCACAGCTTCGAGCTAGAGACGTTAGCTATTATCTATGCGCTAAGGAGGTTTAGAGTTTATTTAGGCGGTATTAAGTTTAAGGTAGTTACAGATTGTAATGCTCTTGCTCTTGT
The DNA here is from genome assembly GCA_036365515.1 of Torymus aiolomorphi. Taxonomy (NCBI): domain Eukaryota; kingdom Metazoa; phylum Arthropoda; class Insecta; order Hymenoptera; family Torymidae; genus Torymus; species Torymus aiolomorphi. Next base: position 139,885,729 of record CM070873.1, read on the forward strand.
GTTGAAAAAGAAAGACATCAATCCGCGAATTCAGCGATGGTCGCTCGAACTTCAGAACTATGACTACGTAATTGAGCATAGAGAGGGAAAAAAAATGGCCCATGTTGACAGTTTAAGTAGGATATATAGCATTTTCGTGATTGAGGAAAATTCTTTTGAGTTTAATTTATCATTATGTCAGAATCAAGACCCAACAATAAAAGCTCTACGCGAGGAGCTTGAAAAGAATGAAGATAAATTTTTCGAATTTAGAAATGGTTTAGTTTATAGAAAGAGCGGTGAAAACTTATTATTTTATGTACCAGCGAGCATGGAAACAAATGTGCTATATAAGTATCACGATGAAATGGGGCATGTTGGTTTACAAAAAGTTTACGAATTGATTAAGCAGAGTTACTGGTTTCCAAAACTTAAAGAGAAGGTAAATGACCACATCAAAAATTGTTTAAAATGTATAGCTTATTCTCCTACGTGTGGCAAAATCGAGAGAAAAATGCACGGTGAAATAGCAAATGTCCCTTTCGACGTAATACATATAGACCATGCTGGCCCTATAGATAAAAGCGTATTAGTAAAGAAATATGTATTTTTAGTTATCGATGCTTTTACAAAATTTGTGAAATTGTATGCGACGAAAACAACCAATAGCAGAGAGGCTATTGATTGTCTTAAACAATATTTTTCGTATTATAGTAGACCTAGAACGTTAGTTTCAGATAGAGGAAGTGCTTTTACATCCGTAGAGTTTTCAGAATTTTTAAGCGAAAATAATGTTAAGCACGTAAAAATCGCCACGAGATCACCACAAGCAAATGGTCAGGCAGAAAGCGTTAATCGAGTTTTAAATGCGATGTTGAGTAAGTTGACAGATAACGATGCAGGAAAACAATGGTACAAAATTTTGAGCGATGCAGAATATAGTATTAACAATGTAATAAATAAATCGACGGGAGAAACTCCAAGTAAGCTGCTTTTCGGCATCGATCAAAATGGTAAATGCGTAGACGAAGTTCGTGCGTTCTTAAAAGAAAATGTAAATACCGAGAAGCGAGACTTAGTAGAATCTAGGGAAAAAGCGGTAGAGAAAATGCTAAAAAGTCAGGAGTACAACAAAGCTTATAAAGATAAGAGGCAAAAAGACGTTCACAAATATAAAGTCAATGATTGGATTATGATTCGAAATTTTGACAGCACAGCAGGAGTTACTCATAAGCTCATTCCTAAATTTAAAGGCCCTTATCAGATTATAAAAGAGTTGCGAAACGACCGCTATGTTGTTGCGGACATTGAAGGGTTTCAGATAACTCAAAAACTTTATCAAGGTGTTTGGGAACCAGCTAATATGAGATTATGGACAACTCCGGCTGCAGAAAGCGATAAGGTTCATTTCAGAGAGCTCGATGAGTAAAGGTAATGCCGATTCGGAAAAAAAAAAAAAAAAATCTAATTTGTCTGCAGCCGAGGACGGCCTAGTGTCAGGAATGGCCGAATGTAAGGGTTGCGTAAAACAAAATGCGCCACCGTATATCTACTGTCGATATCCCGTATCGACTGGTGTAGAGCGCCGCGCTCGCGAAGGATTGCGGAGAGAGCGAGAAGGATCGGCAGTTGCTCCCGGCGAGAGCTAGCGTGACATACGCATCACAGTGCAGACAGTCAACCGACAAAACCTGTATCAATTTCAAACGTACTAATAAACCTATTTTGTTCGTACGCTCGACTCCATTATTTGTCTGACTCATCCATCCTGATCATAAGTCTTACAGAAATATTTCCAACAGATTAAGAACAAAAAGTACTGATAATCATGGTTTTTCGCGGTTTTTTGCAGGATACCACGAACTTTTGACCATATACTTGGGAAATATTGGTAAAAACAGGCATATTTAGCATAAAATTACCTCATTTTGATGAAAATAATGATCGAAATCAATATTTACAGCAGATTAAAAACAAAAAGTACCGTAAATCGTGGTTTTTCGCTGTTTTTTGCAGGATACCACGTACTTCTCAACATATATTAGGAAAATATTGTTAAAAACAGCGATATTTAGCATAAAACTTCGTCGACTTGAGGAAAACAATGATCCAAATCCATATTTCCAGCAGATAAAGAACAAAAAGTACTGAAAATCATGGTTTTTCTCTGTTTTTTGCAGGTTACCACGGACTTTCCACCATATACTTGGAAAATCCTGTTAAAAACAGGCATATTTAGCATAAAACTTCGTCATTTTGAGTAAAACAATGATGCAAAACCATATTTCCAGGAGATTATGAACAAAAGGTACTAAAAATCATAGTTTTTCGCTATTTTTGCAGGATATCACGCACTTTTCACCATATACTAGGAAAATATTGAAAAGAACAGGCATTTTTAGCATAGACCTAAGTTATTTTCACGAAAAAAATGTTCGAAATCTATATTTACAGCAGTTTAAGAACAAAAAGTACTGAAAATCATGGATTTTCTATGTTTTTGGCAGGCTACCACGGACTTTCCACCATATACTTGGAAATTACTGTTAAAAACAGGCATATTTAGCTTAAACTTCGCTATTTTGAGTAAAACAATGATGCAAAACCATATTTCCAGGAGATTATGAACAAAAGGTAGAGAAAATCATGGTTTTTCCCTGTCTCTTTCATGATACAACGTACCTTTCACCATGTACTTGGAAAATGTTGGTAAAAACAGGCATTTTTAGCATAGAGATAATGTATTTTGACGAAAACAATGATCGACACCCATATTTCCAGCGCATTAAGAACAAAAAGTACGGGATATCATGGTTTTTGCTGTTTTTTGCAGGATACCATGCACTTTTCACCATACACTAGGAAAATATTGGTAAAACAGACATATTGGCATAGATCTAAGTTATTTTGATGAAAACAATGATCGAAATCCATATTTCCAGCAGATTAAAAACAAATTCTACTAAAAATCATGGTTTTTCGCCGATTTTTTCAGGATACAACGTACTTTTCATCATATACATGGAAAGTATCGGAAAAAACAGGCATTTTTAGAATAAACCTATGTTATTTTGACGAAAAGAATGATCAAAATTCATATTTCCAGCAGATTAAGAACAAAAAGTGCTGAAAATCATGGTTTTTCACGGTTTTTTGCAGGTTACCACGCACTTTTGACCATATACTAGGAAAATGTCTGTAAAAACCGCCATCTTTAGCATAATCCTGAGTTATTATGACGAAAACAATGATCAACATCAATATTTCCAGCAGAAGAAGAACAAAAAGTACTGTAAATCATGGTTTTTCGCTGATTTTTGCAGGAAGCAACATACTTTTCACCATATACGCGGAAAATCTTGGAAAAAACTGGCATTTTTAGAATAAACCTATGTTATTTTGACGAAAACAATGATCGAAATCCATATTTCCAGCAGATTGAGAACAAAAAGTACTGAAAATCATGGTTTTCCGCTGTTTTTTTCAGGATACAACGTACTTTTCACCATATACTTGGAAAATATTGATAAAAACAGACATTTTTGACCATATCTTATGAAAATGTTGTTAAAAATTGCCATATTTAGCATAAAACTTCCTCATTTTGAGGAAAGGAATATTCCAAATCCATATTTCCAGCAGATTCATAACAAAATGTACCGAAAATCAAGGTTTTTCGCTGTTTTTTGATGGACACCACGCACTTTTCACCATATACTAGGAAAATATTGGTAGAAACAGGCATTTTTAGCATAGACCTAATTTACTTTCACGAAAAAAATGATCGAAATCCATATTTCCAGCAGATTAAGAACAAAAAGTACTGAAAATCATGGTTTTTCGCTGTTTTTTGCAGGTTACCACGGACTTTCCACCATATAGTAGGAAAATATTGATAACAACAGGTATTTCAAGTATAGCCCTAAGTGATTTTGGCGAAAACAATGATCGCAATTCGTATTTCCAGCAGATTAATAACAAAAAGTACCGAAAATCATGTTTTTTCGCTATTTTTTTCAGGATACCCCGCATTTTTCACCATATACTAGGAAAATATTGAAAAGAACAGGCATGATTAGCATAGACCTAATTTATTTTGACGAAAACATTGATCCAAGTCTATATTTCTAGCAGATTAAGGAGAGAAAGTACTGAAAATCATGGTTTTTCGCTGTTTTTTGGAGGATACCACACACTTTTCACCATATACTAGGAAAATATTGGTAAAAAACGGCATATTTAGCATAGGCCCAATGTATTTTGACGAAAACAGTGATCGACACCCATATTTCCAGCACATTAAGAACAAAAAGTACTGAAAATCATGGTTTTTCGCTGTTTTTTGCTGGATACGATGCACTTTTCACCACATACTAGGAAAATATTGGTAAAACAGACATTTTGCCATAGACCTAAGTTATTTCGACGAAAACAATGATCGAAATCCATATTTCCAGCAGATTAAGAACAAAATGTACTGAAAATCATGGTTTTTCGATGATTTTTTCAGGATACAACGTACTTTTCACCATATACATGGGAAATATTGGAAAAAACAGGCATTTTTAGCATAGACCTAAGTTATTTAGACGAAAACAATGATCCAAGTCCCTATTTCCAGCAGATTAAGGTCAAAAAGTACTGATAATCATGGTTTTTCGATGTTTTTTGCAGGATACCACACACTTTTCATCATATACTAGGAAAATGTTCGTAATAACAGGCATTTTTAGCATAGACCTAAGTTATTCTGCCGAAAAAAATGATCGAAATCCATATTTCCAGGAGATTAAGAAAAAAAAGTACAGAAAATCATGGTTTTTCGCTGTATTTTGCAGGTTACCACGGACTTTCCACCATATACTTGGAAAATACTGTTAAAAACAGGCATATTTAACATAAAATTTCATCATTTTGAGTTGAACAATGATCCAAATCCATATTTCCAGGAGATTAGGAACAAAAGGTACTGAAAATCATGGTTTTTCGCTGCTTTTTGCAGGATAGCACGCACTTTTCACCATATACTAGGACAATATTGATAAAAACAGGCCTTTCTAGTATAGAGCTAAGTTATTTTGACGAAAACATTGATTTAAATCCATATTTCCAGCAGATTAATAACACAAAGTACCAAACATCATAATTTTTCGCTGTTTTTTGCAGGATATCCCGCCCTTTTCACCATATACTATGAAAATGTTGGTAAAAACAGGCATTTTTAGAATAGAGCCAATCTATTTTGACGAAAACAATGATCGACACCCATATTTCCAGCACATTAAGAACAAAAAGTACTGAAAATCATGGTTTTTCGCTGTTTTTTGCAGGTTACCACGGACTCTCCACCATATACTTGGAAAATACTGTTAAAAACACGGATATTTAGCATAAAACTTCGTTATTTTGAGTAAAACAATGATCCAAATCCATAGATCCAGGAGATTAAGAACAAAAGGTACTGAAAATCATGGTTTTTCGCTGTTTTTTGCAGGATAGAACTCACTTTTCACTATATACTAGAAAAATATTGATAAAATCAGGCATTTCTAGTATAGCCCTAAGTATTTTGACGAAAACAATGATCGCATTCCGTATTTGCAGCAGATTAATAACAAAATGTACCGAAAATTATGATTTATCGCTGTTTTTTGCAGGATACCCCGCACTTTTCACCATATACTAGGAAAATATTGTTAAAAACAGCCATTTTTAGCATAGACCTAAGTTATTTTGACGAAAACAATGATCGAAACCCATATTTCCAGCAGAAAAAGAACAAAAATACTGATAATCGTGGATTTTCGCTGTTTTTTGCAGGTTACCACGGACTTTCCACCATATACTTGGAAAATACTATTAAAAACAGGCATATTTAGCATAAAACTTCGTCATTTTGAGTAAAACAATGATGCAAAACCATATTTCTAGGAGATTATGAACAAAAGGTTCTGAGTATCATGGTTTTTCGCTGTTTTTGTCAGGATATCACGCTCTTTTCACCATATACTAGGAAAATATTGAAAAGAACAGGTATTTTTAGCATAGACCTAAGTTATTTTCACGAATAAAATGTTCGAAATCCATATTTACAGCAGATTAAGAACAAATGGTACTAAAAATCATGGTTTTTCGCTGATTTATTCAGGATACAACGTACTTTTCATCATATACATGGAAAGTATCAGAAAAAACAAGCATTATTAGAATAAACCTGCGTTATTTTGACGAAAAGAATGGTCAAAATTCATATTTCCAGCAGATTAAGAACAAAAAGCACTGAAAATCATGGTTTTCGCTGTTTTTTGCAGGATACAACGAACTTTTCACCATATACTTGGGAAATATTGGTAAAAACAGGCATGTTTAGCATGGACCTAAGTTATTTTGACGAAAACAATGACCCAAGTCCATATTTCCAGCAGATTAAGGACAAAAAGTACTGAAAATCATGGGTTTTCGCTGTTTTTTGCATGTTACCACGGACTTTCCACCATATACTTCGAAAATACTGTTAAAAACAGGCTTATGTAGCTTAAGAGTTCGTCATTTTGAGTAAAACAATGATGCAAAACCATATTTACAGGAGATTATGAACAAAAGGTACTGAAAATCATGGTTTTTCGCTGTTTTTTGCAGGATACCACGCACTTTTCATCACATATTAGGAAAATATTGATGACAACAGGCATTTCTATTATAGCCGTTAGTGATTTTGAAGAAAACAATGATCGCAATCTGTATTTCCACAGATTAATAACAAAAAGTACCGAAAATCATGATTTTTCGCTGTTTTTTGCAGGATACCCCGCACTTTTCACCATATACTTGGAAAATGTTGGTAAAAACAGGCATTTTTAGCATAGAGCTAATGTATTTTGACGAAAACAATGATCGATACCCATATTTCCAGCACATTAAGAACAAAAAGTACCGAAAACCATGGTTTTTCGCTGTTTTTTGCAGGATAGCACGCACTTTTCACCATATACCAGGAAAATATTGATAAAAACAGGCATTTCTAGTATAGCCCTAAGTGATTTTGACGAAAACAATGCTCGCAATCCATATTTCCAGCAGATTAATAACAAAAGGTACTGAAAATCACGGTTTTTCGCTGTTTTTTGCAGGATACCACGCACTTTTCATCATATACTAGGAAAATATTGATAACAACAGGCATTTCTAGTATAGCCCTATTTGATTTTGACATATTTCCAGAAGATTGAGAACAAAATGTAAAGAAAATCATGGTTTTTCCCTGTCTTTTTCATGATACAACGTACCTTTCACCATATACTTGGAAAATGTTGGTAAAAACAGGCATTTTTAGCATAGATCTAATGTATTTTGTCGAAAACAATGATCGACACCCATATTTCCAGCACATTAAGAACAAAAAGTACCGAAAATCATGGTTTTTCGCTGTTTTTTGCAGGATACCATGCACTTTTCACCATATACTAGGAAAATATTGAAAAGAACAGGCATTTTTAGCATAGACCTAAGTTATTTTCAGGATAAAAATGATCGAAATCCATATTTCCAGCAGATTAAGAACAAAAAGCACTGAAAATCATGGTTTTCGCTGTTTTTTGCAGGATACAACGAACTTTTCACCATATACTTGGGAAATATTGGTATAAACAGGCATGTTTAGCATGGACCTAAGTTATTTTAACGAAAACAATGACCCAAGTCCATATTTCCAGCAGATTAAGGACAAAAAGTACTGAAAATCATGGGTTTTCGCTGTTTTTTGCATGTTACCACGGACTTTCCACCATATACTTGGAAAATACTGTTAAAAACAGGCTTATGTAGCATAAGAGTTCGTCATTTTGAGTAAAACAATGATGCAAAACCATATTTACAGGAGATTATGCACAAAAGGTACTGAAAATCATGGTTTTTCGCTGTTTTTTGCAGGATACCACGCAGTTTTCACCACATACTAGGAAAATATTGATAACAAGAGGCATTTCTAGTACAGCCCTAAGTGATTTTGACGAGAACAGTGATCGCAATCCGTATTTCCATCAGATTAATAACAAAAAGTACCGAAAATCGTGATTTTTCGCTGTTTTTTGCAGGATAGCCCGCACTTTACACCGTATACTATGAAAATATTGAAAAGAACAGGCATTTTTAGCATAGACCTAAGTTATTTTCACGAAAAAAATGATCGAAATCCATATTTCCAGCAGATTAAGAACAAAAAGTACTGAAAATCATGGTTTTTCGCTTTTTTTTGCAGGATACAACGAACTTTTCACCATATACTTGGGAAATATTGGTAAAAACAGGCATGTTTAGCATAGACCTATGTTATTTTGACGATAACAATGATCCAAGTCCATATTTCCAGCAGATTAAAGACAAAAAGTACTGAAAATCGTGGTTTTTGCTGTTTTTTGAAGGATTACACGCACTTTTCACCATATATTACGAAAATATTCATAAAAACAGGCATATTTAGTATAAAACAACTTTATTTTGAGGAAAACAATGATACAAATCCAAATTTCCTGCGCTTGAATACCAAATGTACTTTAAAGCCATGTGAGCACGAAAAACTGACTCTACCTTACCGACATACTGATTTTTCATCATTTTAATTTTTTCAGTCATTAAAGACTAATTATTTCGCAAAACAACTCTGGTACATTTTAAGTTAGCGAATAAGGAATAATTTAAATAAATTAACAACCAGATCTGTTAATTATTGTCAAAGATTTTCAGTTCGCCAAATTGGGGAATTGAAAATCTTCAAGGATAATGAACAGTTTTGCCCCAAAATTGAATGGAATGTTTATTTTGCACTAACTTACGGTGTACCAGAGCTCTTTTTTCGAATACTTGAAAAAAGTATAATTTTATATTGTATGCTAATATAGCCAGCTACATATGTATACATAAGCTATATGCAGAGTCTAAGTGTGTAACATGTGTTCATTTCTCGGTGCAATAGATGGCGCTACCATGAACAGATGTAGCTGTCGCGGTTATAAAGTGTGGTTGTTTATGGTTCATCCACTCCTTACAGATTACTTATTTGCACACGTTTTAAATGAAATTTGTGACACGTACTTATTCAGAGTACTACTACTCTGTAATATAAGTTTTTACGGGATCGCCGAAATCAATGTACTTATAAATGGGAGGTTGTACTGTTTTCGCAATAATACGATATTCCCTTCTTGAGGTGAAATGTGATGAGCGGCGATGTTGAAGCATCTAAAGGCTTGACTTTGATTGGTCGATAAGAAGAAGGCGCGAGAAATTTACTTTTTGGAATTTAAAGTTTGAATGTTTTTTAAATGTAATTTCTACATTTAGAGTAGTATAAAAATGATTAAGTTCTGACTTTGAAAAAATACTCAAATAAGTTAAAAGTAAAAAAATGAAGATAGCACGCATAACCTCAAAAACAGGAAAGTACGCGCGAAGCGTGTTTGAATATCGCTTATACGATATGAATTACATACGGAATTCTCAACATTTAGAATTACGAAGATTTGTGTGCAATTCGGTCAGTAACTTTTAATTATTTCTCCAATTTCAATTGAAATGATCAATGAATTTGCAAAAAAACCCTAGAGAAGCTTTGTGGGTCACATAACCTACTAATCATCGACATAATACTTGTCCGCAATTTGCATACAACTTTCTCCTGAAATTTCAATAAAATAGGTTAATTATTGACAGTTAAAACGTTTACTACGTGTGATTTCTTCGCAATAAAAACTTCTCTCCTGCATAATTTCTTGAAAATCCGTGCTTGATATATTTTTTGTAATGAGCATGGGAAGGGTTTTTCCTAATTTCAGTATTTACTAATGACCAATTTCAAGAAGAAATTTTAAGTAATCGAAGAACTTCATTATTCGCTATAATAATTCACAATTCATACAAGTTTAAACAAATTTTTTCGACTTCATAAAGGGGTATTCTGGGCGCGTGACATATTTTGTAAAGACACTTTGAAAAGGTTTTTTGTAAAGAGTTTTTACCGTTGGACGATTCAACGGTAAAATATAAACTAGTAAGCAGATTTGCATTTAACAAAACGATAATTACCAACTTATAGCAGTTGAACCCATTGTAACTCGCATTATTTGCACGACATTTTCTGTAAAGAGCATTTTCTGTAAATAAACAATCATATTGACAATAGATGAATACATTCATTTGAAATAATCACAGCTGCCGTATATTCCAAGTATGGCAAAAGTTGTTTTCTCGCAGAACTGAAAATCTGCCTCGCTTTCCGTATCTGCCGCTAGTCCCGCTCGACTGATGTAGCCTATGGCTGGGGAGCACGCTCGAGCGCTGAGCGTGCTCCCCACCCGTAGGCCTCAACCCGGAATTAGACGTCGATTCGTGGTTCTTTTCATACGAAAATGATTCTATCCTTGAATCCTGTATTTACTAGATTAATTTGATAAACAACCTTAATATCAACTCTTGATGATAAAAAAGATTTTTATTTCCAATAAATAAATAAATAATTTGTAATTGCATATAGCGTATCCTGTGATAGGACGGAGATTTCTTTTCGAATAAATAAGTAAATCGGGATTAATTATTCAAATTTTCTAATTGTAGTAATGCCACATTATTATAAGTTTACTGAATTTGCCAGAATTCGGGAATTATTCATTCGGCGCATTTCAATTATTCACCCGGCAAACTGCGAAGGCAAGTCGCTGAGAGCGGCTTTGATTTATTCCGACAATAAACAATCCTTAAAATTAAAAATATTACTTATGTCGACTGCAATTTACTATCAACTGATAAGAATTTTTCTATCGGTCTTACAGTCTTACAAATTAAATTAAAATAATTAATATTTGCCAGAATTCGCGAATTATTCATTCGTGGCATTTCAATTATTCACCCGGCAAACGGCGAAGGCAAGTCGCTTAGAGCGGCATTGATTTATTTCGACAACAAACAATCCTATTGACAAATAAATGAAGATATTCGTAATCACAGCTTTGATTTATTTCGACAATAAACAATCCTTAAAATTAAAAATATTACTTATGTCGACTGCAATTTACTATCAACTGATAAGAATTTTTCTATCTGTCTTACAGTCTTACAAATTAAATTAAAATAATTAATATTTGCCAGAATTCGGGAATTATTCATTCGTGGCATTTCAATTATTCACCCGGCAAACTGAGAAGGCAAGTCGCTTAGGACGGCATTGATTTATTTCGACAAAAAACAATCCTATTGACAAATAAATGAAGATATTCATAATCACAGCTGCCGTCTGTTCCAAGTGGAAAAGGTTTAGTCCCAGGACGGAAAATCTGCCTCGCTTTCCGTATCTGCCGGTAGTACAGCCCTTCTGATGTAGCCTACGGGTGGGAAGCACGCTGGAGCGCTGAGCGTGCTCCTCACCCGTAGGCCTCAACCTGCAATTAGACGTCGATTGGTGGCTCTTTTCATACGAAAATGATTCTATCCTCGAATCCTGTATTTACTAGATTAATTTGATAAACAACCTTAATATTAACTCTTGATGATGGAAAAGATTTTTATTTCCAATAAATAAATAAATAATTTGGGATTGCATATAGCGTATTCTGTCATAGGACGGAGATTTATTTTCGAATAAATAAGTAAATTGGGATTGATTATTCAAATTTTCTAATTGTAGTAATGCCATATTATTATAATACTAAATTTGCCAGAGTTCGGGAATTATTCATTTGTGGCATGTCAATTATTCACCCGGCAAACGGCGAAGGCAAGTCGCTTAGAGCGGCATTGATTTATTTCGACAACAGACAATCCTATTGACAAATAAATGAAGATATTCATAATCACAGCTGCCGTCTGTTCCAAGTGGAAAAGGTGTTTAGTCGCAAACTGAAAACCTGCCTCGTTTTCCGTATCTACCACTGGTCCCGCGCTTCTGATGTAGCCTACGGCTGGGGAGCACGCTCGAGCGCTGAGCGTGCTCCCCACCCGCAGGCCTCAACCCGGAATTAGACGTCGATTGGTGGTTCATTTTATACGAAAATGGTTCTATCCTTGAATCCTGTATTTATTAGATTAATTTGATAAACAACCATAATATCAATTCTTGATGATGGAAAAGATTTTTATTTCCAATAAATAAATAAATAATTTGGGATTTCATATAGCGAATCCTGTGATAGGAGGAAGTTTTCATTTCCAATATATAAGTAATTTGGACTTGCATTTATCGTATCCTGTGATAGGACGAAATTTTCTTTTCCAATAAACAAGTAATTCGGAATTGATTGTTCAAATAAACCCTTCTGTGTTAGACCCTAGGGCTCAGAATGTTTTCTTTTTATGCTGAAAGAAAGTGCTACGCAAGAATACAAAAACAATATATGATTTTTTCTGTAATCTAAAAAGTTTAATATTAATTTCATGTTTACGCCGTTAACATGTTGTCTTATGGGTCATCATTTTTTCCACGGTTTTACTTAAGAAAGAGTTGAAAACGGTCTTACTTTGATAAAACTTTAAGAAATGTATATGTAATAACCCATAAATATTATGCATCCATTCAAATGTTGATTCACTAACTTTTAGAGTGAATTAAATGCAACTGAATAAAATGCTTTAGGCTAAGCCGATCATTGCACACACGATTTGGCATCGTGGCAAAGAGATTAGGAAGTTTGCGCGATTTGAAATGATGCGTTTGGTGTTCATAGATAATCTGCGATCCCAGATTTAGCGGCGCCATCTGTAAATACCGTGCGGTGGGCCCATAAGAACTATTCTCCTGTCCACACAGGTGATTTAGTTCTTATGGGCCCACCGCACAGGATGAACAGATGGCGCACTAAACCTGGGATCACAGATACTCAATGCTTTATGTGAAAATGTCAGTAAATCTTTATATTTTGTAATAATGAATTAGAGCTGCAGAATCAGCATCTTTATTCGTCGGCTCCAATCACTAATTTTTATTATTTGCACGTAACTATATAGGTACAGTTCTAGCAAGCAGAAGAAAACTACCCAAAAGCGGTCAAACGATCGTGCGACGTTGCCAAATCGAAGTACCTCCGAAGTCAAAGACGACCGAACTCGCACTCGACTGATGGCGTAGGGATAGCGAGCGCGTGCGCTCTTACCGCGGCCGACGACCGCGGCCGACCGCGGCCAAACGTGAGCGAACGCGCTTATGTGTTCACGGCTGACGATATGAAGCCGCTGACAACAACAGCATGCAGAGGCGCGAGAGCGCAGCCAGCAGCAGCAGAGGCGCGAGAGCGCAGCCAGCAGCGTCGTCTTCGTCGCCACACTCAACCCAAGTCCAGCGGAAACCCGGGTGCTTAGTGGGACTGGTGCCACAAACGAGCATCGCATAAAGACCTGATGCCGCGGACGAGAACTCGTTGCCACAGCTCTTGCACTCTCACTCTCGCGGAGGAACGAAGTTGTCAAAAGGCAAGAGCGCATAACCCCAAAATGTGGTTATTTTTGTTCTGGCAGGTACCTAATTGAGTGTGTTGGTGCAGCGATGTCCACTGTTAGCTTGTTTTGAGTTGTTGCTGTGCTCAATGAAAGTGATGGTTCGAGTTAATTGAACTGGAGGAGCGGAAGCTACTGTTAATAGAAATTATGTAAATATTTATGTGAATGTGGAAATAAAGATTTTTGCTCTATATGCCAGCAGTGGACAAAACGACAAGTGTGTAACTATGAAAAACTCTTTCCAAAGTGCTTATAGTAGTGCGCATGTAAGCATTTTACTAAGTAAACACTTAGATATACAGATTCAATGAAATTCTTAGTGTAAGAAATTTTTGAAGAAATCATATTGTTTATATTTTGTATTGCAAGGAACATCATAACAATAGAAGGGTATAAGAAGGTGGAGTCTATTTTTACTCCTTAAGCGATCCTGAAGTGACCCGATACTGATACGCTTATAGTGCATTATGAAGATAACGAATCTTTATAACTGCCTTCCAATAAGTCTGACCTAGTAGAGAAGAAGTTTGATGAATTTGAATATGCAGCTTTTCCGTCGAGTAACAAAAACCATTATCAATGAAGATCCTTACTTCAAAGCAGCCAAGCATGGAAAAGAAATTCAAATTTTCTGATCACTTTAAAGTTTTAGTGAATACAGACACGCAAAAAGGTGCAGATCCACATGTATTCAATGATACAGACCAGCCATTTGTTGTATCAACAGGTGGCAAAAATATTAAGTTAATAGCTTCTGAAAATTCAAAAACGCCCGGTACAGCTAGAAGTAAATCAAAAGGAAAATGTTTAAAAACAAAAATCAAAACAGAACCTGTGCTAGGCATTGAGTTCAAAACTGAACCCGGTTTAGACATAACTGAGAATGGTCTGAAAATGATCATGATTATGAAATATCTGACAGTGATATCAATAAATTGCTCAGCGTTACACAGCCTGCTTCTTCGAGAATTCTGAAATATGAAGGACATGATCATACTGGTGATTGGACTACACGAGTAAAAATGACACAAGATCTTGTGTAAGCTATTAATGATGGATCATACTACTTACTATGAAGAAGACCTTTGGGGAGATGTCAGAAAAGTCAGTCATTTAAAAATCAATCTTTTTTCATATTTAATGTGAAAAATAATATATTTTATATTAATAACATATAAGACGAACTATGTGATGAAAAATTTCTATTTCTGTCTTATTTTCCTGACAGAAGAGACAAGACCATTAATATCGCAGCCAGGAGGCTTTCAAGAAAATAGTATCAAAAGTTCCTCACAAAGCCAATCCAGAAGTGCTATCACCTCCCCTGGTGTCTATGAAGAATACGCATGTCCTGGAGTCTGCTGGTGCCATACAAGCCTCAAGAGAGTTTTAGTCATGCTTTAGTGCATGTATGGGTACACATATGTATCTATATTTTGGTGATGTCCCCGGTGATGACAAAAAAAAGACTTCCCGCTGAGGAACAGCTCATACATATTATTTGCCAGTGATAACGAAGAAAGAGGTTGCAAAGGTCGACTACTGATGGGAACAAGAAGAGGTTATGTTGATATCTCCAGTATTTCAGCCTCTAGGTGAGATCAGTGATTATTAGCATTTCTTTTACTAAGCAATTAATCACATTACTTGTTTTCTTGCACATCACAAGTGTATAAGGATGGCTTCCAGACTGTGTGAATTGGTCAGTTAACTGTGAAGGTGACAGCGAGATTTAGAATATGTATATGCTGTTTTCTTTAGTTGACCCACTCTCTAATAGGAATACTTGTGGACGGTAAATCATCTACAAGCTGAAACTAGGTGAGTCGGCTTCCAATCATTTTCTTCATACGTCTAGATGGTACATAAATTTGTATTTCAGGTGTTTTCCAAATGCTTTAAGAGTTCAAAGGAACTTGCAAACAATGTTTCCATCTAATCTTCAATGGCAGCTGCGTACAAGATAGTTGATGAAGGACAAGCATGGCTTCAAAGCTGTGACGATGACCCTTGTGATTTCTCCAGGAAAAGGTATTGTTTCAAAAGCTGTTATGGTACTGCTGCTGGTCTTCACTGCTGTCATTGCACAGTACAACTTTTACAAAGTCTACAAGGGCATCAAAAGGTAACCTTGACTGAAAGGCTTCCTAATTCGCACTGCTCGAAAGCTTCATCTGGCTGCATCGGCCAGAAAATACAAATGGTAATTTGAAGAATTATTGGCATGGATAATCTTCACCAAATACTCGTTAGATTTATTTTTTAATCATTTTCTTCAAATTCAAAATGTAAATTAAATTTGCCTCTGATTTTTTACATGATTATTATTAATTTGTAGATCATTTCAAGTCATTACACAAAATTTGAAAGCATTACCTTTGCTAATTTAGGAGAAAAAGGCTAAAACAGTTTTGCATTTTCATATTTTGGACAACCCGTTGGATGAAATATGAGATTGCACTAAATGTTTTCGCCTTTTTCTCCTAAATTCAGGAAGGTAAAGCTTTGAAATTTCTTATTGTGGTTTGAAATTACCTGTAAATTCTTAATAATCATCAAAAACCAGAGACAAATATAATTTCACTTTTTTATTGTCAAGAGTTGACAGGGAGTTAATTAAAAAAAACTCTAATGTCACATTACAGAAAATGTAATTGCTTGGTAATTAGTTCGTAAGTAACTCGCAGTTCTTTTGACTTTTAATGAACCCTTTAAACTACGCAATTTAAGATGCGCAGATTTTCTTAAACTAGTTTTTGACTTTTCTTAAAAAATTCTAAATTACTTTATTACTTAATAAATAATAATTCTAATAATAATTAAAAAAAACGTATTAAAAGCTTTACTCAATTTTTACCGACCGAGTCGATTCAACGGTTTGACGCTAATAAAAAAGAAAATACACCGAATTATGCAAAATCAAGAGAACATTGCTCTAAATTTCACAATATTCTACCTTCCTGCCAAATTTCAAGTCAAAATATCAATTCGTTTTTGCATAAACTTTGAACAAAATTTCGAGGTAGACGAAGCGTGATGTCAAAATTTTGTTCAAAGTTTGCGCAAAAACGAATTAATATTTTGACTTGAAACTTTTCAGAAGGGTATAATATTATGAAACTTAGAGGAATGTTCTCTTGATTTTACATAATTTGCAAAAAAAAATAGATTATTACCTATTATCATATGGGTAATGTGTAACATCGCCTCAGAGCGATGGCAATGGCGGTGACACTGTTGGCCTTGTCCGTGTGCGTGTACGCCCAAGCGCATGCGCTGCAGGCTGCAGCACAGCTGCGCGCGCGTCGTTGAGTCACGTACATCGCGTCGTGGACTGACGTATATCCTAACCCCAAACGTAAATAACCGAGTGCGTCAACACCCGGTTGTCCTGCCGACGATCGTTCACGATAAAGACCCTCCTGGAACAGCAGCGCCGGCTGCACGAGGAGCGTGAACGTCTCACCGACGCGATGGTCAAGGAGAAGTTGCACAAAAAACCGAGCCATCGGGAAACCATAAACTCGGAGCATCGGCTGAAAATGCTGCTTAATCATTTTATGGATAGCAGTAGTCTAGAAACCAGGACCTTTCCCTGTTTGAAACAGGCAGTGCTTTAATCAATGTTGGAGCTCACTTAGATTTTTGTGCTTTCTCATTTTAGGATAGATTGAGTCTGCTTTCATGGTTCTTGGTTTGAAATACGGTGATACTTTGGAAGAAAAAGATCAAAGATTATTGAGCACAAAGGCAGAGGCACTTGGTCTTTTTTTATTGGCAAAGAAGAATAAAAGGAAACCAGGCAGGGGTAAGAATGTAGAACAGCAAAAGGAAGAAGCAAGATTGCTCAAATAGTATCTAATCAGAGAGTAGCCACAAAAGAAAATGTACAGAGGAAGCAAGCTAGAACTAAAGGCGAACGTGGAGATTCTAATTCTGCGGCAAGTGCAAGTGAATCTAAGGAAAATGATTACAATGAGATGCCCTGTAATCTTAAGAATTTGCCCCTTGGTTGGGATTTTTTAAAAATTACAAAACAAGAAGGACATGATCGCATTGGTAATTGGACTACAGAAGTAAAAATGACAAAGGATCTTGATGATGAATTATATTACTATAAAGAAGACCTTTGAGGAGATTAACAGAAAAGTAAGTCATTCAAAAATTAATTAAATTATGTATTTCAACCAATGTACAGTACATAGTTAAGTTCAAGACGTACCTCATATGTCTGAACCAACTTATACCATATAAAGGTAAATGTAACTGTAGATTTGATGATTATAAATTAAACTGAATCTTGAAATAAATATATTTCTATTCATAGAGAGTGTGTTTGACAATACTGTCTCATTGTCAAACTAATTTGAAACTTCAACAAAACACTGATTGTACACTACTTGTATTAAACACTTTCACAAACTTATTAAATGAATGAACTTTATCAAATATGATATACTAAATCTTTACTTTTAAATCTACTTTAGAGTGCAAAAAGTAAAAAAGCAATTGAGAAACGCCGTATAAAGAAATTAGAAATCTTAGTATTTACTATTGTGATGACAGCTGTGTTTCCATTGATGCTAGCAGTTAGTTATATGTGTAGAGGTATTATAGTTTATGGTTATGGTACCATGTAATAATTTATTCTAAGCAGAATGTTTTAAAACATATTATTATTAATCTAATTCTTTAGTTATTTCTTATTTAATATAATTACTTTTCATATTGAATCTAAAAAATTTCTATTATTGTTTTCCTTTCCCGGCCAAAGAGACTGTGCTCATAGAAAATTTTTGATTTTCCTTTTTCTTTTCTACACGAGTCAGGGAATTCAAATCTAAAATAACAAACATTATTTACTAAACCAAATTTTTTTTTTCCCAATACGGTTCTTCAGTATCGATTGGAAGTTGTGAGACTATCAACATGAGCATTAACATCACCATCATAAGGCAGGAGACTTATGATAAAATAGCACCAAATTGGGAAATGCAATTTTGACAAACTCAACAACGGCCATGGGTAACCTTGAGTGAAGGGCTTCCTGATATGCACGTTTTGGCAGCTTCATCTTCTTCCAGATTGTCCATGGAACCTGATCTAGTCTGTATTTCTTTTTTTACACTATGACCACTTTGTGGTCTTTTCTTTGTTATTATTTATTATATAGTTATTATTTCAGTAATTTACTGCTTTCGACCATTCCTATAGCTTCATTTTTTTGTTTCAGGGTTTTTATTTTGCTTCCAGAAAAAGCAGCAACTATAAGAGGCCACCTGTCAGATTTAACAGGTGTACATAATCTTAATAATGATTAAGTGTTGTTGATAGGTATATAATGCATTTCATGCATTTCATGTATTTTTAAGCTGATTATGAATATTTTTAAGCCGATATATTTTTAAGCAAATATCTTTTTGTATGTAGGTATAATTTAATAAAAAAAAAAAAAAATGAAATTATGTAATTTTCCAGATTTAGCTAAGACACTGCTTGTGTATTTTTTATAGAACTGTCAAAATGAAAAAATATATATTTTCATTTTTTTATTAAATTATATCTACTTACAGAAAGATAAAGTCAACTCAAACATAAATGACATGTCTAAGATGCATTATTGAAGCGGATATCAATCATTCTTATATTCTTTGGATATAAGTACGGACAGATCACCTGAAAGTAAATATCGATAACATTGAATGGCCAATCCAACTACTAAATCTGGCAGGTGGCTTTCCTATTGTAGGAGCCGGATGAATTTTCTTGTCAAGTTTTGAATTTTGGCCCATTTAGTGTAGTGTAGTGTGAGTGTGAGTGTATCTGAAAGTTCTGTACATCTATAGTTTGCCCTGCTGTAACAGCTATGTTCACAAAATGGAAGGAATCCAATATTCAATTTAAGATTGCATGGTTGAGCAATAAATCTGAGTGCATGTAAAGATTGTGAAAAAGTTATTTTAATCTCTAAAATTCAGTTTCATTGTAGTAATTAATGAATAATTAATGAATATTAATTGATTTTTACAGGTTATAGTCAACTTTTCATAATTCTGACAGGTACCTAGATTTGTATTCAATCATACTCTCTTAAAGAAAAAATTAATTATCATATTACAAGCAGGCCTATAAATCTATAGATCTTTCGGACAAATTGACACCACACGGAATCTCAGATTTCAGAAGAGAAAACATATTTAAATAAATAGACTGAAATTTACAACTTGAGAAGACGAATTAATCCCGCTCCTTTAATATAAAAGTCACCTGTCAGATGTAGCTGATGTACTCATCATTAAGTGTTGTCGATGTTTACTTTGAGGTGATCTGTTTTAGTACTTAATCCAAAAGAATATAAGAATGATAGAAATTTGCTTCTAAAATATATTTCAGGCATCGCATGTATTTCTTAGCTGATTTTATCTTTCAGTAAGTAGGTATAATTTAATAAAAAAAATGAAATTATGCAATTTTCCAGATTTAGCTAAGACACTGCTTGTGTATTTTTTAGAACTGTTAAAAATGTAATATTAGATATTTTCATTTTTTTTAATTAAATTACATGTACTTTCAGAAAGATAAAGTCAACTCCAAAGTACATGAGATGTCTGAGATGCATTACTGAAGCGGATATCTATCATTCTTATATTCTTTGGATTAATTACGGACACATCACCTGAAAGTTAATATTGATAACATTGAATGGCCAATCCAACTACTAAATCTGACAGGTGGCTTTCATATTGTAGGAGCCGGATGAATTTTCTTGTCAAGTTTGGAATTTTGGCTCTTTTCGTGTAGTGTACTGTGAGTCTGTCCATAAGATCTATAGATCTATGGGCTATAACGGAGTTCCAGGATAAAATACGGAGAAAATAAGAATCTCGGTTCTCCGTATTCTATCGAACTCGTTTGAGTCTCGTTCCCGCGAATTCACGCATCTCGAGCGTTTGTTGACATCGCTCGAACGATGTATTCGCGATCTGCGCGGGGGGCTGCGCGACTTTGGCGGATGCAAAGTCGCGCTCGATTCATTTTTGAATCAGATTCTCTCGGGCTGTCAAACCGCGCGTACGCGAGTTAATTTGATCGTCCGCGAAGAAAACGGTATCGTGCGTCCCTACCGGTGCAGAGCAGTGCCCGTCCACGTACCGTCCACGGAGAGCAGCGCACGTGAACAATCCGAGCCACTCCTGGGGTCCGAAGCATCTGTAGGTGAAGGCTGGATGTTAGGACTCGGCCTGAACACTCCGAAGTCGACCGAAGGATAAGGCCTGACGTAGGAGCGGATTCGTGAGCGAGCGACGAGAGGAGTGCATTCCTCTCCCGGTAAGCCTCTTTGTACTTCCCGCGCAGCGATTTATTTGTGTATTTTCGACTCGCAGCGGCGAGTGGCCGGTGGTGCGTTCACCGGCCCAGCGAAAATAGATACCTTGATCCGCCCGCGCCGAGCGGTGGATCCCGTCTTCTTGTAGGCGCGCAACGCGACGCGTTTTTGATGTAAATGATTAATTAGAATAGACCTTGTTATTGTGCTGTGAAATAATTGAGGCTATTCTTCATTTATCGACCTTAAACTATCCTTCTCCCGGATACCGCCGCCTCCGCGGGAAAACGACTCCGCTGGTCGTTTTCATATCTGAGCGTAGCGGCCGTGCGCTTTACTCTTTGAGCGCGCGCTTTTAACTCAGCGATTCAATTAATTGGAAAGTGAAGTTCGCATGCGATCTTCGCGTTGTTTTCGGAATTCCAGGAGCAGATCCCCGGGCAAGTCATTTTAGTCTGACACCCGCGGCACCGTGTTCTAAGGCATCGCTGGCCTGTGGCTTTTTGGGATTTTACCCCAGAAGCCATCCCGTTACAAGGCCTGCTGTAACAGCTATGTTTACAAAATGCTAGGCATCAGTGCATGTAAAGATTGTGAGAAAGCTATTTTAACCTTTAAAATTCAGTTTAATTGTAGTAGTTAATGAATAATTAATGAGCGTTAATTGACTTTTACAAGTTATAATCAACTTTTCATAATTCTGACAGGTACCTAGATCTATTATTCAATCATACTCTCTTAAAGAAAAAATTAATTATCATATTACAAGCAGGTCTATAAATCTATAGATCTTTCGGACAAATTGACACCACACGGAATCTCAGATTTCAGAAGAGAAAACATATTTAAATAAATAGACTGAAATTTACAACTTGAGAAGACGAATTAATCCCGCTCCTTTAATATAAAAGTCACCTGTCAGATGTAGCTGATGTACTCATCATTAAGTGTTGTCGATGTTTACTTTGAGGTGATCTGTTTTAGTACTTAATCCAAAAGAATATAAGAATGATAGAAATTTGCTTCTAAAATATATTTCAGGCATCGCATGTATTTCTTAGCTGATTTTATCTTTCAGTAAGTAGGTATAATTTAATAAAAAAAATGAAATTATGCAATTTTCCAGATTTAGCTAAGACACTGCTTGTGTATTTTTTAGAACTGTCAAAAATGAAAAATTCGATATTTTCATTTTTTTATTAAATTACATGTACTTTCAGAAAGATAAAGTCAACTCCAAAGTACATGAGATGTCTGAGATGCATTACTGAAGCGGATATCTATCATTCTTATATTCTTTGGATTAAGTACGGACACATCACCTGAAAGTTAATATTGATAACATTGAATGGCCAATCTAACTGCTAAATCTGACAGGTGGCTTTTATATTGTAGGAGCTGGCTGAATTTTCTTGTCAAGTTTTGAATTTTGACCCTTTTCATGTAGTGTAGTGTGAGTCTGTCCGTAAGCTCTATAGGTCTGCTGTAACAGCTGTGTTGACAAGATGCAAGGCATAGAATATTTAATTTAAGGGGACATGGTTGAGCCATAAATCTGAGAGCATGTAAAAATTATGAAAAATTTATATTAATCTGTAAAAGTCAGTTTGATTGATTGACTTTTAAGGGGGTGCCATGCTCAAATTTTAGATTTAAATTCTTAATTTTTATCCACATATTTGTAACAAGCAATTTTATTTTTGAAATACCGTTTTAATACTTTTATAACGATTGTAAGATTCTGTTTTTATTAATTTGTGAATTTGAACAAAGGTGTTATATTTAATTAAATGTTATCAGTTTTTAATTTGTAATAACAAATAATTTCTTCTTTTTCAGTTAAAATCTAGAATATTGTCTAACAACATCAGTAAACTTCTGCAATAAACATGTCAAAATACTCAAGAGATTTGAAAAGACTAAACACACATAGGAAATTATAGATTTTTGTTTCCAGTGAGCAAAACAAGTTACTGCCTGCCAACACAATAGAATACCTACGCACAGTTTCCAACTGACATAATGAATGCTGCGATAATAGTTTGCAAGTTAATCTTTTTTAAATTTCCGAAAATCGCGTTTTTTTCGACTTCTAGAGTGGCGTTACCCCTTAAGGTGGTTCTGCTCGACTCCCTAGTCAAAATAAGTGCTAAATGATGAAGTTACCTAAAATAAAAAAAAACCATAGTTGTAATGTGATTTATTTATTATAAAGTGTATTTAACATGACTAAGATAACTTTTTCACAAAATGTCGATATTGTAGAAATTAGATGTTGTCACTACAAACAACTATTGATAAATAACCGGAATTTTTTTGTTTCTATGCTAATTTTAGATTTAGGATGGAAACCCTTCATGAGTCTCTATTCATTACTCCAAGAATAATAAAAAATGTTTGTAGTGACGATATCTAGTTTCCAAAATATCGCTATTTTATAAAAAGTTACTTTAGTCATGTTAAATACACTTTATTTATAATACATTGACTATCTCTATCATTTGAATTAAATAAATCACATTACAATTTTTTTTTTTTTTTAACTTTAGCTAACTTCTATATTTAGCACTGCTTTGACTAGAGAGTCCGAGGACAACCACCTTAATAAAAAAAATAATTTTTTTGTGGCCCAGTTAATTTAAAGAATAAGCAAAACAAATTAAAAATTTTTGTGCAAATAATTGTATGAGTAAATTCATAACTAATAAAATGCATAACTTTCAGGTTTTACGTCTGGCTACCTGTGGTCAGACAGCAGATTTCCCATGGATCCGCAGTTCCTTAATCTACTTCAATCGCTTTATGCATCAACCGCATGATAAGGAGTATCCGGATATCTGCCAGCTGCCGATTTATCACCGGCAATATTTATACCTACGTTGGCAGCATACTGCTCGCCCGGAACTCCTTCAAATTCTATTCGATTTATAATCCGAAGCATATGAATCTTTATCAGAATCAAAGGCTTGAAAGATATCACTGCGTGCTCAAGAAGAAGAAGAATCAGTGCATTGTGATAAGTGGCGAGAGCGGTTCCGGTAAGACCGAGTCAACGAATTTTCTGCTCCATCATCGCTCCACCCTGAGCCAGAAGGGCTCGCCCGCTTGCGAGGTCAAGCAACGATTCTCAGCGCCGAACCTGTGCTCGAGGACTTTGGTAACGCGAAAACTGTACACAAAAGATGAGACTACTTTGCTTGCATATT
The DNA here is from genome assembly GCA_036365515.1 of Torymus aiolomorphi. NCBI lineage: Eukaryota > Metazoa > Arthropoda > Insecta > Hymenoptera > Torymidae > Torymus > Torymus aiolomorphi. The sequence goes on from CM070873.1 coordinate 139,909,720, forward strand.
CAAGTGTACTTAGTGTTATCAAGAGGACTGCCAATCAAGAGGACTGTAAGCAAGAGGACTGTCAATGAAGAGGACTGTAAGCAAGAGGACTGTCAATCAAGACGACTGTAAGCAAGAGGATTGCCAATCAAGAGGACTGTAAGCAAGAGGACTGTCAATCAAGAGGACTGTAAGCAAGGGGACTGTCAATCAAGAGGACTGCCAATCAATAGGATTGTAAATCAAGAGGATTTTGCCAATCAACAGGATTTTACCAATCAAGAGGATTGTAAATCAAAAGGACCTTGCCAATCAAGACGATTTTATCAATCAAAAGGATTGTAAATCAAGAGGACTTTGACAATCAAGAGGATTTTTTCATTTAAGAGGATTTTATCAATCAAAAGGATTGTTTCGATCAAGAGGATATTTTTAATCAAAAGAATTTTTTAATCAAGAAAACATTTTCAATCAAGAGGATTTTATTAATCAAGAGGATTTTTTCATAATTTTTTAATTAAGACAAGTATATAAACCAAGAGGATTATTTTAGTCAAAAGAATATAGTAGATCATGTAAAAAAAATTTCAAGAATAACAGGAATTAATTCTCAGCTCGGCTTCTCACATTAGTAGGCAATTAGTTTCAGTGCTGAGGGAGCTCTGTCTAAGCATCTGAAATTTCCTCGGTAATCAAACGTTCTTCTACGTATTTTTAGGCGCAGAATTTGGATTTGTCTTTAAGCTAAAAATATAGCAAATATGCTATATTCATTAATAAGTAATTTAAGATGTACTAATTATTGTCTTATTCTTTTTAGAAATGTCTTTACATTAGTATATTTTTTAATTCTAGGCGGTGAGTTACTAGATTGTCATCATAAAGATGACAAGTTCGCTGGTTATACAGTTTGTACAGCGGCTTAAATCAAAACATGAAGATGTCAGGAATAAGGCAGCTCGCGAGCTCTGTCTTTATGTCAAGACAGAGTTACGCGAAGTCACGCAAGAAGAAATCACAGCCTTCATGGATGAATTCAATCACCACATATTTGAAATGGTATCCGGCTCAGATATAAATGAGAAGAAGGGAGGAATACTGGCAATTGTCTGCCTTTTTGGAGCAGACGTAGGAAACATCAATACTCGCACTATAAGATTTGCCAATTACCTCCGATGATGTTGGAGTTATGGAAATAGCTGCCAAGACAGTTGGGAAGTTAGCTCTGGTATCTGCTACCTTTACTGCAGAATATGTGGAATTTGAAGTCAAGAGAGCTTTTGAGTGGCTCAGCGGTGACAGACATGAAAACACACGACACGCATCTGTCCTTGTTCTCAAGGAACTTGCAGTTTCCATGCCTACATACTTCTTCCAACAGGTGACACAGTTCTTCGAGCTCATATTCAATGCTGTACGAGATTCTAAGCCCGTGATTAGAGAAGGAGCAGTCGAGGCTGTCAGGGCAGCTCTAGTGGTGACGGCCCAGGGCGAGACTGCCAAGCATATGCACAAATCCCAGTGGTACAAACAATGCTAGGACGAGATAGTGGCTGGCTTAGTCGTGAGAAGGATTTTAACCGAGACAAACGTATTCACGTATCGCTTCTAGTCTCTGAATGAGCTGCTACGTTGCAGTAATCTCCAATGGGAACGACTTTACGAGGATCTAATGGATCGACTAAATGCTCCTCGCAAACGAACGAAAACGATATTCTATCGTTGATGCCCAGATCGAGGACGAGCCTCGTATCGAAATGGTCGCATCACAGAACGAATCGATTGTCCAGCATAGCCTCTATCCGATTCATGAGGCAGCCGTCTGTCGCAGTCTCATGCTAGAGAAGCTCGACGACATCAACAGCGACGTGATCAACCAGCGACACAGTCGCAATGGGCACATCCAGAATGCCCTCATGACGTTACTGCCCCGACTTGGCGCCTTCAACAAAGAAAAGTTTGTTGCCGACAATCTATGCGAGGTTCTAAACGACCTGCTGTTGAGCTTGCGGGGCAGAGAAAAGAACAGAGAGGCGGCATTCACAACTATCGGATTGATCGCCGTTGCCGTAGACGAAGCAATCAAACCCTATCTGCCAAAGATCATGGAGGTGATAAAAAGTTCGCTGCCGTCCAAAGAAACCCCGAACAAGAAGAGGAGCTGGACACTTGAGCCCGCCGTCTTTGTCTGCATCACTCTGCTCGGCCATGCGGTAAAGCAAACAATAACAGCCGACCCGCGACCTACTAGAACCCATGCTGGCAACCGGACTCTCGCCCATACTAACGACGTCCCTACGAGAGCTGGCTCACAGCGTACCGTCTCTGAAGCCGGACATATCGCAGGGTCTCCTACGCATGCTCTCACAGGTGCTGATGTACAAACCTTTACGTCACCTAGGCGCTCCGTGGACAGCTGCCAGTCCAGTCTCTACTCTGCCGACGGAAATCGACGTTGCCTCAACAGTCCTGAGTCTGCGGACCCACGGCACCTTCAATTTCAACGGCAATTCTCTGCTCCAGTTTGTACGACGCTGCGCTGATTAGTTCCTTACCTGGGAAGAGCCAGAAGTACGGCTCGAGGCTGTCAAGATCTGTTTGCGGTTGCTGCGACTTGCTCTCGGCCAGCCTGGACCCACTGTTACCAGCACAATGTCTAGTGTGCTAGGCAAGCTTCTCGTCGTCGGTATTACAGATACCGATCCAGACGTGCGATACTGGGTGCTGGCCTCGCTCGATGAACCTTTCGATATACATCTCACCCAGCCGGAGAGTCTGACGTGCCTTTTTATCGCTATGAACGATGAAGTTTTCGAGATACGTGAATTGGGTAAGGAAACCATTATTTTTTGTCTGTTTATTCATTTACCATGTTAAATGGACTCTTGTTATAAAGAATTTTTCGATTTTTCGAACAGAAACTGGAATATAGAAGATCCGCTCTTGATAAATACAATATTAGAATATTGAATTTTAAACATATTTATTACTTTTGAATAGTAAAACTATTTTTAGTAGTTATTATTACACTGTAAATAATGTCGAATGACTGTCGATGGACATACAAGTAGGATGAAGAAAAGTATTTGACTGGCGTAATAGTTTTTATACCACTCTAATCTCAAAATCAAAACAGAATAGAAAAGAAAAAAGAATACGAAAAAAAAAGAATAGAAAAGAAAAAGGAATACAAAAAAAAAACAAAATGAAAAAGAAAAAAGAATACGAAAACGAAAAAGAAAACGAAAAGTAATGTAGGTATTACTAAGAAAAAAGAATACGAAAAAAAACAGAATAGAAAAGAAAAAAGAATACGAAAAAGAAAACGAAAATTAATATAGGTATTACTAATATTAACATATTACATTCTCATAAAACATGACGAATGAGTAGTTGCATGTGTATAATTATGTAGTTAGTGCATGCATTGTTTATTTAACTCAGTACATTTGTGGACTAGCAAAAATTGATAATGTTCAAAATGTATTAAAATAATGCTTATAATTTTATAATGCATAATGTGATTATATTGCAAATGAAAGAATACACTATAAAAGAAAAAGAAAATTGTTTGCGACAATAACAATATCTAAAATGAATATAATATAAATAACAATGAATATTTAAAATGAACATAATCTAAATGCTAAAATGAATAGCTAGCATATGACCGGTATCTAAAATTGATACTTTAGATACTACAATGTAGTATCTTTAGATACTACAATGAGTATGAGTAGTATAAAATCAGTGTGTAATTATGTAGTTAGTGCATGCATTGTAGTTGATTTAATGTAGTATTTATATACAAGTAATGACAATATTTTTCAGAGTTACACTTTTGTAATACGTAAAATAATTTATTATACTAAAAACAAAATATTTTTAGTATAATAAATATGATAGGGTGACTATACCAGTATTGGAACAATCACCGGTGAATGAACATTTTCTTTATATATATGAAAATATCAAGCTTTCTAATTATTGTTTATCTAACATGACGATAATTTTCGAATCCTTGAAAATTTTTATTTCATTGTATATAAAGATTCTGCACAAAAGAAATTATCTTGTTAAGAATAAAATCATAAAATCGCCGCTATTAAGTATTCCTTCACTGGCGCTGTATTCTTTCACTGGTGACACTTATTTAGATACTAAGATTGCGTGTTCCTTTATTAGTGTTCCTTATTCGTTCCTTCACTGGTGCAGTCACCCTACAAATTATAAAAAAAAATAGTATATGCTTGATATCTAAAAGTGTCATCTAAAAGCTTTATAGCTCAGCATGTTATATTCTCATACCATGATGATTTCACATCATAATTTACAAATCATTATTTTATATGATATATAATTTACAAATCTTGATTTATTATTTATATATATATATATATATATATATATATATATATATATATATATATATATATATATATATATATATATATATATATATATATATATATATATATATATATATATATATATATATATATATATATATATATATATATATATATATATATATATATATATATATATATATAAAATATGAAATTCTGGAAGTTTGAGGATTATATTCAGCACCCGCTTGGAAGTTTGAGGGGTTATGGGAAGTTTGAGGAGCCTCCTCAAACTTCCAATCTATATATTCAGCATCCGAGCGGAAGTTTGAGGGGTTTTCTAGAGTCTATTTGTCTAGAGTCGGTAACCTGAGGGTTATTATTTCTTTAGCCACTCTGACCGACCGGGGTTGAGCTCCTCAAACTTACTAGCCTAATATATATATATATATATATATATATATATATATATATATATATATATATATATATATATATATATATATATATATATATATATATATATATATATATATATATATATATATATATATATATATATATATATATATATATATAAAATACGCTTGAGCGTTTAAAATAGATCATTTATTATTCTAAATTACAATGTGATCAATATAATTGTAATTTGATTTGAACTAGCAAGTTCAGGCGTGCTGCGCACGCTCTCCTTTACCTCCATTATACCTACACAATTAATATTGGAATATTATGAATTCAAAATTTATTTGACTTTTTTACATCACGCGCAAATTTATCCAATATTTTTTATTGAAACTTGGATTATATTTATTTTAGTTTCCTAGGAATTTTAGCGCACTATGCGCGCAGAGGCCCTAATTTGGGTCGACCAATCATATTTTTTGATCAGCAATATGGCAGCCCTCTAAAAGCAATATGGCTGCCTCCTCAAATCAATCTCCCTTTTTAATATAGGAGGAATTTCTACAATACAAAAATTTGAAGGTTAGAACTTTAACTGTTATCAAAACAGTATTCATAATCCTTCATTGCTAACTACAGATAAAATTTGAATACTTCTTTCTTATACAAAACCAAATTTTAAGTCATTAATAATATTTATGACTTATATTTTTAGTTTAAATATTTCATAATTCCAAACTTTTTATTGGTTTTATTTGGACCCATCAGGTCGTTTTTCTTATTTTAAAATAAATATTTAGATGCTATTTTGATTTAGTTATATTTTAAAAAATATAAATATCAATTTCATTTTTAAAAATTCAAACCTCTCAAATTCAAACAATTTATGAAGCAAATCTTGGCGCTAATTCTATATAGACCAATCAAAATCAAGCCTTTAGGTATGTTGAAGCACATGGCCACTCATCACTTTTTTAAGAAGGGAAAAATCAATTTCATTTTTAAAAATTCAAACCTCTTAATCTCAAGCAATTTATAAAGCAAATCTTGGCGCCTATTCTATATAGACCAAACAAAATGAAGCCTTTAGGTGCTTTAACATGGCCGCTCATCACTTTTTTAAAAAGGGATTCAAAATTAATTTGCAGAATGTTATGGATGGACTGTAACGGTTTCATTTTTTCTGGTTATTAGCCAATGGTTTTCTCGAAAAGAAAAAATCCCAAAAATATTAGATAAGAATAAAGTATATATAATATATAATAATAAAAAATATATAATATATAATAATAAAATACATCATTTGTACATAATAAGGTAATATTACAAAAAGAAGCCGGCAACAAACTAATTAGGCTATGATACGCGAGTTTTATTTCAATGTATTATTCTTATTGAGTATTAGTTTATTTACGTAATACTTTAAATAATCTTTAATTCATTAACGAATAAGAAATGAAAACTAGAATACAGTGAAAACATTTTTACTAGTGCATTATCATGAGCACTGCCTTAATTTATTGTGTACATAAAATTGAAGTAAAGCTCACAGTATATTATGACACAGGTGTGAAAAGTGATTATTTACCGCAAAAGACGTTTTTCGCACGGGCGAAGCGAGGACTTAAAAATCTAACTTAAAAAACTATATGCGGCGCCATCTGTGAGCAATTTCCGCACTTAAATATGCATACGGTAGAGAGCACTCTCGCCATCTATCGGGGATTATACATAACTTGCCAATATTTGCTTTACCATGTGAGACTTATTACTAGATTTTTCGTTCTCACATGGCCTTAAATCATGATTTTCTCTGATTACGTACAAAAAGTACTGAAAATCATGGTTTCTCTTTTTTTTTTTTTGCAGGATTCCACGCACTTTTCACCATATTATAGGAAAATATTAGTAAAAACAGGCATTTTTCACCATATATTTGGAAAAGATTGGTAAAAACAAGAATTTCTAGTAGAAAACTACGTTATTTTGAGAAAAACAACGAACCAAATAGAAATTTCCTGCGTTTGAATACAAAAGGACTGAAAATCATTTTTTTCCCTGTTTTTTGCAGGATTCCACGCACTTTTCACCATATTTACGGAAAATATCGGTAAAAACAGACATATTTAGTATAAACCTACGATATTTTGAGAAAAACAACAAAGCAAATCGAAATATCCTGTTTTTGAATACCTAAAGGTACTTTAAATCATGGTTTTCCCTGTTTTTTGCAGGATTCCACGCAGTTTTCACCATATACTAGGTAAATATTGGTATAAATAGGCATATTTAGTATGAAACTTATTTTCCAGCTCGGTAGGAGCAAAGAGAACTTTAACTCATGGTTTTCCCTGTTTTTACAGGGCTCCACGCACCTTTCACCATATACTAGGTAAATATTGGGATAAACAGGCATATTTTGTATGAAACTTATTTTCCAGCTCGTGAAGAGCAAAAAGTACTTTAAATCATGGTTTTCCCTGTTTTTTGCAGGATTCGACGGACTTTTCACTATATAATAGGTAAATAGTGGTATAAACAGGCATATTTAGTATGAAACTTATTTTGCAGCACGTTAATAGCAAAAAATACTTTAAATCATGTTTTTCCCGGTTTTTTTCAGGATTCCACGCACTTTTCACCATATATGAGGCAAATATTGATAAAAACTGGCAAATTTGGTATTAAACTACATTATTTTGAGGACAACAGTGATGCAAAACTATTTTTCCAGCTCATTAAGAGCAAAAAGGATTGAAAATCATGGTTTTTCGTTGTTTTTTGCAGGATGCCACGCATTTTTCACAATATAATAGGAAAATATTGGTAAAATCCGGCATCTCTAGCACAAAACCACCTTATTTTGCGTAAAACAAAGATAGAAATCCACATTTCCTGCGTTTAATGATCAAACAGGTCTGAAAATCATGGTTTTCGCTGTTTTTCGCATGATTCCGCTATCTTTTCTCTATTTACTAGGAAAATATTGGTAAAAACAGACGTTTTATCTTGAACCTAGGATATTTTGAGGAAAACAATGAAGTAAGTCCATTTTTCCAGCTCATTAAGAGCTGTATACGACCGAACGTATACGGTGTTTATATTGTTAGGGTTTATAGCCGAGAGAAAATATAAAATTGTATTGACTCTGAAAGTCTTTGCTCCAACCCACTCGAAAGTAAAATTGAAGCAAAAAGGATTTGAACGCTATGCGCGTTGAGTAAAATAGGCAAGCAAAATGCAAGGTTTATGGAATAGGCAAACTAACAATACGAGAGCCTCACGTATTATCAGCTAAGCTTAAAATAGCAATTTAGCTCCAAGAATCTGTGCTTCCAACTTTTCTCGCAAAGAATAAGTTGAAAGCAGAAAAAGTTATTCGCAAATAAGACGAAGTAGTTATCGGCAAGCAAATATAGTGGAAACATAAAGTGTAGGCATTTAATGCAGGCTAACGTGTAATAATGGATGTTCGCGGAAAGTAAGCGAATGGAAACAGTAACTAATACGATAGCTTGTCGTATTATAAGTAAAGCAGTAAAGTATGTAAGGCAAAAGCTGTATGTAATAATGGGTCGGTTGACTCCTAGAGTCAATGTATCCAACTTTTCTCGCAAAGAATAAGTTCGGTACAAAAGATAGACACTTGGAATTAAGATTCCGAAAGTCTTTGTAGTCAACTCTCCTCGAAAGGCGAAGTTGAACTGTCGGCAGAAGATGAACGCAATGCGTGCGAGCAAGTAGGCAATGGGTAACGGCAAATAATACGAGAGCTTCTCGTATTATTAGCAAAGTAAGCAAAGCAAGTAAAAGTATTAAGTAGAGGATACTGTATGTTTTAATTTCTCCCCCCAGTGCAAGTCGCGTGCCTATACTTATACACTCGGGGTGATGTTTTTCATTGCGAGTAGCGATTTGGCGCTTGCCATCTAGCGGACACTTGCGGCACTGTACAATCCCGAACAAGAGCAAAACGTACTGAAAATGATTGTTTTTCCCTATTTTTTGCAGGATTCCACGCAATTTTCGCAATATATTAGGAAAATATTGGTAGAAACGTGCATTTTTCACCATGTATTAGGAAAATATTGGTAAAAACAGGCATTTCTAGCATAAACCTACGTTATATTGAGAAGAACAAAGAACCAAAACCAAATTTCCTGCGTTTGAGTACCAAAAATTACTTTAAATCATGGTCCCTGTTTTTTGCAGGATTCCACACACTTTTCACCATATACTAGGAAAATATTCGTAAAAACAGGCATTACCAGCATAAACCTACATTTTTTTGAGAAAAAAATGAACCAAATCCAAATTTCTTGCGTCTTAATACCAAAAAGTACTTTAAATTATGGTTTCCCCTGTTTTTTGCAGAATTCCACGCACTTTTCACCATATATTAGGATAATATTGGTAAAAACAGGCATTTCTGGAATAAACCTACGTCGTTTTGAGCAATACAATGATCCAAATCCATATTTCCTGCGTGTAAAGTGCAAACAAGACTGAAAATCATGGTATTTCGCTGTTTTCCCATGATTCCATTATCATTTCTCCATAAACTAGGAAAATCTTGGTAAAAACAGCCATTTTAACGTAAACTTATGATATTTCGAGGAAAACAATACTAAAAATCATTATTTCCAGCTGATCAAGTAAAAAAAGTACTTAAAATCATGGTTTTTCGTTGTTTTTTGCAGGATTCCACGCAATTTTCAAAATATATTAGGAAGATATTGGTAGTAACATGCATTTGTCACCAAATATTAGAAATATATTGGTAAAAACAGGCATTCCTAGCATAAGCCTACGTCGTGAGAAAAACGAACCAAATCCACATTTCCCGTTTTTGGATACCAAAAAGTACTGAGAATCATGGTTTTACCCTTTTGCTTCCTCCTAGAAGAAGCTTTGTAATAGTAAAATTTTCAACTTCGTTAAAACTCTCTATAAACATCATTAGAGGTGTTAGACGCTTGTTTCATATGATTTTAGAAAATGTCTGTATGGATGTGTGTGTGTGTGTGTGTGTGTGTGTGTGTATGTATGTATACCGCTCTATCTCCGGATCTACGCGGTCGATTTTAACCATCAGGTTCTCATTTTTTTTGTTTTTTTATTCCGAATTCGGGAAGAAAATAATTTTTGATGATTTACTGATTCGTTTTTGTTTTATTTCAAATTTTTGATTTTCGAAAAATTTATTTTTGATTTTTTTTAATGATCGGATTTAAATTTTTGAATCGGATGGGTCACATTCGAAAGAGCATAGAAAAACCTATAATTAAAAAAAAATTATCTAGCTATCACGGTTCTCTTGTTATTTATAAAAACGTGTTTTTTTTTTTAAAAAGCTAATAACTCCTAAACTAAACGGTCAATTTTTTGGAGAAAATTCACGATAATGCAGAATATAAATTGCTATAATCTGTGAAAATTTTAATCCATTCTGTTCGTTGGTTTTTGAGAAAAAAATTAAAAAATGGAAAAAATGTGTTCTCTATGTCACACGTTTTATGGAGTAAACCTGGATTAATCGCATTGTAATTTCTTATAGAGGTAGATTTTGGATAGATGTCGGCTAAGGTAATTTGGGCTACATGATCGGTCCATAAATTTCTGGGATATTTGAGGTCAAATTTTTTTAACCTTTTTTTCAAATGGAAATTTCTCGAAAACGGCTCTATGTATCTGAATTGGATGGGTGGCATTCGAAAGCGAATTTAAATACCTATATTTTCTAAAAAAAATTATTTTTCTAGCTATCACGGTTCTTTTGTTATTAATAAAAACGTAAACATAGAAAAATAAAAAAAAATGAGTTTGGTATGACTCACCATTGCGGGAGTAAAAATTGACTTAATCGCTTCAAAATTCTTCGTAGAGGTGGATTTTGTATAGTTATCGGTCGAGTTATTTGGGCAAAATGATTGGTCCATAGATTTAAGAGATATTTGAGGTTAAAATATTTTTAACGTTTTTTCAAATCGTAATTTCTTGAGAATAGCTCTATGTATTCGAAAGGATTGCGTAGCATTCGAAATATAATTAAAATAGCTATATTTCCTAAAAAAAAAAATTTTCTTTTATAGGGTATTCTGTTATAAAAAAAAAAAAAAAAAGTAAGCATTGAAAAATGAAAAAATAAAAAAAATGAGTTTTGTATGTGCAACGATTGCTGGAATAAAATTGACTTATTCGCTTCAAAATTTCTTGTAGAGTTGTATTTTCTAGATTTTTATGTCAATTTCTTGGGGCAAAATGATTGGTCCATAAATTTCAGATATTTGAGGTTAAAATATTTTTAGTAAAATTAATAAATGAAAAAAATTGACCTTTGTATGTGTAGCGATTTTGGAAGTAAAATTGACTTAATCGCTTCTTTAAATCATTTATTAGATGCAATTAATAATGTGTCAACACAAAAGTATTTATATTAAGATATAAATAATACAATATACCCTACCGACTTGGAACGCAACTAATACACATTGTAACGGATAATTAATTCTCCGGCTGCTCGGAATTATCCGGTTACAAATACTGCATGTGGCGGCGAGGCTAGCACATCTCGTGCAATGCACGCCGCATGCGAATGTTGAATGAAAAGGAAGGAAGAACGGGGTAGTAAATGAATGATCACTCGCGAGAGTTCAATAACAAATAACAAGGTTTATTGAACGAGTCAAAGAGGGGAAAAGAGGACGCAGCGCACAATGTGCGATTCGCGGTCAGCAGGCGCGAGGAGAAGGCCCGAGTCGCCGCGAGTACAAGAGAGACAGAGAGAAGTTGAGCCGGCACTTACACGCGTGGCGTGTTCGCTGTCGCCGGCCTCTTGGTTGCACCAGCTCCTGGTGCGCCGCTCGCAGGTTGCCGCCTCTCGGAGGCTGGAACAGGCCACACAGTCGTGGCCGGGTGAGCACTCACTCACATACACTCTCAGACTCACGGGAACGCACGTCGGAATCTTTGGCTCTTAAGGGCAAGGAGCGCGGGCGCTATCCCAAACGAGACTAATTGACTCTCTCACGAGCCTAAACAGTTCGCGCGCGCTCCTCGCGCTCTCTCTCTCTCTGTCTCTCTCTCGGCCGAGCGTCCTGCCGCGTCGTCTGCACCTGTAACATCTAAGAGGGATTAGTACAATGAGTATCTAGGGAGAGAGGAAAATGACGGAGAATAATTTTCCGTCATATGCCCCTCCCCCAGACGCTGGTTACGGGCGACGTACCAGCTCGAGGTAATCTCTCTCTCCGTCATGCAATATGCAGTAAGGCTGGTGACTCGGCAAGCCACGCAATAGGCTTCGGGGGTGTAAAGGGGAAAAATGAGCAACTCGGGTTCCCTTTTACATTTTTTTTCTTTTGGTGGCTCGCAGGCCCGTGGTCTTGCGGAGTCGCGCTCCTTCGCGCGTTGCCCGGGCGCTTATCGGCTCATCCGTGGATGATTCGCCCTAGCGGGAAAAGAGATTGTTACTATGTTCAATGGTGAGGCGTGAGGTTACGGGGTTAGTGACCTGCTCGGCGCGTTGCGGCGCGCGTGCCGGGGGGAAGGTGTCGCGACGCGTTTCGTTGGGGCTGCCTTTCAGTCGTCCGCGGCTTCGGGGTAGCGTTGCGCTTGCGTTTGCCGCGAGTGGTAGCGGCTTTCGCTCGTCAGCGTCTGCCGTTACTCGCGAGCGCTTCCTCACCTGGGCCCCTATGATACGTGTGGTTCGCGTTACCACCAAGCGTGCTTTGCGTCGTCTTCCGCTCTTGCGGGGTGCGGGCTGCTGCTCGCTCGCCAGGTCATTGGGAGATCCGTCGTCATCGGGATCTTCCCCAGCCTGGTCCTCGCGTGCCGAGTTAACGTCAGTTGAGCTCCCTGCCTCAGCGGTAAGATCAACCTTTTCATGATAGAATTTAAGGTCTTCTACGTGGACCTTGCGGCAGTCTTTTCCATCAAGGTCTTGCAGCTCATACATATTCGAGCCTAGTTTGGCGGAAATTACGTACGGACCGGCGTATTTCGGCGCTAGCTTCGCTGCTACGCCTTGGGATGCCGAGGAGAGAATGCGATTGCGCTTCCAAACTTTGTCTTCCAGTTCGAAGCGAACATCGCGGCGAGACGCATTATAATAATGCGACTGTCGCTGTTGCGCTGCTGAAGCGTTCTTCGTGGCGGATTGTTGCACGTCTCGCAACTTCTGCAGCCGTGCGTGCCAACGCTCGAGCTCGCCCGCTTCTGCGAGCTCTTCTGCTGCGCGCTTCTCGCGGCGCTTCAAGAAAACGGGCGGAGTCGGTTGCCGGCCCATGTTCAGAAATGCTGGGCTCGACCCCGTCGACTCTTGCGTTGCAGTGTTATACGCGATCATCAGTTCGGGGATGTGCAAATCCCAATCCTTGTGGTTTTCTTCGAGGAACGCGGTGATCATGGTTTTCACCGTGCGATTGACTCGCTCCACAGGATTCGCCTGCGCGTGATACGGCGGAATCGTCGTATGCGTAACTCCGCACTTGTTCAGGAAGGAGTCAAGAGCCTTGTTCTTGAACTCCGTTCCATTGTCGGAGTGCAAAGCTTCGGGTACACCGAAGCGTAGGAAGATTCGCTGTTCTAGTTCCTTTTCGATGGTACGTGAGTTCGCCTTGCGAAGCGGTACGCATTCGATCCACTTAGTAAATAAGTTCAGGAAGATTAGAAGGTACTCGAAACCTCGAGCGAACCTGGGGAAAAGCCCAATAATGTCCCCTGCGACAATTTGCCACGGGCGTAATACGCGATGGCTGCTCATGAGGCCTGCCGGCGCTGTCTGCTGCACCTTGCACTGCTGGGAAATCAAACAGTTTCGCACAAAGTCAGCAGCATCTTTACGCAGCGAAGGCCAGTAATAATAGAGCGTGACACGCGCATGCGTTTTCGCTTGGCCTAAGTGGCCCGCAGTAGGTTCTGCGTGGCTCTCTTGCATCGCTTTCTCGCGCTTCTCTACTGGCAAGACTAATTTCCAAGCGTCCTCGTCCTCGAGTAAATCTTCGACCGCAGGGTTCGGACGGCAGCTGCAGAGGCGCCCGTGAAATAACTTCCACCACGGGTAATCTCTGGGATTTTGTTCGACGGCGGCGACCATGCGCTTGTACCAGGCATCATCTGTCCGTCGGAGATATCTACTGCCGCGAGGTCTGGCGCTTCCTCGTCCTCAAACATGCGAGAGAGCGCATCAGGCACGTGATTCAGTGAGCCCTTATGATGCTCGACGTCGTAGTCATACGCTTGCATTTCAAGCCCCAACCGCGCTAAGCGTCCGGTGGGATTATGCAAATTGCATAACCATTTCAGACTACTATGGTTGGTTATCACTTTAAAATGATAGCCTTCGACGTAAGCACGAAACTTGTGTATCGCCCACAAAACTGCGAGGCATTCGCGTTACGTGACGGAATAATTCCGTTCCGCCGCAGTCATCGTGCGGCTTGCGAAGCATAAAACTCGCTCTTCGCCGTCGATTGTCTGCGTGAATACCGCTCCAAGGCCAGTATCACTCGCGTCCGTTTGAATTACGAACTGGTGTTCAAATGACGGACGGTGTAATACCGGGGCAGACGCAATGAGAGCTTTAATTTGCTCAAATGCGGATTGCTCCGCGTCACTCCACACATACGCAACGTTGTGCTTGGTTAACTGCGTGAGCGGCCCTTCGGTCGTCGCAAAGTCGAGCAAGATCTTGCGATACCACGAGGCCATGCCAAGGAACCTTCGCAGCTGTTTGAGGTTCTTCGGCGCCGGATATTCCAAAATTGGACCTATCTTGTCCGGGTCAGGCTTAAAGCCGTCTCGGTTAACTAAGACCCCAAGAAACTTGACCTCGCTGCGACAGAACTCGCTTTTCTCACGGTTAATCGTGAGTCCTGCGTCTTTAATACGCCGAAAAACGTGGCTGAGCCACTTGAGGTGTTCCTCAAACATCTCAGTGACGATAATAGTATCGTCCAAGTAGGAGAACGCATGAGGTTCCATTTCTGGACCTATAACGCAGTCCGAAAGTTCCTGGAAGGTTGCTGGTCCGCCCACTACCCCATAAGGCATTCGAATAAATTCGAAGAGGCCCATTCCAGTGATAGTAAACGCGGTTAGCGCCTGCGCCTCCTTCCGCAACGGAATTTGGTGGTAGGCGCTGCTCAGATCGATAGTCGATATGTATCGTCGATATATAGCGTTTTGGAGCTTGCGTAAAATTGCATCCATGTGAGGGAGCGGGTACGCGTTCGCCTTCGTTACCGCGTTCAACTTGTGATAATCGATGCAGAATCGGTACGTGCGATTCGCTTTCCGTTGCATCACAACAGGGCTCGACCATTCACTGGTCGATTGGATAATAATGCCCGCCTCGAGCATCTCTCGCACTTGCTTGTGCATTTCCTCCTCGATCTTTTTCGAGACGGGGTAATATTTTTGCTTAATGGGCCTAGAGCTCGAGACTTCGATGTTGTGTTCGGTCCAGCTGGTGCATCCTAATGGCGCGTTGCTCGCGGACAGCAGTTAATCGAGCAACTCTTGCAACTGTCGCCGCTGGGCCTCATCAACATCGGCGAGACGGATCGAAGCGAGGTGGACAGCGCTTGCTTCATCGTGAGCTAGTGAAGCTAGTTCTAGCGGAATTCGCTCTTTAACTCCTTCGATGCTAAGCGTCGATTCGCGCGGCCACAGCACGGCGTTAAATTTGCGCATGAAGTCGGCGCCGAGCAGACAGTCTGCGTCCAATTCCTCGAGAATCACCACGTCGAGGTTATGTCGCACACCTGCCACGTCAAATGGCAGATCTACGTGGCCCAGCAGCGCCGCGGTTTTGCCGTTGGCGAGGCGTACGCCACTTCCATGGTGCGGCGTAATCTGCTTGCCACATGCGGTCGCAATCTGCAAGCCAATCGGGCCTACTGCGGTGCGAGATGTGCCTGAATCGTGTAACGCGCGTATGCGAAATCCGCCGAGACCCACTGGTAGATGCCATCGTGAGTATTCTGGTTGACTCGGGGTACTCAAATTTCCCTCCAAGTCGGTAGAGCTTGCAGCGACGGACGCAGCCGAGGCGCCTGGCCGAGGCGCCGTTGAGGTCACGTCAGGTTTGGGCGGGGGGGCCTCATCTACGCGCCCCCTCTGCCTTTTCCCGAGCACTCCGGGCAGTGTGGCTTAATGTAGCCAGGCCAGCTACAACCCCAACACCGTACGTGCTCTTTTGGCCCGGGCTGGCTGTTGGCGTTCTTGTCGCTGGTTGAAGTGGGTGGCGCGTAATTCTTCTCGCCGGTTCTTACCGGGGCGTTTTTCCTAGGCTTGTTAGGGGAACTGCGACCATTCTTGCGGTATGCTCCTGTCCTTTTGGGAGGGCCGTTGCTCACCGGCGGCGGACCCAGGGGTCGCTTCCTGCTCAAGTTAAGTTTGGAATGTTTTTCGTCTAGTAGCCGGCTAATCAGCTGATCGAGCCTCTGGGCCGACTGCTCTGCCACCGTGGCTAGGCTTGGCTTGCCATCGCTCGTCACGGGTTGTCCGCGTGTGTCTTGTGGAGGCGCGCCACTCGCCATAGCCGCCAGGCTACTTTTGCTGCGCTGCGGTTGCGTTTTCGCGGACTTTGGCCCCTTGTAGGCTACGTCTGGTAACAGACTATCGTCCGGGTTCGGGGGAGGTTTGTAACTCCTCTCCGCCTCCCTTAGCGCTTCCGCTTCTCATGCAAGCTCTATGAGCTTGTCTATGTCTGTAACTTTCTCGCACGGCACTAAGCGTTGGATACTGGGCAGCATATTTCTATATATGTGCTCGAGTTGTCTTTCGTCCTCCCAAGGCTCCTCAAACTTACTTAAAATCGTAAGGAGGCATACAATATAATCCCTTGCAGGCTCGTCTCTGCCTTGGGTGCGGGCTTGCGCTTCGCCGACGAGTCGTTGCTGGAATTGTTTGTCGACCCCGTAGCAGCGGCGGGCGACGGCGCAGAAGTCTTCCCAAGTTCTCCAGTTTTTGCGAGCTTGGCGACACCAATGCCTTGCCACGCCAGACGTCAGCTCGGACATAGCATTCAGCAGGTCCTCGTCAGTTATTCGCGCCAGCGAGCGGCATTCGTTAACTCGCTCGAGGAATTCCTCGATACTGCTGCCTTTCTCGCCGGTGAATTGCAGTTTCCACTGCCGCACCGTTCTGTCAACGTCCACGTTTATGGATTGATGGAGCGTGGTACCTTCGCCCGAGTATCTACTTTGCGAGTTACTCGGGAGGCTCCCCCTCCCCCAAGACTCTTGCCGGTCGCGGGCATGAGGCTGAGGATGTTATTGAGGGCCACGCTCGTCCGCATAATACCTTTGCGGTGTGAAGCTTTACGCTGCTGGGTTTAGCGCTGGTGGTTGTCGCGCGTTTGCGCTCGTCGCTGTGTTGCGCGAGTCCGCTTGTGTACTTCCTTCGTCAAGGTACACTAATCTGTACCTGTCTTGGAAGTTCACTGTTTTATGTTTTTGCGAGCTCGCTTCATTGCTTGTCGTTTTATTTGACATTACGTGCAGGCATGTACTCGCTATCAGATCTGACATCTGCTCCTGCAGCTGCTTTATTTCCTTGTCATAGTCTTTTGCGATTCCCTGTATTCTCATCATTTCGCATGCTCTTGTCATTGTGTATGTTCTGCCGTTTGTGAGCGTGCATTGTACATGGTCGTCGGCTGTAGGTGCTGTTCGTATCGTAAAGACCGATTGCGGGGCCGAGTGTATTGTGTACGTGCCCGCGGTGCTGGCTACGGCCGTACTCGCTGTTGTCGTCGTGGTTGTTAGCGTGTTTACCCCCGTTGGCTGTGTTGTGATAGGCGATGGAAACCCTCCTTCGGCTATCGCTTTTCCCAGGGTTATCGCATCACGGATATCTTGCTGCGCCGTTCGCATTGGTCCTGGTTGATTTTGCGTTGTCGCGGGCCATATTTGCTCTGTGGTTGGTGATAGTGTTGTCGCGCAGGCATTTTCTTCTTGTACTTCAGTGATTGCGATGTCCAATTGGTCCAGTAGTGTATGGGCTTGGTCTAGTGGCGTTGACGTTTGACGTCTTTGCGTGTTGTGTGTGCATCTCGTAGCTGCATGCCTTATTTCGCCTCTGCCAGCTCGTCGAGTGTACGTGCGTCGAACGTCAGAGTTTGTATAAGATTTTCCAATTTCTTGTTTCTTCTATCGAATGCTTCTGCTTCGTCTTTTGTTTCTTCCATTCGCATGAACTCGTTCGCTGTATAGTCACCTCGCAATCGCGTATATAACCTATCCGCTTTTGCAAACTGTGTGCCGCTTTTTAAAAGTTCTAATTTTTCGAGCGCATCGTCAAGCGGCTCGCCTGCCAGGTTCATTATCCAGCCTTGGATTTCCACCTCCATGATGTCTTCGAATGTATCATCGTCTAGGAGTGGCATGTTGTTGACCTAAAAATCCCTAATGCACTTCGCTGAGGAATTCGGGTTTTAAAGTTTTAATTTTTAATTATTACGCCTTGGTGTTTTCAAGTTTAATTTGCGCTAATCGCTGGTCAATTCTCTTTTATATTTAATGAGGATGGAGTTTTTAATATTTCCTTATTTAAATTGGAATGCGGTAAAAGAAAATTTAATAAAGCAAAAGAAAGAAAAATTTTGCCTCTTCCAGTTTTATTTGTTTTCTTGTGTATCAATTTAACCACAAGAAAATTTGAATTCACAAAGGGCAATTTTTTGTAAAACCAAGCTTTGTCTAGATGTGTCGCATTCAGCTTTGCACTTGAACATACGCATTCAATAATTCATTGCAATAGGTAAATTACGTTCGTTAAATTCTGTGAATTTATTTCGCGTGAATCGCGGTAAGTAAATTCCGAGAATATTTTATTAATCATCTCATTTAAGTTATTTTCTCTTTTTATTATAAAAAAAAATTTTTTTTTTCCTAAATTAGATAGGATACTAATAATTTTTAAAAAGTAAATATGAAATAAATTATTGGATTGCGTAATTTGTTGGGCTTTTGATTTTAACTGGAAGAGTATTTGGTCTAACTTAAAATTCCAGAGGTTATTTTACTAAGAATTCTTGAAGGCTTAATACTTCAGTATAATAGAGAAGAGAAGAAAAAAATTCTGTTTTATTCACATAATTTTGTGACCCGTATTTCTCTGAAATAGTTTAGAACGTATATGCGTTCTCGCTATTAGTTCTAAATTATTTCGTTTTCTGTAAGTCTAATGTTCTGATTTCGTATCTATTTCAATATAGTATGATTTTATATTTTATTCGTTAATCGATAATAAGGTAAATGTATCTAATTTTTCAACCTGACTTAAATGCAGGGCGTTGCGAAAGTTCGCCTTCGAATTCTATAGTCTACGCTAGATGTCTACTAGGTAACTATACGGCCCTCGCGTCATTCGTCGTCGGGGTACGATAGTTCCCGAGAGATCAGCTGTTGCTGCTTCCACGCTGCTGTGTATCGCGATTCGCAAGCTACGTTGCGTGTGCCTAGATATTGAGTTTTGAACAGCAAGTTCGCACATGCGTTATTTCGCGTTAGCAAATTTTTATTTTTTCAATAATCATTCAAATTTTTATTTAACTTGAATATTAAATTTAGTAGTTTTGAGAGTAATTCCAAAATTTAATTTACTTCCAATTTTAAATCGATGTCGGTGGGTAATTACCGAGAGAGAAAACAAAAAAAAATTTCTTATTAATTTTAAAGTATAATAAAAGTTAACTTGTTTAAACAGATTTCAATTATTTTTATTACTTTTGCGATAACGCGTGTTCAAGTTTATGCAATTCATCAATGCTTATTAATGCGAGGTCGCTTTCAAACTCGTGATCAAACAATAAAAGTGCAAGTGTACATAAGGCGCATTGTTGTCATATGCGCGTCGCGTATTGAGTCTGCCTCGAATAGGGCCTAAGCTGAAATAATATTCAGCCGCGCACGAAATAATTCTTGCTCCGAATATAATATTCGGAGTAGTCTGTCTCTCTCCAACACACAGTACGAAAACTTGTGTGCTGGAAAGGCTTTGTTTACGTTCTGCGCGACCCGAGTCCTGTATCTGCGCGCAACGTAAACACTGTCCGCGGTTGCCGTCGCTGCGCGTATGCGCGACGGCTGTCGAATATACTCTCCGACAATAACCTTGGCGTAAAAATGAGCGTTCGCTGACTTTTCCGGAGTGCGGTGATGCTTAATGCATCCACCCCACCGGTGTTTAATTGCCAGTGTTCAATACACAGATGCACTGCGTAAATTAATATCACTGCGCGCTGCAATTTTCCACACTCCGGATGCGAATGTAAATTTTCCTAAGTACCCACGTTCTCGAAAATGTGGGTTTTTCGAGGGGCTCCAATTTGTAACAGATAATTAATTCTCCGGCTGCTCGGAATTATCCGGTTACAAATACTGCATGCGGCGGCGTGGCTAGCACACCTCGTGCAATGCACGCCGCATGCGAATGTTGAATGAAAGAGAAGAGAGAACGGGGTAGTAAATGAATGATCACTCGCGAGAGTTAAATAATAAATAACAAGGTTTATTGAACGAGTCAAAGAGGGGAAAAGAGGACGCAGCGCACAATGTGCAATTCGCGGTCAGCAGGGGCGAGGAGGAGGCCCGAGTCGCCGAGAGTTCAAGAGAGAGAAGTTGAGCCGGCACTAACACACGTGGCGTGTTCGCTGTCGCCGGCCTCTCGCTTGCACCAGCTCCTGGTGCGCCGCTCGTAGGTTGTCGCCTCTCGGAGGCTGGAACAGGCCACACAGTCGTGGACGGATGCGCACTCACTCACACACACTCTCACACTCACGGGAACGCACGTCGGAATCTTTGGTTCTTAAGGGCAAGGAGCGCGCGCGCTATCCCAAACGAGACTAATTGACACTCTCACGAGTCTAAACGGTTCGCGCGCGCTTCTCGCGCTCTCTCTCACTCTCTCTCTGTCTCTCCCTCAGCCGAGCGTTCTTCCGCGGCGTTTGCACCTGTAAGATCTAAGAAGGATTAGTACAATGAGTATCTAGGGAGAGAGAAAAATGACGGAGAATAATTTTCCGTCATAACATTCAATTCACAATATATAAAAACCCTTTTCATAGTTAATATTACCCCCAAATTATTTTACTGTGATATTTTGTATAATTAATAGATAATATTTCGTAATGAAATTTCACAAATATATTGTTTATTCCACAAATATATGGTTTATTCCAGTGGAAACGACACGCGATACGCACGCGTGTTGTTTTCTTGCTTTTTCTAATTTAATAAGCTATTAGGTTCGTTATTTAAAAATATTGCAACGAGGCATAATGAAGGTAGGTTAATGAAATTGTCGATCACTCAAAAAACATGTATTTTTGTATGAATAACTAAAGACCGTATTATATAAATAAAATTAAAAATATACCCCTACAGCGAGTTTTCAATCATTATGAAAGCAGATAAGATTATGAAAATAACAATTTATTAAAATAATACAGATGTTTGTTATTTCTTAAAGAACTAATTTTTTTGAAATATTTTCGAATACTTGTTTTTCAAAGAATACTTCATAAATCGA
Organism: Torymus aiolomorphi; assembly: GCA_036365515.1. Classification (NCBI taxonomy): domain Eukaryota; kingdom Metazoa; phylum Arthropoda; class Insecta; order Hymenoptera; family Torymidae; genus Torymus; species Torymus aiolomorphi. Next base: position 139,930,992 of record CM070873.1, read on the forward strand.
CTCAAAATTTTAACCACTTATTACACTTATTAAAAACTATATTTAGTTAAAATTTCAATACATTTTCTTCATTTGTTTTTGCGAAAATTTATTTTATAAAAGTATAAAAAAAGGAATTGATAAATTATTTTGAGGAAGCTACGTGGAATTGGCAGCGGTTTCTTCTTTGATTACACGTACTCCTCACCAGATATTAGGAAAATATTGGTAAAAACTGTCATTTCTACCATAAAACTACCTTCTTTTGCGGAAAACAATGATCCAAATCCATATTTCCTGTGCTTAAAAAGAATACAGGACTGAAACTCATGGTTTTTCGCCGTTTTTCGCATGATTCCATCCTCTTATCACCATATACTAGGTAAATATGGATAAAAACAGGCATTTTAACGTAATCCTACGTTATTTTGAGTAAAACAATGATGCAATTCCATTTTTCCAGCTCATTAAGAGCAAAAAGGACTGAAAATCATTGTTTCTCGCTGTTTTTTGAAGGATTCCCCGAACTTTTCACCGTATAGTAGGAAAATAATGGTTAAAACAGGAATTTCTATCATAATCCTACGTTATTTTCTGAAAAACGACGATCCAAATCCAAAGCCAGTCATTTGTATCCAAAACTACCTTATTTTGCGGGAAACAATGATATAAATCAATATTTCCTGCGTTTTATGAACAGACAGGACTGAAAATCATGATTTTTCGAAGTTTGTCGCATGATTACACGCTCTTTTCACCATATACTATAAAAATATTGGTAAAAACAATCATTTTTAGCATAAACCTACGTTATTTTGAGAAAAACAACGAACCAAATCGAAATTTCCTGCGTTTGATTACCAAAAAGTACTGAAAATCATTTTTTTCCCTGTTTTTTGCAGGATTCCACGCACTTTTCACCATATAGTAGGTAAATATTGGTAAAAACTGTCATATTTAGTATAAAACTACGTTATTTTGAGGAAAGCAATGATGCAAATCTATTTTTCCAGCTCATTAAGAGCAAAAGGTACTGAAAATCATGGTGTTTCGCTGTTTTTTCAGGATGCCACTCACTTTTCATCATATACTAGGAAAGTATTGGTAAAAACAGACATTTTTCTGAATATAATAGGAAAATAGTAGTAAAATCCGGCATTTCTAGCATAAACCTACGTTATTTTGAGATAAACAACGAACCAAATGCAAATTTCCTGCGTTTTAATATCAAAAAGTACTTTAAATCATGACCCAATAACCCGATCATGATTATCCCTGTTTTTCGCATGATTTCACGCTCTTTTCTCTTTTTACTAGGAAAGTATTGGTAATAACGGGCATTTTATCGTGAACCTACGATATTTTTAGGAAAACAAAGATAAAAATCAATATTTCCACCTGATTAAGTACAAAAGTAATTTAAATCATGGTTTTCCCTGTTTTTTGCAGGATTCCACGCACTTTTCACCATATACTAGGAAATAATGGTAAAAACAAGCATTTCTAATATAAACCTACCTTATTTTGAGTAAAACAACAAACCAAATCGAAATCTCCAGCTCATTAAGAGCAAAAATTACTGAAAATCATGGGTTTCCCTGAGATTTGCACGATCCCACGCACTTTTCACCATATATGAGGCAAATATTGGTAAAAACTGGCAAATTTGGTATAAAACTGCATTATTTTGAGGACAACAACGATGCAAATCTATTTTTCCAGCTCATTAAGAGCAAAAAGTACTGAAAATCATGGTTTTTCGCTGTTTTTTGCAGCATGCCACGCATTTTTCACAATATAATAGGAAAACATTGGTAAAATCTGGCATCCCTAGCACAAATCTACCTTATTATTCGTAAAACAAAGATCGAAATCCATATTTCCTGCGTTTAACGATGAAACAGGTCTGAAAATCATGGTTTCTCGCTGTTTTTCGCATGATTCCACGATCTTTTCTCTATTTACTAGGAAAATATTGGTAAAAACAGACATTTTATCTTGAATCTAGGATATTTTGAGGAAAACAATGGAGCAAATCCATTTTTCCAGCTCATTAAGAGCTGTATACGACCGAACGTATACGGATTTTATATTGTTAGGGTTTATCGCCGAGAGAAAATAATAAATTGTATTGACTCTGAAAGTCTTTGCTCCAACCCACTAGAAAGTAAAATTGAAGCAAAACGGATTGGAACGCTACGCGCGTTCGAGTAAAAGAGGAAAGCAATACGCAAGGTATATGCAATAGGCAAACTAATAATGCGAGAGCCCACGTATTATCAGCTAAGCTTAAAATAGCAATTTAGACTCCAAGAATCTATGCTTCCAACTTTTCTCGCAAAGAATAAGTTGAAAGCAGAAAAAGTAAGAATTCGTATTATTCGCAATTAAGACGAAGTAGTTATAGGCAAGCAAATATAGTGGAAACATAAAGTGTATGCATTTAATGCAGGCTAACGTGTAATAATGTATGTTCGCGTAAAGTAAGCGAATGGAAACAGTAACTAATACGAGAGCTTCTCGTATTATAAGTAAAGCAGTAAAGTATGTAAGGCAAAAGCTGTATGTGATAATGGGACGGTTGACTCCTAGAGTCAATGTATCTAACTTTTCTCGCAAAGAATAAGTTCGGTACAAAAGATAGACACTTGGAATTAAGATTCCAAGAGTCTTTGCATCAACTCTCCTCGAAAGGCGAAATTGAACTGTAGGTAGAAGATGAACGCAATGCGTTCGAGCAAGTAGGCAAGGGGTAACGGCAAATAATACGAGAGCTTCTCGTATTATTAGCAAAGTAAGTAAAGCAAGTAAAAGTAGTAAGTAGAGGAGACTGTATGTTTTAATGTCTCCCCCGAGTGCAAGTCACGTGCCTATACTTATACACTCAGGGTGATGTTCTTCATTGCGGGTAGCGATTTGGCGCTTGCCATCTAGCGGACACTTGCGGTACTATACAATCCCGAACAAGAGCAGAAGGTACCGAAAATCATTGTTCTTCGCTATTTTTTGCAGGATTCCACGCAGTTTCCGCAATATATTAGGAAAATATTGGTAGCAACGTGCATTTTTCACAAAATATTAGAAATATATTTGTAAAAACAGGCATTCCTAGCATAAGCCTACATTATCTTGAGACAAACGAACCAAATCCACATTTCCCGTTTTTGAATACCAAAAAGTACTGAAAATCATGGTTTTACTCTTTTTTCTTTGATTACACGCACTCTTCACCAGATATTAGGAAAATATTGGTAGAAACTGTCATTTCTACCATAAAACTACCTTCTTTTGCGGAAAACAATGATCCAAATCCATATTTCCTCTGCTTAAAAAGAAAACAAGACTGAAAATCATGGTTTTTCGCCGTTTTTCGCATGATTTCATGCTCTTATCAACATATACTAGGTAAATATTGGTAAAAACAGGCATATTTTGTACAAAACTACGTTATTTTGAGGAAAACAATAATTTAAATCTCTTTTTCCCGCTCATTAAGAGCCAAAAGTACTTTAAATCATGGTTTTCCCTCTTTTTTGCAGGATTCCACGCACTTTTCATCATATACTAGGAAAATATTGGTAAAAAGAGGCATTTTACACCTTATATTAAGAAAATATTGGTAAAAACAAGCATTTCTAGCATACCCTACATTATTTTGATAAAAACAACGAACCAAATCGAAAATTCCAGCTCATTAAGAGCAAAAATTAATAAAATTAGGGATTTCCGTTTTTTTCAGTATCCCACGCACTTTTCACCATATTTTAGGATAATATTGGTAAAAACAAGCATTTTTCACCATATATTAGGAAAATAATCGTAAAAACATGCATATTTAGTATAAAACTACGTTATTTTGAGGAAAACAATGATGCACATTCATTTTTCCCGCTCATTAAGAGCCAAAAGTACTTTAAAAAATGGTTTTCCCCGTTTTTTGCAGGATTCCACGCACTTTACACCATATACTAGGAAAATATAGGTAAAAACAGGTATATTTAGTATAAAACTACGTTATTTTGAGGAAAATAATGATTGAAATCCCTTTTTCCCGCTCATTAAGAGCCAAAAGTACTTTAAATAATGGTTTTCCCTCTTTTTTGCAGGATTCCACGCACTTTTCATCATATACTAGGAAAATATTAGTAAAAACAGGCAATTTTCACCATATATTAGGTAAATATGGGTAAACACAGGCATATTTAGTATAAAACTACCTTATTATGAAGAAAACAATGAGGTAAATCTATCTTTCCAGCTCTTTAATAGCAAAAAGTTCCGAAATTCATGGTTTTTCGCTGTTTTTTGCAGGATTCCACGCATTTTACACCATATTTTAGGAAAATATTGGTAAAAACAATCATTTCTATCATGAGCCTACGTTATTTAAGAAAAACAACGAACCAGATCGAAATTTCCTGCGTTAGAATACCAAAAATTACTGGAAATCCTTTTTTCCCTGTTTTTTGCAGGATTGCACGCATTTGTCACCATATACTAGGTAAATATTGGTAAAAACAGGCATTTTTAATACAAACCTACGTAATTTTGAGGAAGAGAAAAATTCAAAGTCATTTTTCCAGCTCATGAAGAACAAAAATTATTTTGTATCATGGTTTTCCGTTGTTTTTTGCAGGATTCCACGCAGTTTTCACAAGATACTAGGAAAATGTTGGTAAAAATAGATATTTTTCACCATATATTAGGAAAATATGGGTAAAAACAAGCATTTCTAGCATAAACCTACGTTATTTTGAGAATAACAACGAACCAAATCGCAACTTCCAGCTCATTAAGAGCAAATCGTAGTGAAAATCATGGATTTCCTTGTTTTTTGCAGGATCCCAAGCACATTTCACCATATACCAGGTAAATGTTGGTAAAAACAGGCATATTTAGTTAGAACTTATTTTCCAGCTCATTAAGAGCAAAAAATACTTTGATCATGGTTTTCCCCGTTTTTTGCAGGATTCCACGCACTTTTCACTATTTACTAGGAAAATATAGGTAATGCAGATATTTTTCACCATATATCAGAAATATATTGGTAAAATCAAACATTTCTAGCATAAACCTACGTTATTTTGATAAAGACAATGAACCAAATCGAAATTTCCTTCGTTTGAATACCAAAAATTACGAAAATCATTGTTTTAACTATATTTTGCAGGATTCAACGCACATTTCATCATATACCAGGTAAATATTAGTTAAAACAGGCTTATTTAGTATAAAACTACATTATTTTGAGGTAAACAATGACAATAATGCATATTTCCATCTTATTAAGAATAAATAGTACAGATAATCATGGTATTTCTTTATTTTGCAGGATTCCACGCACTTTTCATCATATTTTAGGATATATTGGTAAAAGCAGCCATTTCTATCATAAACCTACGTTATTTAGAGAAAAACGACGAACCAAATCGAAATTTCCTGCGTTTGAATACCAAAAAGTAATAATAATAATAATAATAATAATAATAATAATAATAATAATAATAATAATAATAATATATATATATATATATATATATATATATATATATATTTTTTTTTTTTTTTTTTTTTTTTTTTTTTACGAGGGAAACAGTGAAATCTTGCATCAGTCCGGTGGACCAAATGCTCCACCGGACCGCCTGGGCCGCATATCCATGCCAGCCCAGGAGACACCGCAAGAGGCTCCGCACTCCCACGGCGTGTGGGATTCCTACCCACTAAAAACACTAACCCTTTCTGCTCTGCACTACTGTGCAGACCCTCCGCTGGCACCGTTTTACACATTACTTCAGGGGAGGGCTTGCTTCGCCTGAGCGGCACCTTCTCACTTGAGATCGGCCATTGAGACCCGCAGGGGCCTTTTTTTTCCCCGTGAACAGCTACGGCGCCCTGCGGACGGCTGATCTGCTGTTCTCCTCTTCCCATTTTTGGCGCAAGATCGCCATCACGTAGGAGGCGACTTTCGCCCATTGTTGAGGACCTTGGTGCATCAGCCTGACTATATTGTCAGGTGATATGCAGCCAAGGTCCCTCTCTAGTGCCCCCCTTTCGACGGTCCACCTTCCGCATACGAAGAAGGTGTGGAGCACGTCGTCCGGGAGGCCCTCACAATAGGCGCAGCCTGGCTCCGCGACTTTACCCATCTTATGTAGGTATGCGCGGAACAGGGCGTCCCCCGTCAAGAATTGGGTGAGGTAGTAATTTACCTCATCCTCTTTTCGAAACAGCCAGGTGTCCACTTGTGGGATCAGCCTGGCCGTCCATCTTCCTTTAGTGGAGGATTCCCACCGATGCTGCCAAGCCTGGATGGTGTTGGCCCTGGCCGTTCGGTGGGCCTCCACTAGCCCAAGAGCAGGCTTCTGCTGATGGACGAAGCGTCTCTCCAGTGCAACAAGGTCGATGGGTATTACCCCAGCGACCACTAATATCGCGGGCTCGGAGACCGTGCGGTAAGAGCACGCGATCCGGAGTGCTGCTCTCCGTTGCACCGCGGCGAGACGCTTCCTGTGCACGTCTTTCCGCAGCGCATCGGCCCAGACCTCCGCTCCGTACAGCATGACGGCTTCGGCGGCACGCATGAGTAGGCGCCTTTTACAAGGCCGGGGGCCGGTGGTATTGGCTATGAGCCTACTCCGCGAGGATGTTACTGCTGCCGCCTTTTCCGTCACTATGGTGAGGTGTTCCCTGAAGGTGAGCTTGTTATCAAGCGTCACCCCCAGGTACCTCACCGCACTCTTTGCCTGGACCGTCGCGTCTCCTACTTGAAAGGGGCACATGGTATTGATATGCCTCTTCGTGAGTAGCACGACCTCCGTCTTCTTTGTGGCTAATTCAAGCCCGTGATCCTCCAGCCAGGAGAAAACGCGACGCATTACCCGGTTGAGTAGCAGCCTGGCGAGGTCAACGTCTCTGGCTACGATGACCACCGCTATGTCGTCAGCGTACCCAACCAGGAAGGTGCCCTCGGGCATTTCCATGCGCAGGATCCCGTCATAGAATACATTCCATATATCGGGACCCAGCATGGAGCCCTGAGCTGCCCCAGATGTTATTTCCCTCTTTATTGGTCCATCCTCTGTGTCGTAAGTTATCGAGCGGTTCCTCAGATAATCCCCAAGAATGCGTAAAAGATACGCGGGGATACGAAAGTCCCGCTCGAAAGCTTCCAGTGCCTTGTCCCATCTAACTGAGTTAAACGCGTTTTTAACGTCCAAGGTGGCCAGCAGAGAAATAGGGTGAGAGTAATGGTTGCCCTGTTCCGTTGACCTGGCGGCATTTACCACCTCCTGGATTGCGTCTACGGTTGACTTATCTCGCCTGAAGCCATACTGCCGCGGAGCCAGATCTCCGAACGCACTTATGGCTGCCTGGAGGCGAGGTTTCAGCAGTTTCTCCAGGAGTTTTCCCGCCGTGTCTAGCATGCATAGCGGGCGGTAGGTCGACGGGCTGTCTGCTGGACCCTTGTCCTTGCTGATGAGGACAAGTCTCGCTGTCTTCCAGCGGGCAGGAAAAATGCCCGCCTTCAGGCAGGAGTTGTACATGTCCAGCAAGAGGCGCGGGTGAGTGCCGCCGATGGCTTTCAGCAGCTCTACTGGTAATCCATCCGGCCCCGGAGCTCTCTTATTAAACAAAGATTTTATTGAGGTGTAGAGCTCCATGTTCGTAAACAGAGGAGTTTCGAACGGGCCGGATGTTGCTGGGCCATCCGGTCTCCTTGGATATTCGGGGAAAAGGGCACGTACGATGTTCGTGATCGTTTGCGCATCTTTCGGCGTTGACGAACCAAAGGTCGCCAGCTTGCGCATAACGATCTTGTACCCTAATCCCCAAGGATCGTGATCCATCTCTTCCCCCAGCTCTTTCCAGCGTCGCTGCCGGCTGGACTTGATGGCCTTCTTTAGGGATTTCTTGGCCGCCTTGTACTCTGCGGCTAAGGGGGCTGCGTCGAGGTCGCGTTTTTTGACCCTCTGCGTTCTGCGTCGCAACTACAGGCACGTCTTACGAAGGTCCGCGATGTCGTTCGTCCACCAGTAAGCAGGTCGTCTTGACCCACGTGTTGATTTCCTGGGAACTGTCTCCGCGCAGGCCTTTTCGATGACCTTCATGGTGTAGTCGGTCACCATTTTTGCCCGCGCAGATAGCGGCAGCGATTCCGGGATCTCACGCAGTGTTCGCTGTCCGTGTTCTATCGCCGTGGCAAACCTCTCGTAGTTCATCTTGGCGATGTTCCACCTGGGGGGGCCGCGCTTGTGCGGAAACGGAGCCGGGCTGCTATCACGCACACGGAACGTGATATACATGTGATCGCTTCCTGTATAGTCCTCGATCACATGCCAGCTCTGGATTCGCCCGGCTAGGCGTTCGCTTGCCAGGGAGACGTCGATAATGGTCTCCCTGTAGCCCGGTCGTCTGAAGGTCAACGTCGTACCTTTATTTAGTACCACGAGGTCTAGCCGACTGGCCATATCCATAACCAGCCGGCCCCTACGATCCGACCAAGCTTCCCACCACTCCGGGGCTTTAGCATTGAAGTCCCCGGCGATAATCAGCTCACCCTGCATCTCCCGTGTTGCATCCTCCAGGCCCTCCAGCTTGGCCTGGAAGTCGCTGATGGTCTGATTTGGAGTGAGGTATACACTTATGTAGTGAGTTTGCTGGTGCCTCAGCCAAACAAAACCGCTGCCGCCGCCATGACCCGCAATGTGGATATTCTGCGGGTCACGGTTCCAGATGGCTGCGGTGCCCAGGTCATCGGCAAACCATCCTGAACCATCTCTGTTTCGATAATGTTCGCTGATTAGTACAATATCAGCGTTTTTCTCGAAACAGATCTGTTCCAGGAGGTCGTGAGCTACCCTGCTCCTGTGCATATTACCCTGCAGAACTACCGCCATTTTTTCTTGGCATTTGCAAGTGCCTCTCGGAAGGCCCTACAGGCTCCTGATCCCGCCGTATGGTTGCGGGAATCAGGTTTGTCCGCTTGTTCTGGACACAAGAAGCAACGTGGGGTGGCATTACATCCTGCGATCATGTGGCCTTCCGCCCCGCAGGGATAGCATCGCTTGCTGCGGTCGGGCCCTTTGCAGTCCGGGCTAATATGGCCGAAGCCCAGACATTTATAGCAACGGGTAACCGTGGCTCTCCTGCGGATCCTGCAGTTGACCCAGCCTATCTTTATGCGGGCGGTGCCCATTAGCTTTTCCGCAGCCGGTGTGTCCACCGTCACTATGGCCATCCGTTGTGCCCTCGCATTTGGCCTAGTCAAGACAGACTGCAGGAACCCCTTGTAGTCCTGCAGGTCTCTTTTTAAGGCTTCCACTACTTCCTCACTGGACATGCAACTATCGAGGTCTCTGATCTCCAGGACGACTCTGGGGATCAGTTCCCGAACAACGGTGCAGTCGTTTCCAGTAGCTTCTCTGAGTGCTTCTGAGAAGGCAGTTCTTGTTACTGAATTGCCTTCTTTCAGCTCGAGGAGTACCTGACCTGCTCTTGTTTGCCGGATGGATCGGATCTCTACTCCACTCTCTTCCGGCTTAACAGCCTTACGTATGGTGGACAGAATGTCCGCATACGACTTGCCGCCTGCCGGTTTGAGCACGATCGCATCCGGCTTTGTTACCTTTTTTTCCTTCTTCTTTGTCTTCTGCTTCCTCTGCTGTTGTTGCGGCTGCTGTTTCTGTGGCTGCTGCTGCTGTTGTTTCGGCTGCTTCCGCCCTTTTCTATTTTTTACAGCAACCCAATCTTCCTTAGGGATATCCGCCTTTTTCTTCTTCACTTGCTTTTCCCTCGTATCCAGGCTAGGTGGGCTAGAGGCGCCTCGCTTCGGGCCGCCAAGTGGCTCGGGGCCAAGTGACCCTATTGGTGTCCCCATACTTTCTACCAAGGACATCGTCCTTTGCCTCCTGGCTGGTGTGTAAGCCCTGGCTTGCTTAGTAGCACGTAGTTCCGTTTTCACGGCGCTTTCGAGCTGCTCCAGTTGGTCTACCATAACTGGCAACCCCTTTTTAATATCGTTTTTGATATTAGGCTGAGCTTTTAGCGCCTGTACCATAACCTTGAGGAGCGCTCGCATTTCTGCGAGCACCTTCTCCACCGCAGTCTGGCATACATCTTCTTTCTCCTTAGTTTGTTGGTTGTGTTAGGTGTTTGAATTCATCATGCATAGAATATGTTGTTTAAGACGGTTCGCCCACTATGGGAGCCACACCTCGGTGTGGCTACTATCCCCGCCTATAAGGAACCCTAGTTATGGATGCCGAAGCCGAGAGGCGGTTTGCCGGATGGTCACTCCTATCGGCACCTAGTGACTCTACAAAAAAGGTTACGGGATAGGCCCGCGCCATAATGAAACAAAGGTTTAACGTCACCCCTACCGAGTGGGCGATGTCGGGTCCGTCTCAACACCTAACCCAAACCTCGGGCTAGACGGTGTGCGATTTGCCCTACGCAACTTCGGGTATAAGGAAATACTGACCAGGTAATCCTTCAGACCTGTGCCCAACAATGATTGCTTCAACCCCACCATCGGCTCCAGTCAGTGAGCACTAGAGCGGTCCATCCACATTGATCATGCGTTTATCAATAATAATAATAATAAACGCAGAGATTAGGTACTGACATCTCGTGCCACCCCGGTTAGGGAGTTTACTACTCTCCCTTTGGCTAGTCTAGCGGGAATATCCACAACCCGTCGGCCGCAGCGCATTCGCACAATGCTCATTCATTCTGCCATTCTCACGATTTCTTTGTTCGCGATCGCTTATTCATTATATTCACGGCTGACCAGACTATGCTGGCGGTTCCCCGATCCACAACCTGGGGACACGCCCGGTAGCATAGAAAAATGCGCATCTATCGTTGGATAGAACCAGGGAATAATAATAATAATAATAATAATAATAATAATAATAATAATAATAATACCAAAAGTAATGATACTGAAAATAATTTTTTCCCTGTTTGCTGCAGGATTCCACGCACATTTCATGATATACTAGTTAAATATTGGTAAAAACTGGCATATTTAGTATAAAACTTAATTTACAGCTCATTAAGAGCAAAAATTAGTGAAAATCATGGATTTCTTTGTTTTTTGCAAGATCCCAAGCACATTTCACCATATATCAGGTAAATATTGGTAAAAGCAGGCATATTTAGTTAAAACTTATTTTCCAGCTCATTAAGAGCAAAAAATAATTTGATCATGGTTTTCCCCGTTTTTTGCAGGATTCCACGCAATTTTCACTATACTAGGAAAATATTGGTAAAAACAGGCATATCTAGTATAAAACTTATTTTCCAGCTCATTAAGACCAAAAAATACTTTAAATCATGGTTTTCCCCGTTTTTTGCAGGATTCCACGCACTTTTCACTATACTAGGAAAATATAAGTAAAAACAGAGATGTTTCACCATTAGAAAAATAAAGGTAAAAACAAGCAATTCTATCATAAACCTACGTTATTTCGGGAAAAACAACGAACTAAATCGAAATTTCCTGCGTTTGAATACCGAAAGTACTGCAAAAAATTTTTGTCCCTCTTTTCTGCAGGATTCCACTCTTTCTCTTTATAATTACACGCACACTTCACCATATACTAGCTAAATATTGATAAAAACAGGCATATTTAGTATAAAACTTATTTATGAGCTCATTAAGAGCAAAAAATACTTTAAATCAAGGTTTCTCCCGTTTTTTGCAGGATTCCACGCACTCTGCACTATATACTAGGAAAATATTAGTAAAAACAGGTATTTTTCGGCCCATATTAGGCAGATATTGGTAAAAACGAGCATTTCTAGCATAAACCTACATTCTTTTGAGAAAAACAAAGAACCAAATCACAATTTCCTGTGTTTGAATACCAAAAAGTACTGATAATCATTTTTCTTCCCTGTTTTTTGTAGGATTCCACGCAAATTTCACCATATTCTGGGCAAATATTGGTAAAAAGAAGCATAATTATTAGTTACATAAGTTTTATGTAATAAAACTAACTTATTTTTCGTAAAACAATGATCCAAATCCATATTTCCTGCGTGTAACGTGCAAACCGGTCCTAAAATCATGGTTTGTCGCTGTTTTTCGCATGATTCGACGCACTTATCACAATATACTAGGAATATGTTGGTAAAAACACGTATTTTTCACCCCATGTTAAGGAAATATTGTTAAAAACAGGTATTTCTTGCATAAACCTACACATTTTGAGAAGAACAGCGAACCAAATACAAATATCTGGCATTTGTATACCAAAAAGTATCTTAAATCATGGTTTTCCCTTTTTTCTTTGCAGTATTCCACGCACTTTTCACCATATTTCAGGAAAATATTGGTAACAACAGGCATTTTTTGTATAACACTACGTTATTGTGTGCAAAACAATTATGCAAATCCATTTTACTAGCGCATTAAGAGCAAAAAGTACTGAAAGTTATAGTTTCTCGCTGTTTTTTGCAGGATACCACGCACTTTTCACCATATACTAGGAAAATATTTGTAAAAACTGACATTTTTCACCATATATTACGAAAATATTTGTCAAATCCGACATTCTAGCATAAAGCTACCTTATTTTTCGTAAAACAATGATCCAAATCCATATTTCCTGCGTTTAACGAGCAAAAAGGTCTGCAAATCATGGTTTTTCGCTGTTTTTCGCATGATTCCACGCACTTTTCTCTATTTACTATGTAAATATTGGTAAAAACAGTAATTTTTTCGTGAACCTGCGATATGTTGTGGAAAACCAAATGATAAAAATCCATATTTTAAGCTGATTAAGAAGAAAAACTACTGAAAATCATGGTTTTTCTTTTTTTCAGGATTACACGCACTTTTCACCATATACTAACTTAATATTGGTAAAAACAGGCATACTAACAAGGAGGGACCAAGGAGTGCAGGTCCTGAATTTTCATGACACCAGGTCTAAGTGGCTTCTTTTATCATAAAAAGAGGCTGTGTCAAGGCTTTTAGGCCAATGGGCTTCCTGTGAAATGATACAGCTATGTTTCAAATTTTAGCTGTTTTTGCTTATTTTATGATTTTACACGGATGATTGCATTCAAACATATGCCCATCACTTTATATCTATCTATTCACTCTCTTGCCACCTTAAATATGATAAATACATGTTGTTTTATCAACTACAACTGTTTTATAAATTGCTTTTTATTTATTAACAGGAATTTAACATCCAGATTCAGTTAAAAATAGAAATATATACATAATTCATCACAACCGTCTACTTTTCTCAAATAATCTTTAATCAACATAGGAATCATTTTTTTATGTTATTCTATCTCTTTATAATTACATCTAGTTATAAATAATATACCACTTTAATATTAATGATTTGATATAGGAGTAAATAATTAATTTTTTCGATAAAGTACAGAAGTTGGAAACTATCCATTAAAATTAGCATTCGGAAAGCTACATATACTTTTTCATAATTGACATAATAATTGAATAATTACTTGAAATTTATTTTACTTACATTATTTGTCTCACATTCACCTTTTGGAAATAAAATATATCTCACAGACGTAGTCCAATAAATATTTTACGAGATTATATTAATTATTTTCACTTGAATAATTTTTCAGACTCATAATTCATATTATATATCTTTTTAATATATTTGAATAACATTACTTCTATCATATTCATCTCTTATGTCTTAATATTACTTTAGGTCTTTAAACCAATATTGATGAAGTCTGCAATAAATTATATATTTATTTCTTCTCATGGCTCATTTGTATACCTGAAATAAGATAGTCGTACACAAAGCTTAATTCTTAACTTTTTAGATACTGTTACTTATATAATTTTGAACAAAAAAAAAACTTTTCTGACAGCTTTCATTCAATAACGTTTTAATGGACTACATTATCCTTTCATCTGTGGACAACATCTCAGACTCATCAAACAATTTAGGTATTGGTATAAAAAAGAACCTTTTAAAAAATCTTGTATTAAAAAAACATATACCATATGCAATCTACTTACATACATTATTATGTTATAGTGTTGCTATTATTGTCAGCTGTTAGGTAAATAGTTATAGATGGGTTTCGTTTTTATAGCTTAAGCTACTTCTACAATGGTTGAAATATGGTTCAAGGATGAGAAATTGTCTGCATACTGCCACACTGGGCTTCGTATTTTATTCTTCTGGCACTGGGCTTTTTTGTAACCCTTGAGCTATATAGGTTCTGGGCTTTGTGTGCTCCGTAGAAAGAATCTTTTTACGACCTCTGTGCTCTAGAATACTCGTGACCCATAGCAGAAGATTGACACGCTCGGCCCGTTACAGGGAAAAGAAACAGATACAAGTACAAAGACTATCCAATAGGAGACAAGCCTTGAAAAGATGTGTTTCTACAATAGCTATAAGTTCTTTAGAACCGTTCTCATCAGGGTTGGTTTCACTAAAACTCTACACTCATAGTTCGTGACTGAAGGACTGGTGAGAACCAAGTCGAGTTTGTTCGCCCGACTCGGCGTTCCCCTTACTTGTATAAGGTAGTGGCGTAAAGCGAGGGGCAGCGTGGCCCCTCATCCCGGGCCCCCAGGAAGGTGACCGCAAGGTCATCCCCTTTGAGAGCCTTTGGTTGCTTCTACTATATACGTATAGCGTGCATGAACGAGGACCAGAGTTAGACATCCGCGGATACGTTTTCTTTCTTGTTGTTGTTATTGACACAATTTAGAGATTATTAGTATATCGAATTTTCCGAGTATGCCGAGTGTCAGTTCGATTGTTGACGGATTCTCAAGAAGCGCGAATTCTTTCAGCTGTTCTTTAGAGGCGTGATTGCGTGAATTCAATCAGATTTACGTATTTCAATGATTGTATACGAGATAAATAGAACAGGAGGATGCCTACATATTTTTTATTGTTAAAATAATCATTTTTTTCTGATTTTCCATTCTGTTACCAATTTTGTGTAAAATATGCATGAATTCATGGGCTTACAGTTTCGATTTTACAAAATTATTTGTACACGAATGACTGTTTAAAATAGGGACATTCATATTTTACACAATTTTTCGTGTAAAATAGGGATAAAACTTTTGAGAGTGTAAAAAATCAAGTATTAAAAATGCTAGTTTTTCGTAACAATAATATTTTTTATTTATAAAATAGGAATATCATCAGCATTTTCAACATTTTGAGGCTGTGTTAACAAATTCAACATTAGTTCTCTGAATTCGAAATTGGTGCAATTCCACGAATTCTTAATGCATTAACTGGCTTGTAGTAAAGCGTTTACCGTGCTTAAGTGCAGGTTATTACGAATAGGAGTTTTCGTCTACTTAACTTTGCTCTATGTCCGTTCAGGCTCAACTTACTATTCTCGCTTTAGTTTCCGACGTTATAATTGAAAATTAGAAAAAAATTATTAATTTCATAATAAAAACAATAATACATGTATATCTAATAATATATATCTAATAATAATATATGTATAGCTCGTATACAATCATTGAAATTGGTAAATCTTAAATATCTGAATTAATTCTCGCAATCGCGCTTCTAAAAAAAAGCTGAAACACTTCGAACGTCAATTTCCTGATTAAGCCGTCGTGCGGCGCCCCCCATCCTTCAATCAGAAACTATGAGCGTAGAGTTTTGGTGAAACCAACCCTGGTTCTCATATTGGCCATGTGTCCCGGAGTACCATAGATTAGGGACAAAACGGAGGCAAAACACAGAACTTGTTCGTATATTCTGTACTATACATTAGATTTGGTGAAATATAAATATAGTGAAATTCAAGTTTTAAAAATTATCAATTGATTATGGATGAACCAGGTGATAATTGTGATTTGCTATCACAAACTCAAAAACAATTATTAACATATAGTATATTCAAATGTGTAGAATTATTGACACGTCTTAATTTTATAAATGAACTGCACAGTGAAAAATATTCTACAGGAGAAGCTCTGACTTTTGGAAATTATTTGGCAAAATCTATTATTAAAATGTCAAAAGAAATGTGTTTTATTGCAGAGGAAATGCTATTTCTTCATGAAGAAAACATTGAAGAGAACATTGAAAGCCTTAATGCGGATGAACTAGCTCTTACAATGGATGTTCAAGAAAGTGAACAGTTAACTGGAAGTAAGATTAAATAAAATCTAAGAATATTATAACACTTTAAAAATTTACAAACTTACATATGTAAATACTACCAAGGAAAATAATGTTGCCTTTGTGTAGGTCTTGTATAATATTATTTATTTAGTTATCTATGTATCAGAAAACATGAATAAAAATATCCTAATATATTTGTTATTTTCACTAATTCTTTTATATTTGGTCATGTTTATTATTTTTTAAGCATTAGATATTTAGACTCTTAATTAATTCTAAAATTTCATAATTTTTTCTAAAAGATTACTATAAATTTTAATAAAAGTTTATAAATAAATACAATTTTTTATTTTCATTTTTATGTGCTCTAAAACAAACAAAACCAAACAAACTTGAGCAATAAATTTTTAGTTTGGGTTGGCATAACATGATTCCAATTTTAAGAATTTCTTTTATATTATTTTTAGGTAATAATATTACCAATGCCAGTTGAGAGGATCAATCTACTCCAAGTTCATATGAACTGTCACCACAGCAAGCGATAAACCACATTCCACTTGATTATAAAATAAAAGTATGTAATTTACATCGAGAGCATCTTAATTGGAAATTATCAATAATACAAAAAAATGGAGGTCAGAGGCTAACTAGATTAGATGATTTGACTCTTTGGAAGAAACACATAGAGAATGGTGGAACCGTATATGGCAAATATAATTTTATCAATACATGGACCTATGAGAGATTTAAGGAAAGCCGTCAAAGTGGAAAACCTGTTTTCACAAAAGACTTGCAAGTATGGGCAATGCAAGCAGCTCTTCAATTTCTCCCAGAAAATTTTCAATTTAATGCTTCAAGATCATGGCTTATTAATTTTAAAAATAAGTATCGAATTCCAATGAGGAAAGTAACAAGATATATAAAGCCAAAAGAAAATAAATCTGTAGAAGACCTGCTCCAAACAGCAAATGATTTTCAAACTGAATGCGCCTCACTTATACCAAAGTATAATTTAGATTTTGTTATAAACACGGATCAAAGTGGATGTGAGTATCGAATGAACGTACAAAGAACATTAAGTATCAAAGGTTCAAAACTTATAGATGTTTTTATTGGGGATTTAAATAAGGTTACACATAGTTATACTGTACAGTATTCAATAACTGTTTCTCGGAAACTTTTGGACAAGGTATTCATTTGCTTACAAGAACCTAAAGGATTATTTGGAACAGTGGTACAAAAGGATGTTGACAAGATGGTAAATGCATTTGGGAATGTGTACGTAACTTGTTCGAAGTCAGGCAAGCTTACATCAGAAATAGTGAAAGTTTACTTGGACTCTATTCTGAAGCCTTGTGTACAAGAAGATTTTCTCCTTATTGCGGATAGTTGGGGTGGCCAAAGTAATAAAACGCTTTCAGAAAAATTAGATGAATTTGGCTTCAATAACGAGATTAAAATTATTCCAGCTGGCTGTACTCCTTATGCTCAACCTTGCGATGTGTATTTCTTCAGGCACGTTAAAAATTTTATTAAAAAAATTCAAAATTGTACAACTGTACTTTCAGAAGATCGACAAATCAATACAAGAGCTGATGCTGTCAAAATTCATAGTTTAGTTCATAACCAATTATCAGCCCCAATCTTTCAAGAAATGTTGGAGTACGCTTGGTATGCTTCTAAATTGATATCAAGAAGGAAAGTTTTCTTTAATGTTAATAAAATTTGTTTTGCTCCTGAATACTTGAAAAAGAAATGTGAACTAAACGATTGCCAAAAAATTTGCTTTATAAGATGTTCATGGTGCAGACAATATTTATGTTTTAATTGTTTTTATGATAACTACCACCCAAAAGATTGTTCTCAATACAGTCGTTAATTTAAATGTGGAAATATGCAAATATTTAGGAATAAATTGTGATTATTGCGATTAAAAGTAAAAATGTATAAAAATTTGTAAATAATATTCTAATAACACAAATCTAGTTTAAATAAAATTTTCTTTCCGACATAATTTATTTATATGTCACATTATATTTCATAAATTTAAATTAAAAATCGAAAATAACTTACTAATTTAATAAACAAAAGTAATAAAAATATAGATGCATCAATTTGAAAAATTAATATTTAACAATTTGATTCACATGTTTATTTTCTTGTCTATAAGTTATTTTCTATTAAAAAATTATTAAACTTTTTATCATTATTAAAAAAATATTATGACTGACTAAAAAAATCCAATGAAAAATCATTCAAAGAATTATCCAAGGATTATATTTATAGAGTACATGCCCTGTATTAACACACTTTTACTATTGGAACTTATTTTTATAGAGATTAGAATAAATGAAATATGTTACCAAAACTTCTAATTTATTGAAAAGAGCGGTATGAAAAAATAATTAAAACTCGTATTTTTCTATTATCCTTGAACGATATTTCAACCATTGTAGAAGTAGCTTAAGCTATAAAAACGAGACCCATCTATAACTATTTACCTAACAGCTGACAATAATAGCAACACTATAACATAATAATGTATGTAAGTAGATTGCATATGGTATATGTTTTTTTAATACAAGATTTTTTAAAAGGTTCTTTTTTATACAAATACCTAAATTGTTTGATGAGTCTGAGATGTTGTCCACAGATGAAAGGATAATGTAGTCCATTAAAACGTTATTGAATGAAAGCTGTCAGATAAGTTTTTTTTTTGTTCAAAATTATATAAGTAACAGTATCTAAAAAGTTAAGAATTAAGCTTTGTGTACGACTATCTTATTTCAGGTATACAAATGAGCCATGAGAAGAAATAAATATATAATTTATTGCAGACTTCATCAATATTGGTTTAAAGACCTAAAGTAATATTAAGATATAAGAGATGAATATGATAGAAGTAATGTTATTCAAATATATTAAAAACATATATAATATGAATTATGAGTCTGAAAAGTTATTCAAGTGAAAATAATTAATATAATCTCGTAAAATATTTATTGGACTAGGCATGTGAGATATATTTTATTTCCAAAAGGTGAATGTGAGACAAATAATATAAGTAAAATAAATTTCAAGTAATTATTCAATTATTATGTCAATTAGGAAAATGTAGATGTAGCTTTCTGAACGCTAATTTTAATGGATAGTGTCAGTACTTTATTGGAAAAATTAATTATTTATTCCCACATCAAATCATTAATATTAAAGTGGCATATTATTTATAACTAGATGTAAGTATAAAGAGATGGAATAAGATAAAGAAATATGATTCTGTTGTTGTTTAAAGATCATTTGGGAAAAATAGAAGGTTGTGATGAATTATGTGTCTGAAAAGTTATTCAAGTGAAAATTATTAATATCATTTCAGTATTACAACTAACCTCTCAAAATATTTATTGGACTTCGGCTGTCAGATATATTTTATTCCCACAAGGTGAATCTTATACAAATAATGTAAGTAAAATAAATTTTAAGTAATATTATATTATTATGTCAATTATGAAAATGTATATGTACCTTTCTGAATGCTAATTTTAATGGATAGTTTCCAACTTCTGTACTTTATCGAAAAAATTAATTATTTATGCCTATATAGAATCATTAATATTAAAGTGGCATATTATTTATAACTAGATGTAATTATAAAGAGATAGAATAACATAAAAAAATGATTCCAATGTTGATTAAAGATTATTTCGGAAAAGTAGACGGTTGTGATGAATTATGTATATATTTCTATTTTTCACTGGATCTGGATGTTAAATTCCTGCTAATAAATAAAAAGCAATATATGAAACAGTTGTAGTTGAAAAACAACATGTATTTATCATATTTAAGGTGGCAAGAGAGTGAATAGATAGATATAAAGTGATGGGGATATGTTTGAATAAAATCATCGGTGCGAAATCATAAAATAAGCAAAAACAGCTAAAATTTGAAACTTCCCATAGCTGTATCTTTTCACAGGAAGCCCATTGGCCTAAAAATCTTGACACAGCCCCTTTTTGTGATAAAAGAAGCCTCTTAGACCTGGTGTCATGAAAATCCAGGACCCGCACTCCTTGGTCCTTCCTTGTAAGTATAAAACTTATTTTTTAGCTCATTAAGAGCAAAATGTACTTTAAATCATGGTTTTCCCCGTTTTTTGGAAGATTCCACGCACTTTTCACCATATACAAGAAAATAAAACACGCATTTTTCACCATATATTAGGAAAATATTGGTGAAAACAAACATTACTAGCATAAACCTACGTTATTTTGAGAAAAACAAAGAACAAAATCAAAATTCCCTGCGTCTAATTGGCAAAAAATACGGAAAATCATTTTTTTTTTCGTTTTGTGCAGGATTCCACGCACTTTTCAGCATATATTAGGTAAATATTGGTAAAATCAGGCATATTTAGTATAAAACTACGTTATTTTGAGGAAAACAATAATAAGAATGCATATTTCCATCTTATTAAGTACAAAAAGTACAGATAATCATGGTTTTTTTTGGAGGATTCCACGGACTTTTCACCATATTTTAGGAAAATATTGGTAAAAACAGTCTTTTCTTTTATAAACCTACGTTATTTATAGAAAAACAACGAACCATATCGAAATTTCCTGCGTTTGAATACCAAAATGTACTTTAAATCATGATTTTCCCCGTTTTTTGCAGGATGCCGCTCACATTTCACCACATACTAGGTAAATATTGGTAAAAACAGGCATATCTAGTATAAAATTATTTTCCAGCTCATTAAGAGCAAAAAATACTTTAAATCATGGCTTTCCCCGTTTTTGCAAGATTCCACGCACTTTTCACTATATACTAGGAAAATATATGTAATAACAGGCATTTTTCACCATATATTAGAAAAATATTGGTAAAAACAAGCATTTCTATCCCAAACCTATTTTATTTTGATAAAAACTATGAACCAAATCGAAATTTCCTTCGTTTGAATACCAAAAATTACGAAAATCAATTTTTTACCAGTTTTTTGCAGGATTCCACGCACATTTCACAATATAAAAGGTAAATATTAGTCGAAACAGGCATATTTAGTACAAAAATACATTATTTTGAGGAAAACAATGATAAGAATGCATATTTCCATCTTAATAAGTACAAAAAGTACAGATAATCATGGTTTCTCTTTTTTTTGCAGGATTCCACGCACTTTTCGCCATATATTAGTAAAATATTAATAAAAACAATAATTTCTATCATAAACCTACGTTATTTAGAGAAAAACAACGAATCAAATCGAAATTTCCTGCGTTTGAATAAGGAAAAGTACAAAAATAATTTTTTTCCCTCTTTTCATGAGGATTCCACTCACATTTCACCATATACTAGGTAAATATTGGAAAAAACTGGCATATTTAGTATAAAACTTAATTTCCAGCTCATTAAGAGCAAAAAATACTTCAAATCATGGTTTTCTCCGCTTTTGCAGGATTCCACGCACTCTTCACAATATACTAGGAAAATATAGGTAATAACAGGCATTTTTCACCATATATTAGAAAAATATTAGTAAAAACAAGCCTTACCATCATAAACCTACTTTATTTTGATAAGACTATGAACCAAATCGAAATTTCGTTTGTTTCAATACCAAAAATTACGAAAATCAATTTTTTACCAGTTTTTTCCAGGATTCCACGCACATTTCATCATGTACAAGGTAAATATTGGTAAAAACAGGCACATTTAGTATAAAACTACATTATTTTGAGGAAAACAATGATAAGCATGCATATTTCCATTTTATTAAGTACAAAAAGTAATGATAATCATGGTTTCTCTTTTTTTTGCTGGATTCCACGCACTTTACGCCATATTTTAGGAAAATATTGGTAAAAACAATCGTTACTATCATAAACCTACGTTATTTAGAGAAAACCAACGAACCAAATCGAAATTTGGTGCGTTTGAATACCAAAAAGTACAAAAAATAATTTTTTTCCCCGTTTTCTGCAGGATTCCACGCACATTTCGCCATATACTAGGTAAATATTGGAAAAAACTGGCATGTTTAGTATAAAACTTAATTTCCAGCTCAATAGGAGCAAAAAGTACTTTAAATCATGGTTTTCCACGTTTTTTACAGGATTCCACTCACATTTAACCAAATACTAGGTAAATATTCGTAAAAACAGGCATATTTAGTATAAAACTTATTTTCCAGCTCCCTAAGAGCAAAAAATAGTTTAAATCATGGTTTTCCTCGTTTTTTGTAGGATTCCACGCAGTCTGCACTATCTACTATGAAAATATAGGTAATAACAGGCATTTTTCACGATGTATTCGAAAATATTGGTAAAAACAAGCATTTCTATCATAAACCTACTTTATATTGATAATACTATGAAACAAATAGAAATTTCCTTAGTTTGAATACCAAAAATTACGAAAATTGATTTATTACCAGTTCTTTGCAGGATTCCACGCACTTTTCACCATATACTAGCAACGTATTGGAAAAAATATGCATTTTTAGCATGGACCTAAGTTATTTTGACGAAAACAATTATCGAAAACCATATTTCCAGCAGATTACGAAGAAAAAGTACCGAAAATCATGGTTTTTCGCTGTTTTTTGCAGGATACCACCCACTTTTCACCATATACTAGCAATGTATTGAAAAAAAAGGCATTTTTAGCATGGGCCTAAGTTATTTTCACGAAAAAAATGATCGAAATCCATATTTCTAGCAGATTAAGATCAAATTTTTCTGAAAATCATGGTTTTTCGCTGTTTTTTGCAGGATACCTCCCACTTTTCACCATACACTAGCAATGTATTGGAAAAAAAGCCATTTTTAGCATGGACCTTAAGTTATTTTGACGAAAACAATGATCGAAATCCATATTTCCAGCAGATTATGAAGAAAAAGTACCGAAAATCATGGTTTTTCGCTGTTTTTTGCAGGATACCAGCCACTTTCCGCCATATACTAGGAAAATATTGGTAAAAACAGGCATTTTTAGCATACACCTAAGCTATTTTCAAGAAAAAAATGATCGAAATCCATATTTCCAACAGATTAAGAACAAAAACTACTGATAATCATGGTTTTTCGCTGTTTTTTGTAAGATACCACGCACTTTTCACCATATACTAGCAATGTATAGGAAAAAAAGGCATTTTTAGCATGGACCTAAGTTATTTTCACGAAAAAAATTATCGAAATCCATATTTCCGGCAGATTAAGATCAAATTTTTCTGAAAATCATGGTTTTTCGCTGTTTTTGCAGGATACCACCCACTTTTCACCATACACTAGCAATGTATTGGAAAAAAAGCCATTTTTAGCATGGACCTTAAGTTATTTTGAGGACAACAATGATCGAAATCCATATTTCCAGCAGATTATGAAGAAAAAGTACCGAAAATCATGGTTTTTCGCTGTTTTTTGCAGGATGCCAGCCACTTTTCACCATATACTAGGAAAATATTGGTAAAAACAGGCATTTTTAGCATAGACCTAAGCAATTTTTTAGAAAAAAATGATCGAAATCCATATTTCCAACAGCTTAAAAACAAAAAGTACTGATAATCATAGTTTTTCGCTGTTTTTTTCAGGATACATCGTACTTTTCACCATATACTTGGAAAATATTGGTATAAACAGGAATTTTTAACCATATATTATGAAAATAATGGTAAAAACAGCCATATTTAGCATTAAACTTCCTCAATTTGACAATATTCCAAATTCTTATTCCCAGCAGTTTAAGAACAATAAGTACAGAAAATCAATGTTTTCCGCTGTTTTTTGCAGGATACCACGCACTTTTCACCATATACTAGCAACATGTTGTAAAAAACAGGCATTTCTAGTATAGCCCTAAGTGATTTTGAGGAAAACAATGATCGAAACCCATATTGCCAGCAGATTAAGAACATAAAGTACTAATAATAATGGTTTTTCTCTGTTTTTTGCAGGTTACCACAGACTATCCACCATATACTTGGAAAATACTTTTTAAAACAGGCATATTTAGCATAAAGCTTCGTCATTTTGAGTAAAACAATGATGCAAAACCATATTTCCAGCATATTAAGAACAAAAAGTACTGAAAATCATGGTTTTTCTCTGTTTTTTGCAGGTTACCACGGACTTTCCACCATATACTTGGAAAATATTGTTAAAGACAGGCATATTTAGCATAAAACTTCGTCATTTTGAGTAAAACAATGATCCAAATCCATATTTCCTGGAGATTAAGAACAAAAGGTACTGAAAATCATGGTTTTTCGCTGTTTTTTGCAGGATAGCACGCACTTTTCACCATATACTAGGAAAATATTGATAAAATCAGGCATTTCTAGTAGAGCCCTAAGCGATTTTGTCGAAAACAATGATCGCAATCCGTATTTGCAGCAGATAAATAACAAAAAGTACCGAAAATCATGATTTTTCGCTGTTTTTTGCAGGGCACCCCGCACTTTTCACCATATAATAGGAAAATATTGTTAAAAACAGGCATTTTTAGTAGAGATCTAAGTTATTTTGACGAGAACAATGATCGAAATCCATATTTCCAGCAGATTTATAACACAAAGTACCGAACATCATGATTTTTCGCTGTTTTTGCAGTATACCCCTCACTTTTCACCGTATACTTGGAAAATGTTGGTAAAAACAGGCATTCTTAGAATAGAGCTAATGTATTTTGACGAAAACAATGATCAAAATCCATATTTCCAGCAGATTAAGAACAAAAAGTACTGAAAATCATGGTTTTTCTCTGTTTTTTGCAGGTTACCACGTACTTTTCGTCATATACGTGGAAAATATCGGTAGAAATCGTCATTTTTATGGAATTATTATCAAAATATTGGCAAAAACAGGCATATTTAGCATAAAACTTCGTCATATTAAGGAAAAACATGATGCAAATCCTTATTTCCAGCAGATTAAAAACAAAAAGTACCGAAAATCATGGTTTTTCGCTGTTCATTGCCGGATACCACACACTTTTCAACATATACTAAGAAAATATCGTTAAAAACAGGCATTTTTAGCATAGACCTAAGTTATTTTTACGAAAAAATGATCGAAATCCACATTTCCAGCAGATTAAGAATAAAGAGTACAGAAAATCATGGGTTTTCACTGTTTTTTGCAGGTTACCACGGACTTTTCCACATGTACATGGAAAATACTGTTTTAAACAGGCATATTTAGCATAAAATTTCGTCATTTTGAGCAAAACAATGATGCAAAACCACATTTCCAGGAGATTATGAAGAAAAGGTACTGAAAATCATGGTTTTACGCTGTTTTTTGCAGGATATCACGCACGTTTCACCATATACTAGGAAAATATTGATAACAACAGGCATTTCTCGTAACGTCCAAAGTAATTTTGACGAAAACAATGACCGCAATCCGTATTTCCATGAGATTAATAACAAAAAGTACCGAAAATCATGATTTTACGCTTTTTTTTGCAGGATACAACGAAATTTTCACCATATACTTGTGAAATATTGGTAAAACCAGGCATTTTTAGCATAGACCTAAGTTATTTTCACGAAAAAAATGATCGAAATCCATATTTCCAGCAGATTAAGAACAAAAAGTACTTTAAATCATGGTTTTTCGCTGATTTTTCCAGGATACAACGTACTTCTCACCATATACATGGAAAATATTGGAAAAAACCGGCATTCTTAGAATAAACCTAAGTTATTTTGACGAAAACAATAATGGGAATCCATACTTCCAGCAGATTACGAACAAAAAGTACCGAAAATCATGGTTTTTCAATGTTCTTTGCACGATACCACGCACAATAAAATAGGAATATATTGGTGAAAACCGGCATTTTTAGCATAGACCTAAGTTATTTTGACGAAAACAATGATCGAAATCCATATTTCCAGCAGAATAAGTACAAAAACTACTGAAAATCATTATTTTTCGCTGTTTTTTTCAGGACGCCTCGTACTTTTCACCCTATACTTGGAAAATATTGGTAAAAACAGGCATTTGTAACCATATATTATGAAAATAATGGTAAAAGCAGCCATATTTAGCATTAAACTTCCTCATTTTGACAATATTCCAAATCCTTATTCCCAGGAGATTAAGAACAATAAGTACAGAAAATCAATGTTTTCCGCTGTTTTTTGCAGGATACCACGCACTTTTCACCATATACTAGGATCGTGTTGGAAAGAACAGGCATTTTTAGCATGGACCTAAGTTATTTTGACGAATACAATGACCGAAATCCATATTTCCAGCATATTAAGAACAAAAAGTACAGACAATTATGGTTTTTCCCTGTCTGTTTCATGATACAACGTACCTTTCATCATATACCTGTAAAATGTTGGTAAAAACAGGCATTTTTAGAATAGAGCTAATGTACTTTGACGAAAACAATCATCGACACCCATATTTCCAGCACATGGCTTTTCGCTGTTTTTTGCAGTATACAATGAACTTTTCACCATATACTTGGGAAATATTGGTAAAAACAAGTACGTTTAGTATAGACCTAAGTTATTTTGACGAAAGCAATGGTCCAAGTCCATATTTCGAGCAGATTAAGGACAAAAAGTACTGAAAATCATGGCTTTTCGCTGTTTTTTGCAGGATACCACACACTTTTCCTAGAATATGGTGAAAAGTGTGTGGAATCCTGCAATAAACAGGGAAAGCCATAATTTACAGTACCTTTTCTGTTCTTGAGTTGGAAATATGAACTTTTATAATTCGTATCCTCTAAATATCGTGGGTTCACGATAAAATACATTGTTTTACCAATATTTTCCTAAAATATGTTGAAAAGTGTGTGGAATCCTGCAATAACCAGGGAAAACCATGATATAAAACACTTATTGGCATTCAAACGCTGGATATTTAGATTTATTTCGTTATTTTTCTCAAAATTACATAGGTTTATGCTGGAAATGCCTGTTTTTACCAATATTTTCCTAGAATATGGTGAAAAGTGCGTGGAATCCTGCAATAAACATGGAAAGCCATAATTTACAGTACTTTTTCTCTTCTTGAGTTGGAAATATGGACTTTTATAATTAGTATCGTCTAAATATCGTGGGTTCACGATAAAATACATTGTTTTACCAATATTTTCTTAGAATATGTTGAAAAGTGTGTGGAATCCTGCAATAACCAGGGAAAACCATGATTTAAAACACTTATTGGCATTCAAACGCCGGAAATTTAGATTTATTTCGTTCTTTTTCTCAAAATAACATAGGTTCATGCTGGGAATGCCTGTTTTTACCAATATTTTCCTAGAGTATGGTGAAAAGTGCGTGGAATCCTGCAATAAACAGGGAAAGCCATAGTTTCCAGTACTTTTTCTCTTCTTGAGTTGGAAATATGGACTTTTATAATTGGTATTCTCTAAATATCGTGGGATCATGATAAAATACATTGTTTTACCAATATCTTCATAGAATATGTTGAAAAGTGTGTGGAATCCTGCAACAAACAGGGAAAACCATGATTTAAAACACTTATTGGCATTCAAACGCCGGAAATTTAGATTTATTTCGTTCTTTTTCTCAAAATAACATAGGTTTATGCTGGAAATGCCTATTTTCACCAATATTTTCCTAGAATATGGTGAAAAGTGCGTGGATTCCTGCAATAAACAGGGAAAGCCATAATTTAAGGTACTTTTTCTCTTCTTGAATTGGAAATATGTACTTTTATATTTGGTATCCTCTAAATATCGTGGGTTCACAATAAAATACATTGTTTTACCAATATTTTTCTAGTATATGGTGAAAAGTGTGTGGAATCCTGCAACAAACAGGGAAAACCATAATTTAAAGCACTTATTGGTATTCGAAAGCTGGAAATTTAGATTTGTTTCGTTCTTTTTCTCAAAATAATGTAGGTTTATGATAGAAATGCTTTTTTTACCAATATTTTCCTAATATATGGTGAGAAATGCCTGTTTTTACCAATATTTTCCTAGTATATGGTTAACAGTGCGTGGAATCCTGCAATAAACAGGGAAAACCTTAATTTAAAGTACTATTCCTCTGCGTGAGTTGGAAATATGGACTTTTATAATTGGTATCCTCTAAATATCGTTGGTACACGATAAAATACATTGTTTTACCAATATTTTCCTAAAATATGTTGAAAAGTGTGTGGTATCCTTCAACAAACAGGGAAAACCATGATTTAAAACACTTATTTGCATTCAAAAGCCGGAAAGTTAGATTTATTTCGTTCTTTTTCTCAAAATAACATAGGTTTATGCTGGAAATGCCGGTTTTTACCAATATTTTCCTAATATATGGTGAGAAATGTCTGTTTTTACCAATATTTTCCTAGTATATGGTGAAAAGTGCGTGGAATCCTGCAATAAACAGGTAAAGCCATAATTTCAGGTACTTTTTCTCTTCTTGAATTGGAAATATGGACTTTTATATTTGGTATCCTCTAAATATCGTGGGTTCACAATAATATACATTGTTTTACCAATATTTTCCTAGTATATGGTGAAAAGTGTGTGGAATCCTGCAACCAACAGGGAAAACCATAATTTGAAGCACTTATGGTATTCAAAAGCCGGAAATTTGGATTTGTTTCGTTCTTTTTCTCAAAATAACGTAGGTTTATGATAGAAATTCCTGTTTTTACCAATATTTTCCTAATATATGGTTAAAAATGCTTGTTTCTACCAATATTTTCCTAATATATGGTGAGAAATGCCTGTTGTTACCATTCTTTTCCTAGTATATGGTGAACAGTCCGTGGAATCCTGTGTTACGTCCGGAGACGTATTATAGATTTAGAATTTCATTCTGAAAGTTTATTCACATCAGATATTTCCTGACATATAAACGCGAGAATGCAACGCAGCATTTCGCTCAGGCATCGTACCGTAGACCGTGTGACGTAGAGAGCCATCGACCTCCAGAAGACAGTGGCGTGCAAATTTTTAACAAATCAGCATTTCACAATGCTACCACTTAAATGCTACGCGTATAAGCCGCAACCGAAAATTTCTTAATAAAGATGATCTCAGTTTATCATCTATAACCCAATTAAACCGCATAATAAAACTGCGAAATGCATCACGCAAGTCAGTCACAGCGTACAAGAAATCTGGCGAACTCCGTGTACCTCTACGACATCGAGAAGTTGAAACCGTAAGCCTTACACATCTAGTAAGCAGATTTTATAAGTTATTGAATTTGTAATTGTAAGCCTTACTCGTCTAGTAAGCATATCGTATAAGTTATTTATAGTAAATTTATAAAAGCAAGTGTTATAGAAAAGAATTGTAATTGAAATTACAACGCATCGATGTACCAGAAGCCAGCAGATTGTATTGGTAATAAATTATTGTATTTTGTATAATAAACCTACATAAAACCAATTACTACTTATTTCCACTTATTTCCGGACTTAACAGTGGTTCCGGTACGAATCGAACGTAAGTTCACTAGATTTATACGAAAAAAATAAGACTGAAATGAGAGGAAACAAGTAGTATTTGAAAATTGCTAAAAATATCACTACTAACTGCTTCCGAGCTTCTCGTTTTGCAGTTAGAAGTTGAGAGGATCATTGTAGCATGATCGTTTAAACTTCTGAAGATGAACGTGTACGGCTCGTCCAGATTACTAACATATTAACAGATAAATAAAAAAAAAAAGGGAAAATAGACGATGTTATAGAAATAAGGAAAGAAGAAAGGATAACCCAAATACAAATAACGTAAACGAATATAAAAAAAAAAGATTTCACATGAAGATAAAATCAAAATAAATCAAAATATATAAGTAAATAGCATCACGCAAATATATTTAACAAACAAGAAATTTAAAGTGAAAAATTCGTATAGGGAAACATTAAGAAACAAATAATTAAATAATATCAGTAAAAACAAATAACTAAAATATTAGTGAAAAAAAAAAATAAACAAATGAATAAATAAATAAAAAGAAATTGAAATAAATAAAACAAATCCAACACGAAGGAGAAAAATGAAATAATAATACAAAATAATGATCATTGAATGGATAAATATTATACATAAACAAGAAATGAGAATATCAGAAATCAAATTACACATTAAGAATAGAGATATAGAATTGGCGAATAAGTAAATAAATTGCCAATGTCACATAAGAAGGATATAGAAAATCCCATAATAACAAGAAGTAACCCTGTTGAAAATATCCATGTGGATTTTACACTGATTTCCACATGGAATCGATATGGAATCCATATGGAATCTATACGGATTCCATATGGATTCCATGTCGATTCCATGTGGAAATCAGTCCCAAATCGTCCTGTGGACTTCCACATGGAATTCCATATAGATTTCTATATGAATTTTTCTACAAACATTTGTAAAACCAAATCCGTATGGATTTCCATGTAGATTTCCATGGGGAAATCCAGGTAAAAACGACATTATCCATATAGATTTCCACATGGATTTCCATATGATAATTTTAATGTTTATAAAAATGTTTATTTATAAAATTGTTATATTTTTTTTTACTAGGATACATATTTTTGACAAGAAGTACTGTAGAATCTTTTCGAAGAATTACATAAGAGGAAATTATAGTTTATAATTTTTTATGCTTTCCTGATATGGTAAAAAACGTATCCCTAGTAAAAAAATTTAAAAATTTTATAAATAAACATTTTTATAAACATTTAAATTACCATATGGAAATCCATATGGAAATCTATATGGATCATATCGTTTTTATCTGGATTTCTCCATGGAAATCTACATGGAAATCCATACGGATTTTGTTTTACAAATGTTTGTAGAAAAATTCATATAGAAATCTATATGGAATTCCATGTGGAAATCCACAGGACGATTTGGGACTGATTTCCACATGGAATCGATGTGGAATCCATATGGAATCCGTATAGATTCCATATGGATTCCATATGGATTCCATGTGGAAATCAATGTAAAATCCACATGGATATTTTCAACAGGGAGAACTACAGAAAATCCAATTTTAAATAATAAAATAAGTGAAAGGAACCGGGAATCAAGTAAAATATTCCAAAGAAGTTCTAAAATACTACGATTGCCTCCACGCGCACGAAATATAAAATCATTAAACGAAGGAACAGGAACATCTGACAAAGAAATCGCGACAAATTCGCAAAATTTAAACATTGACCTCATTGATTTTACACCACACACATACGCAAATGCATCACAAGACAAAAAAAATAATAATAAAACATTACTAGAAATACCGAGTATTGACATTCAATCAACCTCAAGAGTAGGAAATAAAAAAAAATCAGACAACAAACAACTGGGAAATCAAGACAATTTAACACAAAATCACTCTAAAAATTCTTTACTTTTACCTCAAACAAAATCGGATTTAGAGTCACCGACAGAATATTTTACGCCAACATTATTAAATCGTGATTCTGCATTTTTTGATAAAACAGTAGATACATCAGTAGATGAAATAGGCGACTACACGGACATAGACGGAATACTAAACGAACAAAGTCTTATTTTAGCTAAAACAGATCTACAGGAAAGAAGAGAAACAGAAACAGAAGTATTAAACCAAACAAATAATACTGTTGAATCGGAAATTAATAGAACCATAATAGAACCCGAAATAAATATGGCAAATCAACAACTCAAACTACCACTGAAAGAAATATTGGGATTGGTACCGACATTTGACGGAAAAAATATAACAGCAGAAGAATATATCGACAAACTCAAAGAAGCAAAAAACATTGTTAACGCGGCGGACGAACGAAATTTAGTACAAATTTTAAAAATGAAGTTACGTCGGGAAATACATAAAGCAATAAGAACAATAACAATCGGGAACATCGAAGAATTAATAACCGCTATAAGAACTATTTACCCTTGTACAGAAGACTTATACACATTATATGTTAAATTACGGAGAATGGTTCAAAAAACCAATGAATCAGTATTAGAATACGGAAATAAAATTCGAATAATAAGCACAAATATAATAGAACTAAAAAAAATAGAGGACGGGGTTACGACAGAGCAATTACAAATATTTAAAACTCAACTAGAAGATGATTATTAAACAGTTTTAAAAACGGTTTGAAACAAGAAATAAGAGTAGAACTAGGCGAACCGAATAGTACACATGCCGCTATGAAGAAAGCAATAGAGATAGAATTAAGACTCGAAAAACAAAAATTACTAAGAGAAGATAAAGCAAATATACTATTCAATACTGAGAAATTAAATATAAAAAAGGAAGCTAGAACATTTCATTGTCAAATTTGTAACGATAAATTTCATGAAGCAATGTTTTGCGTAAATGCAGGATGCGTATATTGTAAAAATAAAGACCACTTATCATACTTTTGTAATACAGTAAAAGATAAAATGGAATTAATTTGCAATTATTGTAGCTTAAGTGGACATTCAATAGATACATGTAGATTAAACGAAATGCAGGGAAACCATTGTCAATACTGCCAAAACATGGGACACACAGTAACACAATGCCCGATTATAAAAAAATATGAATTATGTTGGAAATGCAAGAAAAAAGGCCATGACCCAAATACGTGCGAAAAACGTGCTAACGCCGAGGAGTGTTGCGAGCTCTGTGGTAACGTGAGCCACACAATGAAGAACTGCCCGTCGGCAGTATGTCAAAGGTGCAATAAATCCGGACATGTAATGAAATACTGTCAGGTAACGAGGAAAATGATATGGTGCACAATCTGTGCTATAGAAGGTCACGAAACCTCGGATTGCCAAACAGCGGGAATTATGGCTATGCAAAGTAGACAACAAGCATTCGGAAATAGAATAAATTGTCAAATTTGTGAAGCAACAACACATACAGCAATGCATTGCCCAGATAGAAACACTGATTCACCAATAAATAATAATTATAAAATAAACAAATCAAATTATAATAATCCGGAAAACAGAAACAATTATCACACCAATAACAATTCACATGGATTCACAAATAAAACGCAACAACAATATTTTCATTCAAGAAACACGAATTTTAATCAACAAATAAACATGCAAAAAGGAAAAAAGTATATTGTGAATTTTGTAGAATCCCAGGACATTCTATAGAAAATTGTAGGAAATTACAAAAGGCAGAAAGAGCACCAACTTGTGCCTATTGCAGGAAAAGGGGACATACGATCGAAAATTGTATGTTATTGAAACAAGTAGAAGGTAAATTAGAAAAATTCTGCAGCCTCTGCAAAAATTTTACTCACTCACTTGAAGAATGCTATAGGACACAGCAAAATACCTACGAACAGCGAAATTCGGGAAACGCTTAAATTCTTCTGAGAGCGAGTGGATCAGAAGAAAACAAAACGAAACTCTCGACAATAAAACGAACATCAAAACAATCACATTAACAGATAAAACTACAAAAAACTTAGAGTTAGAAAATCAAGAAAATAAATTAACTATAAAAGACGTTGAAGTTGATACATTAATCAAGAAGAACGAAGAAGAAAATCTGTTAGATACTCAAATGATCACAACACATGAAAATAATAAACTAACTTCATCAAAAATTACAATGTACTTTCTAAGATTAGAAAATGCACTACAGTATATTGAAATAAAAAATCCTTACACCGCAAAATCATGCAAATTACTCGTAGATAGCGGGGCCCAGTTAAACATTATTAAGAAAAATCAAATACCACCATACATAATATTAGAAAATAAGAAAATTCAGCTATTAGGCATCACAGATAAGGCCATAGAAACATTGGGAGTAGTAAAAATGCTAATTAATGATTTGTTTATTGATTTTCATGTAGCTCCTGAAGAATTTTCTTTCCCTTACGATGGAATACTAGGTATTAAAATACTCTCGGAACAGAAGTTAAGACTAGATGAAGGTTATTTACAATTAAATAATAGTAAAATTGCATTGAAACCAAGATACACGATAAAAACAGGCTCTTTTAATACAATTACAAATAAACATAAATCCCAGGGAAATGAAATAAGACAAACATTTATTAAGGAAACGGAAAACATACCAATAGAACAACAAGCAAAATTAGAATTTGAAGAGGAAATAAAGCTAGAAAAACTAATGTTAAACAAATATTCGGGGAAATCTGAAGAAGTGACTTGCTCTGTATCCTATGAACCTGAATTAATTAACAAAAAAGAGATGAAAATAACTTCGGAAATAACATTTTATGAAGATATAACACAAATCTAAAATCACATCCCTGAACTTAACAAAGAGGAAATAGAACTACAGAGGAAAATTCTCGACGAAATATTACCCAAGGACAAAGCAGATGTACATTACGAAACAATTTTACAGAATAACAAAAATAATATCAAATCTTTAATAAATAATATTAATATAGCTCTTGAAAATAAAGATGAAATAATGGATTTTGAGGAAATCAAACCGACAGACTACAAACAATTTTTAACAATAATAAATAAGAATATTGAAGCTGATTTAGAAGAATATAAAAAAATTTATGGAAACGAGAAAGAATATAACTTTATCTCTTACGAAATAGATTATTTGCCTGACGGTTTTCAAATAACGGATGATTTGCAAATAGATGAAAATGAAATTTTAAACTTAGGGTCAATAAATTTTATAGGAAAAAATGATCCAAATAAAAAATCAGACCGCGAGGAAGAGTTACTCAAAAAAATCCGTTACGAAAACTTACCTGAAAATAGTAAAATAATTATTAAAAATTTAGTAATGAAAAATAAAGACATATTCTGGTTAGAGGGCGACAGTTTAGGATCATGTAACGTAGAACAACATGAAATTAACTTAATAGATGATAAACCTGTATACGTAAAACAATTTCCTTTACCACATAAGCTAAAGGAAGTGGCTGTAGAAGAAACAAAAAAATTAATAAAAAATAATCTGGTAAGAAATTCAAAAAGTGCTTTCATCGCTCCAGCATGGATTGTAGAAAAAAAACAACTAGTAAACGGATAAAAACGATGGCGTTTAGTCATAGATTATCGTAAATTAAATGAAAAAACAATATCGGATCCTTACTTACTTCCAAATATTACAGAAATTTTTGATCAATTGGGAAAAACAAAATTTTATCATGTTATAGATTTAAAATCGCTGTTTCACCAAATTCCCATGAAACCAAAAGACACACATAAAACGGCCTTTAGTATACATCCATTAGGACGCTTTGAATTTCATGTTTTGCCTTTCGGATTAAAAAATTCGCCGCGTACATTTCAAAGAGTTCTGAATACAGTCTTAGGCAATTTAATAGGTAAAATATGCTTTGTCTTTATTGACGATATAATAATTTTTGGAAAGACTATAGACGAAACAAACGAAAGATTCAGTATAGTTGCACAACAATTAAGAGAAGCTAATTTAAAATTAGAACCGGAAAAATGCGAATTTTTAAAAAAAGAAGTATGTTATTTAGGACATATTATAAGCGAACATGGCATAAAACCAGATCCAAAAAAGGTAGAAGCAGTAAATAAATTTCCAATACCTAAAAACATTAGAAATATTAGAGAATTTTTAGGACTTTCGAATTACTACAGAAGACATATAAAAAACTATGCAAAGATAACAAAACCTTTAAATATATTACTAGAAAAAGACGTAAAATTTTATTGGGAAAAATATCAACAAATAGCCTTTGATGAAATTAAATATTTACTATGTACAGCACCAGTTTTGGCATATCCACATTTCGACGAACCATTTATTATTACATCAGAAGCTTCAAACTTTGCTTTAGGTGCAATTTTGGAATAATAGGTAAAGACCCAGCAATTGCTTATGCATCAAGAAGCTTACATAAAGTTGAAATTAAATATCATACCTACGAAAAAGAAGCATTAGCTATAATGTTTGCAGTAAAAACATTTAAAAATTACATATATGGAACCAAATTTACAATCGTCACAGATCACAAACCTTTATTGTGGTTAAAAACAGCTGACAACAACGCTAGAGTTGAAAAATGGAGATTAAAACTATCTGATTATGATTTTGATATCGTGTACAAACCAGGGAAACATAATGCTAACGCAGACGCACTGTCCCGAAATCCCATAGAAGTTTTCGTAATTACAAGAGCACAAAAAAGAAACAAATTAAATACTAACATAGGATAACCAAACGAAACTGATAAAACAAGCGAAACGAATAAAGTTCAGTCAAAAACTCAACAAAAAGGGGAAAGATCAAGGAAAACTACAGCTGGTACACAAAAACAGAAAAAAAAAGATAAAAATAGCAAAAACAACAACGGCACAACAACGCAAACGCAACAAAACATAATATATTCAAAAAACGCAATACAACTTAGAAACGACAACATTGTGCATCTTATATCACATGAACACCAAACATTAGACGAGAATACTAACTTATTAATCAAAAATAAAAACTTAAAAATAAATACAAACTTAAAAAAGGGCGAAATAGATATAATTAATATTGAAAATAAGAAAATATTTATTCTATGTCTCGATACATCAGCAACATCGAAAATAGTTAAAGAAAACTTAATAAAATTAATACAAAAATTAAAAGAAATTTTGAACACACAGAAGATATTCATTTTTAGCATATCAAGGAATATTGAAATTTTAAACATAAGTTGGGAAGAAATAGAAGAATTATTGAAGGACAATTTTCAAAACACAAAAATTAAAGTAATAATATGTCTGAATAATATAGATTACGTAAATATAAACGATAGAAATAGAATTTTTGATACTTATCACTCCTCTACAATAGGGGGCATTCAGGCATAAACAGAACTTACAATCGTATAAAAGAAAAATATTTTTGGGAAAATTTGAAATCAGACATCCAGAACAGAGTAAATAAATGCGAAATTTGCCAAAGAAATAAACTAAAACGTAAAAGAACTAAACAACCAATGATTATCACAGACACACCAGCAAAAACTTTTGATAAAATCGCTATGGATATCGTAGGTCCATTTAACACTACTAAAAATAGTAATAAATATATTTTATCTATACAAGATCAATTATCTAAATTTGTAATTTTTTCATGCTTAAAAGATCAAACGGCGGAATCAGTATCAAACGCTTTTATAAAAAATTTTATATGTATATTTGGCTCACCAAAAATAGTACTAAACGATAGAGGAGCAAATTTCACAAGTAATCTTATTAAACAAATAGCTAAAAGATTCAAATTCAAAAAAATTGGAACAACAGCATTTTCGCCACAATCAAATGGATCCTTAGAAAGGGCACACCACCCACTATGCGAATATCTAAAAAATTTTTCAACAAAAAAATACGAATGGGACGAATTAATAGAATTTGCACAACTTCATTATAATACAAGCGTACATAGTAGTCATAAATTTACACCATACGAACTTGTTTTTGGTTATCCTGCAAGAGTTCCATCTAGTGAACCAATTAAAAGATCGGAATTATTACCGACCTATAACGGGTATTTAGAAAAATTCATAAAAAACATTACTACAACTACTGAGTTAGCTAGAAATAACTTAATAATTTCAAAACAAAAATCAAAAACTCATTATGACAAACTTATAAACCCGATACAACTTAAAAAAGAAGACAAGGTATGGCTCTTAAAAGAACCAAAACCGGGAAAACTTGAACAAAATCATTATCAAGGTCCGTTCGACATAATAAAATAAATGCAAATAACAATATTACTATAAACTACAACGGAAAAGCAAAAACAGTTTATTCGAACAAATTAAGTCTTGTAAAATAATAAAAATAATAACATAATTTTCTGTTATAGGACATGATGGAGTTACTAAAAATTTTTTTAATATATAATTTACTACAACCAAACCAAGCAATAATTGGATTCGATTGCGGTTCTACTGACCCAACAGTAACAACGTACTCTCTCGTAGACAACGGAGACTGTAATTTTCACGAGGAAGATTTAGTAATAACAAATACGACCATACAATTACTACAATTAGCGGAATTCAAAACAAATCACGTAATGCAATGCAAAATAGAAATAAGACGAACAATATATCACTGCGGAATGTTCAGCCACTTAGGTCCAGTTGAAAACGACCTGCAGGAATATTTATACGACATTAGTGCTGAACAATGTAAATTTCTACACAATACAGGAATATTTAAATATGACAACTTTCACACAATAGCAAATATTAAAATAAACGAAACCAAAACAGTAGGAATAGACGTCGCAGGAAAAATCGAAGGGAAATCTTGTTCGGGAGGCACCTACGCGGATGATTATGGAAGTTGGGATAATGTTCTTGTTCAAGGACTCATAAAAATTACACTTACGGAAGAATACGCAAAGGTAAATTTAAATAATAATAAATTACATTTAAATTCAGGAACGACATGCAAATTCTCAGACGAGCATTGCATAGACATTCAAGCCGGTTACACATTTTGGTCGCATTTTCCAAACGAAAACTGTTTTGATAACAAATATGATGTTCTATTTAAGGGCACCGTAACAAAAACATTATCACCAAACCAGGAAATAATGTATACAATAAATACTTACGATATATCTTTTTCTTTAAATGCTGTAGAAAGTATTAAGTTTTGCGACAGAATTATAACAAAAACGGAACACCCTAAATTATTTATTTACGAAAAAACCAACGTAAATGTACTATTCGATAACGATGTGAGTCACCAGCGAGATTTAATCAACACAGATATTTTTGCGTATACAAATGCGAAATTTGTTCATGTAGAAAAACATTTTCGGGCGCAATTTAAAAGCTTATATTTAAACATTTTAACAAAAATATGTGAATTAGATAGAAAGGAAATTCTAAATTCCTTATCCTTAGCCTCCCATTCGCCAGATGAATTTGCATACAATGTAATGCAAAAACCAGGATACCTTGCACGACTCGCAGGGGAAGCAATACATGTAATAAAATGCACCCCTATCAACGTAAAAATCAAGCATACAAAAGAATGTTACGAAGAACTTCCTGTTACAGCTAGAAATACTACTTGGTTTCTTACACCAAAAACTCATATTTTAATAAGAACAGGAACTCAAATCGACTGTGATACAATAATTCCACCGTACTACAAAATAGATAATAACTGGATAAGTCTAATACCCACACCTAGAAAGGTTGAAAAAAACATAACCACCTTTAAACCAAAATAATCAAAAATTGGACCCCAGAAAAATTAACCTCACTAGCAACTAGTGGGACATATACACAACAAGACTTGGAACATTTCCAGGAAAGACTACTTTACCCGATGGAAATAAAATCTATAATAAACACAATAACAAAGTTTACACGAAGCGAAAATTCTGCAAAAGATGACATCATGAGTAATCTTCTCACAGAAAGAACATTAACTAACATTGCTGAAAATACTTGGAAAAAACTACTAGAGAAATACAAAGAATATGGAACATATAGTTCCGGAATTATAATGACTCTAATCCTACTACAGTTAATAAAAATGTTAGTAGATACAGTGATACGAGGTTACACATTACAAAAACTATATGGATGTTCCAAACACCTTTTTGGGGCAATGTTTACCTCCATAACGCATCTACTAGTAGTTTTGAACAAACTTAATGAGACAAGAGAAAAAAATAAAAGCAACGGCGAGTTAGAAGAAATAGTAGTCAGCAAACCGACAATCTCTAGGCCAATCCAAAGAAAAATCAGTACTAAAAAACACGAGGAATTCGAATTACAAGAATTAAAAATACAAAGACCATTTAATCTGAGACCCCTACCACCCCTTCCTAAATCACTCCCTAACTCAACGAACGATATCCAACCAACACCCATACAAAAAGCTGAAGTAAAAATCTTTTCATTCTAATTCACAATAAATTACTTTAGTTAAAAATAACGACCGAAGTTAAAGAAATGTCCGAAAATGTTAAATAAAAATTGAATAAAATAATAAATAATTGTAAGCAGGGAGGGAAGTGAATGATCACTCGAATCATTCCCTATATATTTCTCATCGTTTATTTACAAAAAAAAAAAAAAAAAAAATTATTTAATAAGCACATTATTTTTAAGCTTAATTAATGAATGACTATTTTATGTAAATACAGCAAAACAAAAAAATTATTACATATTACCGATAACGAAATAATTAAATTATCGAAATCTATATATATATCTATAGGAATTCTTTGAAATTTGAACGTTAGAAAAATAAATAAACAAATAATTACAATTATAATATTTAATTCAAATTTTGGAATATAAGGATAAGGTCGACAGGGAAGGGTCGTAAAATAAAAGAAAAAAATTGTACAAACAAACAGGCGTTATTTATTTATAGGAATATTTATAAGTATATTATATACATAACATATTTTAACATTATTTAATATTATAACAATAATGACTATAATTGTACCATAAAATTAAAATTGAGATCGGAAAATAACATCTGTACCAACACAAAAGGTAATTCCGTAACTAGTTTGCACGAAGGAGAGCCGGTCCGACCAATCCACGAACCCTTCCACTAAATAAAATAATCTCGACAAACCGAAGAAATCTTCTTCATCTGAATCAACTACCATGATGGCCGAAATACTCTTCTTTGAAAGGCAATAAGTATGAGGAACCCTTTTCAGAGATGGAAAGCGTCGATAAGTAGGAGACGGTCCCAACACCACGAGGTCATCTTCCTGTCCAAATAACGATGCCAACTTGTAAACATCATAATCCGATCCGGAATAAAACCCTTCAAGGAAATTCCAACAGGATTGACGAGCATACCACCTGTCGAAACGACGTCCAGCCCACTGTCGCACCTGAAACACATTTTAATAGTATGAATAAAAAGATAAATTAAAAGAATCAAAATTTTCATAATAATTAAGATTTATTACCGAATGGAATTCTGAGACTCGCGGTCGCTGAAGGGTGATATCTACACCGATTCCAAGATAAAAGAAATCGTTCCTCAACCGTCTCTTGCCAGCACCAGCCCTGGCATAGATAATTTGATGTAACTAATAACAAAAAAAAAATTTGGTTAATTATGCCGATTTTAAATTACATTTAATTAATTTAATTATACCAATAGTCAATTATATTAATTTTAGATTTTAAAAGTATCTATATTGATTTCTTTTTTCTTCTTAAATTTTAAATTTATAATGGTAAAAATGTTACTTACGCTCAATACTGTTGCCATTGTTGCTTTCCAGACCGTAAACTGAATATCAAAGTGCCTGCGCACCAGAGATTATATACACAAATTTTGCCTACATAGCGTAGTAAGCAAAATTTCACATTTCACCATTCAAGAAATAGGTAATTAACCTTAAGAAAATTGCGTCAATACAGCAAATTATGTCAACATAACAGATTGTTAAAATTTTTATAAAGAAAATTCACTGATATTTTATTCATTTCTTAATCATTTACCCTTCACGAAGTTCGATATTAAGGGAAAGGATTTATTTCGTCCTATCACACATGATTATATTTATTCTTTTACCCAAAATTGTATTATAATTACTATTACTATTATTATTATTCTTATAACTCGTATTATTATATTTTATCATTGACTTATCAATAAATTTTTGTAACGGGAAATCTCGGATGCAAAATACATTTGTTGAATCTCTATGACATTCAACAGTCTAAGGGGGGAGGTGTTACGTCCGGAGACGTATTATAGATTTAGAATTTCATTCTGAAAGTTTATTCACATCAGATATTTCCTGACATATAAACGCGAGAATGCAACGCAGCATTTCGCTCAGGCATCGTACCGTAGACCGTGTGACGTAGAGAGCCATCGACCTCCAGAAGACAGTGGCGTGCAAATTTTTAACAAATCAGCATTTCACAATGCTACCACTTAAATGCTACGCGTATAAGCCGCAACCGAAAATTTCTTAATAAAGATGATCTCAATTTATCATCTATAACCCAATTAAACCGCATAATAAAACTGCGAAATGCATCACACAAGTCAGTCACAGCGTACAAGAAACCTGGAGAACTCCGTGTACCTCTACGACATCGAGAAGTTGAAACCGTAAGCCTTACACATCTAGTAAGCAGATTTTATAAGTTATTGAAATTGTAATTGTAAGCCTTACTCGTCTAGTAAGCAGATCGTATAAGTTATTTATAGTAAATTTATAAAAGCAAGTGTTATAGAAAAGAATTGTAATTGAAATTACAACGCATCGATCTACCAGAAGCCAGCAGATTGAATTGGTAATAAATTATTGTATTTTATATAATAAACCTACACAAAACCAATTACTACTTATTTCCACTTATTTCCGGACTTAACACCTGCAATAAACAGGGAAAACCATAATTTAAAGTACTATTCCTCTGGGTGAGTTGGAAATATGGACTTTTATAATTGGTATCCTCTAAATATCCTGGGTTCACGACAAAATACATTGTTTTACCAATATTTTCCTAGTATATGGTTAAAATTGTGTGAAATCCTACAGCAAACAGGGAAAACCATGATTTAAAACACTTATTAGCATTCAAACGCAGGAAATTTAGATTTATTTCGTTCTTTTTCTCAAAATAACATAGGTTTATCCGGAAATACCTGTTTTTACCAATATTTTCCTAGAATATGGTGAAAAGTGCGTGGAATCCTGCAATAAACAGGGAATGCCATAATTTACAGTACTTTTTCTCTTCTTGACTTGGAAATATGGACTTTCATAATTGGTATCCTCTAAATATCGTGGGTTCACGATAAAATACATTGTTTTACCAATATTTTCCTAGAATATGTTGAAAAGTGTGTGGAATCCTGCAACAAACGGAGAAAAACATGATTTAAAACACTTATTGGCATTCAAACGCCGGAAATTTAGATTTATTTCGTTCTTTTTCTCAAAATAACATAGGTTTATGTTGGAAATGCCTGTTTTTACCAATATTTTCCTAGAATATGGTGAAA
Source organism: Torymus aiolomorphi (assembly GCA_036365515.1). Lineage (NCBI taxonomy): Eukaryota > Metazoa > Arthropoda > Insecta > Hymenoptera > Torymidae > Torymus > Torymus aiolomorphi. The sequence goes on from CM070873.1 coordinate 139,974,059, forward strand.
AGTGCGTGGAATCCTGCAATAAACAGGGAAAACCATAATTTAAGGTACTTTTTCTCTTCTTGAATTGGAAATATGGACTTTTATATTTGGTATCCTCTAAATATCGTTGGTTCATAATAAACTACATTGTTTTACCAATATATTTCTAGTATATGGTGAAAAGTGTGTGGAATCCTGCAACAAACAGGGAAAACCATGATTTAAAACACTTATTGGCATTCAAACGCCGGAAATTTAGATTTATTTCGTTCTTTTTCTCAAAGTAACATAGGTTTATGCTGGAAATGCCTGCTTTTACCAATATTTTCCTAGAATATGGTGAAAAGTACGTGGAATCCTGCAATGAACAGGGAAAGCCATAATTTAAGGTACTTTATCTCTTCTTGAATTGGAAATATGGATTTTATATTTGGTATCCTCTAAATATCGTGGGTTCACAATAAAATACATGGTTTTATCAATGTTTTCCTAGTATATGGTGAAAAGTCCGTGGAATCCTGCAATAAACAGGGAAAACCATAATTTAAAGTATTTTTTCTCTTCTTGAGTGGGAAATACGGACTTTTATTATTGGTATCCTATAAATATCGTGGGTTCACGACAAAATACATTGTTTTACCAATATTTTCCTAGTATATGGTGAAAAGTATGTGGAATCGCTCAACAAACGGGGTAAACCATGATTTAAAGCATTTACTGGTATTCAAAAGCCGGAAATTTAGATTGGTTTCGTTCTTTTTCTCAAAATAACGTAGGTTTATGCTGGAAATGCCTGTTTTTACCAATATTTTCATAATATATGGTTATAAATGCATGTTTTTACCAATATTTTCCTAATATATGGTGAGAAATGGCTGTGTTTACCAATATTTTCCTAGTATATGGTGAACAGTGCGTGGAATCCTGCAATAAACAGGAAAAACCATAATTTAAAGTACTATTCCTCTGCGTGAGTTGGAAATGTGGACTTTTATAATTGGTATCCTCTAAATATCGTGGGTTCACGATAAAATACATTGTTTTACCAATATTTTCCTAGGATATGTTGAAAACTGTGTGGAATCCTGCAACAACCAGGGAAAACCATGATTTAAAGCACTTATAGGCATTCAAACGCCGGAAATTTAGATTTATTTCGTTCTTTTTCTCAAAATGACATTGGTTTATGCTGGAAATGCCGGTTTTTACCAATATTTTCCTAGAATATGGTGTAAAGGGCGTGCAATCCTGCAACAAAAAGGGAAAACCATAATTTAAAGTACTTTTTCTCACCTTGAGTTGGAAATATGGACTTTAATAATCGGTATCCTCTAAATGTCGTGGGTTCACGATAAGATACATTGTTTTATCAATATTTTCCTAGTATACGTTGAAAAGTGTGTGGAATCCTGCAACAAACAAGGATAACCATGATTTAAAGCACTCACTGGTATTCAAACGCCTGAAATTTAGATTTGTTTTGTTCTTTTTCTCCAAATGACGTAGGCTTATGCTAGGAATGCCTCTTTTACCAATATTTTCCAATTATATGGTGAACAGTACGTTGTATCCTGAAAAAAACATCGAAAACCATGATTTTCAGTACTTTTTGTTCCCATTCTGCTGGAAAATATGGATATGGTCATTGTTTTCCTCAAAATCACGAAGTTTTAGGCTAAGTGAGCCAATTTTTACATATCTTTTCCAATTATATGTCGAAAAGTACGTTGTATCCTGAAAAAAACAGCGAAAAACCATGATTTCCGGAACTTTTTCTTCTTCATCTTCTGGAAATATGGATTTCGATCATTGTTTTCGTGAAAATAACTTAGGTCTATTCTAAAAGTGCATGTTTTTGCCAACATTTTCCAATTATATGGTGAAAAGTGCGTGCTATCCTGCAAATAACCGCGAAAAAACATGATTTTCGGTCATGTTTGTTATTAATCTGCTGGAAATAACGATTTGGATCATTGTTTTACCCTAAATGACGAAGTTTTACGCTAAAAATTCCTATTTCTACCAATATTTTCCTAGTATATGGTGAAAAGTACGTGGTATCCTGGAAAAACCGCAAAAAACCATGATTTTCAGCACTTTTTGTTCTTTGTCTGCTGGAAATATGGATTTCGATAATTGTTTTCGTCAAAATAACTTAGGTCTATGCTAAAAATGCCTGTTTCTAACAATATTTTCCTAGTATACGGTGAAAAGTGCATGGTATCCTGCACAAAACAAAGAAAAACCATGATTTTCAGTACTTTTAGTTCTTAATCTGCTGGAAATATGGATTTGGATCATTGTTTTCCACAAAAAGACGAAGTTTTATGCTAAATATGTCTGTTTTTACAAATATTTTTCTTGTATACGGTGAAAAGTGCGTGGTATCCTGCACAAAACTGCGAATATCCATGATTTTCGGTACTTTGTGTTCGTAATCTACTGGAAATATGATTGTGGATCATTGTGTCCCTCCAAACGACGAAGTTTTATGGTAAATATTCCTGCTTTTATCAATATTTTCCAAGTATATGTTGATAAGTTCTTTGTATCCTGAAAAAAACAGCGAAAAACCATGATTTTCGGTACCTTTTGTACTTAATCTGCTGAAAATGTGAATTTCCTCATTGTTTTCTTCAACATAACTTTGATCTATGCTAACAATGCCTGTTTTTGCCAATATTTTCCTAGTATATGGTGAAACGTATGTTGTATCCTGAAAAAACAGCGAAATACCATGATTTCAGTACTTTTTGTTCTTAATCTGCTGGACATGTGGATTTCGATCATTGATTTCGTCAAAATAACTTAGCTCTATGCTAAAAATGCCTGTTTATACCAATATTTTTCAAGTATATGGTGAAAAGTGCGTGGTATCCTGTAAAAAACAGCAAAAACCATGATTTTCAGTACTTTTTGTTCTTATTCAGCTGGAAATATGGATTTCTATCATTGTTTTCCTTAAAATAACTTAGGGCGATGCTAAAAATGCCTGTTTTTACAAATATTTTCCTAGTATATGGTCAAAAGTGCGTGGTACCCTGAAAAAACGTCGAAAAACCATAATTTTCGTTAGTTTTTCTTCTTAATCTGCTGGAAATATGGATTTGGATCATTGTTTTCTTCAAGATGACGAAGTTTTCTGCTAAATATGACTGTTTTTACCAGTATGTTCCTAGTATATGGTGAAAAGTACGTGGTATCCTGCAAAAAACAGCGAAAAACCATGATTTTCGGTAATTTTAGTTCTTACTCTGCGGGAAATATGGATTTCTATCATTGTTTTCCTTAAAATAACTTAGCTCTATGTTAAAAAGGTCTGTTTTTACCAATATTTTCCTAGTATATGATAAAAAGTGCGTCGTACCCTGCAAAAAACCGCTAAAAACAATGATTTTCGTTAGTTTTTGTACTTAATCTACTGAAAATATGGATTTGGATCATTGTTTTCTTCAAAACGACGAAGTTTTTTGCTAAATATGGCTGTTTTTACCAATATTTTCCTAGTATATGGTGACAGCTCGTGTTGTCCTACAAAAAATGCGAAAAACATGATTTTTGGTACATTTTATTCTTAATAAGCTGGAAGTATGGTTTACGATCATTATCTTCGTCAAAATAACTTAGGTCTATGCTAAAAATGCCTGTTTTTGTCAATATTTTGCTAGTATATGGTGAAAAGTGCGTGGTATTCTGAAAAAACAGCGAAAAACCATGATTTCCGGTAGTTTTTATTCTTAACCTGCTGGAAATATGGATTTGAATCATTGCTTTCCTCAAAATGACGAAGATCTATGCTAAATACGCCTGTTTTTCCAATATTTTCCAAGTATATGGTTTAAAATATGTTGTATCCTGAAAAAAACCTCGAAAAACCTTGATTTCTGAAACTTTTTCTTCTTCATCTTTTGGACATATGGATTTCGATCACTGTTTTCGTCAAAATAACTTAGGTCTATGTTAAAAATGCATGTTTTTAGCAATATTTCCCAAGTATATGTTGAGAAGTACGTTGTACTTTGAAAAAATAGTGAAAAACCATGATTTTCAGTACTTTTTGTTCTTATCCTGCTGTAAATATTTATTTCGAACATTGTTTTCGTCAAAATAACTTAAGTCTCATCTAAAAATGCCTATTTTTACCAATACTTTCCTAGTAAAAAGTGCGTTTTATTCTGCAAAAAACCATGAAAAACCATGATTTCAGGTACTGTTTGTTCTTAATCTGCTGGAAATATGGATTTGGATCATTGCTTTCCTCAAAATGACGAAGTTCTATGCTAAATATGCCAGTTTTTACCAATATTTTCCAGTTATGTGGTGAAAAGTACGTTGTATCCTGAAAAAAACATCGAAAACCATGATTTTCCGTACATTTTGTTCCCATTCTGCTGGGAAATATGGATTTGGTCATTGTATCCGTCTAAATAACCTAGGTCTATGCTAACAATGCCTGTTTTTACCAATATTTTCCAATTATATGGTGAGAAGTATGTTGTATCCTGAAAAAAACAGCGAATACCATGATTTTTGGTCATTTTTGTTATTAAAGTGCTGGAAATAACGATTTGGATCATTGTTTTACTCAAAATGACGAAGTTTTACGCAAAAAATTCCTAATTCTACTAATATTTTCCTAGTATATGGTGAAAACTACGTGGTATCCTAGAAAAACCGCGAAAAACCATGATTATCAGCACTTTTTGTTCTTTGTCTGCTGGAAATATGGATTTCGATAATTGTTTTCGTCAAAATAACTTAGGTCTATGCTAAAAATGCCTGTTTCTACCAATATTTTCCTAGTATATAGTGAAAAGTGCGGGGTATCCTGCACAAAACAAAGAAAAACCATGATTTTCAGTACTTTTAGTTCTTAATCTGCTGGAAATATGGATTTCGATCATTGTTTTCCACAAAAAGACGAAGTTTTGTGCTAAATATGTCTGTTTTTACAAATATTTTTCTTGTATATGGTGAAAAGTGCGTGGTATCCTGCACAAAACAGCGAATATCCATGATTTTCGGTACTTTTTGTTCGTAATCTACTGGAAATATGGATTTGGATCATTGTGTTCCTCCAAACGACGAAGTTTTATGGTAAATATTCCTGTTTTTATCAATATTTTCAAATTATATGTTGAAAAGTTCTTTGTATCCTGAAGAAAACAGCGAATAACCATGATTTTCGGTACTTTTGGTTCTTAATCTTCTGGAAATATGGATTCGATGATTGTTTTCGTCTAAATAACCTAGGTCTATGCTAACAATGCCTGCTTTTACCAATGTTTCCAATTATATGGTGAAAGGTACGTTGTATCTTGAAAAAAACAGCGAAATACCATGATTTTCAGTACTTTTTGTTCTTAATCTGCTGGAAATGGGGATTTCGATCATTGTTTTCGTCAAAATAACTTAGGTCTATGCTAAAAATGCCATTTCTTACGAATAGTTTCCTAATATATGGTGAAAAATGCCCTGTTTTTACCAATATTTTCCGAAAATATTGTGGAACAAGCGTGGTATCCTGCAAAAAACGGGGATAAAAATGATTGTCAGTACTTTTTGGTATTCAAATGCAGGAAATTTCGATTTCGTTCGTTGTTTTTATCAAGATAACGTAGGTTAATGATAGAAATGCCCGTCTTCACCTACAGTTTCCTAATATGTGCAGAAAAATGCCCGTTTTTACCAATATCTTCCTAGTATATGGTGAAAAGTGTGTGGAATCCTGCAAAAAACAGGGAAAACCATGATTTAAAGTACTTTTTGCTCTTAATGAGTTGGAAAATAAGTTTTATACTAAATATAACTGTTTTTACCAATATTTCCTAGACTATGGTGAAAAGTGCGTGGAATCCTGCAAAAAACAGGGAAAAAAATGATTGTCAGTACTTTTTGGAATTCAAACACATTAATTTTCGATTTGGTTCGGTGGTTTCCTCAAACTAACGTAGGTTTATGATAGAAATGACTGTTTTTTCCAATATTTTCCTAAAATATGGTAAAAAGTCTGTGGATCCCTGTGAAAAAAAACCATGATTTTCAGTACTTTTTGTTCTTAATCAGCTGGAAATATGGATTTTTATCATTGTTTTCCTCAAAATATAGTAGGTTCTCGATAAAATGGCTGTTTTTACCAATTTTTTCCTAGTAAATGGTGAAAAAAGCGTGGAATCGTGCGGAAAACATCAAAAAACCATGATTTTCTGACCTGTTTGCACTGCAATCGCAGGAAGTAAGGATTTATATCATTGTTTTCCGCAAAATAAGGTAGTTTTCGCTAGAAATGAATGGCTTTGGATGTGGATTGCTGTTTCTCACAAAAAAACGTATGCTTACAAAATTGCTAAAATTGCCTGTTTTTACCAATATTTTCCTATTATATCGAGAAAAGTGCGTGGAATTCTGCAAAAAACAACGCACAACCATGATTTTTAGTACTTTTTGTTCTTAATCGGCTGGAAATATGGATTTTTATTGTTGTTTTCCTGAAAATATTGTAGATTTACGTTAAAATGCCTGCTTTTACCAATATTTTCCTAGTTTATAGAAGACAGCGTGGAATCATGAGGAAACAGAGAATAACCATGATTTTCAGACCAGTTTGCTCGTTAAACACAGGAAATATGGATTTGGATCATTGTTATACGCAAAATAAGGTAGTTTTATGCCATAAATGCCGGATTTTGCCAATATTTTCCTAATACATGGTGTAAAAGGTCTGTTTTGACCAATATTTTCCTAGTATATGGTGAAAAGTACGTGGTATCCTGGAAAAACCGCAAAAAACCATGATTTTCAGCACTTTTTGTTCTTTGTCTGCTGGAAATATGGATTTCGATAATTGTTTTCGTCAAAATAACTTAGGTCTATGCTAAAAATGCCTGTTTCTAACAATATTTTCCTAGTATACGGTGAAAAGTGCATGGTATCCTGCACAAAACAAAGAAAAACCATGATTTTCAGTACTTTTAGTTCTTAATCTGCTGGAAATATGGATTTGGATCATTGTTTTCCACAAAAAGACGAAGTTTTATGCTAAATATGTCTGTTTTTACAAATATTTTTCTTGTACACGGTGAAAAGTGCGTGGTATCCTGCACAAAACTGCGAATATCCATGATTTTCGGTACTTTGTGTTCGTAATCTACTGGAAATATGATTGTGGATCATTGTGTCCCTCCAAACGACGAAGTTTTATGGTAAATATTCCTGCTTTTATCAATATTTTCCAAGTATATGTTGATAAGTTCTTTGTATCCTGAAAATAACAGCGAAAAACCATGATTTTCGGTACCTTTTGTACTTAATCTGCTGAAAATGTGAATTTCCTCATTGTTTTCTTCAACATAACTTTGATCTATGCTAACAATGCCTGTTTTTGCCAATATTTTCCTAGTATATGGTGAAACGTATGTTGTATCCTGAAAAAACAGCGAAATACCATGATTTCAGTACTTTTTGTTCTTAATCTGCTGGACATGTGGATTTCGATCATTGATTTCGTCAAAATAACTTAGCTCTATGCTAAAAATGCCTGTTTATACCAATATTTTTCAAGTATATGGTGAAAAATGCCCTGTTTTTACCAATATTTTCCGAAAATATTGTGGAACAAGCGTGGTATCCTGCAAAAAACGGGGATAAAAATGATTGTCAGTACTTTTTGGTATTCAAATGCAGGAAATTTCGATTTCGTTCGTTGTTTTTATCAAGATAACGTAGGTTAATGATAGAAATGCCCGTCTTCACCTACAGTTTCCTAATATGTGCAGAAAAATGCCCGTTTTTACCAATATCTTCCTAGTATATGGTGAAAAGTGTGTGGAATCCTGCAAAAAACAGGGAAAACCATGATTTAAAGTACTTTTTGCTCTTAATGAGTTGGAAAATAAGTTTTATACTAAATATAACTGTTTTTACCAATATTTCCTAGACTATGGTGAAAAGTGCGTGGAATCCTGCAAAAACAGGGAAAAAATGATTGTCAGTACTTTTTGGAATTCAAACACATTAATTTTCGATTTGGTTCGGTGGTTTCCTCAAACTAACGTAGGTTTATGATAGAAATGACTGTTTTTTCCAATATTTTCCTAAAATATGGTAAAAAGTCTGTGGATCCCTGTGAAAAAAAACCATGATTTTCAGTACTTTTTGTTCTTAATCAGCTGGAAATATGGATTTTTATCATTGTTTTCCTCAAAATATAGTAGGTTCTCGATAAAATGGCTGTTTTTACCAATTTTTTCCTAGTAAATGGTGAAAAAAGCGTGGAATCGTGCGGAAAACATCAAAAAACCATGATTTTCTGACCTGTTTGCACTGCAATCGCAGGAAGTAAGGATTTATATCATTGTTTTCCGCAAAATAAGGTAGTTTTCGCTAGAAATGAATGGCTTTGGATGTGGATTGCTGTTTCTCACAAAAAACGTATGCTTATGCTAAAATTGCCTGTTTTTACCAATATTTTCCTATTATATCGAGAAAAGTGCGTGGAATTCTGCAAAAAACAACGCACAACCATGATTTTTAGTACTTTTTGTTCTTAATCGGCTGGAAATATGGATTTTTATTGTTGTTTTCCTGAAAATATTGTAGATTTACGTTAAAATGCCTGCTTTTACCAATATTTTCCTAGTTTATAGAAGACAGCGTGGAATCATGAGGAAACAGAGAATAACCATGATTTTCAGACCAGTTTGCTCGTTAAACACAGGAAATATGGATTTGGATCATTGTTATACGCAAAATAAGGTAGTTTTATGCCATAAATGCCGGATTTTGCCAATATTTTCCTAATACATGGTGTAAAAGGTCTGTTTTGACCAATATTTTCCTAGTATATGGTAAAAAGTGCGTGGGATCCTACAAAAAACAGCGAAAAACCATGATTTTCGTTAGTTTTTGTTCTTAATCAGCTGGAAATATGGATTTGGATCATTGTCTTCCTCAAAATGACGAAGTTTTGTGCTAAATATGCCTGTTTTTACCAATATTTTCCTTGTGTATGGTGAAAAATACGTGGTATCCCGCAAGAAACAGCAAAAACCATGATTTTCTGTACTTTTTGTTCTTAATCTGCTGGACATGTGGACTTCGATCATTGTTTTCGTCAAAATAACTTAGGTCCATGTAAAGATGGATTTTAACATTATTTTCCTACTATATGGTGAAAAGTACGCTGTATCTTGAAAAAAACAATTATAAACCATGATTTTCAGTACTTTTTGTTCTTAATTTGCTGGATATATGGATTTCCATCATTATTATCGTCAAAATAACTTAGGTCTACGATAAAGATGCCTGTTTCTACCAATATTTTCCTAGTATATGGTGAAAAGGCGTGGTATCCTGCCAAAAACAGCGAAAAACCATGATTTTCAGTACATTTTGTTCTGAACCTGCTGGAAATATTTATTTCGATCATTGTTTTCGTCAAAATAACTTAGGTCTACTCTAAAAATGCCTGTTTTTACCAATATTTTTCTAGTAAGAAGTGCGTTTTATTCTGCAAAAAACTGCGAAAAACCATGATTTCCGGTACTGTTTGTTCTTAATCTGCTGGAAATATTGATTTCGATCTTTGTTTTCGTCTAAATAACTTAGGTCTATGCTAAGAATGCCTGTTTTTACCAATATTTTCCAATTATATGGTGAAAAGTACGTTGTATTCTGAAAAAAACAGCGAAATACCATGATTTTCTGTACTTTTTGTTCTTAATCTGCTGGGCATGTGGATTTCGATCATTGTTTTCGTCACAATAAATTAGGTCTATGCTAAAAATTCCTGGTTCTACCAATATTTTCCAAGAATATGGTGAAAAGTGCGAGGTATCCCACAACAGCGAATAACCATGATTTTAGGTACTTTTTGTTCCTAATCTGCTGGAAATATGGATTCCTATTATTGTTTTCCTTAAAATAACTCAGGTCTACGCTAAAAATGCCTGTTTTTACCAATATTTTCCTAGTATATAGAGAAAAGAACGTGGAATCATGAGAAAAACAGCGATAAACCATGATTTTCAGTCCTGTTTGCTCGTTAAACGCAGGAAATATGGATTTGGATCATTGTTATACACAAAATAACGTAGTTTTATGCCATAAATGACGGATTTTACCAATATTTTCCTAAGACATGGTGTAAAATGTCTGTTTTCACCAATATTTTTCTAATATATGGTGAAAAGTTCGTGGAATCCTGCAAAAAAAAGAGAAACCATGATTATCTCTACTTTTTGTACTTAATAATGTGGAAATATGCATTTTTATCATTGTTTTCCTCAAAATAATGTAGGTTTATACTAAATATGCCAGTTTTTTCCAAAATTTACCTAGTGTATGGTGAAATGTGAGTGAAACCCTGCAAAAACAGGGAAAAAATTTATTTTCAGTACTTTTGGTATTCAAATGCAGGAAATTTCGATTTGGTTGGTTGTTTTTCTCTTAATAACGTAGGTTTATGATAGGAATGACTGTTTTTGCCAATATTTTCCTAAAATATGGTGAAAGTTCGTGGAATCCTGCAAAAAAAAAAGAGAAACCATGATTATCTGTACTTTTTGTAATTAATAAGCTGGAAAAATGCATTCTTATCATTGTTGTCCTCAAAATAATGTAGTTTTATACTAAATATGCCTGTTTTTACCAATATTTACCTTGTATATGGTGAAATGTACATGTAATCCTGCAATAAACTGGTAATAATTTGATTTTCGTAATTTTTGGTATTGAAAAGAAGGAGATTTCGATTTGGTTCATAGTTTTTACGAATATAAAGTAGGTTTTTGATAGAATAGCTTGTTTTTACCAATATTTTTCTAATATTTGGTGAAAAATGCCTGTTATTACCCATATTTTCCTAGTATATAGTGCAGACTGCGTGGAACCCTACAACAAACGGGGAAAACAGTGATTTAAAGTCCTTTTTGCTCTGAATTGGCTGGAAATTAAGTTTTATACTAAATATGCCTGATTTTTCCAATATTTACCTATTATATGGTTAAATGTGCGTGGAATCCTGTAAAAAACGTGGTATCCATGATTAGAAGTACTTTTTGCTCTTAATGAGCTAGAAATTAAGTTTTATACTAAATATGCCAGTATTTACCAATATTTTCCTAAAATATGGTGAAAAGTGCGTGGAATCCTGCAAAAAATGGGGAAAACCTTGATTTAAACTATTTTTTGCTCTTAACGAGCTGGAAAATAAGTTTTATACTAAATATGCCAATTTTTTCCAATATTTACCTGGTATATGGTGAAATGTGCGTGGTATCCTGTAAAAAACAGCAAAAACCATGATTTTCAGTACTTTTTGTTCTTATTCAGCTGGAAATATGGATTTCTATCATTGTTTTCCTTAAAATAACTTAGGGCGATGCTAAAAATGCCTGTTTTTACAAATATTTTCCTAGTATATGGTCAAAAGTGCGTGGTACCCTGAAAAAACGTCGAAAAACCATAATTTTCGTTAGTTTTTCTTCTTAATCTGCTGGAAATATGGATTTGGATCATTGTTTTCTTCAAGATGACGAAGTTTTCTGCTAAATATGACTGTTTTTACCAGTATGTTCCTAGTATATGGTGAAAAGTACGTGGTATCCTGCAAAAAACAGCGAAAAACCATGATTTTCGGTAATTTTAGTTCTTACTCTGCGGGAAATATGGATTTCTATCATTGTTTTCCTTAAAATAACTTAGCTCTATGTTAAAAAGGTCTGTTTTTACCAATATTTTCCTAGTATATGATAAAAAGTGCGTCGTACCCTGCAAAAAACCGCTAAAAACAATGATTTTCGTTAGTTTTTGTACTTAATCTACTGAAAATATGGATTTGGATCATTGTTTTCTTCAAAACGACGAAGTTTTTTGCTAAATATGGCTGTTTTTACCAATATTTTCCTAGTATATGGTGACAGCTCATGTTGTCCTACAAAAAATGCGAAAAACATGATTTTTGGTACATTTTATTCTTAATAAGCTGGAAGTATGGTTTACGATCATTATCTTCGTCAAAATAACTTAGGTCTATGCTAAAAATGCCTGTTTTTGTCAATATTTTGCTAGTATATGGTGAAAAGTGCGTGGTATTCTGAAAAAACAGCGAAAAACCATGATTTCCGGTACTTTTTATTCTTAACCTGCTGGAAATATGGATTTGAATCATTGCTTTCCTCAAAATGACGAAGATCTATGCTAAATACGCCTGTTTTTCCAATATTTTCCAAGTATATGGTTTAAAATATGTTGTATCCTGAAAAAAACCTCGAAAAACCTTGATTTCTGAAACTTTTTCTTCTTCATCTTTTGGACATATGGATTTCGATCACTGTTTTCGTCAAAATAACTTAGGTCTATGTTAAAAATGCATGTTTTTAGCAATATTTCCCAAGTATATGTTGAGAAGTACGTTGTACTTTGAAAAAATAGTGAAAAACCATGATTTTCAGTACTTTTTGTTCTTATCCTGCTGTAAATATTTATTTCGAACATTGTTTTCGTCAAAATAACTTAAGTCTCATCTAAAAATGCCTATTTTTACCAATACTTTCCTAGTAAAAAGTGCGTTTTATTCTGCAAAAAACCATGAAAAACCATGATTTCAGGTACTGTTTGTTCTTAATCTGCTGGAAATATGGATTTGGATCATTGCTTTCCTCAAAATGACGAAGTTCTATGCTAAATATGCCAGTTTTTACCAATATTTTCCAGTTATGTGGTGAAAAGTACGTTGTATCCTGAAAAAAACATCGAAAACCATGATTTTCCGTACATTTTGTTCCCATTCTGCTGGGAAATATGGATTTGGTCATTGTATCCGTCTAAATAACCTAGGTCTATGCTAACAATGCCTGTTTTTACCAATATTTTCCAATTATATGGTGAAAAGTATGTTGTATCCTGAAAAAAACAGCGAATACCATGATTTTCAGTACTTTTTGTTCTTTATCTGCTGGACATGTGGATTTCGATCATTGTTTTCGTCAAAATATAGTAGGTTGACAATAAAATGGCTGTTTTTACCAATTTTTTCCTAGTAAACGGAGAAAAGAGCGTGGAATCGTGCGAAAAACAGGGAAAAACCATGATTTTCTGACCTGTTTGCACTTCAATCGCAGGATATATGGATTTGGAAGATTCTTTTCCGCAAAATAAGGTAGATTTCGCGAGAAATGAATGGCTTTGGATTTGGATTGCGTTTTTTCTAAAAAAACGTATGTTTATGCTAGAATTGCCTGTTTTTACCAATATTTTCCTATTATATGGAGAAAAGTCCGTGGAATTCTGCAAAAAACAACGAACAACCATGTTTTTCAGTACTATTTGTTCTTAATCGGCTGGAAATATGGATTTTTATTATTGTTTTCCTGAAAATATTGTCTGTTTACGTTAAAATGCCTGCTTTTACCAATATTTTCCTAGTATATAGAGAAAAGAACGTGGAATCATGAGAAAAACAGCGATAAACCATGATTTTCAGACCTCTCAGCTCGTCAAACGCAGGAAATATGGATTTGGATCATTTTTATACGCAAAATAAGGTAGTATTATGCCATAAATGCCGGATTTTTCAAATATGCTCCTAATACATGGTGTAAAATGTCTGCTTTCACCAATATTTTCCTAAAATATGGTGAAAAGTTCGTTGTATCCTGAAAAGAACAGCGAAAAACCATGATTTTCAGTACTTTTTGTTCTTAATTTGTGGGAAATATGGTTTGCGATCATTGTCTTCGTCAAAATAACTTAGGTCTATGCTAAAAGTGCATGTTTTTGCCAAACTTTTTCCAATTATATGGTGAAAAGTGCGTGCTATCCTGCAAATAACAGCGAAAACCCATGATTTTTGGTCATTTTTGTTATTAAAGTGCTGGAAATAACGATTTGGATCATTGTTTTACTCAAAATGACGAAGTTTTACGCTAAAAATTCCTAATTCTACTAATATTTTCCTAGTATATGGTGAAAACTACGTGGTATCCTAGAAAAACCGCGAAAAACCATGATTATCAGCACTTTTTGTTCTTTGTCTGCTGGAAATATGGATTTCGATAATTGTTTTCGTCAAAATAACTTAGGTCTATGCTAAAAATGCCTGTTTCTACCAATATTTTCCTAGTATATAGTGAAAAGTGCGGGGTATCCTGCACAAAACAAAGAAAAACCATGATTTTCAGTACTTTTAGTTCTTAATCTGCTGGAAATATGGATTTCGATCATTGTTTTCCACAAAAAGACGAAGTTTTGTGCTAAATATGTCTGTTTTTACAAATATTTTTCTTGTATATGGTGAAAAGTGCGTGGTATCCTGCACAAAACAGCGAATATCCATGATTTTCGGTACTTTTTGTTCGTAATCTACTGGAAATATGGATTTGGATCATTGTGTTCCTCCAAACGACGAAGTTTTATGGTAAATATTCCTGTTTTTATCAATATTTTCAAATTATATGTTGAAAAGTTCTTTGTATCCTGAAGAAAACAGCGAATAACCATGATTTTCGGTACTTTTGGTTCTTAATCTTCTGGAAATATGGATTCGATGATTGTTTTCGTCTAAATAACCTAGGTCTATGCTAACAATGCCTGCTTTTACCAATGTTTCCAATTATATGGTGAAAGGTACGTTGTATCTTGAAAAAAACAGCGAAATACCATGATTTTCAGTACTTTTTGTTCTTAATCTGCTGGAAATGGGGATTTCGATCATTGTTTTCGTCAAAATAACTTAGGTCTATGCTAAAAATGCCATTTCTTACGAATAGTTTCCTAATATATGGTGAAAAATGCCCTGTTTTTACCAATATTTTCCTAGTATATGGTGAAAAGTATGTGGAATCGCTCAACAAACGGGGTAAACCATGATTTAAAGCATTTACTGGTATTCAAAAGCCGGAAATTTAGATTGGTTTCGTTCTTTTTCTCAAAATAACGTAGGTTTATGCTGGAAATGCCTGTTTTTACCAATATTTTCATAATATATGGTTATAAATGCATGTTTTTACCAATATTTTCCTAATATATGGTGAGAAATGGCTGTGTTTACCAATATTTTCCTAGTATATGGTGAACAGTGCGTGGAATCCTGCAATAAACAGGAAAAACCATAATTTAAAGTACTATTCCTCTGCGTGAGTTGGAAATGTGGACTTTTATAATTGGTATCCTCTAAATATCGTGGGTTCACGATAAAATACATTGTTTTACCAATATTTTCCTAGGATATGTTGAAAACTGTGTGGAATCCTGCAACAACCAGGGAAAACCATGATTTAAAGCACTTATAGGCATTCAAACGCCGGAAATTTAGATTTATTTCGTTCTTTTTCTCAAAATGACATTGGTTTATGCTGGAAATGCCGGTTTTTACCAATATTTTCCTAGAATATGGTGTAAAGGGCGTGCAATCCTGCAACAAAAAGGGAAAACCATAATTTAAAGTACTTTTTCTCACCTTGAGTTGGAAATATGGACTTTAATAATCGGTATCCTCTAAATGTCGTGGGTTCACGATAAGATACATTGTTTTATCAATATTTTCCTAGTATACGTTGAAAAGTGTGTGGAATCCTGCAACAAACAAGGATAACCATGATTTAAAGCACTCACTGGTATTCAAACGCCTGAAATTTAGATTTGTTTTGTTCTTTTTCTCCAAATAACGTAGGCTTATGCTAGGAATGCCTCTTTTACCAATATTTTCCAATTATATGGTGAACAGTACGTTGTATCCTGAAAAAAACATCGAAAACCATGATTTTCAGTACTTTTTGTTCCCATTCTGCTGGAAAATATGGATATGGTCATTGTTTTCCTCAAAATCACGAAGTTTTAGGCTAAGTGAGCCAATTTTTACATATCTTTTCCAATTATATGTCGAAAAGTACGTTGTATCCTGAAAAAAACAGCGAAAAACCATGATTTCCGGAACTTTTTCTTCTTCATCTTCTGGAAATATGGATTTCGATCATTGTTTTCGTGAAAATAACTTAGGTCTATTCTAAAAGTGCATGTTTTTGCCAAACTTTTTCCAATTATATGGTGAAAAGTGCGTGCTATCCTGCAAATAACAGCGAAAACCCATGATTTTTGGTCATTTTTGTTATTAAAGTGCTGGAAATAACGATTTGGATCATTGTTTTACTCAAAATGACGAAGTTTTACGCTAAAAATTCCTAATTCTACTAATATTTTCCTAGTATATGGTGAAAACTACGTGGTATCCTAGAAAAACCGCGAAAAACCATGATTATCAGCACTTTTTGTTCTTTGTCTGCTGGAAATATGGATTTCGATAATTGTTTTCGTCAAAATAACTTAGGTCTATGCTAAAAATGCCTGTTTCTACCAATATTTTCCTAGTATATAGTGAAAAGTGCGGGGTATCCTGCACAAAACAAAGAAAAACCATGATTTTCAGTACTTTTAGTTCTTAATCTGCTGGAAATATGGATTTCGATCATTGTTTTCCACAAAAAGACGAAGTTTTGTGCTAAATATGTCTGTTTTTACAAATATTTTTCTTGTATATGGTGAAAAGTGCGTGGTATCCTGCACAAAACAGCGAATATCCATGATTTTCGGTACTTTTTGTTCGTAATCTACTGGAAATATGGATTTGGATCATTGTGTTCCTCCAAACGACGAAGTTTTATGGTAAATATTCCTGTTTTTATCAATATTTTCAAATTATATGTTGAAAAGTTCTTTGTATCCTGAAGAAAACAGCGAATAACCATGATTTTCGGTACTTTTGGTTCTTAATCTTCTGGAAATATGGATTCGATGATTGTTTTCGTCTAAATAACCTAGGTCTATGCTAACAATGCCTGCTTTTACCAATGTTTCCAATTATATGGTGAAAGGTACGTTGTATCTTGAAAAAAACAGCGAAATACCATGATTTTCAGTACTTTTTGTTCTTAATCTGCTGGAAATGGGGATTTCGATCATTGTTTTCGTCAAAATAACTTAGGTCTATGCTAAAAATGCCATTTCTTACGAATAGTTTCCTAATATATGGTGAAAAATGCCCTGTTTTTACCAATATTTTCCTAGTATATGGTGAAAAGTATGTGGAATCGCTCAACAAACGGGGTAAACCATGATTTAAAGCATTTACTGGTATTCAAAAGCCGGAAATTTAGATTGGTTTCGTTCTTTTTCTCAAAATAACGTAGGTTTATGCTGGAAATGCCTGTTTTTACCAATATTTTCATAATATATGGTTATAAATGCATGTTTTTACCAATATTTTCCTAATATATGGTGAGAAATGGCTGTGTTTACCAATATTTTCCTAGTATATGGTGAACAGTGCGTGGAATCCTGCAATAAACAGGAAAAACCATAATTTAAAGTACTATTCCTCTGCGTGAGTTGGAAATGTGGACTTTTATAATTGGTATCCTCTAAATATCGTGGGTTCACGATAAAATACATTGTTTTACCAATATTTTCCTAGGATATGTTGAAAACTGTGTGGAATCCTGCAACAACCAGGGAAAACCATGATTTAAAGCACTTATAGGCATTCAAACGCCGGAAATTTAGATTTATTTCGTTCTTTTTCTCAAAATGACATTGGTTTATGCTGGAAATGCCGGTTTTTACCAATATTTTCCTAGAATATGGTGTAAAGGGCGTGCAATCCTGCAACAAAAAGGGAAAACCATAATTTAAAGTACTTTTTCTCACCTTGAGTTGGAAATATGGACTTTAATAATCGGTATCCTCTAAATGTCGTGGGTTCACGATAAGATACATTGTTTTATCAATATTTTCCTAGTATACGTTGAAAAGTGTGTGGAATCCTGCAACAAACAAGGATAACCATGATTTAGCACTCACTGGTATTCAAACGCCTGAAATTTAGATTTGTTTTGTTCTTTTTCTCCAAATAACGTAGGCTTATGCTAGGAATGCCTCTTTTACCAATATTTTCCAATTATATGGTGAACAGTACGTTGTATCCTGAAAAAAACATCGAAAACCATGATTTTCAGTACTTTTTGTTCCCATTCTGCTGGAAAATATGGATATGGTCATTGTTTTCCTCAAAATCACGAAGTTTTAGGCTAAGTGAGCCAATTTTTACATATCTTTTCCAATTATATGTCGAAAAGTACGTTGTATCCTGAAAAAAACAGCGAAAAACCATGATTTCCGGAACTTTTTCTTCTTCATCTTCTGGAAATATGGATTTCGATCATTGTTTTCGTGAAAATAACTTAGGTCTATTCTAAAAGTGCATGTTTTTGCCAACATTTTCCAATTATATGGTGAAAAGTGCGTGCTATCCTGCAAATAACCGCGAAAAAACATGATTTTCGGTCATGTTTGTTATTAATCTGCTGGAAATAACGATTTGGATCATTGTTTTACCCTAAATGACGAAGTTTTACGCTAAAAATTCCTATTTCTACCAATATTTTCCTAGTATATGGTGAAAAGTACGTGGTATCCTGGAAAAACCGCAAAAAACCATGATTTTCAGCACTTTTTGTTCTTTGTCTGCTGGAAATATGGATTTCGATAATTGTTTTCGTCAAAATAACTTAGGTCTATGCTAAAAATGCCTGTTTCTAACAATATTTTCCTAGTATACGGTGAAAAGTGCATGGTATCCTGCACAAAACAAAGAAAAAATGATGATTTTCAGTACTTTTAGTTCTTAATCTGCTGGAAATATGGATTTGGATCATTGTTTTCCACAAAAAGACGAAGTTTTATGCTAAATATGTCTGTTTTTACAAATATTTTTCTTGTATACGGTGAAAAGTGCGTGGTATCCTGCACAAAACTGCGAATATCCATGATTTTCGGTACTTTGTGTTCGTAATCTACTGGAAATATGATTGTGGATCATTGTGTCCCTCCAAACGACGAAGTTTTATGGTAAATATTCCTGCTTTTATCAATATTTTCCAAGTATATGTTGATAAGTTCTTTGTATCCTGAAAAAAACAGCGAAAAACCATGATTTTCGGTACCTTTTGTACTTAATCTGCTGAAAATGTGAATTTCCTCATTGTTTTCTTCAACATAACTTTGATCTATGCTAACAATGCCTGTTTTTGCCAATATTTTCCTAGTATATGGTGAAACGTATGTTGTATCCTGAAAAAACAGCGAAATACCATGATTTCAGTACTTTTTGTTCTTAATCTGCTGGACATGTGGATTTCGATCATTGATTTCGTCAAAATAACTTAGCTCTATGCTAAAAATGCCTGTTTATACCAATATTTTTCAAGTATATGGTGAAAAGTGCGTGGTATCCTGTAAAAAACAGCAAAAACCATGATTTTCAGTACTTTTTGTTCTTATTCAGCTGGAAATATGGATTTCTATCATTGTTTTCCTTAAAATAACTTAGGGCGATGCTAAAAATGCCTGTTTTTACAAATATTTTCCTAGTATATGGTCAAAAGTGCGTGGTACCCTGAAAAAACGTCGAAAAACCATAATTTTCGTTAGTTTTTCTTCTTAATCTGCTGGAAATATGGATTTGGATCATTGTTTTCTTCAAGATGACGAAGTTTTCTGCTAAATATGACTGTTTTTACCAGTATGTTCCTAGTATATGGTGAAAAGTACGTGGTATCCTGCAAAAAACAGCGAAAAACCATGATTTTCGGTAATTTTAGTTCTTACTCTGCGGGAAATATGGATTTCTATCATTGTTTTCCTTAAAATAACTTAGCTCTATGTTAAAAAGGTCTGTTTTTACCAATATTTTCCTAGTATATGATAAAAAGTGCGTCGTACCCTGCAAAAAACCGCTAAAAACAATGATTTTCGTTAGTTTTTGTACTTAATCTACTGAAAATATGGATTTGGATCATTGTTTTCTTCAAAACGACGAAGTTTTTTGCTAAATATGGCTGTTTTTACCAATATTTTCCTAGTATATGGTGACAGCTCGTGTTGTCCTACAAAAAATGCGAAAAACATGATTTTTGGTACATTTTATTCTTAATAAGCTGGAAGTATGGTTTACGATCATTATCTTCGTCAAAATAACTTAGGTCTATGCTAAAAATGCCTGTTTTTGTCAATATTTTGCTAGTATATGGTGAAAAGTGCGTGGTATTCTGAAAAAACAGCGAAAAACCATGATTTCCGGTACTTTTTATTCTTAACCTGCTGGAAATATGGATTTGAATCATTGCTTTCCTCAAAATGACGAAGATCTATGCTAAATACGCCTGTTTTTCCAATATTTTCCAAGTATATGGTTTAAAATATGTTGTATCCTGAAAAAAACCTCGAAAAACCTTGATTTCTGAAACTTTTTCTTCTTCATCTTTTGGACATATGGATTTCGATCACTGTTTTCGTCAAAATAACTTAGGTCTATGTTAAAAATGCATGTTTTTAGCAATATTTCCCAAGTATATGTTGAGAAGTACGTTGTACTTTGAAAAAAATAGTGAAAAACCATGATTTTCAGTACTTTTTGTTCTTATCCTGCTGTAAATATTTATTTCGAACATTGTTTTCGTCAAAATAACTTAAGTCTCATCTAAAAATGCCTATTTTTACCAATACTTTCCTAGTAAAAAGTGCGTTTTATTCTGCAAAAAACCATGAAAAACCATGATTTCAGGTACTGTTTGTTCTTAATCTGCTGGAAATATGGATTTGGATCATTGCTTTCCTCAAAATGACGAAGTTCTATGCTAAATATGCCAGTTTTTACCAATATTTTCCAGTTATGTGGTGAAAAGTACGTTGTATCCTGAAAAAAACATCGAAAACCATGATTTTCCGTACATTTTGTTCCCATTCTGCTGGGAAATATGGATTTGGTCATTGTATCCGTCTAAATAACCTAGGCTATGCTAACAATGCCCTGTTTTTACCAATATTTTCCAATTATATGGTGAAAAGTATGTTGTATCCTGAAAAAAACAGCGAATACCATGATTTTCAGTACTTTTTGTTCTTTATCTGCTGGACATGTGGATTTCGATCATTGTTTTCGTCAAAATATAGTAGGTTGACAATAAAATGGCTGTTTTTACCAATTTTTTCCTAGTAAACGGAGAAAAGAGCGTGGAATCGTGCGAAAAACAGGGAAAAACCATGATTTTCTGACCTGTTTGCACTTCAATCGCAGGATATATGGATTTGGAAGATTCTTTTCCGCAAAATAAGGTAGATTTCGCGAGAAATGAATGGCTTTGGATTTGGATTGCGTTTTTTCTAAAAAACGTATGTTTATGCTAGAATTGCCTGTTTTTACCAATATTTTCCTATTATATGGAGAAAAGTCCGTGGAATTCTGCAAAAAACAACGAACAACCATGTTTTTCAGTACTATTTGTTCTTAATCGGCAAATATGGATTTTTATTATTGTTTTCCTGAAAATATTGTCTGTTTACGTTAAAATGCCTGCTTTTACCAATATTTTCCTAGTATATAGAGAAAAGAACGTGGAATCATGAGAAAAACAGCGATAAACCATGATTTTCAGACCTCTCAGCTCGTCAAACGCAGGAAATATGGATTTGGATCATTTTTATACGCAAAATAAGGTAGTATTATGCCATAAATGCCGGATTTTTCAAATATGCTCCTAATACATGGTGTAAAATGTCTGCTTTCACCAATATTTTCCTAAAATATGGTGAAAAGTTCGTTGTATCCTGAAAAGAACAGCGAAAAACCATGATTTTCAGTACTTTTTGTTCTTAATTTGTGGGAAATATGGTTTGCGATCATTGTCTTCGTCAAAATAACTTAGGTCTATGCTAAAAGTGCATGTTTTTGCCAAACTTTTTCCAATTATATGGTGAAAAGTGCGTGCTATCCTGCAAATAACAGCGAAAAATGATTTTTGGTCATTTTTGTTATTAAAGTGCTGGAAATAACGATTTGGATCATTGTTTTACTCAAAATGACGAAGTTTTACGCTAAAAATTCCTAATTCTACTAATATTTTCCTAGTATATGGTGAAAACTACGTGGTATCCTAGAAAAACCGCGAAAAACCATGATTATCAGCACTTTTTGTTCTTTGTCTGCTGGAAATATGGATTTCGATAATTGTTTTCGTCAAAATAACTTAGGTCTATGCTAAAAATGCCTGTTTCTACCAATATTTTCCTAGTATATAGTGAAAAGTGCGGGGTATCCTGCACAAAACAAAGAAAAACCATGATTTTCAGTACTTTTAGTTCTTAATCTGCTGGAAATATGGATTTCGATCATTGTTTTCCACAAAAGACGAAGTTTTGTGCTAAATATGTCTGTTTTTACAAATATTTTTCTTGTATATGGTGAAAAGTGCGTGGTATCCTGCACAAAACAGCGAATATCCATGATTTTCGGTACTTTTTGTTCGTAATCTACTGGAAATATGGATTTGGATCATTGTGTTCCTCCAAACGACGAAGTTTTATGGTAAATATTCCTGTTTTTATCAATATTTTCAAATTATATGTTGAAAAGTTCTTTGTATCCTGAAGAAAACAGCGAATAACCATGATTTTCGGTACTTTTGGTTCTTAATCTTCTGGAAATATGGATTCGATGATTGTTTTCGTCTAAATAACCTAGGTCTATGCTAACAATGCCTGCTTTTACCAATGTTTCCAATTATATGGTGAAAGGTACGTTGTATCTTGAAAAAAACAGCGAAATACCATGATTTTCAGTACTTTTTGTTCTTAATCTGCTGGAAATGGGGATTTCGATCATTGTTTTCGTCAAAATAACTTAGGTCTATGCTAAAAATGCCATTTCTTACGAATAGTTTCCTAATATATGGTGAAAAATGCCCTGTTTTTACCAATATTTTCCTAGTATATGGTGAAAAGTATGTGGAATCGCTCAACAAACGGGGTAAACCATGATTTAAAGCATTTACTGGTATTCAAAAGCCGGAAATTTAGATTGGTTTCGTTCTTTTTCTCAAAATAACGTAGGTTTATGCTGGAAATGCCTGTTTTTACCAATATTTTCATAATATATGGTTATAAATGCATGTTTTTACCAATATTTTCCTAATATATGGTGAGAAATGGCTGTGTTTACCAATATTTTCCTAGTATATGGTGAACAGTGCGTGGAATCCTGCAATAAACAGGAAAAACCATAATTTAAAGTACTATTCCTCTGCGTGAGTTGGAAATGTGGACTTTTATAATTGGTATCCTCTAAATATCGTGGGTTCACGATAAAATACATTGTTTTACCAATATTTTCCTAGGATATGTTGAAAACTGTGTGGAATCCTGCAACAACCAGGGAAAACCATGATTTAAAGCACTTATAGGCATTCAAACGCCGGAAATTTAGATTTATTTCGTTCTTTTTCTCAAAATGACATTGGTTTATGCTGGAAATGCCGGTTTTTACCAATATTTTCCTAGAATATGGTGTAAAGGGCGTGCAATCCTGCAACAAAAAGGGAAAACCATAATTTAAAGTACTTTTTCTCACCTTGAGTTGGAAATATGGACTTTAATAATCGGTATCCTCTAAATGTCGTGGGTTCACGATAAGATACATTGTTTTATCAATATTTTCCTAGTATACGTTGAAAAGTGTGTGGAATCCTGCAACAAACAAGGATAACCATGATTTAAAGCACTCACTGGTATTCAAACGCCTGAAATTTAGATTTGTTTTGTTCTTTTTCTCCAAATAACGTAGGCTTATGCTAGGAATGCCTCTTTTACCAATATTTTCCAATTATATGGTGAACAGTACGTTGTATCCTGAAAAAAACATCGAAAACCATGATTTTCAGTACTTTTTGTTCCCATTCTGCTGGAAAATATGGATATGGTCATTGTTTTCCTCAAAATCACGAAGTTTTAGGCTAAGTGAGCCAATTTTTACATATCTTTTCCAATTATATGTCGAAAAGTACGTTGTATCCTGAAAAAAACAGTGAAAAACCATGATTTCCGGAACTTTTTCTTCTTCATCTTCTGGAAATATGGATTTCGATCATTGTTTTCGTGAAAATAACTTAGGTCTATTCTAAAAGTGCATGTTTTTGCCAAACTTTTTCCAATTATATGGTGAAAAGTGCGTGCTATCCTGCAAATAACAGCGAAAACCCATGATTTTTGGTCATTTTTGTTATTAAAGTGCTGGAAATAACGATTTGGATCATTGTTTTACTCAAAATGACGAAGTTTTACGCTAAAAATTCCTAATTCTACTAATATTTTCCTAGTATATGGTGAAAACTACGTGGTATCCTAGAAAAACCGCGAAAAACCATGATTATCAGCACTTTTTGTTCTTTGTCTGCTGGAAATATGGATTTCGATAATTGTTTTCGTCAAAATAACTTAGGTCTATGCTAAAAATGCCTGTTTCTACCAATATTTTCCTAGTATATAGTGAAAAGTGCGGGGTATCCTGCACAAAACAAAGAAAAACCATGATTTTCAGTACTTTTAGTTCTTAATCTGCTGGAAATATGGATTTCGATCATTGTTTTCCACAAAAAGACGAAGTTTTGTGCTAAATATGTCTGTTTTTACAAATATTTTTCTTGTATATGGTGAAAAGTGCGTGGTATCCTGCACAAAACAGCGAATATCCATGATTTTCGGTACTTTTTGTTCGTAATCTACTGGAAATATGGATTTGGATCATTGTGTTCCTCCAAACGACGAAGTTTTATGGTAAATATTCCTGTTTTTATCAATATTTTCAAATTATATGTTGAAAAGTTCTTTGTATCCTGAAGAAAACAGCGAATAACCATGATTTTCGGTACTTTTGGTTCTTAATCTTCTGGAAATATGGATTCGATGATTGTTTTCGTCTAAATAACCTAGGTCTATGCTAACAATGCCTGCTTTTAATGTTTCCAATTATATGGTGAAAGGTACGTTGTATCTTGAAAAAAACAGCGAAATACCATGATTTTCAGTACTTTTTGTTCTTAATCTGCTGGAAATGGGGATTTCGATCATTGTTTTCGTCAAAATAACTTAGGTCTATGCTAAAAATGCCATTTCTTACGAATAGTTTCCTAATATATGGTGAAAAATGCCCTGTTTTTACCAATATTTTCCTAGTATATGGTGAAAAGTATGTGGAATCGCTCAACAAACGGGGTAAACCATGATTTAAAGCATTTACTGGTATTCAAAAGCCGGAAATTTAGATTGGTTTCGTTCTTTTTCTCAAAATAACGTAGGTTTATGCTGGAAATGCCTGTTTTTACCAATATTTTCATAATATATGGTTATAAATGCATGTTTTTACCAATATTTTCCTAATATATGGTGAGAAATGGCTGTGTTTACCAATATTTTCCTAGTATATGGTGAACAGTGCGTGGAATCCTGCAATAAACAGGAAAAACCATAATTTAAAGTACTATTCCTCTGCGTGAGTTGGAAATGTGGACTTTTATAATTGGTATCCTCTAAATATCGTGGGTTCACGATAAAATACATTGTTTTACCAATATTTTCCTAGGATATGTTGAAAACTGTGTGGAATCCTGCAACAACCAGGAAAACCATGATTTAAAGGACTTATAGGCATTCAAACGCCGGAAATTTAGATTTATTTCGTTCTTTTTCTCAAAATGACATTGGTTTATGCTGGAAATGCCGGTTTTTACCAATATTTTCCTAGAATATGGTGTAAAGGGCGTGCAATCCTGCAACAAAAAGGAAAACCATAATTTAAAGTACTTTTTCTCACCTTGAGTTGGAAATATGGACTTTAATAATCGGTATCCTCTAAATGTCGTGGGTTCACGATAAGATACATTGTTTTATCAATATTTTCCTAGTATACGTTGAAAAGTGTGTGGAATCCTGCAACAAACAAGGATAACCATGATTTAAAGCACTCACTGGTATTCAAACGCCTGAAATTTAGATTTGTTTTGTTCTTTTTCTCCAAATAACGTAGGCTTATGCTAGGAATGCCTCTTTTACCAATATTTTCCAATTATATGGTGAACAGTACGTTGTATCCTGAAAAAACATCGAAAACCATGATTTTCAGTACTTTTTGTTCCCATTCTGCTGGAAAATATGGATATGGTCATTGTTTTCCTCAAAATCACGAAGTTTTAGGCTAAGTGAGCCAATTTTTACATATCTTTTCCAATTATATGTCGAAAAGTACGTTGTATCCTGAAAAAAACAGCGAAAAACCATGATTTCCGGAACTTTTTCTTCTTCATCTTCTGGAAATATGGATTTCGATCATTGTTTTCGTGAAAATAACTTAGGTCTATTCTAAAAGTGCATGTTTTTGCCAACATTTTCCAATTATATGGTGAAAAGTGCGTGCTATCCTGCAAATAACCGCGAAAAAACATGATTTTCGGTCATGTTTGTTATTAATCTGCTGGAAATAACGATTTGGATCATTGTTTTACCCTAAATGACGAAGTTTTACGCTAAAAATTCCTATTTCTACCAATATTTTCCTAGTATATGGTGAAAAGTACGTGGTATCCTGGAAAAACCGCAAGAAACCATGATTTTCAGCACTTTTTGTTCTTTGTCTGCTGGAAATATGGATTTCGATAATTGTTTTCGTCAAAATAACTTAGGTCTATGCTAAAAATGCCTGTTTCTAACAATATTTTCCTAGTATACGGTGAAAAGTGCATGGTATCCTGCACAA
Organism: Torymus aiolomorphi; assembly: GCA_036365515.1. Taxonomy (NCBI): domain Eukaryota; kingdom Metazoa; phylum Arthropoda; class Insecta; order Hymenoptera; family Torymidae; genus Torymus; species Torymus aiolomorphi. The sequence goes on from CM070873.1 coordinate 140,000,670, forward strand.
AACAAAGAAAAACCATGATTTTCAGTACTTTTAGTTCTTAATCTGCTGGAAATATGGATTTGGATCATTGTTTTCCACAAAAAGACGAAGTTTTATGCTAAATATGTCTGTTTTTACAAATATTTTTCTTGTATACGGTGAAAAGTGCGTGGTATCCTGCACAAAACTGCGAATATCCATGATTTTCGGTACTTTGTGTTCGTAATCTACTGGAAATATGATTGTGGATCATTGTGTCCCTCCAAACGACGAAGTTTTATGGTAAATATTCCTGCTTTTATCAATATTTTCCAAGTATATGTTGATAAGTTCTTTGTATCCTGAAAAAACAGCGAAAAACCATGATTTTCGGTACCTTTTGTACTTAATCTGCTGAAAATGTGAATTTCCTCATTGTTTTCTTCAACATAACTTTGATCTATGCTAACAATGCCTGTTTTTGCCAATATTTTCCTAGTATATGGTGAAACGTATGTTGTATCCTGAAAAAACAGCGAAATACCATGATTTCAGTACTTTTTGTTCTTAATCTGCTGGACATGTGGATTTCGATCATTGATTTCGTCAAAATAACTTAGCTCTATGCTAAAAATGCCTGTTTATACCAATATTTTTCAAGTATATGGTGAAAAGTGCGTGGTATCCTGTAAAAAACAGCAAAAACCATGATTTTCAGTACTTTTTGTTCTTATTCAGCTGGAAATATGGATTTCTATCATTGTTTTCCTTAAAATAACTTAGGGCGATGCTAAAAATGCCTGTTTTTACAAATATTTTCCTAGTATATGGTCAAAAGTGCGTGGTACCCTGAAAAAACGTCGAAAAACCATAATTTTCGTTAGTTTTTCTTCTTAATCTGCTGGAAATATGGATTTGGATCATTGTTTTCTTCAAGATGACGAAGTTTTCTGCTAAATATGACTGTTTTTACCAGTATGTTCCTAGTATATGGTGAAAAGTACGTGGTATCCTGCAAAAAACAGCGAAAAACCATGATTTTCGGTAATTTTAGTTCTTACTCTGCGGGAAATATGGATTTCTATCATTGTTTTCCTTAAAATAACTTAGCTCTATGTTAAAAAGGTCTGTTTTTACCAATATTTTCCTAGTATATGATAAAAAGTGCGTCGTACCCTGCAAAAAACCGCTAAAAACAATGATTTTCGTTAGTTTTTGTACTTAATCTACTGAAAATATGGATTTGGATCATTGTTTTCTTCAAAACGACGAAGTTTTTTGCTAAATATGGCTGTTTTTACCAATATTTTCCTAGTATATGGTGACAGCTCGTGTTGTCCTACAAAAAATGCGAAAAACATGATTTTTGGTACATTTTATTCTTAATAAGCTGGAAGTATGGTTTACGATCATTATCTTCGTCAAAATAACTTAGGTCTATGCTAAAAATGCCTGTTTTTGTCAATATTTTGCTAGTATATGGTGAAAAGTGCGTGGTATTCTGAAAAAACAGCGAAAAACCATGATTTCCGGTACTTTTTATTCTTAACCTGCTGGAAATATGGATTTGAATCATTGCTTTCCTCAAAATGACGAAGATCTATGCTAAATACGCCTGTTTTTCCTATATTTTCCAAGTATATGGTTTAAAATATGTTGTATCCTGAAAAAAACCTCGAAAAACCTTGATTTCTGAAACTTTTTCTTCTTCATCTTTTGGACATATGGATTTCGATCACTGTTTTCGTCAAAATAACTTAGGTCTATGTTAAAAATGCATGTTTTTAGCAATATTTCCCAAGTATATGTTGAGAAGTACGTTGTACTTTGAAAAAAATAGTGAAAAACCATGATTTTCAGTACTTTTTGTTCTTATCCTGCTGTAAATATTTATTTCGAACATTGTTTTCGTCAAAATAACTTAAGTCTCATCTAAAAATGCCTATTTTTACCAATACTTTCCTAGTAAAAAGTGCGTTTTATTCTGCAAAAAACCATGAAAAACCATGATTTCAGGTACTGTTTGTTCTTAATCTGCTGGAAATATGGATTTGGATCATTGCTTTCCTCAAAATGACGAAGTTCTATGCTAAATATGCCAGTTTTTACCAATATTTTCCAGTTATGTGGTGAAAAGTACGTTGTATCCTGAAAAAAACATCGAAAACCATGATTTTCCGTACATTTTGTTCCCATTCTGCTGGGAAATATGGATTTGGTCATTGTATCCGTCTAAATAACCTAGGTCTATGCTAACAATGCCTGTTTTTACCAATATTTTCCAATTATATGGTGAGAAGTATGTTGTATCCTGAAAAAAACAGCGAATACCATGATTTTTGGTCATTTTTGTTATTAAAGTGCTGGAAATAACGATTTGGATCATTGTTTTACTCAAAATGACGAAGTTTTACGCAAAAAATTCCTAATTCTACTAATATTTTCCTAGTATATGGTGAAAACTACGTGGTATCCTAGAAAAACCGCGAAAAACCATGATTATCAGCACTTTTTGTTCTTTGTCTGCTGGAAATATGGATTTCGATAATTGTTTTCGTCAAAATAACTTAGGTCTATGCTAAAAATGCCTGTTTCTACCAATATTTTCCTAGTATATAGTGAAAAGTGCGGGGTATCCTGCACAAAACAAAGAAAAACCATGATTTTCAGTACTTTTAGTTCTTAATCTGCTGGAAATATGGATTTCGATCATTGTTTTCCACAAAAAGACGAAGTTTTGTGCTAAATATGTCTGTTTTTACAAATATTTTTCTTGTATATGGTGAAAAGTGCGTGGTATCCTGCACAAAACAGCGAATATCCATGATTTTCGGTACTTTTTGTTCGTAATCTACTGGAAATATGGATTTGGATCATTGTGTTCCTCCAAACGACGAAGTTTTATGGTAAATATTCCTGTTTTTATCAATATTTTCAAATTATATGTTGAAAAGTTCTTTGTATCCTGAAGAAAACAGCGAATAACCATGATTTTCGGTACTTTTGGTTCTTAATCTTCTGGAAATATGGATTCGATGATTGTTTTCGTCTAAATAACCTAGGTCTATGCTAACAATGCCTGCTTTTACCAATGTTTCCAATTATATGGTGAAAGGTACGTTGTATCTTGAAAAAAACAGCGAAATACCATGATTTTCAGTACTTTTTGTTCTTAATCTGCTGGAAATGGGGATTTCGATCATTGTTTTCGTCAAAATAACTTAGGTCTATGCTAAAAATGCCATTTCTTACGAATAGTTTCCTAATATATGGTGAAAAATGCCCTGTTTTTACCAATATTTTCCGAAAATATTGTGGAACAAGCGTGGTATCCTGCAAAAAACGGGGATAAAAATGATTGTCAGTACTTTTTGGTATTCAAATGCAGGAAATTTCGATTTCGTTCGTTGTTTTTATCAAGATAACGTAGGTTAATGATAGAAATGCCCGTCTTCACCTACAGTTTCCTAATATGTGCAGAAAAATGCCCGTTTTTACCAATATCTTCCTAGTATATGGTGAAAAGTGTGTGGAATCCTGCAAAAAACAGGGAAAACCATGATTTAAAGTACTTTTTGCTCTTAATGAGTTGGAAAATAAGTTTTATACTAAATATAACTGTTTTTACCAATATTTCCTAGACTATGGTGAAAAGTGCGTGGAATCCTGCAAAAAACAGGGAAAAAAATGATTGTCAGTACTTTTTGGAATTCAAACACATTAATTTTCGATTTGGTTCGGTGGTTTCCTCAAACTAACGTAGGTTTATGATAGAAATGACTGTTTTTTCCAATATTTTCCTAAAATATGGTAAAAAGTCTGTGGATCCCTGTGAAAAAAAAACCATGATTTTCAGTACTTTTTGTTCTTAATCAGCTGGAAATATGGATTTTTATCATTGTTTTCCTCAAAATATAGTAGGTTCTCGATAAAATGGCTGTTTTTACCAATTTTTTCCTAGTAAATGGTGAAAAAAGCGTGGAATCGTGCGGAAAACATCAAAAAACCATGATTTTCTGACCTGTTTGCACTGCAATCGCAGGAAGTAAGGATTTATATCATTGTTTTCCGCAAAATAAGGTAGTTTTCGCTAGAAATGAATGGCTTTGGATGTGGATTGCTGTTTCTCACAAAAAAACGTATGCTTATGCTAAAATTGCCTGTTTTTACCAATATTTTCCTATTATATCGAGAAAAGTGCGTGGAATTCTGCAAAAAACAACGCACAACCATGATTTTTAGTACTTTTTGTTCTTAATCGGCTGGAAATATGGATTTTTATTGTTGTTTTCCTGAAAATATTGTAGATTTACGTTAAAATGCCTGCTTTTACCAATATTTTCCTAGTTTATAGAAGACAGCGTGGAATCATGAGGAAACAGAGAATAACCATGATTTTCAGACCAGTTTGCTCGTTAAACACAGGAAATATGGATTTGGATCATTGTTATACGCAAAATAAGGTAGTTTTATGCCATAAATGCCGGATTTTGCCAATATTTTCCTAATACATGGTGTAAAAGGTCTGTTTTGACCAATATTTTCCTAGTATATGGTGAAAAGTACGTGGTATCCTGGAAAAACCGCAAAAAACCATGATTTTCAGCACTTTTTGTTCTTTGTCTGCTGGAAATATGGATTTCGATAATTGTTTTCGTCAAAATAACTTAGGTCTATGCTAAAAATGCCTGTTTCTAACAATATTTTCCTAGTATACGGTGAAAAGTGCATGGTATCCTGCACAAAACAAAGAAAAACCATGATTTTCAGTACTTTTAGTTCTTAATCTGCTGGAAATATGGATTTGGATCATTGTTTTCCACAAAAAGACGAAGTTTTATGCTAAATATGTCTGTTTTTACAAATATTTTTCTTGTACACGGTGAAAAGTGCGTGGTATCCTGCACAAAACTGCGAATATCCATGATTTTCGGTACTTTGTGTTCGTAATCTACTGGAAATATGATTGTGGATCATTGTGTCCCTCCAAACGACGAAGTTTTATGGTAAATATTCCTGCTTTTATCAATATTTTCCAAGTATATGTTGCTAAGTTCTTTGTATCCTGAAAAAACAGCGAAAAACCATGATTTTCGGTACCTTTTGTACTTAATCTGCTGAAAATGTGAATTTCCTCATTGTTTTCTTCAACATAACTTTGATCTATGCTAACAATGCCTGTTTTTGCCAATATTTTCCTAGTATATGGTGAAACGTATGTTGTATCCTGAAAAAACAGCGAAATACCTTTGTTTCAGTACTTTTTGTTCTTAATCTGCTGGACATGTGGATTTCGATCATTGATTTCGTCAAAATAACTTAGCTCTATGCTAAAAATGCCTGTTTATACCAATATTTTTCAAGTATATGGTGAAAAGTGCGTGGTATCCTGTAAAAAACAGCAAAAACCATGATTTTCAGTACTTTTTGTTCTTATTCAGCTGGAAATATGGATTTCTATCATTGTTTTCCTTAAAATAACTTAGGGCGATGCTAAAAATGCCTGTTTTTACAAATATTTTCCTAGTATATGGTCAAAAGTGCGTGGTACCCTGAAAAAACGTCGAAAAACCATAATTTTCGTTAGTTTTTCTTCTTAATCTGCTGGAAATATGGATTTGGATCATTGTTTTCTTCAAGATGACGAAGTTTTCTGCTAAATATGACTGTTTTTACCAGTATGTTCCTAGTATATGGTGAAAAGTACGTGGTATCCTGCAAAAAACAGCGAAAAACCATGATTTTCGGTAATTTAGTTCTTACTCTGCGGGAAATATGGATTTCTATCATTGTTTTCCTTAAAATAACTTAGCTCTATGTTAAAAGGTCTGTTTTTACCAATATTTTCCTAGTATATGATAAAAAGTGCGTCGTACCCTGCAAAAAACCGCTAAAAACAATGATTTTCGTTAGTTTTTGTACTTAATCTACTGAAAATATGGATTTGGATCATTGTTTTCTTCAAAACGACGAAGTTTTTTGCTAAATATGGCTGTTTTTACCAATATTTTCCTAGTATATGGTGACAGCTCGTGTTGTCCTACAAAAAATGCGAAAAACATGATTTTTGGTACATTTTATTCTTAATAAGCTGGAAGTATGGTTTACGATCATTATCTTCGTCAAAATAACTTAGGTCTATGCTAAAAATGCCTGTTTTTGTCAATATTTTGCTAGTATATGGTGAAAAGTGCGTGGTATTCTGAAAAAACAGCGAAAAACCATGATTTCCGGTACTTTTTATTCTCTGCTGGAAATATGAATTTGAATCATTGCTTTCCTCAAAATGACGAAGATCTATGCTAAATACGCCTGTTTTTCCAATATTTTCCAAGTATATGGTTTAAAATATGTTGTATCCTGAAAAAAACCTCGAAAAACCTTGATTTCTGAAACTTTTTCTTCTTCATCTTTTGGACATATGGATTTCGATCACTGTTTTCGTCAAAATAACTTAGGTCTATGTTAAAAATGCATGTTTTTAGCAATATTTCCCAAGTATATGTTGAGAAGTACGTTGTACTTTGAAAAAAATAGTGAAAAACCATGATTTTCAGTACTTTTTGTTCTTATCCTGCTGTAAATATTTATTTCGAACATTGTTTTCGTCAAAATAACTTAGGTCTATGTTAAAAATGCATGTTTTTACCAATATTTTCCTAGTATATAGAGAAAAGAACGTGGAATCATGAGAAAAACAGCGATAAACCATGATTTTCAGTCCTGTTTGCTCGTTAAACGCAGGAAATATGGATTTGGATCATTGTTATACACAAAATAACGTAGTTTTATGCCATAAATGACGGATTTTACCAATATTTTCCTAAGACATGGTGTAAAATGTCTGTTTTCACCAATATTTTTCTAATATATGGTGAAAAGTTCGTGGAATCCTGCAAAAAAAAGAGAAACCATGATTATCTCTACTTTTTGTACTTAATAATGTGGAAATATGCATTTTTATCATTGTTTTCCTCAAAATAATGTAGGTTTATACTAAATATGCCAGTTTTTTCCAAAATTTACCTAGTGTATGGTGAAATGTGAGTGAAACCCTGCAAAAACAGGGAAAAAATTTATTTTCAGTACTTTTGGTATTCAAATGCAGGAAATTTCGATTTGGTTGGTTGTTTTTCTCTTAATAACGTAGGTTTATGATAGGAATGACTGTTTTTGCCAATATTTTCCTAAAATATGGTGAAAGTTCGTGGAATCCTGCAAAAAAAAAGAGAAACCATGATTATCTGTACTTTTTGTAATTAATAAGCTGGAAAAATGCATTCTTATCATTGTTGTCCTCAAAATAATGTAGTTTTATACTAAATATGCCTGTTTTTACCAATATTTACCTTGTATATGGTGAAATGTACATGTAATCCTGCAATAAACTGGTAATAATTTGATTTTCGTAATTTTTGGTATTGAAAAGAAGGAGATTTCGATTTGGTTCATAGTTTTTACGAATATAAAGTAGGTTTTTGATAGAATAGCTTGTTTTTACCAATATTTTTCTAATATTTGGTGAAAAATGCCTGTTATTACCCATATTTTCCTAGTATATAGTGCAGACTGCGTGGAACCCTACAACAAACGGGGAAAACAGTGATTTAAAGTCCTTTTTGCTCTGAATTGGCTGGAAATTAAGTTTTATACTAAATATGCCTGATTTTTCCAATATTTACCTATTATATGGTTAAATGTGCGTGGAATCCTGTAAAAAACGTGGTATCCATGATTAGAAGTACTTTTTGCTCTTAATGAGCTAGAAATTAAGTTTTATACTAAATATGCCAGTATTTACCAATATTTTCCTAAAATATGGTGAAAAGTGCGTGGAATCCTGCAAAAAATGGGGAAAACCTTGATTTAAACTATTTTTTGCTCTTAACGAGCTGGAAAATAAGTTTTATACTAAATATGCCAATTTTTTCCAATATTTACCTGGTATATGGTGAAATGTGCGTGGTATCCTGTAAAAAACAGCAAAAACCATGATTTTCAGTACTTTTTGTTCTTATTCAGCTGGAAATATGGATTTCTATCATTGTTTTCCTTAAAATAACTTAGGGCGATGCTAAAAATGCCTGTTTTTACAAATATTTTCCTAGTATATGGTCAAAAGTGCGTGGTACCCTGAAAAAACGTCGAAAAACCATAATTTTCGTTAGTTTTTCTTCTTAATCTGCTGGAAATATGGATTTGGATCATTGTTTTCTTCAAGATGACGAAGTTTTCTGCTAAATATGACTGTTTTTACCAGTATGTTCCTAGTATATGGTGAAAAGTACGTGGTATCCTGCAAAAAACAGCGAAAAACCATGATTTTCGGTAATTTTAGTTCTTACTCTGCGGGAAATATGGATTTCTATCATTGTTTTCCTTAAAATAACTTAGCTCTATGTTAAAAAGGTCTGTTTTTACCAATATTTTCCTAGTATATGATAAAAAGTGCGTCGTACCCTGCAAAAAACCGCTAAAAACAATGATTTTCGTTAGTTTTTGTACTTAATCTACTGAAAATATGGATTTGGATCATTGTTTTCTTCAAAACGACGAAGTTTTTTGCTAAATATGGCTGTTTTTACCAATATTTTCCTAGTATATGGTGACAGCTCATGTTGTCCTACAAAAAATGCGAAAAACATGATTTTTGGTACATTTTATTCTTAATAAGCTGGAAGTATGGTTTACGATCATTATCTTCGTCAAAATAACTTAGGTCTATGCTAAAAATGCCTGTTTTTGTCAATATTTTGCTAGTATATGGTGAAAAGTGCGTGGTATTCTGAAAAAACAGCGAAAAACCATGATTTCCGGTACTTTTTATTCTTAACCTGCTGGAAATATGGATTTGAATCATTGCTTTCCTCAAAATGACGAAGATCTATGCTAAATACGCCTGTTTTTCCAATATTTTCCAAGTATATGGTTTAAAATATGTTGTATCCTGAAAAAACCTCGAAAAACCTTGATTTCTGAAACTTTTTCTTCTTCATCTTTTGGACATATGGATTTCGATCACTGTTTTCGTCAAAATAACTTAGGTCTATGTTAAAAATGCATGTTTTTAGCAATATTTCCCAAGTATATGTTGAGAAGTACGTTGTACTTTGAAAAAAATAGTGAAAAACCATGATTTTCAGTACTTTTTGTTCTTATCCTGCTGTAAATATTTATTTCGAACATTGTTTTCGTCAAAATAACTTAAGTCTCATCTAAAAATGCCTATTTTTACCAATACTTTCCTAGTAAAAAGTGCGTTTTATTCTGCAAAAAACCATGAAAAACCATGATTTCAGGTACTGTTTGTTCTTAATCTGCTGGAAATATGGATTTGGATCATTGCTTTCCTCAAAATGACGAAGTTCTATGCTAAATATGCCAGTTTTTACCAATATTTTCCAGTTATGTGGTGAAAAGTACGTTGTATCCTGAAAAAAACATCGAAAACCATGATTTTCCGTACATTTTGTTCCCATTCTGCTGGGAAATATGGATTTGGTCATTGTATCCGTCTAAATAACCTAGGTCTATGCTAACAATGCCTGTTTTTACCAATATTTTCCAATTATATGGTGAAAAGTATGTTGTATCCTGAAAAAAACAGCGAATACCATGATTTTCAGTACTTTTTGTTCTTTATCTGCTGGACATGTGGATTTCGATCATTGTTTTCGTCAAAATATAGTAGGTTGACAATAAAATGGCTGTTTTTACCAATTTTTTCCTAGTAAACGGAGAAAAGAGCGTGGAATCGTGCGAAAAACAGGGAAAAACCATGATTTTCTGACCTGTTTGCACTTCAATCGCAGGATATATGGATTTGGAAGATTCTTTTCCGCAAAATAAGGTAGATTTCGCGAGAAATGAATGGCTTTGGATTTGGATTGCGTTTTTTCTAAAAAACGTATGTTTATGCTAGAATTGCCTGTTTTTACCAATATTTTCCTATTATATGGAGAAAAGTCCGTGGAATTCTGCAAAAACAACGAACAACCATGTTTTTCAGTACTATTTGTTCTTAATCGGCTGGAAATATGGATTTTTATTATTGTTTTCCTGAAAATATTGTCTGTTTACGTTAAAATGCCTGCTTTTACCAATATTTTCCTAGTATATAGAGAAAAGAACGTGGAATCATGAGAAAAACAGCGATAAACCATGATTTTCAGACCTCTCAGCTCGTCAAACGCAGGAAATATGGATTTGGATCATTTTTATACGCAAAATAAGGTAGTATTATGCCATAAATGCCGGATTTTTCAAATATGCTCCTAATACATGGTGTAAAATGTCTGCTTTCACCAATATTTTCCTAAAATATGGTGAAAAGTTCGTTGTATCCTGAAAAGAACAGCGAAAAACCATGATTTTCAGTACTTTTTGTTCTTAATTTGTGGGAAATATGGTTTGCGATCATTGTCTTCGTCAAAATAACTTAGGTCTATGCTAAAAGTGCATGTTTTTGCCAAACTTTTTCCAATTATATGGTGAAAAGTGCGTGCTATCCTGCAAATAACAGCGAAAACCCATGATTTTTGGTCATTTTTGTTATTAAAGTGCTGGAAATAACGATTTGGATCATTGTTTTACTCAAAATGACGAAGTTTTACGCTAAAAATTCCTAATTCTACTAATATTTTCCTAGTATATGGTGAAAACTACGTGGTATCCTAGAAAAACCGCGAAAAACCATGATTATCAGCACTTTTTGTTCTTTGTCTGCTGGAAATATGGATTTCGATAATTGTTTTCGTCAAAATAACTTAGGTCTATGCTAAAAATGCCTGTTTCTACCAATATTTTCCTAGTATATAGTGAAAAGTGCGGGTATCCTGCACAAAACAAAGAAAAACCATGATTTTCAGTACTTTTAGTTCTTAATCTGCTGGAAATATGGATTTCGATCATTGTTTTCCACAAAAAGACGAAGTTTTGTGCTAAATATGTCTGTTTTTACAAATATTTTTCTTGTATATGGTGAAAAGTGCGTGGTATCCTGCACAAAACAGCGAATATCCATGATTTTCGGTACTTTTTGTTCGTAATCTACTGGAAATATGGATTTGGATCATTGTGTTCCTCCAAACGACGAAGTTTTATGGTAAATATTCCTGTTTTTATCAATATTTTCAAATTATATGTTGAAAAGTTCTTTGTATCCTGAAGAAAACAGCGAATAACCATGATTTTCGGTACTTTTGGTTCTTAATCTTCTGGAAATATGGATTCGATGATTGTTTTCGTCTAAATAACCTAGGTCTATGCTAACAATGCCTGCTTTTACCAATGTTTCCAATTATATGGTGAAAGGTACGTTGTATCTTGAAAAAAACAGCGAAATACCATGATTTTCAGTACTTTTTGTTCTTAATCTGCTGGAAATGGGGATTTCGATCATTGTTTTCGTCAAAATAACTTAGGTCTATGCTAAAAATGCCATTTCTTACGAATAGTTTCCTAATATATGGTGAAAAATGCCCTGTTTTTACCAATATTTTCCTAGTATATGGTGAAAAGTATGTGGAATCGCTCAACAAACGGGGTAAACCATGATTTAAAGCATTTACTGGTATTCAAAAGCCGGAAATTTAGATTGGTTTCGTTCTTTTTCTCAAAATAACGTAGGTTTATGCTGGAAATGCCTGTTTTTACCAATATTTTCATAATATATGGTTATAAATGCATGTTTTTACCAATATTTTCCTAATATATGGTGAGAAATGGCTGTGTTTACCAATATTTTCCTAGTATATGGTGAACAGTGCGTGGAATCCTGCAATAAACAGGAAAAACCATAATTTAAAGTACTATTCCTCTGCGTGAGTTGGAAATGTGGACTTTTATAATTGGTATCCTCTAAATATCGTGGGTTCACGATAAAATACATTGTTTTACCAATATTTTCCTAGGATATGTTGAAAACTGTGTGGAATCCTGCAACAACCAGGGAAAACCATGATTTAAAGCACTTATAGGCATTCAAACGCCGGAAATTTAGATTTATTTCGTTCTTTTTCTCAAAATGACATTGGTTTATGCTGGAAATGCCGGTTTTTACCAATATTTTCCTAGAATATGGTGTAAAGGGCGTGCAATCCTGCAACAAAAAGGGAAAACCATAATTTAAAGTACTTTTTCTCACCTTGAGTTGGAAATATGGACTTTAATAATCGGTATCCTCTAAATGTCGTGGGTTCACGATAAGATACATTGTTTTATCAATATTTTCCTAGTATACGTTGAAAAGTGTGTGGAATCCTGCAACAAACAAGGATAACCATGATTTAAAGCACTCACTGGTATTCAAACGCCTGAAATTTAGATTTGTTTTGTTCTTTTTCTCCAAATAACGTAGGCTTATGCTAGGAATGCCTCTTTTACCAATATTTTCCAATTATATGGTGAACAGTACGTTGTATCCTGAAAAAAACATCGAAAACCATGATTTTCAGTACTTTTTGTTCCCATTCTGCTGGAAAATATGGATATGGTCATTGTTTTCCTCAAAATCACGAAGTTTTAGGCTAAGTGAGCCAATTTTTACATATCTTTTCCAATTATATGTCGAAAAGTACGTTGTATCCTGAAAAAAACAGTGAAAAACCATGATTTCCGGAACTTTTTCTTCTTCATCTTCTGGAAATATGGATTTCGATCATTGTTTTCGTGAAAATAACTTAGGTCTATTCTAAAAGTGCATGTTTTTGCCAAACTTTTTCCAATTATATGGTGAAAAGTGCGTGCTATCCTGCAAATAACAGCGAAAACCCATGATTTTTGGTCATTTTTGTTATTAAAGTGCTGGAAATAACGATTTGGATCATTGTTTTACTCAAAATGACGAAGTTTTACGCTAAAAATTCCTAATTCTACTAATATTTTCCTAGTATATGGTGAAAACTACGTGGTATCCTAGAAAAACCGCGAAAAACCATGATTATCAGCACTTTTTGTTCTTTGTCTGCTGGAAATATGGATTTCGATAATTGTTTTCGTCAAAATAACTTAGGTCTATGCTAAAAATGCCTGTTTCTACCAATATTTTCCTAGTATATAGTGAAAAGTGCGGGGTATCCTGCACAAAACAAAGAAAAACCATGATTTTCAGTACTTTTAGTTCTTAATCTGCTGGAAATATGGATTTCGATCATTGTTTTCCACAAAAAGACGAAGTTTTGTGCTAAATATGTCTGTTTTTACAAATATTTTTCTTGTATATGGTGAAAAGTGCGTGGTATCCTGCAAAACAGCGAATATCCATGATTTTCGGTACTTTTTGTTCGTAATCTACTGGAAATATGGATTTGGATCATTGTGTTCCTCCAAACGACGAAGTTTTATGGTAAATATTCCTGTTTTTATCAATATTTTCAAATTATATGTTGAAAAGTTCTTTGTATCCTGAAGAAAACAGCGAATAACCATGATTTTCGGTACTTTTGGTTCTTAATCTTCTGGAAATATGGATTCGATGATTGTTTTCGTCTAAATAACCTAGGTCTATGCTAACAATGCCTGCTTTTACCAATGTTTCCAATTATATGGTGAAAGGTACGTTGTATCTTGAAAAAAACAGCGAAATACCATGATTTTCAGTACTTTTTGTTCTTAATCTGCTGGAAATGGGGATTTCGATCATTGTTTTCGTCAAAATAACTTAGGTCTATGCTAAAAATGCCATTTCTTACGAATAGTTTCCTAATATATGGTGAAAAATGCCCTGTTTTTACCAATATTTTCCTAGTATATGGTGAAAAGTATGTGGAATCGCTCAACAAACGGGGTAAACCATGATTTAAAGCATTTACTGGTATTCAAAAGCCGGAAATTTAGATTGGTTTCGTTCTTTTTCTCAAAATAACGTAGGTTTATGCTGGAAATGCCTGTTTTTACCAATATTTTCATAATATATGGTTATAAATGCATGTTTTTACCAATATTTTCCTAATATATGGTGAGAAATGGCTGTGTTTACCAATATTTTCCTAGTATATGGTGAACAGTGCGTGGAATCCTGCAATAAACAGGAAAAACCATAATTTAAAGTACTATTCCTCTGCGTGAGTTGGAAATGTGGACTTTTATAATTGGTATCCTCTAAATATCGTGGGTTCACGATAAAATACATTGTTTTACCAATATTTTCCTAGGATATGTTGAAAACTGTGTGGAATCCTGCAACAACCAGGGAAAACCATGATTTAAAGCACTTATAGGCATTCAAACGCCGGAAATTTAGATTTATTTCGTTCTTTTTCTCAAAATGACATTGGTTTATGCTGGAAATGCCGGTTTTTACCAATATTTTCCTAGAATATGGTGTAAAGGGCGTGCAATCCTGCAACAAAAAGGGAAAACCATAATTTAAAGTACTTTTTCTCACCTTGAGTTGGAAATATGGACTTTAATAATCGGTATCCTCTAAATGTCGTGGGTTCACGATAAGATACATTGTTTTATCAATATTTTCCTAGTATACGTTGAAAAGTGTGTGGAATCCTGCAACAAACAAGGATAACCATGATTTAAAGCACTCACTGGTATTCAAACGCCTGAAATTTAGATTTGTTTTGTTCTTTTTCTCCAAATAACGTAGGCTTATGCTAGGAATGCCTCTTTTACCAATATTTTCCAATTATATGGTGAACAGTACGTTGTATCCTGAAAAAAACATCGAAAACCATGATTTTCAGTACTTTTTGTTCCCATTCTGCTGGAAAATATGGATATGGTCATTGTTTTCCTCAAAATCACGAAGTTTTAGGCTAAGTGAGCCAATTTTTACATATCTTTTCCAATTATATGTCGAAAAGTACGTTGTATCCTGAAAAAAACAGCGAAAAACCATGATTTCCGGAACTTTTTCTTCTTCATCTTCTGGAAATATGGATTTCGATCATTGTTTTCGTGAAAATAACTTAGGTCTATTCTAAAAGTGCATGTTTTTGCCAACATTTTCCAATTATATGGTGAAAAGTGCGTGCTATCCTGCAAATAACCGCGAAAAAACATGATTTTCGGTCATGTTTGTTATTAATCTGCTGGAAATAACGATTTGGATCATTGTTTTACCCTAAATGACGAAGTTTTACGCTAAAAATTCCTATTTCTACCAATATTTTCCTAGTATATGGTGAAAAGTACGTGGTATCCTGAAAAACCGCAAAAACCATGATTTTCAGCACTTTTTGTTCTTTGTCTGCTGGAAATATGGATTTCGATAATTGTTTTCGTCAAAATAACTTAGGTCTATGCTAAAAATGCCTGTTTCTAACAATATTTTCCTAGTATACGGTGAAAAGTGCATGGTATCCTGCACAAAACAAAGAAAAACCATGATTTTCAGTACTTTTAGTTCTTAATCTGCTGGAAATATGGATTTGGATCATTGTTTTCCACAAAAAGACGAAGTTTTATGCTAAATATGTCTGTTTTTACAAATATTTTTCTTGTATACGGTGAAAAGTGCGTGGTATCCTGCACAAAACTGCGAATATCCATGATTTTCGGTACTTTGTGTTCGTAATCTACTGGAAATATGATTGTGGATCATTGTGTCCCTCCAAACGACGAAGTTTTATGGTAAATATTCCTGCTTTTATCAATATTTTCCAAGTATATGTTGATAAGTTCTTTGTATCCTGAAAAAACAGCGAAAAACCATGATTTTCGGTACCTTTTGTACTTAATCTGCTGAAAATGTGAATTTCCTCATTGTTTTCTTCAACATAACTTTGATCTATGCTAACAATGCCTGTTTTTGCCAATATTTTCCTAGTATATGGTGAAACGTATGTTGTATCCTGAAAAAACAGCGAAATACCATGATTTCAGTACTTTTTGTTCTTAATCTGCTGGACATGTGGATTTCGATCATTGATTTCGTCAAAATAACTTAGCTCTATGCTAAAAATGCCTGTTTATACCAATATTTTTCAAGTATATGGTGAAAAGTGCGTGGTATCCTGTAAAAAACAGCAAAAACCATGATTTTCAGTACTTTTTGTTCTTATTCAGCTGGAAATATGGATTTCTATCATTGTTTTCCTTAAAATAACTTAGGGCGATGCTAAAAATGCCTGTTTTTACAAATATTTTCCTAGTATATGGTCAAAAGTGCGTGGTACCCTGAAAAAACGTCGAAAAACCATAATTTTCGTTAGTTTTTCTTCTTAATCTGCTGGAAATATGGATTTGGATCATTGTTTTCTTCAAGATGACGAAGTTTTCTGCTAAATATGACTGTTTTTACCAGTATGTTCCTAGTATATGGTGAAAAGTACGTGGTATCCTGCAAAAAACAGCGAAAAACCATGATTTTCGGTAATTTTAGTTCTTACTCTGCGGGAAATATGGATTTCTATCATTGTTTTCCTTAAAATAACTTAGCTCTATGTTAAAAAGGTCTGTTTTTACCAATATTTTCCTAGTATATGATAAAAAGTGCGTCGTACCCTGCAAAAACCGCTAAAAACAATGATTTTCGTTAGTTTTTGTACTTAATCTACTGAAAATATGGATTTGGATCATTGTTTTCTTCAAAACGACGAAGTTTTTTGCTAAATATGGCTGTTTTTACCAATATTTTCCTAGTATATGGTGACAGCTCGTGTTGTCCTACAAAAAATGCGAAAAACATGATTTTTGGTACATTTTATTCTTAATAAGCTGGAAGTATGGTTTACGATCATTATCTTCGTCAAAATAACTTAGGTCTATGCTAAAAATGCCTGTTTTTGTCAATATTTTGCTAGTATATGGTGAAAAGTGCGTGGTATTCTGAAAAAACAGCGAAAAACCATGATTTCCGGTACTTTTTATTCTTAACCTGCTGGAAATATGGATTTGAATCATTGCTTTCCTCAAAATGACGAAGATCTATGCTAAATACGCCTGTTTTTCCAATATTTTCCAAGTATATGGTTTAAAATATGTTGTATCCTGAAAAAAACCTCGAAAAACCTTGATTTCTGAAACTTTTTCTTCTTCATCTTTTGGACATATGGATTTCGATCACTGTTTTCGTCAAAATAACTTAGGTCTATGTTAAAAATGCATGTTTTTAGCAATATTTCCCAAGTATATGTTGAGAAGTACGTTGTACTTTGAAAAAAATAGTGAAAAACCATGATTTTCAGTACTTTTTGTTCTTATCCTGCTGTAAATATTTATTTCGAACATTGTTTTCGTCAAAATAACTTAAGTCTCATCTAAAAATGCCTATTTTTACCAATACTTTCCTAGTAAAAAAGTGCGTTTTATTCTGCAAAAAACCATGAAAAACCATGATTTCAGGTACTGTTTGTTCTTAATCTGCTGGAAATATGGATTTGGATCATTGCTTTCCTCAAAATGACGAAGTTCTATGCTAAATATGCCAGTTTTTACCAATATTTTCCAGTTATGTGGTGAAAAGTACGTTGTATCCTGAAAAAAACATCGAAAACCATGATTTTCCGTACATTTTGTTCCCATTCTGCTGGGAAATATGGATTTGGTCATTGTATCCGTCTAAATAACCTAGGTCTATGCTAACAATGCCTGTTTTTACCAATATTTTCCAATTATATGGTGAGAAGTATGTTGTATCCTGAAAAAAACAGCGAATACCATGATTTTTGGTCATTTTTGTTATTAAAGTGCTGGAAATAACGATTTGGATCATTGTTTTACTCAAAATGACGAAGTTTTACGCAAAAAATTCCTAATTCTACTAATATTTTCCTAGTATATGGTGAAAACTACGTGGTATCCTAGAAAAACCGCGAAAAACCATGATTATCAGCACTTTTTGTTCTTTGTCTGCTGGAAATATGGATTTCGATAATTGTTTTCGTCAAAATAACTTAGGTCTATGCTAAAAATGCCTGTTTCTACCAATATTTTCCTAGTATATAGTGAAAAGTGCGGGGTATCCTGCACAAAACAAAGAAAAACCATGATTTTCAGTACTTTTAGTTCTTAATCTGCTGGAAATATGGATTTCGATCATTGTTTTCCACAAAAGACGAAGTTTTGTGCTAAATATGTCTGTTTTTACAAATATTTTTCTTGTATATGGTGAAAAGTGCGTGGTATCCTGCACAAAACAGCGAATATCCATGATTTTCGGTACTTTTTGTTCGTAATCTACTGGAAATATGGATTTGGATCATTGTGTTCCTCCAAACGACGAAGTTTTATGGTAAATATTCCTGTTTTTATCAATATTTTCAAATTATATGTTGAAAAGTTCTTTGTATCCTGAAGAAAACAGCGAATAACCATGATTTTCGGTACTTTTGGTTCTTAATCTTCTGGAAATATGGATTCGATGATTGTTTTCGTCTAAATAACCTAGGTCTATGCTAACAATGCCTGCTTTTACCAATGTTTCCAATTATATGGTGAAAGGTACGTTGTATCTTGAAAAAAACAGCGAAATACCATGATTTTCAGTACTTTTTGTTCTTAATCTGCTGGAAATGGGGATTTCGATCATTGTTTTCGTCAAAATAACTTAGGTCTATGCTAAAAATGCCATTTCTTACGAATAGTTTCCTAATATATGGTGAAAAATGCCCTGTTTTTACCAATATTTTCCGAAAATATTGTGGAACAAGCGTGGTATCCTGCAAAAAACGGGGATAAAAATGATTGTCAGTACTTTTTGGTATTCAAATGCAGGAAATTTCGATTTCGTTCGTTGTTTTTATCAAGATAACGTAGGTTAATGATAGAAATGCCCGTCTTCACCTACAGTTTCCTAATATGTGCAGAAAAATGCCCGTTTTTACCAATATCTTCCTAGTATATGGTGAAAAGTGTGTGGAATCCTGCAAAAAACAGGAAAACCATGATTTAAAGTACTTTTTGCTCTTAATGAGTTGGAAAATAAGTTTTATACTAAATATAACTGTTTTTACCAATATTTCCTAGACTATGGTGAAAAGTGCGTGGAATCCTGCAAAAAACAGGGAAAAAAATGATTGTCAGTACTTTTTGGAATTCAAACACATTAATTTTCGATTTGGTTCGGTGGTTTCCTCAAACTAACGTAGGTTTATGATAGAAATGACTGTTTTTTCCAATATTTTCCTAAAATATGGTAAAAAGTCTGTGGATCCTGTGAAAAAAAAACCATGATTTTCAGTACTTTTTGTTCTTAATCAGCTGGAAATATGGATTTTTATCATTGTTTTCCTCAAAATATAGTAGGTTCTCGATAAAATGGCTGTTTTTACCAATTTTTTCCTAGTAAATGGTGAAAAGTGTGTGGAATCCTGCAAAGCGTGGAATCGTGCGGAAAACATCAAAAACCATGATTTTCTGACCTGTTTGCACTGCAATCGCAGGAAGTAAGGATTTATATCATTGTTTTCCGCAAAATAAGGTAGTTTTCGCTAGAAATGAATGGCTTTGGATGTGGATTGCTGTTTCTCACAAAAAACGTATGCTTATGCTAAAATTGCCTGTTTTTACCAATATTTTCCTATTATATCGAGAAAAGTGCGTGGAATTCTGCAAAAAACAACGCACAACCATGATTTTTAGTACTTTTTGTTCTTAATCGGCTGGAAATATGGATTTTTATTGTTGTTTTCCTGAAAATATTGTAGATTTACGTTAAAATGCCTGCTTTTACCAATATTTTCCTAGTTTATAGAAGACAGCATGGAATCATGAGGAAACAGAGAATAACCATGATTTTCAGACCAGTTTGCTCGTTAAACACAGGAAATATGGATTTGGATCATTGTTATACGCAAAATAAGGTAGTTTTATGCCATAAATGCCGGATTTTGCCAATATTTTCCTAATACATGGTGTAAAAGGTCTGTTTTGACCAATATTTTCCTAGTATATGGTGAAAAGTACGTGGTATCCTGGAAAAACCGCAAAAAACCATGATTTTCAGCACTTTTTGTTCTTTGTCTGCTGGAAATATGGATTTCGATAATTGTTTTCGTCAAAATAACTTAGGTCTATGCTAAAAATGCCTGTTTCTAACAATATTTTCCTAGTATACGGTGAAAAGTGCATGGTATCCTGCACAAAACAAAGAAAAACCATGATTTTCAGTACTTTTAGTTCTTAATCTGCTGGAAATATGGATTTGGATCATTGTTTTCCACAAAAAGACGAAGTTTTATGCTAAATATGTCTGTTTTTACAAATATTTTTCTTGTACACGGTGAAAAGTGCGTGGTATCCTGCACAAAACTGCGAATATCCATGATTTTCGGTACTTTGTGTTCGTAATCTACTGGAAATATGATTGTGGATCATTGTGTCCCTCCAAACGACGAAGTTTTATGGTAAATATTCCTGCTTTTATCAATATTTTCCAAGTATATGTTGATAAGTTCTTTGTATCCTGAAAAAAACAGCGAAAAACCATGATTTTCGGTACCTTTTGTACTTAATCTGCTGAAAATGTGAATTTCCTCATTGTTTTCTTCAACATAACTTTGATCTATGCTAACAATGCCTGTTTTTGCCAATATTTTCCTAGTATATGGTGAAACGTATGTTGTATCCTGAAAAAACAGCGAAATACCATGATTTCAGTACTTTTTGTTCTTAATCTGCTGGACATGTGGATTTCGATCATTGATTTCGTCAAAATAACTTAGCTCTATGCTAAAAATGCCTGTTTATACCAATATTTTTCAAGTATATGGTGAAAAGTGCGTGGTATCCTGTAAAAAACAGCAAAAACCATGATTTTCAGTACTTTTTGTTCTTATTCAGCTGGAAATATGGATTTCTATCATTGTTTTCCTTAAAATAACTTAGGGCGATGCTAAAAATGCCTGTTTTTACAAATATTTTCCTAGTATATGGTCAAAAGTGCGTGGTACCCTGAAAAAACGTCGAAAAACCATAATTTTCGTTAGTTTTTCTTCTTAATCTGCTGGAAATATGGATTTGGATCATTGTTTTCTTCAAGATGACGAAGTTTTCTGCTAAATATGACTGTTTTTACCAGTATGTTCCTAGTATATGGTGAAAAGTACGTGGTATCCTGCAAAAAACAGCGAAAAACCATGATTTTCGGTAATTTTAGTTCTTACTCTGCGGGAAATATGGATTTCTATCATTGTTTTCCTTAAAATAACTTAGCTCTATGTTAAAAAGGTCTGTTTTTACCAATATTTTCCTAGTATATGATAAAAAGTGCGTCGTACCCTGCAAAAAACCGCTAAAAACAATGATTTTCGTTAGTTTTTGTACTTAATCTACTGAAAATATGGATTTGGATCATTGTTTTCTTCAAAACGACGAAGTTTTTTGCTAAATATGGCTGTTTTTACCAATATTTTCCTAGTATATGGTGACAGCTCGTGTTGTCCTACAAAAAATGCGAAAAACATGATTTTTGGTACATTTTATTCTTAATAAGCTGGAAGTATGGTTTACGATCATTATCTTCGTCAAAATAACTTAGGTCTATGCTAAAAATGCCTGTTTTTGTCAATATTTTGCTAGTATATGGTGAAAAGTGCGTGGTATTCTGAAAAAACAGCGAAAAACCATGATTTCCGGTACTTTTTATTCTTAACCTGCTGGAAATATGGATTTGAATCATTGCTTTCCTCAAAATGACGAAGATCTATGCTAAATACGCCTGTTTTTCCAATATTTTCCAAGTATATGGTTTAAAATATGTTGTATCCTGAAAAAAACCTCGAAAAACCTTGATTTCTGAAACTTTTTCTTCTTCATCTTTTGGACATATGGATTTCGATCACTGTTTTCGTCAAAATAACTTAGGTCTATGTTAAAAATGCATGTTTTTAGCAATATTTCCCAAGTATATGTTGAGAAGTACGTTGTACTTTGAAAAAAATAGTGAAAAACCATGATTTTCAGTACTTTTTGTTCTTATCCTGCTGTAAATATTTATTTCGAACATTGTTTTCGTCAAAATAACTTAAGTCTCATCTAAAAATGCCTATTTTTACCAATACTTTCCTAGTAAAAAGTGCGTTTTATTCTGCAAAAAACCATGAAAAACCATGATTTCAGGTACTGTTTGTTCTTAATCTGCTGGAAATATGGATTTGGATCATTGCTTTCCTCAAAATGACGAAGTTCTATGCTAAATATGCCAGTTTTTACCAATATTTTCCAGTTATGTGGTGAAAAGTACGTTGTATCCTGAAAAAACATCGAAAACCATGATTTTCCGTACATTTTGTTCCCATTCTGCTGGGAAATATGGATTTGCTCATTGTATCCGTCTAAATAACCTAGGTCTATGCTAACAATGCCTGTTTTACCAATATTTTCCAATTATATGTTCAAAAGTATGTTGAATCCTGTAAAAAACACCGAATACCATGATTTTCAGTACTTTTTGTTCTTTATCTGCTGGACATGTGGATTTCGATCATTGTTTTCGTCAAAATATAGTAGGTTGACAATAAAATGGCTGTTTTTACCAATTTTTTCCTAGTAAACGGAGAAAAGAGCGTGGAATCGTGCGAAAAACAGGGAAAACCATGATTTTCTGACCTGTTTGCACTTCAATCGCAGGATATATGGATTTGGAAGATTCTTTTCCGCAAAATAAGGTAGATTTCGCGAGAAATGAATGGCTTTGGATTTGGATTGCGTTTTTTCTAAAAAAACGTATGTTTATGCTAGAATTGCCTGTTTTTACCAATATTTTCCTATTATATGGAGAAAAGTCCGTGGAATTCTGCAAAAACAACGAACAACCATGTTTTTCAGTACTATTTGTTCTTAATCGGCTGGAAATATGGATTTTTATTTGTTTTCCTGAAAATATTGTCTGTTTACGTTAAAATGCCTGCTTTTACCAATATTTTCCTAGTATATAGAGAAAAGAACGTGGAATCATGAGAAAAACAGCGATAAACCATGATTTTCAGACCTCTCAGCTCGTCAAACGCAGGAAATATGGATTTGGATCATTTTTATACGCAAAATAAGGTAGTATTATGCCATAAATGCCGGATTTTTCAAATATGCTCCTAATACATGGTGTAAAATGTCTGCTTTCACCAATATTTTCCTAAAATATGGTGAAAAGTTCGTTGTATCCTGAAAAGAACAGCGAAAAACCATGATTTTCAGTACTTTTTGTTCTTAATTTGTGGGAAATATGGTTTGCGATCATTGTCTTCGTCAAAATAACTTAGGTCTATGCTAAAAGTGCATGTTTTTGCCAAACTTTTTCCAATTATATGGTGAAAAGTGCGTGCTATCCTGCAAATAACAGCGAAAACCCATGATTTTTGGTCATTTTTGTATTAAAGTGCTGGAAATAACGATTTGGATCATTGTTTTACTCAAAATGACGAAGTTTTACGCTAAAAATTCCTAATTCTACTAATATTTTCCTAGTATATGGTGAAAACTACGTGGTATCCTAGAAAAACCGCGAAAACCATGATTATCAGCACTTTTTGTTCTTTGTCTGCTGGAAATATGGATTTCGATAATTGTTTTCGTCAAAATAACTTAGGTCTATGCTAAAAATGCCTGTTTCTACCAATATTTTCCTAGTATATAGTGAAAAGTGCGGGGTATCCTGCACAAAACAAAGAAAAACCATGATTTTCAGTACTTTTAGTTCTTAATCTGCTGGAAATATGGATTTCGATCATTGTTTTCCACAAAAAGACGAAGTTTTGTGCTAAATATGTCTGTTTTTACAAATATTTTTCTTGTATATGGTGAAAAGTGCGTGGTATCCTGCACAAAACAGCGAATATCCATGATTTTCGGTACTTTTTGTTCGTAATCTACTGGAAATATGGATTTGGATCATTGTGTTCCTCCAAACGACGAAGTTTTATGGTAAATATTCCTGTTTTTATCAATATTTTCAAATTATATGTTGAAAAGTTCTTTGTATCCTGAAGAAAACAGCGAATAACCATGATTTTCGGTACTTTTGGTTCTTAATCTTCTGGAAATATGGATTCGATGATTGTTTTCGTCTAAATAACCTAGGTCTATGCTAACAATGCCTGCTTTTACCAATGTTTCCAATTATATGGTGAAAGGTACGTTGTATCTTGAAAAAAACAGCGAAATACCATGATTTTCAGTACTTTTTGTTCTTAATCTGCTGGAAATGGGGATTTCGATCATTGTTTTCGTCAAAATAACTTAGGTCTATGCTAAAAATGCCATTTCTTACGAATAGTTTCCTAATATATGGTGAAAAATGCCCTGTTTTTACCAATATTTTCCGAAAATATTGTGGAACAAGCGTGGTATCCTGCAAAAAACGGGGATAAAAATGATTGTCAGTACTTTTTGGTATTCAAATGCAGGAAATTTCGATTTCGTTCGTTGTTTTTATCAAGATAACGTAGGTTAATGATAGAAATGCCCGTCTTCACCTACAGTTTCCTAATATGTGCAGAAAAATGCCCGTTTTTACCAATATCTTCCTAGTATATGGTGAAAAGTGTGTGGAATCCTGTAAAAAACAGAGAAAACCATGATTTAAAGTACTTTTTGCTCTTAATGAGTTGGAAAATAAGTTTTATACTAAATATAACTGTTTTTACCAATATTTCCTAGACTATGGTGAAAAGTGCGTGGAATCCTGCAAAAAACAGGGAAAAAAATGATTGTCAGTACTTTTTGGAATTCAAACACATTAATTTTCGATTTGGTTCGGTGGTTTCCTCAAACTAACGTAGGTTTATGATAGAAATGACTGTTTTTTCCAATATTTTCCTAAAATATGGTAAAAAGTCTGTGGATCCCTGTGAAAAAAAAACCATGATTTTCAGTACTTTTTGTTCTTAATCAGCTGGAAATATGGATTTTTATCATTGTTTTCCTCAAAATATAGTAGGTTCTCGATAAAATGGCTGTTTTTACCAATTTTTTCCTAGTAAATGGTGAAAAAAGCGTGGAATCGTGCGGAAAACATCAAAAAACCATGATTTTCTGACCTGTTTGCACTGCAATCGCAGGAAGTAAGGATTTATATCATTGTTTTCCGCAAAATAAGGTAGTTTTCGCTAGAAATGAATGGCTTTGGATGTGGATTGCTGTTTCTCACAAAAAAACGTATGCTTATGCTAAAATTGCCTGTTTTTACCAATATTTTCCTATTATATCGAGAAAAGTGCGTGGAATTCTGCAAAAAACAACGCACAACCATGATTTTTAGTACTTTTTGTTCTTAATCGGCTGGAAATATGGATTTTTATTGTTGTTTTCCTGAAAATATTGTAGATTTACGTTAAAATGCCTGCTTTTACCAATATTTTCCTATATAGAAGACAGCGTGGAATCATGAGGAAACAGAGAATAACCATGATTTTCAGACCAGTTTGCTCGTTAAACACAGGAAATATGGATTTGGATCATTGTTATACGCAAAATAAGGTAGTTTTATGCCATAAATGCCGGATTTTGCCAATATTTTCCTAATACATGGTGTAAAAGGTCTGTTTTGACCAATATTTTCCTAGTATATGGTAAAAAGTGCGTGGGATCCTACAAAAAACAGCGAAAAACCATGATTTTCGTTAGTTTTTGTTCTTAATCAGCTGGAAATATGGATTTGGATCATTGTCTTCCTCAAAATGACGAAGTTTTGTGCTAAATATGCCTGTTTTTACCAATATTTTCCTTGTGTATGGTGAAAAATACGTGGTATCCCGCAAGAAACAGCAAAAACCATGATTTTCTGTACTTTTTGTTCTTAATCTGCTGGACATGTGGACTTCGATCATTGTTTTCGTCAAAATAACTTAGGTCCATGTAAAGATGGATTTTAACATTATTTTCCTACTATATGGTGAAAAGTACGCTGTATCTTGAAAAAAACAATTATAAACCATGATTTTCAGTACTTTTTGTTCTTAATTTGCTGGATATATGGATTTCCATCATTATTATCGTCAAAATAACTTAGGTCTACGATAAAGATGCCTGTTTCTACCAATATTTTCCTAGTATATGGTGAAAAGTGCGTGGTATCCTGCCAAAAACAGCGAAAAACCATGATTTTCAGTACATTTTGTTCTGAACCTGCTGGAAATATTTATTTCGATCATTGTTTTCGTCAAAATAACTTAGGTCTACTCTAAAAATGCCTGTTTTTACCAATATTTTTCTAGTAAGAAGTGCGTTTTATTCTGCAAAAAACTGCGAAAAACCATGATTTCCGGTACTGTTTGTTCTTAATCTGCTGGAAATATTGATTTCGATCTTTGTTTTCGTCTAAATAACTTAGGTCTATGCTAAGAATGCCTGTTTTTACCAATATTTTCCAATTATATGGTGAAAAGTACGTTGTATTCTGAAAAAAACAGCGAAATACCATGATTTTCTGTACTTTTTGTTCTTAATCTGCTGGGCATGTGGATTTCGATCATTGTTTTCGTCACAATAAATTAGGTCTATGCTAAAAATTCCTGGTTCTACCAATATTTTCCAAGAATATGGTGAAAAGTGCGAGGTATCCCGCAAACAACAGCGAATAACCATGATTTTAGGTACTTTTTGTTCCTAATCTGCTGGAAATATGGATTCCTATTATTGTTTTCCTTAAAATAACTCAGGTCTACGCTAAAAATGCCTGTTTTTACCAATATTTTCCTAGTATATAGAGAAAAGAACGTGGAATCATGAGAAAAACAGCGATAAACCATGATTTTCAGTCCTGTTTGCTCGTTAAACGCAGGAAATATGGATTTGGATCATTGTTATACACAAAATAACGTAGTTTTATGCCATAAATGACGGATTTTACCAATATTTTCCTAAGACATGGTGTAAAATGTCTGTTTTCACCAATATTTTTCTAATATATGGTGAAAAGTTCGTGGAATCCTGCAAAAAAAAGAGAAACCATGATTATCTCTACTTTTTGTACTTAATAATGTGGAAATATGCATTTTTATCATTGTTTTCCTCAAAATAATGTAGGTTTATACTAAATATGCCAGTTTTTTCCAAAATTTACCTAGTGTATGGTGAAATGTGAGTGAAACCCTGCAAAAACAGGGAAAAAATTTATTTTCAGTACTTTTGGTATTCAAATGCAGGAAATTTCGATTTGGTTGGTTGTTTTTCTCTTAATAACGTAGGTTTATGATAGGAATGACTGTTTTTGCCAATATTTTCCTAAAATATGGTGAAAGTTCGTGGAATCCTGCAAAAAAAAAGAGAAACCATGATTATCTGTACTTTTTGTAATTAATAAGCTGGAAAAATGCATTCTTATCATTGTTGTCCTCAAAATAATGTAGTTTTATACTAAATATGCCTGTTTTTACCAATATTTACCTTGTATATGTTGAAATGTACGTGTAATCCTGCAATAAACTGGTAATAATTTGATTTTCGTAATTTTTGGTATTGAAAAGAAGGAGATTTCGATTTGGTTCATAGTTTTTACGAATATAAAGTAGGTTTTTGATAGAATAGCTTGTTTTTACCAATATTTTTCTAATATTTGGTGAAAAATGCCTGTTATTACCCATATTTTCCTAGTATATAGTGCAGACTGCGTGGAACCTTACAACAAACGGGGAAAACAGTGATTTAAAGTCCTTTTTGCTCTGAATTGGCTGGAAATTAAGTTTTATACTAAATATGCCTGATTTTTCCAATATTTACCTATTATATGGTTAAATGTGCGTGGAATCCTGTAAAAAACGTGGTATCCATGATTAGAAGTACTTTTTGCTCTTAATGAGCTAGAAATTAAGTTTTATACTAAATATGCCAGTATTTACCAATATTTTCCTAAAATATGGTGAAAAGTGCGTGGAATCCTGCAAAAAATGGGGAAAACCTTGATTTAAAGTATTTTTTGCTCTTAACGAGCTGGAAAATAAGTTTTATACTAAATATGCCAATTTTTTCCAATATTTACCTGGTATATGGTGAAATGTGCGTGGTATCCTGTAAAAAACAGCAAAAACGATGATTTTCAGTACTTTTTGTTCTTATTCAGCTGGAAATATGGATTTCTATCATTGTTTTCCTTAAAATAACTTAGGGCGATGCTAAAAATGCCTGTTTTTACAAATATTTTCCTAGTATATGGTCAAAAGTGCGTGGTACCCTGAAAAAACGTCGAAAAACCATAATTTTCGTTAGTTTTTCTTCTTAATCTGCTGGAAATATGGATTTGGATCATTGTTTTCTTCAAGATGACGAAGTTTTCTGCTAAATATGACTGTTTTTACCAGTATGTTCCTAGTATATGGTGAAAAGTACGTGGTATCCTGCAAAAAACAGCGAAAAACCATGATTTTCGGTAATTTTAGTTCTTACTCTGCGGGAAATATGGATTTCTATCATTGTTTTCCTTAAAATAACTTAGCTCTATGTTAAAAAGGTCTGTTTTTACCAATATTTTCCTAGTATATGATAAAAAGTGCGTCGTACCCTGCAAAAAACCGCTAAAAACAATGATTTTCGTTAGTTTTTGTACTTAATCTACTGAAAATATGGATTTGGATCATTGTTTTCTTCAAAACGACGAAGTTTTTTGCTAAATATGGCTGTTTTTACCAATATTTTCCTAGTATATGGTGACAGCTCGTGTTGTCCTACAAAAAATGCGAAAAACATGATTTTTAGTACTTTTTATTCTTAATAAGCTGGAAGTATGGTTTACGATCATTATCTTCATCAAAATAACTTAGGTCTATGCTAAAAATGCCTGTTTTTGTCAATATTTTGCTAGTATATTGTGAAAAGTGCGTGGTATTCTGAAAAAACAGCGAAAAACCATGATTTCCGGTACTTTTTATTCTTAACCTGCTGGAAATATGGATTTGATTCATTGCTTTCCTCAAAATGACGAAGATCTATGCTAAATACGCCTGTTTTTCCAATATTTTCCAAGTATATGGTTTAAAATATGTTGTATCCTGAAAAAAACCTCGAAAAACCTTGATTTCTGAAACTTTTTCTTCTTCATCTTTTGGACATATGGATTTCGATCACTGTTTTCGTCAAAATAACTTAGGTCTATGTTAAAAATGCATGTTTTTAGCAATATTTCCCAAGTATATGTTGAGAAGTACGTTGTACTTTGAAAAAAATAGTGAAAAACCATGATTTTCAGTACTTTTTGTTCTTATCCTGCTGTAAATATTTATTTCGAACATTGTTTTCGTCAAAATAACTTAAGTCTCATCTAAAAATGCCTATTTTTACCAATACTTTCCTAGTAAAAAGTGCGTTTTATTCTGCAAAAAACCATGAAAAACCATGATTTCAGGTACTGTTTGTTCTTAATCTGCTGGAAATATGGATTTGGATCATTGCTTTCCTCAAAATGACGAAGTTCTATGCTAAATATGCCAGTTTTTACCAATATTTTCCAGTTATGTGGTGAAAAGTACGTTGTATCCTGAAAAAACATCGAAAACCATGATTTTCCGTACATTTTGTTCCCATTCTGCTGGGAAATATGGATTTGGTCATTGTATCCGTCTAAATAACCTAGGTCTATGCTAACAATGCCTGTTTTTACCAATATTTTCCAATTATATGGTGAAAAGTATGTTGTATCCTGAAAAAAACAGCGAATACCATGATTTTCAGTACTTTTTGTTCTTTATCTGCTGGACATGTGGATTTCGATCATTGTTTTCGTCAAAATATAGTAGGTTGACAATAAAATGGCTGTTTTTACCAATTTTTTCCTAGTAAACGGAGAAAAGAGCGTGGAATCGTGCGAAAAACAGGGAAAAACCATGATTTTCTGACCTGTTTGCACTTCAATCGCAGGATATAGGGATTTGGAACATTCTTTTCCGCAAAATAAGGTAGATTTCGCGAGAAATGAATGGCTTTGGATTTGGATTGCATTTTTTCTAAAAAAACGTATGTTTATGCTAGAATTGCCTGTTTTTACCAATATTTTCCTATTATATGGAGAAAAGTCCGTGGAATTCTGCAAAAAACAACGAACAACCATGTTTTTCAGTACTATTTGTTCTTAATCGGCTGGAAATATGGATTTTTATTATTGTTTTCCTGAAAATATTGTCTGTTTACGTTAAAATGCCTGCTTTTACCAATATTTTCCTAGTATATAGAGAAAAGAACGTGGAATCATGAGAAAAACAGCGATAAACCATGATTTTCAGACCTCTCAGCTCGTCAAACGCAGGAAATATGGATTTGGATCATTTTTATACGCAAAATAAGGTAGTATTATGCCATAAATGCCGGATTTTTCAAATATGCTCCTAATACATGGTGTAAAATGTCTGCTTTCACCAATATTTTCCTAAAATATGGTAAAAGTTCGTTGTATCCTGAAAAGAACAGCGAAAAACCATGATTTTCAGTACTTTTTGTTCTTAATTTGTGGGAAATATGGTTTGCGATCATTGTCTTCGTCAAAATAACTTAGGTCTATGCTAAAAGTGCATGTTTTTGCCAAACTTTTTCCAATTATATGGTGAAAAGTGCGTGCTATCCTGCAAATAACAGCGAAAACCCATGATTTTTGGTCATTTTTGTTATTAAAGTGCTGGAAATAACGATTTGGATCATTGTTTTACTCAAAATGACGAAGTTTTACGCTAAAAATTCCTAATTCTACTAATATTTTCCTAGTATATGGTGAAAACTACGTGGTATCCTAGAAAAACCGCGAAAAACCATGATTATCAGCACTTTTTGTTCTTTGTCTGCTGGAAATATGGATTTCGATAATTGTTTTCGTCAAAATAACTTAGGTCTATGCTAAAAATGCCTGTTTCTACCAATATTTTCCTAGTATATAGTGAAAAGTGCGGGTATCCTGCACAAAACAAAGAAAAACCATGATTTTCAGTACTTTTAGTTCTTAATCTGCTGGAAATATGGATTTCGATCATTGTTTTCCACAAAAAGACGAAGTTTTGTGCTAAATATGTCTGTTTTTACAAATATTTTTCTTGTATATGGTGAAAAGTGCGTGGTATCCTGCACAAAACAGCGAATATCCATGATTTTCGGTACTTTTTGTTCGTAATCTACTGGAAATATGGATTTGGATCATTGTGTTCCTCCAAACGACGAAGTTTTATGGTAAATATTCCTGTTTTTATCAATATTTTCAAATTATATGTTGAAAAGTTCTTTGTATCCAGAAGAAAACAGCGAATAACCATGATTTTCGGTACTTTTGGTTCTTAATCTTCTGGAAATATGGATTCGATGATTGTTTTCGTCTAAATAACCTAGGTCTATGCTAACAATGCCTGCTTTTACCAATGTTTCCAATTATATGGTGAAAGGTACGTTGTATCTTGAAAAAAACAGCGAAATACCATGATTTTCAGTACTTTTTGTTCTTAATCTGCTGGAAATGGGGATTTCGATCATTGTTTTCGTCAAAATAACTTAGGTCTATGCTAAAAATGCCATTTCTTACGAATAGTTTCCTAATATATGGTGAAAAATGCCCTGTTTTTACCAATATTTTCCGAAAATATTGTGGAACAAGCGTGGTATCCTGCAAAAAACGGGGATAAAAATGATTGTCAGTACTTTTTGGTATTCAAATGCAGGAAATTTCGATTTCGTTCGTTGTTTTTATCAAGATAACGTAGGTTAATGATAGAAATGCCCGTCTTCACCTACAGTTTCCTAATATGTGCAGAAAAATGCCCGTTTTTACCAATATCTTCCTAGTATATGGTGAAAAGTGTGTGGAATCCTGCAAAAAACAGGAAAACCATGATTTAAAGTACTTTTTGCTCTTAATGAGTTGGAAAATAAGTTTTATACTAAATATAACTGTTTTTACCAATATTTCCTAGACTATGGTGAAAAGTGCGTGGAATCCTGCAAAAAACAGGGAAAAAAATGATTGTCAGTACTTTTTGGAATTCAAACACATTAATTTTCGATTTGGTTCGGTGGTTTCCTCAAACTAACGTAGGTTTATGATAGAAATGACTGTTTTTTCCAATATTTTCCTAAAATATGGTAAAAAGTCTGTGGATCCCTGTGAAAAAAAAACCATGATTTTCAGTACTTTTTGTTCTTAATCAGCTGGAAATATGGATTTTTATCATTGTTTTCCTCAAAATATAGTAGGTTCTCGATAAAATGGCTGTTTTTACCAATTTTTTCCTAGTAAATGGTGAAAAAACCATGATTTTCTGACCTGTTTGCACTGCAATCGCAGGAAGTAAGGATTTATATCATTGTTTTCCGCAAAATAAGGTAGTTTTCGCTAGAAATGAATGGCTTTGGATGTGGATTGCTGTTTCTCACAAAAAAACGTATGCTTATGCTAAAATTGCCTGTTTTTACCAATATTTTCCTATTATATCGAGAAAAGTGCGTGGAATTCTGCAAAAAACAACGCACAACCATGATTTTTAGTACTTTTTGTTCTTAATCGGCTGGAAATATGGATTTTTATTGTTGTTTTCCTGAAAATATTGTAGATTTACGTTAAAATGCCTGCTTTTACCAATATTTTCCTAGTTTATAGAAGACAGCGTGGAATCATGAGGAAACAGAGAATAACCATGATTTTCAGACCAGTTTGCTCGTTAAACACAGGAAATATGGATTTGGATCATTGTTATACGCAAAATAAGGTAGTTTTATGCCATAAATGCCGGATTTTGCCAATATTTTCCTAATACATGGTGTAAAAGGTCTGTTTTGACCAATATTTTCCTAGTATATGGTAAAAAGTGCGTGGGATCCTACAAAAAACAGCGAAAAACCATGATTTTCGTTAGTTTTTGTTCTTAATCAGCTGGAAATATGGATTTGGATCATTGTCTTCCTCAAAATGACGAAGTTTTGTGCTAAATATGCCTGTTTTTACCAATATTTTCCTTGTGTATGGTGAAAAATACGTGGTATCCCGCAAGAAACAGCAAAAACCATGATTTTCTGTACTTTTTGTTCTTAATCTGCTGGACATGTGGACTTCGATCATTGTTTTCGTCAAAATAACTTAGGTCCATGTAAAGATGGATTTTAACATTATTTTCCTACTATATGGTGAAAAGTACGCTGTATCTTGAAAAAAACAATTATAAACCATGATTTTCAGTACTTTTTGTTCTTAATTTGCTGGATATATGGATTTCCATCATTATTATCGTCAAAATAACTTAGGTCTACGATAAAGATGCCTGTTTCTACCAATATTTTCCTAGTATATGGTGAAAAGTGCGTGGTATCCTGCCAAAAACAGCGAAAAACCATGATTTTCAGTACATTTTGTTCTGAACCTGCTGGAAATATTTATTTCGATCATTGTTTTCGTCAAAATAACTTAGGTCTACTCTAAAAATGCCTGTTTTTACCAATATTTTTCTAGTAAGAAGTGCGTTTTATTCTGCAAAAAACTGCGAAAAACCATGATTTCCGGTACTGTTTGTTCTTAATCTGCTGGAAATATTGATTTCGATCTTTGTTTTCGTCTAAATAACTTAGGTCTATGCTAAGAATGCCTGTTTTTACCAATATTTTCCAATTATATGGTGAAAAGTACGTTGTATTCTGAAAAAAACAGCGAAATACCATGATTTTCTGTACTTTTTGTTCTTAATCTGCTGGGCATGTGGATTTCGATCATTGTTTTCGTCACAATAAATTAGGTCTATGCTAAAAATTCCTGGTTCTACCAATATTTTCCAAGAATATGGTGAAAAGTGCGAGGTATCCCGCAAACAACAGCGAAAAACCATGATTTTAGGTACTTTTTGTTCCTAATCTGCTGGAAATATGGATTCCTATTATTGTTTTCCTTAAAATAACTCAGGTCTACGCTAAAAATGCCTGTTTTTACCAATATTTTCCTAGTATATAGAGAAAAGAACGTGGAATCATGAGAAAAACAGAGATAAACCATGATTTTCAGTCCTGTTTGCTCGTTAAACGCAGGAAATATGGATTTGGATCATTGTTATACACAAAATAACGTAGTTTTATGCCATAAATGACGGATTTTACCAATATTTTCCTAAGACATGGTGTAAAATGTCTGTTTTCACCAATATTTTCCTAGTATATGGTGAAAAGAGCGTGGGATCCTGCAAAAAACAGCGAAATACCATGATTTTCAGTACTTTTTGGAATTCAATCGCAGTAAATTTGGAATTAGTTCGGTGGTTTTCTCAAACTAACGTATGTTTATGATAGAAATGCTTGTTTCTACCAATATTTTTCTAACATATGGTGAAAAGTGCGTGGAATCCTGCAAAAAAAAGAAAACCCATGATTATCAGGACTTTTCGTTCTTAATAAGATGGAGATATGCATTATTATCACTGTTTTCCTCAAAATAATGTAGGTTTATACTAAATTTGCCTGTTTTTACCAATATTTACCTTGTATATGGTGAAATGTGCGTGTGTTGATAAAAACTATGAACCAAATCGAAATTTCCTCCGTTTGATTACCAAATATTACGAAAATCAATTTTTTACAAGTTTTTTGCAGGATTCCACGCACAATTCACCATATACAAGATAAATATTGGTAAAAATGGGCATATTTAGTAAAAAAACTGCATTATTTTGAGGAAAATAATGATAAGAATGCATATTTCCATCTTATTAAGTACCAAAAGTACAGATAATCATG
The DNA here is from genome assembly GCA_036365515.1 of Torymus aiolomorphi. Taxonomy (NCBI): domain Eukaryota; kingdom Metazoa; phylum Arthropoda; class Insecta; order Hymenoptera; family Torymidae; genus Torymus; species Torymus aiolomorphi. The sequence goes on from CM070873.1 coordinate 140,035,191, forward strand.
TTTTCTCTTTTTTTGCAGGATTCCACGCACTTTACGCCATATTTTAGGAAAATATTGGTAAAATCAGTCATTTATATTATAAACATACGTTATTTAGAGAAAAACTATGAACCAAATCGAAATTTCCTTCGTTTCAATACCAAAAGTTACGAAAAACAGTTTTTTACCAGATTTTGCAGGATTCCACGCACATTTCACCATATACCAGGAAAATATTGGAAAAAACTGGCATATTTAGTATAAAGCTTAATTTCCAGCTCATTAAGAGAAAAAAGTACTTTAAATCATGGGTTCCCACGTTTTTTACAGGATTCCACTAACATTTCACCATACACTAGGTAAATATTGGTAAAAACAGGCATATTTAGTATAAAACTTATTTTCCAGCTCCCTAAAAGCAAAAAATACTTTAAATCACTGTTTTGCCAGTTTTTTGTAGGGTTCGACGCACTCTGCACTATATACTAGGAAAATATAGGTAATAACAGGCATTTTTCACCATATATTAGAAAAATATTGGTAAAAACAAGCATTTCTATCATAAACCTACTTTATGTTGATAAAAACTATGAACCAAATCGAAATTTCCTTCGTTGCAATACCAAAAATTACGAGAATCAATTTATAACCAGTTTTTTGTAGGATTCCACGCACATTTCACCATATACAAGGTAAATATTGGTAAAAACAGGCATATTTAGTATAAAACTTCATTATTTTGAGGAAAACAATGATAATAATGCATATCTCCATCTTATTAAGAACGAAAAGTACTGATAATCATGGGTTTTCTTTTTTTTGCAGGATTCCACGCACTTTTCACCATATTTTAGGAAAATATTGGTAAGAACAGTCATTACTATCATAAACCTACGTTATTTAGAGAATAACAACGAACGAAATCGAAATTTGCTTCGTTTGAATACCAAAAATTTCGAAAATCAATTTATTACCAGTTTTTTGCAGGATTCCACGCACATTTCACCATATACAAGGTAAATATTGGTAAAAACATGCATAGTTAGTATAAAACTACATTATTTTGAGGAAAACAATGATAAGAATGCAATTTTCCAGCTTATTAATTACAAAAAGTACAGATAATCATGGTTTCTCTTTTTTTTTGCAGGATTCCACGAACTTTTCACCATATTTTAGGAAAATATTGGTAAAAACAATCATTTCTATCATAAAACTACATAATTTAGAGAAAAACAACCATCCAAATCAAAATTTCCTTCGTTTGAATACCAAAGTACTGAAAATAATTTTTTTCCCTGTTAGCTGCAGGATTCCACGCACATTTCACCATATACCAGGTAAATATTGGAAAATTTGGCATATTTAGTATAAAACTTATTTTCCAGCTCGTTAAGAGCAAAAAATACTTTAAATCAAGGTTTTCCCCATTTTTTGCAGGATTCCACGCACTTTTCACCATATTTTAGGAAAATATTGGTAAATACTGGCATATTTAGTATAAAACTTAATTTCTAGCTCATTAAGAGCAAAAAGTACTTCTAATCATGGATACCACGTTTTTTACAGGATTCCACGCACATTTAACCATATAATAGGTAAATATTGGAAAAATCAGGCATATTTAGTATAAAACTTAATTTCCAGCCAATTCAGAGCAAAAAGGACTTTAAATCACTGTTTTCCCCGTTTGTTGTAGGGTTCCACGCAGTCTGCACTATATACTAGGAAAATATGGGTAATAACAGGCATTTTTCACCAAATATTAGAAAAATATTGGTAAAAACAAGCTATTCTATCAAAAACCTACTTTATATTCGTAAAAACTATGAACCAAATCGAAATCTCCTTCTTTTCAATACCAAAAATTACGAAAATCAAATTATTACCAGTTTATTGCAGGATTACACGTACATTTCACCATATACAAGGTAAATATTGGTAAAAACAGGCATATTTAGTATAAAACTACATTATTTTGAGGACAGCAATGATAAGAATGCATTTTTCCAGCTTATTAATTACAAAAAGTACAGATAATCATGGTTTCTCTTTTTTTTTGCAGGATTCCACGAACTTTCACCATATTTTAGGAAAATATTGGCAAAAACAGTCATTCCTATCATAAACCTACGTTATTAAGAGAAAAACAACCAACCAAATCGAAATTTCCTGCATTTGAATACCAAAAGTACTGAAAATAAATTTTTTCCCTGTTTTTGCAGGGTTTCACTCACATTTCACCATACACTAGGTAAATTTTGGAAAAAACTGGCATATTTAGTATAAACCTACATTATTTTGAGGAAAACAATGATAAAAATGCATATTTCCACATTATTAAGTACAAAAAGTAGAGATAATCATGGTTTCTCTTTTTTTTGCAGGATTCCACGAACTTTTCACCATATATTAGAAAAATATTGGTAAAAACAAGCATTTCTATCATAAACCTACTTAATTTTGATAAAAACTATGAACCAAATCGAAATTTCCTTTGTTTGATTACCAAATATTACGAAAATCAATTTTTTACAAGTTTTTTGCAGGATTCCACGCACAATTCACCATATACAAGATAAATATTGGTAAAAACAGGCATATTTAGTAAAAAAAACTGCATTATTTTGAGGAAAATAATGATAAGAATGGATATTTCCATCTTATTAAGTACTAAAAGTACAGATAATCATGTTTTCTCTTTTTTTGCAGGATTCCACGCACTTTACGCCATATTTTACGAAAATATTGGTAAAATCAATCATTTATATTATAAACCTACGTTATTTAGAGAAAAACTATGAACCAAATCGAAATTTCCTTCGTTTCAATAACAAAAGTTACGAAAATCAATTTTTTACCAGATTTTTCAGGATTCCACGCACATTTCACCATATACCAGGTAAATATTGGGAAAAACTGGCATATTTAGTATAAAACTTAATTTCCAGCTCATTAAGAGCAAAAAGTACTTTAAATCATGGGTTCCCACGTTTTTTACAGGATTCCACTAACATTTCACCATACACTAGGTAAATATTGGTAAAAACAGGCATAGTTAGTATAAAACTTCATTATTTTGAGGAAAACAATGATAATAATGCATATCTCCATCTTATTAAGAACGAAAAGTCCTGATAACCATGGGTTTTCTTTTTTTTGCAGGATTCCACGCACTTTTCACCATATTTTAGGAAAATATTGGTAAGAACAGTCATTACTATCATAAACCTACGTTATTTAGAGAATAACAACGAACGAAATCGAAATTTGCTTCGTTTGAATACCAAAAATTTCGAAAATCAATTTATTACAAGTTTTTTGCAGGATTCCACGCACATTTCACCATATACAAGGTAAATATTGGTAAAAACATGCATAGTTAGTATAAAACTACATTATTTTGAGGAAAACAATGATAAGAATGCAATTTTCCAGCTTATTAATTACAAAAAGTACAGATAATCATGGTTTCTCTTTTTTTTTGCAGGATTCCATGAACTTTTCACCATATTTTAGGAAAATATTGGTAAAAACAATCATTTCTATCATAAAACTACATAATTTAGAGAAAAACAACCATCCAAATCAAAATTTCCTTCGTTTGAATACCAAAGTACTGAAAATAATTTTTTTCCCTGTTAGCTGCAGGATTCCACGCACATTTCACCATATACCAGGTAAATATTGGAAAAAATTGGCATATTTAGTATAAAACTTATTTTCCAGCTCGTTAAGAGCAAAAAATACTTTATATCAAGGTTTTCCCCATTTTTTGCAGGATTCCACGCACTTTTCACCATATTTTAGGAAAATATTGGTAAATACTGGCATATTTAGTATAAAACTTAATTTCTAGCTCATTAAGAGCAAAAAGTACTTTTAATCATGGATACCACGTTTTTTACAGGATTCCACGCACATTTAACCATATAATAGGTAAATATTGGAAAAATCAGGCATATTTAGTATAAAACTTAATTTCCAGCCAATTCAGAGCAAAAAGGACTTTAAATCACTGTTTTCCCCGTTTGTTGTAGGGTTCCACGCAGTCTTCACTATATACTAGGAAAATATGGGTAATAACAGGCATTTTTCACCAAATATTAGAAAAATATTGGTAAAAACAAGCTATTCTATCAAAAACCTACTTTATATTCGTAAAAACTATGAACCAAATCGAAATCTCCTTCTTTTCAATACCAAAAATTACGAAAATCAAATTATTACCAGTTTATTGCAGGATTACACGTACATTTCACCATATACAAGGTAAATATTGGTAAAAACAGGCATATTTAGTATAAAACTACATTATTTTGAGGACAACAATGATAAGAATGCATTTTTCCAGCTTATTAATTACAAAAAGTACAGATAATCATGGTTTCTCTTTTTTTTTGCAGGATTCCACGAACTTTCACCATATTTTAGGAAAATATTGGCAAAAACAGTCATTACTATCATACACCTACGTTATTAAGAGAAAAAGAACCAACCAAATCGAAATTTCCTGCATTTGAATACCAAAAGTACTGAAAATAAATTTTTGCCCTGTTTTTGCAGGGTTTCACTCACATTTCACCATACACTAGGTAAATTTTGGAAAAAACTGGCATATTTAGTATAAACCTACATTATTTTGAGGAAAACAATGATAAAAATGCATATTTCCACATTATTAAGTACAAAAAGTAGAGATAATCATGGTTTCTCTTTTTTTTGCAGGATTCCACGAACTTTTCACCATATATTAGAAAAATATTGGTAAAAACAAGCATTTCTATCATAAACCTACTTAATTTTGATAAAAACTATGAACCAAATCGAAATTTCCTTTGTTTCATTACCAAATATTACGAAAATCAATTTTTTACAAGTTTTTTGCAGGATTCCACGCACAATTCACCATATACAAGATAAATATTGGTAAAAACAGGCATATTTAGTAAAAAAAACTGCATTATTTTGAGGAAAATAATGATAAGAATGGATATTTCCATCTTATTAAGTACTAAAAGTACAGATAATCATGTTTTCTCTTTTTTTGCAGGATTCCACGCACTTTACGCCATATTTTACGAAAATATTGGTAAAATCAATCATTTATATTATAAACCTACGTTATTTAGAGAAAAACTATGAACCAAATCGAAATTTCCTTCGTTTCAATAACAAAAGTTACGAAAATCAATTTTTTACCAGATTTTTCAGGATTCCACGCACATTTCACCATATACCAGGTAAATATTGGGAAAAACTGGCATATTTAGTATAAAACTTAATTTCCAGCTCATTAAGAGCAAAAAGTACTTTAAATCATGGGTTCCCACGTTTTTTACAGGATTCCACTAACATTTCACCATACACTAGGTAAATATTGGTAAAAACAGGCATATTTAGTATAAAACTTATTTTCCAGCTCCCTAAAAGCAAAAAATACTTTAAATCACTATTTTGACCGTTTTTTGTAGGGTTCGACGCACTCTCCACTATCTACTAGGAAAATATAGGTAATAACAGGCATTTTTCACCATATATTAGAAAAATATTGGTAAAAACAAGCATTTCTATCATAAACCTACTTTATGTTGATAAAAACTATGAACCAAATCGAAATTTCCTTCGTTTCAATACCAAGAATTACGAGAATCGATTTATTACCAGTTTTTTGTAGGATTCCACGCACATTTCACCATATACAAGGTAAGTATTGGTAAAAACAGGTAGATTTAGTATAAAACTACATTATTTTGAGGAAAACAATGATAAGAATGCATATTTCCATCTTATTAAGTACGAAAAGTACAGATAATCATGGTATCTCTTTTTTGCAGGATTCCACGCATTTTACGCCATTCTTTAGGGAAATATTGGTAAAAACAATCATTTCTATCATAAACCTACGTTATTTAGAGCCAAACAACGAACCAAATCGAAATTTCCTTCGTTAGAATACCAAAAATAACGAAAATGAATTTATTGCCAGTTTTTTGCAGGATTCCACGTATATTTCACCATATTCAAGATAAATATTGGAAAAAACTGGCATATTTAGCACACTTAATTTCCAGCTCATTAAGAGCAAAGTACTTTAAATCGTGGTTTTCCACGTTTGTTTACAGGACTCCACGCACATTTCACAATATTTTAGGAAAATGTACGTAAAAACTGGCATATTTAGTATAAAACTACATTATTTTGAGGAAAACAGTGATAAGAATGCATATTTCCATCTTGTTAAGTACAAAAAGTACAGATAATCATGGTTTTTCTTGTTTTGCAGGATTCCACGCACTTTTCACCATGTTTTAGGAAAATATCGGTAAAAACAGGCATACTTAGTATAAAACTACATTATTTTGAGAACAACAATGATAAGAATGCATTTTTCCAGCTTATAAATTACAAAAAGTACAGATAATCATGGTTTCTCTTTTTTTGCAGGATTCCACGAACTTTTCACCATATTTTAGGAAAATATTGGTAAGAACAGTCATTTCTATCATTAACCTACGTAATTTAGAGATAAACAACGAACCAAATCAACATTTCCAGCTTTTGAATACGAAAAGTACTGCAAATAATTTTTTTCCCTGTTTTCTGCGGGATTCCACGCACATTTCACCATATACTAGGTATATATTGGAAAAAACTTGCATATTAAGTATAAAACTACATTATTTTGAGGAAAACAATGATAAGAATGCATATTTCCACCTTATTAAGTACAAAAAGTACAGATAATCATGGTTTCTCTTTTTTTTCAGGATTCCACGCACTTTTCGCCATATTTAAGGGAAATATTGGTAAAAAGAGGCGTATTTAATATAAAACATATTTTCCAGCTCATTAAGAGCAAAAAATACTTTAAATCAAGGTGTTCCCCGTTATTTGCAGAATTCTACACACTCTGCATTATATATTAGGAATATATAGGTAATAACAGGCTATTTTCACCATATGTTAGAAAAATATTGGTAAAAACAAGCATTACTATCATAAACCTACTATATTTTGATAAAAACTATGAACCAAATCGAAATTTCCTTCGTTTCAATACCAAAAATTACGAAAATCAATTTTTTACCAGATTTTGCAGGAATCCACGCACATTTCACCATATACAAGATAACTTTTGGTAAAAACAGGCATATTTAGTATAAAACTACATTATTTTGAGGAAAAGAAAGATAAGCATGCATATTTCCACCTTATTGAGTACAAAAATTACAGATAATCATGGTTTCCCTTTTTCTGCAGCTTTCCATGCACTTTACGTCATATTTTAGGAAAATATTGGTAAAAACAATCATTTCTATTATAAACCTATGTTATTTAGAGCAAAACAACGAACCAAATCGAAATTTCCTTCGTTTGAATACCAAAAATAACGGAAATCAATTTATTACCAGTTTTTTGCAGGATTCCACGAACATTTCACCATATACTAGGTAAATATTTGTAAAAACAGGCATATGTAGTATAAAACTGCATTATTTTGAGGAACGCAATGATAAGAATGCATATATCCATCTTTTTCAGTACAAAAAGTACAGATAATCGTGGTTTCTCTTTTTTTGGTAGGATTCCATGAACTTTTCACCATATGTTAGAAAAATATATTAGTATAAAATTATAAAATCTATTAGTATAAAACTACATTATTTTGCGGAAAACAATGATAAGAATGCATATTTCCATCTTATTAAGTACAAAAAGTACAGATAATCATGGTTTCTCTTTTTTTTTTTACAGGATTCCCCTCATTTTACGCCATTCTTTAGGAAAATATTGGTAAAAACAATCATTTCTATCATAAACCTACGTTATTTAGAGCAAAAGAAAGAACCAAATCGAAATTTCCTTCGTTTGAATACCAAAAATAACGAAAAATAATTTATTATCAGTTTTTTTGCAGGATTCCGCGTACATTTCACCATATACTAGGAAAATAATGGAAAAAACTGGCATACTTAGTATAACACTTAATTTCCAGCTCATTAAGAGCAAAAAGTACTTTAAATCATGGTTTTCCACGTTTTTTACAGGATTCCACCCACATTTCACCATATACTAGATAAATATTGGTAAAAACAGTCATATTTAGTATCTAACTTATTTTCCAGCTCCTTAAGAGCAAAAAATAATTTAAATCATGGCTTTCCCAGTTTATTGTAGGGTTCCACGCACTCTGCACTATATACTAGGAAAGTATAGGTAATAACAGGCATTTTTCACCATATAAAAGGTAAATATTGGTAAAAACAGGCTTATTTAGTATAAAACTGCAATTTTTTTGAGGAAAACAATGATAATAATGCATATTTCCATCTTATTACGAACAAAAGGTTCAAATAATCATGGTTTTTCCTTTTTTTTGCAGGATTCCACGCACTATTCACCATATTTTACAAAAATATTGGTAAAAACAGGCATATTTAGTATAAAACTTAATTTCCAGCTCATTAAGAGCAAAAAGTACTTTTAATCATGGTTTTCCACATTTTTTTACAGGATTCCATGCACATTTCACCATATACCAGGTAAATATTGTTAAAAACAGGCATATTTAGTATAAAACTGCATTATTTTGAGGAAAACAATGATAAGAATGCATATATCCATCTTATTAGGTACAAAAAGTACAGATAATCATGGTTTCTCTTTTTTTTGCAGGATTCCACGAACTTTTCACCATATTTTAGGAAAATAGTGGTAAAAACAGTCATTTCTATCATAAACCTACGCTATTTAGAGAGAAACGACGAACCTAATCAAAATATCCTGCGTTTGAATACCAAAAGTACAGAAAATAATTTTTTTCACTGTTTTTTGCAGGATTCCACGCACATTTCACCATATACTAGGTAAATATTGGAAGAAAACTGGCATATTTAGTATAAAACTACATTATTTTGAGGAAAACAATGATTAAAATGCATATTTCCACCTTATTAAGTACAAAAAGTACAGATAATCATGTTTTCTCTTTTTTTCCAGCATTCCCCGCACTTTTCGCCATATTTCAAGAAAATATTGGTAAAACCAGACATATTTACTATAAAACTTATTTTCCAGCTCATTAAGAGCAAAAAGTACGTTAAATGATAGTTTTCCATGTTTTTTACAGGATTCCACCCACATTTCACCATATACTAGATAACTATTGGTAAAAACAGGCATATTTAGTATAACACTACATTATTTTGAGGAAAACAATGATAAGAATGCATATTTCCATCTTATTATATACAAAAAGTACAGATAATCATGGGTTCTCTTTCTTTTGCAGGATTCCACGAACTTTTCATCGTATTTTAGGAAAATATTGGTAAAAATTAGCATATTTAGTATAAAACTTATTTTTCCAGCTCATTAACAGCAAAAAGTACTTTTAATCATGGTTTTCCACATTTTTTTACAGGATGCCACGCACACTTCACCATATACTATGTAAATATTATTAAAAACCGGCATATTTAGTACAAAACTACATTATTTTGAGGAAAACAATGATAAGAATGCATATTTCCATCTTATTAAGTACAAGAAGTACAGATAATCATGGTTCCTCTTTTTTTTGCAGGATTCGACGAACTTTTCACCATATGTTAGAAAAATATTGGTAAAAATAAGCATTTCTATCATAAACCTACTATATTTGGTAAAAACTATGAACCAAATCGAAATTGCCGTCGATTCAATACCAAAATTACGAAAATCAATTTTTTACCAGATTTTGCAGGATTCCACGGACATTTCACCATATACTAGGTAAATATTATTAAAAACAGGCATATTTAGTATAAAAGTACATTATTTTGAGGAAAACAATGATATGAATGCATATTTCCATCTTATTAAGTACAAAAAGCATAGATAATCATGTTTTCTCTTTTTTTTGCAGGATTCCACGAACTTTTCACCATATTTTAGGAAAATATTGGTAAAAACAGTCATTTCTATCATAAACCTACGTTATTTAGACATAAACAACGAACCAAATCAAAATTCCCTGCGATTGAATACCAAAAGAACTGAAAATAATTTTTTTCCCTGTTTTCTGCGGGATTCCACGCACATTTCACCATATAATAGGTAAATATTGGAAAAAACTGGCATATTTAGTATAGAACTTAATTTCCAGCTCATTAAGAGCAAAAAGTGCTTTAAGTCGTGGTTTTCCACGTTTTTTACAGGAATCCACCCACATTTCACCATATACAAGGTAAATATTGGTTAAAGCAGGCATATTTAGTATAAAACTTATTTTCCAGCTCCTTAAGAGCAAAAAATACTTTAAATCATGGTTTTCCCCGTTTTTTGTAGGGTTCGACGCACTCTGCACTATATACTAGGAAAATATAGGTAATAACAGGCATTTTTTAACATATATAAGAAAAATATTGGTAAAAACAAGTATTTCTATCAGAAACCTACTCTATATTGATAAAAACTATGAACCAAATCGAAATTTCCTTCGTTTCAATACCAAAAATTACGAAAATCAAATTATTACCAGTTTTTTGCAGGATTCCACTAACATTTCACCAGGTACTAGATAAATATTGATAAAAACAGGCATATTGAGTATAAAACTTATTTCCCAGCTCCTTAAGAGCAAGAAATATTTTAAATCATGGTTTTCCCCGTTTTTTGTAGGGTGCCACGCACTCTGCACTATATATTCGGAAAATATAGGTAATAACAGTCATTTTTCACCATATATTAGAAAAATATTGGTAAAAACAAGCATTTCTATCATAAACCTACTTTATATTGATAAAAACTATGAACCAAACCGAAATTTCCTTCGTTTCAGTACCAACAATTAAGAAAATCAAATTATCACCAGTTTTTTGCTGGATTCCACGTACATTTCACCATATACAAGGTAAAGATTGGTAAAAACAGGCATATTTAGTATAAAACTACATTATTTTGAGGGATTTCACACACTTTTCACCATAAATTGGGAAAATATTGGTAAAAATAGGCATTTCTAGCATAAACCTACGTTATTTTGAGAAAAAGAATGACACCAATCTAAATTTCCGGCGTTTGAATACCAACAAGTGCTTTAAATCATGGTTTTCCCTGTTTGCTGCAGGATTACACACACTTTTCACGGTATACTAGGAAAATATTGATAGAACAATGTATCTTATTGTGAACCCACGACATATAGAGGATACCAATTATTAAAGTCCATATTTCCAACTCAAGATGAGAGAAAGTACTTTAAATTACGGTTTTCCCTGTTTATTGCAGGATTCCACACACTTTTCAGCATATACTAGGAAAAGATTGGTAAAGCAGGCATTTCTAACATAAACCTACGTTATTTTGTGAAAAAGAACGAAACAAATCTAAATTTCCCGCTTTGAATACCAATAAGTACTTTAAATTGTGGTATTCCCTGTTTATTGCAGGATTCCACGCACATTTCACCATATACAAGGTAAATATTGGTAAAAACAGGCATATTTGGTATAAAACTTCATTATTTTGAGGAAAACAATGATAAGAATGCATATCTCCATCTTATTAAGAACGAAAAGTCCTGATAATCATGGGTTTTCTTTTTTTTGCAGGATTCCACGCACTTTTCACCATATTTTAGGAAAATATTGGTAAGAGCAGTCATTACTATCATAAACCTACGTTATTTAGAGAATAACAACGAACGAAATCGAAATTTCCTTCGTTTGAATACCAAAAATTTCGAAAATCAATTTATTACCAGTTTTTTGCAGGATTCCACGCACATTTCACCATATACAAGGTAAACATTGGTAAAAACATGCATAGTTAGTATAAAACTACATTATATTGAGGAAAATAATGATAAGAATGCATATTTCAACCTTATTAAGTACAAAAAGTACAGATAATCATGGTTTCTCTTTCTTTTTGCAGGATTCCACGAACATTTCACAATATTTTAGGAAAATATTGATAAAAATTAGCATATTTAGTATAAAACTTAATTTCCAGCTCATTAAGAGCAAAAAGTACTTTTAATCATGGTTTTCCACATTTTTTTACAGGATTCCACGCACATTTCACCATATACTATGTAAATATTATTAAAAACAGGCATATTTAGTATAAAACTACATTATTTTAAGGAAAACAATGATAAGAATGCATATTTCCATCTTATTAAATACAAAAAGTACAGATAATGATGGTTTCTCTCCTTTTTTACAGGATTCCCCGCATTTTACGCCATTCTTTAGGAAAATATTGGTAAAAACAATCATTTCTATCATAAACCTACGTTATTTAGAGCAAAGAACGAGCCAAATCGAAATTTCCTTCGTTTGAATACCAAAAATAACGGAAATCAATTTATTACCAGTTTTTTGCAGGATTCCACGAACATTTCACCATATACTAGGTAAATATTTGTAGAAACAGGCATATGTAGTATAAAACTGCATTATTTTGAGGAAAGCAATGATAAGAATGCATATATCCATCTTATTCAGTACAAAAAGTACAGATAATCATGGTTTCTCTTTTTTTTGCAGGATTCCATGAAATTTTCACCATACGTTAGAAAAATATATTAGTATAAAACTATAAAATCTATTAGTATAAAACTACATTATTTTGCGGAAAACAATGATAAGAATGCATATTTCCATCTTATTAAGTACAAAAAGTACAGATAATCATGGTTTCTCTTTTTTTTTTACAGGACTCCCCGCATTTTACGCCATTCTTTCGGAAAATATTGGTAAAAACAATCATTTCTATCATAAACCTACGTTATTTAGAGCAAAAGAACGAACCAAATCGAAATTTCCTTCGTTTGAATACCAAAAATAACGAAAATCAATTTATTACCAGTTTTTTTGAAGGATTCCGCGTACATTTCACCATATACTAGGTAAATAATGGAAAAAACTGGCATATTTAGTACAACACTTAATTTCCAGCTCATTAAGAGCAAAAAGTACTTTAAATCATGGTTTTCCACGTTTTTTACAGGATTCCACCCACATTTCACCATATACTAGATAAATATTGGTAAAAACAGTCATATTTAGTATCTAACTTATTTTCCAGCTCCTTAAGAGCAAAAAATAATTTAAATCATGGCTTTCCCAGTTTATTGTAGGGTTCCACGCACTCTGCACTATATACTAGGAAAGTATAGGTAATAACAGGCATTTTTCACCATATATTAGAAAAATATTGGTAAAAACAAGCATTTCTATTATAACCGTACGTTATATTGATAAAACTATGAAACAAATAGCAATTTCCTTAGTTTGAATACCAAAAATAACGAAAATCAATTTATTACCAGTTTTTTGCAGGATTCCACGTACATTTCACCATATACAAGGTAAATATTGGGAAAATCAGGCTTATATAGTATAAAACTGCATTTTTTTGAGGAAAACAATGATAATAATGCATATTTCCATCTTATTACGAAAAAAAGGTTCAAATAATCATGGTTTTTCCTTTTTTTTGCAGGATTCCACGCACTATTCACCATATTTTACAAAAGTATTGGTAAAAACAGGCATATTTAGTATAAAACTTAATTTCCAGCTCATTAAGAGCAAAAAGTACTTTTAATCATGGTTTTCCACATTTTTTTACAGGATTCCACGCACATTTCACCACATACCAGGTAAATATTGTTAAAAACAGGCATTTGTAGTATAAAACTGCATTATTTTGAGGAAAACAATGATAAGAATGCATATATCCATCTTATTAGGTACAAAAAGTACAGATAATCATGGTTTCTCTTTTTTTTGCAGGATTCCACGAACTTTTCACCATATTTTAGGAAAATAGTGGTAAAAGCAGTCATTACTACCATAAACCTACGTTATTTAGAGAGAAACGACGAACCAAATCAAAATATCCTGCGTTTGAATACCAAAAGTACAGAAAATAATTTTTTTCACTGTTTTCTGCAGGATTCCACGCACATTTCACCATATACTAGGTAAATATTGGAAAAAAACTGGCATATTTAGTATAAAACTACATTATTTTGAGGAAAACAATGATAAAAATGCATATTTCCACCTTATTAAGTACAAAAAGGACAGATAATCATGTTTTCTCTTTTTTTCCAGCATTCCGCGCATTTTTCGCCATATTTTAAGAAAATATTGGTAAAAACAGACATATTTAGTATAAAACTTATTTTCCAACTCATTAAGAGCAAAAAGTACGTTAAATGATAGTTTTCCATGTTTTTTACAGGATTCCACCCACATTTCACCATATACTAGATAACTATTGGTAAAAACAGGCATATTTAGTATACCACTACATTATTTTGAGGAAAACAATGATAAGAATGCATATTTCCACCTTATTAAGTACAAAAAGTACAGATAATCATGTTTTCTCTTTTTTTCCAGCATTCCACGCACTTTTCGCCATATATTAGAAAAATATTGGTAAAAACAAGCATTTCTATCATAAACCTTCTCTATATTGATAAAAACTATGAACCAAATCGAAATTTCCTTCGTTTCAATACCAAAAATTACGAAAATCAAATTATTACCAGTTTTTTGCAGGATTCCACTAACATTTCACCTGATACTAGATAAATATTAGTAAAAACAGGCATATTTAGTATAAAACTACATTATTTTCCAGCTCCTTAAGAGCAAGAAATATTTTAAATCATGGTTTTCCCCGTTTTTTGTAGGGTGCCACGCACTCTGCACTATATATTCGGAAAATATAGGTAATAACAGTCATTATTCACCATATATTAGAAAAATATTGGTAAAAACAAGCATTTCTTTCATAAACCTACTTTATATTGATAAAGACTATGAACAAAACCGAAATTTCCTTCGTTTCAATACCAACAATTAAGAAAATCAAATTATCACCAGTTTTTTACAGGATTCCACGTACATTTCACCATATACAAGATAAAGATTGGTAAAAACAGGCATATTTAGTATAAAACTACATTATTTTGAGGGATTTCACACACTTTTCACCATATATTGGGAAAATATTGGTAAAAATAGGCATTTCTAGCATAAACCTACGTTATTTTGAGAAAAAGAACGAAACAAATCTAAATTTCCGGCGTTTGAATACCAGTAAGTGCTTTAAATCATGGTTTTCCTGTTTGCTACAGGATTCCACACACTTTTCAACATACACTAGAAAAATATTGGGAAAGCAATGTATTTTATCGTGAACCCACGATATTTAGAGGATACCAATTATATAAGTCCATTATTTCCTACTCAAGAAGAGAAAAAGTACTTTGAATTATGGTTTTCTCTGTTTATTGCAGGCTTCCACGCAATTTTCACCATATATTAGGATAATATTGGTAAAAACAGGCATTTCTAGCATAAACCTACGTTATTTTGAGAAAACGATCGAAACAAATCTAAATTTCCGGCGTTTGAATACCAGTGAGTGCTTTAAATCATGGTTTTCCCAGTTTGTTACAGGATTCCACACACTTTTCACCATATATTAGGAAAATATTGGTAAAAACAGGCATTTCTAGCATAAACCTACGTTATTTTGAGAAAAAGAATGACGCCAATCTAAATTTCCGGCGTTTGAATACCAACAAGTGCTTTAAATCATGGTTTTCCCTGTTTGTTGCAGGATTACACACACTTTTCACGGTACACTAGGAAAATATTGATAGAACAATGTATCTTATCGTGAACCCACGACATATAGAGGATACCAATTATTAAAGTCCATATTTCCAACTCAAGATGAGAAAAAGTACTTTAAATTATGGTTTTCCCTGTTTCTTGCAGGACTCCACACATTTTTCAGCATATACTAGGAAAATATTGGTAAAGCAGGCATTTCTAGCATAAACCTACGTTATTTTGTGAAAAAGAACGAAACAAATCTAAATTTCCCGCTTTGAATACCAATAAGTACTTCAAATGGTGGCATTCCCTGTTTATTGCAGGATTCCACGCACTTTTAACCATATACTAGGAAAATATTGGTAAAAACAGGCATTTCTAGCATAAGCATACGTTATTTTGAGAAAAAGAACGAAACGAATCTAAATTTCCTGCGGTTGAAAGCCAATAGGTGCTTTAAATCATGGTTTTCCCTGTTTGTTGCAGGATTGCACACAATTTTCGCCTTATATTAGGAAAATATTGGTAAAAACAGGCATTTCCAGCATAAACCTACGTTATTTTGAGAAAAAGAACGAATAAATCTATATTTCCGGCGGTTGAAGACCAGTGAGTGCTTTAAATCATGGTTTTCCCTTTTTGTTGCAGGATTTCACACACTTTTCACCATATATTAGGAAAATATTTGTAAAAACAGGCATTTCTAGCATAAACCTACGTCATTTTGAGAAAAAGAACGAAACAAATCTAAATTTCCTACGGTTGAATGCCAATAGGTGATTTAAATCATGGTTTTTCCTGTTTGTGGCAGGATTCCACACAATTTTCGCCTTATATTAGAAAAATATTGGTAAAAACAGGCATTTCCAGCATAAACCTACGTTATTTTGAGAAAAAGAACGAAACAGATCTATATTTCCGGCGTTTGAAGACCAGTGAGTGGTCCAAATCATGGTTTTCCCTGTTTGTTACAGGATTCCACACACGTTTCAACATACACTAGAAAATATTGGTAAAGCGTTGTATGTTATCGTGAACCGAAGATATTTAGGGGATACCAATTATAAAAGTCCATTATTTCCAACTCAAAAAGAGAAAAAGTACTTTGAATTATGGTTTTCCCTGTTTATTGCAGGATTCCACGCTCTTTTCACCGTATATTAGGATAATATTGGTAAAAACAGTCATTCCTATCATAAATCTACGTTATTAAGAGAAAAACGACCAACCAAATAGAAATTTCCTGCGTTAGAATACGAATAGTACTGAAAATAAATTTTTTCCCTGTTTTTGCAGGGTTCCACTCACATTTCACCATATAATAGGTAAATATTGGAAAAAACTGGCATATTTAGTATAAACCTACATTATTTTGAGGAAAACAATGATAAGAATGCATATTTCCACATTATTAAGTACAAAAAGTACCGATAATCATGGTTTCTCTTTTTTACCAGGATTCCACTCACTTTTCGCCATATTTTGGGAAAATATTGGTAAAAACAGGCATATTTAGTATAAAACTTGTTTTCCAGCTCATTAAGAGCAAAAAATACTGTAAATCAAGGTTTTCCCCGTTTTTTTGCAGAATTCTACGCACTCTGCACTATATACTATGAAAATATACGTTATAGCAGGCATTTTTCACCATATGTTAGAAAAATATTGGCAAAAGCAAGCATTTCTATCATAAACCTACTCTATATTGATCAAAACTATGAACCAAATCGAAATTTCCTTCGTTTCAATACCAACAATTAAGAAAATCAAATTATTACCAGTTTTTTGCAGGATTCCACGTACAATACACCATATACAAGGTAAATATTGGTAAATACATGCATATTTAGTATAAAACTGCATTTTTTTGAGGAAAACAATGATAATAATGCATATTTCCATCTTATTACCAACAAACGTTCCAAATAATCATGGTTTTTCCTTTTCTTGCAGGATTCCACGCACTATTCACCATATTTTACAAAAATATTGGTAAATCTGGCTTATTTAGTATAACACTTAATTTCCAGCTCATTAAGAGCAAAAAGTACTTTAAATCATGGTTTTCCACGTTTTTTACAGGTTCCCCCCACATTTCACCATATACTAGATAAATATTGGTAAAACAATGTATTTTATCGTGAACCCACGATATTTAGAGGATACCAATTATAAAAGTCCATATTTCCAACTCATGCTGAGGAATAGTACTTAAAATGATGGTTTTCCCTGTTTATTGCAGGATTCCGCGCACTGATCACCATATACTAGGAAAATATTGTTAAAAACAGGCATTTCTCACCATATATTAGGAAAATATTGATAAATAATGTATCTTATCGTGAACCCACGACATTTAGGGGATACCAATTATAAAAGTCCATATTTCCAACTCACGAAGAGAAAAAGTACTTTGAATTATGGTTTTCCTGTTTATAGCAGGATTCCACACACTGTTCAGCATATACTAGGAAAATATTGGTAAAGCAGACATCTCTGGCATGAACCAACGTAATTTTGAGAAAAAGAACGAAATAAATCTAAATTTCAGGCATTTGAATGCCAATAAGTGCTTTAAATCATGGTTTTCCCTGTTTGTTGCAGGATTCCACAAACTTTTCACCATATATTTGGAAAATATTGGTAAAAACAGAAATTTCTAGCATAAACCTACGTTATTTTGAGAAAAAGAGAGACACAAATCTAAATTTCCGGCGTTTGAATGCCAATCAGTTCTTTAAATCATGGTTTTCCCTGTTTGATGCAGGATTTCACACACTTTTCACCTTATATTAGGAAAATATTGGTAAAAACAGACATTTCTAGCATAAAGCTACGTTCTTTTGAGAAAAAGAGCGACACAAATCTAAATTTCCGCCGTTTGAATAGTAATAAGTGCTTTAAATAATGGTATTCCCTGTTTGTTGCAGGATTCCACACACTTTTCACCATATACTAGAAAAATATTGGTAAACCAATGTATTTTATTATGAACCCACGATAATTAGCGGATTCCAAATATAAAAGTCCATATTTCGAATTCAAGAAGAGAAAAAGTACTTTAAATAATGGTTTTCACTGTTTATTGCAGGATTCCACGAACTTTTCACCATATACTAGGAAAATATTGGTAAAACAAAGTATTTTATTGTGAACCCAAGATATTTAGACGATACCAAATATTAAAGTCCATATTTCCAATTCAAGAAGACAAAAAGTACCTTAAATTATGGCTTTCCCTGTTTATTGCAGAATTCCACGCAGTTTTCACCATATTCTAGGAAAATATTGGTAGAAACAGGCATTTCCAGCATAAACCTATGTCATTTTGAGAAAAAGAACGAAATAAATCTAAATTTCCGGCGTTTGAATGGCAATAAGTGTTTTAAATCATGGTTTTCCCTGTTTGTTGGAGGATTGCACACACTTATCAACATATTTTAGGAAAATATTGGTAAAACAATGTATTTTATCGTAAACCCACGATATTTAGAGGATACAATTTATAAAAATCCATATTTCCAACTCACGCAGAGAAATAGTACTTTAAATTATGGTTTTCCCTGTTTATTGCAGAATTCCACGCACTTTTCACCATATTCTAGGAAAATATTGGTAAAAACCGGCATTCCCAGCATAAACCTATTTCATTTTGAGAAAAAGAACGAAATAAATCTAAATTTCCGGGGTTTGAATGCCTATAAGTGCTTTGAATCATGGTTTTCCCTGGTTGTTGCAGGATTCCACACACTTTTCACCATATACTGGGAAAATATTGGTAAAATAATGTATTTTATTGTGAACCCACGATATTTAGAGGATCCCAATTATGAAAGTCCATAATTCCAACTCACGCAGAGGAATAATACTTTAAATTATGGTTTTCCCTGTTTATTGCAGGACTCCCCGCACTGTTCACCATATACTAGGAAAATATTGGTAAAAACAAGCATTTCTCACCATATATTAGGATAATAGTGGTAAAAATATGCATTTTAACCATATATTAGGCAAATATTGGTAAAAAGAGGCATTTCTATCATAAACCTGCATTACTTTGAGAAAAAGAACGAAACAAATCTAAATTTCCGGCCATCGAATACCAATAAGAGCTTAAAATTATGGTTTTCCCTGTTTGTGGCAGGATTCCACACACTTTTCACCACATACTAGAAACATATTGGTAAAACAATGTATTTTATTCTGAACCCACGTTATTTAGGGGATACCAAATATAAAAGTCCATATTTCCAATTCAAGAAGAGAAAAAGTACCTTAAATTATGGCTTTCCCTGTTTATTGCAGGATTCCACGCACTTTTCACCATATTCTAGGAAAATATTGCTAAAAACAGGTATTTCCAGCATAATCCTATGTTATTTTGAGAAAAACAACGAAATAAATCTAAATTTCCGGCTTTCGAATACCAATAAGTGCTTGAAAGTATGGTTTTCCCTGTTTGTTGCAGGATTCCACACACTTTTCACCATATACTAGAATGATATTGGTAAAACATTGTATTTTATTGTGAACCCTCGATATTTAGAGGATACCAATTATAAAAGTCCATATTTCCAACTCACGCAGAGGAATAGTACTTTAAATTATAGTTTTCCCTGTTTATTGCAGGATTCCCCGTACTGTTCACCATATACTAGGAAAATTTTGGTAAAAACAGGCATTTCTCACCATATATTAGGATAATATTGGTAAAAACATGCATTTTTAACCATATATTAGGAAAATATTGGTAAAAAGAGGCATTTCTATCATAAACCTGCATTACTTTGGGAAAAAGAACGAAACAAATCTAAATTATCGGCTTTTGAATAACAATAAGTGCTTTAAATCATGGTTTTCCCTGTTTGTTGCAGGATTCCACACACTTTTCAACATATTTTAGGAAAATATTGGTAAAACGATGTATTTTATCGTTTACCCACGATATTTAGACGATACCGATTATAACAGTCCATATTTCCAACTGACGCAGAGGCATAGTACTTTTAATTATGGTTTTCGCTGTTTATTGCAGGACTCCATCCACTGTTCACCATATACTAGGAAAATTTTGGTAAAAACAGGCATTTCTCACCATATATTAGGATAATATTGGTAAAAACAGGCATTTTTAACCATATATTAGGAAAATATTGGTAAAAACAGGCATTACTATCATAAACCTACATTATTTTGAGAAAAAGGGCGAAACAAATCTAAATTTCCGGCTTTCGAATACCAATAAGTGCTTTAAATTATGGTTTTCCCTGTTTGTTGCAGGATTCCACACACTTTTCACCATATACTAGAAAAATATTGGTAATCCAATGTATTTTATTATGAACCCACGATAATTAGAAGATACCAAATATAAAAGTCCATATTTCGAATTCAAGAAGAGAAAAAGTACTTCAAATTATGGTTTTCACTGTTGATTGCAGGATTCCACGAACTTTTCATCATATACTAGGAAAATATTGGTAAAACAATGTATTTTATTGTGAACCCAAGATATTTAGACGATAAGAAATATTAAAGTCCATATTTCCAATTCAAGAAGAGAAAAAGTACCTTAAATTATGGCTTTCCCTGTTTATTGCAGAATTCCACGCACTTTTCACCATATTCTAGGAAAATATTGGTAGAAACAGGCATTTCCAGCATAAACCTATGTTATTTTGAGAAAAAGAACGAAATAAATCTAAATTTCCGGCGTTTGAATGGCAATAAGTGCTTTAAATCATGGTTTTCCCTGGTTGTTGCAGGATTCCACACACTTTTCAACATATTCTAGGAAAATATTGGTAAAAGAATGTATTTTATCGTGAACCCACGATATTTAGAGGATACCAATTATAAAAGTCCATATTTCCAACTCAAGAAGAGAAAAAGTACTGTAAATTATGGCTTTCCCTGTTTATTGCAGGATTCCACGCACTTTTCGCCATATTCTAGGAAAATATTGGTAAAAACCGGCATTTCCAGCATAAAACAATTTCATTTTGAGAAAAAGAACGAAATAAATCTAAATTTCCGGGGTTTGAATGCCTATAAGTTCTTTGAATCATGGTTTTCTCTGGTTGTTGCAGGATTCCACACAGTATTCAACATATTCTAGGAAAATATTGGTAAAACATTGTATTTTATCGTGAACCCACGATATTTAGAGGATACCTATTATAAAAGTCCATATTTCGAACTCACGCAGAGGAATAGTACTTTAAATTATGGTTTTCGCTGTTTATTGCAGGATTCCGCGCACTGTTCACCATATGCTAGGAAAATATTGGTAAAAACAGGCATTTCTCACCATATATTAGGAAAATATTGGTAAAAACATGCATTTTTAACCATATATTAGGAAAATATTGGTAAAAACAGGCATTTCTATCATAAACCTACATTATTTTGAGAAAAAGAACGAAACAAATCCAAATTTCCGTCTTTTGAATACCATTAAGTGCTAAGTCAAAATGACTTATGTCTATGCTAGAAATGCCTGTTTTTGTCAATATTTTCCTAAAATATGGTAAAAAGTCTGGATCCCTGCAGAAAAAAAGAAAAACCATGATTTTCAGTACTTTTTGTTCTTAAACGGCTGGAAATATGGATTTTTATCATTGTTTTCCTCAAAAATAGTAGGTTCACTATAAAATGGCTGTTTTTACCAATTTTTTCCTAGTAAATGGTGAAAAGAGCGAGGAATCGTGCGAAAAACAGCGAAAAACCATGGTTTTCTAACCTGTTTGCACTCCAATCGCAGGAAATATGGATTTGGATCATTCTTTTCCGCAAAATAAGGTAGTTTTATGCCATAAATCCCGGATTTTACCAATATTTTCCTAATACATGGTGTAAAATGTCTGTTTTTACCAATATTTTCCAAGTATATGGTGAAAAGTACGCAGTATCATGAAAAAAACATCGAAAATCCATGTTTTCCGGACCTTTTTCTTCTTCATCTTCCGGAAATATGAATTCGATAATTGTTTTTGTCAAAATAACTTAGGTCTATGTTAAAAATGCATGTTTTTACCAATATTTGCCAAGTATATGTAGAAAATTATGTTGAATCCTGAAAAAAACAGTGAAAAACCATGATTTTCAGTGCTTTTGGTGTTTAATCTGCTGGGAAAATGGATTTGGATCATTGTATTCCCTCAAATGGCGCAGTTTTATGCTAAATATGCCTATTTTTACCAATATTTTCCAAATATATGTAGACAGGTATGTTGTATCCTGAGAAAAAAACGAAAATCCATGATTGTCAGTACTTTTTGTTTTTACTCTGCTGGAAATAATGATTTCGATCATTGCTTTCGTCTAAATAACCTAGGTCTATGCTAAAATGCCTGTTTTTACCAATATTTTCCAATTATATGGTGAAAAGAGCGTGGGATCCTGCAAAAAACAGCGAAAAACCATGTTTTTGGGTACCTATTGTTCTTGATCTGCTGGAAATATGGATTTCCATCATTGTTTTCGGCAAAATAGCTTAGGTCTATTCTAAAAATGCCTGTTTTGCCAATATTTTCCTAGTATTTGGTGAAAAGAGCTTGGGATCCTGCAAGAAACAGCAAAAATCCATGATTTTCGGTAGTTTTTGTGCTTAATCTGTTGGAAATATAGATTGGTATCATTATTTTCCTCAAAATAACGCAGTTTTGTGCTAAATATGCCTGATACCACGTACTTTTTACCATATACTAGGAAAAGATCACGCACTTTTCACCATATCATTGGAAAATATTGATAAAAACATGCATTTTTAGCATACAACTAAGTTATTTTGATGAAAACAATGATCGAAATCCATATTTCCAGCAGATTAAGTACAAAAAGTACTGAAAATCATGGTTTTTCGCTGTTTTTCTCAGAATACAACGTACTTTTCACCGTATACTTGGAAAATATTGGTAAAAACAGATATTAGCAGCTTAAACTAAGTCTTTTGACGAAAACAATGATGGAAATCCATATTTCCAGCAGATTAAGAACAAAAAGTACTGAAAAGCATGGTTTTTACTTTTTTTTTCAGGATTCAACGTACTTTTCAACATATACTTGGAAAATATTGGTAAAAGCATGCATTTTTAGCATAGACCTAAGTTATTTTGACGAAAACAATGATCGAAATCCATATTTCCAGGAGATGAAAAAGAAAAAGTTCCGGAAATCATGGTTTTTCACGGTTTTTTCAGGATACAACGTACTTTTCGACATATAATTGGAAAAGATATGTAAAAATTGGCTTATTTAGCATAAAACTTCATTATTTTGAGGAAAACAATTACCAAATCCATATTTTCCAGCAGAACGGGAACAAAAATACTGAAAAACATGGTTTTCGATGTTTTTTTCAGGATACAACGTACTTTTCACCATATAATTGGAAAATAATGGTAAAAACAGGCATATTTAGCATAGAACTTCGTCATTTTGAGGAAAGCCATGATCCAAATCCATATTTCCAGCAGATTAAGAACAAACAGTACCGGAAATCATGGTTTTTCGCGGTTTTTTGCAGCATAAAACGCACTTTTTACTAGGAAAGTATTGGCAAAAAAGGCATTTTTAGATTAGACCTACGTTATTTTGACGAAAACAATGTTCGAAATAAATATTTACAGCAGGATAAGAACAAAAAGTACGGAAAATCATGGTTTTTGCTGTTTTTGCAGGATACCACGCACTTTTCACCATATACTAGGAAAATATTGTTAGAGACAGGCATTTTTATCATAGACCTAAGTTATTTTGACGGAAACAATGGTCGTAATCCATATTTTCAGCAGATTAAGAACCAAAAGTATTGAAAATCATGGTTTTTCACTGTTTCTTTCAGGATTCAACGTACTTTTCAACATATACTTGGGAAATATTGGTAAAAACATGCATTTTTAACATAGACCTAAGTTATTTTAGAAATACCTTGATCGAAATCCATATTTCCTGAAGATGAAGAAGAAAAAGTTCCAGAAATCAAGGTTTTTCGGTGTTTTTTTCAGGATACAGCTTACTTTTCGACATATAATGGGAAAAGATATCTAAAAATAGACTTATTTAGCATAAAACTTCGTGATTTTGAGGAAAACAATGACCAAATCCATATTCTCCAGCATAATAGGAACAAAAAGAACTGAAAATCATGGTTTTTCGATGTTTTTTTCAGGATACAACATACTTTTCACCATATACTAGCCAAATATTTATAAAAACAGCCATTTTTAGCATAGACCTAAGTATTTTGACGAAAACAATGATCGAAATAAATATTTCCAGCAGACTAAGAACAAAAGTACTGTGAATCATGGTTTCCACGGTTTTTCCAGGATACCACGCACTTTTCACCATATACTGGGAAAATATTGGTAGAAACAGGCAATTTTAGCTTAAAACTTCGTCATTTTGTGTAAAACAATGATCCAAATCGATATTTCCAGCAGATTAATAACAAAAATGACCGAAAATCATGGTTTTTCGCAGTTTTTTGCAGGATACCACGCACTTTTCACCATATAATTGGAAAATAATGGTAAAAACATGCACTTTCAGCATACACCTAAGTTATTTTGACGAAAACAATTATCCAAATCCATATTTCCAGCAGAATAGGAACAAAAGTACTGAAAATAATGATTTTTCGATGTTTTTTTCCGGATACAGCGTACTTTTCACCATATACTTGGAAAATATTGGTAAAAACAGGCATATTTAGCATAGAACTTCGTCATTTTGAGGATAAAAATGAGCGAAATCCATATTTCCAGCAGATGAAGAACAAAAAGTACCGAACAATAAGGGTTTTCGCTGTTTTTTTCAGGCTACAAAGTACTTTTCACCATTTACTTGAAAAATATTAATAAAAACAGGCATATTTACCATAAAATTCGTCTTTTTGAGGAAAACAATGATCCAAGTCCATATTTCCAGCGGAATAAGCACTAAAAGTACCGAACATCATGGTTTTTTGCTGTTTATTTCGGGACAAAACGTACTTTTCACCATATACTAGGAAAATATTGACATAAACAGGCATTTTTAGCATAGACCTAAGTTATTTTGACGAAAACAATGATGGAAATCCATATATCCAGCAGATTAAGAACAAAAAGTACGAAAATCATGGTTTTTTGCTGTTTTTTTCAGGATACAAAGTACTTTTCACCATATACTAGGAAAATATTGTTAGAGACAGGCATATTTAGCATAAAACTTTGTCAATTTGAGGAAAACAGTGATCCAAATCCATATTTCCAGCAGATTATGAACAAAAAGTACCGAAAATCATGGTTTTTCGCTGTTTTTTTCAGGATACAACGTACTGTCCACCATATACATGGAAAATATTGGTAAAAACAGGCATATTTAGCATAAAAGTTCGCCATTGTGTGGAAAACAATGATCCAAATACATATTTCCGCGGGTTAAGAACAAAAAGTACCGAAAATCATGGTTCTTCGCTTTTTAATGCAGGATACGACGCTCTTTTCACCATATACTAGGAAAATATTGCTGAAAAAAGGCATTTTTAGCATAGGCCAAAGTTATGTTGACGAAAACAATGATCGAAATCCATATTTCCAGCAGATTAATAACATAAAGTACCGAATATGATGGTTTTTCGGTGCTTTTCCCAGGATCCCAAGCTTGTTTTACCATATACTAGAAAAATATTGGTAAAAATAGGCATTTTTAGCATAGAACTAAGTTATTTTGACGAAAACAATGATCGCAATCCATATTTAGAGCAGGTTAAGTACAAAAAGTACTGAAATCCATGGTTTTTCGCTGTTTTTTTTCAGAATACAACGTACTTTTCACCGTATACTTGGAGAATATTGGTAAAAACAGATATTAGCAGCTTAAACTAAGTTATTTTGACGAAAACAATTATGGAAATCCATATTTCCAGCAGATCAAGAACCAAAGGTACCGAAAATCATGATTTTTCGCGGTTTTCACAGGATCCCACGCACTTTTCACCTTATACTAGAAAAATATTGGTAAAAACCGGTATTTTTAGAATAAACCTAAGCTATTTTGACGTAAACAATGATCGAAATCCATATTTGCAGCAGATTAATTACAAAAAGTACCAAAATCATGGTTTTTTGCTGTTTTTTGCACGATACCACGCACTTTTCACCATATAGTTGTAAAATATTGATAAAAATATTGGTAAAAACAGACTTTTTTGCATAGATCTAAGCTATTTTGACGGAAACAATGATCGAAATCCATATATCCCGCAGATTAAGAACAAAAAGTACTGAAAATCACGGTTTTTCGCTGTTTTTTCAGGATACAACGAACTTTTCACCATATTTTAGGAAAATATTGGTGAATACAGACATTTTACACAATGTATTAGGAATATATTGGTAAAATCCGGCATCTGTGGTATAAAACTACCTTATTTTGCTTATAACAAAGATCCAAATCCATAATTCCTGCGTTTAAAGAGCAAACAGAACTGAAAATCTTGGTTTTTCGCTGTTTTTCACACGATTCCACCTTCTTTTCTCCATCTAATAGGAAAATATTGTTAAAAACATGCATTTCTGGAATATACCTTTGTTATTTTAGAAAAACATCGAACCCAATCCAAAGTCGTTTTTAGCATAAAGCCACCTTATTTTGCGGAAAACAATGATCCAAATACATATTACTTGCGATTGGAGTGCAAACAGTTTAGAAAATCATGGTTTTTCGCTGTTCTTCGCACGATTCCACGTTCTTTTCTCCATTTACTACGAAAATATTGGTAAAAACAGCCGTTTTATCGTGAAACTACTATATTTTGAGGAAAACAATCATAAAAATCCATATTTCCAGCTGACTAAGAACCAAAAGTACTGAATATCATGGTTTTTCTTTTTTTTGCAGGGATCCACGGACTTTTTACCATATTTTAGGAAAATATTGGTGAAATATTGGTCATTTCTACCATAAACCTAGGTTAGTCTGAGAAAACCACCGTACCAAATCGAAATTTAATGCGTTTTAATTCCAAAAAGTACTGACAATCATGGTTTTCCATGTTTTTTGCAGGATTCCACACACTTTTCACCATATACTAGGAAGATATTGGTAAAAACAGGCATTTTTCTCCACATATTAGGAAACTGTAGGTAAATCAGGCATTTCTATCATTAACCTACTTTATTTTGAGAAAAACAACCAAACAAATCGAAATTTCCTGCGTTTGAATACCAAAAAGTACTGAAAATCATATTTTCCATTGTATTGTGCAAAATACCGGGCACTTTTCACCATATATTAGGTAAATATTAGTAAAAAAAGGCATTTCTATCATAAACCAACGTTACTTTGAGAAAAACAACGAACAAAATAAAAATTTCCTCCTTTTGAATACCAAAAGGTAATGAAAATATTGTTTTTCCCTGTTTTTTGCAGGACTCCACGCACTTTTCACCATATACTAGAAAAAGATTGGTAAAAACAGGCATTTTTAGCATAGACCTAAGTTATTTTGACGAAAAAAATGATCGAAATCCATATTTCCAGCAGAGTAAAAAAAAAAAGGCCTGAAAATCATGGTTTTTCATTTTTTTCTCAGGATACAACATACCTTTCACCATATATTTGGAAAATATTGGTAAAAATAGCCATATTTAGCATAAAACTTCGCCATTTTAGAGAAAACAATGACCCAAATCCATATTTCCAGCAGATTAAGAACAAAAAGTAATGAAAATCATGGTTTTTTCTGTTTTCTTCGGGATTCAACGTACGGTTCAACATATACTTGGGAAATATTGGTAAAAACATGCATTTTTAACATAGATCTAAGTTATTTTGACGAAAACAATGATCGAAATCCATATTTCCAGAAGATGAAGAAGAAAAAGTTGCGGAAATCATGGTTTTTCGCTGATTTTTTTAGGATACAACGTACTTTGCGACATGTAATCGGAAAAGATATGTAAAAATAGGCTTACTTAGCATAAAACTTTGTGATTTTGAGGAAAACAATGACCAAATTCATATTCTCCGGCAGAATAGGAACAAAAAATACTGAAAATCATGGTTTTCGAAGTTTTTATCAGGATACAACATACTTTTCACCATATACTTGGAAAATATTGGTAAAAATATGTAAATTTAGAATAAAACTTCTCCATTTTAGGGAAAACAATGATCCAAATCCACATTACCAGCAGATTAAGAACAAAAAGTACTGAAAATCATGGTTTTTCACTGTTTTTTTCAGGATTCACCGTATTTTTCAACATGTACTTGGGAAATATTGGTAAAAACATGCATTTTTAGAATAGACCTAAGTTATGTTGACGAAAACAATGATCGAAATCCATATTTTCAGAAGATGAAGAAGAAAAAGTTGCGGAAATCATGGTTTTTCGCTGTTTTTTTCAGGATACAACGTACTTTTTGACATGTAATCGGAAAAGATACGTAAAAATTGGCTTATTTAGCATAAAACATCGTGATTTCGAGGAAAACAATGACTAAATCCATATTTTCCAGCAGAATGGGAACAAAAAGTACTGAAAATCATGGTTATTCGCTGTTTTTTTCAAAATACAACGTACTTTTCACCATATATTTGGAAAATATTGGTAAAAACAGATATTAGCAGCTTAAACTAAGTTATTTTGACGAAAACAATGATGGAAATCCATATTTCCAGCAGATTAATAAGTAAAAGTACAGAAAATCATGGTTTTTCGCTGTTTCTTGCAGGATACCACGCACTTTTCACCATATATTTGGAAAATATTGACAAAAATATTGGTAAAAATAGACTTTTCTAGAATAGACCTAAGCTATTTTGAGGAAAACAATGACCAAATCCATATTCTCCAGCAGATTAAGAACAAAAAGTACCGAATATCATGATTTTTCTTTGCTTTTTGCAGGATACCACACACTTTTCACCATATACTAGGAAAATATTGGTAAAAACCATGATTTTCAGTACTTTTTCTTCTTTGTCTGCTGGAAATATGTATTTCGGTAATTGTTTTGGTCAAAATAACTCAGTTCTATGCTAAAAATGCCTGTTTCTACCAATATTTTCCTAGTATATGGTGAAAAGTGCGTGGTATCCTGCACAAAACAACGGAAAACCATGATTTTCAGTCCTTTTAGTTCTTAATCTGCTGGAAATATGGATTTGGATCATTGTTTTTCACAAAAAGACGAAGTTTTATGCTAAATATGTCTGTATTTACAAATATTTTTCTTGTATATGGTGAAAAGTGCGTGGTATCTTGCACAAAACAGCGAATAACCAAGATTTTCGGTACTTTTTGTTCGTAATCTACTGGAAATATGGATGTGGATTATTGTGTCCCTCCAAACGACAAAGTTTTATGGTAAATATTCCTGTTTTTATCAATATTTTCCAAGTATATGTTGATAAGTTCTTTGTATCCTGAAAAAAACAGCGGAAAACCATGATTTTCAGTACCTTTTGCACTTAATCTGCTGGAAATGTAGATTTCGATCATTGTTTTCTTCAACATAACTTTCGTCTATGCTAAAAATACCTGTTTTTACCAATATTTTTCTAGTATATAGTGAAAAGTGCGTGGAATCCTGCAAAAAACAGGGAAAAACATTATTTTCATTACCTTTTGGTATTCAAACGCAGGAAATTTCGATTTGGTTCGTTGTTTATCTCAAAATAACGTAGGTTAATGATAGAAATGCCTGTT
This sequence comes from Torymus aiolomorphi, assembly GCA_036365515.1. Classification (NCBI taxonomy): domain Eukaryota; kingdom Metazoa; phylum Arthropoda; class Insecta; order Hymenoptera; family Torymidae; genus Torymus; species Torymus aiolomorphi. Next base: position 140,065,510 of record CM070873.1, read on the forward strand.
TTTACCTACACTTTCCTAATATGTGGAGAAAAATGCCCGTTTTTACCAATATCTACCTAGTATATGGTGAAAAGTGTGTGGAACCCTGCAAAAAACAGGGAAAACCATGATTTAAAGTACTTTTTGCTCTTAATGAGTTGGAAAATAAGTTTTATACTAAATATGACTGTTTTTACCAATATTTCCTAGTCTATGGGGAAAAGTCCGTGGATCCCTCCAAAAGAAAGAAAAACCATGATATTCAGTACTTTTTGCTCTTATTCAGCTGGAAATATGGATTTTTATCATTGTTTTCCGCAAAATAAGGTAGTTTTCGCTAGAAATGAATGGCTTTGGATTTCGATTGCGGTTTTTCTCAAAAAAAAGTATGTTTGTGCTAGAATTGACTGTTTTTACCAATATTTTCCTATTATACGGAAAAAACTGCGTGGAATTCTGCAAAAAACAACGAACAACCATGATTTTCGGTACTTTTTGTTCTTACTCTGCTGGAAATATGGATTTCTATCATTGTTTTCCTTAAAATAACTTAGGTCTATGCTAAAAATGCCTGTTTTTACGAATATTTTCCTAGTATATGATAAGAAGTGCGTGGTACCCTGAAAAAACATCGAAAAACCATGATTTTCGTTAGTTTTTGTTCTTATTCTGCTGGAAATATGGATTTGGGTCATTGCTTCCCCTAAAATGGCGAAGTTTTATGCTAAATATGGATATTTTTATCAATATTTTCCAAATATATGTTGAAAGGTATGTTGTATCCTGAGAAAAAAACGAAAAACCATGATTTTCAGTACTTCTTGTTATTAATCTGCTGGAAATATTTATTTCCATCATAGTTTTCGTCTAAATAACTTAGGTTAAGCTACAACTATCTGTTTTTACCAATATTTACCAAGTATATGGTGAAAAGTACGTTATATCCTGGAAATAGCTTAGGTCTATGCTAAAAATGCCTGTTTTTACCAATATTTTTCTAGTATATGGTGAAAAGTGCGTGGGAACCTGTGAAAACAGCGAAAAACCAAGATATTCGGTACTTTTTGTTCTTAATCTGCTGGAAATATTTATTTCCATCATAGTTTTCGTCTAAATAACTTAGGACAAGCTACAACTATCTGTTTTTACCAATATTTACCAAGTATATGGTGAAAAGTACGTTATATCCTGGAAAAAAAACAGCAAAAAACCATGATTTTCAGTACTTTTTGTTCTTAATCTTCTGGAAATATGGATTTCTATCATAGTTTTCGTCTAAATAACTTAGGTTAAGCTACAACTATCTGTTTTTACCAATATTTACCAAGTATATGGTGAAAAGTACGTTATATCCTGGAAATAGCTTAGGTCTATGCTAAAAATGCCTGTTTTTACCAATATTTTTCTAGTATATGGTGAAAAGTGCGTGGGAACCTGTGAAAACAGCGAAAAACCAAGATATTCGGTACTTTTTGTTCTTAATCTGCTGGAAATATTTATTTCCATCATAGTTTTCGTCTAAATAACTTAGGACAAGCTACAACTATCTGTTTTTACCAATATTTACCAAGTATATGGTGAAAAGTACGTTATATCCTGGAAAAAAAACAGCAAAAAACCATGATTTTCAGTACTTTTTGTTCTTAATCTTCTGGAAATATGGATTTCTATCATTGTTTTCGTCTAAATAACTTAGTTGTATGCTAAAAACGCATGTTTTTATCAATATTTTCCAATTATATGGTGAAAAGTACGTTGTACCTTGAAAAAAACAGCGAAAAACCATGGTTTCAGTACTTTTTGTTCTTATCCTCCTGTAAATATTTATTTCGAACATTGTTTTCGTCAAAATAGCTTAGGTCAAATCTAAAAATGCCTCTTTTTTACCAATACTTTCCTAGAAAAAGTGCGTTTTATGCTGCAGAAAACCGCGAAAAACCATGATTTCCGGTACTGTTTGTTCTTAATCTGCTGGGAATATGGATTTGGATCATTGCTTTCCTCAAAATGACGAAGTTCTATGCTAAATATGCCGGTTTTTACCAATATTTTCCAATTATATGGTCAAAAGTACGTTGTATCCTGAAGAAAACAGCGAAAAACCATGATTTTCAGTACTTTTTCTACTTAATCTTCTGGAAATATGGATTACGATCATTGTTTTCGTCTAAATAACCTAGGTATATGCTAACAATGCCTGTTTTAACAATATTTTCCAATTATATGGTGAAAAGTACGTTGTATCCTGAAAAAAACAGCGAAATACCATGATTTTCAGTACTTTTTGTTCTTAATCTGCTGGACATGTGGATTTCGTTCATTGTTTTCGTCCAAATAACTTAGGTCTATGCAAAAAATGCCTGTTTTTATAAATATTTTTCTAGTATATGGCGAAAAGTGCGTGGTATCCTGCAAAAAACAGCGAAAAACCATGATTTCCGGTACTTTTTGTTCTTAATCTGCTGGAAATATGGATTTGGATCATTGCTTTCCCCAAAATGACGAAGTTCTATGCTAAATATGCCTGTTTTTACCAATAATTTCCAATTATATGATGAAAAGTACGTTGTATCCTGAAAAAAACATCGAAAACCATGATTTTCAGTACTTTTTGTTTCCATTCTACTGGAAAATATGGATTTGGTCATTGTTTTCCTCAAAATCACGAAGTTTTATGCTAAGTAAGCTAATTTTTACATTTTTTTTTCCAATTATATGTCGAGAAGTACCTTGTATCCTGAAGAAAACAGCGAAAAACCATGATTTCCGGAACTTTTTCTTCTTCATCGTCTGGAAATATGGATTTCGATCATTGTTTCCGTCAAAATAACTTAGGTCTATGCTAAAAATGCATGTTTTCACCAATATTTCCCAAGTATATGTTGAAAAGTACGTTGAATCCTGAAAAAAACAGTAAAAACCATGATCTTCAGTACTTTTTGTTCTTAATCTTCTGGAAATATGGATTTGCGTAATTGTTTTCCCTAAAATGGCGAAGTTTTATGCTAAATATGCCTATTTTTACCAATATTTCCCAAATATATGGTGAAAGTTATGTTGTATCCTGAGAAAAATTCGAAAAACCATGATTTTCAGTACTTTATGTTATTAATCTGCTGGAAATATGGATTTCGATCATTGTTTTCGTCAAAATAACTTAGTTGTATGCCAAAAATGCATGTTTTTATCAATATTTTCCAATTATATGGTGAAAAGTACGTTGTACCTTGAGAAAAACAGCGAAAAACAACGATTTTCAGTACTTTTTGTACTTAATCTGCTCGAAATATGGATTTCGATCATTGTTTTCGTCAAAATAACCTAGTTGTATGCCAAAAATGCATGTTTTTATCAATATTTTCCAATTATATGGTGAAAAGTACGTTGTACTTTGAAAGAAACAGCGAAAAACAATGATTTTCAGTACTTTTTGTACTTAATCTGCTCGAAATATGGATTTCGATCATTGTTTTCAAATAACTTAGGTCTATGCTAACAATTCCAGGTTCTACCAATATTTTCCAAGTATATGGTGAAAAGTACGTGGTATCCTGCAAAAAACAACGAAAAACCTTGATTGTCAGTACTTTTTGTTCTTAATCTGATTGATATATGGATTTCGATCATTTTTTTCGTCAAAATAACTTACATGTATGCTAAAAGTGCATGTTTTTATCAATATTTTCCAATTATATGGTGAAAAGTGCATGGTATCCTGCAAAAAACAGCGAAATACCATGATTTTCAGTACATTTTGTTCTTAATCTGCTGGACATGTGGATTTCGATCATTGTTTTGGTCAATCTAACATAGCTCTATGCAAAAAATGCCTGTTTTTACCAATATTTTTCTAGTATATGGTGAAAAGTGCGTGGAATCCTGCAACTAACAGGGAAAAACATTATTTTCTTTACCTTTTGGTATTCAAAAGGAGGAAATTTTTATTTGGTTCGTTGTTTTTCTCAAAATAACGTTGGTTTATGGTAGAAATGCCTTTTTTTACTAATATTTACCTAATATATGTTGAAACGTGCGTGATATTTTGCAAAATACAGTGGAGAATATGATTTTCAGTACTTTTTGGTATTCAAAAGCAGGAAATTTCGTTTTGGTTCGTTGTCTTTCTCAAAATATCGTAGGTTTATGATAGAAATGCCCTTTTTTACGAATAGTTTCCTAATATATGGTGAGAAATGCCTGTTTTTACCAATATTTTCCTAAAATATCGTGAAAAGTGCGTGGTATCCTGCAAAAAGCACGGAAAAAAATGTTTGTCAGTACTTTTAGTTATTCAAATGCAGGAAATTTCGATTTGGTTCGTTGTTTTTCTCAAAATAACGTAGGTCATAAAACTTCGTAATTTTGAGGAAAAAAACGAGCAAATCCATATTCTCCAACAGATTAAGAACAAAAAGTACCGAATATCAGGGTTTTTCGCTGCTTTTTGCAGGATACCACGCACTTTTCACCATATACTACGACTATATTGGAAAAAACCATGATTTTCAGTACTTTTTGTTCTTTGTCTGGTGGAAATATGGATTTCGATAATTGTTTTGGTTAAAATAACTTAGGTCTATGCTAAAAATGCCTATTTCTACCAATATTTTCATAGTATATGGTGAAAAGTGCGTGGTATCCTGCACAAAACAACGAAAAACCATGATTTTCAGTACTTTTAGTTCTTAATCTGCTGGAAATATGGATTTGGATCATTGTTTTTCACAAAAAGACGAAGTTTTAAGCTAAATATGTCTGCTATTACAAATATTTTTCTTGTATATGGTGAAAAGTGCGTGGTATCCTGCACAAAACAGCGAATAACCAAAAACGGAAAACCATGATTTTCAGGCCTTTTTTTTTTTACTCTGCTGGAAATATGGATTTCGATCATTTTTTTCGTCAAAATAACTTAGGTCTATGCTAAAAATGCCTGTTTTTACCAATATTTTTCTAGTATATGGTGAAAAGTGCGTGGAGTCCTGCAGAAAACAGGGAAAAACATTATTTTCACTACCTTTTGGTATTCAAAAGGAGGAAATTTTTATTTTGTTCGTTGTTTTTCTCAAAATAACGTTGGTTTATGATAGAAATGCCTTTTTTTTACTAATATTTACCTAATATATGGTGAAAAGTGCGTGGTACTTTGCAAAATACAGTGGAAAATATGATTTTCAGTACTTTTTGGTATTCAAACGCAGGAAATTTCGATTTGTTTGGTTGTTTTTCTCAAAATAAAGTAGGTTAATGGTAGAAATACCTATTTTTAACTACAGTTTCCTAATATGTGGAGAAAAATGCCCGTGTTTACCAATATCTTTCTAGTATATGGTGAAAAGTGTGTGGAATCCTGCAAAAAACAGGGAAAACCATGAATTAAGTACTTTTTGCTCTTAATGAGTTGGAAAATAAGTTTTATACTAAGTATTCCTGTTTTTACCAATATTTCCTAGTCTATGGTGAAAACTGCGTGGAATCCAGCAAAAAACGGGGAAAAAAATGATTGTCAGTACTTTTTGGAATTCAAACGCATTAGATTTCGATTTGGTACGGTGGTTTTCTCAAACTAACGTAGGTTTAATATAGAAATGAATGTTTTTACCAATATTTCCCAAGTATATCTTGAAAAGTACGTTGAATCCTGAAAAAAACAGTAAAAACCATGATTTTCTGTACTTTTTGTTCTTAATCTGCTGGAAATATGGATTTGGGTCATTGCTTTCACTAAAATGGCGAAGTTTTATGCTAAATATGGATATTTTTATCAATATTTTCCAAATATATGCTGAAAGGTATGTTGTATCCTGAGAAAAAAACGAAAAACCATGATTTTCAGTACTTTTTGTTATTAATCTGCTGGAAATATGGATTTCGATCATTGTTTCTGACAACATAGCTTTGGTCTATGCTAAATATGCCTGTTTTTACCAATATTTTTCTAGTATATGGTGAAAAGTGCGTGGGAACCTGTGAAAACAGCGAAAAACCATGATATTCGGTACTTTTTGTTCTTAATCTGCTGGAAATATTTATTTCCATCATAGTTTTCGTCTAAATAACTTAGGTTAAGCTACAACTATCTGTTTTTACCAATATTTACCAAGTGTATGGTGAAAAGTACGTTATATCCTGAAAAAAAAAACAGCGAAAAACCATGATTTTCATGACTTTTTGTTCTTAATCTTCTGGAAATATGGATTTCTATCATTGTTTTCGTCTAAATAACTTAGTTGTATGCTAAAAACGCATGTTTTTATCAATATTTTCCAATTATATGGTGATAAGTACGTTGTACCTTGAAAAAAACACCGAAAAACCATGGTTTCAGAACATTTTGTTCTTATCCTGCTGTAAATATTTATTTCGAACATTGTTTTCGTCAAAATAGCTTAGGTCTAATCTAAAAATGACTTTTTTTACCAATACTTTCCGAGTAAAAAGTGCGTTTTATGCTGCAGAAAACCGCGAAAAACCATGATTTCCGGTACTGTTTCTTCTTAATCTGCTGGGAATATGGACTTGGATCATTGCTTTCCTCAAAATGACGAAGTTCTATGCTAAATATGCCGGTTTTTACCAATATTTTCCAATTATATGGTGAAAAGTATGTTGTATCCTGAAGAAAACAGCGAAAAACCATGATTTTCAGTACTTTTTCTACTTAATCTTCTGGAAATATGGATTTCGATCATTGTTTTCGTCTAAATAACCTAGGTCTATGCTAACAATGACTGTTTTTACCAATATTTTGCTATTATGTGGTGAAAATTACGCGGAATCCTGCAATAACCAGGGAAACCATGATTTAAAGCACTTATTGGTATTCAAACGCCGGAAATTTTGATTGGTGTCGTTCTTTTTCTCAAAATAACGTAGGTTTATGCTAGAAATGCCTGCTTTAGCAATATTTTCATAGTATTTGGTGAAAAGTGAGTGGAATCCGGCCAGAAACAGGGAAACCATCAATTAAAGTACTTTTTCTCTTCTTGAGTTGGAAATATGGAATTTAATAATTGGTATCCTCTAACAAACGTGTGTACAGGATAAAATACATTGCATTATCTATATTTTCCTAGTGTATGGTAATAAGTGTGTGGAATCCTGCAACAAACAGGGAAAACCATAATTTAAAGCACTCACTGGTATTCAAATGACGGAAATTTAGATTTGTGTCGTTCTTTTTCTCAAAATAACGTAGGTTTATGCTAGAAATCCCTGTTTTTACCAATATTTTTCTAATATATGGTGAAATGTGCGTGGAATCCTGCAATAAACAGGGAAAACCATAATTCAAAGTACTTTTTCTCTTCTTGAGTTGGAAATAATAGACCTTCATAATTGGTATCCTCTAAATATCGTGGGTTCACGACAAAATACATTGCTTTACCAATATTTTCCAAGTGTATGAAGTGTGTGGAATCCTGCAATAATCAGGGAAACCCATGATTTAAATCACTAATTGGCATTCAAACCCCGGAAATTTAGATTTGTTTCGTTCTTTTTCTCAAAATAACGTAGGTTTATGCTAGAAATGCCTGTTTTTACCATTATTTTCCAAATATATGGTGGAAAGTGTGTGAAATCCTGAAACTAACAGGGAAAACCATGATTTGAAGCAGTCACTGTATTTCAAACGCGGGAAATTTAGATTTTTGTCGTTCTTTTTCTCAAAATAACGTAGGTTTATGCTAGAAATGCCTGTTTTTAACATTATTTTCCAAATATATGTTGAAAAGTGTGTGAAATCCTGCAACAAACGGGGAAAACCATGATTTGAAGCACTCACTGGTAATCAAAAGGCGGAAATTTAGATTTGTTTCGTTCTTTTTCTCAAAAGAACGTAGGTATATGCCAGAGATGCCTGTTTTTACCAATATTATCCTAAAATATGGTGAAATGTGCGTGGAATCCTGCAATAAACAGGGAAACCATAATTCAAAGTACTTTTTCTCTTCTTGAGTTGGAAATAATACACCTTCATAATTGGTATCCTCTAAATATCGTAGGTTCACGACAAAATACATTGCTTTACCAATATTTTCCTAGTGTATGAAGTGTGTGGAATCCTGCAATAAACAGGGAAACTCATGATTTAAATCACTAATTGGCATTCAAACCCCGGAAATTTAGATTTGTTTCGTTCTTTTTCTCAAAATAACGTAGGTTTATGCTAGAAATGCCTGTTTTTACCATTATTTTCCAAATATATGGTGAAAAGTGTGTGAAATCCTGCAACTAACAGGGAAAACCATGATTTGAAGCAGTCACTGTATTTCAAACGCGGGAAATTTAGATTTTTGTCGTTCTTTTTCTCAAAATAACGTAGGTTTATGCTAGAAATGCCTGTTTTTAACATTATTTTCCAAATATATGGTGAAAAGTGTATGAAATCCTGCAACAAACGGGGAAAACCATGATTTGAAGCACTCACTGGTAATCAAAAGGCGGAAATTTAGATTTGTTTCGTTCTTTTTCTCAAAAGAACGTAGGTATATGCCTGAGATGCCTGTTTTTACCAATATTATCCTAAAATATGGTGAAATGTGCGTGGAATCCTCCAATAAACAGGGAAAACCATAATTCAAAGTAATTTTGCTCTTCTTGAGTTGGAAATAATAGACTTTTATAATTGGTATCCTCTAAATATCGTGGGTTCACGTTAAAATACATTGCTTTACCAATATTTACCTAGCGTATGAAGTGTGTGGAATCCTGCAACAAACAGGGAAAATCATGATTTAAATCACTAATTGGCGTTCAAACGCCGGAAATTTAGATTTGTTTCGTTCTTTTTCTCAAAATAACGTAGGTTTATGCTAGAAATGCCTGTATTTACCAATATCTTCCTAATATATGGTAAAATACCTGTTTTTACCAATACGTTGCTAGTATATGGTGAGAAGTGCGCGGAATCCTGCAATAAAGAGGGAAAACCATAATTTAAAGTACTTTTTTTCTTCGTGAGTTGGAAATATGGACTTTTATAATTGGTATCCTCTAAATATCCGTGGGTTCACGATAAAATACATTGTTTTTCCAATATTTTCCTAGAGTACGGTGAAAAGCGTGTGGAATCCTGCAACAAACAGTGAAAACCATAATTTAAGGCACTTATTGGCATTTAAACGCCGGAAATTTAGTTTTTTTTGGCTATTTTTCTCAAATAACGCAGGTTTATGCTAGAAATGCCTGTTGTTACCAATATTTTCCTAGAATATGGTGAAAAGTGCGTGGAATCCTGCAATAAACCGGGAAAGCCATAATTGACAGTACTTTTTCTCTTCTTGAGTTGGAAATATGGACTTTTATATTTGGTATCCTCTAAATATCGTGGGTTCACAATAAAATACATTGTTTTACCAATATTTTCCTAGTCTATGGTGAAAATTGTGTGGAATCCTGCAACAAACAGGGAAGAAAATAATTTAAAGCTATTATTGGTATTCAAAAGCCGGAAATTTGGATTTGTTTCGTTCTTTTTCTCAAAATAACGTAGGATTATGATAGAAATGCCTGTTTTAACCAATATTTTCCTAGTACATGGCGAACAGTGCGTGGAATCCGGCCATAAACAGGAAAAATCATAATTTAAAGTACTATTTCTCTTCGTGAGTTGGAAATATGGATTTTTATAATTGGTGTCCTCTAAATATCGTGGGCTCACGGCAAAATACATTGTTTTACCAATATTTTCCTAAGATATGTTGAAAATTGTGTGGAATCCAGCAACAAACAGGGAAAACGATAATTTAAAGTATTTTTTCTCTTCGTGAGTTGGAAATTAGGATTTCTATAATTGGTATCCTCTAAATATCGTGAGTCCACGATAAAATACATTGTTTTACCAATATTTTCCTAGAATACGGTGAAAAACGTGTGGCATCCTGCAACAAAAAGTGAAAACAGGATTGAAAACACATATTGGTATTCAAAAGCCGTAAATTTAGTTTGTTTCGTTCTTTTTCTCAAAATAATTTAGGATTATGCTAGAAATGCCTTTTTTTACCAATATGTTCCTAGTATATGGTGAAAGGTGCGTGGAATCCTGCAATAAACAGGGAATACCATAATTTAAAGAACTATTTCTCGTCGTGACTTATAAATATGGACTTTTATATTTGGTATCCTCTAAATATCGTGGGTTCACAATAAAATACATTGTTTTACCAATATTTTCCTAGTCTATGGTGAAAATTGTGTGGAATCCTGCAACAAACAGGGAAAAAAATAATTTAAAGCTATTATTGGTATTCAAAAGCCGGAAATTTGGATTTGTTTCGTTCTTTTTCTCAAAATAACGTAGGTTTATGATAGAAATGCCTGTTTTAACCAATATTTTCCTAGTACATGGCGAACAGTGCGTGGAATCCGGCAATAAACAGGAAAAATCATAATTTAAAGTACTATTTCTCTTCGTGAGTTGGAAATATGGATTTTTATAATTGGTGTCCTCTAAATATCGTGGGCTCACGGCAAAATACATTGTTTTACCAATATTTTCCTAAGATATGTTGAAAATTGTGTGGAATCCAGCAACAAACAGGGAAAACCATAATTTAAAGTATTTTTTCTCTTCGTGAGTTGGAAATTAGGATTTCTATAATTGGTATCCTCTAAATATCGTGAAATCATGATAAAATACATTGTTGTACTAATATTGTCCTAGAATACGGTGAAAAGCGTGTGGAATCCTGCAACAAACAGGGAAAACAATGATTTAAAGCACTTATTGTTATTCAAAAGCCGGAAATTTACATTTGTTTCGTTCATGATCTCAAAATAACGTGTGTTTATGCTAGAAATCCCTAATTTTACCAATATTTTCCTAATTTATGGTGAGGAATGCCTGTTTTTACCAATATTCTGCTAGTATATGGTGAAAAGTGCGTGGAATCCTGCAATAAACAGGGAAAACGATAATTTAAAGTATTTTTTCTCTTCGTGATTTGAAAATTAGGATTTCTATAATTGGTATCCTCTAAATATCGTGAGTCCACGATAAAATACATTGTTTTACCAATATTTTCCTAGAATACGGTGAAAAACGTGTGGCATCCTGCAACAAAAAGTGAAAACAGGATTGAAAACACATATTGGTATTCAAAAGCCGTAAATTTAGTTTGTTTCGTTCTTTTTCTCAAAATAACTTAGGATTATGCTAGAAATGCCTTTTTTTACCAATATGTTCCTAGTATATGGTGAAAGGTGCGTGGAATCCTGCAATAAACAGGGAATACCATAATTTAAAGAACTATTTCTCGTCGTGACTTAGAAATGTGGATTTTTATAATTGGTATCCTCTAAATATCGTGTGTTCACGATAAAATACATTGTTTTAACAATATTTTTCTAAAATATGGTGAAAAGTGTGCGGAATCCTGCAAAAAACAGGGAAAACCATGATTTAAGGCACTTATTGGCATTCAAACGCCGGAAATTTAGTTTTGTCTGGCTATTTTTCTCAAATAACGAAGGTTTATGCTGGAAATGCCTGTTGTTACCAATATTTTTCTAGAATATGGTGAAAAGTGCGTGGAATCCGGCAACAAACAGGGAAAGCCATAATTTACAGTACTTTTTCTCTTTGTGATTTAGAAATGTGGACTTTTATAATTGGTATCCTCTAAATATCGTGGGTTCACGATAAAATACATTGTTTTAAAACTATGATTTAACCACTTATTGGCATTCAAACGCCGGAAATTTAGATTTATTTCCTTCTTTTTCTTCAAATAACATAGGTTTATGCTGGAAATGTCTGTTTTTACGAAGATTTTCCTAGAATATGGTGAAAAGTCCGTGGAATTCTGCAAAAAACAGGGAAAGTCATAATTTAAGGTACTTTTTCTCTTCTTGAATTGGAAATATGGACTTTTATATCAAGGAGCGCGGGAGCGCTCCGAAGGCAAGTATAAAAGAGCCTTAGGAGTGACCGCGCGATGATATACATTGAAATGGATGTACGAGAAAATCAATGCACTTATATACCTATTGCGTTAGTTTCAACTATATAACATATCCCTCTTAATCGAAAGCCATTTCGTTACTCTACACAAATCAAAAGATTTTATTTAAAAAGTTTATCTCGTTTAAAAGATATAGAGAGCTGAATTTTTTTATGTCCACTTTCCGATTCTAAATTTTCTCCATAGTTTCAGACTCTCATCCGGTGTTGCGACTTCCTGTCACGTGACCTACACACACACACACACACACACACACACACACACACACATTATAGATATCCATCCCTATAGTATTTCCGTGTCGTATCGGTGTCAGGCATACCGTAGAGCATGACTCTATAGTACTAGGTGTGTGTATATATATATGTATATATATATATATATATATATATATATATATATATATATAATCATATGAACATCGACTTATGCTGACACCAATGTATAAGACCACGTGACCTGTCTGCATAAGTGTAGTACCGTTTATACAAGTGTCTGCACAAGTCTAGCGTGACTAAAGAAATAATCCCTCTACTTATGCTGACGTCCGCATAAGTCGGTCTCTGTCTGCATAAGTCTATTTAAATTTCGGAAAGTGTCTGCATAACTAGCGTTTCATATATTTATGTATATGTATATATATATATATATGTATATATATATATATATATATATATATATATATATATATATATATATATATATATATATATATATATATATATATATATATATGTATATATATATATATATATATATATATATATATATATATATATATATATATATATATATATATATATATATATATATATATATATATATATATATATATATATATATATATAATCATATGAACATCGACTTATGCTGACACCAATGTATAAGACCACGTGACCTGTCTGCATAAGTGTAGTACCGTTTATACAAGTGTCTGCACAAGTCTAGCGTGACTAAAGAAATAATCCCTCTACTTATGCTGACGTCTGCATAAGTCGGTCTCTGTCTGCATAAGTCTATTTAAATTTCGGAAAGTGTCTGCATAACTAGCGTTTCATATATTTATATGTATATATATATGTATATATATATATATATATATATATATATATATATATATATATATATATATATATATATATATATATATAATCATATGAACATCGACTTATGCTGACACCAATGTATAAGACCACGTGACCTGTCTGCATAAGTGTAGTACCGTTTATACAAGTGTCTGCACAAGTCTAGCGTGACTAAAGAAATAATCCCTCTACTTATGCTGACGTCTGCATAAGTCGGTCTCTGTCTGCATAAGTCTATTTAAATTTCGGAAAGTGTCTGCATAACTAGCGTTTCATATATTTATATATATATATATATATATATATATATATATATATATATATATATATATATATATATATATATATATATATATACATATATATATATATATATATATATATATATATATATATATATATATATATATATATATATATATATATATATATATATTCGTTTCAATAATCATCAAAGATCTGAGGAAGTCGACTGACGAGAAAGAATAAAAGAGAAAGAATAAAAGATTTATTTACGAGTATCAATGAGGCAACAACATTTTTTAGATAAGTATTAAAATGACTAAATGTTAAATAGTAATTTTTTTAAAGAGTTGATACTTTGTGAAAATTTTTATTTACAGATAAGTAGTCAAGAAAATTTTTTCGGAGTCATTAAAATTTGATGAGCAGCTGATGTATCAAACTATGAGGAGAAAAATTTAATCTTATAAGGTAAGGTTAAACAGCATTATGTCAACAATTTTTTTTGTTTAATTAAAATTATAAAGTTAATTTTATTTTTTTTATTCTAGGTTAGGTTGTGTTATTTATATAAATCTAAGTGATATGGAATAGGACTGTGCCATTAATATTACTATACCAATTACAGAAACAGTGATTTTATTGAAATACAAAGAGCAAGAGTTATTGAAGAACAGAAGTACTGGTTATAGAAAAAAGAATAGTAAATGCGAAAGATGAATTATGGCGTACGAAATTTCTAAATGAAATATATAAAAAATACAGTTTTCAATGGAGTAGAAGTATAGTAGATATATATTTTTTATATATACTACAATATAATTTATGATGCCGATTTGAAATTATATACTACAATATAATTTATGATGCCGATTTGAAATATTGGTCTGAGCGTTGGTTTAGAAAGCATCGTGTCATCTTTAAAAAACTTAGCCGATATCAGTGTTGTGCATATTTATTCAAGTGCCAATGAAAAAATTATGTCTAATGAACATGGAAATACGAAAAAGGGTAAAAATGATGTGTTATTGTGAAAATTTCAAGGAATGAAAGTGCTCAGTTAATCTGTTTTATGATTTTCTCACGGTAGGAGATGTCAAAATGTTTCAGAGACGTTTTAGTATATATTTATTTTTTCTATACAAGATTCAGATAATAATAATGCTTAATTCATCAACTGGTTGTGTTTGTTTTTAATTTTACAAGATTATGTTAAAATATAGTAGCGGTATGATGTGTTAAATGAAGTGTGTAATTTAGAACCTCTACTTAAAATCAGAATTTAAAATATTGGTCAAAGCCTTGGTTAAAAAAACAGGATTTTTGTCTATACTTCAAGAAACTTAGTCGATATTAGTGCTGTTCTGTTGTAAATATTTACTTAAACACCAATTAAAAGATTATGCCAAATGAACATTAAAATACAAAAAAAAGAAAAATAATAGGTTATTGTTGTGAAAATTTCAACAAATAAAAATGCTCAGTTAATCTAATGTTATAATTTTCTCACGATGGGAGACGTCAAAATGTTTCAGAGAAGTTCTCAGCAATTCTTAGTTCATAAACTGATTGTTTTTAATTTTACAAGATGTGTGGCAATCATGGATAATTCAATGAATAATTATATTAAGATGTTTTACATTTTCTACTATAAAAGAATGTCGAGAAACCTTTTTTGGCTCAATGATTCTTAGTTCATAAACTTTTGTTTTTAATTTTGTAAGATGTGTCTGATCGGTTCTTAATTCAAGTGGTTTATATTGAAAACTTCAACGAATCCAAGTTTTGAAAATTATTATTTTATAACTAATGATTGGCTTATGGTGAGGGGCGCCAAATGTTTCAGTGGAGCCATCTGTTCTGTGAATATATGAGCAAGATATTGTTATTGAAGAACAGAAGTACTGGTTATGGAAAAAAAAAAGTGAATTGTACAATGCTAAAGATGAATTATGGCGTATGAAATTCATTTCTAATACAGTTGTCAAAGTCGAATAGAAGTCTAGATATTTTATATTAACTTTATGTCACAAGTGCACGTAGTGTATTTGGAACGGCTGATCAGAGGAACATAATATTAAATAGAATTAGAATATATGATATATGCCATTATTATAATATTTGAATAAAACATGAGAAGAATAATGATTTAAAAATGTGTTAAAAGTTTGAAATCAGTCTGATCAGTTGAAAATAATCTCAAATATGAAATAAGACTGCCATATATTTTATTTTATCATGATAATTTTTTAAAAGATTTGAAACAGATGATTGAACATAATAAAGATAAATACAATAAGATTGCTCGTCAAAGTGAAATAGAAGTTTAAATATTTTTTAAAATACATATTCCGAACAACATTTTTATTGATATTTTTATGTTTATGGGTTATTTTCATGAATTTGTCAAAATTAAATCGAACAAGTATGCTAAATTAGAAAGTTTTATTAAATATAATTATAATTAACTACGAAATTCATAACTTATAGGCAAGTGTACATTATCATTCATTGCAAATTCTTTAATTTATTAATCATATAACTTTACAATTAATAGTATTGTTAATTAATCATCATACCTAAGAAAATACACGTTTGATTATATTATTTCAAAAAATTTTACAATGTAATCACTTTATCGAGCTCCTTGAAGAAACATTCAAATTTAAAACTTTTGTGAATAACAATACTACCATTTAATAATGATATTAAAAATATCCTATAATAAACTCTCGTAACGTTATCACACTATGTAATTATTATTTTCTCTCCAAAAGTTGTGAAATCTATCTAAAAAACTTTTTACAAAATTTTAAACTAAGGCAAGTATTAGTCTCTCTCTCCCTCACCTCTCTCTCCCTCTCCCTCTCTCAACATCTGTTAAACTAAGTACCAAAAACTTTAATGAGAGCTTAAATATTTTTTTAAAACAATCAACACGTTTTTTAAAAGCTAACTTTTTAAGTACGTTCTAACAACAATTTGTCTAGTCCTTCTAATTCTTCTAGTCTTATCTATTCAATAAGCACTCTGTACAAATGGTCATAATTTTTTTCATGACTGTACAAATAAATAATACCATTTAAAATAATGATATTAAAAATATACTATAATAAACTCTCGTAACGTTATCACACTATGTAATTATTATTTTCTCTTCAAAAATTGTGAAATCTATCTAAAAAAGCTTTTTACAAAAGTTTAAACTAAGGCAAGTATTAGTCTCTCTCTCCCTCCCCCTCTCGCCCTCCTTTTCTCTCTCTCCCTCCATCTCTTTCTCCCCTGTCTCTCTCGACCTCTCTCTCTTTCCCTCCCCTCTCTCTCCCTCGCGCCCATAACATCTGTCAAACTGAGTAACAAAAACTTTAATGAGAGCTTAAATATTTTGTTAAAACAATGAACATGTTTTTTAAAAGCTATTTTTTTAAGTACGTTTTAATAACAATTTGTCTAGTCCTTTTAATTCTTCAAGTCTCATCTATTCAATAAGCACTCTCTACAAATGGTAATAATTTTTTCATGACTGTACAAATAATCTTAATAACTGAAAACTTTCTTTTCGAAAAAATTAATTACAAAAAAAAACAAGAAGAAAAATGAAAAGTTCATGCAAAACTTATATGCTAACAAAACTAAATTATTTTTACTATTTCTCTAAACCACTGTTAAGTTGCTTTGTAAAAAAACTCCCCACCCCGTATCTCTCTCGTCTATTTTTACTTAACAACTATGTATAATAACTCCATGAAAAATGTTGAATATTTTTTTAAAACAGCCCTCAAGACATTCTGTACAAGAATAATACAATAACAAACTTTATTTTGAAATATCTACGGAATCTTCGAAAAATGTTTTCTTTAAAAAGAAAGCATTAATATTTTTCCTCGAAAGTATTTAATTTATAAATTTCTTTAAATTAAAGTAGAAATAACTTTAATGAGAGCTTAAATATTTTTTTAAAACAATCAACACGTTTTTTAAAATCTAATTTCTTAAGTACGTTTTAACAATACAATTTTTCTAGTCCTTTTAATTCTTCTAGTCTAATCTATTCAATAAGCTCTCTAAACAAATGATAATAATTTTTTCATGACTACAAATAATAATTTTTGTTAGTATAAACCTTTCTACGAAAGTATAAAATAAGGCAAGTATAAACATTTTTCCTTTATAATCTACTCTCCCTCCCACTCTTCGCCCGCCCTCTCTCGCCCTCTACCCCCCCGCCGCTCTCTCACTCTCTCTCTCTCTCTCTCTCTCTCTCTCTCTCTCTCTCTCTCTCTCTGTCTCTCTCTCTCTCTCTCTCTCTCTCTCACTCCCCCTCTCTCAATATCCCTCAAACTCTGTATCAAAAACTTTAATGAGAGCTTAAATATTTTTTTAATACAATTAACATGTTTAAAAAAAAATTCTTTTTTAAGTACGTTTTAACAACACAATTTTTGTCTAGTCTTTTTATTTCTTCCAATCTCATCTATTCAATAAGCACTCTCTGCAAATGATAATAATTTTTTCATGACTGTACAAATAATAATATTGTTAATATAAAACTTTCTACGAAAGTATAAAATAAGGCAAGTATAGACGTTTTTTCTGTATAATATCTATTAAATAATAATATTTATGATTTTGTAAAAGAAATCAAAAAAATACCAGTGGAAAAGTCTTTTACTTCTTTGAGTCATTGTATAATGAACAAATTATATGTAAGTAAGTACATTCAAATTGTTCACTGCAAATCAGACAAATGAAAGTTGTGAAATCAATTATCGATAGTCAAGTAATGCAAACCACTCTCGGAAACTACTGTATGACTGTTTTCAGAAATGTATTCAAATTTGTTAATCTTTCTGTACAAATTAAACACAAGAAAGTACTGAAATCAATTTATTGTAGTCAAGTACCCATAAGTTAACTTGACTGACATAATACAACTTTTCGTACCTACTCATCAAACATATTCAGCCAGCGAGCATAAATTACTACTTAACGCCCAAGGGGCGTAATAGCTCATATATACAGCTCTTACAAAACTTTATAGAACCTACGCACTTTACGCCCATATGGGCGAAAATTATTTTAATCATATAACTACTATGCCTTCTTTTTATTTCTAAAATTCATAAGAATTCAGATATTTACGAAAAGTCAAAGCCTATATAAAAAAATTACATAGTTACCACCATATCACCATTTTTCATTATTCTTTCTCAATTTTGAAATTTCTATAATATTACGCATCTTGGGAGGGCAATAGAAGTCTATAGAGCTGCTCTAGCAGGGGTGGTCTTCCAATCTCCCATACATACTTGGCGGGCCCGACGGTTTGCAGTTTACCGGTGGGCTTTGTAAATGTAGAATACTATATTATTGCATAAATTCATTAACAATGTTTATACTTATAAGTCCACTATAAATAATTACATTGGCTCTAATTTTGAATTGATACCATTTAAATATAATATCCCTACATGTGCAAAATCTCATGATGTACTTCCATTACCCAAAATATTTTTCCTTGTGTCCGTTTTTTTTAAGCGGGAATCTGATATAAAAAATACATCAAATTTATAGTCTACTCAAAAGTGCTTTAGATTTTACTAACCATTGTATAAGCCACTAATTTTTTATCCTTTTCCAACGTGTAAATATCATGTGAGATTTTATATGAGTATTTCAGACATCAGATCTCATATGAGGTATGATATATGTGATGTCATCTGCAATTTTACATATTATGGGATCTCATGAGATCTTATATGAGATCTCATATGATATTTTCATGCGGGTTTGCACTTTCTATTTAAAAACAGAGTAATACATTCAATACGTATTAGTATTTAATATGTAGAAGCAACCTATTTATTCATTTTATCTGATCTGTAAACATATGAATATTTATATGAAAATGATCATGTCTACACCTTAAACTGCAAACCGTCGGGCCCGCCAAGTATGTATAGGAGATTGGAAGACCACCCCTGCTAGAGCAGCTCTATAGACTTCTATTGCCCTCCCAAGATGCGTAATATTATAGAAATTTCAAAATTGAGAAAGAACAATGAAAAATGGTGATATGGTGGTAACTATGTAATTTTTTTATATAGGCTTTGACTTTTCGTAAATATCTGAATTCTTATGAATTTTAGAAATAAAAAGAAGGCATAGTAGTTATATGATTAAAATAATTTTCGCCCATATGGGCGTAAAGTGCGTAGGTTCTATAAAGTTTTGTAGGAGTATGTGAGCTATTGCGCCTGTTAAGCGTTAAGTAGTACTTTATCCTCGCTGGCTGAATATGTTTGATGAGTAGGTACTAAAAGTTGTATTATGTCAGTCCAGTTAACCTATGGGTACTTGACTACAATAAACTGATTCCAGAACTTCCTTGTGTTTAATTCGTATAGAAGAATGAACAAATTTGAATACATTTCTGAGAACAGTTATACAATTGTTTCGCAGAGTTGTTTGCATTACTTGACTATCGGTAATTGATTTCACAACTTTCGTTTGTTTGATTTACAATGAATAATTTGAATGTACTTATATATAATATTATACAATTCAAATAATTTTTCCCACATGGACGTAAAGTGCGTAGGTTCTATAAAGTTTTGTAAGAGCTGTATATATGAGCTATTACGCCCCTTGGGCGTTAAGTAGTAATTTATGCTCGCTGGCTGAATATGTTTGATGAGTAGGTACGAAAAGTTGTATTATGTCAGTCAAGTTAACTTATGGGTACTTGACTACAATAAATTGATTTCAGTACTTTCTTGTGTTTAATTTGTACAGAAAGATTAACAAATTTGAATACATTTCTGAGAGTCATACAGTAGTTTCTGAGAGTGGTTTGCATTACTTGACTATCGATAATTGATTTCACAACTTTCATTTGTCTGATTTGCAGTGAACAATTTGAATGTACTTACTTACATATAATTTGTTCATTATACAATGACTCAAAGAAGTAAAAGACTTTTTCACTGGTATTTTTTTGATTTCTTTTACAAAATCATAAATATTATTATTTAATAGATATATACAGAAAAAACGTCTATACTTGCCTAATTTTATACTTCCGTAGAAAGTTTTATATTAACAATATTATTATTTGTACAGTCATGAAAAAAATTATTATCATTTGCAGAGAGTGCTTATTGAATAGATGAGATTGGAAGAAATAAAAAGACTAGACAAAAATTGTGTTGTTAAAACGTACTTAAAAAAGAATGTTTTTTTAAACGTGTTAATTGTATTAAAAAAATATTTAAGCTCTCATTAAACTTTTTGATACAGAGTTTGACGGATATTGAGAGAGAGGGGGAGAGAGAGAGAGAGAGAGAGAGAGAGAGAGAGAGAGAGAGAGAGAGAGAGAGAGAGAGAGAGAGAGAGAGAGAGAGAGAGAGAGAGAGAGAGAGAGCGGGGGGGTAGACGGCGAGAGAGGGTGGGCGAAGAGTGGGAGGGAGAGTAGATTATAAAGGGAAAATGTTTATACTTGCCTTATTTTATACTTTCGTAGAAAGTTTTATACTAAAAAAATTATTATTTGTAGTCATGAAAAAAATTATTATCATTTGTATAGAGAGCTTATTGAATAGATTAGACTAGAAGAATTAAAAGTTTCGTATCCTCTAAATATCGTGGGTTCACCATAAAATACATTGTTCTACCAATATTTTCCTAGAATGTGGTGAAAAATGTGTGGAATCCTGCAACAAACAGGGAAAACCATAATGTAAAGAACTATTTCTCTTCGTGACTTAGAAATGTGGATTTTTATAGTTGGTATCCCCTAAATAACGTGGGTTCACGATAAAATACATTGTTTTACCAATATTTTCCTACAATACGGTGAAAAGTGTGTGGAATCCTGCAACAAACAGGGAGAACCATGATTGAAAGCACATATTGGTATTCAAAAGCCGAATATTAAGATTTGTTTCGCCCATCATCTCAAAATAACGTGGGCTTATGCTAGAAATCCCTGATTTTACCAATGTTTTCCTAATATATGGTGAGATATGCCTCTTTTTACCAATATTTTGCTAGTATATGGTGAAAAGTGTGTGGAATCCTGCAACAAACAGTGAAAAACGTGATTTAAGGCACTTATTGGCATTTAAACGCCGGAAATTTAGTTTTGTTTGGCTATTTATCTCAAATAACGAAGGTTTATGCTGGAAATGCCTGTTGTTACCAATATTTTCCTAATATATGGTGAAAAGTGCGTGGAATGCTGAAATAAACCGGGAAAGCCATAATTGACAGTACTTTTTCTCTTCTTGAGTTGGAAATATAGACTTTTATATTTGGTATCCTCTAAATATCGTGGGTTCACAATAAAATACATTGTTTTACCAATATTTTCTTAGTATATGGTGAAAATTGCGTTGAATCCTGCAACAAACAGGGAAAACAATAATTTAAAGCTCTTATTGGTATTCAAAAGCCGGAAATTTAGATTTGTTTCGTTCTTTTTCTCAAAATAACGTAGGTTTATGATAGAAATGCCTGTTTTTACCAATATTTTCCTGATATATGGTGAGAAATGCCTGTTTTTACCAATATTTTCCTAGTACATGGTGAACAGTGCGTGGAATCCTGCAACAAACAGGGAAAACCATAATTTAAAGTATTTTTTCTCTTCGTGAGTTGGAAATTAGGATTTCTATAATTGGTATCCTGTAAATATCGTGAGTTCACGATAAAATACATTGTTTTACCAATATTTTCCTAGAATACGGTGAAAAGCGTGTGGAATCCTGCAACAAACAGGGAAAACCATGATTTAAAGCACTTATTGGTATTCAAAAGCCGGAAATTTACATTTGTTTCGTTCGTTATCTCAAAATAACGTGTGTTTATGCTAGAAATCCCTGATTTTACCAATATTTTCCTAATTTATGGTGAGAAATGCCTGTTTTTACCAATATTTTGCTAGTATATGGTGAAAAGTGCGTGGAATCCTGCAATAAACAGGGAAATCCATAATTTAAAGTAGTTTTTCTCTTCTTGAGTTGGAAAGATGGACATTTATAATTGGTATCCTCTAAATATCGTGGGTTCACAATAAAATACATTGTTTTACCAATGTCTCGCTTGAATGTGGTGAAAAGTGTGTGGAATTCTGCAATAAACAGGGAAAACGATAATTTAAAGTATTTTTTCTCTTCGTGAGTTGCAAATTAGGATTTCTCTAATTGGTATCCTCTAAATATCGAGAGTTCACGATAAAATACATTGTTTTACCAATATTTTTCTAGAATACGGTGAAAAGCGTGTGGCATCCTGCAACGAACAGTGAAAACCATGATTGAATACACTATTTGGTATTCAAAAGCCGTAAATTTAGTTTGTTTCGTTCTTTTTCTCAAAATAACTTAGGATTATGCTAGAAATGCCTTTTTTTACCAATATGTTCCTAGTATATGGTGATAGGTGCGTAGAATCCTGCAATAAACAGGCAAACCATAATTTAAGGGAATTTTTTCTTCTTGAATTGGAAATATGGACTTTTATATTTGGTATCCTCTAAATATCGTGGGTTCACAATAAAATACATTATTTTACCAATATTTTCCTAGTATATGGTGAAAAGTGGGTGAAATCCTGCAACAAACACAGAAAAACCCTGATTTGAAGCACTCACTGGCATTGAAACGCCGGAAATTTAGATTTGTTTCGTTCTTTTTCTCAAAATAACGTAGGTTTATGCTGGAAATGCGTGTTGTTACCAATATTTTCCTAGAATATGGTGAAAAGTGCCTGGAATCCTGCAAGAAACAGTGAAAACCATGATTTAAAGCACTTATTGTCATTCGGAAGCCGGTAATTTAGTTTATTTCGTTCTTCTTCTCAAAATAATGTAGGTTCATGTTAGAAATGCCTTTTTCTACCAATATTTTCCTAGTATATGGTGAAAAGTCCGTGGAGTCCTGCAATAAACAGGGTAAACCATAATTTAAAGAACTATTTCTCTTCGTGACTTAGAAATGTGGATTTTTATAATTGGTGTCCCCTAAATACCGTGGGTTCACGATAAAATACATTGTTTTACCAATATTTTCCTAGTATATGGAGAAAAGTGCGTGGTATCCTGCAAAAAACAGCGAAAAACCATGATTTTCAGTACTTTTTGTCCTTAATCAGCTGGAAATACTGATTTGGGTCATTGTTTTCGTCAAAATAACTTAGTTCCATGCGAAACATGCCTGTTGCTACCAATATTTCCCAAGTATATGGTGAAAAGTTCGTTGTATCCTGCAAAAAACATCGGAAAACCATGATTTTCAGTACTTTTTGTTCTTAATCTGCTGGAAATATGGATTTCGATCATTTTTTTCGTGAAAGCAACTTAGGTCTATGCTAAAAATGCCAGTTTCTACTAATATTTTCCTGGTATATGGCGAAAAGTGCTTGGTGTCCATCAAAAAACAGCGAAAAACCTTGATTTTCGGTACTTTATGTTCTTAATCTGCTGGAAATATGGATTTGGAATATTCATTTCCTCAAAATGGTGAAGTTTTATGCTAAATATGGCAATTTTTACCAACATTTTCATAAGACATGGTCAAAAATGTCTGTTTTTACCAATATTTTCCGAGTATATGGTGAAAAGTAAGTTGTATCCTGAGAAAAACAGCGGAAAACCATGATTTTCAGTACTTTTTGTTATCAATCTGCTGGAAATATGGATTTCCATCATTGTCTTCGTCAAAATAACTTAGATACATGCTAAGAATTCCTGTTTCTACTAATATTTTCCTAGTATATGGCGAAAAGTGCGTGGTATCCTGCAAAAAACTGCGAAAAACCTTGATTTTCTGTACTTTTTGTTCTTATTCTGCTGGAAATAAGGATTTGGAATATTGTTTCCCTCAAAATGAGGAAGCTTAATGCTAAATATGTCTGTTTTTACCAATATTTTCATAATATATGGTTAAAAATGCCTGTTTTTACCAATATTTTCCAAGTATATGGTGAAAAGTACGTTGTATCCTGAAAAAAACAGCGAAAAACATTGATTTTCAGTACTTTTTGTTCTTAATCTGCTGGGAATATGGATTTGGAATATTCTTTTCCTCAAAATGAGGATGTTTTAAGCTAAATATGCCAATTTTTACCAATATTTTCATAATATATGGTGTAAAATATCTGTTTTTACCAACATTTTCCAAGTATATGGTGAAAAGTGCGGGGTATCCTGCAAAAGCAGCGAATAATAATGATTTTCAGTACTTTTTGTTATTAATCTGCTGGAAATATGGATTTCGATCATTGTTTTCGTCAAAATAACTTAGGTCTATACGAGAAATGCATGTTTTTATCAACATTTTCCTAGTATATGGTGAAAAGTGCCTGCTATCCTGCAAAAAACAGCGAAAAATAATGATTTCCAGTACCTTTTGTTCTTAACCTCCTGGCAATATGGATTTCGATCATTGTTTTCGTCAAAATAACTTAGGTCTATGCCAAAATGTCTGTTTTACCAATATTTCACAAGTATATGGTGAAAAGTTCGCTGTATCCTGCAAAAAACAGCGAAAAACCATGATTTTCGGTACTTTTTGTTCTTAATGTGCTGGAAATATGCATTTCGACCATTGTTTTCGTCAAAATAACTTAAGGTCCATGCTAAAAATGCCTATTTTTTTCAATACGTTGCTAGTATATGGTGAAAAGTGCGTGCTATCCTGCAAAAAACAGCGAAAAACCATGATTTTCGGTACTTTTAGTTCTTAATCAGCTGGAAATAAGCATTTCGACCATTGTTTTCGTCAAAATAACTTAAGGTCCATGCTAAAAATGCCTTTTTTTCCAATACATTGCTAGTGTATGGATAAAAGTGAGTGGTGTCCTGCAAAAAATAGCCAAAAACTATGATTTTCAGTACTTTATGTTCTTAATCTGCTGGAAATATGGATTTCGATCATTTTTTTCGTCAAAATACATTAGTTCTATGCTAAAAATGCCTGTTTTTACCCACATTTTCCAAGTATATGGTGAAAGGTACGTTGTATCATGAAAGAGACAGCGAAAAACCATGATTGTCTGTACTTTTTGTTCTTAATCTGCTGGAAGTATGGATTTCGGTCATTGTTTTCGTCAAAATATCTTAGGTCTATGCTAAAAATGCCTGTTTTTACCAATATTTTCCAAGTATATGGTGAAAAGTACGTTGTATCCTGAAAAAAATAGCGAAAAACTTTGATTTTGAGTACTTTTTGTCCTTATTCTGATGGAAATATGGATTTGGATCATTGTTCTCTTCAAAACGACGAAGTTTTATGCTAAATATCGCTGTTTTTACGAATATTTTCCTAATATATGTTGAGAAGAACGTGGTATCCTGCAAAAAACCGCGAAAAACCATGATTATCAGTCCTTTTTGTTCTTAATCTGTTGGAAATATGGATTTCCATCATTTTTCTCTTGAAAATAGCTTAGGTCTATGCCAAAAATGCCTGTTTTTACCAATATTTTCCTAATATATGGTGAAAAGTGAGTGGTATCCTGCAAAAAACAGCAAAAAACCATGATTTTCGGTACTTTTTCTTCGTAATCTGCTGGAAATATGGTTTTCGATCATTGTTTTCGTCAAAATAACTTAGGTCCATGCTAAAAATGCCTATTTTTTCCAACACGTTGTTAGTATATGGTGAAAAGTGCGGGGTATCCTGCAAAAAACAGCGAAAAATCATGATTCTCAGTACTTTTTGTTATTAATCTGCTGGAAATACGGATTGCGATCATTGTTTTCGTCAAAATCGGTTAGGGCTATACCAGAAATGCCTGTTCTTATCAATATTTTACTATTATATGGTGAAAACTGCGTGGTATCCTGCAAAAAACAGTGAAAAACCATGATTTTCAGTACCTTTTCTTCATAATCTCCTGGAATTATGGTTTTACATCATTGTTTTACTCAAAATGACGATTTTTATGCTAAATATGCCTGTACTTTTCAATATTTTCCTAGTATATGGTGAAAAGTGCGGTGTATCCTGCAGAAGACTGCGAAAAATCATGATTTTCGATACCTTTTGTTATTAATCTGCTGGAAATACGGATTACGATCATTGTTTTCGTCAAAATCGGTTAGGGCTATACTAGAAATGCCTGTTGTTATCAATATTTTCCTAGTATATGGTGAAAAGTGCGTGGAATTGTGCAATAAACAGGGAAAGCCATAATTTAAGGTACTTTTTCTCTTCTTGAATTGGAAATATGGACTTTTATATTTGGTATCGTCTAAATATCATGGGTTCACAATAAAATACATTGTTTTACCAATATTTTCCTAGTATATGGTGAAAAGTGTGTGGCATCCTGCAACAAACAAGGAAAACCATAATTTAAAGCACTTGGTATTCAAAAGCCGGAAATGTGGATTGGTTTCGTTCTTTTTCTCAAAATAATGTAGGTTTATGATAGAAATTCCTGTTTTTACCAATATTTTCCTAATATATGGTTTAAAATGCATGTTTTTACCAATACTTTCCGAATATATGGTGAGAAATGCCTGTTTTTACCAATATTTTCCTAGTATATGGCGAACAGTGCGTGGAATCCTGCAATAATCAAGGAAAACCATAATTTAAAGCACTATTCCTCTGCGTGAGTTGGAAATATGGATTTTATATTTGGTATCCTCTAAATATCGTGGGTTCACGATAAATTACAATGGTTTACCAATATTTTCCTAGAATATGTTGAAAAGTGTGTGGAATCCTGCAACAACCAGGGAAAACCATGATTTAAAGCACTTATTGGCATTCAAACGCCGGAAATTTAGATTTATTTCGTTCTTTTTCTCAAAATAACATAGGTTTATGCTGGAAATGCCTGTTTTTACCAATATTTTCCTAGAATATGGTGAAAATTGCGTGGAATCCTGCAATAAACAGGGAAAGCCATAATTTAGGGTACTTTTTCTCTTCTTGAATTGGAAATAAGGACTTTTATATTTGGTATCCTCTAAATATCGTGGGTTCAAATAAAATACATTGTTTTACCAATATTTTCCTAGTATATGGTGAAAAGTGTGTGGAATCCTGCAACAAACAGGGATAACCATAATTTAAAGTACTATTTCTCTGCGTGAGTGGGAAATATGGATTTTTATAATTGGTATCTTCTAAATATCGTTGGTTCACGATAAAGTACATTGTTTTTCCAATATTTTCTTAGAATATGTTGAAAAGTGTGTGGAATCCTGCAATAACCAGGGAAAACCATGATTTAAAACACTTATTGGCATTCAAAGTCCGGATATTTAGATTTATTTCGTTATGTTTCTCAAAATTACATAGGTTTATGCTGGAAATGCCTGTTTTTACCAATATTTTCCTAGAATATGGTGAAAATTGCGTGGAATCCTGCAATAAACAGGGAAAGCCATAATTTAGGGTACTTTTTCTCTTCTTGAATTGGAAATATGGACTTTTATATTTGGTATCCTCTAAATATCGTGGGTTCAAATAAAATACATTGTTTTACCAATATTTTCCTAGATATGGTGAAAAGTGTGTGGAGTCCTGCAACAAACAGGGAAAACCATAATTTAAAGCAATTATTGGTATTCAAAAGCCGGAAATTTGGATTTGTTTCGTTCTTTTTCTCAAAATAATGTTGGTTTATGATAGAAATTCCTGTTTTTACCAATATTTTCCTAATATATGGTTAAAAATGCATGTTTTTTCCTATATTTTCCTAATATATGGTGAGAAATGCCGGTTTTTACCAATATTTTCCTAGTATATGGTGAACAGTGCGTGGAATCCTGCAATAAACAGGGAAAACCATAATTTAAAGCACTATTCCTCTGCGTGAGTTGGAAATATGGACTTTTATAATTGGTATCCTCTAGATATCCTGGGTACACGATAAAATACTTTGTTTTACCAATATTTTCCTAAAATATGTTGAAAAGTGTGTGGTATCCTTCAACAAACAGGGAAAACCATGATTTAAAACATTTATTGGCATTCAAAAGCCGGAAATTTGGATTTGTTTCGTTCTTTTTCTCAAAATAATGTAGGTTTATGATAGAAATTCCTGTTTTTACCAATATTTTCCTAATATATGGTGAGAAATGCCTGTTTTACCAATATTTTTCTAGTATATGGTGAAAAGTGCATGGAATCCTGCAATAAACAGGAAAAGCCATAATTTCAGGTACTTTTTCTCTTCTTGAATTGGAAATATGGACTTTTATATTTGTTATCCTCTAAATATCGTGGGTTCACAATAATATACATTGTTAATAATGTAGGTTTATGATAGAAATTCCTGTTTTTACCAATATTTTCCTAATATATGGTGAGAAATGCCT
Organism: Torymus aiolomorphi; assembly: GCA_036365515.1. Taxonomy (NCBI): domain Eukaryota; kingdom Metazoa; phylum Arthropoda; class Insecta; order Hymenoptera; family Torymidae; genus Torymus; species Torymus aiolomorphi. The sequence goes on from CM070873.1 coordinate 140,094,120, forward strand.
GTTTTTACCAATATTTTCCTAAAATATGTGGAAAAGTGTGTGGTATCCTTCAACAAACAGGGAAAACCATGATTTAAAACACTTATTGGCATTGAAAAGCCGGAAATTTGGATTTGTTTCGTTCTTTTTCTCAAAATAATGTAGGTTTATGATAGAAATTCCTGTTTTTACCAATATTTTCCTAATATATGGTGAGAAATGCCTGTTTTTACCAATATTTTTCTAGTATATGGTGAAAAGTGCATGGAATCCTGCAATAAACAGGTAAAGCCATAATTTCAGGTACTTTTTCTCTTCTTGAATTGGAAATATGGACTTTTATATTTGGTATCCTCTAAATATCGTGGGTTCACAATAATATACATTGTTTTACCAATATTTTCCTAGTATATGGGGAAAAGTGTGTGGAATCCTGGAACCAACAGGGAAAACCATAATTTGAAGCACTTATGGTATTCAAAAGCCGGAAATTTGGATTTGTTTCGTTCTTTTTCTCAAAATAATGTAGGTTTATGATAGAAATTCCTGTTTTTACCAATATTTTCCTAATATATGGTTAAAAATGCTTGTTTTTACCAATATTTTCCTAATATATGGTGAGAAATGCCTGTTTTTACCAATATTTTCCTAGTATATGGTAAACAGTCCCTGGAATCCTGTGTTACGTCCGGAGACGTATTATAGATTTAGAATTTCATTCTGAAAGTTTATTCACATCAGATATTTCCTGACATATAAACCCGAGAATGTAACGCAGCATTTCGCTCAGGCATGGTACCGTAGACCGTGTGACGTAGAGAGCCATCGACCTCCAGAAGACAGTGGCGTGCAAATTTTTAACAAATCAGCATTTCACAGTGCTACCACTTAAATTCTACGCGTACAAGTCGCAACCGAAAATTTCTTAATAAAGTTGATCTCAATTTATCATCTATAACCCAATTAAACCGCATAATAAAACTGCGAAATGCATCACGCAAGTCAGTCACAGCGTACAAGAAACCTGGCGAACTCCGTGTACCTCTACGACATCGAGAAGTTGAAACCGTAAGCCTTACACATCTAGTAAGCAGATTTTATAAGTTATTGAAATTGTAATTGTAAGCCTTACTCGTCTAATAAGCATATCGTATAAGTTATTTATAGTAAATTTATAAAAGCAAGTGTTATAGAAAAGAATTGTAATTGAAATTACAACGCATCGATGTACCAGAAGCCAGCAGATTGTATTGGTAATAAATTATTGTATTTTATATAATAAACCTACATAAAACCAATTACTACTTATTTCCACTTATTTCCGGACTTAACAGTGGTTCCGGTACGAATCGAACGTAAGTTCACTAGATTTATACGAAAAAAATAAGACTGAAATGAGAGGAAACAAGTAGTATTTGAAAATTACTAAAAATATCACTACTAACTGCTTCCGAGCTTCTCGTTTTGCAGTTAGAAGTTGAGAGGATCATAGTAGCATGATCGTTTAAACTTCTGAAGATGAACGTGTACGGCTGGTCCAGATTACTAACATATTAACAGATAAATAAAAAAAAAAGGGAAAATAGACGATGTTATAGAAATAGGGAAAGAAGAAAGGATAACCGAAATACAAATAACGTAAACGAATATAAAAAAAAAAGATTTCACATAAAGATAAAATCAAAATAAATCAAAATATATAAGTAAATAGCATCACGCAAATATGTTTAACAAACAAGAAATTTAAAGTGAAAAATTCATATAGGGAAACATTAAGAAACAAATAATTAAATAATATCAGTAAAAACAAATAACTAAAATATTAGTGAAAAAAAAAATAAACAAATGAATAAATAAATAAAAAGAAATTGAAATAAATAAAACAAATCCAACACGAAGGAGAAAAATGAAATAATAATACAAAATAATGATCATTGAATGGATAAATATTATACATAAACAAGAAATGAGAATATCAGAAATCAAATTACACGAGAAACATTAAGAATAGAGATATAGAATTGGCGAATAAGTAAATAAATTGCCAATGTCACATAAGAAGGATATAGAAAATCCCATAATAACAAGAAGTAACCCTGTTGAAAATATCCATGTGGATTTTACACTGATTTCCACATGGAATCGATATGGAATCCATATGGAATCTCTACGGATTCCATATGGATTCCATGTCGATTCCATGTGGAAATCAGTCCCAAATCGTCCTGTGGACTTCCACATGGAATTCCATATAGATTTCTATATGAATTTTTCTACAAACATTTGTAAAACCAAATCCGTATGGATTTCCATGTAGATTTCCATGGGGAAATCCAGGTAAAAACGACATGATCCATATAGATTTCCACATGGATTTCCATATGATAATTTTAATGTTTATAAAAATGTTTATTTATAAAATTGTTATATTTTTTTTTACTAGGATACATATTTTTGACAACAAGTACTGTAGAATCTTTTCGAAGAATTACATAAGAGGAAATTATAGTTTATAATTTTTTATGCTTTCCTGATATGGTAAAAAACGTATCCCTAGTAAAAAAATTTAAAAATTTTATAAATAAACATTTTTATAAACATTTAAATTACCATATGGAAATGCATATGGAAATCTATATGGATCATATCGTTTTTATCTGGATTTCTCCATGGAAATCTACATGGAAATCCATACGGATTTTGTTTTACAAATGTTTGTAGAAAAATTCATATAGAAATCTATATGGAATTCCATGTGGAAATCCACAGGACGATTTGGGACTGATTTCCACATGGAATCGACGTGGAATCCATATGGAATCCGTATAGATTCCATATGGATTCCATATGGATTCCATGTGGAAATCAACGTAAAATCCACATGGATATTTTCAACAGGGAAAACTACAGAAAATCCAATTTTAAAAAATAAAATAAGTGAAAGGAACCGGGAATCAAGTAAAATATTCCACAGAAGTTCTAAAATACTACGATCGCCTCCACGCGCACGAAATATAAAATCATTAAACGAAGGAACAGGAACATCTGACGAAGAAATCGCGACAAATTCGCAAAATTCAAACATTGACCTCATTGATTTTACACCACACACATACGCAAATGCATCACAAGACAAAAAAAATAATAATAAAACATTACTAGAAATACCGAGTATTGACATTCAATCAACCTCAAGAGTAGGAAATAAAAAAAAATCAGACAACAAACAACTGGGAAATCAAGACAATTTAACACAAAATCACTCTAAAAATTCTTTACTTTTACCTCAAACAAAATCGGATTTAGAGTCACCGACAGAATATTTTACGCCAACATTATTAAATCGTGATTCTGCATTTTTTGATAAAACAGTAGATACATCAGTAGATGAAATAGGCGACTACACGGACATAGACGGAATACTAAACGAACAAAGTCTTATTTTAGCTAAAACAGATCTACAGGAAAGAAGAGAAACAGAAACAGAAGTATTAAACCAAACAAATAATACTGTTGAATCGGAAATTAATAGAACCATAATAGAACCCGAAATAAATATGGCAAATCAACAACTCAAACTACCACTGAAAGAAATATTGGGATTGGTACCGACATTTGACGGAAAAAATATAACAGCAGAAGAATATATCGACAAACTCAAAGAAGCAAAAAACATTGTTAACGCGGCGGACGAACGAAATTTAGTACAAATTTTAAAAATGAAGTTACGTGGGAAAATACATAAAGCAATAAGAACAATAACAATCGGGAACATCGAAGAATTAATAACCGCTATAAGAACTATTTACCCTTGTACAGAAGACTTATACACATTATATGGTAAGTTACGGAGAATGGTTCAAAAAACCAATGAATCAGTATTAGAATACGGAAATAAAATTCGAATAATAAGCACAAATATAATAGAACTAAAAAAAATAGAGGACGGGGTTACGACAGAGCAATTACAAATATTTAAAACTCAACTAGAAGATGATTATTAAACAGTTTTAAAAACGGTTTGAAACAAGAAATAAGAGTAGAACTAGGCGAACCGAATAGTACACATGCCGCTATGAAAAAAGCAATAGAGATAGAATTAAGACTCGAAAAACAAAAATTACTAAGAGAAGATAAAGCAAATATACTATTCAATACTGAGAAATTAAATATAAAAAAGGAAGCTAGAACATTTCATTGTCAAATTTGTAACGATAAATTTTATGAAGCAATGTTTTGCGTAAATGCAGGATGCGTATATTGTAAAAATAAAGACCACTTACCATACTTCTGTAATACAGTAAAAGATAAAATGGAATTAATTTGCAATTATTGTAGCTTAAGTGGACATTCAATAGATACATGTAGATTAAACGAAATGCAGGGAAACCATTGTCAATACTGCCAAAACATGGGACACACAGTAACACAATGCCCGATTATAAAAAAATATGAATTATGTTGGAAATGCAAGAAAAAAGGCCATGACCCAAATACGTGCGAAAAAAGTGCTAACGCCGAGGAGTGTTGCGAGCTCTGTGGTAACGTGAGCCACACAATGAAGAACTGCCCGTCGGCAGTATGTCAAAGGTCCAATAAACCCGGACATGTAATGAAATACTGTCAGGTAACGAGGAAAATGATATGGTGCACAATCTGTGCTATAGAAGGTCACGAAACCTCGGATTGCCAAACAGCGGGAATTATGGCTATGCAAAGTAGACAACAAGCATTCGGAAATAGAATAAATTGTCAAATTTGTGAAGCAACAACACATACAGCAATGCATTGCCCAGATAGAAACACTGATTCACCAATAAATAATAATTATAAATTAAACAAATCAAATTATAATAATCCGGAAAACAGAAACAATTATCACACCAATAACAATTCACATGGATTCACAAATAAAACGCAACAACAATATTTTCATTCAAGAAACACGAATTTTAATCAACAAATAAACATGCAAAAAGGAAAAAAGTATATTGTGAATTTTGTAGAATCCCAGGACATTCTATAGAAAATTGTAGGAAATTACAAAAGGCAGAAAGAGCACCAACTTGTGCCTATTGCAGGAAAAGGGGATATACGATCGAAAATTGTATGTTATTGAAACAAGTAGAAGGTAAATTAGAAAAATTCTGCAGCCTCTGCAAAAATTTTACTCACTCACTTGAAGAATGCTATAGGACACAGCAAAATACCTACGAACAGTGAAATTCGGGAAACGCTTAAATTCTTCTGAGAGCGAGTGGATCAGAAGAAAACAAAACGAAACACTCGACAATAAAACGAGCATCAAAACAATCACATTAACAGATAAAACTACAAAAACTTAGAGTTAGAAAATCAAGAAAATAAATTAACTATAAAGGACGTTGAAGTTGATACATTAATCAAGAAGAACGAAGAAGTAAATCTGTTAGATACGCAAATGATCACAACACATGAAAATAATAAACTAACTTCATCAAAAATTACAATGTACTTTCTAAGATTAGAAAATGCACTACAGTATATTGAAATAAAAAATCCTTACACCGCAAAATCATGCAAATTACTCATAGATAGCGGGGCCCAGTTAAACATTATTAAGAAAAATCAAATACCACCATACATAATATTAGAAAATAAGAAAATTCAGCTATCAGGCATCACAGATAAGGCCATAGAAACATTGGGAGTAGTAAAAATGCTAATTAATGATTTGTTTATTGATTTTCATGTAGCTCCTGAAGAATTTTCTCTCCCTTACGATGGAATACTAGGTATTAAAATACTCTCGGAACAGAAGTTAAGACTAGATGAATTTACAATTAAATAATAGTAAAATTGCATTGAAACCAAGATACACGATAAAAACAGGCTCTTTTAATACAATTACAAATAAAATAAACAACTAGTAAACGGACAAAAACGATGGCGTTTAGTCATAGATTATCGTAAATTAAATGAAAAAACAATATCGGATCCTTACTTACTTCCAAATATTACAGAAATTTTTGATCAATTGGGAAAAACAAAATTTTATCATGTCATAGATTTAAAATCGGGGTTTCACCAAATTCCCATGAAACCAAAAGACACATATAAAACGGCCTTTAGTATACATCCATTAGGACGCTTTGAATTTCATGTTTTGCCTTTCGGATTAAAAAATTCGCCGCGTACATTTCAAAGAGTTCTGAATACAGTCTTAGGCGATTTAATAGGTAAAATATGCTTTGTCTTTATTGACGATATAATAATTTTTGGAAAGACTATAGACGAAACAAACGAAAGATTCAGTATAGTTGCACAACAATTAAGAGAAGCTAATTTAAAATTAGAACCGGAAAAATGCGAATTTTTAAAAAAAGAAGTATGTTATTTATGACATATTATAAGCGAACATGGCATAAAACCAGATCCAAAAAAGGTAGAAGCAGTAAATAAATTTCCAATACCTAAAAACATTAGAAATATTAGAGAATTTTTAGGACTTTCGAATTACTACAGAAGACATATAAAAAACTATGCAAAGATAACAAAACCTTTAAATATATTACTAGAAAAAGACGTAAAATTTTATTGGGAAAAAAATCAACAAATAGCCTTTGATGAAATTAAATATTTACTATGTACAGCACCAGTTTTGGCATATCCACATTTCGACGAACCATTTATTATTACATCAGATGCTTCAAACTTTGCTTTAGGTGCAATTTTATCAGAAGGAATAATAGGTAAAGACCCAGCAATTGCTTATGCATCAAGAAGCTTACATAAAGCTGAAATTAAATATCATACCTACGAAAAAGAAGCATTAGCTATAATGTTTGCAGTAAAAACATTTAAAAATTACATACATGGAACCAAATTTACAATCGTCACAGATCACAAACCTTTATTGTGGTTAAAAACAGCTGACAACAACGCTAGAGTCAAAAATGGAGATTCAAACTATCTGATTATGATTTTGATATCGTGTACAAACCAGGGAAACAAAATGCTAACGCAGACGCACTGTCCCGAAATCCCATAGAAGTTTTCGTAATTACAAGAGCACAAAAAAGAAACAAATTAAATACTAACATAGGATCACCAAACGAAACTGATAAAACAAGCGAAACGAATAAAGTTCAGTCAAAAACTCAACAAAAAGGGGGAAGATCAAGGAAAACTACAGCTGGTACACAAAAACAGAGAAAAAAGATAAAAATAGCAAAAACAACAACGGTACAACAACGCAAACGCAACAAAACATAATATATTCAAAAAACGCAATACAACTTAGAAACGACAACATTATGCATCTTATATCACATGAACACCAAACATTAGACGAGAATACTAACTTATTAATCAAAAATAAAAACTTAAAAATAAATACAAACGTAAAAAAGGGCGAAATAGATATAATTAATATTGAAAATAAGAAAATATTTATTCTATGTCTCGATACATCAGTAACATCGAAAATAGTTAAAGAAAACTTAATAAAATTAATACAAAAATTAAAAGAAATCTTGAACACACAGAAGATATTCATTTTTAGCATATCAAGGAAAATTGAAATTTTAAACATAAGTTGGGAAGAAATAGAAGAATTATTGAAGGACAATTTTCAAAACACAAAAATTAAAGTAATAATATGTCTGAATAATATAGATTACGTAAATATAAACGATAGAAATAGAATTTTTGATACTTATCACTCCTCTACAATAGGGGGACATTCAGGCATAAACAGAACTTACAATCGTATAAAAGAAAAATATTTTTGGGAAAATTTGAAATCAGACATCCAGAACAGAGTAAATAAATGCGAAATTTGCCAAAGAAATAAACTAAAACGTAAAAGAACTAAACAACCAATGATTATCACAGACACACCAGCAAAAACTTCTGATAAAATCGCTATGGATATCGTAGGTCCATTTAACACTACTAAAAATAGTAATAAATATATTTTATCTATACAAGATCAATTATCTAAATTTGTAATTTTATCATGCTTAAAAGATCAAACGGCGGAATCAGTATCAAACGCTTTTATAAAAAATTTTATACGTATATTTGGCTCACCAAAAATAGTACTAACCGATAGAGGAGCAAATTTCACAAGTAATCTTATTAAACAAATAGCTAAAAGATTCAAATTCAAAAAAATTGAAACAACAGCATTTTCGCCACAATCAAATGGATCCTTAGAAAGGGCACACCACCCACTATGCGAATATCTAAAAAATTTTTCAACAAAAAAATAGGAATGGGACGAATTAATAGAATTTGCACAACTTCATTATAATACAAGCGTACATAGTAGTCATAAATTTACACCATACGAACTTGTTTTTGCTTATCCTGCAAGAGTTCCATCTAGTGAACCAATTAAAAGATCGGAATTATTACCGACCTATAACGGGTATTTAGAAAAATTCATAAAAAACATTACTACAACTACTGAGTTAGCTAGAAATAACTTAATAATTTCAAAACAAAAATCAAAAACTCATTATGACAAACTTATAAACCCGATACAACTTAAAAAAGAAGACAAGGTATGGCTCTTAAAAGAACCAAAACCGGGAAAACTTGAACAAAATCATTATCAAGGTCCGTTCGACATAATAAAAATAAATGCAAATAACAATATTACTATAAACTACAACGGAAAAGCAAAAACAGTTTATTCGAACAAATTAAGTCTTGTAAAATAATAAAAATAATAACATAATTTTCTGTTATAGGACATGATGGAGTTACTAAAAATTTTTTTAATATATAATTTACTACAACCAAACCAAGCAATAATTGGATTCGATTGCGGTTCTACTGACCCAACAGTAACAACGTACTCTCTCGTAGACAACGGAGACTGTAATTTTCACGAGGAAGATTTAGTAATAACAAATACGACCATACAATTACTACAATTAGCGGAATTCAAAACAAATCACGAAATGCAATGCAAAATAGAAATAAGACGAACAATATATCACTGCGCAATGTTCAGCCACTTAGGTCCAGTTGAAAACGGCCTACAGGAATATTTATACGACATTAGTGCTGAACAATGTAAATTTCTACACAATACAGGAATATTTAAATATGACAACTTTCACACAATAGCAAATGTTAAAATAAACGAAACCAAAACAGTAGGAATAGACCTCGCAGGAAAAATCGAAGGGAAATCTTGTTCGGGAGGCACCTACGCGGATGATTATGGAAGTTGGGATAATGTTCTTGTTCAAGGACTCATAAAAATTACACTTACGGAAGAATACGCAAAGGTAAATTTAAATAATAATAAATTACATTTAAATTCAGGAACGACATGCAAATTCTCAGACGAGCATTGCATAGACATTCAAGCCGGTTACACATTTTGATCGCATTTTCCAAACGAAAACTGTTTTGATAACAAATATGATGTTCTATTTAAGGGCACCGTAACAAAAACATTATCACCAAACCAGGAAATAATGTATACAATAAATACTTACGATATATCTTTTTCTTTAAATGCTGTAGAAAGTATTAAGTTTTGCGACAGAATTATAACAAAAACGGAACACCCTAAATTATTTATTTACGAAAAAACCAACGTAAATGTACTATTCGATAACGATGTGAGTCACCAGCGAGATTTAATCAACATTGATATTTTTGCGTATACAAATGCGAAATTTGTTCATGTAGAAAAACATTTTCGGGCGCAATTTAAAAGCTTATATTTAAACATTTTAACAAAAATATGTGAATTAGAAAGAAAGGAAATTCTAAATTCCTTATCCTTAGCCTCCCATTCCCCAGATGAATTTGCATACAATGTAATGCAAAAACCAGGATACCTTGCACGACTCGCAGGGGAAGCAATACATGTAATAAAATGCACCCCTATCAACGTAAAAATCAAGCATACAAAAGAATGTTACGAAGAACTTCCTGTTACAGCTAGAAATACTACTTGGTTTCTTACACCAAAAACTCATATTTTAATAAGAACAGGAACTCAAATCGACTGTGATACAATAATTCCACCGTACTACAAAATAGATAATAACTGGATAAATCTAATACCCACACCTAGAAAGGTTGAAAAAAACATAACCACCTTTAAACCAAAATAATCAAAAATTGGACCCCAGAAAAATTAACCTCACTAGCAACTAGTGGGATATATACACAACAAGACTTGGAACATTTCCAGGAAAGACTACTTTACCCGATGGAAATAAAATCTATAATAAACACAATAACAAAGTTTACACGAAGCGAAAATTCTGCAAAAGATGACATCATGAGTAATCTTCTCACAGAAAGAACATTAACTAACATTGCTGAAAATACTTGGAAAAAACTACTAGAGAAATACAAAGAATATGGAACATATAGTTCCGGAATTATAATGACTCTAATCCTACTACAGTTAATAAAAATGTTAGTAGATACAGTAATACGAGGTTACATATTACAAAAACTATATGGATGTTCCAAACACCTTTTTGGGGCAATGTTTACCTCCATAACGCATCTACTAGTAGTTTTGAACAAACTTAACGAGACAAGAGAAAAAAATAAAAGCAACGGCGAGTTAGAAGAAATAGTAGTCAGCAAACCGACAATCTCTAGGCCAATCCAAAGAAAAATCAGTACTAAAAAACACGAGGAATTCGTATTACAAGAATTAAAAATACAAAGACCATTTAATCTGAGACCCCTACCACCCCATCCTAAATCACTCCCTAACACAACGAACGATATCCAACCAACACCCATACAAAAAACTGAAGTAAAAATCTTTTCATTCTAATTCACAATAAATTACTTTAGTTAAAAATAACGACCGAAGTTAAAGAAATGGCCGAAAATGTTAAATAAAAATTGAATAAAATAATAAATAATTGTAAGCAGGGAGGGAAGTGAATGATCACTCGAATCATTCCCTATATATTTCTCATCGTTTATTTACAAAAAAAAAAAAAAAAAAAAAAATTATTTAATAAGCACATTATTTTTAAGCTTAATTAATGAATGACTATTTTATGTAAATAGAGCAAAACAAAAAAATTATTACATATTACCGATAACGAAATAATTAAATTATCGAAATCTATATATATATCTATAGGAATTCTTTGAAATTTGAACGTTAGAAAAATAAATAAACAAATAATTACAATTATAATATTTAATTCAAATTTTGGAATATAAGGATAAGGTCGGCAGGGAAGGGTCGTAAAATAAAAGAAAAAAATTGTACAAACAAACAGGCGTTATTTATTTATAGAAATATTTATAAGTATATTATATACATAACATATTTTAACATTATTTAATATTATAACAATAATGACTATAATTATACCATAAAATTAAAATTGAGATCGGAAAATAACATCTGTACCAATACAAAAGGTAATTCCGTAACTAGTTCCACGAACCCTTCCACTAAATAAAATAATCTCGACAAACCGAAGAAATCTTCTTCATCTGAATCAACTACCATGATGGCCGAAATACTCTTCTTTGAAAGGCAATAAGTATGAGGAACCCTTTTCAGAGATGGAAAGCGTCGATAAGTAGGAGACGGTCCCAACACCACGAGGTCATCTTCCTGTCCAAATAACGATGCCAACTTGTAAACATCATAATCCGATCCGGAATAAAACCCTTCAAGGAAATTCCAACAGGATTGACGAGCATACCACCTGTCGAAACGACGTCCAGCCCACTGTCGCACCTGAAACACATTTTAATAGTATGAATAAAAAGATGAATTAAAAGAATCAAAATTTTCATAATAATTAAGATTTATTACCGAATGGAATTCTGAGACTCGCGGTCGCTGAAGGGTGATATCTACACCGATTCCAAGATAAAAGAAATCGTTCCTCAACCGTCTCTTGCCAGCACCAGCCCTGGCATAGATAATTTTATGTAACTAATAACAAAAAAAAATTTGGTTAATTATGCCGATTTTAAATTACATTTAATTAATTTAATTATACCAATACTCAATTATATTAATTTTAGATTTTAAAAGTATCTATATTGATTTTTTTTTTCTTCTTAAATTTTAAATTTATAATGGTTGTAACGAAGTTCGGAATCCGCGGGCGAACTACCACGCGCTCGAGCCATCGAGGAGCGAAGCGGGGATGCGCAGGCGCGAGTAGGGCGGATCGGCAACGGTGCGCGCGAGAAGGATTCAGTCGATTTTCTGCCGATTCGGTGCGCGCACGCAGAAAGCAGAGGGAGAAAGAAGACAGAGAAAGAAGAGAGAGAAAGAAGAGAGAGAAAGAAAAGAGAGGGAGCAACCCAGGTCGCAAGGCTCCGGAGGAAGTACTCATCGTCGTCGTACGCGAGAGATTGCGGACGGATCTAGCCCGGACTCCGTCGACACCTGAGCAAGGTTAGTGCCTGCAGGCCCCCTACGCGCGAGCGAGACTCTACCTCGACGCGCGAGGTAGAGAGCGTCGGAGACGGGTGGTGCACCTCGTCTCCGGGAGTGTATCTGTGCGCGACATCCGCGACGCGTGCGACTCGCGAGGCATTTCGACCTCGCGAGAATTAGAGACCACGGCGCGCTCAATATCCTTTTCTTTTGTAAACTCCTCTTGTGATTAGCTATTAAAACGGTCTTTTATATTTCTTAATTAAGAGTTCGCGAATTGTTATTTCGCCCCCTTCCCTTCCGCCGTTATTCCTACCTCGGATACCGCCGCCTCCGCGGGATCGCCGACTTCCTCGGCGATCATCTGAGCCCCAGGTACTCGCGCGTGTTTCCCCCTTCATTAAGGAACGCGTAGAGTCACACACACGATATTAAAATTCCCGGGTAACTTCTGAGTTACCCGGTTGTACACAGTCAGCGAACGGCATTGTACCGAGCGCGCGCAGAGCCGGCAATTCTCCCAGGGCGCCGCTCGAGCCGCAACGTAGGCGAGCATCGTCCTCGACGAGCAGCGCCGAGGAAGGCATCGTCGTTGCGGAGCAGTGTGAGCGAGAGAGAGAGCATACAGGTAAGCTTTCGGCGTTGCCGAAAACTCTCTCGCTCCGAAAACTATTCGCCCTGTTACAACTGGCGCCCGTACGTGTGGATAGGTACAGTAGGATAGCGCGCGGCGCGTGTTTGTAAACACGCGCGGGCTCGCAACACAGCCGACACCGCGATCGTTCGACCGTGAGAGTGTATGTATGTGTGCGAGAGTGTCGTAGACAATTCTAAGTCCACGAAAATACTTTTCGACAACAAGTATTATATCGCGAGCAGAAACGAAAATAATTCGAACCTCGCGATATATAGGCTCATTTACGCAAAAGTTCGTAGCTGTGCTTTTCCCTCATACTAATTCGATTTATAATCGATTAGTAAGTTGTTTAGCAATATAGCTAAACAACTAGGAGATATATTCATTCGTTCTAAAACCTTATTTGTTTGCTCGGATAAATAGCAAAAGACGGAAAGAGAGATTATTGTTGGTAATAATCCAACAATAATTAATCAATTAAGGAAAATTATTAACAATAAAAATTAAAAATTATTAGAATTGCAAACTAAAAATTATTAACTTAAAGGGATAAAAAATTATTAATAATAATAACTAATAAAAATTATAAATAATAATAATTAATAAATTTTTTTTTTGTGTTTTTAGTACTTTTGAAAATAAATTAAAAATTTTTTTTTTGTGATTTTGGAAGGAAATTTAAAATTTTTTTTTGGTTTTTCCTTCCTTCTTTCTTCAACCATTTAATCTCTCTCCGCCTTATTGTTTTTTGGAAATCAGCAAGTTCTCTATCTTTCGTGTGGCCCTTTATTATAGCCTCACGTGTGCAAGAAAATTTGGATTTTTTTTTAGTAACGGTTAAATAAAGCGTCGCCGTATTTTGACGAGCGACGCAAATACCAAACGTGTTCTCGTTCCACAGTTTATTTTATTATTTTGTAGTGGAAGGAGAAAACGAACGTCTCGCAAACTAAAGTTTTGCGAGAAGATTTTGGTTTTGATATATTCGCTGTTACATAGGAGCAACAAAATCAGGGGAAAAGCAAGCGCGATTTCTTTCTACGTCTGCACTTTTTGTAGAATACCCTGCAATTTAAGGCACTCAAAATTCTTTTTTCGAGTGAATTGTTTTCTTTCAACGACTTTTAAACGGGGTGTCGCCGAATTTTATCGCGCGACACAATTGCCGAACGCACCCTCTTTCCACAATTTATTTTATTATTTTGCGGTGGAAAGAGAAGGCGAACTTCTCGCAGACTAAAGTTTTGCGAGAAGATTTTGGCCGCGTGGACGAAAATTATTCTCGTTCTTCATTGTAAATTTTCGTAAAAATAAATACAACGCGAAGTAAATATTTAAGCGTAACACTCTTTTCGTGTTTCGCTGTCGTTTCTGCTCGCGAATTTACTCAGTGCGACAGATTGAGAAACAGTTTAGTTTTTTTTTCTTCTGTAACTCGCGATTGTAAGCGCCCAGGGATTAGGGAAATACGCGCACTCAATCGACGCACTGAGTAACAACACGCTGTAAATTGCGGAGCGAACGAGCCGAAAAATCTACTTGCGATCAGTTTTTTTCGCTCTTCTGTTTTATATTTTTTTTTCTTTCGCATAAATATTCCAGTGAGAAACCAATATGGCGGCACAACTAGCACTCGAGAATTGGTGTATGTGCCTCTCACTGGAAGAGATAGATAGATATCTCAAGGCGATGGAGTTGAAAACATCTGGCGCGCGATTTCAACAGTTAGATCGCGCGAGCAGATGGCTGCTCGGGGATTACTCGGCAGACGAGTTCATCGCCACAAATGCAGACCTCGATGAACACACGACGTGGGTAGCGAGAGCAAACCTCCGCCAAACGTTCATCGATAGAGTCTGCAACGGCGAAATCGAGACGCCATGGGCACGCGGTTCAGACGAGAATGAACCGCATCCACTTGAGTATGTCCGCGACGATAACGTCGTAAAACTCAAGCTGGAACGGACGCGTCTCGAAATCGAGACGCGCGCAGCGGAAAGAAGCTCGATGGAACAGGAACCAGCGGAAACAACGAAGAACGAGACGGATCGAGAAGACGGATCTAAGGAGAGGGAGACAAGTACAACCCTCCACCCACAACAGCACACCCTAGCAACGGCGGAAACGCAGGACCTGCCAATCCCTGCGGAATTGAGGGCATTTTTAACGCAACTCACGCAGAAGGTCACGCAACTCTCGGACAATCAGTCCAAATTGCAATTAGCAATGGAGAGCTTCACGCAGCTAGCGACAAAAGGAGCTGCGTGCAGCACGCGATTAGACCAGGCGCAGAGCGGGCAACGTCAGGTGGGCTTCCAAGATACCCTGACATTCAGATATCCGGAAGAGCAGGACATCTATCTGCATACACCACCGACGTCTGGCCAACCGCTCATTCCCCCCCAAGGGACGCCGCACAATCGTCTACTAGGCGGAGCCTGGGAGGGGGGGGGTCTCCCGAATCGGATGAATTCGAGAGATTTGCGCAGCGACCCAAACGCGCTTGATGCCAGCACTCCACGACATACGGTGCAAAACCGAAATAATCAGCGAGACGTCGGCAACATCGCACGAAAATGGGGGCTGAAGTATACCGGCGAGAAAGGGCAGAGCATCGACGTGTTCTTAAACCGTGTCGATGAATGCCGAAGCCTCGCGAAGATGTCAGAGGAAGAGATGTTAAGTTCTCTCTCCGAACTCTTCGCGGGAGTCGCCGCCACGTGGTACCAGAATAATAAGACGAGCTGGTCCACGTGGAACGAATTCTGCGCGTCAGCACGTAAATGGTACGGCACGAACCGCAGATTCCAACAACGGGTGCTGCAGGAGGCAACAGCGCGCACACAGGGGAGAGAAGAACCGGTGCGCGACTTCATCACCTACCTACTCTCGATCATGAAAAAGATCGAGCCACCTCTCCCACTTTCTCACCAGTTGGACACCTTACACCGCAATTTGCGGCCAGATCTCCAACGCATGGTGAGGAGAGTTGATTTCGAGGACATCGACACGCTATTGGAATTGAGTGTCGAGGCCGAGCTTACTCTCGAGGCGGAAAAATCTTATCGAGAACCACCGCCTCCGGAACAGAGCCTCCTCCCCGAGGCTGCCTATAACCCTCGGGGAAAGAAAGAAAAACATACGCCACTGAAAGTTGCCGCACTTCCAGGGCATATGAACCCGCCGGTAACGGAGGGAACTGGACAGAATTGGATCGCAGCTCTGTCCAAAATGCTCGCGGAAGAGGTGAGGCTGGCGCTACAGCCAGCGCTGCACCCGAAGCAGACTCCACCGCCCTCTCGAAAACCTTCTCCCGCCAAGGGGAAAAAGAAGGGAAGGAGAGGAGAAAAGAGAGAGTCAGCAGGCGGCTCGCCGAAGCGCGACCCGCGGCCTCGGCAAGCAGAAAGGAAAAAATCGCCCGATAGCAGCGCAGTGAAACCGAAGGGTAACAGTGAGGGTATTCATTGTTACGGCTGCGGTCTGCCTGGCTATCGGACGTACAATTGTCCCACGTGTGCGGGAAACGGGAAATCGGGTGCGTAGTAGGAGTCTATACGACGCCCGCACTCAAGAAGACTCCCTCCGAAATCGCCGTCGCGGCCTCCACCGTTCAGGAGGAGCCGCGCGACGAATCAGCTGCATCAGCTACAGCGATCAGCGTAGAGAACGCACCGATCGCTAACCCCGACGAGGAGGCCAGATGGTGGCTCCAAGTTAACGTCGCGGGTTTCCGAATACGCGGCTTATATGATACGGGCGCGGCACGAACAGTGATGGGTTCGATCGGGTTGCAATTAGCATCCGCGTGCCGTAGCCCGCTATTATCAAGCCACGGAAGGAAAGCAAAAGTCCCCGGCGGTCATACAGTGGCGATCGCGGGGTATGTAATGCTCCCCTTCGAGGTAGCAGGCATAAAAAGGAGATTCGTGTCGCCGTGCTCGCGGACGAAACCTTAGAGTGCTACCTCGGCGCTGATTTCATTCGGACATTCGGAATGATTCACGATGCAGTGAAAAATCAGCTGACCGTGAGCGCGTCAGGGCAAACGGTAGATTTAGAAGTAGCCAGCGTTTCTCTTGGCGAAACTCTGGAGCTAGCTTCGATCGGTCTCGAGGAGATGTCGGGGGTGCAGAAGAAACAACTCCAAGAACTCCTCGACCAGTTGCTCGTCCAGACGGATGAACCTCTCGGCCGCACGACGTGGGCCGAACACGCGATTTCTGTTGGCTCGGCTCGGCCAGTCAAACAGAAATATTACCCCGTCTCCAAGAAACTCGAGGAGATCATGCACTCTCAGGTACGAGAGATGCTGGAGGCGGGTATAATCGAGCCCTCGACCAGTGCTTGGTCGAGTCCAGTAGTAATGGTGCGGAAAGCGCCCGAGAAATATCGATTCTGCATCGACTTCCGGAAGGTGAATGCCGTGTCCAGAGCTGACGCATATCCGCTCCCATATATGGACGCGATTTTGCGGAAGCTACAAGGCGCAAAATATATTTCGACTCTGGACCTAAGCAGCGCATATCACCAGATTCCGCTGGAGGAAGAATCTCGCCCATTAACGGCGTTCACGGTGCCTGGACTGGGATTATTCCAGTTCACGCGCATGCCGTATGGCCTCTCGCAGGCAGGTGCAACATTTCAGAGGTTAATCGATAAGGTTATCGGTCCTGAAATGGAACCCTATGCCTTCTCCTATCTCGATGATATAATCATTGTCACCGAGACCTTTGAAGAACATGTAAAGTGGCTTGGCCACGTTCTCAAGCGAATAAAGGAGGCTAATCTCACTATTAACCGAGAGAAAAGTGTGTTTGGCCAGACGGAAGTTCGCTACCTGGACGTACTCGTTAATCGGGACGGTTTTCGTCCCGATCCCGAGAAAATCGCGCCGATAATAAGCTATCCTGAACCACGGAACCTGAAACAGCTTCGGCGTTTTCTAGGAATGGCCTCGTGGTACAGGAAGTTCCTAAAAGATTTCGCTGCTATGGCCGAGCCACTAACCCGACTCACCAAAAAAGACCGCCGATACGATTGGACAGAGGAACAACAAGTAGCTTTCGATCAGATTAAGGCTTTTGTTGCGTCTGCTCCAATTCTGTCTCGCCCGCAATTTGAAGAACAATTCGTTCTTCAAACAGACGCGAGTGATACAGGCATCGGCGCGGTACTCTTCCAAATAATCGATGGCGAGGAAAGAGTACTGGAATTTGCGAGTCGCACACTCTCATCCGCGGAGCGTAACTATAGCGTGAGGGAGAGAGAATGCCTCGCGGTGGTCTGGGCCATTGGAAAATTCAGGCCGTATATCGAGGGCTACCATTTTCGAGTGATCACCGATCATAGTAGTCTTCGTTGGTTACACAGCCTGCATAGTCCAACTGGTCGGCTCGCGCGGTGGGCGCTCGAACTGCAAGGGCATAGCTTCGAGGTAGAGCACAGGAAGGGCGCACTTAACCACGTCCCCGATGCTCTATCTCGCATGTTCGAGGGCGACGAGGAAGATGCGTCACTCGCCGCAGTCGATATGACAAACGAGACGGACGATACATGGTATACCTCTTGGCGAGAGAAATTGCAGCGAGAGCCAGACGCATACCCGCGCTGGAAATTATTAGGTGGACAGTTACTCTACTATCGCCCCGACGAACTCATAGAGGCGGCGGTCGGGGACGAAGAAGCGTGGAAAACTGTCATACCGAAGGAGGGGCGTCAGCAAGTGCTCGCTGAGAGCCACGACGACCCGACCTCGGGACACCTGGGGCGAGACAAAACGTACGATCGCGCTACGAGATTTTACTACTGGCCACACATGTACAAGGCAGTACGTAAATACGTGCGCGAGTGTCTCGTCTGCCAGCAGTGCAAAGTCAAGCAACGCGCTCCTGCCGGTTTAATGGGAAAACGCGACATATCGCGCCCATGGCAGGTGGTGGCGGCCGACATGATGGGTCCTCTACCCAAGAGCAAACGCGGCTTCGAATATATTCTTGTATTCGAAGATTTATTCTCAAGATGGGTAGCGGTTATTCCTTCCGTTGCGGAAGGCGAACGCAAAATCTATCTTGAAGGAATTGAAAGAGAGAGTGATTTTACGTTTTGGCACGCCGGAAGTATTTCTCAGTGACAATGGAACGGAGTTTAAAAACCGCGCCGTCACTGAGTACTTACGGAACTTGGGGGTACACCACACGGTGACACCGCCGTATCACCCACAAGCCAACCCGGTGGAGCGAGTAAACCGGACGCTCAAAACCCGGTTAATCGCTTTTGTGGAGGAAAAACACGCCTCTTGGGACGAGAATCTGCCCGAGCTGGTGTTTTCGCTCAACAACGCCGCCCATAGTAGTACCGGACTCTCGCCCGCAATGTTAAATTACGGGCGGCGACCCCTACCCCCAGGAACGGCCAAAAGAGCTCGTGACCGCGTAGCGGAAGAACGAGCGAGCTAGGAGAGAGTCGAGGAATGGGCCTCGAGGATGAAAGGCCTCAATCGATTGAATAGAGCCGTCGCCGATCACATCGACGGCGAACAAGAGCGGCAAGCGCATTATTATGATGCAAAACACCGCGAGCCCCTCTTCCAAGCAGGAGACTATGTTTGGAAGAGAAACCGGATCCTATCGTCTGCCGCACAAGGAATCTCGGCGAAACTGGCACCGAAATTCGCGGGGCCGTATGCGATAATAGCCAAAATAGGCATTAACACTTATCGCATACGCGCGCTCGACGCAAACGATGAGGAATTAGTTCACGCCGAGCATCTGAAGCCTTACGTGGGTGTAACGCCTTCAGATGAGGAGCCGGAGGAAGAACCTCAACCGCCGAGGGATAGCGCAGCGATTGTGGCGATGTGCGACCCGCCAGTAGCGAGCGACAGCGAGAATAACTCGCAGGTAGATCGCGGAAACGACGGCGCCGCAGCCATCTCCGATCGCGTACCGCTTGAGAACCCAGCGAGCGAAGCGGAAAACTTACGTGCCCCTACTCCTCTCCCCAGGCGTAACCCGGGTCGTCCAAGGAAGGCGGTACGGCTTGTAGTAAGGCCGACTGCTATACGCGTGATAGCGGCGAGCCCATCAAAGAACCTCGCTGCGAAATCGCGCGGACGACCCAAAGGCTCACGCAACGAGGCGAATACTCTCGATCCGACGACTATACTACCCTCGCGGACGCGGACGCAGTCTCGCGCGGCAGTATAAGGCCTGGACGGGCCGTATTTTTTTTGATACTAGTTTCGCCTTATTTTTCTTTCTCCCACCTCCGCTCCTAACCTAGCAGGCCCTTACCATCCACGCGTGCGAACTTCGCATGTTACGTGTCCAGAGCGCCGACCAGGGGGTAGTACGTCGCGTCTGGGAGGGGGGTGTAACGAAGTTCGGAATCCGCGGGCGAACTACCACGCGCTCGAGCCATCGAGGAGCGAAGCGGGGATGCGCAGGCGCGAGTAGGGCGGATCGGCAACGGTGCGCGCGAGAAGGATTCAGTCGATTTTCTGCCGATTCGGTGCGCGCACGCAGAAAGCAGAGAGAGAAAGAAGAGAGAGAAAGAAGAGAGAGAAAGAAGAGAGAGAAAGAAAAGAGAGGGAGCAACCCAGGTCGCAAGGCTCCGGAGGAAGTACTCATCGTCGTCGTACGCGAGAGATTGCGGACGGATCTAGCCCGGACTCCGTCGACACCTGAGCAAGGTTAGTGCCTGCAGGCCCCCTACGCGCGAGCGAGACTCTACCTCGACGCGCGAGGTAGAGAGCGTCGGAGACGGGTGGTGCACCTCGTCTCCGGGAGTGTATCTGTGCGCGACATCCGCGACGCGTGCGACTCGCGAGGCATTTCGACCTCGCGAGAATTAGAGACCACGGCGCGCTCAATATCCTTTTCTTTTGTAAACCCCTCTTGTGATTAGCTATTAAAACGGTCTTTTATATTTCTTAATTAAGAGTTCGCGAATTGTTATTTCGCCCCCTTCCCTTCCGCCGTTATTCCTACGAGTACCTCGGATACCGCCGCCTCCGCGGGATCGCCGACTTCCTCGGCGATCATCTGAGCCCCAGGTACTCGCGCGTGTTTCCCCCTTCATTAAGGAACGCGTAGAGTCACACACACGATATTAAAATTCCCGGGTAACTTCTGAGTTACCCGGTTGTACACAGTCAGCGAACGGCATTGTACCGAGCGCGCGCAGAGCCGGCAATTCTGCCAGGGCGCCGCTCGAGCCGCAACGTAGGCGAGCATCGTCCTCGACGAGCAGCGCCGAGGAAGGCATCGTCGTTGCGGAGCAGTGTGAGCGAGAGAGAGAGAGCATACAGGTAAGCTTTCGGCGTTGCCGAAAACTCTCTCGCTCCGAAAACTATTCGCCCTGTTACATGGTAAAAATGTTACTTACGCTCAATACTGTTGCCATTGTTGCTTTCCAGACCGTAAACTGAATATCAAAGTGCCTGCGCACCAGAGATTATACACACAAATTTTGCCTACATAGCGTAGTAAGCAAAATTTCACATTTCACCATTCAAGAAATAGGTAATTAACCTTAAGAAAATTGCGTCAATACAGCAAATTATGTCAACATAACAGATTGTTAAAATTTTTATAAAGAAAATTCACTGATATTTTATTCATTTCTTAATCATTTACCCTTCACGAAGTTCGATATTAAGGGAAAGGATTTATTTCGTCCTATCACACATGATTAGATTTATTCTTTTACCCAAAATTGACATCAGTGACTTTTCTAACGACACAATGTACACGTGAATTATAATTACTATTACTATTATTATAACTCGTATTATTATATTTTATCATTTACTTATCAATAAATTTTTGTAACGGGAAATCTCGGATGCAAAATACATTTGTTGAATCTCTATGACATTGAACAGTCTAAGGGGGGAGGTGTTACGTCCGTGACGTAACCCTAAATTACATTTAATATTCATATTCTCATCAGTAATTTCTTGATCCACAAAATTATGTGATTGCAAATTTATTGACACCCACGTATCAACTAGCATAGAGAAACAAATTTCAACACAGGGAAATTGTAAACATTCTTGTACGAAATGAACCAGAATTTTAAACGAACCATATTGAAATTATTTAAAAATTTCTCAAAACATTTCATGAAAGACGTTGTTGTATTTATAGTTAAATTTCCATCTTCTATTTCGACAACTATGCACTTTTAACTGTACGGCCTCGTGACACTCCAAGTCAATGAACTCTTCAAAATACAAAAACAGCAATTTTTATGTTCAGGCAAGAATAATATGCGCTAAATAGAACTGTCAATTTAAACAGTGCGCATCAAAGTAATTAACAATTTTGAAACTTAAACCTGATAACCACTAAATCAAGGTAGAACTGACGAGTATTATTGTTATCGTTATTATTATTATTATCATTATTATGGTTATTATTATTATCATTATTATTATTATTATTATTATTATAATTATTTTTATTATTATTATTATTTTTACTATCATTCATAACCCGTATTATTATATTTTATCATTTACTTATCAATAAATTTTTGTAACGGGAAATCTCTGATGCATAATAACATTGTTGAATCTCTATAACATTCAACAGTCTAAGGGGGGAGGTGTTACGTCCGGAGACGTATTATAGATTTAGAATTTCATTCTGAAAGTTTATTCACATCAGATATTTCCTGACATATAAACGCGAGAATCCAACGCAGCATTTCGCTCAGGCATCGTACCGTAGACCGTGTGACCTAGAGAGCCATCGACCTCCAGAAGACAGTGGCGTGCAAATTTTTAACAAATCAGCATTTCACAATGCTACCACATAAATGCTACGCGCATAAGCCACAACCGAAAATTTCTTAATAAAGATGATCTCAATTTATCATCTATAACCCAATTAAACCGCATAATAAAACTGCGAAATGCATCACGCAAGTCAGTCACAGCGTACAAGAAACCTGGCGAACTCCGTGTACCTCTACGACATCGAGAAGTTGAAACCGTAAGCCTTACATATCTAGTAAGGAGATTTTATAAGTTATTGAAATTGTAATTGTAAGCCTTACACGTCTAGTAAGCAGATCGTATAAGTTATTTATAGTAAATTTATAAAAGCAAGTGTTATAGAAAAGAATTGTAATTGAAATTACAACGCATCGATCTACCAGAAGCCAGCAGATTGTATTGGTAATAAATTATTGTATTTTATATAATAAACCTACACAAAACCAATTACTACTTATTTCCACTTATTTCCGGACTTAACACCTGCAATAAACAGGGAAAACCATAATTTAAAGTACTATTCCTCTGGGTGAGTTGGAAATATGGACTTTTATAATTGGTATCCTCTAAATATCGTGGGTTCACGATAAAATACATTGTTTTACCAATATTTTCCTAGTATATGGTTAAAAGTGTGTAAAATCCTACAACAAACAGGGATAACCATGATTTAAAACACTTATTGGCATTCAAACGCCGGAAATTTAGATTTATTTCGTTCTTTTTCTCAAAATAACATAGATTTATCTGGAAATACCTGTTTTTACCAATATTTTCCTAGAATATGGTGAAAAGTGCGTTGAATCCTGCAATAAACAGGCAATGCCATAATTTACAGTACTTTTTCTCTTCTTGAGTTGGAAATATGGACTTTTATAATTGGTATCCTCTAAATATCGTGGGTTCACGATAAAATACATTGTTTTACCAATATTTTCCTAGAATATGTTGAAAAGTGTGTGGAATCCTGCAACAAACGGGGAAAAACATGATTTAAAACACTTATTGGCATTCAAACGCCGGAAATTTAGATTTATTTCGTTCTTTTTCTTAAAATAACATAGGTTTATGCTGGAAATGCCTGTTTTTACCAATATTTTCCTGGAATATGGTGAAAAGTGCGTGGAATCGTGCAATAAACAGGGAAAGCCATAATTTAAGGTACATTCTCTCTTCTTGAATTGGAAATATGGACTTTTATATTTGGTATCCTCTAAATATGGTTGGTTCATAATAAAATACATTGTTTTACCAATATATTTCTAGTATATGGTGAAAAGTGTGTAGAATCCTGCAACAAACAGGGAAAACCATGATTTAAAACACTTATTGGCATTCAAACGCCGGAAATATAGACTTATTTCGTTCTTTTTCTCAAAATAACATAGGTTTATGCTGGAAATGCCTGTTTTACCAATATTTTCCTAGAATATGGTGAAAAGTGGGTGGAATCCTGCAATAAACAGGGAAAGCCATAATTTACAGTACTTTTTCTGTTCTTGAGTTGGAAATATGGACTTTTATAATTGGTATCCTCTAAATATCGTGGGTTCACAATAAAATACATTGTTTTACGAATATTTTTCTAGTATATGGTGAAAAATGTGTGGAATCCTGCAACAAACAGGGAAAACCATAATTTAAAGTACTATTCCTCTGCGTGAGTTGGAAATACGGACTTTTATTAGTGGTATCCTGTAAATATCGTGGTTTCACGACAAAATACATTGGTTTACCAACATTTTCCTTATATATGGTGAACAGTGCGGGGAATCCTGCAATAAACAGGGAAAACCGTAATTTAAAGTACTATTCCTCTGCGTGAGTTGGAAATATGGACTTTTGTAACTGGCATCCTCTAAATATCGTGGGTTCACGATAAAATACATTTTTTTACCAATATTTTCCTAAAATAAGTTGAACAGTGTGTGGAATCCTTCAACAAACAGGGAAAACCATGATTTAAAACACTTATTGGCATTCAAACGCCGGAAATTTAGATTTATCTCGTTCTTTTTCTCAAAATAACATAGGTTTATGCTGGAAATGCCTGTTTTTACCAATATTTTCCTAGAATATGGTGAAAAGTGCATGGAACTCTGAAATAAACAGGGAAAGCCATAATTTAAGGTACTTTATCTCTTCTTGAATTGGAGATATGGATTTTATATTTGGTATCCTCTAAATATCGTGGGATCACAATAAAATACATGGTTTTACCAATGTTTTCCTAGTATATGGTGAAAAGTGCGTGGAATCCTGCAATAAACAGGGAAAACCATAATTTAAAGTACTTTTTCTCTTCATGAGTGGGAAATACGGACTTTTATTATTGGTATCCTGTAAATATCGTGGGTTCACGACAAAATACATTGTTTTACCAATATTTTCCTAGTATATGGTGAAAAGTGTGTGGAATCCCTCAACAAATGGGGTAAACCATGATTTAAAGCATTTACTGGTATTCAAAAGCCGGAAATTTAGATTGGTTTCGTTCTTTTTCTCAAAATAACGTAGGTTTATGCTGGAAATGCCTGTTTTTACCAATATTTTCATAATATATGGTTATAAATGCATGTTTTTACCAATATTTTAATAATATATGGTGAGAAATGGCTGTTTTTACCAATATTTTCCTAGTATATGGTGAACAGTGCGTGGAATCCTGCAATAAACAGGGAAAACCATAATTCAAAGTACTATTCCTCTGCGTGAGTTGGAAAAATGGACTTTTATAATTGGTATCCTCTAAATATCGTGGGTTCACGATAAAATACATTGTTTTACCAATATTTTCCTAGGATATGTTGAAAACTGTGGGGAATCCGGCAACAACGAGGGAAAACCATGATTTAAAACACTTGTTGCCATTCAAACGCCGGAAATTTAGATTTATTTCGTTTGTTTTCTCAAAATAACATAGTTTTATGCTGGAAATGCCTGTTTCTACCAAGATTTTCCTAGAATATGGTGAAAAGTGCGTGGAATTCTGCAATAAGCAGGGAAAGCCATAATTTAAGGTACTTTTTCTCTTCTTGAATTCGAAATATGGACTTTAATATTTGGTATCGTCTAAATATCTTGGGCTCACAATAAAATACATTTTTTTACCAATATTTTTCTAGTATGTGGTGAAAAGTTCGTGGAATCCTGCAATAAACAGTGAAAACCATATTTTAAGTACTTTTTCTATTCTTGAATTGGAAATATGGACTTTTATATTTGGTATCCTCTAAATATCGTGGGTTCACAATAAAATACATTGTTTTACCAATATTTTCCTAGAATAGGGTGAGAAGTGCGTGGAATCCTGCAAGAAAGAGGGATATACATGATTTAAAGTACTTTTCCTCTTCGTGAGTTGGTAATATGGACTTTTATAATTGGTATCCTCTAAATATCGTGGGTCCACGATAAAATACATTGTTTTACGAATATTTTCCTAGTATAGGGTGAAAAATGTGTGGGATCCTGCAAGAAAGAGGGATATACATGATTTAAAGCACTCTCTGGTATTCAAACGGCCAAAATTTAGATTTGTTTCGTTCTTTTTCTCAAAATAACGTAGGCTTATGCTAGAAATGCCTGTTTTTACCAATATTTTCCTAGTATATGGTGAAAAGTGCGCGGAATTCTGCAATAAACAGGGAAAGCCATAATTTAAGGTACTTTTTCTCTTCTTGAATTCGAAATATGGACTTTAATATTTGGTATCGTCTAAATATCTTGGGTTCAGAATAAAATACATTGTTTTACCAATATTTTCCTAGAATAGGGTGAGAAGTGCGTGGAATCCTGCAATAAACAGGGAAAACCATAATTTAAGTACTATTTCTCTGCGTGAGTTGGAAATATGGATTTTTATAACTGCTATCCTCTAAATATCGTTGGTTCACGATAAAATACATTGTTTTTCCAATATTTTCCTAGTATATGGTTAAAAGTGTGTGAAATCCTGCAATAAATAGGGAAAACCATAATTTAAAGTACTTTTCCTCTTCGTGAGTTGGTAATATGGACTTTTATAATTGGTATCCTCTAAATATCGTGGGTCCACGATAAAATACATTGTTTTACGAATATTTTCCTAGTATAGGGTGAAAAATGTGTGGGATCCTGCAAGAAAGAGGGATATACATGATTTAAAGCACTCTCTGGTATTCAAACGGCCGAAATTTAGATTTGTTTCGTTCTTTTTCTCAAAAGAACGTAGGCTTATGCTAGAAATGCCTGTTTTTACCAATATTTTCCTAGTATATGGTGAAAAGTGTGTGGAATCCTGCAATAAACAGGGAAAACCATAATTTAAAGTACTTTTTCTCATATTGAGTTGGAAATATGTACTTCTATAATTGGTAGCATCTAAATTTCGCTGGTTCACGACAAAATACATTGTTTTGCCAATATTTTCCTAGTATACGGTGAAAAGTGTGTGGAATCCTGTAACAAACAGGGAAAACCATGATTTGAAGCACTTATTGGCATTCATACGCCGGAAATTTAGATTGGTGTCATACTTTTTCTCAAAATAACGTAGGTTTATGCTAGAAATGCCTGTTTTTACTAATATTGGAAAACCATGATATAAAGCACTTGTTGGGATTCAAAAGCCGGAAATTTAGATTGGTGTCATTCTTTTTCTCAAAATAACGTAGGTTTATGCTAGAAATGCCTGTTTTTACCAATATTTTCCTAATATATGGTGAAAAGTACGTGGAATCCTGCCGTAAACAGGGAAAACCATAATTCAAAGTACTTTTTTTCTTCTTGAGTTGGAAATAATTGACTTTTATATGGTATCCTCTAAATATCGTGGGTTCACGATAAAAAACATTATTTTGCCAATATTTTCCTAGTATACGGTAAAAAGTGTGTGGAATCCTGTAACAAACAGGGATAACCATGATTTAAAGCACTTATTGGTATTCAAATGCGGGAAATTTAGATTTGTTTCGTACTTTTTCCCAAAAGAACGTAGGTTTATGCTAGAAATTCTTGGTTTACCAATATTTTCCTTGCATATGGTGAAAACTGTGTGGAATCCTGTAATAAAAAGGGAAAACCATAATCCAAAGTACATTCTTTCTTCTTGAGTTGGAAATAATTGACTTTTATATGGTAGCCGCGAAATATTCTGGGTTCACGTTAACATACATTGTTTTACCAATATTTTCCTGGTATACGGTGAAAAGTGTGTGGAATCCTGCAACAAACAAGGATAACCATGATTTAAAGCACTCAATGGTATTCAAACGCCTGAAATTTAGATTTGTTTCGTTCTTTTTCTTTAAATAACGTAGGCTTATGTTAGAAATGCCTGTTTTTACCAATATTCTCCTAGTATATGGTGAAAAGTGTGTGCAATCCTGCAACAAACATAGAAAACCATTATATAAAGCACTCACTGGTATTCAAACGCCGGAAATTTAGAATTGATTCGTTCTTTTTCTCAAAATAACGTAGGTTTATGCTAGAAATGCCTGTTTTTACGAATATTTTCCTAGTATATGGTGAAAAGTGCGTCGAATCCTGCAACAAACAGGGAAAAACATGATTTGAAGCACCCACTGGTATTCAAAAGCCGGAAACTTATATTTGTTTCGTTCTTTTTCTCAACATAATGTAGGCTTATGCTAGAAATGCCTGTTTTTACCAATATTTTCTTAGTGTATGGTGAAAAGTGTGTGGAATCCTGCTACAAACAGGGGAAACCATGATTTAAAGCACTTATTGGCATTCAAACGCCGGAAATTTAGATTTGTTTCGTTCTTTTTCCCAAAATTACGTATGTCTATGCCAGAAATGCCGATTTTTACCAATATTTTTCTAGTATATAGTGAAAAGTCTGTGGAATCCGGCAATAAACAGGGAAAACCATAATTTAAAGTACTTTTTCTCATCGTGAGTTGGTAATATAGACTTTTATAATTGGTATCCTCTAAATATCGTGGGTCCACGATAAAATTCAATGTTTTACGAATATTTTCCTAGTATAGGGTGAAAAATGTGTGGGATCCTGCAAGAAAGAGGGATATACATGATTTAAAGCACTCTCTGGTATTCAAACCGCCGAAATTCAGATTTGTTTCGTTCTTTTTCTCAAAATAACGTAGGCTTATGCTAGCAATGCCTGTTTTTGCCAATATTTTCGTAGTATATGGTGAAAAGTGTGTGGAATCCTGCAATAAGCAGGGAAAACCATAATTTAAAGTACTTTTTCTCATATTGAGTTGGAAAAATGCCTGTGTTACCAATATTTTCCTAGTATATGCGGAAAAGTGTGTGGAATCCTGCAACAAACAGGGAAAACTATGATTTAAAGCACTTATTGACATTCAAAAGCCGGAAATTTAGATTTGTTTCGTTCTTTTTCACAAAATAACGTAGGTTTATGCTAGAAATGCCTGTGTTATCAATATTTTCCTAGTATATGCTGAAAGGTGTGTGGAATCGGGCAATAAACAGGGAAAACCATAATTCAAAGTACTTTTTCTCATCTTGAGTTGGAAATGTGGACTTTAACATTGGTATCCTCTAAATGTCGTGGGTTCACGATAAGATACATTGTTTTATCAATATTTTCCTAGTATACCGCGGAAAGTGTGTGGAATCCTGCAACAATCAGAGAAAACGATTATATAAAGCACTCACTGCTATTCAAACGCTGGAAATTTAGATTTCTTTCGTTCTTTTTCTCAAAATAACGTAGGTTTATGCTAGAAATGCCTGCTTCACAAATATTTTCCTAGTATATGCGGAATAGTGTGTGGAATCCTGCAATAATCAGGGAAAACCATTATTTAAAGTAATTTTTCTCATCTTGAGTGGGAAATATGGACTTTTATAATTGGTATCCTCTAAATATCGCGGATTCACGATAAAATACATTGTTTTATCAATATTTTCCTAGTATGCCGTGAAAAGTGTGTGGAATCCTGCAACAAACAGGGAAAACCATGATTTAAAGCACTTATTGTCATTCAAAACCGGAAATTTAGATTTGATCCGTCCTTTTTCTCAAAATAACGTAGGTTGATGCTAGAAATTCCCGTTTTGACCAATATTTTCCTAGTATATGATGAAAAGTGTGTGAAATCCTGCAACAAACAGAGAAAACCATGATTTAAAGCACTTTTTGGTATTCAAACGCCGGAAATTTAGATTGGAGTCTTTCTTTTTCCCAAATAACGTAGGTTTATGCTAGAAATGCCTGTTTTTACCAATATTTTCCTAATATATGGTGAAAAGTACGTGGAATCCTGCCGTAAACAGGGAAAACCATAATTCAAAGTACTTTTTTTCTTCTTGAGTTGGAAATAATTGACTTTTATATGGTATCCTCTAAATATCGTGGGTTCACGATAAAAAACATTATTTTGCCAATATTTTCCTAGTATACGGTAAAAAGTGTGTGGAATCCTGTAACAAACAGGGATAACCATGATTTAAAGCACTTATTGGTATTCAAATGCGGGAAATTTAGATTTGTTTCGTACTTTTTCCCAAAAGAACGTAGGTTTATGCTAGAAATTCTTGGTTTACCAATATTTTCCTTGCATATGGTGAAAACTGTGTGGAATCCTGTAATAAAAAGGGAAAACCATAATCCAAAGTACATTCTTTCTTCTTGAGTTGGAAATAATTGACTTTTATATGGTAGCCGCGAAATATTCTGGGTTCACGTTAACATACATTGTTTTACCAATATTTTCCTGGTATACGGTGAAAAGTGTGTGGAATCCTGCAACAAACAAGGATAACCATGATTTAAAGCACTCAATGGTATTCAAACGCCTGAAATTTAGATTTGTTTCGTTCTTTTTCTTTAAATAACGTAGGCTTATGTTAGAAATGCCTGTTTTTACCAATATTCTCCTAGTATATGGTGAAAAGTGTGTGCAATCCTGCAACAAACATAGAAAACCATTATATAAAGCACTCACTGGTATTCAAACGCCGGAAATTTAGAATTGATTCGTTCTTTTTCTCAAAATAACGTAGGTTTATGCTAGAAATGCCTGTTTTTACGAATATTTTCCTAGTATATGGTGAAAAGTGCGTCGAATCCTGCAACAAACAGGGAAAAACATGATTTGAAGCACCCACTGGTATTCAAAAGCCGGAAACTTATATTTGTTTCGTTCTTTTTCTCAACATAATGTAGGCTTATGCTAGAAATGCCTGTTTTTACCAATATTTTCTTAGTGTATGGTGAAAAGTGTGTGGAATCCTGCTACAAACAGGGGAAACCATGATTTAAAGCACTTATTGGCATTCAAACGCCGGAAATTTAGATTTGTTTCGTTCTTTTTCCCAAAATTACGTATGTCTATGCCAGAAATGCCGATTTTTACCAATATTTTTCTAGTATATAGTGAAAAGTCTGTGGAATCCGGCAATAAACAGGGAAAACCATAATTTAAAGTACTTTTTCTCATCGTGAGTTGGTAATATAGACTTTTATAATTGGTATCCTCTAAATATCGTGGGTCCACGATAAAATTCAATGTTTTACGAATATTTTCCTAGTATAGGGTGAAAAATGTGTGGGATCCTGCAAGAAAGAGGGATATACATGATTTAAAGCACTCTCTGGTATTCAAACCGCCGAAATTCAGATTTGTTTCGTTCTTTTTCTCAAAATAACGTAGGCTTATGCTAGCAATGCCTGTTTTTGCCAATATTTTCGTAGTATATGGTGAAAAGTGTGTGGAATCCTGCAATAAGCAGGGAAAACCATAATTTAAAGTACTTTTTCTCATATTGAGTTGGAAAAATGCCTGTGTTACCAATATTTTCCTAGTATATGCGGAAAAGTGTGTGGAATCCTGCAACAAACAGGGAAAACTATGATTTAAAGCACTTATTGACATTCAAAAGCCGGAAATTTAGATTTGTTTCGTTCTTTTTCACAAAATAACGTAGGTTTATGCTAGAAATGCCTGTGTTATCAATATTTTCCTAGTATATGCTGAAAGGTGTGTGGAATCGGGCAATAAACAGGGAAAACCATAATTCAAAGTACTTTTTCTCATCTTGAGTTGGAAATGTGGACTTTAACATTGGTATCCTCTAAATGTCGTGGGTTCACGATAAGATACATTATTTTATCAATATTTCCTAGTATACCGTGAAAAGTGTGTGGAATCTTGCAACAATCAGAGAAAACGATTATATAAAGCACTCACTGCTATTCAAACGCTGGAAATTTAGATTTCTTTCGTTCTTTTCTCAAAATAACGTAGGTTTATGCTAGAAATGCCTGCTTCACAAATATTTTCCTAGTATATGCGGAATAGTGTGTGGAATCCTGCAATAATCAGGGAAAACCATTATTTAAAGTAATTTTTCTCATCTTGAGTGGGAAATATGGACTTTTATAATTGGTATCCTCTAAATATCGCGGATTCACGATAAAATACATTGTTTTATCAATATTTTCCTAGTATGCCGTGAAAAGTGTGTGGAATCCTGCAACAAACAGGGAAAACCATGATTTAAAGCACTTATTGTCATTCAAAACCGGAAATTTAGATTTGATCCGTCCTTTTTCTCAAAATAACGTAGGTTGATGCTAGAAATTCCCGTTTTGACCAATATTTTCCTAGTATATGATGAAAAGTGTGTGAAATCCTGCAACAAACAGAGAAAACCATGATTTAAAGCACTTTTTGGTATTCAAACGCCGGAAATTTAGATTGGAGTCTTTCTTTTTCCCAAATAACGTAGGTTTATGCTAGAAATGCCTGTTTTTACCAATTATTACCTAGTATCTGGTGAAAAGTTGTGGAATCCTGCAAGAAACAGAGAAAACCATAATTTAAAGTACTTTTTCTCATCTTGAGTTGGAAATATGGACTTTAAGGCCATGTGATACTCAACAAAATTCGCTATAGGGCTCAGTCGGTAAAAAGATGGTAGCCAAGTTTTCGTATTAAATAGTAGATGGCGCTACTAATGTGATTCGTCTGCGAGCATAACATCTGGTTCAGACAAATGCTGACAGATGGCGTACATACTTACACTATGAACACTATTTTTTTCTATTCATTATTTATTCAAAAATAAATTTAATACTTCTCTTTTTTAGCTATACATTTTTATCGTTTCATTATTACTTAGTTTTTATTATGAATCAATAATCGAAATTATACTTTTCAATTTTTCTGTTTTTTGGAGGTTAAGACTAATCCCGTTAATTGTTCACGTATAATTTGGAGCGCTTGCAAATTAACTTGGAGGTTCGAATTGATAACTGCTTCACATATTTAACCATTTTTATAAGTTTCAAGGTTATGTCAATAAAAGAAATTGATGAAAATAATTTTGAAATTATAATTACATATCCTTAACTTAGCATGAAAATTGATTTATAATAGATCATGCCTTCAAATTATGTATCATATACTGTCGAAAATATGGCGTATACGCATCATGAATGAAACAAAATATCCATGTCCGTTTTATTATTCAAGTACAATTTCGTTACTAGTGTTACTTGTTTATTTCTTGTGTTTATAATTTTTTAATTTATTATTTTCTTGTTTCGTCATATAATTGTTATACTAAATCATAAGTATATGAACAGCTTAAATGTTATTATAAATATAATTACAATACCTGATTGTCGGTATGTAACTGACTGTAATATTATTTGTCGAATTTTTAAAATTTGTTATCCATTTACGATATTATTTCCTTCCTTATACAATTTATGATTCCATTGAAAAGTTTAACAATATTATACATTATATTATAACAATATAAGCATAATTTTAAGAAATACATTTAGGATATTATCAAATTTTTGTAGTGTGTAAAAGTACAAAGTAAAATTAAAAAATGCACGTACTAAACTGACCACTCATTTATCACGCATCCAACAGGCCTAGCTATAAAGTTGCAGTTTTCGATTCCAAGCATATGCTATTCTTTTCAGAATTTGTATATGTATTGTTCTAAAATATGTTGTTTTTTTTTTACTCAACTTGTCAGTTTTAGAATACGTAATTATATTACGTATGATAAAAGACCAATTTTGAAAAATGCATTTAGCATGTTATCATTTTTTGTACATAAAAATACTAAGTTAAATAAACTACAATACATGCACTAACTACCTAATTATATACATACTACTGTACAGTATAATTACTATACTCTATACATTTATGCTACAGTATAACGAAACTACATTTAATAGTAGATTTTGTAAATTGCTACTGTATTTTTCGGAGAATAATTAACATTTACAAGGTCAGACATTTATTTTTGGCATTATGCACTCGATCAGAAAGTGAATCTCATGATGCATAATAAAAATATATGTATCCTGTAGATAGAGTAATAGAGTAATATACTTTACATACATCTAAACTATTGCAATAAATATAAGCACTAAATTAAGTAAGCAACAACAGGGCAGACACTAACTAAATAATCACATGTTACTACTTATTATTATTAGTAGTATCATTCATTATAAAAATACATGCAAATTTGTCAAAAGATACTAAGATTGCAAGTTGTAGTCGTGAACTATACTTGTTAATCATATAACATAATGATATGCATCGGACTATTTAGATGCATTTACAATGTTATTTTCTTGTTAAATTGATGTTTATATTTGGCTCTGAGGTGATTTCCAATAATCAACACTCGAGTATAATGTTATTATTTGTTTCTTTTTCCGTTTTCATTTTCTTTCCTCTTTTTAATTTTCTTTTCTTTTTCGCTTCTTTATTCATTTCATTATTTTTTCCTTTTTAATTTTCGTTTTCCTTTTTGTTTTTTTTTTCTTTTAAATTTTTTTTTCAATGTTTTCGTAGTACTTTGAAGTACTAAATGATATTAAGGACAACACAAGTTCTAACTACGTAATTACATATACCAAAACTATACACATATAAGCCTAAATATTCACCACAGCTATATACATCATGCATTATTTTACCTTA
Organism: Torymus aiolomorphi; assembly: GCA_036365515.1. NCBI lineage: Eukaryota > Metazoa > Arthropoda > Insecta > Hymenoptera > Torymidae > Torymus > Torymus aiolomorphi. Next base: position 140,128,868 of record CM070873.1, read on the forward strand.
GCATACAAAGTTATTAAAACTATTTTAAATTGTAATTTGGAAAATAAATAATCAGAAGTATTAAATAAAATCAAGCAAAGCTATAACTACTACAATTTATTGCTATGTACATGAATAACATGAAAAATTATGCATTATTTTAGTCTTACTTTGTTGATTTCATTAATATTTCAATAATAGTAGGGATAAAGTACTCAAGTGTGCGAGCGTGAAAACATTCCCTCTCAGCTACTTTTTTACACGCTCTATCAGGTTGCGCGAATGTGACATCTTGCGAATGCCGATGTGTAAAATGAGGAAATGACCACGCAACACTCGGATCATAAAGCCGTACTTCAAAAACTTAATGCGAAACTATATTAAAAGTAATCTAAATATAATGAAGTGAAAAAATTCATGAATTTCTCCGAAATCCGTGTTCGCGACATATTTTGTAAAGAGCATGTGAAGGCTTTTGGTATATAAAGTTTCTGCCGATGGACGATTTAAATATTAAATACAAACTAGTAACCAAATTTGCATTTAACTAACTAATAATTACCAATTTATGATTGTTGAAAACATTAAATTTATTAATATTCGGCGGAAATACGGTCGGGCGACATTTTTGATAAAGAGCCTGTGAAGGGTTTTTGATAGCGGGACGTTTGACTAACAACCCATTCCCAAGTCAAGATGGACGTAATCAATGAATTGCATCATAATTAACAATTTCTAGACGTTTTGACAATATTCTTCGGGCGACATTTTTTGTAATTAGCATGTAAAGGCTTTTTTTATGTAGAAAGTTTCTGCTGATAGACGATTTAAAGATTAAATATAACCTAGTGAGAGAATTCGCATGTAACTAAATTGTAATTACTAATTTATAATAGTTCAAACAATATCTGATATATTCGCAATATTTGGCGGAAATACGGTCGGGCGACATATTTTTAAAGAGCCTGTGAAGGGTTTTGGATAGCGGGACTTTTGACTAACAACCCATTCCCAAATCAAGATGGACTTAATCAACGAAATGCATCATAATTAACAATTTCTAGACATTTTAACAATATTCTTTTGCCAGATTTCTCCGAAATCCGTGTTCGCGAAATTTTTTGTAAAGAGCATGTGAAGGCTTTTGGTCTAGAAAGTTTCTGCCGATGGACGATTTAACATTAAATATAAACTAATAACCTAATTTGCATTTAACTAACTAATAATTACAAATTTATAATAGTTGAAACCATGTAATTTCGCAATATTTGGCGAAAATACGAGCATGCGACATTGTTTTAATGAGCCTGTTAAGGGTTTTTGATAACAGAACTTTCGGCCAACCACGCATTTCCAAATCAAGATTCACGTAATCAATAAATAGCATCATAATTAACAATTTCTAGGCGCTTTAACTTTTCTTTTGCCGGATTTCAACGAAATCCGTGTGCGCAACATTTTTTGCAAAGCGCCTGTGAAGGGTTTTGGATAGCGGGACTTTAGACTAACAACCCATTCCCAAATCAAGATGGACTTAATCAACGAATTGCATCATAATTAATAATTTCTAGATCTTTTAACAATATTCTTCTGCCGGATTTCTCCGAATTCCGCTTGCGCGAAATTTTTTGTAAACAGCCTGTGAAGGGTTTTGGATAGCGGGACTTTTGACTAACAACCCATTCCCAAATCAAGATGGACGTAATCAACAAATTTTATCATAATTAACAATTTGTAGACGCTTTAACAATATTCTTTTGCCGGATTTCAACGAAATCCATGTGCGCGACATATTTTGTAAAGACCATATGAAGGCTTTTTGATAGCGAGACTTTTGGCCCACAACCCTTTCCCAAATAAAGATGACGTAATCAAAGAATTACATCATAATTAACCATTTCTAGACGTTTTAACAATATTCTTCTGTCCGATTTCCCCGAACCCATGTGCGTGACATTTTTTGTAAAAAGCATGTGAAGGCTTTTTGTGTAGAAAGTGTCTGCTGATAGACGATTTAAAGATTGAATATAACCTAGTAATCGAATTCGCATGTAACTAAATTATAATTACCAATTGATATTAGTTGAAACCATGTAATTTCGCTATACTTGGTTGAAATACAAGCGCGTGACATATTTTGTAAAGAGCCTGTAAATTGTTTCTGATAGCGGGACTTTTGACAAACAACCCATTCCCAATTAAAGATGACGTAATCAACGAATTACATCATAATTAACCATTTCTAGAAGTTTTAACAATATTGTTCTGTCCGATTTCCCCGAACCCATGTGCGTGACATTTTTTGTAAGAAGTATATGAAGGCTTTTTGTTTAGAAAGTGTCTGCTGATAGACGATTTAAAGATTGAATATAACCTAGAGCGCGCGACATATTTTGTAAAGAGCCTGTGAAGCGTTTCTGATAGCGGGACTTTTGACAAAAACCCATTCCCACATCAAGATGGACTTAATCAACGATTGCATCATAATTAACAATTTCTAGACGTTTTAACAATATTCTTCTGCCGGATTTCCCCGAATTCCGCTTGCGCAAGATTTTTTGCGAAGAGCCTGTGAAGGATTTTGGATAGCGGGACTTTTGACTAACAACCCATTCTCAAATCAAGATGGACTTAATCAACGAATTGCATCATAATTAAGAATTTCTAGATGTTTTAACAATATTCTTCTGCCGTATTTCTCCGAATTCCGCTTGCGCGAGATATTTTGTAAAGAGCATGTGAAAGCTTTTTGATAGTGGTACTTTTGGCTCACAACCCATTCCCACATAAAGATGACGTAATCAACGAATTACATCATAATTAACCATTTCTAGACGATTTAACAATGTTCTTCTGTCCGATTTCCTCGAACCCGTGGGCGTGCCATTTTTTGTAAAGAGCATGTGAAATGTGAAGGCTTTTTCTTTAGAAAGTGTCTGCTGATAGACGATTTAAAGATTGAATATAACCTAGTAAGCGAATTCGTATGTAACTAAATTATAATTACGAATTAATATTAGTTGAAACCATGTAATTTCGCTATACTTGGCTGAAATACAAGTGCGTGACATATTTTGTAAAGAGCCTGTGAAAGGTTTGTGATAGCGGGACTTTTGTCAAACAACCAATTCCCAAATCAAGATGGACTTAATCAACGAATTGCATCATAATTAACAATTTCTAGACGTTTTAACAATATTCTTCTGCCGGATTTCCCCGAATTCCGTTTGTGTGAGATTTTTTGTAAAGAGCCTTTGAAGGGTTTTGGATAGCGGGACTTTTGACTAACAACACATTTCCAAATCAAGATGGACTTAATCAATGAATTGTATCATAATTAACAATTTGTAGGCATTTTAACAATATTCTTTTACCAGATTTTTCCGAAATCCGTGTTCGCAAAATTTTTTGTAAAGAGCATGTGAAGGGTTCTGGATAGCGGGACTTTTGACTAACAACCCATTCCCAAATCAAGATGGACTTAATCAACGAATTGCATCATAATTAACAATTTCTAGATCTTTTAACAATATTCTTCTGCGGGATTCGCCCGAATTCCGCTTGCGCGAGATTTTTTGTAAACAGCCTGTGAATGGTTTCTGATAGCGGGACTTTTGACTAACAACCTATTCCCAAATCAAGATGGACGTAATCAAAGAATTACATCATAATTAACCATTTCTAGAAGTTTCAACAGTATTCTTCTGTCCGATTTCCCCGAACCCATGTGCGTGACATTTTTTGTAAAAAGCATCTGAAGGCTTTTTGTGTAGAAAGTGTCTGCTGATAGACGATTTAAAGATTGAATATAACCTAGTAAGCGAATTCGCATGTAACTAAATTATAATTACCAATTGATATTAGTTGAAACCATGTAATTTCGTTATACTTGGTTGAAATACGAGCGCGCGACATTTTTTGTAATGAGCCTGTGAAGGGATAACAGGACTTTCGGCCAACCACGCATTTCCAAATCAAGATTCACGTAATCAATAAATTGCATCATAATTAACAATTTCTAGGTGCTTTAACTTTTCTTCTGCCGGAGTTCTCCGAAACCCGTGTGCGCGACATTTTTTGTAAAGATCGTGTCAAGAATTTTTGTGTGAAAATTTTCTGCTTATAGACGATTTAATGATTAAATATAACCTAGTAAGCGTATTCGCATGTTACTAAATTATAATTACCAATTTATTTATAAATTTAAACCCTTTAATTTCTTAATATTCGGCGGAAATCCTGGCGCGCGACATTTTTTGTAAAGACTCTCTGAAGGGATTTTGATAGCGGGATTTTTGGCTAACCACCCATTTTCAAATCAAGATGGACGTAATCAATGAATTTTATCACAATTAACCATTTCTAGACGCTTTAACCAATATTCTGTCCGATTTCTCCGAAACCCGTGTGCGAGACATTTTTTATAAAGAGAAGGCTTTTTGTGTAGAATGTTTCTGATGATAGACGATTTCAAAATTAAATACAAAAAACATATAGAAAATAAAGCTTTTTAAGTTTACTTTGAAAGTTCTCAAGCAATGAAATATGCTCTATACTAATTCTGTCAATACTCCTATGGATAATACTACAAATCAGAGTCTGATGCAGCTAGGTGAATTGAAAAATAATAAAAATTATCCTTATTGTAAGTGATAGGCTTCGTGGTTTCGAACATTATGATATAAAAATATTCTAACCATCAAGTTAAAAATGCTATAAAGACTACGAATTTTTGTTAAGAAAATAGAGATGCAGGTTAGTCAATTTCTTCTAGACTCAGTTAATTATGATGTTTAGGGCATCGCCCCGCGTGATTAGAAAGGCACTCCTTAAGATTGAGACCTGCATAAATGAGATGTTGTTTCATAGTGTGAAACACTGCTACACCCGCCGAATTTTTATTTTTTGGGGAGTATGTCGCGCCAACGCGGACTACTTTCAAATACACCTTCGCTTTCACTTCTTCATCGGGTTCGCCTAGGTGATCCTCGGGATGTGGCAGATTCGATAGTGGCCATCGGGGAGACTATAATTGTATATGAATACGTGTTGTCTTCTACAGGATCTCTTCGCCTACGGCAAAACAAAATATATTAATAATGTATTAAACAGTGAGGACGAGGAGAGCAGTATCGAACTGGCAGAAATAGAGGAGTAGATGGATGAAAAATTGGAGGCTAGGTTCACCTATACTACAGGATGAAGGCCAAATCCGAAGTGAAGTACTTACTCGAGTCTGCCGCGGGAGCGCGGACTACGTTCTATTAGACCTCCGCCGTCACTTCCACAATATCTTTTCCTACATAATGTCCTTGAGAAGTGGTAGTTGCGTTGGCTGCCCTGGAGGAGCGTACAATTATATGAAGACGTGTTGTCTTCTGCAGCAGCTCTTCGCCTACGGCAAAGCAAAATATATTAATAATGTATTAAGCAGTGAGAACGAGGAGAGCAGTATCGAACTGCTAGAATCAGAGGAGTAGACAGATGGAAAATTGGAGGCTAGGTTCACCTATTCTACAGGATAAAGGCCAGATCCACAGTGAAGTACTTACTTGGGTCTGTCGCAGAAGCGCAGACTACATTCAATCAGACCTCCGCCGTCACTTCTACAATATCTTTTCCTACATAATGTCCTTGAGAAGTGGTAGTTGCGTTGGCTGCCCTGGAGGAGCGTACAATTATATGAAGACGTGTTGTCTTCTGCAGCAGCTCTTCGCCTACGGCAAAGCAAAATATATTAATAATGTATTAAGCAATGGGGACGGGGAGAGCAGTATTAAACTGCCAGGAACAAATGAGTAGACCGATGAAAAGTTGGCGACTAGATTTGGCTATACTATTAAAAAGAAGTTGGAGGCTTGGTTTGGCTATACTATTAGAATGTCAACACACAATGCAATACATTCAGAGGGATTGAGGGGGAAAAAGCGCATGTGCATTTACAACTAAGACCTTCTCACCCTCTCTTAAAGTTTACCAGAATGTCCAGACACAATGCAATACATACAGAGGGATTGTGTATGCAATTTCAGATCTCCTCAATCAGACAGTATGGAGGAAATAATTTTTTTTCTAGAACATTTCTTGAAAAACACAGAAAATGCTGTATCTCCACACTGGCTGATTATTTAGATCTGAAACTCGATATAGTATCCCTCAGCATGTATAACATAGTGCGTTTAAAGTTCAAGATATTTGTTGGGAATGGAAAGGGATATTTGGAATGAAATGTCTAAACAGCGCATGTGCATTTCCAACTAAGACCTCCTCACCCTCGCTCAAAGTTTACCAGAATGTCCAGACACAATTCACTGCATACAGAGGGATTGTGTATGCAATTTCAGATCTCCTCAATCAGACAGTATGGAGGAAATAATTTATTTTCTTGAAAATTTCTTGAAAAACACAGAAAATGCTGTATCTCCAAACTGGCTGATTATTTAGATCTGAAACTCGATATATTATCCCTCAGCATGTATAACATAGTGCGTTTAAAGTTCAAGATATTTGTTGGAAATGGAACGGGATATTTGGAATGAAAAGTCGAAAAAGCGCATGTGCATTTCCAACTAAGACCTCCTCACCCTCGCTCAAAGTTTACCAGAAAATCCAGACACAATGCAATACATACAGAGGGATTGTGTATGCAATTTCAGATCTCCTCAATCAGACAGTATTGCTGCACCGGCACGACTGACGCGCTCGCCGCTCGCAGTGAGTTTGGATACTCTGTAGGTACAGCAGGGAACTGTTCCGATACCCGAACAATGCCCAGTACCAGAACAATTTTACTAATTTGCCTTTAAATCTGTAAATATACATTAGAGTAACTCAGAATTGTATTCTTTAATTTCCTTTCAAATTTGGGTATTCATAATATGGTTACACAATCATTAATACTATCACATTATATAAAAAAATTATATTCTAAAAAGAAAATCAGGTGCACCAAAAAACCACTGACAAAACTACCGGTATATCCCACTAAAAAAGAGAATTATTTTAAATTTTTAAAATTTAATTTTTTGCCAGAAGTTATCGTGGAAGGAAGTTCATTATTATAATATAGAAAAAAGATATTCTTAGTATGTTTTTATTGCTCCTTTTCTTTTTGTACGTTAATCAGCTTCATAGATAAAAAGTTTTTATTCACCTTTTTGTATAGCTTGTACAATAAACAACCATGCATCTTTAAAGTAAATATTAAATGCAATACATATTCTAAATATGGCTGTTAGACCTGACAAACACACTTACTACTGGATTCCAGATTTGTACAAAATTATTTAAATATAAACATTAAAATTTAATAGCAAATTGATAGCAAATAATTTAAATAATTTAAGATTAAAAATTAAACAATGAGTAGTATGGATAACGCGAAACATGGAGGCTTGATTTCATACGGTTATGGTCGTTCTAACTAATGTAATAAAAAATATTCAAAGCTTTCCCAAACCGTACCTGCTTATCACAGCTAAAACGAAATTTGAGGTTAGGTTAAGGAGAGAAAATAACATTATTTAATTATTACGCTTAACGTTTGTCGGGCGCGCTGAACTAAAAGGATGATGATCTAAACGTACTGCCGTTTTATGGAATACTCGTCTATGCCATCGCGCCTGTGCGCTTGATTCAATGGGAGCGGAGACGGCGCGAGCTCGCCGCGATCTCCACTCCCACAGAAGACGGTAACGTGGACGGACGCGAGGCGCTTCTTATTTCTGACGTGATTCTGCACCGCGAAATTTATTTGCAAAAATTACATTGGAGTTGTCGAGTAGCGTTAGTAAAAAATTAAATTCTTTAGTTTCAAGGTTTAAATCATATAAATAATTTTCGGAATAAAAGTTAAACAATGAGTAGTATGGATACGCGGAACTTGGAGGCGCGATTTCAAAAAGATTGGGTCGTTTTAACTAATGTATCAAAAACCATTCAACGCTTTCGCAACCGTACCTGCTTATGACAGCTAATACGAAATTTGATGTTAGGTTAGGAGAAAAAATAACTTTTTTCTTTATTGGAATAAACGTTTCTAAATTGTGTATAGCTCGCGGCACTAAAAGGATGATGATCTAAACGTACTGCCGTTTTATGGGAAACTCGCCCATGTCACCGCGGCTGTGCGCTCGATTCAGTGGGAGCGGAGACGGCGCGAGCTTGCCGCGATCTCCGCTCTCACAGAATCAATGTGACGTAGACGGGCGCGAGGCGCTTCATATTTCTGACGTAATTCACCCCCCCCCCCCGAAATTTCTTTGCAACAATTATATTGGAGTTATAGAGTAGCTCTAGTAAAAAGATGAAATTATTTAGATTCAAGGTTTAAATAATTTAAATAATTTTAGGAATAAAAGTTAAGCAATGAGCAGTATGGTGAAAGCGAGACTTGGAGGCTCGATTTCATACAGTTGGTGTTGCTTTAACTAATGTATCAAAAATCATTCAACGCTTTCGCAAACCGTAACTGCTTATGACAGCTAATACGAAATTTGAGGTTGGGCTAGGAGAAAAAATAACATTTTTTCTTTATTGAGCTTAACGTTTCTCAATTGTGTGGCGCGCCCGGCACTAAAAGGATGATGATCTAAACGTATTGCCGTTTTATGGGAAACTCGGCTATGCCATCGCACCTGTGCGCTTGATTCAATGGGAGCGGAGACGGCGCGAGCTCGCCGCGACATCCGCTCCCACAGAACAAGGTGACGGAGAAGGGCGCGAGGCGCTTCATATTTCTGACGTAATTGAGCTCCCCGAAATTTATTTGCAACAATTACATTGGTGTTATCAAGTAGCGTTAGTAAAAAATTAAATTATTTACTTTCAAAGTTTAAATAATTTAAATAATTTTAGGAATAAAAGTTAAACAATGAGTACTATGGATAACGCGAAACATGGAGGCTTGATTTCATACAGTTAGGTTCGTTTTAACTAATGTATCAAAAATCATTCAACGCTTTCGCAAACCGTAACTGCTTATGACAGCTAATACGAAATTTGAGGTTAGGCTAGGAGAAAAAATAACATTTTTTCTTTATTGAGCTTAATGTTTCTCAATTGTGTGGCGCGCACGGCACTAAAAGGATGATGATATGAACGTACTGCCGTTCTATGGGAAACTCGCCTATGCCACCGCGCCTGTGCACTCTATTCAACGGGAGCGGAGACGGCGCGAGCTCGCCGCGATCTCCGCTCCCACCGAATGAAGGTGACAGACGGGCGCGAGGCGCATCTTATTTCTGGCGTGATTCTGCGCCGCGAAATTTATTTTCAAAAATTACATTGGAGTTTTCGAGTAGCGTTAGTAAAAAGATTAAATTATTTAGTTTCAGTGTTTAAATAATTGAAATGAGTAGTATGGATAAGGCGAAACATGGACGCTCGATTTCATACAGTTGGCGTCGTGTTAACTAATGTATCAAAAATGTTTCAACGTTTTCTCAAACCGTAACTGCTCATGACAGCTAATACGAAAATTGAGGTTTGGTTATGAGAAAACATAATATCTTTTCTATATTGGGCTTAACGTTTCTCAATTGTGTCGCGCGCGCGGCACTAAAATGATGATGATCTGAACTTACTTCGGTTTTATGTGAAACTGGCCTATGCCATCGCGCGTGGATGGTAGATTCAATGGGAGCGGAGACGGCGCAAGCTCGCCGCGATCTCCGATCCCGTTAAACAAGGTGTCGAAGACGGGCGCTACGCGCTTCTTAATTTTAACAAAATTTATTTGTAAAATTATATTGGAGTTATTAATGAAGTAATGCTAGTACGACATAATCAATCTATTAGTTTTTAAGGTATAAATAATTTAAATAATTTTGGAAATGAAAGTTTAGTAATGGGTAGTATGGTGAATGAGAAACTTGTAGGCTTATTTTTGTACAGTTGGGATCGTTTGAACTAATATAACATAAATCTTTCAACGCTTTCGCAAACCGAAGCTGTTTATATGTGATGGGTAATGATATTTGAGGTTAGGTTAGCAGAAAAAATGAAAAAATAACATATTTCGTCTATTGGGCTTAACTTTTCTCAATTGTGCCGCGCCCGCGACTATAAAGAGAGGGTCATTTTAACGTATTGCAGTTTTTTGGGAAACTCGCCCATATGCAATCGGGTACGTGCTCGATTCAATGGAAGCCGAGACCGCGCTCGCTTTCCTCGATCTCCGCAGTCCGCTCCCGCAGAAACAAGGTGTCGGAGACAGGCGTGAGTCGGTTCATATTTTCGACCTAATTCTATACGAGATTTGTTCGGGATTCTTATAATTGTTTAGAGATTAGTTGAAGAGATAATAAAAATAATAAATGCATTCGCTATAAAGTTTAAAATAAGTTCAATAAATTAAGAAAATCGGTGTATTTCTTCGGATAAATTCGACGTTTAATTTCATACACTTCGAGTAATTATCTAGGACGCTTGCGAAAAAAAAAATTGTATACGTGTCACAAATAATAACTAAGTTGTTACTTGTTAATGTCGAAATTATTTTTGAGGTCAGTTTTGCTAAAAATATCTAGTGTATAGTAGTTAACAGTTATAGGAAAATAATATTTATGAGCTTTCATTTTATCAGGCAGTCACCCATACCATGTTGCGTTTAATTAAATGGGAGGGCAGTCCTTTGACGATCTGCGATCCCGCTAGAATCGAAGGGTCAGAGATTGAAGCGATATGCGTCATATTCCCGACATAAGTTCTATGTGTAATTTATTTAGCAAAAATTACCATGAAATGCTTATTTTAGGTCGCATCTATAGGTCGTCTGTGTTTTATATCGGGATATTCATGAAGAGGGTAGTAAAGTTGTCTTTTTCTCAAGTTAGCTCATTTTTTTTTTAATATATGCAATTAGAAAAATACTTACATGCATTGAATTGTTTCCTTTATTGTTATTTAACTGTTAAATTACCACTTTAACATGAACTGAATATGTCTATATATTGTGATACCATATCCAGTTTTCTTTCATGCTAGGAACTTCTTTTCTATTTGTATTTTTAATTTGTTAAAACTATTTAGGGCTGTTATATCTTTATAAAAAATGCCGCAAACAATTTAGAATATTTATATGTTATTCCTAAATTTAAACAAAGATTACAAGTATTTGTTAAATATTTTTCATCGTGCATCTTATGAATAAAATAATTCTAAACATCGAGTTTTTAACGTACCCTATTATAGAAGATTGCGGTTATGTAAGTTTTAAGTATAACAATCGCTTACGAAAGAAGAACAAGTAAGGTTTAAAAACCTCAATTCGAATAGATAAATAATCAAAGAATAAAAATGCAAAAGAATGTTGGTCGCTTGTCAGGTATTTGTGAAAGAAATGAGTGGAAACAGAAATAGAACGCCCAGTTAGGTAGTCTGCGCGAGGATATGTGATACCGTGAGGGCGGAGTTTTCGCCGGAAGAGAGATAACCATTTTATCATGGATCTACCGCATGACACCATACCGTTGAGAGTCCTGAAATAGATTTTCGTTTCAAAAAATGTATATAAGTGCTGCGTTGTAGCCCCGCTGTAGCCGCGCCGTGGCCTTGTATCCGGTCATTCCGTTCCTATATTCTATTTTTATGAGAGTTTTATATTAAGGAGATTGATAAGAATATAGTAACCGAACAACACGGCCTGAGCAGGTGCAGCACAGCACAAGGTAGTGCATCGCTGCGCTTATGTAGTGTCCCTTTCTCCTGAGGGAATAATTGAGGGGCTGTGTGGGAAAACGGTATAACTCTTATGGAATTCCATGCAATTATACTTCCGACCGTTGTGTACTGTTTTTTGAACAATAGCAGGTTTATCAAAGGCTTTCTTAAATTTCTAACTTTTGCAATGTTTATGCAATTGAGTTTACCTCTGAATTACGCGTTATTATCGAAATACTAAATCCTACTCTTCTCTGGGTATGTGTACTCCATACTGAAAATACTTCAAGCTCTGCTATTGAAGTAAAAGAAATAATGTAGAAGGTCAAAACCAATGAAATATCTTGCTATCGATTTATTACCCAAGAAATAAAATTATATGACATAACCTCAAAATGGAGGTTACTATGATATAAATGATTGCATAATAATTTATTGTTTTCATATAGTGAAATTGATTTATATAAAATGGAACCGTTTCCTAAGAACTCTGGATCTTTCGAAATAATCATGACTATTTACAGTGGCCATAATTTTTTAAATGTTGTCAATATTACTTACGCGTTTTTTGCTATTCTTTTTCTTGTCGTTGTGGATTTGTTTTTTTTACTACCCATGATTCCTTTCAATTATGTACGGGAAACAATCACAACAACAAGATATACTTTACAGATATGATCATATCAAGAAGTATATACTAAAAAATGCAAAATATTTAACACAATTCGTGTAAAGAATTGTTTATAGTTACACACAGCGCCGATATGTAACGATTTTTATTCCCGCTGCTAAAACAAAATAGAGTAGCTAATAGCCGGTGTGAATCTATCGCCCCTGTTTCGACGCCATGTTCATTTTCTCGAATATCTCGAAAACCTCGAATATTTGGCGCATGCGCTCTGGAATTATAGTATAACCATCATAGCTGGAGTAAAAAGCGAATTAGGGTGACATCAGGCCCTGTACTGGTACCTAAAGATCTTAGACCGGTCCAGCACTGGCGCCTTTACAGGCCCAGAGTAGGCATGTGAGGAGGCTTTATGCAGGCTTTGTATAGACGCAGCACTCAAAGTAAACAATTGAGAACAATGCCTGAAGTTATAGCCCTGACCAGCTATTGAAAAATATTATGTCCATAACAGGGTTGGAAAATGCCTGATTTAAAATAATTTGCAGATAATCATTAAGTCAATAATCAAGTTATGTATATCTTCAATGATTCTTCTTTTGCCAACATCAGTTTTATTTTTTTCTTTTTACCAGAAAAATTCAAAAGCGCTTCGCGCGTACCGTTTTGTTTTTGAGGTTATGAATACTATTTTCCAATATGATATAATTTTAATTAGTTTAAATGATAAGATAATTAGATACATTTTTTAAGCAAAAAATCAAATGTTTTTTTGTAGTTCTATCAAATTATTTAGTACTTCTTTCAAAATTCAAATATTCGCTCTGTTTTCAAATGACGAATCACATCGAGTTTTTAAATGAGCCACTACTTGCGGCTATCATTCTTAGAGAGGATTTCAACACATTCTTCTTCTTTGCCGAGTTTATTTATACCACTCTTACTTCAAAATCATAACTTTAATGATTATTCTGCTCTAGTGGTATTCACTATGTGCACGCTGTAGGCGCCATCTCTGAGACACGGGTACTTCTAGAAGCAGCGATACTTTTACTATGTTTCCAACACGGGAAGTTACTAAATAAACGATATAATTGTGTAACCACAAATACAATTCATTATGTCATTTGTATAATATGTGTAGCTATATAAATATAACATTATTTCATGACAACAAGTTTCGAAAAATCTATTTATATATATTTAAATACTGATTTTTGATGTATTTTAGATTATTTTCGATATATATAGTAATACACGCAATAGCCTCCGAAGCTACTCTTTCCCACTACCATGAACGCTTCAATAGTTTCGCTTAGTTACCCCTTCCAACGACCTGCTTTTCTCTCTCGTTCGTTCGTGCGGAAAACGTTATTATTCTATATGTATTTTCATGTACAGGAACTCATTTTCCTGAATCAGCAAAAGTAGAAGCCTGTGCAGGCCCGGAATAGACGTACCTTTTCAAGGCCAACATATCTGGTCAGACATGCCGGAGGCAATTTCTACTTGGGAGATAGCGCTTGTGCGCGTGAGAAATATAAATCAGACATTACGTTGATAATGGCCGTATTTTCACGGATACCAGTCTACTATAAAGAAGAAGAAATTAGAGAATAGAATTATTTTAATGATTACTATTGCGTTAATCAGCTCGCTGATTTAGCTGACTTATTAAAATTTTTTAAATGGTCGTTTTCGAATAAAATGGTTCTAACTCAAAAGCCGCTTGCAAAAGGTGCTACCTAACTCACAATCAGATGGAAAATTTTTTGGTTCTGATTAAAGTTGGCAGCAATGCTGAAATACTTATGGCCCTTGATTTAAAAATTAAGAAATATTTCTACAAGTCCTGAGTTCATTTATACGGAAGAGTGCTTAGATAGCACAAAACGTTGTAGCACCGTCAAAATGTCCGCTTTTTAGTGGCAAAAGGACATAAAAAATTTTTTTTTAATTGATATTTGTCAATATCTTGAAAATATTTAAGAAGTTAAGTGTGGCATGGTACAAATTGTACCATGACTTATTTGAATAATTTTTCTTTCAATTCATTCTTTTTATTTAATTTTAATAATAATAAATTATTGGTGAAAGCAGCTAATGGTAGTGGTCTAATAATCTTGTTAATTGTAGCTAGTGGCCAAAATTACTACCAAAGTTTGTCGTGAGAAGGTGGCAAATAACAACAACAGTTTTTTTACGACGTTTCGGACATCCTTTATTGATTATGTCCCTCTTCAGGCAGCTAGTAACAAAGTACAACTTTTTACAACAACGTATATTAACTTAATTATGAACACATAATTTTACAAGTAACAATTAACGCTTACAAAGTCTGTATTTTTTTTTTTTTTTTTCTTTTTTTTCCTGAGTATTACGGAGAACTATCCGTTCGTCAATGTAACGAGCATGACTAAATTTTCCTATTTATACCTATCATTAGTGTATTAGTGTGAGTGTAAGTAAGAACGCAACATGCACAATTAAGACAGTACATGTTGCGTTTTTACTTACACTCACACTAATACACTAATGATAGGTATAAATAGGAAAATTTTGTCATGCTCGTTACATTGACGAACGGATAGTTCTCCGTAATACTCAAGAAAAAATACAGACTTTGTAAGCGTTAATTGTTACTTGTAAAATTATGTGTTCATAATTAAGTTAATATACGTTGTTGTTAAAAGTTATACTTTGTTACTAGCTGCCTGAAGAGGGACATAATCAATAAAGGATGTCCGAAACGTTGTAAAAAAACTATTGTTGTTATTTGCCACCTTCCCACGACAAACTTTGGTAGTAATTTTGGCCACTAGCTACAATTAACAAGAATAATAATAAATGTTGAGAAATTATAATAATTTTATGTATTGTTATTAAAAAATCATTTCACATTATTATTTAAATAAGTTTCTAAAAATGTACAAGTTAGGTGCATAAGCCCACCTTTCCCTCTAACATATTTATCCTCTCACAGACTAAAATACTAGCACTTGGTACTGCTTATTTTTTGCGTTGACACATCTGTTCTGTAGGTCCAGTAAGACTGGCAAATATGTCTACGTGTGCGCATAGAGAGGTGTATGTACGTGTAGTAGTGTTCTAGTAAAAGAACTTTATACAATTTTACGTGAATATTGTAAAAAAGCAAATTACCATATTACAATAACACGACAGCTAAGTACAGACTAATGACATCGCAAGGAGGAAAGCTTTGTTACTTCTTTCTTGTCTGCTGGAGTCTGCAGTGTATACAGTGTACTGTGCAGAGGCCAGTGCGCACGACTGGTGGCAGCACCGGCCACCGTGGCCTCGGCTCGGCCTAAGTATATATATACAACTCATACGACGCTGCAGCAATGGTTGTATACGATAAAATACCTAACCTCCAAAGTGGATGTCTTGATAATAAAATTTATAATTATATTTTTTATCGAATTTCGGAAAAAGAATTTTTTCACGCCCTCCATTATGTTTTGGAGGTTAACTAGGTAAAATTTTAGATTGATCCGTTCAATATTCTAGCCTACAAATTGATTTAAAATTTTTGAATTAAAATAACTCACGGATAATTGTGAATTAGGTTCTGAAAATTTATTATAATATTCTTAATTGAATTACGGAGGGCGTGAAAAAATTTTTTTGTCAAAAGAATCACTGTAATATTTTTTACAAGCTTTTTACTTGATTGTTACCGACATGTCGATAAAGTAGGTATTTTCACTTCAGTTCCACATGGCCTTAATAATCGGTATCCTCCAAATGTCGTGGGTTCACGATAAGATACATTGTTTTTTTCAATATTTTCCTAGTATACGGAGAAAAGTGCGTGTAATCCTGCCACAAACAGGGAAAACCAAGATTTAAAGCACTTGTTGGTATTCAAACGCCGGAAATTTAGATCGGTGTCGTTCTTTTTATCAAAGTATCGTAGGTTTCTGCTAGAAAGGCCTGTTATTACCAATATTTTCCTAATATATTGTGAGAAGTGTGTAGAATCCGGATACAAACAGGGAAAACTATGATTTGAAGAACTCACTGGCATTCAAACGCCGGAAATTTAGATTTGTTTCGTTCGTTTTCTCAAAATAACGTAGGTTTATGCTAGAAATGCCTGTTTTTATCAATATTTTCATAATATATGGTGAAAAGTGCGTGGAATCCTGCAACAAACAGGGAAAACCATAATTAAAAGTACTTTTTCTCTTCTTGCGTTGTAAATAATGGACTTTTGTAATTGGTATCCTCTAAATATCGTGGGTTCACTATAAAATACATTGCTTCACCAATATTTCTTAGTGTATGGTGAAAAGTGTATGGAATCCTGCAACAAACAGGGAAAACCATGATTTAAAGCACCTATTGGCATTCAAACGCAGGAAATTTAGATTTGTTTCGTTCTTTTTCTCAAAATA
This sequence comes from Torymus aiolomorphi, assembly GCA_036365515.1. Lineage (NCBI taxonomy): Eukaryota > Metazoa > Arthropoda > Insecta > Hymenoptera > Torymidae > Torymus > Torymus aiolomorphi. Next base: position 140,145,557 of record CM070873.1, read on the forward strand.
ACGTAGGTTTATGCTGGAAATGCCTGTTTTTACCAATATTTTTGTAGTATATGGTGAAAAGTGTGTGGAATCCTGCAATAAACAGGGAAAACCATAATTTAAAGTAATTTTTCTCTTCGTGAGTTGGAAATATGGACTTTTATAATTGGTATCCACTAAATATGGTGGGTCCACGATAAAATACATTGTTTTATCAATATTTTCCTAATATATGGTGAAAAATGCCTGTTCTTACCATTATTTTCCTAGTATATGGTGAAAAGTGCCTGGAATCCTGCAATAAATAGGGAATACCATAATTTAAAGTACTTATTGGTATTCAAAGCCGGAAAATTAGATTTGTTTCGTTCTTTTTCACAAAATAACGTAGGTTTATGCTAGAAATGCCTGCTTTACCAATACTTTCCTAGTATATGCTGAAAAGTGTGTGGAATCCTGCAATAAACAGGGAAAACCATAATTTAAAGTACTTTTTCTCATCTTGAGTTGGAAATATGAACTTTAATAATTGGTATCCTCTATCTGTTGTGGGTTCACGATAAGATACATTGTTTTATCAATATTTTCTTAATATATGATGAAAAATGCCTGTTTTTACCATTATTTTCCTAGCTTACCGTGAGAAGTGTGTGTAATCCTGCAACAAACAGGGAAAACCATGATTTAAAGCACTTGTTGGTATTCAAACGCCGGAAATTTAGATTGGTGTCGTTCTTTTTCTCAAAATATCGTAGGTTTATGCTAGAAATGCCTGTTTTTACCAATATTTTCCTAATATATGGTGAGAAGTGTGTGGACTCCTGCAACAAACAGGGAAAACCATAATTCAAAGTACTTTTTCTCTTCTTGCGTTGCAAATATTGGACTTTTGTAATTGGTATCCTCTAAATATCGTGGGTTCACTATAAAATACATTACTTTTCCAATTTCTTCTTAGTGTATGGTGAAAAGTGTGTGGAATACTTCAACAAACAGGGAAAACCATGATTTAAAGCACTTATTGCTATTCAAACACCGAATATTTAGATTCGTATCGTTGTTTTTCTCAAAAGAACGAAGGTTTATGCTAGAAATGTCTATTTTTACCAATATTTTCCTAATATATGGTAAAAAGTGTGTGAAAGCCTGCAACAAACAGGGAAGACCATGATTTAAAGCACTTATTGGTATTCAGACGCCGGAAATTTAAATTTGTTTCGTTCTTTTTTTCAAAATTACGTAGGTTTATGCCAGAAATGCCTGTTTTTACCAATATTTCTCTAGTATATAGTGAAAAGTCTGTGGAATCCTGCAATAGACAGGGAAAACCATAATTTAAAGTACTTTTTCTCTTCGTGAGTTGGAAATATGGACTTTTATAATTGGTATCCTCTAAATATCGTGGGTTCACGATAAAATACATTGTTTTACTAATATTTTCCTAGTATATGGTGAAAAGTCTGTAGAATCCTTCAATAAACAGGGAAAGCCATAATTTAAAGTACTTTTCCTCTTCGTGAGTTAGAAATACGGACTTTTATAATTGGTATCCTCTAAATATCGTGGGTTCACTATAAAATGCATTGTTTTACGAATATTTTCCTAGTATATGGTGAAAAGTGTGTGAAATCCTGCAACAAACATGGAAAACCATGATTTAAAGCACTTATTGCGATTAAAACGCTGGAAATTTAGATTTGTTTCGTTCTTTTCCTCAAAATTACGTTGGTTTATGCCAGAAATGCCTGCTTTACCAATATTTTCCTAGTATATGCTGATACGTGGGTGCAATCCTGCAATAAACAGGGAAATCCATAATTTTAATTCCTTATTCTCTTCGTGAGTTGGAAATATGGACTTTTATAATTGGTATCCTCCAAATATCGTGGGTTCACGATAAAATACATTATTTTGCAAATATTTTCCTAGTATACTGTGAAAAGTGTGTGGAATCTTGCAACCAAATAGGGAAAACCATGATTTAAAGCACTTATTGGCATTCAAACGCCGGAAATTTAGATTTGATTCGTTCTTTTTCTCAAAATAACGTAGGTTTATACTAGAAATGCCTGTTTTTACCAATATTTTCCTAGTATATGGTGAAAAGTGCGTGGAATCCTCCAACAAATAGGGAAAAACATAATTCAAAGTACTTTTTCTCTTCTTGCGTTGCAAATAATGGACTTTTGTAATTGGTATCCTCTAAATATCGTGGGTTCACTATAAAATACATTGCTTTACCAATATTTTCTTAGTGTATGGTGAAAAGTGTGTGGAATACTTCAACAAACAGGGAAAACCATGATTTAAAGCACTTATTGCTATTCAAACGCCGGAAATTTAGATTTGTGTCGCTGTTTTTCTCAAAAGAACGTAGTTTTATGTTAGAAATGTCTATTTTTACCAATATTTTCCTAGTATATAGTGAAAAGTGTCTGGAATCCTGCAATAAACAGGGAAAACCATAATTTAAACTACTTTTTCTCTTCGTGGGATGGAAATATGGACTTTTATAATTGGTATCCTCTAAACATCGTGGTTTCACGATAAAAAACATTGTATTATCAATATTTTCCTGATATATGGTGAAAAAAGCCTGTTTTTACGAATATTTTCCTAGTATATGGTGAAAAGTGCTTGAAATTCTGCAATAAACAGGGAATACCGTAATTTAAAGTATGTATTAGTATTCAAAATACGGAAATTTAGATTTGTTCCGTTCATTTTCTCAAAATAACGTAGGTTTATGTTATTAATGCCTGCTTTACCAATATTTTCCTAGTATATGCTGAAAAGTGTGTGGAATCCTGCAATGAATAGGGAAAACCATAATTTACAGTACTTTTTCTCTTCTTGAGTTCGAAATATGGACTTTTATAATTGGTATACCCTAAATGTCATGGGTTCACGATAAAAGACATTGTTTTACCAATATTTTCCTAGTATAGGGAGAAAAATGTGTGGAATCCTGCAACAAACAGGGATATACATGATTCAAAACACTCACTGGTATGCAAACGCCCGAAATTTAGATTTGTTTCGGTCTTTTTCTCGAGATAACGTATGTTTATGCCAGAAATGCCGGTTTTTACCAATATTTTCCTAATAGATGTTGAAAATGCATGTTTTTGCCAATATTTTCCTAGTATATGGTGAAAAGTGCGTGGAATCCTGCAACAAACAGGGAAAACCATTATTTAAAGCACTCACTGGTATTGAGTGCGTTCACAGTGGCAGAAATACCGTGGCTGGTCCTGTGACATAAAATTTTATCCTAGCGCATATGCTTTCATTCGGACACGTAATCCTACAATACCTCGGTCCAAGAACACGTAACGAGCGTCATTGGTTGGAAGCGGGCGATTGGTCTATGACGACCAATGAGAGAATCGAGCGCGCGGACCCGTCCGTGATGTGTGCGTATGCATTCGCGCGTAATGTAGAGAGAGCCTTAGTATCTACATGCGCACGTAGCGCGGTCTGCTTTCGAATCTAGGGAGCATTGAAATGTCCCTAGGCTATACGTGGCTAACTTCAGCCGAATTGTAGCCGAGGCTCGAGCCGCGGTAAAGACTTATGTTCGATTGGGGCTCGCGCCGCGGCAAACCCGAGGCTCGAGCCGCGGTAAATCCGAGGTTCGGCCGAGGTTACTACCGAGGTTAATCCTAGGCAAACCCGAGGTCCACCATTCGCCCGAAGGTCATGAGCCGAGGCTCGCCGCTCACCCGAGGCTGGTGAGCCATGGCTCGCCGTTCACCCGAGGCTCATGAGCCATGACTCGCCGTTCACCCGAGGCTCCGAGCCACGGCTCGCCGCTTACGCGAGGTTGATCCGAGGTTTACCGAGGTGAACCGAGGCTAACCCGGGCTCGCCGCTTAAGCGAGGCTCCGAGCCACGGCTCGCCGCTTACGCAAGGCTACCCGCGGTTCGCCGAGGTGAACCGAGGTGGCGCAGCGGTAGTCTGGATCGTGTAACTGGTAACGTAGGAATGCAGAATGTGGAACGGCGTGCTATGTTTATCTTAGCGTATGCGGGTTATGATTGCTCTCACTCGTAAGTCCAATCATTACATCATAGATATATTGACATCGATTGTGGGTTAGGTTAGCGAGCGAGAGAGAGACTATAACTCCGACTAGCTAAGACAAACCTCGGTGAAGATGAGCTGATGTCAACATGCAGAAATACGCTTTAGCAACCATGGAGAAAAAATTAGATAAGTATTACTTATTATTTAAATTGTTTTATGTATTTCAATAATTCTGAAAACAATAAAATACTTTTTCATAATTATTAAAATACTCAAAACATTCTTAGCCAAATATAAATTAGTATTCGAATAGATACTTTGTGTGTGTTCTTTTTTATTTCAGGAGATTTTGATTTTTATAAATAAATAAGTTGCAATGCATATGGATCAAAGAAGTAAACTAAACTGAAAGACAGCTTCACATGCATAATATTCGTGCTCTCCTTGAAGCAGATGGTAAATACTCCCCTGGGGTCGATGGCTACTTTGCAGAGTTTTCGCACACAAACTTAGCACGTAATGTGTGTGAAAAAACTATTTGGAATAAGCATTGGACATTGGCACAGAGTAATTCTTACTTAAGATTTGTTAAATAATTCTAAATACATCTGAGGACTTTTTTGTCAAAGTAGCATTTACTACAGTATATAAATACTTGAAATACACTGAGTTGTATAATGCGTGAATTTTTAAATGATTTATGGATCCAGTATTAAGATGAGAAGAAATCTAAACAAGTTTATTATGTATGTGAGTGACAATGAAACATCGCCTAATCATGTAATCACTGAGTTTTACAACATAAACTCATGATGCAGTACAGTAAATAAATCTGTGGACCTTGACATTAGTGAAATATACATCATTTTTTTTTAATATTTTAAACAAGACGTGTAGCAAAAAGAAGAAATTAAATGGATCCAGTATCTGTACGTAAATCAACTTTGAAACATGAGTGTATTATATGTGTGACACAAATTTGGAATAAACATTGGAAATTGACTCAGGTTAATGTTACCTGGCAATTGTGAAATAACTTTCTAGTGGAGTACATCTGTGGACTTTTTTGTTAGTGAAAAAACATACGTCATTTTGTGTATTTTAATAAAAGTGGCATTTACTACATAATATAAATAGTTGAAACAAACTAATTTGTACGATAAGTGAATTTTTAAATGATCTGTGGATCCAGAATTAATGTGAAAAGAATCTCTAATCAAGTTTATAGTGTACGTGAGTGAAAATGAAATAACGTGTATTCTTGATATCACTGAGTTTTAGAACATAAACTCATGATGCATTACAGTAAATAAATCTGTGGACTTTGACATTAGTGAAATATACATCATTTTTTTTGAATATTTTAAACAAGACATGTAGCAAAAAGAAGAAATTAAATGGATCCAGTATCTGTACGTAAATCAACTTTGAAACATGAGTGTATTATATGTGTGACACAAATTTGGAATAAACATTGGAAATTGACTCAGAGTAATTGTTACCTGGCAATTGTGAAATAACTCTCTAGTGGAGTACATCTGTGGACTTTTTTGTTAGTGAAAAAATTTACGTCATTTTGTGTATTTTAATAAAAGTGGCATTTACTACATAATATAAATAGTTGAAACAAACTAATTTGTACGATAAGTGAATTTTTAAATGATCTGTGGATCCAGAATTAATGTGAAAAGAATCTCTAATCAAGTTTATAGTGTACGTGAGTGAAAATGAAATATCGTGTATTCTTGATATCACTAAGTTTTAGGACATAAATTCATGATGCATTACAGTAAATAAATCTGTGGACTTTGACATTAGTGAAATATACATCATTTTTTTTGAATATTTTAAACAAGACATGTAGCAAAAAGAAGAAATTAAATGGATCCAGTATCTGTACGTAAATCAAGTTTAAAACATGAGTGTATTATTTGTGTGACACAAATTTGGAATAAACATTGGAAATTGACTCAGAGTAATTATTACCTGGAAATTGTGAAATAACTCTCTAGTGGAATACATACGTGGACTTTTCTGTTAGATAAAAAATATACGTCATTTTATGTATCTTAATAAAAGTGGCATTTACTACATAATATGAATAGTTGAAACAAACTAATTTGTACGATAAGTGAATTTTTAAATGATCTGTGGATCCAGAATTAATGTGAAAAGAATCTCTAATCAAGTTTATAGTGTACGTGAGTGAAAATGAAATATTGTGTATTCTTGATATCACTTAGTTTTATGACATAAAACCATGATGAGATCCAGTGAGATTAGTTTGTGGTCTGTTATATTAGTGAAATACATAGAATTTTTTTGTATGTTTTAAAAAGTGACATACAGCAAAAAGAATAAATTAAGTGGATCGAAAGTATGAATACAGAAACACAAACTTAGCAGATAATATGTGTGAAAAAACTATTTGGAATAAGCATTGGAAATTGGCACAGAGTAATTCTTACTTAACATTTGTAAAATAATTCTAGGTACATCTGAGGACTTTTTTGTCAAAGTGGCATTTACTACAGAATATAAATACTTGAAACACTCTGAGTTGTATGATACGTGAATTTTTAAATGATTTATGGATCCAGTATTAAGATGAGAAGAAATCTAAACAAGTTTATTATGTATGTGAGTGACAATGAAACATCGCCTAATCATGAAATCACTGAGTTTTATGACATAAACTCATGATGCAGTACAATAAATAAATCTGTGGACTTTGACATTAGTGAAATTTAGATAATTTTTTTTTAATATTTTAAACACGCCATGTAGCAAAAAGAAGAAATTAAATGGATCCACTGTCTGTACGTAAAGCAACTTTGGAACATGAGTTTATTATATGTGTGACACAAATTTGAAATAAACATCGGAAATTGACTCAGAGTAATTATTACCTGGCAATTGTGAAATAACTCTCTAGTGGAGTACATCTGTGGACTTTTCTGTTAGTGAAAAAATATACGTCATTTTGTGTATCTTAATAAAAGTGGCATTTACTACATAATATAAATAGTTAAAACAAACTAATTTGTACGATAAGTGAATTTTTAAATGATCTGTGGATCCAGAATTAATGTGAAAAGAATCTCTAATCAAGTTTATAGTGTACGTGAGTGAAAATGAAATATCGTGTATTCTTGATATCACAGTTTTATGACATAAAACCATGATGAGATCCAGTGAGATTAATTTGTGGTCTGTTATATTAGTGAAATACATAGAATTTTTTTGTATGTTTTAAAAAATGACATACATCAAAAAGAATAAATTAAGTGGATCGAAAGTATGAATACAGAAACACAAACTTAGCACATAATGTATGTGAAAAAACTATTTGGAATAATAATTGGACATTACAGAGTAATTCTTACTTAACATTTGCTATATAATTCTAAGGACATCTGAGGACTTCTTTATCAAAGTTGCATTTACTACAGAATATAAATACTTGAAACACACTGAGTTGTATGATACGTGAATTTTTAAATGATTTATGGATCCAGTATTAAGATGAGAAGAAATCTAATCAAGTTTTTTATGTATGTGAGTGACAATGAAACATCGCCTAATCATGAAATCACTGAGTTTTACGACATAAACTCATGATGCAGTACAGTAAATAAATCTGTGGACTTTGACATTAGTGAAATATACATAATTTTTTTTTAATATTTTAAACAAGATATGTGGCAAAAAGAAGAAATTAAATAGATCCAGTATCTGTACGTAAATCAACTTTCGAACATGAGTTTATTATATGTGTGACACAAATTTGGAATAAACATCGGAAATTGACTCAGACTAATTATTACCTGGCAATTGTGAAATAACTCTCTAGTGGAGTACATCTGTGGACTTTTCTGTTAGTAAAAAAATGTACGTCATTTTGTGTATTTTAATAAAAGTGGCATAACTGAATTTTTAAATGATCTGTGGATAATAAATATTTTATAATAACCTGACTAGTTCATAAAAATAGTTTAAAAAATTATTAGTTTAAAATCCTTTTGTTCTTCGTTTTATTCATTTATTTTTTAATATTTATACATAAAATATTTTTACGTCAAATAATATAAAACCATTTTTTATTTTTTTTTCTTTTGTGGAGGTTCATCGTTGGTGTTGTGATTGAGATAATGCTTCAATATTTCCAGATATTGGATCATAAATTGGAGGCGGTCATCAGTTGATAAACTGGACATATCCCCATGAAGCATTTTTAGAAATGTTTCGTTGCCAGAGGCATCGAAACTCATATTCATTATATCTTTCTTGAATCGGTCCATTATCTGTAGCATAATTAATGTATGTATGTATGTGAATGAGATGGGTAGCATTCAAAAGAGAATTAAAATACCTATATTTGATAAAAAATAATTCTAGCTATCACGGTTCTTTTGTTATTAACAAAAACGTGAAAGTTGAAAAATAAAAAATAAAAGTTTACAATATTGGGATATTTATGAAACAGGACATCACTAAGCTCGCTTATTATATAGATAGATTATATACCCTAGTGAAAAAAATAATAGCCGATAACAGTTGATATCTCCAGCTATCAGAAAAAAAACTGAAGAAAACGAAAGAAAACAGAAATTAACTGCAGAAAAATATCGGAATTGAGACAAAGACAACGTACAGTAATCTACAGTTTTTATCAGTGTTCAACAGTTATCTATAGTCATATGCAATTAATAACAGTTTTCTTCAGTTATCAACAGTTATGTTCAGTTTTCTGAAAAACAAGCGACTTTAAGAAGCGAAGAAATCAGTAAAAAAACTGAAAATAACAGTTTTATTCTAAATAAAACTGAAGACAACATTTATACACGGATGAAAACTGTTTATAAATGTAATAAAAATATTTGAAAATTTTGCTATGTACAACTTAATTCAATAATTGAACATAACAGTTAATAACTGCAGAAAACTTAATAATAATTATTAAACGAACAAAACAGTTTTAAACTGTTGAAAAGAGAAGAAAATTTTGAAGAAAAGTGAAGAAAAATGAACAAAAAAATTTTTTTCAATTTTTTTGAGATTGTAATTTGAACATAACAATTAATAACTGAAAATAACTGAAGAAAACTGCAGATAACTGTTGTCTTTGTCTCAATTCTAACCAAACGGCTATTATTTTTTTCTAACTGTAGTAAATAACTGTTTTATTTAGTTTTATTCCATTCTCTTCACTATTTTTTTTTACTAGGGTTATTCATTAAAATTAAAAAAACAAAAAGATGCAAGCTTACCTATATAAAATTAATCTAAAATTAATCTATATAATCGCTTTCAACGCGCGTGTTTCCACTCAGACTCGAAGGGTGACAAAATGCTGTGCACACGGTTAGGCCCCGACCACATATGATATGCACCTCCTTGCGCATGAGTTCGTACGGTCCAGCGGAATCATTAGATAGATGAAGCAAAACTCGGTAGTGCCAACTGTACATACATGTCAGTCAGTAGGTATACTTGGAAGCATATGCACAAGTTGCGCAAGCGAGTGAAAATGAGTAAATGTAAAGCTTGCATTATCATCTTTGAGCAGGGTTGTAAATAATTAATTAAAATTTCAATCGTTAATTAAACGAGCGTTTAACTAAAATTTAAAATTTCAATCCTTAACCAAAAATCGAGTTTTCTCAACAATTTCTCACTTCGAGGTCGGGTTTTTTCGGGTTATACTCTCACATATATTAAAATACAAGGTATTTAATAGTATAAAAGTGATTATCAAAGATTCTGCTATGAAAAAGTGCCGGAAACGCGAATTTGGGTCTACGGGGTATCATCTTGTTTTCACGTCGAAAACAGAATCGTACCCCGTAGATATAAATTCGCGTTTCCGGCTCTTTTTTCGTAGCAGAATCTTTGATAATCATTTTTGTACTTTTAAATACCTTGTATTTTAATATATGTGAGAGAATACCCGATCTCGAAGTGAGAAATTGTTGAGAAAACTCGATTTTTGATTAAACGATTGAAATTTTAATTCTTAGTTAAATGCTCGTTTAATTAACTATTGAAATTTTAATTCTTAATTGTTAATGGCATAATTAATATTTTCGCAATCTTGTCTCTGAGTCACAAAAATGTTATATCCTTTTTCCTTTTCAAGACATTTTGCAGATAATTATACCAAAATATGGATAAGAACATTATAATTGTATACGGGGAAAATGTAGTAAGATATAATTGTTTGATAATTATTACAAATAGTGTATTTGAAAATGTGGAATTGGAAAAGAAAATAAACATTGAATAATATATAATAATATTTTTGTTTTTAATTGCAAATCATGTCACGTCTATAAAAATCATTTCTCATAATGGGAAAATTTAGTTAGTATAAAGAAACTCTTCAACTTTAATATCCATTTTGAAGAATTAAGAAATTTTAATTTTTATGGATTTTATCGACTTTAAGACGCGGTCACCTTTGTAGATGCCACGTTTAAAAGTCGAAAACACGTCGTTAAGTCTTCTTTTTGGAAATCCTAGGTACACCATTGGAAAGGATTTAGAAAATGCTATTAAAACAACCGCTGCCGATTCATTGGTACGTAGCTTCCTGAAACTATACTTCCTCCAAAATACTGTAGATAAATGTTTTTCACTTTACATTCTCGTATTAAATTTTCCATGTATTTGAAGTTCTGAACGTTCATCGTGAACGAAAAATCGAATTTTCCCAAATTCGGTTTTTTCGATATAATCGAACCAACACAGGGACATGTTCCCTCATTATAGGGTCACTTGTGCAGTAGGGCTTACATGCCAAGCTCGACTTAACAAACATGAAAGGATAATTTATGCAAGAAACAAGAATGCAACAACAGAAACACCTACAACTGCGAGATCTATGCTAATAAGATATTGGTGAGAATGCTAGTGACATAGTTTTATTTATAGTTAAAATTTGTTTCTCTCTGTAGCCAAGTTACAGGAGAGTAAACAAATACGCTCTAAAAGAAATGTATTAGATTGTAAGTTTAGATTGTAAGTTTATTATATACCAGACCAGCATACAGGAAGTGACTTCCTCTGCTGGACTACTTTTGTAATGTAATGTTGTATTACTCTAGTTAATAAAAAAAAAATCCGTTAGATATATGCATCAAACAAATAGAAACTGCCAAATAAGTTATTTCCGAAGTGATCATCCCCCTAAATCAGCCCTAAAACCAGCCCTAAAAGACAATACTTGATTAAAAATTTTATATTTTCAAAGTTTATGAATTTAATAAAAATTTTGGAGCGGAAATAAGTTCTGGAGCTTTCCAAAGGCATGTAAAAAAATTGCCGATATCAAAATCCATCCGGAACCATTCGTTCAGGGGGTGCGAATGGGGCGAAACGGTGAAAAACACGTGAAACATACGTCTGAAAAATTCTATCTCGAGAGTTTATGAATTTAATAAAAATTTTATCTCGGAAATTACTTCAAGAGCTTCCCAAAGACTTATAAAAAAATTGCCAATATCAGAATCCATCCGCAAGTTTTCGTCGGGGGGAGGGGGGGGGCAATGGGGCGAAACGGTCACCAACACGTGAAACATACGTTTGAAAAATTCTATCTCGAGAGTTTATGAATTTAATAAAAATCTTATCGCGGAAATTACTTCAAGAGCTCCCGTAATACTTATAAAAAAATTGCCGATGTCAAAATCCATCCGACAAGTTGCATTCAGGGGTTGCAAGCAGGGCAAAACGGCTATAAATATACAGGAAAAATACCTTCCAAATTTCCTAAAAATTTTGTCGCGGGAATTTCTTCGAGAGCTTATCAGATATAAGATAAAGTATGCAGTAGTGGGTCAGTTTCGAGCATAGTTTTTTTGTAATCTTTTGTAGTACCAAATCGAAACATAATACATGAAAATTCATCACCTCAGCAGATAGCTCGTGTTTGGAGATTTATTTAAAAAAACAAGTTTTTTTCGTTTGCTGGTGTTTTAAAATGATCGCATTCATAGAAATTTACTATTGTCTGATGAGTGGTTCACACTAATTTACTTGGGAGCAGTAGTAGGACGTCCGTTCGGATGCAATAATGGGACTATACTTTTTAACGTGTTTCTGACTGTCCCACTGCTATGATATGGAAATCAAGAAGTACCTAAAGTGGGACAAGGATTTGGCTATATGCATTCGGAAAATTAGCCCCGAAAAATTGGTACCATGTTATGCAATATTTTCATCTGCTAAATCAACAAAATAACGAAGTGACTACATAGTAAACACCATAAATAATACTGATAAATTAATGACATTATCGTCTTGTGTTTATTGTAGATTTGTTATTGCTGTCCCACTACTGGTCCGAAAATTGGTTTTGTCCCAGTACTGCTTCCTTTCTTAGTCAATTTTCAGTTATTACTGAAATCGTTTTTTACGTTAACAGTTTGTATCTCAAAAATCGACTTTTCGATTGTTAATACATTATTTTTCCATTTTATATACTATTAAAGCTCATATTATTTATGTATTATTAAGGGGGCTAGACACCTTTTTTCTCTGAAATAAGAAGTCACATTTTAATACATAAATGTAAACTACTGTAGGGATTTAGGATTAAATGTCGGAAAAAATTTTTACATCAGAAAAATTATGAAAAAATATAAAAAATTTAAAAAAATTAAAAAAAAAACTCTTGAAAAACAGCACAATTTTTTTTTCTCATTAGATAAAAAATCCCTACACTCATATGAGAATTATACTATTCAGGAGTAATTTAGTTCAAATCTGGAGTCAATCCATCCACAGGAAAATTTCAAAGCTTACGGTTAGTGAAAAAACTTGTTTCATCGATGACTATGGTTCTGGACCATATAAAAGGCCCATCGGAGAAAGTTTTAAGGTAAGGTAAATATACCCACTTTTATATGTAAAAAGTATGAAATAAATAGTTTACATTTATGTATTAAAATGTGACTTCTTATTTGAGAGAAAAAAGGTGTCTAGCCCCCTTAATGAACTTCAAGTAGTATTAAGTTTTTCACTATTTAATAAAAAAACAAAACAATTTTGATAGCTATAATTTGTCCATAGCGATTATTGATTAATAAGTGATTTGCTGTCAATAGTTCATGTTTGAAAAACATAAAGAGATATCGTAATAAAATTAATCTATTTCGAATAGAACAACTCTCTTAGTTAGCATATTAATCAAATGGAGGTATTTCTAGTTTATAGGTAAGGTAGTACTGTAAGGACTCGTGAGTGAATGCAGCGATCATGAAACAATAAGTATTATTTAGCATTTTAATTAGTCAAATCATGTGTGAAAAAATTATTTATGAACTTATATGATTTTTTAAGTAAAGGGATAATTTAAACATAGAGTAGAAAATAAATAATTTCTAATTAAACAAACGCGTGATTCCCGTACTAGCGCAAAATAGATTAGGAAAACAGCGATTTTCTATTCACAACAATAAATACCGTTTTAAAAAGGTCGGCGTGATACATTTGTTTTGTACTTATAAGAAAGTGCAGAATTTCTTGTTTAATAACAAATTTTTTTATTTTTTAAAACCAACTTTTAAGGTAACAAACTTTATTACTCTATTAACTGTCGTGTAAAAATGACTAATTTCAATAATTTTTATCTCAAAAAATAGGTTGGTTACATATATTTTAAAAAATAGAGAAAAATTCTTCGGATTTGAAAGAACTCCCTAGAATTTTATTACTTTCGAAACCCACTTTTTGATACATTATAGAACTTATATCTTAAGATTTAAATTGATGTTTAAATAAAACTATTTAAAATTATGATTATATTTTAAAGCGTCTATAATATAATATTTCCATATTTTCTTTGTTGGCAGGAGCAACACATGTTTTCAATTTAAAATTTGGTCTGTTACAGGATATACAAATTTATAATATAAATCAAAACAAATAAATAACTTGTTTGAAAATTAAACTCTTACATCAAGGAATAGGTAATTAAATCCGTAAATATCGACAATGTAATCAGTCTGTTAAAGAAAATAAATAAATAGAAATCACGCGCGTTATGTACTTAGCGACGCTCGGCAAATAGTAACGTACACCAGCCAGAAGCAGTGTCACACGTCATACTGATCGCGATCATATAATACCTATAATGGTAGGCGCATATTTAGCGTAAAATACACTTTGTTCAATTCGCATATAATCGAATGCTAAGTCTCTAAGAAAAAAAAACAAAAGACATTTATCGATAGATTTTTTCCTGCTCTTTCCAATGTTGCTATTGCCTTTACTCTGAAACAACACTTCCTTCTGGTCGGAAATTCAAGTTGAAAGTTCAGAGTCATTTTTCTCAAAGTATATCATGTTTTTGTTTGAAAATGCATTTTACCATTCGAAAGTACAATTCTTAAGCTACAAAACTCTCATTTTTTGAGTTCAAGAAATGAAGGGTTCAATAGTAACAAAGACAGCGACGAGCGGCCGCAGGCGCTCTTCACGCTGCGCCCGAGCGAGCTCTATACTAATAAATGTAGTGAACCATTTCGGTTTTACATACTGAAAAATATCATTAAACAATAAAGCCTCAAACATCATTTTTATTAGTAGGTCATAAATTTAACTTTTAATCCTGTTAATTTCTAAATTTTTTTTATTTTTATTCGAATAGGCATAATACAATTGGGAAGTTCCTGATGCTGAAATATTGAAGCGATGGAGTTTCAGGCACTGTTTTTGCTGAATCTAACCGTTGTTTTAGTTTATGTGTAGTTTTTAAATATTCATCTTTTGATGAAAAAAAGGAAACAATATTTTCAAAATATTGTTACTCTCTCGTAAAGATCTTGTGGCGTTGGTATATAATTATCGGATACTTCCCGCAAACTTGCCCGTCTAGCATTACTTTTTACGAAAGCACCAATTCTATCACATCCATTTTCTCCGTGAGCAGTCTGATGACAATGCCATTTTAACAGAAAAATCTTCATAGTGATGAAGGAGATTCTAGAAGTTATGTATATTTTTTAAACATTTACTTCTTTAACGAGATCAAAAGATTGTTTAATGTAATTAATTATTATTTATTGGATTAGGTAAGGTGCTCAGCATCGTGAATTAAATTGTCTGAAAAAATTATCATTCATTTGTGTTCAATTTTAGAATCTGATCTTTTATGGTAAATGACTATTGTCGTCAAACTACATTGATTATTATTATTATAGTAAAATGATTGTGCCACATATTATCCAATGAAAGCATAGTCTTCTGAAAAAAGAAATTAAAAATTCTAAAAAAGTGAAATATATGACTTATATTAATAAAAATGATGTTTGGGAGCCCGCTGGGACGCAGCGCGAAGAGCGCCTTTTTAATCTTATTACTTTTGAATCCTTCATTTCTCCAACTCGAAAAATTAGGGTCTTGAAGCTTAAGACTTATACTTTCCAATGGTAAAATGCATTTTGAAAAAAGAACATGATTTACTGTGAGAAAAATCACTTTGAACTTTCAACTTGAATTTCCCACCAGAAGAAAGCGTTTCAGAGTAACAAACATAGCACCATTGGAAAGAGCAGGAAAAAGTCTATCGATATGTCTTTTGTTTTTTCTGAGAGACTCCGCATACGATTATAAGCGAGTTAAACAGAGCGTATTTTACGCCCAAAAATGCGCCGCGCGCGCCTGCTGGCCCGCTTCTGCGGCGACGCTCTCACATGTTCGAGGTTCGAGCGCAGCGGACTCAGGCGAGCCAGCGGCGGCCGTGCAGCCGCGTGCCGACTCTCTCCGATTTCCCCCGCTCCGCAGCGATTCCAAGAACTGATCGAGCGCTGTATACAGTTTTTTTCGAGCGCCGCCGACTCTGGTGAGCTGCGTCAGCCGAACCACCTTCTACCACTTTCCCCACTCCGTCTCGACTCAAGTCGCACTGATCATGTGTATACGAATGGATATAGCTATATTATATGTTCGAGCGTAGCGTGGTCGCGCGAGCGGCGCGAGCCGACGCCAGCCGGGCGCAGATTTAATAGATGAGTAAACAAAACGCTAAAATCAACTTTTCAATAAAAGAAATTATAATTAATGGTAAAAATTTTTTTTTTCGTTTAAGAGTAATTTTTCTAATTTTGCTTATTTCTTTTTTTGTACATTAAAACTAATGTTAGTTATACATTAAATAATTAACGTACTTAAAGCCAAGTGAAATTCTTCATAATGTGAGAAAAACGGTGTTAATAATTATAATCTAGTATTGACTAAAACGTAATGTTATGTAATAGATTAATCTAAAAAATAGAAAGAGATGTATGGTATTGAAATATTTTTTATGTATATCATGAAAAGATTTATAATTTGTTAAATACTGTTGATCTTATTTTTTCTCAGAGAGAAACCCCATTTGTAAAAATAGTCAAATTTCTTTTTGTATGCATAGGTGGAGTAAATGAGATTCAAATTTAATATCAATTTTGTTAAGTGGGAGAGTTTACACATCTATCGCACTAGTTTGTTCGCTGCAAAGATTGGTTCATAAATCCTAAGGATATTTCAGATGTGAATTGTTCCATTGTTTTTTTTTCAAATCACAATTTTCCGTGGTGATATTATTTATACGATATACGTGTGTACAATCGCATAAGATTCGGCAACAATTGAGTTTTCATATTATTTAAAATAAAAGCGACTGTAAAATCATTAGTATGTGATGAGTAGATTTCAGGATTTCAAAGAAATTTAAATCAGACACAACTTATTGTTTCTGCTATTGCATGCATTATTAAGAATAACATCGTTATATTGTCAAATCTGATTTTCAATTGTAATTTTTCGTTTCTATAATATTGTATTTTTCGAAAAATCTCCAGTCATTGACACGAAATTCCGATCTTTATCGGATGCACGAGCATTTTTTTTTAGAAAAACAAACAGGAATATTTTTCGCAGATGCAAATGATTTTTTCTGCTTGAGTAACGTACGCTAAATTCCGTAACGTATGCGAAATGCATCTCGTAGGCCATAAATATAGTGGATGAAATCAGTACATACATAATCATATTTTTTCGATTCAGTATGCCTAAAATGCGATTTTACATGTACATACATTTTTCAAATCGCTATTTCTCCCCCTGTATAGATATATCGTTCGATACACGTGTGAAAGATTGTTCTACACTCGTGTGCTATAGAATCAATACTTTCGCACTTGTATCGAAATATACTATTAAGTATAAGAAGAAACTATATTTTCTAAACTTTAATTAAATGAGAAAAGAAAATTACATTAGGCGCCCCTAACAGAAGGATTGATGTTACTTTACATGGTACCATGGTCTTATACTTGTTTGCGTCAAAATAGTATTTTTTTTTTGACAGTTGCTTGTAACATGCTTTTTTTCACGACTAAAAGTCTCATAGAAAATCGGGCATTCCGAGCGTATGTTGGAAAAAGATGAAAAAAATTTATTTTTTCAAAGTTTAGCGGGAAAAAAAATTCTTTCCCCGATATAGCTACAACGTAATTTTGTAAAATTGTTTTCTCAGTGTCAAATTTTATATACATTTTTGGCTTGTTTAGAATAATATAAGATAATTTTTAAAGTTTCAATGGTAAAATAACGAGTTATTACCACTTATACAAACAATTGAAAAAAATTACATTTCGATTTAAAATAAATATAGAAATGGCGCATATATTTGTAATAAGCTATGCAAATAAAAACAAAAAATGCAGTGATTTGTAACTGCATAGTACATGACTCGAAATTCGCGATCCCCTATACCTACACAACTTTTATGCATACAAAAAGGACCTCTCACGGAATCGTTAAAAAAAGGTGTGTACTTATCACGGAACGTAGAGCTATTTCAGACTCAGGTGAGGAGTTTTCAGCTCCTTTTCTCTCCTTGTTGCATAATATGCTATTTGGATATGCTTGCCCGTTATTCGATTTTCGGACTCGTGAAATCGTATTTTACGTCGACTAAAGAGTCGGTAAGATCGAATATTACGGACACGTATATCAAAAACTAATTTTCCTTAGAGTTTTCTGAAGAACATTTTCAAAGACGTAATGGAGGTATGAAAAAATACAAAAACCAAAACCACTTTTGTTTGTCAATTAATTTCTTACAAATAAAGTATTATGGCGATAGAATAAGTTTTGGCATACTGAAGAAAAAATCATTTTTCTCAGATTTATTTTACATTAGTCTATTATTACGAATATATACCTCTCTTAAATGATGGAGGAAATGTGAAGCCGAAATAAGAGCTTTCCGATTGGTCAATTCAGTTTAAAAGGAGCCCCCGATTGGTCGACGGTCACTTCAATTTTTCGCTTACGATCTTGACTGATTGGGCCGAATAAAACCCGCAAACTTTGGAATAATGAAATATTTAAACTAAAAATATAAGTATAAATAGTATTAATCACTTGAAATTTGGTTTTGTATGACAAAAAAATATTAAAAGTTTATTTGTAGATAACAATGAAGGACTATGAATACTGTTCTGATTCCAGTTAAATTTCTAACCAACAAATTACTTCCTCCTAGAGCAAGCGTTGTAATAGTACAAGTTTTATAGCAACATAATGAATTATTTTCATCCACACAATTTATCTCGAGTTAATAAACTCTCGAGAACTGATTTTTTTCGGTAATTTTTGTGTATTTTTCTCTATTTTAGCCCATTTGCACCCCCCAAGCGAAACGTTCCGGATCGAAGTTCGTATCGTCAATTTTTGTACAATGCTAGGGCAGCATCTGGAAGAAATGTCATCCATAAAATTTGTCAAATACATAAACTCACGAGACATGATTTTTTCTCGGTATTTTTCGTGTATTTTCCGCTATTTTAGCCCCTTTGCACCCCCCAAGCGAAAGGATCCGGATTGAATGTCATATCGTCAATTGTTTTACAATGCTAGGGAAACATCTGGAAGAAATATCAGCCATAACATTTGTCTTAAATTAAAAAACTCACGAGAGATGATTTTTTTTCATTATTTTTCGTGTATTTTTAGCCATTTTAGCCCCTTGGCACCCCCCCCCCCAGCGAAAGGTTCCGGATCGAATTTCAAATCGCCAATTTTTTTATAAGTCTTTGGGGAGCTCTTGAAGTAATACACGCGATAACATTTTTAATAAACTCATAAACTCTCGAGATATAATTTTTCAAACGTATGTTTCACGTGTTTTTCCCCGTTTCGCCCCATTCGCAACCCCGTGAACGAAACTTTCCGGATGGATTTTGACATATTGGCAATTTTTTTGTAAGTCAATCGGAAGCTCTTGAAGTAATTTCCGCGATAAAATTTTTATTAAATTCATAAACTCTCGAGATAAAATTTTTCAAACGTATGTTTCACGTGTTGTTAGCCGTTTCGTCCCATTGGCCCCCCCCCTAAACGAAAACTTCCGGATGGATTTTGAATTTGGCAATTTTTTTATAAGCCTTTGGGAATCTTCTGAAGTAATTTTCGCAATAAAATTTTTATTAAATTCATAAACTCTCGAGATAGAATTTTTCAAACGTATGTTTCACGTGTTGTTGGCCGTTTCGCCCCATTGGCCCCCCCTGAACGAAAACTTCCGGATGGATTTTGATATCGGCAATTTCTTTACATGCCTTTGGAAAGCTCCAGAACTTATTTCCGCTCCAAAATTTTTATTAAATTCATAAACTTTTGAAATATAAAATTTTTAAGCAAGTATTGTCTTTTAGGGGTGGTTTTAGGGCTGATTTAGGGGGATGATCACTTCGGAAATAACTTATTTGGCAGTTTCTGTTTGTTTGATGCATATATCTAACGGATTATATCGAAATAACCGAATTTGGGAAAATTCGATTTTTCGTTCACTATGAACGTTCAGAACTTCAAACACATAATTTTCCAAAAAGTCTTCTTTTGCTAATAAATATGTTGAAATCCTTGGTGGTAAAAACACACCAAATGAATTTTCAATTTCAACAAATATACGGTTACCAAACTTAGTCTTCAATTGATTAATTGTTGAAATTTTATATTTCTTCTCTAATTCTAAAATTGACAATTTTCTAGTTGGAAGAAACTCCATTCTTCCAAGACGATTTAATTCTTTTAAATCCATTTGTATCTCTATGATTTAATAACTTTTAACTAACTGCAAATTCCTCAACTGATTCTCAACAACTGCAAACTCCTCGACTGCTTCTCAATAACTGATTGCAAATCGAAAGAATGTTGCATTTATATTGAACCCTCGAAGGACTGGAGGGGTTACTTGCACGAATTAGTAGTTAAATTCTTAGAACTGTTTGTCACCGAGCATTCTTTCTTGTGATTGTAACACCAATAACAAAGCAATTAATTTGAGATCTATATATACAAAATTATGAGAAATGTATACTTGAAATATTCAATTTCACATACAAAGAAAGCTGTAAGGAATCGTCTTGGCTTTCACAAAGCCCTTTCCGACAGTGTTTTTTAACTTTGAAAATTACCGACTTCACAGGCTTTGAATAACAAGATAAGTTAAAAAGATATTACGGTCTGTAATCTGAGATTACAAAGCATGTGTAAGCAGGGATATTAATTATATTCATTTACATCAGACGTCATATACGATTGAGATGAAAAAGGAACTGTGAGAAATCGTCTAAACTTTCATAAGCACTTTCCGACAGTGTTATTTCACTTTGAAAATTATCAGCTCAACAGGCATTGACAAGCTAGATAATTCAATGCAATGCGAGACAGCAAAACAAGTGAAGGAATTTAAACGATTTCCGTTTAACTACATGATCTCTGTGACGAACACATTCTCACATGTCAAGAATCAGCGATAAGTACATGCACGAATATCGCATCAAAGAGGAGGACCGATAGCTGCAAGATCTCTCGCTTGACAATGAATCATACAGCTTGTCTCGCTACAATCACCGCGATGAACGCATGCTCATTCCCGAAAGCTATACATGCCCCTGCACGCAAGGCAGGGGGATGGGGGCTGCTCGTGAGGCGACCGCGATTAAAATAATCGGAGTTCCGAGAATCGCTGCGATAAGCTGGTAGCGAATATCGGCCGATGCGCTGCATGTCCCTGCACGAAAAACGCGCGCGCGCGCTCATGCAGCCCATCTCAATGGGTTACTCGCGTTTGCGCAATACTCGCTCACAATGACCATGACTAATTACAGAATGATCTAGAACGTCATCGAACATTCGACAGGGGGGTGGGGGATGGGTTATTCGCGTTTGCGCAACAAGGTGACGGCGTCGAATGTTCTAGAAGGTTTGTGACGTCATGCCACCATGGTCGAGGGGTGGGGTGGGGGAGGGGGTCGTAGATGGGTGAGGTGGTGGGGGGCTCCAGAAACCTCCTAGCTATACTACTCATTTTTTCAAATGTTTTTAAAATGTTTCTTTGTACTCGCATATTTATATTTTAAATAAACTTTTACTTTTCTAGTTATTAGCAATTAATTATTGCCTAGCGGGAGAGTTTGCCAGCGCCTTAACGCAGCGGAGTGGGGGAAGCAGCCGAGAAGACGGCTCCGATCATAGTGCATGGCGCACGCCGTGGCTTTTCCCCTTCTCGGGACTCGGGACTGTTTATACACTACTGTGACTAAATAATTTTTTTAAACAATTGAAAATGCAAAAAGAGAAAAACGGGTAGATTTTTTTTGCTATGCCATGGATAAATTTTGAAATAGTAATGTTATTACTATAATTAAATTTTTTAAAAATAACTTATTACTATACAAGTAAATGTTTAAAAAATAATGTTATTACTAAGATGTAAATGTTTCAAATGTAATATTATTACTTGACATATATTTTTATAAAAGCGTTTTGGTAACCGAATTCGATAACAAAAAAATTAAAATGATTATTACAATGAGATTTATAGATTATTTTCTATTTTTTATCTGCATTTTATTGCATTTCCAAAAACAAATTTATGAATTTTAACTTTCCTGAAAATCTTCTTTCCTGAAAACAGTCATATTCTTGATAATGCTGCCTATCGAAATCAACAACATTTACTAGTGCCACATAAGAACAATGGACATTTAACAGCTGAGCAAACGAATTTTAATGCATGATTAGAGTAGATTTCATACCTATATATTTATTGTAGCTTGCTATGTGTTTTCCATAATATTTGTATACTGCAAAATGATTAGTATAACTGTAGGTTTAGGCGAAAGAACGATATCCATGTCACGCAAAACAATGCAATATAACCAGAAAAAATGCTGGTATTGCCAAAAGAAACCTTATAGCTCAAGGTCTATTAAAACAAAGGAATTAGAATTAGAAAAGGTTTGGAATTAAATTTTTGTGTAAGGTATTTTTCTGTTAGGTATTTTCTACAATAAAAGAAAAAATTGATATTCAAAACCATATTCCGTGCAAACTAGTACAAAATAGTTTAGATAGACGAGCTGTATTCACAATAAATGCAGTATTCCAGTTGACGAGATAAAGAAATTCACAAATTTTCTGCTTAATAAAACGTTTAACAACAATGTATGGAGTTAAACCTTCAACTAATTACTATTTGTCTAGACGTTTCCTTACGTTTTCTTAATTATATAAATTAAGATATAGGGTTAAATGAATATTACATAGATGACATTTTTAAAAAGCTTTTCTTACATTTAAGATTCTTCTATCCCCTCTCGCCGCATGCTCACAGCGAATAAGGATCCATGTAAAATCGACGGCAGCGCTAGCTCCCCTCCCCCACTACACTCCGAGCGTATAATATCCCTCGAAGGTATATTAAGACAAGGAGAAAGTGACTCCGAGCCTCTCAACTCAACTACTTATACCTCCGAGCGCAGCTCCGAAAATCAGTACATTCGAAAGTGGTCAACCGTGCAGGTCACATCTTGGCTTGCATTCTCAGATTTAGTTCGTTTTGGTTTTTCAATTTTTGTACACAAACAATTAGAGACCAAATTATGGAAGAACATTTAAGAGAGATAAGTAATTGTTGTGCAAATCCCCTGGGTACCGTTGACGGTATATTAGATATTGTCAAGAGAAAGCAGGTACATGAGATAAATAAAGGCAGAAGATATCACAGTCAGTACCATTACTTGTTTCCTCTATTAAAAGAACATAGTGACAAATTTGAAACATACATGAGAATGAAAGTAAGCACATTTGACCACATTTTGTCTAAGTTGGAGGAATCTTTGATTAAAAATTGGTGCAACCTTCATACAGAACCAATCTTACCAGAAGAAAAATTGGTTATTACAATAAGGTACAATGATTATTATTATTATTATTATTATTATTATTATTATTATTATTATTATTTCTTTATATTGATGATTAATGTTTACACTTTTATTATAGATGTTTAGCAACTGGTGCATCTTACAGTGACTTGACATTTTCATTTCTAATGGGAAAATCGACTGTATGTAATTTGATTGAAGATGTATGCGCAGCTATATGGACAAACCTTTATCCTTTATATATGCCAGTGCCTACAACAGATAGTTTTATGGACATAGCTCAAGATTATTATCTACTGTGGGATATGCCACATTGTGTGGGATCGATAGATGTGCGGCATATTAGAATTAAGAAGCCAAGTCACTCGGGAACTTTGTACTACAATTATAAGAAATTCCACTCGATAACACTACAAGCTGTTGTGGATGCTAGCTACAAATTTATTGTTATTGATGTTGGCGGTTATGGGCACCAACATGATGCCACAACATTCAGACATAGTACGCTATACAAATCTTTAAAAACGAAAAAATTGAAACTCCCAGAAGATGATGAGTTTTATGATAGCCATCCGATTTTGCCATATTTTTTTATTGGCGATGATGCCTATCCGTTGAGTAGGAATCTTGTAAAGCCGTATCCAGGTACAGGATTATCAGAGCACGAAAAACTATTTAATAAAAGGTTGTCAAGAGCAAGAGTCGCTGTAGAATGCGCGTTTGGGCATCTATGCCAGAAATTTAGAATTTTTTACAAGACTATGGAGTACCCGCCCGAGAAAACAGAATTAATAGTAAAAGCCGCGTGCGTGTTACACAATGTGATAATTCATTGTGAGAAGCCTGCCACTGCTGTATCTCCTGAAGTTATCGATGAAGCATCAGGCCTTGAACAAGATGAGCGGGAAACGGATGATGTCAATGAGGATGAGCCAGATGAAGTTTTAACTGGAAATGGCGACATCGTGAGAAGAAAACTTATATAGTTCTTTTTGGAAAATCCCATATAAGTTAAATGGAAGAAAAGCTTTTTAAAAATGTCATCTATGTAATATTAATTTAACCCTATATCTTAATTTATATATGTTAGAGATAGCGCTATAATTCATGCACACTGATATACACACACAGTTATCTACACTCGCTCTCTAACCACTAGCACCCTCCTTCCGAGTCAGTCTCTCGCGTGCTCCCGATGTGGACGGACGTGCTAGCTATGTATTAATCCACTCATCACTCAATATACTATTTTCTTTATGTACTCATGCTTGTACTTGCTTTCATTTATTTCGCCCTTCACCCCATAACCGCATCCAGCGATCACAATATAATTAAGAAAACGTAAGGAAACGTCTAGACAAATAGTAATTAGTTGAAGGTTTAACGCCATACATTGTTGTTAAATGTTTTATTAAGCAGAAAATTTGTGAATTTCTTTATCTCGTGAAGTGGATACTGCATTTATTGTGAATACAGCTCGTCTATCTAAACTATTTTGCACTAGTTTGCACGAAATATGGTTTTGAATATCAATTTTTTCTTTTATTGTAGAAAATACCTAACAGAAAAATACCTTACACAAAAATTTAATTCCAAACCTTTTCTAATTCTAATTCCTTTGTTTTAATAGACCTTGAGCTATAAGGTTTCTTTTGGCAATACCAGCATTTTTGCTGGTTATATTGCATTGTTTTGCGTGACATGGATATCGTTCTTTCGCCTAAACCTACAGTTATACTAATCATTTTGCAGTATACAAATATTATGGAAAACACATAGCAAGCTACAATAAATATATAGGTATGAAATCTACTCTAATCATGCATTAAAATTCGTTTGCTCAGCTGTTAAATGTTCATTGTTCTTATGTGGCACTAGTAAATGTTGTTGATTTCGATAGGTAGCATTATCAAGAATATGACTGTTTTCAGGAAAGAAGATTTTCAGGAAAGTTAAAATTCATAAATTTGTTTTTGGAAATGCAATAAAATGCAGATAAAAAATAGAAAATAATCTATAAATCTCATTGTAATAATCATGTTAATTTTTTTGTTATCGAATTCGGTTACCAAAACGCTTTTATAAAAATATATGTCAAGTAATAATATTACATTTGAAACATTTACATCTTAGTAATAACATTATTTTTTAAACATTTACTTGTATAGTAATAAGTTATTTTTTAAAAATTTAATTGTAGTAATAACATTACTATTTCAAAATTTATCAATGGCATAGCAAAAAAAAATATACCCGTTGTTCTCTTTTTGCGTTTTCAATTGTTTAAAAAAATTATTTAGTTACAGTAGTGTATAAACAGTCCCGAGTCCCGAGAAAGGCGAAAAGCCACGGCGTGCTCCATGCACTATGATCGGAGTCGTCTTCTCGGCTGCTTCCCCCACTCCGCTGCGTTAAGGCGCTGGCAAACTCTCCCGCTAAGCAATAATTAATTGCTAATAACTAGAAAAGTAAAAGTTTATTTAAAATATAAATATGCGAGTACAAAGAAACATTTTAAAAACATTTGAATAAATGGATAACTACGTGTAATGTCTACAAACTAGGTATACTGTTTTTTTTTACATTGACTGAATATTTCTTCCAACGAATAATATTTGACAAGACAATAACGAAAAAACCGCTAAATACATCAAAAGCAGTCGTTTCTTTTTGCTATAACTTGATTGGATTTAACTTAACACAAATATGTCAAATGGGAAAAAAGTTTTGTTACTATATTATCTACAACTTTTATATCTAACATATTTGACGAGTTGACGAGTGACTCGATTCCTGGCGAGTTAGACATATAAAAACGAGTTTAAACTCCTAAATATACATAAAATGGACGATTTTCGGATGTAACTTGATTGAATTTGATTTTATACGAATATGTTAAATACAAAAGTTGTAGATAATATTTAAACAAAACATTTTACTATTTAACATTTTCGTGTAAAATCAACCCCTGACGAGTTGTTAGGCTTATAAAAACGATTTGCAACCGTTTACACCGTACAAAATAAAGTATTAAATTTTAAATATTGGAAGTAAAAATTAATTAAAGAAATTGGTAAATTAAGTTTCTCCACTAGCGCGTACCTCGGAGAGTGGCCACAGTGCTACGAGCGAATTATAATTTTTCGGCATCTAATTTCTTTTGTGCAACTTGCTTATCTTCATTTAGACTAATTTTTTTAAGTTTGAACTGAAAACCAATCATTTTCATACTTTACTGCTATTTCATTAATCTTGGTTTCAAGTTCTGTTTTCCTACCTACTAAATCATTCTTTTACCTTTCTTCATGATCAATCAAGGAGCCACTTAACTGCACCACAAATGACAGACAATGTTTTGCCAGTATCAACAGGACTTTCAAAAATGCCAAGATTTCCATTTTCTAAGCACACGAACAGATTTTTCATAAAATCTCCTTGGATTTGATATGGAGAAAATGGAAATGGAAATTCTTCTGGGGGTTCAATTTTTTTTTGTTCACTTAGTTGCATTTATTACCATAATTGATTTACTTGTACCTAAAACATATATAAATAAATAATTACTGTTACTATAAAAGATATAAACAACTACTTGTATAAAATCAATTCGTAAACAGATTTTAAATGTCTCGAATGAAATTCTCTATACTTTTTCTTCAAAAATTTTACTTGATAAAGTTGGAGCACCGAGCAAACTCGGCATTCTCGCTCTTTTCGACGTTACACTATATATAGATATACATTACATGCAATCAGAATCCTACGAGCCGCAGCACTCACGTTACTATTGTTACGCCATCTACAATTTTACTTGGTTCTGGCTAAACTCTATCTAGGTACGATTTCGCTACCTCCGCCTGCACGATAAAAGTACATTCGCTTCTTTCTCACCTTCCTGGGCACACGAAGAAGGTCGTATTGTTAATCGCTTTGCATAAGGCAGATCAAGGACACCTTCCTCTTTCGGTCTCTCTCGAAGTCTCGACAAATCGCTGCGGCTCAGGGGTTAGATTCTCTAACGTGTCTCGGTGAAGGACACGTTGTGAGTCTCGGTGAGTGATACGCTAGAGGATACGTTATTTTCATCGCCGTGATTTTCATCGCCGTGTCTACATTACACCGTATTCGCTCCGTGCGTTCGAGTAAACAAATGTAATACTTACCAAGTATTACGTAAAAGTATTTGGATCACCTGTCGGTGTGAAGTTTAAAAATGTCAAAAAGTAAGTAGTATAAAATTCGTCTGGCATTCATAATTTATGAATTCGTTCTTGACTAGCTTATTAATTCATTTTATACCACTCTAACCTCAAAATCACAACTTTGATATGATTTTTCAGCGCTCGTGGTATAAAATACCGTTCGAAACTAGTGCGTAAGTCGATTATTTAGGTCGTGTGACTTTTTCGCACTCGCTTCGCTCGTGCAAAAAGTCACACCAGCTAAATAATCGACTTCCCCACCCGTGTCGAAATGTACTATTTCATCATACCCTGGCTTAAAGTACCACTTTTGCTGCCTGCTTCAAAACGTAAATGTGATATTTTCCAACTCTTTCCCTCACTTGTTGTGTAATATACTATTTATTTCTTCCATATCATTTCTTCAGTGCTTCTTTTTTCTTTTTCAGCGACATGCCATTGGACCAAGGACCAGGAAGAATATTTGATAACCTTAGTCTTCGAACACGAAGAGCTGTGGGACAAGGAGTTGGATGCCAACAAAAATTCTAAACTAATGTCAAAATCGTGGGAACATGTGGCTAAAATATTGAACAAAACAAGTAAGAAATACTGTTTCATTTCTTTATCGCATGTGCTATTTGTACGACAGATTTACATATACAAAATATATACATATATAAAGGAATATAATTTCTCTAGTCAGATATGTAAACAAAACAAACTGAATTAATGGACTATATTCTGTCGTACAAATAGCATCAGCCTTATTATATTTACAATTATAATCTATTCTTTTTCAGAGGATCAAGTGAAATATAAGTGGAAGGCGCTCGTGACCAAATATAACAAGGAATTGGCTAGCCAGCCAATCCTGAAGTCCGGTGCAGCTGCCCCCAAAGTACCACCGACGGTATGGTGTCATTTAGACTCCATGTCTTTTCTAAAACAAAAAGTGCACCGGGAGTCGTCTGGAAACCTCAACCAGTATTCAACTGAGGAGAGGATAGAACCAGAGCCCAGCATCAGACAGCATTGGCAGAATCAGGAGCAAAATTCAGATGAAAATCAGTTACCTAAATCGCAGTCACCTGAATTGATGATGAATAAATACGATGCAGCTAATTGGCAGTTTTTGAAAAGTACGTTGCCAGTTATTGACGAGATCCAAGGGGAACATCGAAAAATGCAATTTCGTGTTGAGGCTTTTGCCCTCCTTTTTAATTTTATTACAAAAAATAAGCTGGTCAAGAATAGTACTCCAACAAAAGAGCTCAGTGAAGCCGAGATCGTCCAAGAAAGAAAGAAAATAACATTGAAAAAAGAAACTCTTCGTGAAGCTGTTCATGGTAAGCATTTAACGTTTTTGGTAATGCAATAATTTTACACATTTTCTATATATAATTTTCCTTTTCAGAAGTGATTTGCATAAGCGACGATGAAGAACCTGAGGATGTCAAACCCTGTATAGGTTTGCAAACCTTATTAAAGAATCCGTTAGTTATAAAAAAAGAATTCAATTAACAATGGACGAGCAAGGAGACGAAGTGCGACTGGATGGGCCTCAAATTTAGCATGGACAGACATGGACATTAATGGATATTAAAGCCTGATTTCTCAGTACTATTTTGACAGTTTTATAGATAAAAGGAGATTTTATAGTAGTATAATATGAAAATTAAAATCATTAAATCAAATTATTCTCGAGTACAAAATAAAACTACTATGCGTTGTATATCTTTTTTCTAATTAAAGGAAAGATATATTTTCAGATGTATACCATATAGATTTTGGAACATTTTAGGCATCGATAGATAAACAATTTATGCTTTTATTTTCTTTTATATGCTTCCAATACATTAAGGAGAAGAAACCAATCTATGTACACGTTACTATAAAGTAAGCAAATTACATGTAATTTTCATGAAAGAAAAATAAAAATTTCGAAATGAGCTAAATGTTTTTAAAACCCTTAAATTTCCAACAAAATCATGATGAAAAGATCTCACTTCTTTATTATCTGAAATTCAAAGAATGTATTCGATTTTTTTTTTTTGTTGATTACTTTTATTGATGATCTGATAAATTTGGCAAGACCATCCTGATATCCAGCAACGGGGTAGCATCATCAGATTCATAAACGCTTTTCATGGCACATCTCTGCAAACCTTCAGGGGCCACCTCAACAACAAGGGCATACCCGCTGAGGCCAGCTTCAGTTCAGACTCTTAGTTTGTATTTAGTGGCTACACTGATGGCAGAGTGCACGCTTGGAATGCCGACACAGGCTACAAGGTCTGCGTTCTCAATGGAGATCATCCTGCACCTGTACACTGGGTGCAGTACAATCCCAAGTACATGATGCTGGTATCTGCTTGTATTAACATCGCGTTTTGGCTGCCCACCGTTGCTGATATGGGATAAACAAAAAGAAAGACAAGCGTCATGGAAGTAAACTTTACTACAAAAGTAAAAAATCAAACCAAAGATCATATAAATCTTGAAATGCTCTTGAAGCATTTACTCCTGCAAAATGCAAAATAAATACTAGATATAGTTGATAACTTCATAAGTTTTTTCATGATTATTAAAAAACATACAACAAATCTCCTATAATGCTGCAGCCTTCTGTATTCACACTTTCGAACTGAAAAGAATAAAAGTTTTTATCTCTGGTAGGTTTTAAACTATTTTCATTCGTCAGATCTACTGTTGAATTGGTATAAATTATAAAATATTCTAAATTGCTTGTGAGATCATTTGGGACAGAAACTATATATATTTAACAAAGTTATTAAAGTAAAGATTAATAGAAAAATTTTGTTTAATTTTAGAAAACAACTTTGTATAAATAATACTATTTGCTGTACAAGAATTATCTATGTGTTCAACTTTTATGCAAATGGATTTTCTATTATAGTGAATTATACCAATATCATTAAATTCATTTGTTTCATTATTATTTATGGATACTGATAATGAATGGTACTTTTTTTCATGTAATAATTTTCTTGTTAAACATAAAATAGATAAATCATATATAAGCATGCCTTATGAAATTGGTAGATGTCGGACAACAAAATCTTTTCCGGGTTTTATTAAAATACACATTGACAAAAAGGTCCTCAGACGTACTTCACGGGACAATTATTTAACAAATGTTCCAAGAGCGACTTACATGTAGACCGTTGATCCACTTAATTTATTCTTTTTGCTGTATGTCATTTTTTAAAACATACAAAAAAATTCTATGTATTTCACTAATATAACAGACCACAAATTAATCTCACTGGATCTCATCATGGTTTTATGTCATAAAACTAAGTGATATCAAGAATACACGATACTTCATTTTCGTACACTATAAACTTGATTAGAGATTCTTTTCACATTAATTCTGGATCCACAGATCACTTAAAAATTCACTTTCAACACAATTCAATACAAATTAGTTTGTTTCAACTATTTATACTATGTAGTAAATGCCACTTTTATTAAGATACACAAAATGTCGTATATTTTTTCACTAACAGAAAAGTCCACAGATGTACTCCACTAGAGAGTTATTTCACAATTGCCAGGTAATAATTACTCTGAGTCAATTACCAATGTTTATTCCAAATTTGTGTCACACATATAATACACTCATGTTTCAAAGTTGATTTACGTACAGATACTGGATCCATTTAATTTCTTCTTTTTGCTACACGTCTTGTTTAAAATATTCAAAAAAAATTATGTATATTTCACTAATGTCAAAGTCCACAGATTTATTTACTGTAATGCATCATGAGTTTATGTTGTAAAACTCAGTGATTTCATGATTAGGCGATGTTTCATTGTCACTCACATACATAATAAACTTGTTTAGATTTCTTCTTATCTTAATACTGGATCCATAAATCATTTAAAAATTCACGTATTATACAACTCAGTGTATTTCAAGTATTTATATACTGTAGTAAATGCTACCTTGACAAAGAAGTCCTCAGATGTACTTAGAATTATTTAACAAATCTTAAGTAAGAATTACTCTGTGCCAATGTCCAATGCTTATTCCAAATAGTTTTTTCACATACATTATGTGCTAAGTTTGTGTGCGAAAACTCTGCAAAGTAGCCATCGACCCCAGGAGAGTATTTACCATCTGCTTCAAGGAGAGCACGAATATTATGCATGTGAAGCTGTCTTTCAGTTTAGTTTACTGCTTTGATCCATATGCATTACAATTTATTTATTTATAAAAATGAAAATCTCCTGAAATAAAAAAGAACACACACGAAGTATCTATTCGAATAATAGTTTATATTGGGCGAAGAATGTTTTGAGTATTTCAATAATTATGAAAAAGTATTTTATTGTTTTCAGAATTATTGAAATACATAAAACAATTTAAATAATAAGTAATACTTATTTAATTTTTTCTCCATCCTTGCTAAAGCATATTTCTGCATGTTGACATCAACTCATCTTCACCGAGGTTTGTCTTAGCTAGTCGGAGTCAGTCTCTCTCTCGCTCGCTAACCTAACCCACAATCGATCTCAATATATCTATGATGTAATGATTGGACTTACGAGTGAGTTCTATGATGTAATGATTGGACTTACGAGTGAGAGCAATCATAACCTGCATACGCTAAGATAAACATAGCACGCCGTTCCACATTCCGCATTCCTACGTTACCAGTTACACGATCCAGACTACCGCTATGCCACCTCGGTTCACCTCGGCGAACCGCGGGAAGCCTCGCGTAAGCGGCGAGCCGTGGCTCGGAGCCTCGCTTAAGCGGCGAGCCCGGGTTAGCATCGGTTCACCTCGGTAAACCTCAGATCAACCTCGCGTAAGCTGCGGGCCGTGGCTCGGAGCCTCGGGTGAACGGCGAGCCATGGCTCATGAGCCTCGGGTGAACGGCGAGCCATGGCTCACGAGCCTCGGGTGAACGGCGAGCCTCGGCTCATGACCCTCGGGCGAACAGTGGAAATCGGGGGGTTTGCCTAGGATTAGCCTCGGTAGTAACCTCGGCCGAACCCAATGAAAGCATATGCGCTAGGATAAAATTTTATGTCACAGGACCAGCCACGGTATTTCTGCCACTGTGAACACACTCATTCAAACGCCAAAAATTTAGATTTGTTTCGTTCTTTTTCTCAAAATAACGTAGGTTAATGCTAGAAATGCCTGTTCTTACCAAATTTTCCTAACATATGGCGAAAAATACCTGTTTTTACCAATATTTTGCTAGTATATAGTGAGAAGTGCGTGGGATCCTGCAATAAGCAGGGAAAAACATCATTTAAAGTACTTTTTCTTTTCGTGAGTTGGAAATATGGACTTTTATAATTGGTATCCTCTAAATATCTTGGGTTCACGATAAAATACATTGTTTTACCAATATTTTCCTAGTATAGGGTGAATAATGTGGGGAATTCTGCAACAAACAGGGATATACATGATTTAAAGCACTCACTGGTATTAAACGCCCGAAATTTAGATTTGTTTCGTTCTTTTTCTCAAAATAACGTATGCTTATGGTAGAAATGCCTGTTTTTACCAATATTTTCCTAGTATATCGTGAGAAGTGTGGGGAATCCTGCAATAAACAGGGAAAACCATAATATAAAGTACTTTTTCTCTTCTTGAGTTGGAAATATGGACTTTTATAATTGGTGTCCTCTAAATATCGTGGGTTCACGATAATATACATTGCTTTACTAATATTTTCCTAGTATATGGTGAAAAGTATGTGGAATCCTGCAATAAACAGGGAAAGCCATAATTTAAAGTACTTTTTCTCTTCGTGAGTTGGAAATATGGACTTTTATAATTGGTATCCTCTAAATATCGTAGGTTCACGATAAAATACATTGTTTTACCAATATTTTCCTAGTATAGGGTGAAAAATGTGTAGAATCCTGCAACACACAGTGATATACATGATTTAAAGCACTCACTGGTATTCAAACGCCCGAAATTTAGATTTGTTTCGTACTTTTTCTCAAAATAACGTAAGCTTATGCTAGAAATGCCTATTTTTACCAATATTTTCCTAGTATATGGTGAAAAGGGTGTGTAATCCTGCAACAAACAGGGAAAACCATGATTTGAAGCACTCACTGGTATTCAAACGCCGGAAATTTAGATTTGTTTCGTTCTTTTTCTCAAAATTACGTAGGTTTATGCCAGAAATGCCTGTTTTTACCAATATTTTTCTAGTATATAGTGAAAAGGCTGTGGAATCCTGCAATAGCCAGGGCAAACCATAATTTAAAGTACTTTTGCTCTTCGTGAGTTGGAAATATGGACTTTTATAATTGGTATCCTCTAAATGTCGTGGGTTCACGATAAGATACATTGTTTTATCAATATTTTCCCAGTATACGGTGACAAGTGTATGTAATCCTGCAACAAACAGGGAAAACCATGATTTAAAGCACTAGTTGGTATTCAAACGCTGGAAATTTAGAATGGTGACGTTCTTTTTCTCAAAATATCGTAGTTTTATGCTAGAAATGCCTGTTTTTACCAATATTTTCCTAATATATGGTGAGAAGTGTGTGGACTCCTGCAACAAACATAGAAAACCATAATATAAAGCACTCACTGGTATTCGAACGCCGGAAATTTAGATTGGTGTCATTTTTTTTCTCAAAATAACATAGGTTTATGCTAGAAATGCCTGTGTTACCATTATTTTCCTAGTATATAGTGAAAAGGCTGTGGCATCCTGCAACAAACAGGGAAAACCATTATTTAAAGCACTCACCGGTATTCAAACGCCAGAAATTTAGATTTGTTTCGTTCTTCTTCTCAAAATAACGTAGGTTAATGCTAGAAATGCCTGTTCTTACCAAATTCTCCTAACATATGGTGAAAAATGCCTGTTTTTACCAATATTTTGCTAGTATATACTGAGAAGTGCGTGGCATCCTGCAATAAGCAGGGAGAAACATCATTTAAAGTACTTTTTCTCTCCTTGAGTTGGAAATATGGAATTTTATGATTGGTATCTCCTAAATATCGTGGGTCCACGATAAAATACATTGTTTTATCAATATTTCCCTAATATATGGTGAAAAGTGTGTGGAATCCTGCAACAAACAGGGATATACATGATTAAAAGCACTCACTGGTATTCAAACGCCCGAAATTTAGAATTGTTGCGTTCTTTTTCTCAAAATAACGTATGCTTATGCTAGAAATGCCTGTTTTTACCAATATTTTCCTAGTATATCGTGAGGAGTGTGTGGAATCCTGCAATAAACAGGGAAAACCATAATATAAAGTACTTTTTCTCTTCTTGAGTTGGAAATATGGACTTTTATAATTGGTGTCCTCTTAATGTCGTGGGTTCACGATAAGATACATTGTTTTATCAATATTTTCCTAGTATACGGTAAAAAGAGTATGTAATCCTGCAACAAACAGGGAAAACCATGATTTAAAGCACTTATTAGCAATCAACCGCCGGAAATTTAGATTTGTTTCGTTCTTTTTCACAAAATTATATAGGTTTATGCCAGAAATACCTTTTTTTACCAACATTTACCTAGTATCTGGTGAAAAGTTGTGGAATCCTGCAATAAACAGGGAAAACCATAATTTAAAGTACATTTTCTCTTCGCGAGTTGGAAATATGGACTATTAAAATTGGTATCCTCTAAATATCGTGGCGTCACGATAAAATACATTGTTTTATCAATATTTCGCCTAGTATATGGTGAAAAGTGTGAGGAATCCTGCAACAAACAGGGAAAACCATGATTTAATGCACTAATTGGCTTCAAACGCCTGAAATTTAGATTTGTTTCGATCGTTTTCTCAAAATAACGTAGGTTTATTCTAGAAATGCCTCTTTTTACTAATATTGGAAAACCATGATTTAAAGCACTTGTTGGTATTCAAACGCCGGAAATTTAGATTGGTGTCATTTTTTTTCTCAAAATAACATAGGTTTATGCTAGAAATGCCTGTGTTACCATTATTTTCCTAGTATATAGTGAAAAGGCTGTGGCATCCTGCAACAAAAAGGGAAAACCATGATTTAAAGCACTTATTGTCATTCAAAACCCGCAAATTTAGATTTGATCCGTCCTTTTTCGCAAAATAACGTAGGTTTATGCTAGAAATGCCCGTTTTGACCAATATTTTCCTAGTATGTGGTGGAAAGTGCGCGGAGTTCTCCAACAAACAGGGAAAACCATAATTCAAAGTACTTCTTCTCTTTTTGCGTTGCAAATAATGGACTTTTGTATTTGGTATCCTCTAAATATCGTGGGTTCACTAAAAAATACATTGTTCTACCAATATTTTCCTAGAATGTGTTGAAAAGTGTGTGGAATCCTGCAACAAACAGGGAAAACCATGATTTAAAGCACTTATGGCATTCAAACGCCGGAAATTTAAATTTATTTGGTTCTTTATCTCAAAATAACCTAGGTTTATACTGGAAATGCCTGTTTTTACCAATATTTTCCTAGAATATGGTGAAAAGTGCGTGGAATTCTGCAATAAACAGGGAAAGCCAAAATTTATGGTACTTTTTCTCTTCTTGAATTGGAAATATGGACTATTATCGTCCATATTTCCAATTCAAGAAGAGAAAAAGTACCTTAAATAATGACTGTCCCTGTTTATTGCAGGATTCCACGCACTTTTCACCATATTCTAGGAAAATATTGATAAAACAATGTATTTCATTGTAAACCCACGATATTTAGAGGGTACCGAATATAAAAGTCCATATTTCCAATTCAAGAAGAGAAAAAGTACCTTAAATTATGGCTTTCCCTGTTTATTGCAGAATTCCTCGCGCTTTTCACCATATTCTAGGAAAATATTGGTAAAAACAGGCATTGTCAGCGTAAACCTATGTTATTTTGAGAAAAAGAACGAAATAAATCTAAATTTCCGGCGTTTGAATGCCATAAGTACTTTAAATCATGGTTTTCCCTGCTTGTTGCAGGATTCCACACACTTTTCACCATATGCTAGGAAAATATTGGTAAAACAATGTATTTTGTCGTGAACCCACGATATTTAGAGAATACCAAATATAAAAGTCCATATTTCCAATTAAAGAAGAGAAAAAGTACCTGAAATTATGGCTTTCCCTCTTTATTGCAGGATTCCACGCACTTTTCACCATATACTAGGAAAATATTGGTAAAACAATGAATTTTATTGTGAACCCACGATATTTAGAAAACACCAAATATAAAATCCATATTTCCAATTCAAGAAGAGAAAAAGTACCTTAAATTATGGCTTTCCCTGTTTATTGCAGGATTCCACGCACTTTTCACCATATTCTAGGAAAATATTAGTAAAGGCAGGCATTTCCCACCATATATGAGGAAAATATTGGTAAGAACATGCATTTAAAACCATATATTAGCAAAATATGGGTAAAAACAGGCATTTTCAGCATAAACCTACGTTATTTTGAGAAAAAGAACGAAACCAATCTAAATTTCCGGATTTTGAATACCAGTAAATGCTTTAAATCATGGTTTTCCCCGTTTGTTGCAGGATATCACGCACTCTTCACCATATTCTAGGAAAATATTGGTAAAAACAGGCATTTCCAGCATAAACCTATGTAATTTTGAGAAGAATAACGAAATAAATCTAAATTTCCGGCGTATGAATGCCAATAAGTGTTTTAAATCATGGTTTTCCCTGTTTGTTGTAGGATTCCACACACTTTTCAACATATTTTAGGAAAATATTGGTAAAACAATGTATTTTATCGTGAACCCACGATAGTTGGAGGATACCAATTATAAAAGTCCATATTTCTAACTCAAGAAGAGAAAAAGTACTGTAAATTATGGCTTTCACTGTTTATTGCAGGATTCCACGCACTTTCCACCATATTCTAGGAAAATATTGGTAAATACAGGCATTTCCAGTATAAACATATGTTATTTTGAGAAAAAGAACGAAATAAATCTAAATTTCAGGCGTTTGAATGCCATTAAGTGCTTTAAATCGTGGTTTTCCCTGTTTGTTGCAGGATTCCACACAGTTTTCAACATATTCTAGGAAAATATTGGTAAAACAATGTATTTAATCGTGAACCCACGATATTTAGAGGATACCAAATATAAAAGTCCATATTTCCAATTCAAGAAGAGAAAAAGTAACTTAAATTATGGCTTTCCCGGCTTATGGCAGAAGTCCACGCACTTTTCACCATAGTCTAGGAAAATATTTGTAAAAACAGGCATTTCCGGCATAAACCTATGTTATTTTGAGAAAGGGAACGAAATAAATCTAAATTTCCGGCGTTTGAATGCCAATAAGTGTTTTAAATCTTGGTTCTCCCTGTTTGTTGAAGGACTCCACACATTTTGACATATTTTAGGAAAATATTGGTAAAACAATGTATTTCATCGTGAACTCAGGATACTTAGAGGATACCAATTATAAAAGTCCATATTTCCAACTCAGGCAGATGAATAGTACTTTAAATTATCGTTTTCCCTGTATATTGCAGGATTCCACGCACTATTCACAGTATACTAGGAAAATATTGGTAAAAACAGGCATTTCTCACCATATATATGGAAAATATTGGTACAAACATCCATTATTAACCATATATTTGGAAAATATTGGTAAAAACAGGCATTTCTATCATAAACCTACGTTATTTTGAGAAAAAGTACGAAACCAATCTAAATTTCCGGCTTTTGAATACCAGTAAATGCTTTAAATCATGGTTTTCCCCATTTGTTGCAGGATTCCACACACTTTTCACCATGTACTAGGTAAATATTGGTAAAACAATGTTTTTTGTCGTGAACCCACGTTATTTAGAGGATATCAAATATAAGAGACCATATTTCCAATTCAAGAAGATAAACAGTACCTTAAATTATGGCTTTCCCTGCTTATTGCAGGATTTCACGCACTTTTCACCATATTCTAGGAAAATATTGGTAAAAACAGGCATTTCCAGCATATACCTATGTAATTTTGAGAAAAATAACGAAATAAATCTAAATTTTCGGCGTATGAATGCCAATAAGTGTTTTAAATCATGGTTTTCCCTGTTTGTTGAAGGATTCCCCTCACTTTTCAACATATTTTAGGAAAATATTGGTAAAACAATCTATTTTATCGTGAACCCACGATATTTAGAGGATGGCAATTATAAAAGTCCATATTTCCAACTCACGCAGAGGAATAGTACTCTAAATTATGGTTTTCCCTGTTTATTGCAGGATTCCACGCACTGTTCACCATATGCTAGGAAAATATTGTTAAAAACAGGCATTTCTCACCATATATTAGGAAAATATTGGTAAAAACATGCATTGTTAACCATATATTAGGCAAATATTGGTAAAAAGAGGCATTACTATCATAAACCTACGTTATTTTGAGAAAAAGAACGAAACCAATCTAAATTTCCGGCTTTTGAATACCAGTAAATGCTTTAAATCGTGGTTTTCCCCGTTTGTTGCAGGATTCCACAGACTTTTCACGATATACTAGGAAATATTGGTAAAGCTATGTATTTTATTGTGAACCCACGATATTTAGAGGATACCAAATATAAATGTCCATATTTCCAATTCAAGAAGAGAAAAAGTACATTAAATTATGGCTTTCCCGGTTTATTGCATAATTCCACGCACTTTTCAACATATTCTAGGAAAATATTTGTCAAAACAGGAATTACCGGCATAAACCTATGTTATTTTGAGAAAAAGAACGAAATAAAACTAAATTTCCGGCGTTTGAATGCCAATAAGTGTTTTAAATCATGGTTTTCCCTGTTTGTTGAAGGAGTCCACATACTTTTGACATATTTTAGAAAAATATTGGTAAAACAATGTATTTTATCATGAACCCACGATACTTAGAGGATACCAATTATAAAAGTCCATATTTCCAACTCACGCAGAGGAATAGTACTTTAAATTATGGTATTTCCTGTATATTCCAGGATTCCACGCACTGTTCACCATATACTAGGAAAATATTGGTAAAAACAGGCATTTCTCACCATATATTAGGAAAATATTGGTAAAAACATGCATTGTTAGCCATATATTAGGAAAATATTGGAAAAACAGGCATTTCTATCAAAAACCTACGTTATTTTGAGAAAAAGAACGAAAATAATCTAAATTTCCGGCTTTTGAATACCAGTAAATGCTTTAAATCGTGGTTTTCCCCGTTTGTTGCAGGATTCCACACACTTTTCACCATATACTAGGAAAATGTTGGTAAAACAATGTATTTTGTCGTGAACCCACGATATTTACAGGATACCAATAATAAAAGGCCATATTTCCCACTCAATAAGAGAAAAAGTACTTTAAATTATGGTTTTCCCTGTTTATTACAGGATTGCACGTAATTTTTACCATATTCTAGGAAGATATTGGTAAAAAATAGCATTTCCTGCATAAACCTTTATTATTTTGAGAAAAAGAACGAAATAAATCTAAATTTCCGGCGTTTGAATGCCAATAAGTGCATTAAATCATGGTTTTCCCTGGTTGTTGCAAGATTCCACACACTTTGCAACATATTCTAGGAAACTATTGTAAAACAATGTATTTTATAGTGAACCCACGATATTGAGAGGATACCAATTATAAAAGTCCATATTTCCAACTCACGCAGAGGAATAGTACTTTAAATTATGGTATTCCCTGTTTATTGCAGGATTCCACGCACTGTTCACCATATAGTAGGAAAATATTGGTAATAACAGGCATTTCTCACCATATATTAGGAAAATATTGGTAAAACCATGCATTTTTAACCATATATTAGGAAAATATTGGTAAAAACAGGTATTTCTATCATAAACCTACATTATTTTGTGAAAAAGAACGAACCAAATCTAAATTACCGGCTTTTGAATACCAATAAGTGCTTTAAATTATGGTTTTCCCTGTTTGTTACAGGATTCCACACACTTTTCACCATATACTAGGAAAATATTGGTAAAACAATATATTATATTGTGAACCCACGATATTTAGGGGATACCAAATTTTGCTAGTATATAGTGAGAAGTGCGTGGAATCCTGCAATAAGCAGGGAAAAACATCATTTAAAGTACTTTTTCTCTTCTTGAGTTGAAAATATGGACTTTTATAATTGGTATCCCTTAAATATCGTGGGCCTACGATAAAATACATTGTTTTATCAATATTTTCCTAATATATGGTAAAAAATGCCTGTTTTTACCATTATTTTCCTATAGTATATGGTGAAAAGTGCGTGGAATCCTGCAATAAACAGGGAATACCATAATTTGAAGTACTTATTGGCATTCAAAGCCGGAAATTTAGATTTGTTTCGTTCTTTTTCACAAAATAACGTAGGTTTATGCTAGAAATGCCTGCTTTCCCAATATTTTCCTAGTATATGGTGAAAAGTGTGTGGAATCCTGTAATAACAAGGAAAACCATAATTTAGAGTACTTTTGCCGATCTCGAGTTGGAAATATGGACTTTAATAATTGGTATCCTCTATATGTTGTGGGTTCACGATAAGATACATTGTTTTATCAATATTTCCTAGTATACAGTGGAAAGTGCGTGTAATCTTGCAACAAACAGGGAAAACCATGATTTAAAGGACTTGTTGGTATTCAAACGCCGGAAATTTAGATTTGTGTCGCACTTTTTGTCAAAATAACGTAGGTTTATGGTGGAAATGTCTGTTTTTACCAATCTTTCCCAAATATATGGTGAAAAGTGTGTGGAATCATGCAACAAACAGGGAAAACCATGATTTAAAGCACTTATTGGCATTCAAACGCCTGAAATTTAGATTTGTTTCGTTCTTTTTCTCAAAATTACGTTGGTTTATGCCAGAAATTCCTGCTTTACCAATATTTTCCTACTATATGCTGAAAAGTGTGTGGAATCCTGCAATAAACAGGAAGACCATAACTCAAAGTACTTTTTCTCTTCTTGCGTTGCAAATAATGGACTTCTATAATTGGTATCCTCTAAATATCGTGGGTTCACTATAAAATACATAGCTTTACCAATATTTTCTTAGTGTATGGTGAACAGTGTGTGAAATCCTGCAATAAACAGGGAAAACCATAATTTAAAGTATTTTATCTATTCGTGAGTTGGAAATATGGACTTTTATAATTGTTATCCTCTAAATATCGTAGGTTCACGATAAAATACATTGTTTTATCAATATTTTCCTAATATATGGTGAAAAAAGCCGGTTTTTACCAATATTTTTCTAGTATATGTTGAAAAGTGCGTGGAATCCTGTAATAAACAGGGAAAACCATAATTTAAAGTACTTTTTCTCTTCTTGAGTTGGAAATATGGACTTCTATAATTGGTATTCTCTAAATATCGTGGGTTCATGACAAAATACATTTTTTTGCCAATATTTTCCTAGTATATGGTGGAAAGTGTGTGGAATCCTGCAATAAACAGGGAAAACCATAATTTAAAGTACTTTTTCTATTCGTGAGTTGGAAATATGGACTTTTATAATTGGTATCCTCTAAATATCGTAGGTTCACGATAAAATACATTGTTTTATCAATATTTTCCTAATATATGGTGAAAAATGCCGGTTTTTACCAATATTTTTCTAGTATATGTTTAAAGTGCGCTGAATCCTGTAATAAACAGGGAAAACCATAATTTAAAGTACTTTTTCTCTTCTTGAGTTGCAAATATGGACTTTTATAATTGGTATTCTCTAAATATCGTGGGTTCACGATAAAATACATTGTTTTACGTATATTTTCCTAATATATGGTGAAAAGTGTGTGAAATCATGCAAAAAACAGGGAAAATCATGATTTAATGCACTGATTGGCATTCAAGCGCCGGAAATTTAGATTTGATTCGTTCTTTTTCTCAAAATTACGTAGGTTTATGCCAGAAATGCCTGTTTTTACCAATATTTTTCTAGCATATAGTGAAAAGTCTGTGGAATCCTGCAATA
The DNA here is from genome assembly GCA_036365515.1 of Torymus aiolomorphi. Lineage (NCBI taxonomy): Eukaryota > Metazoa > Arthropoda > Insecta > Hymenoptera > Torymidae > Torymus > Torymus aiolomorphi. The sequence goes on from CM070873.1 coordinate 140,187,932, forward strand.
AACAGGGAAAACCATAATTTAAAGTACTTTTTCTCTTCGTGAGTTGGAAATATGGATTTTTATATTTGGTATCCTCTAAATATCGTAGGTTCACGATAAAATACATTGTTTTACCAATATTATCCTAGTATAGGGTGAAAAATGTGTGGAATCCTGCAACAAACAGGGATATTCATGATTTAGAGCCCTCACTGGTATTCAAACGCCCGAAATTTAGATTTGATTCGTTCTTTTTCTCAAAATTACGTAGGTTTATGCCAGAAATGCCTGTTTTTACCAATATTTTTCTAATATATGGTGAGAAGTGTGTGGAATCCTGCAAAAAACAGGGAAAACCATGATTTGAAGCACTCACTGGTATTCAAACGCCGGAAATTTAGGTTTGTTTCGTCCGTTTTCTCAAAATAACGTAGGTTTATGCTAGAAATGCCTGTTTTTACCAATATTTTCATAATATATGGTGAAAAGTGCGTGAAATCCTGCAACTAACAGGGAATACTATTATTCAAAGTACTTTTTCTCTTCTTGCGTTGTAAATAATGGACTTCTATAATTGGTATCCTCTAAATATCGTGGGTTCCCTTTAAAATACATAGCTTTACCAATATTTTCTTAGTGTATGGTGAACAGTGTGTGGAATCCTGCAACAAACAGGGAAAACCATTATTTAAAGCACTTATTGCTATTCAAACGGCAGAAATTTAGATTTGTGTCGCTCTTTTTCTCAAAATAACGTAGCTTTATGCTAGAAATGTCTGTTTTTACCAATATTTCCTAATATATGGTGAAAAGTGTGTAAATCCTGCAACAAACAGGGAAAACCATGATTTAAAGCATTGATTGGCATTCAAACGCCGGAAATTTAGATTTGTGTCGTTCTTTTTCTTAAAATTACGTAGGTTTATGCCAGAAATGCCTGTTTTTACCAAATATTTTTCTAGTATATAGTGAAAAGTCTGTGGAATCCTGCAATAAACAGGGAAAATCATAATTTAAAGTACTTTTTCTCTTCGTGAGTTGGATATGGACTTTTATAATTGGTATCATCTAAATATCGTGGGTTCACGATAAAATACATTGTTTTACCAATATTTTCCTAGTATAGTGTGGAAAATGTGTGAAATCCTGCAACAAACAGGGATATACATGATTTAGAGCCCTCACTGGTATTCGAACGCCCGAAACTTAGATTTGTTTCGCTCTTATTCTCAAAATAACGTAGACTTATGCTAGAAATGCCTGTTTTTACCAATATTTTCCTAGCATATGGTGAAAAGTGTGTGGAATCCTGCAATAAACAGGGAAAACCATAATTTAATGTACTGTTTCTCATCTTGAGTTGGAAATATGGACTTCTATAATTGGTAGCCTCTAAATTTCGCGGGTTCACGACAAAATACATTTTTTTGCCAATATTTTCCTAGTATATGGTGGAAAGTGTGTGGAATCCTGCAATAAACAGGGAAAACCATAATTTAAAGTACTTTTTCTATTCGTGAGTTGGAAATATGGACTTTTATAATTGGTATCTTCTAAATATCGTAGGTTCACGATAAAATACATTGTTTTATCAATATTTTCCTAATATATGGTGAAAAATGCCGGTTTTTACCAATATTTTTCTAGTATATGTTGAAAAGTGCGTGGAATCCTGTAATAAACAGGGAAAACCATAATTTAAAGTACTTTTTCTCTTCTTGAGTTGGAAATATGGACTTTTATAATTGGTATTCACTAAATATCGTGAGTTCACGATCAAATACATTGTTTTACCAATATTTTCCTAGTATATGGTGAAAAGTGTGTGGACCCGTGTAAAAAAAATTACCCTTCGCGAAAGTTTCGCGGAAGTTTTATGCTACAGAACTTCATAAAAGTTTGGCCAAATTCTGGGAATGAGAATTTCCCGAACTTAAATTTCAACTCCAACTGCTTTGGTCAAAGTTTGGGGAAACGTTTTCTGATCTTTCGAGAAAGACTTACAGGTAGTACATTTTTTCGGATGAAGGTCGGCGCAACTTCGATCTAACTACCGGGAAAGAATCATAAAACTATTTTGCTAAACTTCAGCCGAAGTTTACCCAAATTTTATGTGAACTTTTACGAAAGAATTTACAAACGTAAATTTTGTTTTCCAAAGTTTTGCGAAACTTTATATAAACTTTCGTGTAAGTACTGTAGAATATTAATTTCATAATAAAGTTTGCCAGAACTTTATTTCAAGTTTGGAGAAACATTATCAGAAGTTCAACAAAGAGTACAAAAAAATATATATTCTGTTCTGAAACTTGCCAAAACTTTATGGAAGCTTTGGCGTAAGTATAACGATACGAACATACATAAAACTTTGCTTGAAGTTTGCCAAAAAAATGAATTAGTTTGCGTAACATATATAAATATAAATAATAATTTTCTAGACGATTTTATTCAAATTCGCAGGTTGTGCAACGTACATAACATTATCTACTTTAAAGTAGTAACATACATTTACAATATTATTTACATCTATTACATAGATATCATTTTCGATTATCTCGCACAAAAATATCGTGGGTATATCTGAATCGCTAACAGACCTGGTAAATGCATGATTAACTATGCATTTGTTAATTATTGCATATGTGCAACAGCTATCATCACATTGATTGCAAGGCGATCCACACAATAATTTACAAATAGTAATAAAATTATGAATTATACCCACATGAATATATGAAATTTACTACTGTCGAAAATTATATTATTAAATCTTAGAAGATTCGCAATAAAATCAGGGATACATATAATTTTTCTATAAATACCTACGGCATAGGTTTTTCCATATAAATGTTTAGTTTTATGTCGTCGAGTGCCAGAAAGCTCTACACGCTTTATAAAATCAGATATTTCAGATTCAGGTCGTAACCATTTTATTTTCAACTCATCCACGCATAAATAAGTAGAAACTGCTGAACAGATTTGAAGCTCTGCGTATTTTGTTCCATGAACGTAGCTTTTCAATATCCCATTCAAATTTTCAAAATCATTGCACGACATGATCCAAAGAGGTCCAAATTTTCGTACATCTTCGGCTAAGTGACAAAGTAAATGGATATTACACGTTTGACTTTTTTCGCCATACAATATTCAAATCGCATAACATATTCTAATAAGAAACGTTTTGTTTTATCTATTGCCGTTTCCGAGATACTAGACAAATTTAGTAGCGTAATTGCATGTACTAAAAGTGCATGGTGATCAAAATACTGCTCACTCATAAAATCTTTCAAAAGAGGTAAACTATAAATTAAAAGAAAAGTTTGAAGCTCTGTTGCTTTCCAGTAAGCATATTCGCTTACTTTTCTCGGAATCCTCGGGACGAATGATGGTAGCGTAATACCTTTAATTTTATTGTCTATAATATTAACAAAAGGGAACAAAGACGATGGGTGCGTTCTATATTCTGTACCGAACCAGAAAGCCATAAGTTTTTTAGTTACACCCTGAAAAACGCAATGCATTTCGTCTACCGCTGTGGATAGTACGTAAACATAACATATCATGCTTAGAACAGTTGGACCTTTAACACCTAATATGGGTGTGTCTGAGTTACGAGCTTCTCTAGCTAGTCTTATGGATTCTTCGGTTGTGCGTAGGTCAAAATTTTCAATAAACGGATAAATTTGTACATTATCTGTTCTCCTAGTTTTAATTTTACAGTTCGGGCAACCATATCTCGCATTATACCGTTGAACATTAAGAAATAGCGCTTTTGCACATAGATCGCAGGTGCCACTAATAATAAGTCCACTTACTCTTATGACATTTAAATTTGGCAATTTGAATTCTACACCATCATATAATTTTTTCAAATCATTTACGAAAGCATTCATGAAGAGATTTGGGGATGGATTCATTTTGCCAAACCACTGACCAGCTAATATTATATTTTGTTTTAATACTCAACTTATATGGTAACTCGTTAATCATTAGATAAAATGGCCAAATACTCACTTTTGATGACTTATATAACGGTACTCCATCAGTGTTCCACGTAAATGTAATTAAATTATTATTAGGCAAATTTTCGGGTAAAGATTTGTATATAGTACCGTCATATAAGTCTTCATAATTGGTGTCATTTTCTTTACGACGCTCTGAGCGATAATTTAATTTTTCTGCAAAACCTGGTCTTTTATAAAAACATTGCAGTTGCTTCAAAATAGGCATTTCTAAAAAATAACTTATACTTTCACTTTGATTACAATAGTGGCAAAATTCCTTATCCAATTTTCTTAAACAGATCTCACAAAAAAAATGTTTTACGGTTAATGAATATGAATTAGCAAATATCTTTTTAAATTTATATAAAGATTTAACGCAACGATTTGGCCGTATACAATGTAATTCTATCAACCAATAGACAAGATAATAATACTCCTGTTATTTTAAAACGCGTTGCAACGGTTAAGATAGCTAACGCACTTTCGCCGATAGTAATAGGCTCTCCTGGGTATACAGGCTCATCAAGGTTAGGGATGTCATCATTGTCATTTTCAGTTTCAGTCTATGTATCGTCAGATTCATCATCAGATGTCGTAGTATTCCTCACTTCATCACCGGACAAACTTTCTTCGTCTTTACTTTCTGAATCTTCAAAACTCTCTGTAATATTTTATAATATATAGTATTGTTAAATATATACATTTTTTTATTATCTGCATACAATAGTGCATTTCGATAAAAGTGCAACAAAGTGATTTTGCTGTTTCGCGTGCCCGTTTGCGTACGAGCGAAGTGAGGGTGGAAAGTTCACATGGGGTTAAAATCACTATCTCGCTCGTGTATCGAACAGTATTTTTTGAAATGTACAAAGCTTAATTTAGAGTACGCTTTTTTAATCAAACATGTACGAAATCGAGCTTTGCGCACAGAGGGTCAGTACATTATGAAACGGGTGAGCAAATTATGCTCACACGGGTATGTCTATGCAGCGCACGAGTATCGTATACTATTTTTCTTATCAGATCGCACGAAATTCACTTTGCTGATACGTATTTATGTCGTAAACAACTTTTTCACACGCTGAGAAGAGAGTGCGGGAATGTGGCAGTTTGCGAAGGCAAATGCGTGTGCAACATTCAATGACGAGGATAGGAAAAATTTGTTTACATTAAAAGAAGTTTAATAACATAAAAAAGTAGTCTCCTTGTTCAAAACGACGTCAAAATCACGTTAGAGAGGTGTGTCACGTGGCGATCACGTTTCTCCTGCTCCCTTTATTACGCGGTGTCCGCGTGCCGAAGTCTCGTGGCAGCATCGTACACCGACGCTCTGTTTTCACCGGCGGGCCCTTGCCGAAGCCGATCACGTAGGTAACATCATCACATATCGCCCTCATGAGTGACATCACACTGTTTCTCGCGTGGCAGTATTACAGTGGCGTGTAAAAATATTATTTTGCAAGTCAACAATTACTAATAACGTACCACAATCGTTGAACTCATCACTTCCCGCGTACGAGTAATGTGGACTGTTGCTTGTATGGTGATTGGCTTTCTCGTCATTTGAAATCGTAGAGCTGCTGGCACTTATACTGTTACCAATATTGATATTTTATTATAATAACTGAATAAACATAGAATTTAATCAATAGACACGTTAATTGAGTAGTCGAAAAATAAATACTAATCAACTACGAAAATAACCAATTATTTTATAAATATCGTAGTAGTATTTTAAAAAGTAAAGAGAATAATATAGAGAACAGCAAAAAATACATATATTTAAAATTACCTGATTCTTGATTATCAGACAAATCATCATTACTATAAGTAGAACTCTCCTCACTTGTATTAGAGTCATTGGAGTTACTATTAACGTTCGAAGAATTATCATCGCTCTCCGCACTTGAAGCTTTACATTTAGCGAGAATTCTATATACAGTTGCAGTGGAATAGTCCTCAAGCGAAAACTTATTTTTAGACATTTTTCAAAATTCTTCGATAAAAATTAAAGGCGCATTGAACAGAATTAATGTCAATATACTGCCATAAATTTAAAGAGTTTATTCTTAAAATGATGCGCATGCGTGTCGGAAAAACTTTACAACACGTATACGTAACCTTCTGACATTTAACATTTAATGTTTTTGAACAAAAGTTGTTTATTATTTCATCACCATGTCAACGCTCACTTCACGTTGCGCTGCGAGATTCAAACACAATTGAAGGGATTACAAGAAATGTACGTGCTAATTCTTTGGTTGGAAACGTGCGAAACGAGTGTTTTGAATATCAAGGATACGAAAACCACGAAGGAAAAAGGAATTAAAGGAAGGTGGGGAAGTTCCTGGTATCCGGCTGAAATTTTACAAAAGAGTGGTATTTATTTATAAAGATAACATATTTATATGTTTATATAACGACGCGACACAGGTTAGATTAATGATTACTTGAAATAATAATTACTGTCGGCCCGTCGGTATGCGCTTGCGGCGCAATTAAAATTCGGACATATACGTTGTTAGTTAAGCCACGATTTCTGCAATCGAAAAAATCAGATTGATAGGTTAAAAACGCATAAAACTCTGTGTTGCACTATAGCTGTGTGCGTTAGCTTCGTTCTTGAAATCGCATAAGCTCCTACGCGTACTCTTACCGAAAAGTTGCCAAAAATCTACGCTGTAAATAAGTAGAAAACACGTTATGAAATACCATACCGTCAAATGATTGCCTGAGTAAGGTGTAATTCACGCCGCGATAATTCCGCGTCGATCGTCTATATGAATTTAATTTCTCTGAGCTCGAATATATGTTTCTCTCTACTTATTTTTTAATTTTAACGTTATTTTTTATAATTTTCCCTACACTTTTCCATGTCAATTTTTTAAAATTTTGTATTCTATCAAATTTTAAATACTAGAATAAATTAGTTTGAAAATGTAAAAATTGTTGTTTTGGTCAATTCTGACCAGATCCGTTGGGAGCAGGAAAGAAAATAGACTACGATGCTAAGTAGTTGCAACGTTTCGTCGACGGGTTTGTCGACCTCTTCAGGCTTTATTAAAAAAAAAATATATATAATAATATAATTAACAGAACGAGCTCACGCTAGTCTTAACTTACGATGGTTGAAAAAATGTTAAAAAATGCGAAACGAATTACCTAAGTTATCGCACAGCGATCCGTCGAGTAATGTGAAAGTACATAGCAACATGACTTATATATATATATATATATATATATATATATATATATATATATATATATATATATATATATATATATATATATATATATATATATATATATATATATATATATATTGGCTTCCTACCAAAACGTAAACAATAACAAATTTTGAATTAGATCGAGAATATACTTTACTTTTTATGTAACAACTTAAAGATAGATTTGTATTCTCTACTGAGATTCTGTGTATCTTCTTTTTTGTTTATTGTATTTGGTGTACTGTTAATAAATAACATTTCAGAAATAAGTCTTTTATTATAGTTATTTTCAATATCTCTAATTGTTACTGCTTCAAAATCAAATTCATGATTATATTCATTTTTATGTATATTGACAACCAACTCATCATTATTATTCTTGCGATGTTCGGCAATTCGTTTATTTAGGCACGTTTTGTCTCGCCTATGTACCGTGCATTGCAATCTTTACAAGGGAACTCATAAACCACATTCGTTTGCTCGAGTTTGTTGGTTTTATCTTTGCCAAGAACAACTAGTTTTGAGAATTTATTAACTATATTTGGGATCGTTACAATATTGTGTTTCCGTAAAAATTTTGAACAATTGTTGTAAAATTTTGAATAAAATGGAAGTGATACTTTAATGTTGTGTCGGTTAGTATTTACAGGACTGTTTCTTTTATTTTGAAAACGAATTTTAAATAGTCTAGATCTTATATGTTTGTCAATAAACTCTGGTGGATATGAGTTCTCTTTAAGTATATTTTTAACACGCAATATATTTCTATTATGAAAACGTTTATCTGATAAAAGGATAGCTCTATCAATCAAGTTAAAAACTATATTCTTTTTTAATGATATCGGGTGGTTGCTGTAGTAGTTTAAAGTTCTATTAGATGACATCGATTTTGAATACCAGTCAGTGATAATATTACCATCCTGTTTAATGAGAGACACGTCCAAAAAGTTAATATTGTTATTAATTTCAATTTCATAAGTAAACTTAAGGTTGGGATCAAAATTGTTAAAACATTGATTCAATACATGAATATCGTCTTTTTTGATACAACAAATCGAATCATCAACATATCGAAAATAGAACATTGGTATTATGTTGAATTCTGTTTTTAGTTTCTTCCAACAAGCAATTTCTAAATCTTCCATGATTAGATCAGCAAAAAACGGATAGATTGGAGAACCCATCGGTGTCCCAAAAATTTGTTGGTAATATTTGTTATTAAAAGTAAAAAATACATTTTCAAAAAAAAATTTGGTACAGGAAATAATATCACCGAACGGTATTTTACAATTGTTGAGAATATACTGCGCTCGTTTTTCCAAACTCTGGATAACAAGGTCTACAGAGATATTTGTAAAAAGTGAAACCACATCTAAAGATATCAGTATGTAGTTTTCTGGAATTTTTATATTCGTAATTTTATTAATTAGATCAAAACTGTTATCTATGTGTGATTTAGGAAGAGGAAAACATGTTTTGAGGTTTTCATAAATTATTTTTGCTAAGAAATGTGTAGGGCTGTTCACAGTTGAAATTATCGGTCTAAAGGATAGTTTTGGTTTATGGATTTTTGGTAATCCCTAACATTTAGCAAGAGATGTGTTTGTCTGCGTAAGTTGTATATTATGATATTTTTGTTTTAGAAAGTTGTTATCATTCAGATTTTTCAGAATCCTATAGACATTATTTTGTAATGTATTTAACGGTTTTCTTTTTATTTTTCTGTACACCTTATTATCATTCAATAAACTATTCATTTTTTCCATATAGTCAGATTTCTCTAAGCACACGGTAACATTGCCTTTATCAGATTGTGTAAAGAATATATTTTTGTTATCGTTAATAAATTTTTGAGCGGTTTTGATTTTCTTAAGTAAAGATAAGTCACTATTTTTCGTTGGTTGTTTACAATTATTTTGAAACTTTATAGCTTTCACTATATCTTGTCTAATTTTATTTTTGTCATCGGTATTGAGTTGTGAAGAAATAAACATTGATTCTACGTTTTTTATGGTGTTAAAAACAATCGATTTCTGCATGTTGTGTTGTGTAAATGCGAAATTGCGACCCAGAGAAACGATTTCAGCGACATCGGTCGGAATATGTGTATTAGAAACATTTTTGAAACATTTTTCAATATTTACATGTATGCGGGAATCCTGGTAGTTACATCTCTTTTTGATCAAATTAAGTTTTATGTTGAAACGGTGTTTAAGGTTTTTATCCAAAGAAATCGATTGTTTTTAACACCATAAAAAACGTAGAATCAATGTTTATTTCTTCACAACTCAATACCGATGACAAAAATAAAATTAGACAAGATATAGTGAAAGCTATAAAGTTTCAAAATAATTGTAAACAACCAACGAAAAATAGTGACTTATCTTTACTTAAGAAAATCAAAACCGCTCAAAAATTTATTAACGATAACAAAAATATATTCTTTACACAATCTGATAAAGGCAATGTTACCGTGTGCTTAGAGAAATCTGACTATATGGAAAAAATGAATAGTTTATTGAATGATAATAAGGTGTACAGAGAAATAAAAAGAAAACCGTTAAATACATTACAAAATAATGTCTATAGGATTCTGAAAAATCTGAATGATAACAACTTTCTAAAACAAAAATATCATAATATACAACTTACGCAGACAAACACATCTCTTGCTAAATGTTATGGATTACCAAAAATCCATAAACCAAAACTATCCTTTAGACCGATAATTTCAACTGTGAACAGCCCTACACATTTCTTAGCAAAAATAATTTATGAAAACCTCAAAACATGTTTCCCTCTTCCTAAATCACACATAGATAACAGTTTTGATCTAATTAATAAAATTACGAATATAAAAATTCCAGATAACTACATACTGATATCTTTAGATGTGGTTTCACTTTTTACAAATATCTCTGTAGATCTTGTTATCCAGAGTTTGGAAAAACGAGCGCAGTATATTCTCAACAATTGTAAAATACCGTTCGGTGATATTATTTCCTGTACCAAATTTTTATTTGAAAATGTATTTTTTACTTTTAATAACAAATATTACCAACAAATTTTTGGGACACCTATGGGTTCTCCAATCTCTCCGTTTTTTGCTGATCTAGTCATGGAAGATTTAGAAATTGCTTGTTGGAAGAAACTAAAAACAGAATTCAACATAATACCTATGTTCTATTTTCGATATGTTGATGATTCGATTTGTTGTATTAAAAAAGACGATATTCATGTATTGAATCAATGTTTTAACAATTTTGATCCCAACCTTAAGTTTACTTATGAAATTGAAATTAATAACAATATTAACTTTTTGGACGTGTCTCTCATTAAACAGGATGGTAATATTATCACTGACTGGTATTCAAAATCGATGTCATCTAATAGAACTTTAAACTACTACAGCAACCACCCGATATCATTAAAAAAGAATATAGTTTTTAACTTGATTGATAGAGCTATCCTTTTATCAGATAAACGTTTTCATAATAGAAATATATTGCGGGTTAAAAATATACTTAAAGAGAACTCATATCCACCAGAGTTTATTGACAAACATATAAGATCTAGACTATTTAAAATTCGTTTTCAAAATAAAAGAAACAGTCCTGTAAATACTAACCGACACAACATTAAAGTATCACTTCCATTTTATTCAAAATTTTACAACAATTGTTCAAATTTTTACGGAAACACAATATTGTAACGATCCCAAATATAGTTAATAAATTCTCAAAACTAGTTGTTCTTGGCAAAGATAAAACCAACAAACTCGAGCAAACGAATGTGGTTTATGAGTTCCCTTGTAAAGATTGCAATGCACGGTACATAGGCGAGACAAAACGTGCCCTAAATAAACGAATTGCCGAACATCGCAAGAATAATAATGATGAGTTGGTTGTCAATATACATAAAAATGAATATAATCATGAATTTGATTTTGAAGCAGTAACAATTAGAGATATTGAAAATAACTATAATAAAAGACTTATTTCTGAAATGTTATTTATTAACAGTACACCAAATACAATAAACAAAAAAGAAGATACACAGAATCTCAGTAGAGAATACAAATCTATCTTTAAGCTGTTACATAAAAAGTAAAGTATATTCTCGATCTAATTCAAAATTTGTTATTGTTTACGTTTTGGTAGGAAGCCAATATATATATATATATATATATATATATATATATATATATATATATATATATATATATATATATATAAATCATGTTGCTATGTACTTTCACATTACTCGACGGATCGCTGTGCGATAACTTAGGTAATTCGTTTCGCATTTTTTAACATTTTTTCAACCATCGTAAGTTAAGACTAGCGTGAGCTCGTTCTGTTAATTATATTATTATATATTTTTTTTTAATAAAGCCTGAAGAGGTCGACAAACCCGTCGACGAAACGTTGCAACTACTTAGCATCGTAGTCTATTTTCTTTCCTGCTCCCAACGGATCTGGTCAGAATTGACCAAAACAACAATTTTTACATTTGACAATGGGGAGTAAAATTGTGAATACAATTACAAACTCAACTTAGTTTGAAAATGTCATACTATTTTTTAATCATTGATTACATATCAATTTAATCAATTCAATTAATTAAAATGCATATCAATATAAAACTAAAATCATTTTATTCAAAAATTACAACAGAAAACAAGAATTGGTTAGACTCGTTAGAAGTAACAACAAAGGGTGATATTTTAACAGACGACAAAAGGTTATCCGTGCCTCCTCATTTGAAAATGAAAAAACGCCAGGACAAGAAAAAAGAAAAATTTATTAAGGCTCTTAGAAAAGAAAGTGCAGACACAGAAAATGAGGAGCTTTTCAACGCATCTCCAGTTTTTGGAAAAAGAGCAAATGCATCGCCCGATGATAGTTGCAATGAAACTCTATGGTACGTATTTATTCATACTATTTCTTATAATATTAATTTTTTATTTATTTATTTTTCAAAACATGTAACTCTTTTAAATACATTAATATAGATTTAATATATACTATTTTCATAAAAAAATTTATTCCAGCAAAGAAAAACTAAACGCTCAAGATCTATGTGGTGAAAATAACTTTACAGATCTACTCGAAGAGAGCTCTGTAGACGATTCTGATGACGAAAACAATAGCGATACAATTGATGGACATGGAAACAGTGATGGGGAACTACAGAATAATGCAGGGTGTTCTGTAGTTAAGTCGCCCAGCGAGCACAAACCAACAAGGACCAAAACACGCAACATCAGCCCTTCACCCGTCCGATCGATAAGCTCGTTTATCGTTGACAACAAAGACAAAAGAACCGATTTGAAGCCATGTATTTGTTCACGATTGCCCCCTGGTAAAGTCATAGTTATCTCTTTACTATAATTCTGATCCGTACTATTTTTAATAATATTTTTAAATAAAAGTCGGTTTTATTATGTTTTTTATATCATTCTATTATAATATATTATATTTTTTAGTTTCAGAAGCAGATCTCGAAAAATTAAGTGAAATTTTAGAATTAACAAAATTAATACACGTCGCACAAAATAAATTAAATACTATGGTAATAATAAAAATAATAATAATTATAATACAAATAATAATACATAAAAATTAATACCAATATTATGCTCTAGGATGGTAAGACACTGGCATCGCCGAATAAGCAGATAAATAAAACTGTCATGGTTCCAGCATGTTTTGACACAAGTGCAACAGTAAGAAATTTTAAAATAACAAAATCATTGCACATGTATAACTGTAATTCTATAACCATATTAATTTTCATTCCAGGTTGAGTTCGTAAAAAATTCTGGGATCATTGTTAATCACTGGAAATTACAATGTATCCAAAACAGTTATAAAAAAAACCCTCGAAAAATGGCAAGACAATTAATGCGATTAATATTAGGTAATGAAATCCTAATAAAGAGCACTCCTACAGGAAAAGGAGATTGGGAGCCCATTCCAGCGCATATTTTCGAGGGGGTTTATGGTAATATCTTAGTATATTTTTGAGCATAGTAATACATATTACTTTTATATAATAAAAATAGTAATACATATTATATTTATATTTTATACTTTATTAATACCAATGCACCAAAAGAAAAATATAAAATAAAAAGGATGAAATACCGAGAAGTACTTACTGCAATGTGCGCAGCGCTTAGAAATCCCAGGGACAAGCATAGTGACAAATCACGAAGCAGCAAAGAAGGAAAAGATTTGAAGAACGATGAAGAAGAGATTATACGGAAAGAAGAGGAAGATATGAAAGAAAGAGAAAGAAAAGAGGAGGAGAAAAAGAAGAAAGAGGAGAAAAAGAAGGAGGAAGAGAGGAAGAAGAAAGAGGAAAAGAATAAGGAGGAGGAGAGAAAGAAAATAGAAGAGGAAAATAAGAAGGAAAAAGAAAAAACGGAAGAAGAAAGAAAGCAGAGAGAAGAGAAGAAGGAGGAACAGAGCAAGAAGAAACAAGAGAAGGAAAAGAAAGAGCAAAGACAGCACAAAGAAAATGAGAAAAAAAATCAGATGTTGAAATTGAAAGAAGAAAAGAAATCGTCGGAGAAGAGACGAGTGGCCGAAAACACAGGAGATGATAAAGAAAATAATGAAAAGATCAAACAAAAAACAAGCTACGATGACAACAAAGAGAAGAAGCAAGATGAGATGAAAGTATTGAAAATTAATAGAAAAAGAAAGCTAGATATTGATGTAAGCATTAAAAAGAAGAAAAAATGAAAATGTTATTGTTATTTAAATAATTTAATTATTTATTTAAATGCAGTTACTACTTTAAAGTTTATGTATGTTACACAACCTGCGAAATTCAATAAAGTAGTTTAGAAAATTATTATTTATATTTATATATGTAACGGAAACTAATTCATTTTTTTTGGCAAACTTCAAGCAAAGTTTTATGTATGCATAAAGTTTTGACAAGTTTCAGAACAGAATAAATATTTTTTTTATATTCTTTGTCGAACTTCTGATAAAGTTTCACCAAACTTGAAATAAAATTCCGGCAAAGTTTGATTATGATATTAAAAATCTACAGTACTTACACGAAATTTTATGTAAAGTATCGCAAAACTTTGGAAAACGAAATTTACGTTCGCAAATTCTTTCGTAAAAGTTCACATAAAATTTGGGTAAACTTCGGTTGAAGTTCAGCAAAATAGCTTTGTGATTCTTTCCCGGTAGTTAGACCGAAGTTGCGCCGACCTTCATCCGAAAAAATGTACTACCTGTAAATCTTTCTCGTAAGATTAGAAAACGTTTCCCCAAACTTTGACCAAAGCTGTTTGAATTGAACTTTAAGTTCGGGAAATTCTCATTTCCCGAATTTTGCCAAACTTTTTATGAAGTTCTGTAGCATAAAACTTCCGCGAAACTTTCGCGAAGGGTAATTTCTTTTACACAGGGAATTAAAAGGGAATCCTGCAACAAAGAGGGAAAACCATGATTTGAAGCACTTATTGGCATTCAAACGCCGGAAATTTAGATTGGAGTCATTCTTTTTCTCAAAATAACGTAGGTTTATGCTAGAAATGCCTGTTTTTACCAATATTTACCTAGTATCTGGTGAAAAGTATGGAATCCTGCAATAAACAGGGAAAACAATAATATAAAGTACTTTTTCTCTTCTTGAGTTGGAAATATGGGCTTTTATAATTGGTATCCTCTAAATATCGTGAGTTCACGATAAAATACATTGTTTTACCAATATTTTCCTAGTATATGGTGAAAAGTGTGTGGAATACTACAATAAACAGGGAAAACCATATTTCAAAGTACTTTTTCTCTTCGTGAGTTGGAAATATGGACTCTTATAATTGGTATCCTCTAAATATCGTGGGTTCACGATAAAATACATTGTTTTACAAATATTTTCCTAGTATACGGTGAAAAGTGTGCGGAATCTTGCAACAAAAAGGGAAACCCATGATTTAAAGCACTTATTGGCATTCAACCGCCGGAAATTTAGATTTGATTGGTTCTTTTTCTCAAAATAACGTAGTTTTATGCTAGAAATGCCTGTTTTTACCAATATTTTCCTAGTATATGGTGAAAAATGTGTGGAATCCAGCAATAAACAGGGAACACCATAATTTAAACTACTTTTTCTCTTCGAGGGATGGAAATATGGACTTTTATCATTGGTATCCTCTAAATATCGTGGGTTCACGATAAAATACATTGTATTATCAATATTTTCCTAATATATGGTGAAAAATGCCTGTTTTTACCAATATTTTCCTAGTATATGGTGAAAAGTGCGTGGAATCCTGCAGTAAACAGGGAATACCATAATTTAAAGTACTTATTGGTATTCAAAAGCCGGAAATTTAGATTTGTTCCGTTCTTTTTCTCAAAATAACGTAGGTTTATGTTAGAAATGCCTTCTTTACCAATATTTTCCTAGTATATGCTGAAAAGTGTGTGGAATCCTGCAATAAACAGAGAAAACCATAATTTAAAGTGCTTCTTATCTTCTTAACTTGGAAATATGGACTTTTATAATAGGTATCCTCTAAATGTAGTGGGTTCACGATAAGATACATTGTTTTATCAATATTTTCCTAGTATACGGTGAAAAGTGTGTGGAATCCTGCAACAAACAGGGAAAACCATGATTTGAACCACTCACTGGTATTCAAACGCCGGAAATATAGATTTGTTTCGTTCGTTTTCACAAAATAACGTAGGTTTATGCTAGAAATGCCTGTTTTTATCAATATTATCCTAATATACGGTGAAAAGTGCGTGGAATCCTGCAATAAATAGGGAAAACCATAGTTCAAAGTAGTTTTTCTCTTCTTGAGTTGGAAATAATGGACTTTTATAATTGGTATCCTCTAAATATCGTCGGTTCACGATGACATACAATGCTTTACCAATATTTTCCTACTGTATGTTGAAAAGTGTGTGGAATCCTGTAAGAAACAGGGAAAACCATGATTTGAAGCACTCACTGGTCTTCAAACGCCGGAAATATAGATTTGTTTCGTTCTTTTTCTCAAAATAACGTAGGTTTATGCTGGAGATGCCTGTTTTTACCAATATTTTCCTAATATAAGGCGAAAATTGTGTGGAATCCTGCAACAAATAGGGAAAACCATGATTTAAAGCACCTATTGGCATTCAACCGCAGGAAATTAAGATTTGTTTCCTTCTTTTTCTCAAAATGACGTAGGTTTATTCTACGAATGCCTGTTTTTACCAATATTTACCTAAAATATGGTGAGAAGTGTGTGAAATCCTGCAGCAAACAGGGAAAACCATGATTTGAAGCACTCACTGGTCTTCAAACGCCGGAAATATAGATTTGTTTCGTTTTTTTTCTCAAAATAACGTAGGTTTATGCTGGAAATGCCAGTTTTTACCAATATTTTCCTAATATAAGGCGAAAATTGTGTGGAATCCTGCAACAAACAGGGAAAACCATGATTTAAAGCACCTATTGGCATTCAACCGACGGAAATTTAGATTTGTTTCGTTCTTTTTCTCAAAATAACGTAGGTTTATGCTAGAAATGCCTGTTTTAACCAATATTTTTGTAGTATATGGTGAAAAGTGTGTGGAATCCTGCAATAAACAGGGAAAACCATAATTTAAAGTACTTTTTCTCTTCGTGAGTTGGAAATATGGACTTTTATAATAGGTATCCCCTAAATACCATGGGTCCACGATAAAATACATTGTTTTATCAATATTTTCCTAATATATGGTGAAAAATGCCTGTTTTTACCATTATTTTCCTAGTATATGGTGAAAAGTGCGTAGAATCCTGCAATAAACAGGGAATACCATAATTTAAAGTACTTATTGGTATTCAAAGCCGGAAATTTAGATTTGTTTCGTTCTTTTTCACAAAATGACGTAGGTTTGTGCTAGAAATGCCTGCTTTACCAATATTTTCCTAGTATATGCTGAAAAGTGTGTGGAATCCTGCAATAAACAGGGAAAACCATAATTTAAAGTACTTTTTCTCATCTTGAGTTGGAAATGTGGACTTTTATCATTGGTATCCTCTAAATGTCGTGGGTTCACGATAAGATACATTGTTTTATCAATATTCTCATAGTATACCGTGAAAAGTCTGTGTAATCCTGCAACAAACAGGGAAAACCATGATTTAAAGCACTTGTTGGTATTCAAACGCCGGAAATTTAGATTGGTGTCATCCTTTTTCTCAACATAACGTAGGTTTATGCTAGAAATGCCTGTTTTTACCAATATTTTCCTAGTGTATGTTGAAAAGTGTGTGGAATCCTGTAGCCAACAGGAAAACCATGATTTAAAGCACTTACTGGTATTCAAAAGCGGAAATTTAGATTTGTGTCGTTCTTTTTCTCAAAATAACGTAGGTTTGTGCTAGAAATGCCTGTTTTTACCAATATTTTCCTAATTTATGGTGAAAAGTGTGTGAAATCCCTCAAAATAATTTAGTTTTATACTAAATATGCCTGTTTTTACCAATATTTACCTTGTATATGGTGAAATGTACGTGGAATCCTGCAAAAAACTGGTAATAATTTGATTTTCTTAAATGTTGGTGTTGAAACGGAGGAAATTTCGATTTGGTTCATAGTTTTTATCAATATAAAGTAGGTTGATGATAGAAATGCTTGTTTTTACCAATATTTTTCTAATATATGGTGAAAAATGACTGTTATTACCTATATTTTCCTAATATATAGTGCAGAGTGCGTGGCACCCTACAAAAAACGGGGAAAACCATGATTTAAAGTATTTTTTGCTCTTAAGGAGCTGGAAAATAAATTTTATACTAAATATGCCTGTTTTTACGAATATTTATCTAGTATATGGTGAAATGTTAGTGGAATCCTGCAAAAAACTGGTAATAATTTGATTTTCGTAATTTTTGGTATTGAAACGAAGGAAATTTCGATTTGGTTTATAGTTTTTATCAATATAGAGTAGGTTTATGATAGAAATGCTTGTTTTTACCAATATTTTTCTAATATATGGTAAAAAACGCCTGTTATTACCTATATTTTCCTAGTAGATAGTGCAGAGTGCGTGGAACCCTACAAAAAACGTGGAAAACCATGATTTAAAGTATTTTTTGCTCTTAAGGAGCTGGAAAATAAGTTTTATACTAAATATGCCTGCTTTAACCAATATTTACCTTGTATATGGTGAAATGTTGGCGGAATCCTGTAAAAAACGTGGGAAACCATGATTTAAAGAACTTTTTGCTCTTAATGAGCTGGAAATTAAGTTTTATACCAAATATGCCTGTTTTTACCAGTATTTACCTAGTATATGGTGAAATGTGCGTGGAATCCTGCAGAAAACAGTCAGAAAATTATTTCCAGTTCTTTTGGTATTGAAACGAAGTAAATTTTGATTTGGTTCGTTGTTTTTCTCTAAATAACGTAGTTTTATGATAGAAATGACTGTTTTTACCAATATTTCCCTAAAATATGGCGAAAAGTGCGTGAAATCCTGGAAAAAATGAGAAACCATGATTATCTGTAGTTTTTGTACTTAATAAGGTGAAAATATGCATTCTTATAATTGTTTTCCTCTAAATAATGTAGTTTTATACTAAATATGCCAGTTTTTTCCAATATATACCTAGTATATGGTGAAATGTGCGTGGAATCCCGCAGAAAACAGGGAAAAAAATTATTTGCAGTACTTTTCGTATTCAAATGCAGGAAATATTGAGTTTGTTCGTTGTTTATCTCTAAATTACGTAGGTTTATGATAGAAATGACTGTTCTTACCAATATTTTCCTAAAATATGGTGAAAAGTTCGTGGAATCCTGCAAAAAAAAAAGAGAAACCATGATTATCTGTACTTTTTGAACTTAACGAGATGGAAATATGCATTCTTATCACTGTTTTCCTCAAAATAATGTAGTTTTATACTTAATATGCCAGTTTTTCCAATATATACTTAGTATATGGTGAAATGTGAGAGGAATCCTGTAAAAAAATGTGGAAAACCATGATTGAAAGTACTTTTTGCTTTTAATAAGCTGGAAATTAAGTTTTATACTAAATATGCCAGTTTTACCAATATTTTCCTAATATATGGTGAAATATGCGTGGAATCCTGTAAAAAAAAGAGAAACCATGATTATCTGTACTTTATGTACTTAATAAGATGGAATGATGCATTCTTATCATTGTTTTCCTCAAAATAATGTAGTTTTATACTAAATATGCCTGTTTTTACCAATATTTACCTTGTATATGGTGAAATGTACATGCTGCAAGAAACTGGTGATAAATTGATTTTCGTAATTTTTGGTGTTGAAAGGAAGGAAATTTCGATTTGGTTCATAGTATTTATCAAAATAAAGTAGGTTTATGATAGAAATGCTTATTTTTACCAATATTTTTCTAACATATGGTGAAAAATGCCTGTTATTACCTATATTCTCCGAGCATATAGTGCAGAATTCGTAGAATCCTGCAAAAAACGCGGAAACCCTTGATTATATTATTTTTTGCTCTTAATGAGCTGTGAAATAAGTTTTATACTAAATATGCCTTTTTTTACCAATATTTTCCTAAAATATGGTAAAATGTGCGTGGAAACCTGCAGAAAACAGGGAAAAATTATTTTCATTACTTTTGGTATTCAAACGCAAGAAATTTTGATTTGGTTCGTTGTTTTTCTCTAAATAACGTAGGTTTATGATAGAAATGACTGTTTTTACCAATATTTGTCTAGTATATGGTGCAATGTGAGTGGAATCCTGCAAAAAAAAGAGAAACCATGATTATCTGTACCTTTTGTACTTAATAAGATGGAAATATGCATTCTTATTATTGTTTTCCTCAAAATAATTTAGTTTTATACTACATATGCTTGTTTTTACCAATATTTATCTAGTATAATGGGAAATATGCGTGCAATCCTGTAAAAAACGTGGAAAACCATGACTTAAAGTACTTTTTGCTCTTAATGAGCTGGAAATTAAGTTTTATACTAAATATGCCAGTTTTACCAATATTTTCCTAAAATATGGTGAAAAGTTCATGGAATCCTGCAAAATAAAGAAAACCCATGATTATCTGGACTTTTTGCTCTTAATAAGATGGAAATATGCATTCTTATCATTGTTTTTTTCAAAATAATGTAGTTTTATACTAAATATGCCAGTTTTAAAGAATATTTACCTGGTATATGGTGAAATGTGAGAGGAATCCTGCAAAAAACTGGTAAAAATATTGATTTTCGTAATTTTTGGTGTTGAAACGAAGGAAATATCTATTTCATTCATAGTTTTATCAATGTAAAGTAGGTTTATGATAGAAATCATTAAAAATATTACTTATGTCGACTGCAATTTAATATCAACTGATAAGAATTTTTCCATCGGTCTTACAGTCTTACAAATTAAATTAAAATAATTAATATTTATGGCAGTCAGATTGCCCTTGTTTATAATCACCCCCGCAGAATCTGAAATAAAAACTTAATTAAAATCTGGAAAAAACTTTGTTAGCAAAGGACGATCTGACTGCCCACACCACACATTGTCCGGCGTCTCGAGCCTGCTCCGGCTCCTCCTCAGGGACTCTGGAGTCCCTGAGGAGGAGCCGGAGCAGGCTCGAAACGTCGGACAATGTGGTGGTGGTGGGCAGTCAGATCGTCCTTTGCTAACAAAGTTTTTTCCAGATTTTAATTAAGTTTTTATTTCAGATTCTGCGGGGGTGATTATAAACAAGGGCAATCTGACTGCCATAAATATTAATTATTTTAATTTAATTTGTAAGACTGTAAGACCGATGGAAAAATTCTTATCAGTTGATATGATAGAAATGCTTGTTTTTAACAATATTTTTATAATATATGGTGAAAAACGCCTGTTATTACCTATATTTTCCTATTATATAGTGCAGAGAGCGTGGAACCCTACAAAAAACTGGGAAAACCATGATTTAAATTATTTTTTCCTCTTAAGGAGATGGAAAATAAGTTAGATACTAAATATTCCTGATTTTACCAATATTTATCTAGTATATGGTGAAATGTGGGTGGAATCCTGTAAAAAACATGGAAAACTATGATTTAAAGTACTTTTTGCTCTTAAGGAGCTGGAATTAAAGTGTTATACTAAATATGCCAGTTTTTTCCAATAATTACCTAGTATATGGTGAAATGCACGTGGAATCCTGAAAAAAACTGGTAATAAATTGATTTTAGTTATTTTTGGTATTCATACCATGGAAATTTCAATTTGGTTCATAGTTGTTATCAAAATAAACTAGGTTTATGATACAAATGCTTGTTTTTACCAATATTTTTCTATCATTGGTGAAAAGTTCGTGGTATCCTGCAAAAAAAGGAGACACCATGATTATCTGTACTTTTTGTACTTAATAAGATGGATATATGCATTCTTATCATTGTTTTCCTCAAAATAATGCAGTTTTGTAGTAAATATGCCTGTTTTTAACAATATTTATCTGGTATATGGTGAGACGTGCGGGGAATCCTGTAAAAAAATGTGGAAAACCATGATTAGAAGTACTTTTTGCTCTTAATGAGCTGGAAATTAAGTTTTATACTAAATACGCCAGTTTTTTTCCAATATATACCTAATATATGGTGAAATGTATGTGGAATACTGCAAAAAACTGGTAATAAATTGATTTTCGTTATTTTTGGTATTCAAACGAAGGAAATTTCGATTTGGTTCGTTGTTTTTACCAAATAAAGTAGGTTTATGATAGTAATGCTTGTTTCTACCAATATTTTTCTAACATATGGTGAAAAGTTCGTCGAATCCTGCAAAAAAAAGAGAAACCATGATTATCTGTACTTCTTGTACTTAATAAGATGGAAATATGCATTATTATCATTGTTTTCCTCAAAATAATGTAGTTTTATACTAAATATGCCGGTTTTTAATAATATTTACATAGTATACGGTGAAATGTGCGTGGAATCCTGCAAAATCTGGTAAAAAATTGATTTTCGTAATTTTGGTATTGAAACGACGGCAATTTCGATTTGGTTAATAGTTTTTACCAAATAAAGTAGGTTTATGATAGAAATGCTTGTTTTTACCAATATTTTTCTAACATATGGTGAAAAGTTCGTCGTATCGTTCAAAAAAAAGAGAAACCATGATTATCTGTACTTCTTGTACTTAATAAGATGGAAATATGCATTCTTATCATTGTTTTCCTCAAAATAATGTAGTTTTATACTAAATATGCCGGATTTTAATAATATTTACATAGTATATGGTGAAATGTGCGTGGCATCCTGTATAAAAATGTGGAAAATCATGATTAAAAGTACTTTTTGCTGTTAATGAGCTGCTAATTAAGTTTTATACAAAATATGCTAATTTTTACCAATATTTTCCTAAAATATGATGAAAAGTTCGTGCAATCCTGCAAAAGAAAGAGAACGCATGATAATCTGTACTTTTTGTACTTAATAAGATGGAAATATGCATGCTTATCATTGTTTTCCTCAAAATAATGTAGTTTTATACTAAATATGCCTGTTTTTTACCAATATTTATCTAGTATATGGTGAAATGCGGGTGGAATCCTGTAAAAAACATGGAAAACCATGATTTAAAGTACTTTTTGCTCTTAATGAGCTGGAAATTAACTGTTATACTAAATATGCCAGTTTTTTCCAATATTTACCTAGTACATGGTGAAATGTACGTTGAATACTGCAAAAAACTGGTAATAAATTGATTTTCGTTATTTTTGGTATTCAAAAGAAGGAAATTTCGATTTGGTTCGTTGTTTTGCTCTAAATAACGTAGGTTTATGATAGAAATGATTTTTTTTACCAATATTTTCCTAAAGAATAGCGTAACACGCGGGGAATCCGGCAAAAAAAGAGAAACCATGATTATCTGTACTTTTTGTACTTAATAAGATGGAAATATGCATTCTTATCATTGTTTTCCGCAAAATAATGTAGTTTTATACTAAATATGCCTGTTTTTAATAATATTTACCTAGTATATGATGAAATGTGCGTGGAATCCTGCAAAATCTGAGAATTAATTGATTTTCGTAATTTTGGTATTGAAACGAAGGAAATTTCGATTTGATTCATAGTTTTTATCAAAATAAAGTAGGTTTATGATAGAAATGCTTGTTTTTACCAATATTTTTCTAACAGATGGTGAAAAGTTCGTGGAATCCTGCAAAGAAAAGAGAAACCATGATTATCTGTACTTTTTGTACTTAATAAGATGGATATATTCATTCTTATCATTGTTTTCCTCAAAATAATGTAGTTTTATACTAAATATGCCTGTTTTTAACAATATTTACATGGTGTATGGTGAAATGAGCGTAGAATCCTGTAAAAAAATGTGGAAAACCATGATTAAAAGTAGTTTTTGCTCTTAATGAGCTTGAAATTAAGTTTTATACTAAATATGCGAATTTAACCAATATTTTCCTAAAATATGGTGAAAAGTTCGTGGAATCCTGCAAAAAGAGAGAAACCATGATTATCATTACTTTTTGTACTTAATAAAATGGAAATATGCATTCTTATGATTGTTTTCCTCAAAATAATGTAGTATTATACTAAATGTGCCTGTGTTTACCAATATTTACCTTGTATATGGTGAAATGTACGTGGAATCCTGCAAAAAACTGGTAATAAATTGATTTTCGTAATTTTTGGGGTTGAAACGAAGGAAATTTCGATTTCATTCATACTTTTATCAATATAACGTAGGATTATAATAGAAATGCTTGTTTTTACCAATATTTTTCTAATATATGGTGAAAAATGCCTGTTATTACCTATATTTTCCTATTATATAGTGCAGAGTGCGTGGAACCCTACAAGAAACGGGGAAAACCATGATTAAAAGTATTTTTTGCTCTTAAGTAGCTGGAAAATAAGTTAAATACTAAATATGCCTGTTTTTACCAATATTTATCTAGTATATGGTGAAATGTGGGTGGAATCCTGCAGAAAACAGGGAAAAAATTATTTTCAGTACTTTTGGTATTCAAACGCAGGAAATTTTGATTTGGTTTGTTGTTTTTCTCTAAATAACGTATGTTTATGCTGGAAATGCCTGTTTTTACCAATATTTTCCTAATCTATGGCGAAAATTGTGTGGAATCCTGCAACAAACAGAGAAAACCATGATTTAAATCACCTATTGGCATTCAAACGCAGGAAATTTAGATTTCTTTCGTTCTTTTTCTCAAAATAACGTAGGTTTATGCTGGAAATGCCTGTTTTTGCCAATATTTTTGTAGTATATGGTGAAAAGTGTGTGGAAGCCTGCAATAAACAGCGAAAACCATAATTTAAAGTACTTTTTCTCTTCGTGAGTTGGAAATATGGACTTTTATAATTGGTATCCCCTAAATATCGTTGGTCCACGATAAAATACATTGTTTTATTAATATTTTCCTAATATATGGTGATAAATGCCTGTTTTTACCATTATTTCCTAGTATATGGTGAAAAGTGCGTGGAATCCTGCAATAAACAGGGAATACCTTAATTTACAGTACTTATTGGTATTCAAAGCGGGAAATTTAGATTTGTGCCGTTCATTTTCACAAAATAACGTAGGTTTATCATTAAAAATATTACTTATGTCGACTGCAATTTAATATCAACTGATAAGAATTTTTCCATCGGTCTTACAGTCTTACAAATTAAATTAAAATAATATTAAAATAATTAATATTTATGGCAGTCAGATTGCCCTTGTTTATAATCACCCCCGCAGAATCTGAAATAAAAACTTAATTAAAACCTGGAAAAAACTTTGTTAGCAAAGGACGATCTGACTGCCCACCACCACCACATTGTCCGACGTTTCGAGCCTGCTCCGGCTCCTCCTCAGGGACTGAAATAAAACCCGCGATACACCTCTTTATATACCATGCACCCATACCCCCTTCTTTTCTCTTACCCCACCACCCTCCACATTCCCCTCTCCAACTTGCCATTCTCACTTAAATTAATAAAGAACGATAAATGTTATCTAATTTACTTGACTCTATCATTAAATTTACATTATTCCGATTTCTTAGTATGTGAATACTTTCAAGGCTTTCCCTCTTATATTTATTCTTAATCCCCTGTTCCAAAATATCCACACTACCAAAATCGAAAGAATGCACACTATTTAAACAATGTTCTTTCAAACCCGATGTACAACTTGAGCTGCGTAAACTATATTGATGTTCATATATTCTCTTTTTCAAATATCTACCCGTTTGACCAATATAACAACCATTACAATCCCTACAATTAATTTTATAAACAACTCCCGATTTCAAACATTTATCATCCTTGTCTTTACAATTACTAAATAACCTTCCTAAATTATTATAATTTCTAAAGAAAACTTGAATATTATGTTTACTAAAAACCCTTCTAATCCTTTCCGACAAACCTCTAACATATGGTAAACTAAAATATGCATTCTTTCCATTTCTATTCCTTGTTTGATTATCTACCCGCTGCTTCAATCCACCATTATAAATTTCCCGCACTCTCTCATCAATTATTTTATCAATAAATTTTACGGGATAACTATTTTTAATAAATGTTTCTCTAACTAAATTTAAATTCTTTTTCCTAAAATCTTTATGTGACAATTTAATCGCTCTGTCAATGACACCTTTGATCGCACCTGTCTTGTTTCCGAATTGGTGGTGAGAATCAAAATTTAAAAATCTACCTGACCATGTAGGTTTTCTATACCAATCTAATTTCACTCTATTATTATTACCTCTAATAACTCTAATATCTAAAAAACTCAATTGATAATCTTTCTCAACTTCTTTTGTGAATTTAATTCTATCATGGATAGAATTAAACACATCCACCATTTCATCTACAAAACATTCTGGTACAACTGCAAAAATGTCATCAACATATCTTTTAAAAATAATTGGCTGAAAAACCAACTTAGACAAAGCAATACTTTCCAATTTTTCCATTACTAAATTGGCTATAACAGGTGACAAAGGTGATCCCATTGGACAACCATATCTTTGTTCATATAGACTATTATCAAAAGAAAAAATTGTGTTTTTAAAAACCAAATTAAGTGCCTTTATAAATTCATCTTTTGTTAAACTAGTATGTACTTTAATTTCAGACCATTTATCTTGTATAATATCATTCAACAACTCTAAAGGTTGTAACGGGTGCAGGTAATAAAGGCGAAAGAGCCGCGTGTACCGCGCCGCGAGGTTTGAATCGCGCGCGCTGGCACGTACAGCGGCTCGCTGCGCGCCAAGCGGGACGCGCGGGAGGCAGAGCAAGAAGAAGAAGAAGACGCCGCCGTAGCGCTCCGAAGGGACGCCGCGGCCATTGATGGGCAGTCTAGTCCTGTAGCGCAACAGGTGCGCTCGTGTCCTCCCGCCATATACGAGTGCTGTGCTCCGGAGTGCCCCGCCAGTGCCGCATCCCGCCCTGCAGAACAGCCCTTGCGCCTCCGATCCGCCGCCAGCCCCGCAGCGACGCATCACCGGCTGCCTCGCCGGCCGGGCCACTCCGCCACCCAGAAAGGGAGAGGAGGAGAGAGAGAAAGAGGCGGCAGCCGAGGCTCGAGGAGCCACGAAGCCCGACGCCTCGCAGCGAGAAGGCGAGAGCGCGGGAGCGTGAGAGAGAGAGAGAGAGAGGTAGACTTCGAGCGACGCGCTGGCCAGCGCTAAAGTAAGTGTGCGCTTCATTTGTACTTTTGCCGCGTAGGTTTTGCGTGCGAGCGGCCACGCGTAAGAAGTGTTACGCGGCAATCCGACGCCGCCTGCGTAGAGGCAAGCGGCCTCGTGTGCGAGAGCGCGGCGGCCATTTTGTGGCGTCTCGCGGCGCGGTGACGCCGGCCGTGCGACCGGCCGGCTCCGCGTAAGTCTCGGCCTGCGCGTTCGTTTTTGTAGGAGATGTTCGGGCTTCGCGCCCCTTAGCGCGATTCCTTTTGACGAATAAACTTTATTTATTTTACTTTTCATTATTCGTGTCGAGTCTGTCATTTCGCGAGTAACCGTTCCCTATCCCCCCGAATACCGCCCTCTACCTTTTCAGCAGCTGCAGCTAGTCGGAGGCTTCACCTCCTAGAGGAGCAACGTCAACGGGGAAATTGTAAGTGAAAGTCGCTCAGGTTAACCTGAGCGACGTTGTACGGGAACACCGGTGAGAGTAGGTCAGGCTAGTGCATATCTAGCCGCCGGTGAATTGTGCGCCGAAGTCAGCGGCAGCGGCAGAGCGCAGCGCCGGGTCTAGTAGAAGGCGGCCTAAGCTTTCTACAGCGAAAGCCGGGCGCGCTTGTTCTGAGCCTGCGCCAACGCGCTCCGGCCGGCCGACGGGTCCGTCTACAACGGCGCGCTGCTCTGGGCGTAGTAGACGCCCGTTTATCGCCTGGCGCATCCCAGAGAGGGATTAATACCCTCTTCTAAATTCACCCCGTTACAACTGGCCCTTGCACACACTGTACACTTTGTGATAATTAATTATCACCGTGATAATTAATTATTCGCAACGCGCGTCTCGACCTGTTTCGACGATCAACCGATTACTGTAAAATTCGCCGTTCCCTAATCTAATGTGCTGCACACGTTAATGGGCGCCAGTTTTTTCACTCAAGTCTGATCGCGCGAGGGCCGCATGTTTTCAGTCAAGGCAATGAGAGGATTTCTCTTGTACTGATCCAGCCTCCACGTAGAACAGAGTCTACGAGACTCCCCCACAAAGCATTCAGTCGAGATTACTCCTGAATGGCGGTTGAGCATGGAGAAGTATCGTACCTGCAGATGTAGCTGCCGCGTGCAGGTAGGAGTAGTACTGCACCCCGGCTGATAGCTACAGAGCTGATGTCAACCTTAGCCATAGATGCATCTTAGGGCATTACGCTCGCTCGAGGACGTTAACGCTCGCAATTTGGGTGGGGGATATAACGAGGTGTGGATACAGCGCTAGCCGGCGCAAGAGTAGGGCCCTGTGTTACCGGCACCTACGGTTAGCACACCAGATAGAGGGCCAGGGAGTAGTGCGTTGGTAGTCTCGCGGTAGAGACGCTCGACTGTCGTCCGGACGGCTCGGGTTCAAGTCCCGATGCCGGCGCGTATTTATTCGTATATCCACCCCGTTACAAGGTATATTTGTAAACAAAGATACTACATCCAATGAAACCATCCTATGATCATTCGGAATAATAATATCTTTCATTACACCATAAAAACTCCAACTATCTTTAATATATGAATTTGTTTTACCCACTATCTTGAACAATATATTAGACAAAAATCTAGCAAGTCTATACGTCGGAAAATTTATCGATGATATTATTATTCTATATGTCAACTGTTCTTTGTGAATCTTAGGAAGCCCATAACATTTAGCTACAGTGCCATTTTCACATTTTAAATATTTAAACATACTATCTTTAATATAAGCTTTTGTTTTCCAATGCATCAATAATTCTTTCAATTTATCTTGTAGTCTATTGATATGTGGATTCCTAATTTTCACATAAGTGGTATCATCCTCCAACATAAGTTGAATTTTATTAATATAATCCGTTTTATCTGAAACTACAGTTACATTTCCTTTATCTGCTTTTTGGAAGATCATATTCGGATTCTCTCTCAAGAATTTCTTTGTTATTTTTAATTCATGGAATAAATTACTGTTCAAATAATTATCAAATCTATGTTCTCTTTTTAAATTATCAACAACTTTAACTAAAGAACTCCTACATTCTTTTTTAAACTCCAGATTAAAACTACTCGTACTACTTTCTACCTCAGCGATGATATTCTTGATCGGAAGAGATTTACTTGAATATGATATTCCAAATTTAGTACCCTTTGACATGATATTTACCACTTCTTCTGGTATTACTTTGTCAGTTAAATTTATAAACATAAACGTAGGTTTATGCTAGAAATGCCTGCTTTACCAATATTTTTCTAATATATGGTGAATAGTGTGTGGAATCCTGCAACAAACAGGGAAAACCATGATTTAAAGCACTTGTTGGTATTCAAAATCCGGAAAATTAGTTTGGTGTCGTTCTTCTTCTCAAAATAACGTAGGTTTATGCTAGAAATGCCTGTTTATACCAATATTTTCCTAGTATATGGTGAAAAGTGCGTGGAATCCTGTAACAAACAGGGAAAACCAGGATTTAAATCACCTATTGGCATTCAAACGCAGGAAATTTAGATTTCTTTCGTTCTTTTTCGCAAAAGAACGTAGGTTTATGCTAGAAATGCCTGTTTTTACCAATATTTTCCTAGTATAGAGGGAAAAGTGTCTGGTATTCTGCAACAAACAGTGAAAACCATGATTTAAAGTACTTATTGGTATTCACAAGCCGCAAATTTAGATTTGTTTCGTTCTTTATCTCAAAATAACGTAAGTTTATGCCAGAATTCCCTGTTCTTACCAATATTTTCCTAATATATGGTGAAAAATGCCTGTTTTTAACAATATTTTCCTAGTATATGGCGAAACGTACGTGGAATCCTGCAATAAACAGGGAGAAACATAATTTAAAGTACTTTTTCTCTTCGTGAGTTGGAAATATGGACTTTTATAATTGGAATCCTCTAAATATCGTGGGTTCATTATAAAATATATTGTTTTATCAATATTTTCCTAGTATTTGGTGAAAAGAGTGTGGAATCCTGCAACAAACGGGGAAAACCATGAGTTAAAGCAGTTACTGGTATTCAAACGCCGGAAATTTAGATTGGAGTCATTCTTTTTCTCAAAATAACGTAGGTTTATGCTAGAAATACCGGTTTTTACCAATTATTACCTAGTATCTGGTGAAAAGTTGTGGAATCCTGCAATAAACAGGGAAAACCATAATTTAAAGTACTTTTTCTCATCTCGAGTTGGAAATATGGACTTTAATAATAGGTATCCTCTAAATGTCGTGGGTTCACGATAAGATACATTGTTTTATCAATATTTTCCTAGTATACGGTGAAAAGTGTGTGTAATCCTGTAACAAACAGGTAAAACCATGATTTAAAGCACTTGTTGGTATCCAAACGCCGGAAATTTAGATTTGTTTCGTTTGTTTTCTCAAAATAACGTAGGTTTATGCTAGAAATGCCTGTTTTTACCAATATTATCCTAATATACGGTGAAAAGTGCGTGGAATCCAGCAATAAACAGGGAGAACCATAATTCAAAGTACTTTTTCTCTTCTTGAGTTGGAAATAATGGACTTTTATAATTGGTATCTTCTAAATATCGTGGGTTCACGATAAAATACATTGCTTGACCATTATTTTCCTAGTGTATGTTGAAAAGTGTGTGGAATCCAGTAACAAACAGGAAAACCATGAATTAAAGCACTTACTGGTATTCAAACATCGGAAATTTAGATTTGTGTCGTTTTTTTTTCAAAATAACGTAGGTTTATGCTGGAAATGTGTGTTTATACCAATATTTTCCTAATATATGGCGAAAATTGTGTGGAATCCTGCAACAAACAGGGAAAACCATGATTTAAAGTACCTATTGGCATTCAAACGCAGGAAATTTAGATTTGATTCGTTCCTTTTCTCAAAATAACGTAGGTTTATGCTGGAAATGCCTGTTTTTACCAATATTTTTGTAGTATATGGTGAAAAGTATGTGGAATCCTCCAATAAACAGGAAAACCATAATTTAAAGTACTTTTTGTCTTCGTGAGTTGGAAATATGGACTTTTATAATTGGTAACCCCTAAATATCGTGGGTCCACGATAAAATACATAGTTTTATCAATATTTTCCTAATATATGGTGAAAAATGCCTGTTTTTACCATTATTTTCCTAGCATATAGTGAAAAGTGCGTGGAATCCTGCAATAAACAGGGAATACCGAAATTTGAAATACTTATTGGTATTCAAAGCCGGAAATTTAGATTTGTTTCGTTCTTTTTCACAAAATAACGTAGGTTTATGCTAGAAATTCCAGCTTTACCAATATTTTCCTAGTATATGCTGAAAAGTGTGTGGAATCCTGCAATAAACAGGAAAACCATAATTCAAAGTAATTTTTCTCTTCGTGAGTTGGAAATATGGACTTTTATAACTGGTATCCCCTAAATATCGTGGGTTCACGATAAGGTACATTGTTTTATCAATATTTTCCTAATATATGCTGAAAAGTGTGTGAAATCCTGCAACAAACACGGAAAATCATGATTTAAAGCACTTATTGTCATTCAAACGCCGGAAATTTAGATTTGTTCCGTTCTTTTTCTCAAAATACCGTAGGTTTATGATAGAAATGACGGTTTTTACCAATATTTCCCTAAAATATGGTGAAAAGTTCGTGGAATCCTGCGAAAAAGAGAAACCATGATTATCTGTCCTTTTTGTAATTAATAAGTTGGAAATATACTTTCTTATCATTGTTTTCTTCAAAATAATGTAGTTTTATAATAAATATGCCTGTTTTTAACAATATTTACCTTGTATATGGTGAAATGTACGTGGAATTCTGCAAAAAACTGGTAATAATTTGATTTTCGTAATTTTTGGTATTGAAACGAAGGAAATTTCGATGTGTTTCATAGTTTTTATCAATATAAAGTAGGTTTATGATAGAAATACTTGTTTTTACGAATATTTTTCTAATATATGGTGAAAAATGCCTGTTATTGCCTATATTTTCCTAGTATATAGAGCAGAGAGCGTGGAACCCTACAAAAATCGGGAAAAACCATGATTTAAAGTATTTTTCGCTCTTAATGAGCTGGAAATTAAGTTTTATACTAAATATGCCAGTTTTTTCCAATATATACCTAGTATATGGCGAAAAGTGCGTGGAATCCTGGTAAAAAAGGGAAACCATGATTCTCTGAACTTTTTGTACTTAATAATGTGGAAATATGCATTCTTATCATTCTTTTCCTCAAAATAATGTAGTTTTATACTAAATATGCCAGTTTTTTCCATTATTTACCTAGTATATGGTGAAATGTACGTGGAATCCTGCAAAAAACTGGTAATAAATTGATTTTCGTTATTTTTGGTATTCGAACGAAGGAAATTTCGATTTGGTTCGTTCTTTTGCTCTAAATAACGTAGGTTTATGATAAAAATGATTGTTTTTACCAATATTTTCCTAAAGAATGTCGTAAAATGCGGAAAATCCTGTAAAAAAAAAGAGAAGCCATGATTATCTGTACTTTTTGTACTTAATAAGATGGAAATATGCATTCTTTTCATTGTTTTCCGCAAAATAATGTAGTTTTATACTAAATATGCCAGTTTTTTCCAATATTTACCTAGTATATGGTGAAATGTGAGTGGAACCCTGCAAAAACAGGGAAAAAATTTATTTTCAGTACTATTGGTATTCAAATGCAGGAAATTTCGATTTAGTTGGCTGTTTTTCTCTTAATAACGTAGGTTTATGATAGGAATAACTGTTTTTACCAATATTTTCCTAAAATATGGTGAAAAGTTCGTGGAATCCTGCGAAGAAAAGAGAAACCATGTTTATATGTACTTTTTGTAATTAATAAGCTGGAAAAATGCATTCTTATCATTGTTGTCCCCAAAATGATGCAGTTTTATACTAAATATGCCTATTTTTACCAATATTTACCTTGTATATGGTGAAATGTACGTGGAATCCTGCAAAAAACTGGTAATAAATTGATTTTCGTTATTTTTGGTATTCAAACGAAGGAAATTTCGATTTGGTTCGTTCTTTTGCTCTAAATAACGTAGGTTTATGATAGAAATGATTGTTTTTACGAATATTTTCCTAAAAAATGGCGTAAAATGCGGGGAATCCTGTAAAAAAAAAAAAGACCCCATGATTATCTGTACTTTTTGTACTTAATAAGATGGAAATATGCATTCTTATCATTGTTTTCCGCAAAATAATCTAGTTTTATACTAATATATTTTATAGTTTTATACTAATATATTTTTCTAACATATGGTGAAAAGTTCGTGGAATTCTGCAAAAAAAAGAGAAACCATGATTATCTGTACTTTTTGTACTGAATAAGATGGATATATGCATTCTTATCATCGTTTTCCTCAAAATAATGCAGTTTTATACTAAATATGCCTGTTTTTACCAATATTTACTTTGTATGTGGTGAAATGTGCGTGGAATCCTGCAAAAAACTGGTAATAAATTGATTTTCGTAATTTTTGGTATTCAAAAGAAGGAAATTTCGATTTTGTTCGTTGTTATTCTCTAAATAACGTAGGTTTATGATAGAAATGACTGTTCTTACCAATATTTTCCTAAAATATGGTGAAAAGGGCATGGAAACCTGCAAAAAAAAAGAAAACCCATGATTATCTGAATTTTTTATCTTAATAAGATGGAAATATGCATTCTCATCATTGTTTTCCTCAAAATAATGTAGTTTTATACTAAATATGCCAGTTTTTAACAATATTTACCTGATATATGGTTAAATGTGAGTGTAATCCTGCAAAAAACTGGTAAAAAAATTGATTTTCGTAATTTTTGGTATTCAAACTAAGGAAATTACTATTTGTTTCATAGTTTCATCAATATAACGTAGGGTTATAATAGAAATGCTTGATTTTACCTTTTTTTTTTCTAATTTATGGTGAAAAATGCTTGTTATTACCTATATTTTCCTAGTATATGGAACAGAGAGCGTGGAACCCTACAAAAATCGGGAAAAACCATGATTTAAAGTATTTTTCGCTCTTAATGAGCTGGAAATTAAGGTTTATACTAAATATGCCAGTTTTCTCCATTATATACCTAGTATGTGGTGAAATATGCGTGGAATCCTGCAAAAAAAGAGAAACCATGATTATCTGTACTTTTTGTACTTAATAAGATGGAAATATGCATGCTTATCATTGTTTTCCTCAAAATAATGTAGTTTTATACTAAATATGCCTGTTTTTTACCAATATTTATCTAGTATATGGTGAAATGCGGGTGGAATCCTGTAAAAAACATGGAAAACCATGATTTAAAGTACTTTTTGCTCTTAATGAGCTGGAAATTAAGTGTTATACTAAATATGCCAGTTTTTTCCAATATTTACCTAGTACATGGTGAAATGTACGTTGAATACTGCAAAAAACTGGTAATAAATTGATTTTCGTTATTTTTGGTATTCAAAAGAAGGAAATTTTGATTTGGTTCGTTGTTTTTCTTTAAATTATGTAGTTTTATGATAGAAATGACTGTTTTTACCAATATTTTCCTAAAATATGGTGAAAATTTAGTGGAATCCTGCAAAAAACAAGGGAAACCATGATTATCTGTACTTTTGGAACTTAATAAGATGGAAATATGCATTCTTATCATTGTTGTCCTCAAAATAATGTAGTTTTATACTAAATATGCCTGTATCTGCCAGTATGTACCCAGTATATGCGAAAATTTATATTTTTTTTAACAATATTTACCTAGTATCTGGTGTGTGGAATCCTGTAAAAAACGTGGAAAACCATTATTTAAAGTACTTTTTGCTCTTAATGAGCTGGAAATTAAGTTTTATACTAAAAATGCCAGTTTTTACCAATATTTTCGCAAAATATGGTGAAAATTGCGTGGAATCCTGTAAAAAAAAGAGAAACCATGATTATCTGTACTTTATGTACTTAATAAGATGGAATTATGCATTCTTATCATTGTTTTCCTCAAAATAATGTAGTTTTATAGTAATATATTTTATAGTTTTATACTAATATATTTTTCTAACATATGGTGAAAAGTTCGTGGAATCCTGCAAAAAAAGAGAAACCATGATTATCTGTACTTTTTGTACTGAATAAGATGGATATATGCATTCTTATCATTGTTTTTCTCAAAATAATGCAGTTATATACTAAATATGCCTGTTTTTACCAATATTTACTTTATATGTGGTGAAATGTGCGTGGAATCCTGTAAAAAACTGGTAATAAATTGATTTTCGTAATTTTTGGTATTCTAACGAAGGAAATTTCGATTTTGTTCGTTGTTATTCTCTAAATAACGTAGGTTTATGATAGAAATGACTGTTCTTACCAATATTTTCCTAAAATATGGTGAAAAGGGCATGGAAACCTGCAAAAAAAAAGAAAACCCATGATTATCTGAATTTTTTATCTTAATAAGATGGAAATATGCATTCTCATCATTGTTTTCCTCAAAATAATGTAGTTTTATACTAAATATGCCAGTTTTTAACAATATTTACCTGATATATGGTTAAATGTGAGTGTAATCCTGCAAAAAACTGGTAAAAAAATTGATTTTCGTAATTTTTGGTATTCAAACTAAGGAAATTACTATTTGTTTCATAGTTTCATCAATATAACGTAGGGTTATAATAGAAATGCTTGATTTTACCTTTTTTTTTTTCTAATTTATGGTGAAAAATGCTTGTTATTACCTATATTTTCCTAGTATATGGAACAGAGAGCGTGGAACCCTACAAAAATCGGGAAAAACCATGATTTAAGTATTTTTCGCTCTTAATGAGCTGGAAATTAAGGTTTATACTAAATATGCCAGTTTTCTCCATTATATACCTAGTATGTGGTGAAATATGCGTGGAATCCTGCAAAAAAAGAGAAACCATGATTATCTGTACTTTTTGTACTTAATAAGATGGAAATATGCATGCTTATCATTGTTTTCCTCAAAATAATGTAGTTTTATACTAAATATGCCTGTTTTTTACCAATATTTATCTAGTATATGGTGAAATGCGGGTGGAATCCTGTAAAAAACATGGAAAACCATGATTTAAAGTACTTTTTGCTCTTAATGAGCTGGAAATTAAGTGTTATACTAAATATGCCAGTTTTTTCCAATATTTACCTAGTACATGGTGAAATGTACGTTGAATACTGCAAAAAACTGGTAATAAATTGATTTTCGTTATTTTTGGTATTCAAAAGAAGGAAATTTTGATTTGGTTCGTTGTTTTTCTTTAAATTATGTAGTTTTATGATAGAAATGACTGTTTTTACCAATATTTTCCTAAAATATGGTGAAAATTTAGTGGAATCCTGCAAAAAACAAGGGAAACCATGATTATCTGTACTTTTGGAACTTAATAAGATGGAAATATGCATTCTTATCATTGTTGTCCTCAAAATAATGTAGTTTTATACTAAATATGCCTGTATCTGCCAGTATGTACCCAGTATATGCGAAAATTTATATTTTTTTTAACAATATTTACCTAGTATCTGGTGTGTGGAATCCTGTAAAAAACGTGGAAAACCATTATTTAAAGTACTTTTTGCTCTTAATGAGCTGGAAATTAAGTTTTATACTAAAAATGCCAGTTTTTACCAATATTTTCGCAAAATATGGTGAAAATTGCGTGGAATCCTGTAAAAAAAAGAGAAACCATGATTATCTGTACTTTATGTACTTAATAAGATGGAATTATGCATTCTTATCATTGTTTTCCTCAAAATAATGTAGTTTTATAGTAATATATTTTATAGTTTTATACTAATATATTTTTCTAACATATGGTGAAAAGTTCGTGGAATCCTGCAAAAAAAGAGAAACCATGATTATCTGTACTTTTTGTACTGAATAAGATGGATATATGCATTCTTATCATTGTTTTTCTCAAAATAATGCAGTTATATACTAAATATGCCTGTTTTTACCAATATTTACTTTATATGTGGTGAAATGTGCGTGGAATCCTGTAAAAAACTGGTAATAAATTGATTTTCGTAATTTTTGGTATTCTAACGAAGGAAATTTCGATTTTGTTCGTTGTTATTCTCTAAATAACGTAGGTTTGTGATAGAAATGACGTTTCTTACCAATATTTTCCTAAAATATGGTGAAAAGGGCGTGGAATCCTGCAAAAAAAGAAAACCCATGATTATCTGAACTTTTAGTTCTTAATAAGTTGGGAATATGCATTCTCGTCATTGTTTTCCTCAAAATAATGTAGTTTTATACTAGATATGCCAGGTTTTAACAATATTTACCTGGTATATGATTAAATGTGAGTGTAATCCTGCAAAAAACTGGTAAAAAAATTGATTTTCGTAATTTTTGGTATTCAAACTAAGGAAATTACTATCTGTTTCATAGTTTTATCAATATAACGTAGGGTTATAATAGAAATGCTTGTTTTTACCAATATTTTTCTAATATATTGTGAAAAATGCCTGTTATTACCTATATTTTCCTAGTATATAGAGCAGAGAGCGTGGAACCCTACAAAAATCGGGAAAAACCATGATTTAAAGTATTTTTCGCTTTTAATGAGCTGGAAATTAAGGTTTATACTAAATATGCCAGTTTTTTCCATTATATACGAAGTATGTGGTGAAATGTGCGTGGAATTCTGCAAAAAAAGAGATACCATGATTATCTGTACTTTTTGTACTTAATATGGTGGAAATATGCATTCTTATCATTGTTTTCCTCAAAATAATGTAGTTTTATACTAAATATGCCTGTTTTTACCAATATTTATCTTGTATATGGTGAAATGTGGGTGAAATCCTGAAAAATCTGGTAAAAAATTGATTTTCGTAATTTTTGGTATTGAAACGATGGAAATGTCGATTTGGTTCATTGTTTTTATCAAAATAAAGTAGGTTTATGATAGTAATGCTTGCTTTTACCAATATTTTTCTAACATATGGTGAAAAATGCCTGTTATTACCTATATTTTCGTAGTATATAGTGCAGAGTGCGTAGAATTCTGCAAAAAACGGAAAAACCTTGATTTAAAGTATTTTTTGCTCTTAATGAGCTGGAAAATAAGTTTTATACTAAATATGCCTCTTTTTACCAATATTTTCTCAAAATATGGCGAAATGTTCGTGGAATCCTGCAAAAAAAAAGAGAAACCATGATTATCTGTACTTTTTGTACTTAATAATGTGGAAATACGCATTCTTCTCATTGTTTTCCTCAAAATAATGTAGTTTTATACTAAATATGCCTGTTTTTACCAATATTTACCTAGTGTATGGTGAAATGTGAGTGGAATCCTGTATAAAACGTGGGAACCCATGATTTAAAGTACTTTTTGCTCCTAATGTGCTGGAAATTAAGTTTTATACTAAATATGCCAGTTTTCCAATATTTACCTGGGATATGGTGAAATGTGCGTGGAATCCTGCAGATAACAGGGAAAAAATTATTTTCAGTACTTTTGGTATTCAAACGCAGGAAATTTTGATTTGGTTCGTTGTTTTTCTTTAAATTATGTAGTTTTATGATAGAAATGACTGTTTTTACCAATATTTTCCTAAAATATGGTGAAAATTTAGTGGAATCCTGCAAAAAACAAGGGAAACCATGATTATCTGTACTTTTGGAACTTAATAAGATGGAAATATGCATTCTTATCATTGTTGTCCTCAAAATAATGTAGTTTTATACTAAATATGCCTGTATCTGCCAGTATGTACCCAGTATATGCGAAAATTTATATTTTTTTTAACAATATTTACCTAGTATCTGGTGTGTGGAATCCTGTAAAAAACGTGGAAAACCATTATTTAAAGTACTTTTTGCTCTTAATGAGCTGGAAATTAAGTTTTATACTAAAAATGCCAGTTTTTACCAATATTTTCGCAAAATATGGTGAAAATTGCGTGGAATCCTGTAAAAAAAAGAGAAACCATGATTATCTGTACTTTATGTACTTAATAAGATGGAATTATGCATTCTTATCATTGTTTTCCTCAAAATAATGTAGTTTTATAGTAATATATTTTATAGTTTTATACTAATATATTTTTCTAACATATGGTGAAAAGTTCGTGGAATCCTGCAAAAAAAGAGAAACCATGATTATCTGTACTTTTTGTACTGAATAAGATGGATATATGCATTCTTATCATTGTTTTTCTCAAAATAATGCAGTTATATACTAAATATGCCTGTTTTTACCAATATTTACTTTATATGTGGTGAAATGTGCGTGGAATCCTGCAAAAAACTGGTAATAAATTGATTTTCGTAATTTTTGGTATTCTAACGAAGGAAATTTCGATTTTGTTCGTTGTTATTCTCTAAATAACGTAGGTTTGTGATAGAAATGACGTTTCTTACCAATATTTTCCTAAAATATGGTGAAAAGGGCGTGGAATCCTGCAAAAAAAAGAAAACCCATGATTATCTGAACTTTTAGTTCTTAATAAGTTGGAAATATGCATTCTCGTCATTGTTTTCCTCAAAATAATGTAGTTTTATACTAGATATGCCAGGTTTTAACAATATTTACCTGGTATATGATTAAATGTGAGTGTAATCCTGCAAAAAACTGGTAAAAAAATTGATTTTCGTAATTTTTGGTATTCAAACTAAGGAAATTACTATCTGTTTCATAGTTTTATCAATATAACGTAGGGTTATAATAGAAATGCTTGTTTTTACCAATATTTTTCTAATATATTGTGAAAAATGCCTGTTATTACCTATATTTTCCTAGTATATAGAGCAGAGAGCGTGGAACCCTACAATAATCGGGAAAAACCATGATTTAAAGTATTTTTCGCTTTTAATGAGCTGGAAATTAAGGTTTATACTAAATATGCCAGTTTTTTCCATTATATACGAAGTATGTGGTGAAATGTGCGTGGAATTCTGCAAAAAAAGAGAAACCATGATTATCTGTACTTTTTGTACTTAATATGGTGGAAATATGCATTCTTATCATTGTTTTCCTCAAAATAATGTAGTTTTATACTAAATATGCCTGTTTTTACCAATATTTATCTTGTATATGGTGAAATGTGGGTGAAATCCTGAATAATCTGGTAAAAAATTGATTTTCGTAATTTTTGGTATTGAAACGATGGAAATGTCGATTTGGTTCATTGTTTTTATCAAAATAAAGTAGGTTTATGATAGTAATGCTTGCTTTTACCAATATTTTTCTAACATATGGTGAAAAATGCCTGTTATTACCTATATTTTCGTAGTATATAGTGCAGAGTGCGTAGAATTCTGCAAAAAACGGGAAAAACCTTGATTTAAAGTATTTTTTGCTCTTAATGAGCTGGAAAATAAGTTTTATACTAAATATGCCTCTTTTTACCAATATTTTCTCAAAATATGGCGAAATGTTCGTGGAATCCTGCAAAAAAAAAGAGAAACCATGATTATCTGTACTTTTTGTACTTAATAATGTGGAAATACGCATTCTTCTCATTGTTTTCCTCAAAATAATGTAGTTTTATACTAAATATGCCTGTTTTTACCATTATTTACGTTGTATATGGTGAAATGTACGTGTAATCCTGCAATAAACTGGTAATAATTTGATTTTCGTAATTTTTGGTATTGAAGCGAAGGAAATTTCGATTTGGTTCGTTGTTTTGCTCTAAATAACGTAGGTTTATGATAGAAATGATTGTTTTTACCAATATTTTCCTAAAAAATGGCGCAAATGCGGGGAATCCTGTAAAAAAGAAGAGAAACCATGATTATCTGTACTTATCATTGTTTTCCGCAAAATAATGTAGTTTTATTCTAATATATTTTATAGTTTTATACTAATATATTTTCCTAACATATGGTGAAAAGTTCGTGGAATCCTGCAAAAAAACAGAGAAACCATGATTATCTGTACTTTTTGTACTGAATAAGATGGATATATGCATTCTTATCATTGTTTTCCTCAAAATAATGTAGTTTTATACTAAATATGCCAGTTTTTACGTATATTTTCCTAAAATGTTGTGAAATATGCGTGGAATCCTGCAAAAAACTGGTATAAAAATTAATTTTCGTAATTTTTGGTATTCAAACTAAGGAAATTTCGATTTGTTTCATAGTTTTATCAATATAAAGTAGGTTTGTTATAGAAATGCTTCTTTTTACCAATATTTTTCTAATACATGGTGAAAACTGCGTGAAATCCTGAAAAAAAGAGAAACCATGATTATCTGTACTTTTTGTACTTAATAAGGTGGAAATATGCATTCTGTAACGGGATGGCTAGTGGGGGAAAATCCCAACAAGCCACAGGCCAGCGATGCCCTAGAACACGGTGCCGCGGGTGTCAGACTAAAATGACTTGCCCGGGGATCTGCTCCTGGAATCCCGAAAACAACGCGAAGATCGCACACGAACTTCGCTTTCCAACTAATTGGATCGCTGAGTGAAAAGCGCGCGCTCGATGAGTAAAGCACGCGGCCGCTATGCTCAGATATGAAAACGACCGGCGGAGTCGTTTTCCCGCGGAGGCGGCGGTATCCGGGAGAAGGACAGGTTGTAATGAACAACGCGACGAGTAACTAGATATCACAGTATATTTACAATCACTAATCTCTACAAGCACAACGCACGTGCTGATTAGAACAATGAGTTACTTCGCGCGCGACCGTTAATATTCAAACACGCGAACTATACGGCGCGCGGCGAAGCTGCTAATTTCGCGCGCGGTGTTAAAGTACGGCGGGCTGACACACACCCCCACGTACACGGCACAGAAAGCTTGCACGGGGCGATTTCCGTGCGAGCCTTTACAATGAACCCGCGAGAGGAGAGTAGAAAACTTACGTTAGGAAGGAGCAGCCGGTGCACTCGACTCTCTCTCGCTCCCTGTCGTTCGCACAGCAGTTGCGCTCTCTCTCTCTCTCTCTCTCTCTCTCTCTCTCTCTCTCTCTCTCTCTCTCTCTCTTGCTCGCTGTATTGGGTCGGCAGGCGGGCTGGCTGCCGGCTCCTCGCTCGCAGTCTCGTTCTGCTCGTGGCACACGCTACGCGGTATCGCTCTCTCTCTGTCTC
Source organism: Torymus aiolomorphi (assembly GCA_036365515.1). NCBI lineage: Eukaryota > Metazoa > Arthropoda > Insecta > Hymenoptera > Torymidae > Torymus > Torymus aiolomorphi. Next base: position 140,229,850 of record CM070873.1, read on the forward strand.
TCTTGTGTGCGCATATACTATTTGCGGCGCCTCCACTACACTCGCGGGGTCTCACAAAAACGATAGGACGGCGCGGACAAGTAAACTCACGAGAGACACGGAGGAGATCCTACTTGCGCGACGGCAGACACGAAGATGGCTCCCTTTTCTCGCGGGAACAGGTTAGCAGCTTCGCGACGGATGACGGGCATTTTACGCGTCGCGAGACCGATTCGCTACGCGCGGCGCGCCTCGATTCGGCTGTGCAGGTGTTGCGCGCGCGCGCTCACTACCTTCGCGCGGTAGATTAGAATCGCGGCTAGACACGCGTTACACCCCCCCACCAGACGCTGCTTAGGGGACCGTGAGCAGCTCTGCTAATCATGGCCGTCGTCGTACCTACTAATATGGTATTAATGATTAGGAGAAGGAGGTTCGAAAAGGAATATTGAAGAATCGGAGTCACCGGTTTTTCTTTTTAATTTTTATAAAAAAAAATATAAAAAAAACTTCAGGTCCTCGCCCCTCTTCAACTTGCCCGGGAATACGATCGGCGCCCCTTGTGACGAGCTTGGTTGGGGCAATGTTTAGACTTTTTCACTCCAAGCTCGCCACACATGAAGCACCGGGGGATCGCGTTACTGTCGAGCGCATCCCGGGCCGCTCGCTCTTCTTCGAGCGCCCTCCTAAGGCGCTCTTCTTCTTCTTGGAGACGGCGCTGGGCCTCTTCCTTGACCCGGCGCGCCGTCTCCTCCGCCTTTTCCCTGGCTCGCCTGGCCTCTTCCATGCGCTCCTGCGCACGAGCCAGGCGAGCCTCCTCCGCCTTTTGGAAGGCTGTGCGGCGCAGCCTGGCGGCCCTGGCCTCTGCGGCGGCCGCGAGCTCTTCGCGCCGGCCTTGGGCCATTCCGACCCATTTGCCGGCTTGCCGCTCGCCGGCCTTACCGTGGCACTGGAGAAAGACCTCCAGTGCGGCCAGGGCAGCGTCCTCCGCAGCGCGCGAGGACTTGCTGAGGCGCCGCGCTTCCTCGAGGGCCTTCTCCACTGGGACCCAGGCCGCACCGACTTCATCACTCGGTGCCCACTTGGGGGCCTGGGTCGGAGAACTCTCTTTACTTTCCTCGTCGGCCCGAGCCGCGCCGGCGTTTCCTTCCGGCGCCATCTCTGAGGCTCGGACCGACGCCTCTTGCGAAAGCCGTTCTTCCCGGCTTTCCTGCTGCTCCTTCGGGGGACGAGGTCGCCGAACCGGCCTCTGCCCAGGCCGACTCCGAAGGTCCCTTTCTTGGCTTCGGCGCCTCTATCTCCTCGATCATGACGGTGGAGGGCTCTTCCACTGGCTGGGGTGCCAGTGTCACAGCGTCGATGCCCTCCACGACCTGCACCAAAAAATCGATGACGGCGGGGTCAGGATTGCACTGGATTAATCCAGCGATCAGCTTCTTCGCCGTCTCCGCTATTTCGGGAGTCAGGCCTTGCATGTCCTGAAACAGGTAAATCGATCCCCGGGAGGAGTGAGATTGAGGACTGGAAAATTAAGACGAACACAGGTTAGTAGGTACGACACAAGTTGGACGGCACAATTATTGCTTTTTATACGCTCGGGTTCTACGAGGACTAATTAGTCCGGCATCAGCAGGTACGGGCTTCTTCTTCGAACCCTTTGGCCTGCCTGGGCCTCACTTGGGTTCTGTTGGACCGGCCACACGCATAGGCCGGCCATCGCTCGCACGCTTTCCTGGCCTAACTAATAGCGCGGTCTTACGAGGTGGACCGTGCCTCTTAGCCATCGCCCGAGGCTGTACATTCCCCTGGCTAACTCTGTGGCCCTCTGACGTGTTACGTTCGGCTGAAGAGTCCCTCGCTGGTAGCGACTGGGCTACTTCTTGACTACTTTTGTCCAAGTAGTTCTTGGGCTCTCCTGCGGAGACGTATCTCTTGAGTTGCTGCGCATGGACGGGACTTATCGTTCGACCATCCTCACCTTGGATCTCATAGGTGTTTTCGCCTAGAATATTCACAATCGTGTAGGGCCCCGCGTACTTCGGGGCTAATTTGGCAGAAATCCCCTCAGCTGCTGAGGATAGTACCTTATTCTCTCTCCATACATGATCGCCTAGACAGAATTCTGGAAGTCGACGATGAGCGTCATAATATTTGGCTTGTCTCGCCTGCTCCGCTTGCGCGTCGGCCGCCGCCCGAACGTGCAATTCGCGGAGCTTGTCCATACGTACCACCCAATTGTTTATCGCCTCTTGCTGCCGTTGCTCTTCGGCTAACCTGTCTTCCTCCCGCCTTAGTGTCTTCGGTGGGTCAGGTTGTCGGCCGTAAATGAGCATGGCAGGACTTATCTTTGTGGAGCTGTGTTCGGCAGTATTGTACGCGAACGCCAGCTCATTCAGTTTCTCATCCCAGGACCGGTGATTTTCCTCTGCGTAAGACATAATCATTGTTTTCACCGTTCAATTCACACGCTCGACAGGATTGGCCTGAGGGCGATACGGAGGTGTAAACGTGTGATGCACGTTTCTCTCCTTTAAGAATGCCTCTAATGGCGCATTTTAAAATTCAGTCCCATTGTCTGAGAGAAACACCTCCGGGACTCCGAATCGCAGACATACTCGCTCGTTGAGTCCCTTAATTACCGATTTACCATCTGCCCTTTTTATCGGAATTACTTCAATCCAGCGTGTGAACAAGTCCTGGAATATGAGAATGTATTCGTGGCCGTGCGTGGTTTTTGGGAGGGGCCCCATAATGTCGCTGGCCACGATTTGCCATGGACGCTCTGTAATTCGGCGTCCCATGAATCCTGTTGGAGCGCGCTGTTCGACTTTGCACTGCTGGCAAATTTGGCACTGGCTCACGTATCTGGCTACATCACGAGACATGTGTGGCCAATAATACTTCCGCTTTACTCTTTCTAGCGTTTTCTCGCGGCCCAAGTGCCCAGCAGTTGGAAAGTCATGGCATTCTCTCAGTACTTCGCGTCACTTTTCGTGAGGGACTGCTAACTTCCATGCATCATCGTCACCGAGAGACTCATCTATGACTTCATTTGGTTCGTACTTGTACAGTCTCCCCCCCCGCCAGCTTGAACGTGGGGAAGTCTCGCGGCCGCTGTTGAATCTCTTTCACAATTTCGAGGTACCATTGGTCGTTTGTATCGCGTTCGAGCTCTAACGCGGCGACCGCTGGCTCCTCTTCCTCGAACATCCGCGAAAGGGCATCTGGGACATTGTTCAAAGAGCCCTTTCGGTGTTCGACTGTGAAACTGTGGTTTTGTAGTTCCAAAGCCCATCTTGCTAACCTGCCTGATGGGTTTCGGAGATCACGGAGCCACTTCAAGCTGCTATGATCCGTGATGACCTTGAAGTCATAGGCCTCTATATACGGACGGAACTTTTTGATTGCCCAGAGAATTGCTAGACACTCTCGTTCCGTCACGCTATAATTCCTCTCGGCCGCGCTCAGAGTTCGACTAGCGAACTCTAGGACTCTTTCGTCGCCGTCTATTATCTGGTTTAGCACCGCTCCAATTCCTGTATCGCTCTCATCAGTTTGCACCGCGAACTGTGCGTTAGATACCGGTCTGTGGAGAATCGGTGCAGAAGCAACTAGCGCTTTTAGCTTTTGGAAGGCCTCTTCTTGTGCCGTTGACCACTCGTATTTCCGATCCTTTTTCGTTAGTTCAGTCAGTGGTTCAGCAATTGTGGCGAAGTTTGATAAAAACTTTCTATACCACGAGGCCATTCCTAGGAAGCGTCTCAGCTGACGGAGGTTTTTCGGCACCGGATTCCATAATGGGCTTTATTTTCTCGGGGTCTGGTTTAAAACCATCCCTATTTACTATGACCCCGAGATATTGGACCTCATCGCGACAGAAGACACTCTTCTCGCGATTTATTGTGAGGCCCGCGTCCTTTATCCTATCTAGAACTCTTTTTAGAACCTCTTTATGCTCCTCGAATGTTTCTGTGACTACTATTATGTCATCGAGATACGAGTAAGCAAAAGGTTCGAGTTCGGGGCCGATGACTTTGTCAATCAGCCTCTGGAAGGACGCTCCGGCACACGAAAGACCGTAGGGCATTCTTATAAATTGAAATAACCCTTTGCCTGGCACGGTGAAGGCCGTAGTCTCTTTGGACTCCGGATTTAGTGGTATTTGGTGGTACGCACTACTTAAATCCAACGTGGATATGTATCGCGCTTTCTGCAGTTTGCGTAAGATACTCTCCATGTATGGTAACGGATATGCGTCTGGCCTTGACGCTGCGTTCACTTTTCTGAAGTCCACACAGAAACGGAACTTCCCGTTGGACTTAAGCACCAATACCACGGGGCTTGACCAGCCGCTTGTCGAAGGTTCTATTATACCCGCGAGTAGCATTTACTCCACCTGCTTGTGCATCTCTTCCTCGAGTTTTCGAGATACTGGGTAGTACTTCTGTTTTATGGGTCTTGTGGAGCCGACGTCTACTGCATGCTCAACCCACGAAGTACACCCTAATGGTGCCAGGCCGTTTCCCATCAGCTCAGCTACTAAAGCTTCCGCTTCTTTGCGCTGCTCTTCTGTTGGGTCCGCCAACCCTATAGCTGATACGGACACGGTATTATTGGCGGTTATGGAGGCTACTTCTAACTTTACGCTTGCATCATCATCTTTGAGATGCAGCGTATTGTCAGTGGGGTCTAAGACGGCGCTAAACTTCTTAATGAAGTTCACCCCCAAGTAGCACTCCGTGTCTAGGTCTGGCATGATTGCGACGCGCACATCCTTGCACACGCCTGCCACGACCATGGGTAGATACACATAGCCAACCACTGCTATGCTCTGCCCATTAGCTACCCGTGCCGTTAGGCCGCTGGCCGGGATTAATTCTTTTCCACAGGCTGTAGCGAGCTGTTAGCCGATGGAATTCATCCCAGTCCAGGAAGCTCCAGTATCGAAGAGTGCCCGTAGCCTGTAGCCGGCTACACCTACTTGAAGCCACCATCGCGAGCATGTTTCCTGGTTAGCTTCGTTCTGCTGAGTCGCGGGCACTTCTTCGCTCTCTCCTTCAGGCAATTGGACCGAGTTACCCTCGGTCGCTGATGTGAGAGCTGGGGGCGGGCGTGTAGCCGTGTTTACCTGCCCCCTTGGCCGTTTCCCTACTGGTTTCCGGCGGCATTGGGGTTGCGGTCGCTTCCCCTTTGCTCGTTGCCGTAACCCCTTCGGTACTCTGGCCTTTGTGGAGGTCCATTACTCCTTGGACTTGGCGGCCTAGCCTGGTGGGTCGAGCTACTACCCCCACTAGGCTGATTACTACTTTGCCCGCCTTCCCGCTGCCTGTTCTCCCAATTATTCTTTTTCTTGGGCTTCTTGAACGACTGTGGGTTTGGCGTTTGCCCACTATTTCCGTCGGTGCCTTTCTTTGTCAAGCTTGACAAACACTCGGCCATCACCCGACGGAACATAGCCTCGAGGCTTTCTCGAGGCTCCTGCTGTTGGTGCCCCATCGCCGCCACTCCTGGATTCTGCTTTTTCCGCTGATCCGTGGTTGGCTCTGTAGGTACGTAGGCAAACTCTGGCAAGTAAGTGCGCTCTGGCGGTGGTGGCGAGTGATACACCTTATCTGCCGCGAGCGCTAATTCGACCTCCCGGGTTAAATCCAGGATCCCTCGGTAATCCGTAATTTGATTACGCATCACCATTTTTTGCAGTTCTGGCCGCATGTTCCGGTGCAACATGTCCAATTGTTGGGGCATGCTAGGCACCGGAACTAACTTGAGAATCAAGGCTTGCATATTCACTACGTAATCTCTCGTGAGTTCGTTTCTGCCTTGAGTCCTCGCGTTTATCTCCGCTAGGATTCACTGTTGATGGCCCTTGTCACCGCCATACATGTGTATTATGGCCTCTTGGAAGTCTTGCCAAGATCGCCACGTATGACGATTACTCCTATACCAGGTGGCCGCTACTCCACTCAGGAGCTCTGACAATGACGAGAGTACTTCGTCGTACGTCAGATTTGCTAGAGCTCGACATTCCTCTACTCTCGTGAGGAATAACTCGACGCTCTGCTCCTTCGAGGACCCAGAGAACTTGATGTGCCATTTCCTTACGATTTGGCCAACATCACGGTTCGTCTGTTGAGGCACGTACGTCTGCCTCGTAGACTGGTCCAGTGTAGCGCTCACCCCCGCCTGACGCTGTGTAGGATTTCTTCCGCTATTCCTCCTAGCGTCCCTTGGCGATTCAGTACTGGGGCTGCTGCTGTCAAAATTCACATATGTGAACGTGTCCTGAAAGTTCACATGTGGTGATCCTCGTCCCCTGCCCGCACTCGGTAGTTGGACTCCCTCCAAGCGCGTGCTTGAGGGGGGGTGTCGAGCTTCTTGGAGTATTCGCACACTCTCTTTGAGCTATTCCACCTCTTTGACGAGTCTATGGATCACCGACCGCAGCTGTTCTGAGACTACGTTGTCTCCCACAGCAATCCCTGCGGTACGCTGTTCCTCCGTACTTGGCCACTCAAAACTCTGTGGCTGCGGTGGACTTCGCGTTTGCAGCCAGAACGCGTGCTGCCCATTTCGTGCCGACAACGACTCTTGTTCTTGACTCGGCCGAAATTGTCATTGCCTGCGCTGCTCTTCTAGCAACGCCTGCTGTCGCTGCTGCTCTTGATGCTTTTGCTGTTGCTGCCGCTGCCGCTCCTGCTGTTGTTGCTGTTGCTGCCGTCGCTGCTGCTCCATCTGCTGCTGCTGCTGCATTTGTTGCTGCTGCATTTGCTGCTGCTGCATTTGCTGCTGTTGCAGTTGCTGCTGCTGCCTTTGCTGCTGCTGCATTTGCTGCTGCTGCAGTTGTTGCTGTTGAAGCTGTTGCTGTTGGAGCTGTCTCTCGGCTTCGGCTGGAGATGTCCCGGTGGGTGCTGCAGAGCTCAATATCTCTGTCCCGGAACCCTCCTGGCCGTTTGCTTCCTCCACTGGCTCCACCACTGCATTATGTGCTTGTTGTGGAGCGTTCATCCTCCAAGACTCCGAGAGTTTTTGCATCACTATCGGGTCATCAAGGAGCGTAATGAACGGGTGCGGTTGGTCTGGATCAGTATTGGGATCCACAATAGTCGACCCAGACTTGTTCATCAACGTTAAGTCGATGAACGCCCTTCGGGACTGCTCGCGTTTAGCAAACGCTTGCTTCTCCGACAGCTCCGGCTCTGGCACGAAATCGGCGGCACTGTAATCGCCCATAAGCCACTTGATCGCTGTCAGCATATTCACTGATTGCAGATCTGACTGCTGCAGACCAAGGGCTTGCATGGCCTCGATAATTTCCTCTTCGGGCTGTGTATACGCCCAATTGAGTATCGCAGATTCCGCAAACTGCGATGATCGGGCCATGGTGTCAATTGGCTGTGCGCTTCCCCACGAACTTATTTTACTAGCGCGAGTAGTATCCGGATTGATGGCAGAGAGAGTTTGCCTTTTCAACCCGTGAGCTAGCTTTTTCAATGCGAACCCGGGTTACTTTCTAAGAGCTACGGCGGTTGCTCTTAACCTCGATAATGCACGAGGATTTCCCGTATGCGGCTCTAAAAAAAAATAAAAGCTATTTCTGTAAGTAATTACGATTTGTAATTAATTACGCTCCACTACTCGCACTTGTAATTTTAAAATAAATATATGTGAAAAAAAAAAATATATATATATATGTGTCAAAACGGACAATATCACCAAAAACACAAAAAAATAAATACAATTTTCACCTAAAAAAAAATAAAAACAATTTTTAAGTTCGAGGGGATTTTTGCGCTCGAGTTTTTACTCAGGCGCACAGTCAACTTTTTGTTCCGAGAGTGCTTGCCGACTTTCTCTCGATTTTCTTCTAACTGCACGATAAAAGAAAAAAAAAATTTTATTTTTCGTCCAAAAAAAATAATTCGTATCGGAAATACGAGAGGACGAGAAGAAAAAAAAATTTTCGAGACGAGAAAAAAATTAATTAAAAAAAATTAATTATCGCTTAAAAAAAAAAAATTTTGTCGTTAAAAAATTAATTGTTATCAAAAAAAAAATTTAATTGTTAACAATAATTCCTCAACGCGCCAAAAATTCCGCGATCAATATCTCTCCTCGTCGGCACACTCGGTCGAGGGTTATTGGCTATCGCACGCCTAACCTCTCGACCGCACTCTCGCAACAGCACGGCTGTGTCACGCACACGCACACACGCGCTTACGAGCTGCGGCACGAAGAGCCTTTGTGTGCAGCTTACGCTCAGCTACGCTGCTGAGCCTCTTCGCGCCAAGCTTCGCCGCGAATCACGTACGCGCCGCAGGTCCTTCTCCACCCCCAAAACGTTGTGGCGCCAGTTGTAACGCGATGGCTAGGGGGGAAAATCCCAACAAGCCACAGGCCAGCGATGCCCTAGAACACGGTGCCGCGGGTGTCAGACTAAAATGACTTGCCCGGGGATCTGCTCCTGGAATCCCGAAAACAACGCGAAGATCGCACACGAACTTCGCTTTCCAACTAATTGGATCGCTGAGTGAAAAGCGCGCGCTCGAAGAGTAAAGCGCGCGGCCGCTATGCTCAGATATGAAAACGACCGGCGGAGTCGTTTTCCCGCGGAGGCGGCGGTATCCGGGAGAAGGACAGGTTGTAATGAACAACGCGACGAGTAACTAGATATCACAGTATATTTACAATCACTAATCTCTACAAGCACAACGCACGTGCTGATTAGAACAATGAGTTAGTTCGCGCGCGACCGTTAATATTCAAACGCGCGAACTATACGGCGCGCGGCGAAGCTGCTAATTTCGCGCGCGGTGTTAAAGTGCGACGGGCTGACACACACCCCCACGTACACGGCACAGAAAGCTTGCACGGGGCGATTTCCGTGCGAGCCTTTACAATGAACCCGCGAGAGGAGAGTAGAAAACTTACGTTAGGAAGAAGCAGCCGGTGCACTCGACTCTCTCTCTCTCGCTCCCTGTCGTTCGCACAGCAGTTGCGCTCTCTCTCTCTCTCTCTCTCTTGCTCGCTGTATTGGGTCGGCAGGCGGGCTGGCTGCCGGCTCCTCGCTCGCAGTCTCGTTCTGCTCGTGGCACACGCTACGCGGTATCGCTCTCTCTCTGTCTCTCTTGTGTGCGCATACACTATTTGCGGCGCCTCCACTACACTCGCGGGGTCTCACAAAAACGATAGGACGGCGCGGACAAGTAAACTCACGAGAGACACAGAGGAGATCCTACTTGCGCGACGGCAGACACGAAGATGGCTCCCTTTTCTCGCGGGAACAGGTTAGCAGCTTCGCGACGGATGACGGGCATTTTACGCGTCGCGAGACCGATTCGCTACGCGCGGCGCGCCTTGATTCGGCTGCGCAGGAGTTGCGCGCGCGCGCTCACTACCTTCGCGCGGTAGATTAGAATGGCGGCTAGACACGCGTTACAATTCTTATCATTGTTTTGCCCAAAATAATGTAGTTTTATACTAAATATGCCTGTTTTTGCCGATATATACCTAGTAGATCGTAAAATATATATTTTTTTTACTAATATTTACCTAGTACATGGTGTGTGGTATCCTGTAAAAAACGTGGGAAACCACGATTTAAAGTACTTTTTGCTCTTAATGAGCTGGAAATTAAGTGTTATACTAAATATGCCAGTTTTTTCCAATATTTATCTTGTATATGGTGAAATGTACGTGGAATCCTGCAAAAAACGGGTAATAAATTCATTTTCGTTATTTTCGGTATTCTAACGAAGGAAATTTCGATTTGGTTCGTTGTTTTGCTCTAAATAACGTAGGTTTATGATAAAAATGATTGTTTTTACCAATATTTTCCTAAAGAATGGCGTAAAATGCGTGGAATCCTGCAGAAAAAGAGAAACCATGATTATCTGTACTTTTCGTACTTAATAAGATGGAAATATGCATTCTTATCATTGTTTTCCTCAAAATAATGTAGTTTTATACTAAATATGCCTGTTTTTAATAATATTTACATAGTATATGGTGAAATGTGTATGGAATCCTGCAAAATCTGGTAAAAAATTGATTTTCGTAATTATGGTATTGAAACAAAGGAAATTTCGATTTGGTTCATAGTTTTTATCAAAATAAAGTAGGTTTATGATAGAAATGCTTGTTTTTACCAATATTTTTCTAACATATGGTGAAAAGTTTGTGGAATCCTGCAAAAAAAAGGGAAACCATGATTATCTGTACTTTTTGTCCTTAATAAGATGGAAATATGCATTCTTATGACTGTTTACCTCAAAATAATGTAGGTTTATACTAAATATGCCTGTTTTTACCAATATTTACATTGTAAATGTGCGTGGAATCCTGCACAAAACTGGTAATAAATAGATTTTCGTAATTTTTGGTATTCAAAAGAAGGAAATTTCGATTTGGTTCGTTGAAAATCATGGTTTTTCGTTTTTTTCTTAGGATACAACATACCTTTCACCGTATATTTGGAAAATATTGGTAAAAATAGGCATATTTAGCACAAAACTTCGCCATTTTAGGGAAAACAATGATCCAAATCCATTTCTCCAGCTGATTAAAAACAAAAAGTACTGAAAACCATGGTTTTTCACTGTTTTTTTCAGGATTCAACGTACTTTTCAACATATACTTGGGAAATATTGGTAAAAACATGCATTTTTCGCATAGACCTAAGTTATTTTGACGAAAACAGTGATCGAAATCCATATTTCCAGAAGATGAATTAGAAAAAGTTGCGGAAATCATGGTTTTTCTCTGTTTTTTTCAGGATACAACGTACTTTTCGACATATAATTGGAAAAGATAGGTAAAAATTGGCTTACTTAGCATAAAACTTCGTGATTTTGAGGAAAACAATGACCAAATCCATATTTTCCAGCAGAATGGGAACAAAAAGTACTGAAAATCATGGTTTTCGATGTTTTTTTCAGGATACAACGTACTTTTCACCATATAAATGGGAAATATTGGTAAAAACAGGCATATTTAGCATAGAACTTCGTCATTTTGGGGAGAGCAATGATCCGAATCCATATTTCCAGCAGATTATGAACAAAAAGTACCGAAAATAATGGTTTTTAGCTGTTTTTTACAGAATAACACGCACTTTTCACCATATACTAGGAAAATATTGGTAAATCAGGCATATTTAGCACAAAACTTCGTTATTTTGACGGAAACAATGATGGAAATCCATATTTCCAGCAGATCAAGAACAAAAGGTACCGAAAATCATGGTTTTTCGCATTTTTTGCAGGACAACACGCACTTTTTTCCATATACTAGAAAAATATTGGTAAAAACAGGCATTTTTTGCATAGACCTAAGTTATTTTGACGAAAACAATGATCGAAATCCACATGTCCAGCAGATTAAGAACAAAAAGTACTCAAAATCATGGTATTTCGCTGTTTTCTTCAGGATACAACGTACTTTTCACCATATAATTGAAAATATTGTTAAAACAGGCATTGTTCGCATAGACCTAGGTTATTTAGACGAAAACAATGATCGAAATCCATATTTCCAGAAGATTAAGTAGAAAAAGTACTGAAAATCATGGTTTTTCTTTTTTTTCTCAGGATACAACATACCTTTCACCATATATTTGGAAAATATTGGTAAAAATAGGCATATTTAGCATAAAACTTCGCCATTTTAGGGAAAACAATGTCCCAAATCCATATTTCCAGCAGATTAAGAACAAAAAGTACTGAAAATCATGGTTTTTACTGTTTTTTTCAGGATTCAACGTACTTTTCAACATACACTTGGGAAATATTGGTAAAAACATGCATTTTTAGCATAGACCTAAGTTATTTTGACGAAAACAATGATCGAAATCCATATTTCCAGAAGATGAAGAAGAGAAAGTTCCGAAAATCATGGTTTTTCGCTGTTTTTTTCAGGATACAACGTACTTTTCGACATATAATTGGAAAAGATATGTAAAAATTGGCTTACTTAACATAAAACTTCGTGATTTTGAGGAAAACAATGACCAAATCCATAGTTTCCAGCAGAATGTGAATAAAAAGTACTGAAAATCATGGTTTTCCGTTTTTTTCTCAGGATACAACATACCTTTCACCATATATTGGAAAATATTAGCAAAAATAGGCATATTTAGCATAAAACTTCGCCATTTTAGGGAAAACAATAATCCAAATCCATATTCGCAGCAGATTAAGAACAAAAAGTACTGAAAATCATGGTTTGTCACTGTTTTTTTCAGGATTCAACGTACTTTACAACATATAAATGGGAAAAATATGTAAAAATAGGCTTATTTAGCATAAAACTCCGTGATTTTGAGGAAAACAATGACCCAATCCATATTCTCCAGCAGAATAGGAACAAAAAGTACTGAAAATCATGGTTTTTCGATGTTTTTATCAGGATACAACATACTTTTCACCATATACTTGGAAAATATTGGTAAAAACTGGCACATTTAGCATAGAACTTCGTCAATTTGGGGAAAGCAATGATCCAAATCCATATTTCCAGCAGATTAAGAACAAAAAGTAGCGGAAATCATGGTTTTTCGCTATTTTTTGCAGGATACCACGACCTTTTCAACATATACTAGCAGAATATTGATAAAAACAGGCATTTTTAGCATAGACCTAAGTTATTTTGACGAAGATTATGATCGTAAATCATATTTCCAGCAGAATAGGAATAAAAAGTACCGATAATCATGGGTTTTCGCATTTTTTGCAGGACAACACGAACTTTTCACCATATACTAGGAAAATATTGCTAAAACCAGACATTTTACACCATGTATTAGGAAAATATTGGTAAAATCCGGCATTTATGGCATAAAACTGCCTTATTTTGCGTATAAAAATGATCCAAATCCATATTTCCTGCGTTTAACGAGCAATCAGGTCTGAAAATCATGGTTTTACACTGTTTTTCTCATGATTCCACGGTCTTTTCTCTATATACTAGGAAAATATTGGTAAAAGCAGGCATTTTAACGTAAACCTACAATATTTTCTGGAAAACAATAATAAAAATCCATATTTCCAGCCGATATGAACAAAAAGTACTGAAAATTATGGTTGTTCGTTGTTTTTTGCAGAATTCCACGCACTTTTCTCCGTATAATAAGAAAATATTGGGAAAAACAGTCAACTCTAGCACAATCATACGTTTTTTTGAGAAAAACCGCAATCCAAACCCAAAGCCATTCATTTCTAGCGAAAACTACCTTATTATGCTGAAAACAATGATAAAAATCCATATTTCCAGCTGATTAAGTACAAAAAGTACTGAATATCATGGTTTTCCTTTTTTTTGCAGGGATCCACGGACTCTTCCCCATAGACTAGGAAATATTGGTAAAAACAGTCATATTTAGTATAAAACTTATTTTCCAACTCATTAAGAGCAAAAAGTACTTTAAATCATGGTTTTCCCTGTTTTTTTGCAGGATTCCACACACATTTCACCATATACTAGGTAGATATTGGTAAAAACGGGCATTTTTCTCCACATATTAGGAAACTGAAGGTAAAAACAGGCATTTCTATCATTAACCTACGTTATTTTGAGAAAAACAACGAACCAAATCGAAATTTCCTGCGCTTGAATACCAAAAGGTAATGAAAATAATGTTTTTCCCTGTTTTTTGCAGGATTCCACATATTAGCAGCTTAAACTAAGTTATTTTGACGAAAACAATGATGGAAATCCATATTTCCAGCAGATCAAGAACAAAAGGTACAGAAAATCATGGGTTTTCGCTGTTTTCACAGGTTCTCGCACTCTTTTCACCATAAACTAGAAAACTATTGGTAAAAACAGGCATTTCTACATAGAGCTAAGTTATTTTCACGAAAACAATGATCGAAATCCACATGTCCAACAGATTAAGAATAAAAAGTACTGAAAATCATCGTATTTCGCTGTTTTTTTCAGGATACAACGTACTTTTCACCATATACTAGGAAAATATTGGCAAAAACAGGCATTTTTAGCATAGACCAAAGTTATGTTGAAGAAAACAACGATCGAAATCCACATTTCCAGCAGATTAAGTACAAAAGGTACTGAAAATCATGGTTTTTCGCTGTTTTTTTCAGGATACAAAGAACCTATCAACATATACTTGGAAAATATTGATAAAAACAGGAATATTTACCATAAAACTTCGTCGTTTGGAGGGCACAATGATCCACATCCATATTTCCAGTAGATTACGAAAAAAAAGTACCGAAAATCATGGTTATTCGCTGTTTTGTGCAGGATACCACGCACTTTTCACCATATACAAGCCAAATATTTATAAAAACAGATATATTTAGCATAAAACTTCGTCTTTTTGTGAAAAACAATGATCCAAATCCATATTTCCAGCAGATTAAGAACTAAAAGTACTGAAAATCATGGTTTTTCGTTGTTTTGTGCAGGATACCACGCACTTTTCACCATATACTAGGAAAATATTGGCAGAAACAGGCATTTTTAGCATAGACGTAAGTTATTTTGACAAAAACAATTATGGAAATCCATATTTCCAGCAGACAAAGAACAAAAAGTACTGATAATCATGGTTTTTACCAATATTTTCCTAGTATATGGTGAAAAGTGTGTGGTATCCTGCAAAAAGCAGCGAAAAACCATGATATTCGGTACTTTTTGTTCTTAATCTGCTCGAAATATGGATTTCGATCATTGTTTCCGTCAAAATAGCTTAGGTCTATACTAAAAATGCCTGTTTTTACCAATATTTTTCTAGTATATGGTGAAAAGAGCGCGAGAACCTGTGAAAACAGCGAAAACCCATGATTTTCTGTACCTTTTGTTCTTGATCTACTGGAAGTATGGATTTCCATCATTGTTTTCGTCAAAATAACTTAGTTTAAGCTGCTAGTATCTGTTTTTACCAATATTTTCCAAGTATATGGTGAGAAGTACGTTGTATTCTGAAAAAAACAGCGAAAAACCATGATTTTCAGTACTTTTTGTTCTCATTCGGCGGGAAAATATGGATTTGGTCATTGTTTTCCTCGAAATCACGAAGTTTTATGCTAAATAAGCCAATTTTTACATATTTTTTCTGATTATATGTCGAAAAGTACGTTGTATCCTGAAAAAAACAGCGAAAAACCATGATTTCCTGAACTTTTTCTTTTTCATCTTCTGGAAATATGGATTTCGATCATTGTTTTCGTCAAAATAACTTAGGTCTATGCTAAAAATGCATGTTTTTACAAATATTTCCCAAGTATATGTTGAAAAGTACGTTGAATCCTGAAAAAAAACAGTAAAAACCATGATTTTCAGTACTTTCTGTTCTTAATCTGCTGGAAATATGGATTTGGATCATTGTTTTCCCTAAAATGACGAAGCTTTATGCTAAATATGCCTATTTTTACCAATATTTTCAAAATATATGGTGAAAGGTATGTTGTATCCTGAGAAAAATACGAAAAACCATGATTTTCAGTACTTTTTGTTCTTAATCTGCTGGAAATATGGATTTTTATCATTGTTTTCCTGAAAATATAGTAGTTTCACGATAAAATGGCTGTTTTTACCAATATTTTCGTAGTAAATGGAGAAAAGAGCGTGGATCCGTGCGAAAAACAGCGAAAAACCATGATTTTCAGTTCTGTTTGCTCTTTAAACGCAGGAATTATGGATTTATATCATTGCTTCCGCAAAATCAGGTAGTTTTCGCTAGAAATGAATGGTTTTGAATTTGGATTGCTGTTTTTCTCAAAAAAAAATGTATGTTTATGCTAGAATTGCCTGTTTTTACCAATATTTTCCTATTATATGGAGAAAAGTGCGTGGAATTCTGCAAAAAGCAACGGAAAACCATGTTTTTCAGTACTATTTGTTCTTAATCGGCTGGAAATATGGATTTTTATTATTGTTTTCCTGAAAATATTGTCTGTTTACGTTAAAATGCCTGCTTTTACCAATATTTTCCTAGTATATAGAGAAAAGAACGTGGAATCATGAGAAAAACAGCGTTAAGCCATGATTTTCAGATCGGTTTGCTCGTTAAACGCAGGAAATATGGATTTGGACTATTGATATACGCAAAATAAGGTAGTTTTATGCCATAAATGCCGGATTTTACCAATATTTTCGTAATACATGGTGTAAAATGTCAGTTTTTACCAATATTTTCCTAGTATATGGTAAAAAGTGCGTGTGATCCTGCAAAAAACAGCGAAATACCATGATTTTCAGTACTTTTTGGAATTCAAACGCAGTAAATTTCGATTTGGTTCGGTGGTTTTCTCAAACTAACGTAGGTTTATGATAGAAATGACTGTTTTTACCAATATTTTCCAAATATATGGTGAAAAGTGCGTGGTATCCTGCAAAAAACAGCGAAAAACCATGATTCTCGGTACTTTTTGTTATTATCTGCTGGAAATATAGATTTCGATCATTGTTTCCGTCAAAATAGCTTAGGTCTATGCAAAAAATGCCTGTTTTTACCAATATTTTTATAGTATATGGTGAAAAGAGCGTGGGAACCTATGTAAACAGTGAAAAACCATGATTTTCGGTACCTTTTGTTCTTGATCTGCTGGAAATATGGATTTCGAACATTGTTTTCGTCAAAATAACTTTGTTTAAGGGGACAAGCCATGGTTAGGGGGTCGAAAAATCGATTTCTTTTTTATGTACTATTTTGATAGCAAATTTTCCGCTGAATACTATGCTTCCAACCGTATTTCCAAATTCGATTTCGTTTAGAAAATACAGCTATAACCGTGAAGTCACTTTTTTGCATATTTGGTGATTTTTCTTAAATTATCCATTTTAGATATACTATTGTTAATCTTATATTATTTTATGCTTCACAGCATACAATACTGAATTTAGAACGTAAATGTACATTGACATAGTAGGCAAACTTAACTCGAGGTATAAACTTCGGATATTTTACTTTTACTCTACTTATACAAAAGTATAATACGTACAATACATATAGATGGTTTAAAATCTCATCTGTTTACGTTCTGTCAGCGCCATAGTCGTTGGGATTTAATCTAAAAGTGTTTTGAATATAATTGAATCTGCATTTTTCAATGCAATTTATTCAGTATTGACAAAAAATTTTTTTGTAAATAAAATGCTGTGTAGAACTCTTTTAACTGAGAGTGCAGAAGACAGCGATTTTAGGTTAACTGCACTGTGCAAAGTGTTGTTAATATTTTTAATTTAGTGAGTTCAGTGAGTGACTTTTATTTGTGTTTTTTAATAACTAACATTATAGAAGATTAGATATTAGCCACTATGGATCCTGACAAGAGAAATAGAACATCAGGAGCTCCAGGAAAGAAGAGAAAATTTGGAAGAAAAAAAAACATAAAGGATTTAACAAAAATTCAGAGAATGTTCAACAAAAAATCACGAACAAAAGGAAAAGAAGTACAACTTCAGGGAAAATAAAAGATATATCTGTAGAAGCGTCACAAACAAGAAACAGAATAATAGATATAAACATTCTGTTCTTACAGCTGGAGAAATTTCTTGTATGTGCAACATGTAAAGGACAAGTTAAAATTATAGAAGAAGATATTCGAGGACTTGGCACCAAATTTAACATTATGTGCAAAAATTGTTCAAAGAGAAGAATTATAAGCACGAGCAAGCAAGTTGGAGCTCAAAGCAATGCTTATAAAACCAACAGACGCAGTCTTCTTGCACTAAGAGCAATTGGGCAAGGATATGCTGCATTACAAACTTTTTGCGGAATCATGGATTTGCCACCACCTGCTGCACATAGTCTTTATGAACATCTCAATGAAGATTTAAGCAAAGTGACTCAAGAGGTAGCACAAAATTCTATGCAAGAAGCCGTCAAAAAGGAAACAGCATTAATACCAGCTGAAAATCAAGGTCTAGATGTATCTGGTGATGGGTCATGGAGAAAAAGAGGATTTTCTTCATTGCAAGGAATTTCAAGTTTGATTGGCTTGCGTTCTCAACAAGTTCTTGACATATTTATCAAGAACAGTTTTTGTAAAGCATGTTTAAAGTGGGAAAATAGAAAAGGCACAGAAGAATATGAAGACTGGTTCAGTGATCATCAAGATAAATGTGCAGCAAACCATGAAGGAAGTGCTGGAAAGATGGAAGTCGATGGAGTTGTGGAAATGTTTAGAAGATCTCAAGAAAAGTATAATGTAAAATACCATCATTAAATTGGAGATGGAGATTCGAAAGTCTACAGTGCTTTGTGCCAGGCCAAACCGTATGGAGATGAAGTTAAAGTTGAGAAGAAGGAGTGTTTGGGACACGGCCAGAAACGAATGGAAACCAGACTCAGGGATTTAAAGAAAAATTTTGGAAAAAAGTTATTAGACGATGGAAAAACCAAGCATATCTAGCATAAACCTACGTTATTTTGATAAAAAGAACGAAACAAATCTGAATTTCCGGCGTTTGAATACCAGTAAGTGCTTTAAATCAAGGTTTTTCCCGTTTGTTGCAGGATTCCACACACTTTTCATCATATATTAGGAAAATATTGGTAAAAACAGGCATTTTTCACGATATATTAGGAGGATATTAGCTAAAGAAGGCATTTCTAGCATAAACCTACGTTATTTTGAAAAAAAGAACGAAACAAATCTAAATTTCCGGCGTTTGAATACCAGTAAGTGCTTTAAATTATGGTTTTCCCTGTTTATTGCCGGATTCCACGCACTTTTCACAATATACTAGGAAAATACTGGTAAACACATGGATTTTTCCCCACATTTTAGAAAAAATGTTGGTAAAAGCAGGCTTTTCTAGCATAAACCTACGTTATTTTGAGAAAAAGAACAAAAGAAATCTAAATTTCCGCCGCTTGAATACCAGTAAGTGCTTTAAATTATGGTTTTCCCTGTTTGTTGCAGGATTCCAAACACTTTTCACCATATACTAGGAAAATATCGGTAAAACAATGTATTCTATAGTGAACCCACGATATTTAGAGGACACCAATTACAAAAGTCCATATTTCCAACTCAAGAAGAGAAATAGTACTTTAAATTATGGTTTTCCCCGTTTATTGAAGGATTCCGCGCACTTTTCACCATATACAAGGAAAATATTGGTAAGACAATGTATTTTATCGTGTACTCATGATATTAAGATGATAACAATTATAAAAGTCCATATTTCCAACTCACGAAGAGAATTAGTACTTTAAATCATGGTTTTCCGTATTTATTGCTGAATGCAACGCACTTCCCACCATATATTAGGAAAATATTGGTAAAAGCAGGCATTTCTAGCATAAAACTACGTTATTTTGAGAAAAAGAACGAAACAAATCTAAATTTCGGGCGTTTGAATACCAATAAGTGCTGTAAATCATGGTTTTCCCAGTTTGTTGCAGGATTCCACACACTTTTCACCATATACTAGGAAAATATTGGTAAAAACAGGCATTTCTAGCATAAACCTACGTTATTTTGAGAAAAAGAACGAAACAAATCTAAATTTCGGGCGTTTGAATACCAATAAGTGCTGTAAATCATGGTTTTCCCAGTTTGTTGCAGGATTCCACACACTTTTCACCATATACTAGGAAAATATTTGTAAAAACAGGCATTTCTAGCATAAACCTACGTTATTTTGATAAAAAGAACGAAACAAATCTGAATTTCTGGCGTTTGAATACCAGTAAGTGCTTTAAATCATACTTTTCCCAGTTAGTTGCAGGATTCCACACACTTTTCACCATATACTAGGAAAATATTGGTAAAAACAGGCATTTTTCACCATATATTAGGAGGATATTAGCTAAAGCAGGCATTTCTAGCATAAACCTACGTTATTTTGAAAAAAAGAACGAAACAAATCTAAATTTCCAGCGTTTGAAAACCAGTGAGTGCTTTAAATCATGGTTTTCCCTGTTTGTTGCAGGATTCCACACACTTTTCACCATAATCTAGGAAAATGTTGGTAAAAAAATGAATTTTATCGTGAACCCGCGATATTTAGAGGCTACCAATTATAAAAGTGCATATTTCTAACTCAAGAAGTGGAAAGTACTTTTAATTATGGTATTCCCTGTTTATTGCAGGATTCGCATACTTTTCACCATACACAAGATAAATATTGGTAAAAACAGGCATTTCTATCATAAACCTACGTTATTTTGAGAAAAAGAACGAAACAAATCTAAATTTCCGGCTTTTGAATACCAATAAGTGCTTTAAATTATGGTTTTCCCTGTTTGTGGCAGGATTCCGAACACTTTTCACCATATACTAGGAAAATATTGGTAAAACAATGTATTTTATTGTGAACCCACGATATTTAGAGGATACCAAATATAAAAGTCCATATTTCAAATTCAAGAAGAGAAAAAGTATCTTAAATTATGGCTTTCCCTGTTTATTGCTGGATTCCACGCACTTTTCCCATATTCTAGGAAAATATTTGTAAAAACAGGCATTGCTAGCATAAACCTACGTTACTTTGATAGAAAACAACGAACCAAATCCAAATTTCCGGCCTTTGTATAAAGATAAGTGCTTTAAATCATGGTTTTTCCCTGTTTGTTGCAGGATGCCACACACTTTTTACCGTCTAGTAGGAAAATATTGTTAAAACAGTGTATTTTATCATGAACCCACCATATTTACAGGATACCAACTATGAAAGTCCATATTCCTAACTCAGGAAGAGAAATAGTACTTTAAATTATGGTTTTCCCCGTTTATTGTAGGATTCCACGCACTTATCACAATATACTAGGAAAATACTGGTAAACACATGGATTTTTCACCATATTTTAGAAAAAATATTGGTAAAAGCAGACTTTTCTAGCATAAACCTACGTTATTTTGAGAAAAAGAACAAAAGAAATCTAAATTTCCGCCGCTTGAATACCAGTAAGTGCTTTAAATTATGGTTTTCCCTGTTTGTTGCAGGATTCCAAACACTTTTCACCTTATACCAGGAAAATATCGGTAAAACAATGTATTTTATCGTGAACCCACGATATTTAGAGGACACCAATTACAAAAGTCCATATTTCCAACTCAAGAAGAGAAATAGAATTTTAAATTACGGTTTTCCCCGTTTAATGTAGGATTCCACGCACTTTTCACCATCTACCAGGAAAATATTGGTAAGACAATGTATTTTATCGTGAACTCATGATATTAAGATGATAACAATTCTAAAAGTCCATATTTCCAACTCATGAAGAGAAATAGTACTTTAAATCATGGTTTTCCGTGTGTAATGCTGGATGCAACGTACTTCTCACCATATATTAGGAAAATATTGGTAAAACCAGGCATTTCTAGCATAAACCTACGTTATTTTGAGAAAAAGAACGAAATAAATCTAAATTTCGGTCGTTTGAATACCAATAAGTGCTGTAAATCATGGTTTTCCCCGTTTGTTGCAGGATTCCACATAGTTTTCACCATATACTAGGAAAATATTGGTAAAAACAGGCATTTCTAGCATAAACCTACGTTATTTTGATAAAAAGAACGAAACAAATCTGAATTTCCGGCGTTTGAATACCAGTAAGTGCTTTAAATCATACTTTTCCCAGTTAGTGGCAGGATTCCACACACTTTTCACCATATACTAGGAAAATATTGGTAAAAACAGGCATTTTTCACCATATATTAGGAGGATATTAGCTAAAGCAGGCATTTCTAGCATAAACCTACGTTATTTTGAAAAAAAGAACGAAACAAATCTAAATTTCCAGCGTTTGAAAACCAGTGAGTGCTTTAAATCATGGTTTTCCCTGTTTGTTGCGGGATTCCACACACTTTTCACCATATACTAGGAAAATATTGGTAAAACAATGTATTTTATTGTGAACCCACGATATTTAGAGGATACCAAATATAAAAGTCCATATTTCAAATTCAAGAAGAGAAAAAGTATCTTAAATTATGGCTTTCCCTGTTTATTGCTGGATTCCACGCACTTTACACCATATTCTAGGAAAATATTTGTAAAAACAGGCATTTTTCACTATATATTAGGAGAATATTGGCTAAAACAGGCATTGCTAGCGTAAACCTACGTTACTTTGATAGAAAACAACGAACCAAATCCAAATTTCCGGCTTTTGTATAAAGATAAGTGCTTTAAATCATGGTTTTTCCCTGTTTGTTGCAGGATGCCACACACTTTTTACCGTCTAGTAGGAAAATATTGTTAAAACAGTGTATTTTATCGTGAACCCACCATATTTAGAGGATACCAACTATAAAAGTCCATATTTCTAACTCAGGAAGAGAAATAGTACTGTAAATTATGGTTTTCCCCGTTTATTGTAGGATTCCACACACTTTTCACAATATACTAGGAAAATACTGGTAAACACATGGATTTTTCACCACATTTTAGAAAAAATATTGGTAAAAGCAGGCTTTTCTAGCATAAACCTACGTTATTTTGAGAAAAAGAACAAAAGAATTCTAAATTTCCGCCGCTTGAATACCAGTAAGTGCTTTAAATTATGGTTTTCCCTGTTTGTTGCAGGATTCCAAACACTTTTCACCATATACTAGGAAAGTATTGGTAAAAACAGGCATTTTTCACCATATATTAGGAGGATATTAGCTAAAGCAGGCGTTTCTAGCATAAACCTACGTTATTTTGAAAAAAATAACGAAACAAATCTAAATTTCCAGCGTTTGAGAACCAGTGAGTGCTTTAAATCATCGTTTTCCCTGTTTGTTGCAGGATTCCACACACTTTTCACCATAATCTAGGAAAATGTTGGTAAAAAAATGAATTTTATCGTGAACCCGCGATATTTAGAGGCTACCAATTATAAATGTGCATATTTCTAACTCAAGAAGTGAAAAAGTACTTTAAATTATGGTATTCCCTGTTTATTGCAGGATTCACATACTTTTCACCATATACAAGATAAATATTGGTAAAAACAGGCTTTTGTAGCATAAACCTACGTTATTTTGTGAAAAAGAACGAAATAAATCTAAATTTCCGGCGTTTGAATGACAATAAGTGCTTTAAATCATGGTTTTCCCTGTTTCTTGCAGGATTCCACACACTTTTCACCATATTTCAGAAAAATATTGTTAAAACAATGTATTTTATCGTGAACCCACGATATTTAGAGGATACCACTTATAAAAATCCACATTTCTAAGTCGCGAAGAGAAATAGTTCTTTAAATTATGGTTTTACCTGTTTATTGCAGGGTTCCACGCACTTTTCACCTTATACTAGGAAAATATTGGTAAAACAATGTATTTTATCGTGAACCCACGATATTTAGAGGATACCAATTATAAAAATCCATATTTTCAACACACGAAGAGAAAAAGTACTGTAAATTATTGTTTTCCCTGTTTATTGCAGGATTCCACGCACTTTTCACCATATTTTAGGATAATATTGGTAAAAACAGGCAGTTCTCACCATATATTAGGAAAATATTGTTAAAAACAGGCATTTCTATCATAATCCTGCGTTATTTTGAGAAAAAGAACACTTTTCACCATATACTAGCAAAATATTGGTAAAAACAAGCATTTTTCACTATATATTAGGAGAATATTGGCTAAAACAGGCATTGCTAGTGTTACGTCCGGAGACGTATTCTCATTTTAAAGAAAAGCATAATTAGTATCAGATATTTCCTGACACATAAAAGCGGGAATGCAATTTTTTACAAACACAGCATTTTGCTCATGCGGCGCCGTGACGTAGTATGTCATCACACTTGTGAAAAACAACGTACGATATTCTCTTTAAGGTCAGTATTTCTCAATGCCATCGCCGAATCGTATACGACTGACGAAGTTTACATTGCAAAATAATATGATCTCGATTTACTGTCACCGGGCTCATCTTTAACCTAATTATTTTGTATTATAAACGAAGTGATGGGTGTCACGCGAATCAGTCACAGCGTACAAGAAACCTGGCGAACTCCGTGTACCTCTACGACATCGAGAAGTTGAAACCGTAAGCCTTACACATCTAGTAAGCAGATTTTATAAGTTATTGAAGTTGTAATCGTAAGCCTTACTCGTCTAGTAAGCAGATCGTATAAGTTATTTATAGTAAATTTATAAAAGCAAGCGTTATAAAAAAGAATTGTAATTGAAATTACAACACATCGATCTACCAGAAGCCCGCAGATTATTTTGGTAATAAATTATTGTATTTTATATAATAAACCTATATAAAACCAATTACTACTTATTTCCACTTATTTCCGGACGTCACAGTGGTTCCGGTACGAATCGAACGTAAGTTCACTAGATTTATACGAAAAATAAGACCGGAGTAAGAGGAAACGAATCCTATTATAAAAGGGAGATAGCGATTAGTATCGAATTGAACATTTTTAGAGCCAACTTCAGAGCGTTATCAAAAAATTTCATTGGTCGAATCGAAACAGTAAAAGCAGAGGACTGCGGAACACCATAGTGGTATACTTATGTATAACTACTACTACTAAACGAACGGAATATGGATTTTTTAACTTTAGAGCACAATTGTGAAAATAAATAAGAGAAAAACATAACCTTTAATGAGGACTATGAGGAGTGAGGAGTGATTAATAAAAAAGGTAATAGTATTATTATTTTTTTATTATATTGGTGGCAGTATTGTGGCCTCTATTATAACTGTATTAAATATAATAGCAATAGTGTAATTTTATTTTTTAATGTGTATTATTTATAGAGAAAAACAATCTCCAAGTAGCAGTACCTTCAATAAGAGATTTTCAAGAGTGGTCAGTTGATGTAGAATTCTTAATATTGAAGAAATTAAAATACTGCAGCTGTATTATTTATAAAAAGGTAAAGTTAATTTATAATGTTTTTGTATGCGTTTTATTTATAATTAGATTTAGATTCATGTAAACTTATATGTACTTATATGTTATGCAACTTATATGTTCAATTCCCTTTTTTATGTTTAGATTTAAATGTACTTGCTATACTTACATTATAAATTTTTGATGAATGCTTATTTTATTGTGAATTGTTTTAGTTTTTTATAATTGTATACGTACTTCAAAAGTTTTAGTTGAACTAATCTATTAGTATTTTTCAGATTAAAATTTATGTCACTATTATTTGAAGACATTAATATTAAGTATTGAGTTTTGATTGCAGATGTTCCAGCCAGTTGTTTGAAATTGATGCTAACAATTTCAAAGGGCGTACTACAACTTTAATGGAAATTTTAAAGAACTATAATCTTAAAGGACAATTTTAGAGAAAGGACTAATTTGAAGTGAAATTTTAAAAGATAAATAGCGTAAAATAAATTTTAAAGAAACAAAGTGTGTTAAAAACTTAAAGATTTAAAGTGTGATGATCAAAAGTAAATTATTTTTATTGAAATTATGAAATTAATGTTTAAGTGAAGGTATAAGATATAGAAGAAATATATTTAAAATATTTTGATTTATTCAATTTTTATAGGTTAACTTTTTAAAAATTTATAATGATTTGTTTTTCTTTTTAATAAATTATTATCCATATTCATTAACAGCATTTAATTGATTGTTTTATACCTTAATCATCTATCTCCTGTACTTAAAAAGTATCATATTATAATATAATTTTTATTAGCAAAAAAAATAATTAAAGTTGTATAAAAATGGGACGTAAAAAAAAAATTATGACCACTACGGAACAAGAAGAGTCAAAGAAACGTAGAACTGAACAAATAAGAATAAATCAGTGCAATTATAGAAAAAGAATGTCACAGAAAAATGTAGAAATGCAATGTTTACATAATGCATTTAAAAAGAATGCAACGGTTGATCATAACAGTTGCAATCTAATCACTGACAATTTACAAAATTTATCTTTGGTTAATCATGATCATTGTTACTCAAGTCAAAATAATAAAATTAACGTTCAAAATGTTTTTGAATTAAATGTTCATGATCCAAAGATTATTTGCAATAGTAGTAATAATGGTACTTTAGAAATCTCTGACAATTTGCAATATTTCTCTTTTTTAGTTAATCATGATCATTGTTATTCAAGTAAGAATAACAATGATAACATTCAAAATATCTCAGAATTAAATATTCATGACCCAAATATTATTTGTAATCGTAATAATAATGGCACATTAGAAATCTCTCAAAATTTGAACAATTGTAGTCGAAACAAGAATATGAGTGTACAAAATATAACAGTTTATTACAATGATAATATCGTACCAAGAATAAGAGAAAACTTTATTGGGGAAATGAATATTCAATGTGTCCACTGTGAAGCAAAGCACTTTCCAAGTGAGAGAGTCTCTAACAAAGGTAATTCTTTTAATGATTGTTGTAATCATGGAAATGTTGAGCTTATACCTGCTCCTGAATTTCCTATTGAATTAAAAAAAATTATTTAATTTGGAGCATGAGCTATCCCATCAATTTTTTCAGAATATTCGTCGCTATAATAACTTATTTTCTTTTGCATCATTTAATGCTAATTTAATGAACTTCAGTGATAGACGTCCTGGTCCGTATTGTTTCAAAATACAAGGGCAAATATATTATCAAATAAATACTGCTTTATATCCACCTGTTAATGAAAAGCCTTCATACGGTCAACTGTTTATTATTGATGCTAATGAAGCAATTGAGCATCGGATGGCAGCTTTTAATTCAGAGGTGCATATAAATATTGTGCAAATACTTGAAAATATTATGCGTGATTATAATATTTTTGCTCAATCTTATGAAATGATGGGCGATGAACTTAAAAAACAAGAAGATTGTGAATCATCTCAGGAGTTACAATTAATTTTTTCACTAAAACCAGGAGTAGATAAGAGGCGTTATAATTTTCAGAGATTAAATGAAGTTGCTGCAATATTTTCCACTACTGCTGATGGAGAAATACCTGATGCATATGTGGTTATACGCAATAAAAATACTAAAGAATTGCAAACTGTTAGTGCAATGGATCCAAATGTTGAACCATGGATTTATCCTTTATTTTATCCCCATGGTTCACAAGGCTGGCATAAAGATATGAGTTGCAAGGATGGTAAACAAAAAATAACAAGAGCTTCTTATGTAAAACATAAAATTGCTATTAGAGATAGTGACTTTAATCCTATAATCAGAGGTCGACGTTTATTTTAACAATATTTAGTTGATTTTTATGTCAAAATCGAAAAAGACCGTATAGAATATTGTAAATCACATCAAGCAGATTTACGAGTTGCATGTTATAAGGGTGTTATGGATTACTTAGAAAAGAAAAGTAATAATGAAAATGCGAGGGTCGGAAAAGTACAAATTTTACCGTCAACTTTTGTAGGATCTCCACGTTATATGTTGCAGTGTTATCATGATGCTATGACACAAACACAAAAAAAAAGGCAAACCTGATTTGTTTATTACAATGACTTGCAACCCACGTTGGAAAGAAATACAAGATAATTTATTACCAAATCAACAAGCATCTGACAGACCTGATCTCTGTTCTCGAGTATTTCATTTAAAAAAGAATGCTTTACTTGATTTTATTACAAAAGAAAAATTCTTTGGAGAAGTATCTGCGTTTATTTATGTAATGAGTTTCAAAAACGTGGTTTGCCTCACTGTCACATCCTTATAACTTTATCACATAATTGTAAACTCAATACTGTTCGAAAAATTGACAATTTCATTTCTGCTGAAATACCTGATCCAGATCTTCACCCTGAATTACACAGTATTGTTATGACTAACATGATTCACGGTCCATGCGGTGATTGGTGTATTGTTGATGGAAAATGTTCAAAAAAATTCCCAAAACAATTTCAAGAAGAAACTGTCATTGATGTTAATAACTATCCTGTTTATCGCAGAAGAAATACTGGAAAAACTTATATACGTCCTAATAATTATAATGTTGACAACCGTTACGTAGTTCCTTATTGCCCAGTATTGTCTTTGATCTTTAATTGTCATATAAATGTTGAAGTTTGTTCAAGTATTCAATCTATTAAATATTTACATAAATATATATACAAAGGTCATGATCTGTAATTGTTAGTAATAGTGCAAATGAAACAGTCATTGAACATGATGAAATAAAACAATTCATTGACACCCGTTATGTTGGTCCATCTGAAGCTGTTTGGAGAATTTTATCTAAACCCCTGCATAATAAAAGTCATGTCATTGTGCGCTTACCAGTACATCTTCCAAATTTTCAAAATCTAACCATTCACACTGATTCTAATGAAGAAGATCTTTATAATGCGCTTGAACAAACCACAATGCTAATGGACTATTTTGCTCTTAATTCACGCGATCCTGAAGCTCATAATCATTTATATGTTAATATACCTGTACACTATGTTTTTAAGACACAGAAAAATGTTGATGGGAAGAAAGAAAGTAAATGGCATAGAAGAAAAAGGTATAATAATTGTATAGGTCGTATGTATACTGTGAGTCCAACACAAACTGAGCTATTTCATTTAAGAATTTTGTTAATGAGGCTAAAAGGAGCCACAAGTTTTGAAAAGTTAAGAACAGTAAATGGGGAAATTAAAGATACTTTTACAGCTGCTTGCTTATGCCATGGTTTCATTGAAAACGATCAAGAATGGACAAATGCAATGAAAGAGGCTGCATTTTTTATGATGCCAAGGCAACTTAGAAGCTTATTTGTTCGTATTTTGATGTTTTGTAATCCATTACAACCAGATAAACTGTGGCAAGATTTTAAAGATTATATGTCTGAAGATTTTATTCGGCGCTTCTCTAAAGAAGAGAGTTACATTAAATCGATTATTGATGTTCAATTTATTCTTCAACAGGAAGGTAGATCTCTAGCTGAATTTCCACAACTTAAAGAATTAATGCAAATAATTAATGATAATTTATCAGTATCTGATTATGGTGAAGCTACTACAGAAGAGTATTCAGTTATTGGTTATCAACGAATGAATAAATTAAATGAAAAGCAAAAAGAAATTGCTACTAAAATATTAGGTACGGTATTTAATACAAACAATAATGATGTTGCAAATCAAAACTGTTTTTTTATTGATGGACCTGGAGGTTCCGGAAAAACATTTTTATATGAAACTCTCTGGTATGTTATAAAAGGAAAGAACAAAAATGTATGTATGATGGCTTTTACAGGTATTGCAGCTACATTACTTCCCAAGGGTAAAACAGTTCACAAAATATTTCAACTGCCTGTACCATTGCTTTCAGACTCATCCTCAAGTATAAAATTAGAATCGCAAGAAGCTGCTTATTTAAAAAGCATTGATGTTTTTATTTGGGACGAGGCGCTTATGGCCCCAAGATATGCTGTTGAAATAATGGATAGAACTTTGCGCGATATTATGAATAATGACAAATTATTTGGTGGTAAAATTGTTATTTTAGGTGGCGATTTTAGACAATTGCTTCCTGTAAATGTTCGAGGAACTCGAAGTGAAACAATTGACTTATCAATAAATCGTAGTTTAAATTGGAATAAATTTATTAAATTTTCATTAACACAAAATATGAGAGCTTTAAGTGAACAAACTCAATTTGCAAACTTTTTATTAAATGTTGGAGATGGAAAATTAAATGATATCAATGATTATTTAAGCATTGTTCACTTTCCTATTAATTGTATTGCTCCTACTGAAACAGATATAGTGGATGATATTTATGGTGACATTTTTAGAAACAAAGAGTATCGGAAATCTATTAATTATGCTATTTTAGCAGCTAGAAATGCTGATGTTAATGAAATAAACGAAAAAGTTGTGAATTTACTTGATGAAACATCAGAGAACGTCTATACAAGTATAGACAGCACAGAAAATTGTGATAATATTGGTTTTACTGATATTTTGTTACCGGAGTATCTTAATACTTTGAATCCTGCATCACTTGCACCTTATGAATTAAAATTAAGATTAAATTGTATTGTCATGCTTATTCGAAATCTTAATATTACTGAAGGTTTATGTAATGGAACAAGATTATTAATTTTGGATTTACGTGATAATTTATTAAAATGCGAAATACTAACTGGCGATAAGAAAGGAGAAATAGTATTTATTAATCGCATTACTTTATATTCTTCAGACAGTGATTATCCATTTATTTTTAAAAGAAGACAGTTTCCTGTTAAAATAGCTTTTGCAATGACAATTAATAAAGCTCAAGGCCAGACTTTCGACAAAATTGGAATAGATTTAAAAAAGGAAGTATTTAATCATGGCCAATTGTATGTTGCTTTGTCCAGGGTTCGATCTTGGGATTCGTTAAGAATTTATTTAGATGATTCTGATAAAAACAGAATTAAAAACTATGTGTACAAAGAACTCTATTTATAATATAATCTTTATTACTTTGATTTAATTTTATTCTATTTAATTGATATTAAAATATTAATAAGTATCTTCTCTGTTTTCTATTTAAAATTTTTTTATAAGGTTGTTTTCATAAAATTACTTTGATTTTTAAATTATTTTATGAACACGAGTATGAACTTATAATACAAAAGTTAATTAAGAATTATTTAAAAGTGTTACATTGCATTGTATATGTATTACAACTATACTTGGCTTCGGAGCGCTCCTTGATTATACAATCGCATAAAAATCCTTTTTAAAGTTCGATTTTCATTGGTTGTCAGATGTTATTGTTCTATATATATATATATATATATATATATATATATATATATATATATATATATATATATATATATATACATGCACCTTTATGAAAACCTTTTAGGTGACTTTAAGAAAGTATAGTGAGAGCACATGAGGGTACATGTTCGTGTCACGAAAGTAACCCAGGAGGAAAAATAAAAGTGAGAGCACATGTTTCGACAGAACAAAGCAGAGAAAAAAGATTCGAAGTTAATATTTCTGACACATAAACACGTGTATGTTTATGTCAATCAACACACAGATAGTTTATTAACCAGAATCTTAATTATTTATTGTAAAATAAGCAAAATCGTCAACGATTCTTTTGTTTCACTGTACGCATAACCTATATAAATTACTTTGTGTTGCCTTCAAGTGTTCAAATAATTATTAATAAGTAGTCAAAATGCAATTTAGTTCTGATGATTTCACACCTAATGATGTCATTGACAATATTCAAGTGGGGGACACCACCGTGTAAGTATATATATATATATATATATATATATATAATTGAAAAAAAAATCAAGGTATAAATGTTCAAAAATTACATAAATTTAAGTTATTTAATTTTTAAATTAAAAACGTTTTTCTATAATTTCACTATTGAAGTCTATAAAAAAACAATCTTATTCATTATATTAATTACTTTACGTTTTTAAAAATAGTTTATTATCTATCATTTACTTATTCTTACATGTTTCTTTATTATCATAATCATATTTAAATACAATTTTCAGTGATTTAGTTGGTTATGTAACTAAGGTTAATAATAATTTCCATTCATCTAAGAAGGCTAAATTTTCAAAATTTGTTATAAATAACGCCAAAGGCAAAGAAGTGCAAGTAATTGCCTGGAATCATAACACTGATCTTTTACATCAAATCAAAGAAGTTGGAACGGTAATTTTATAATTCATTTTTTTTTTATATTAAAATATTTACTGAATTTCAGTTTAATTGTGTTTAATATTCTGTTTTAGATAGTATATTGGATCAGCCAAGGCATCTGCTATTAAAAGTGACATATACAATAATGGAAATGTTCCTTTTGAACTTTTGATTAAGGAAAATTCCACAATTGAAATATGCGGTACTTACACTAACAGTTTAGAAGATAATATTCCTGAGGAAGTCTCAATTACAGAGGCCTATAGCAAAGTTGGAAAAACCATAAGTATGATTACACAATTTTTTTTAATTTGTTATAATTAAGTAGTCGCTAATTATATTTTTATTTTAGAAATTGAAGGCATAATCAAAAATGAGTTTAGAATATACATGAACCAGGATTACCAATATAGTGTTGGTGCGATTACTGACTGCAGCCATAAATTGGAGCTTAAAGCACAGTTTGATTGTTCAAGTTCTTAACCTCAAAAAAGGAGATTCGGTGAGTGTCATGGGAGTTGTAGAAACTTATCCTCCTGGACCGAATGTTTTGCGGATAAATAGTATTGATGATATTAAGAAAATAGAAAACGAACGCATTGAATTTGCTGATGTTTATCAAGGATTTAGAAATAACATTATTTTATAAAAATAAAATACGCATTATAACAAAAATTAATGATATTTTTATAAATGATAAAATAGTATTATGATGTACTTTTATACGTATTTAGTTTATTTTTGTGAAAAAAATTATTTTATTTTTCTAAAAATTAATATGTAAAAAATGTAAACATGTAAAATAAAGTTGTACTTTCTTAAAAATATTTTTTATTGTTAATTATATTCCAAAAAATTTGAATACGTTACATAATATTTTTTATTACTATTAATTACTTTGGTAACAGGCTTATGTAAATATTAAAACGTATTTTGTACTTCAACATTCTTATAATTAAAAATACTAAATTATATAAAGTTTTAGGTTACTTTCTTCAAAAATATTTTTATTGTGATAAAATAAAATTTTACATCATATTTTTTATTATCAATTACTTTCATAACATCTTATTTTAAATAGAATATCCAAAAATTGTAAGAACGACTTATGTTTAAATATTACAACGTACTTTGTACTTCAACATTCTTATAATTAAAAATACATAAGGTAAGAATTTTCAAAAATTTGTAAGAATGACTTATGTTTAAATATTAAAAAATGTATTTTGTACTTCAACATTTTTATAATTAAAAGTACTACATTATAATGTTACATTACAAGGCAAGTTAATGTAATAAAAAAAAAATTGACATGTTTCGTAGTTATCAAAAACATTTGCAATGTTTAACATTATACAATCTAATAATGAAAAAGAAACATTTTCTAAGTTTATCAAAAACATTTTTAATGTTTAACATTATCAATAATGCAAATAAATATTTTTCTAATAAATTGTGAGCATTTTAAAAATGCATTTTTCACAAAGCAAGATTCATAAATAAATGGTTTGTTTAACAAAATAGAAATCTTCATTCATTGAGGAAAACTGATTTTTAAGCTAACTTAGTCTCAAAAGTAATACTTCAATTACATGACACCATTATTTTAAACAATACTATAATCAGTCTATAATAATACAATACTATAATAATACAATAAATATTCAGTCCGGAAAGTAATACTGCTCTTGTAACAATATATTAATAATCTATATTTATTTTAAATTAATAATGTTGTCATGCAATTCAGAGTTAAAAAACTTAAAAATCAAAGAGTTATTTCCCTAATATATGTTTCCATTTCTTCTTTTTTAACTGAAAATACAAATAGGTTATTAATATAATATAGTATATATTATATCTGTGTTCTTATTATTATATATAACCGTACTTACATTTGTTCAATTTAATTAATTGAGTTGCCTCTTAGGTATCCTTGTACCTTTTAATAGATCAGTGATCTTTTTTATCTCATTTGATTCCTTAGATACATCTGATTTTTTTAAAACCCACAAATATGGATATAAACTATATTTTATGGTTCCAATAACCTTTACATGGGATCCTAAAGGAAACTCGCTCATATCACATACATTTGGCATACGGATCTCTAATTTATATATGCAATCTGTGATGCATCCCTGATTAATTTTAGCATTGGGTAATGACGTTTCTTTTATAATGTTTTTTATATATCCAGTTATTCCTGAAAAATGGTGAAATAAATCTTAGATTAAAAAAAAATAAACGAGACAATGTGCAAAATGTATATCAAAACAAGCATAATCATATTAAAAACTTACCAACAGTACCCTCATATTTGATGCAGTCTTCAATTGCAACACTTTCATGTGTGGTTCCTACTTGCGTTGAGTTATACAAAGGAGTACTTTTTAAAAGCGTAACTACTGTGTTCGACATTATCGTCAAGTCATGCATGGCATTTCCATTACTCATTTTTTCATTTCTTAAGCGAGCATAGGCTGAGTCAATGTGTAAAATCTAAAACAAATTAAACATCACGTAGGTACTTTAATTGAAATTAAAATTTTTGTATTATGTAAAGAAGAATTTTTTTTATTACTTACATTACCAGACATTATATGGCACTTAATATCGTTGATTATTTTCTCACTCCATATAAGAACTTGTATAATATCGTCTCCATCATTTTTCAAAGTAAATTTCAATAGTTTTGGTCTAAAATCTACATCGTCTACTATACCAATCAATTCACTAAAAAGAAATAATATTTTTTACATAAAATTTAATAAATTAATATGGTATTTTAATAGTTTGTTTAACTTACACATTTTTCTCATAAGTTACGATTTCTCTTACCATGGCTTTGGTAAAAAGAAATCCTTTAGATTCCTCTCCACTAGGAAGATAATTCTCTGCTAAAATTATGTATATATAAGTACTTTTAATTTTATATAAATTTTTATATATTTTTTCTTCTAAAAAAGAATGTAATACTTACTCATTTTTGAAAAAAATGTAGTTGTTTTCTCTTTAGTGTTAATAAATGTTTCAAAACTGTTAATTAAGAAGGTAAAGTTTAGAAAGACCACGTGCAGGTATTAATACTAGAGAATACAGAACAGCACCTCAACTCTACATCCAAGGACTAAGTACAAAGGAAAAACAAAAGAAAGTCTCGAATCGATTAACTACGATCGCGCCGCAGATAACAAAAGAAGTACGCTGATTTCCGCCGGTTCGCATGGGATCTGACATCGGGAGAGTGTCACTTAGTTACTCTTGGTTTCTCTTGGTTAAAATTCAGTTTCCGAGCCGCCATTTTTCTGATCTGAAAATACTCTTTACGGACTTTCCACATGGGCGCCGTGTGCGCCGCGTGCGCTGTTCGCTGATTGGTCAATTCTATCGTACCAACAGTTTTTTCAAAAGAATTAATGAATCAACACGGCGCACACGGCACCCGAAACAGATCCGGATCCGGATCCGGCGTTCATGTGGAAAGTCCATTACAGCTTTACAGTGTAGTTCCACTTTTTGACTGATTGCGGACTACTTGTAGAACTACGTCGCTAATTGGTCAATCAATATTTCAATATTAGCCAATATGTATATAAGTTCATAAATAAAATAAAACAGTAAATCACGGCATATACCTCAAACCATTAATGTTGATAGTTATATAATAAAAAAGCAACTACTTATAATACCATTTGAAAATAATCTATGCGCGTGGTACACGCGCTTGTGAATTTTCTAGTAGTATTTGAAAATTACTAAAAATATCACTACTAACTGCTTCCGAGCTTCTCGTTTTGCAGTAAGAAGTTGAGAGGATCATTGTAGCATGATCGTTTAAACTTCTGAAGATGAACGTGTACGGCTCGTCCAGATTACTAACATATTAACAGATAAATAAAAAAAAGGGAAAATAGACGATGTTATAGAAATAGGGAAAGAAGAAAGGATAACCCAAATACAAATAACGTAAACGAATATAAAAAAAAAAAAGATTTCACATAAAGATAAAATCAAAATAAATCAAAATATATAAGTAAATAGCATCACGCAAATATATTTAACAAACAAGAAATTTAAAGTGAAAAATTCATATAGGGAAACATTAAGAAACAAATAATTAAATAATATCAGTAAAAACAAATAACTAAAATATTAGTGAAAAAAAAATAAACAAATGAATAAATAAATAAAAAGAAATTGAAATAAATAAAACAAATCCAACACGAAGGAGAAAAATGAAATAATAATACAAAATAATGATCATTGAATGGATAAATATTATACATAAACAAGAAATAAGAATATCAGAAATCAAATTACACGAAAAACATTAAGAATAGAGATATAAAATTGGCAAATAAATAAATAAATTGCCAAATAAATAATACACAAAAAAATATATAGTTGAACTAATAATAAAAGATATTTAAAAATAAATATTAAGTATACTGATACATAAATAAAAAGAATAAAGAACAAAACATAAGAAATGAATGAAGAGAAATAAATAAAGGGAAATAAATAATAGAGAATTTACACAATACAAAATAGAAAACATATGAGAGATATAATCAGTGTATAAAATAATCAAGTCATTTTTTATCAAAATAAGGAAATCAAAATAATAATAAAAAATAACTAAACAAACGAAAAGTATTACAATAAAAGTAAGAATATTATAATGAAGAATCATACCAAAAAAAAAAAATTACAATAAAATATTACATTGCAAAAGGGAATATAATAAAATAAGAAAATGAAAAATATTTAAATATTATAATATAAAAAATAAACAATACTCAAACGAGAAAATGAAAGTAAGACAATAATAAACAAAATAAAAGATAAATTCAAAAATAAACTACAATAATAATTACGAACATTTAATAAAATGAAAAAACCATGATGAATAATCAAGCTAATACATTTTATAATTTTAAACAACAAAACCATTATTATACTAAAGTATTTCATTGTCAAATTTGCCGAGATCAATATCACGAAGCATTGTTTTGCTCTAATGCAGTTTGTGTTTATTGTAAAAGTAAAGATCATATATCTTATTTTTGCAAGAATGCTAAAAATAAAATAGAACTTTTTTGTAAACTCTGTAATCACAGAGGACATTCTGTAGAGAAGTGTACATTTAACCAAACAAATGAAGATTATTGCCAATACTGTCAAATGATAGGACATGCAGCTACTCAATGCCCTGTTATAAAGAAATATGAACTTGATTGTGAGTATTGCGGAAGCACGGGTCACTCAACTAAAGACTGTCTGTCAGCAGTATGTATGAAATGCAATAAACTCGGGCACTGGATAAAATACTGCCCTATAAACGAAAAAATAATGTGGTGCGCGTTATGTAAGGAAGAAGACCACGATTCATCAGATTGCAAGCGTGCGATTTTAAGAAATAGAATAATTTGTCAAATTTGCAACAGAATCGGACATACAGCAAAGTATTGCCCAGAAAGAAATGCTCATTCTCAAAATAGCACAAACTACAAAATTTTAGAAAATAAAGAAATTCATCAATTACCAAATACTACAAGAAATTATAACCGATTCATTAACAAAACTCAAGAACAAAATTACAAGCCAAGAAACACGATTTTTAATAATCAACAACCCAATACAGTAAATAGGAAAAGAATTCAATGTGATTATTGCAAAAGAATTGGACATGACATCGACAACTGCAGAAAACTTAAAAATCTTATGATGCAATATAATGCAATGGGAAATCATTGTGATCTTTGTAAAAATCCAGATCATACTACTGAAGAATGTGAGGAAATCAAACAATATCCAAGTATTAATACTGATGAATCATACCATAATGTTACGAAAGAAACAATTAACGAATCAAAAATTCAGAAAAACAAAGTTAATACAACGAATATTGAAAGGTATAATGGTAATGAACTAATTACAGAAAATAAAGTAAATAAAATTAAACAGGAAACTAATATCATAGAGGAATCTACAATAATTAATGATGATAAAGAAATCAATTTAATTATCGTACCTTTTATAAAAATACATGAAATCACTGATGAACCAAAAGATAATAATATGATTATAAAAAATCATGGAAATACTAATGAAATTAATTTTATAGACTTTAACGAAATTTTCAAAAATAATCATGAAATTGAAGAAATTATGGAAACAAATTTAATTAATTCTATTGAATCTACTGTAAAAAATTATGAGACTAATGAAGAAATGAATTTCAACGAATCTAATTTAAAAACTCATGAGGATTGTGATGAAATTAATGTAATTCATTTTAATGAATCCAATATAAATAACCAAAAGAATGAAATTTCGAATGAAAATAATAAAGAAGGTAATAATTCGTTGGAAACAGTAACTTTTTATGATGATCTTAAAGTCATTTTAGACATAACTTTTGCTTTAGCTGAACCATATTCCGAAGATGATCAAATGGAAACTAAATTCCATCAAAACTCGCTTGAAAATTCATTAAAAGAGAATATAGCATCAATACATTCAGAAGAGTCTTTATTAAATGATAAAAAAAATCTAAAGAACTTATTAAATAATAGTAAAGTAGTTTTCGAAAATGAAAATCAACCAAAAGATATGTTTGATAATCAAAAACTAAAAAAACATTTAGAGAATAAAAGTCATCTAAAAATATTTGATAATCAAGAACACCAAGAACAGCTTGAGAATAAAAATCAACTAAAAGAAACTTTGGGTAATCAAGATCATAACGTAATGATCAATCTAAATACAAATCCTAATAAAGTACACCAATTGCAGTTAGTTTTTAACTATCCTATCAAAGTAAAATCTAATAAAAACGTCAGAAAACTAAAATGGATATCTAATTATAAAAAATATTTAAAAGAATTATCAAAAATTACAAAGTTAAAATTAAAATCTAAAGGTTACTACAATAAATTTACTATCAGAAAAAGGTTTAAAAAGGGAGACAAAACATGGCCTATTAAAGAACCAAATATGAATAAATTTCAAAAGGATCAGCATAATAAGAATTTTCAACGCTATTAAAATGAACAAAATAATATCTTAACTAATTATGAAAAACAAGCAAAGCAATATTATAACAAATAATAACATAACATTTTTGTTTTAGGATATGGACAACATACTCAATATTAACATCTATCATAATCTCTTCTTATTTTTCCAAATTTAATACAGGAATGGAGAATTATAATTGCAGCTGAACTTTTCCATTTGAAGCAAAACCATCCTACTTCTTGGTCAACTAATATATAACCCTAAGGTGATCCAGATTTTACCAAATATACAATTTAAAATTATAACCACTTATTCGTTTGTCTACAATTGTTCGTATCAACTTGTCAGTATTTTATGAAAAGCAACTATATTCCCTATGAAAGCTAATAATTTTAGAAAAATGCGATTGAAATAAGATATACTTGAATAATGAAATTTTAGAAATAATACATAAATATTGCGATTAGATATTAATACAAAGTAACTTTGGTCTTATAACAATCAAACAATCAAAAAAATTTGACATGTGAAAATGATGTGTTATTAAATAATAAAAATATATAAAGTAATTATTTAATCACAAAGTAGAAAACATTACAGGGACGAATTAACTTATGATCAATTTAATAGCTTATGATTTTATCTTTGAATAACAAAGTATAGAACTAATCCAAAAGGAAAAGAAGTAGAACCCATTTCTAAACCTTTTAACGTATGATAAAAAAAAAGATAATAATAATTTGACTAATTTTATGCAAAATTAAACTGTATTTACCTACAAAAAAAAAAAAAAAAAAAAGGAGCTACGTTCACATTGCTAAGATTAAATAGAATATATGTATTTGGAATGATCAGTTCTGTCATATACTAACATGATCATCCTATATAAGATACACTATTCTGCACTGTATTGAGTATGTAAAACATTTTTCTACTCTAACAGATTGCGTATTCTTTAAAGCAGATATGTGAATGCTACCTATGCCGAAACAAAAGTTCAAGTTCTAAAATGAACTTTTGAAATGGCTGAAAGTTTTCAAACAAAGGTAAAATACAATGATGCATAAAAGCAATAACAAGCAAAATTTGTCAATATCATTTCAATTCTTCACTTCGTTTTTACGAAAAAACCTACACCATATATAATTGTATTTTTCTTTTGGAAATAATTATAATACGATTGTTAAAATAATTTTGTTATGATAACATCAAAAGCCCTTTAATTTTATTCTACTTAAACAAAGAGAGGAAAGAAAAAACATATCCCTTGCCAAATATCTAAGCAGGGAGAGAAGTGAATGATCACTTGAATCATTCCCTATATATTTCTCATCGTTTATTTACTAAAAAAAAAAAGAAAAAAAAAAATTATTTAATAAGCACATTATTTCTAAGCTTAATTAACGAATGACTATTTTATGTAAATACAGCAGAACAAAAAAATTATTACATATTACCGATAACGAAATAATTAAATTATCGAAATCTATATATATATATCTC
Organism: Torymus aiolomorphi; assembly: GCA_036365515.1. Taxonomy (NCBI): domain Eukaryota; kingdom Metazoa; phylum Arthropoda; class Insecta; order Hymenoptera; family Torymidae; genus Torymus; species Torymus aiolomorphi. The sequence continues at coordinate 140,269,882 of CM070873.1, forward strand.
TATAGGAATTCTTTGAAATTTGAACATTAGAAAAATCGGTACAAAATAAATCAGTAAGTTAAGTGCAAAACTAGTATTAGGAAGAAAATAATTAATTTATTTTAAAATATATAGACGATTCAAAAATTTATTTAAAATTATTAATTTTATATTATTATTATTATTATTATTATTATTAAATCTTTTGTAACGAAAAAATTACTAATAACTCAAATTGATCATTCAATTACTTCACTTGTTGAATTTCTACGACATTCAACAGTCTAAGGGGGGAGGTGTTACGTCCGGAGACGTCTCATTTAAACATTCATTAAATAAAACGTAAATCAGTGATTTTTCAAGACACAGAATAATGTATACGCAGCACTTCGTTCGTGCGACATCGAGTCACCGACCTCGTATAATCAAGTTAAATGACGACTAAGCCCGAAAACACTAGTACCAATGCCAGCAGATAGGGAAGGGCTAAAATCGAGAACTTGCATCCCGACATGAAAATTCCCATAAGAACCGAGATAGGAGGATCAGGAAGAAAAATTAATAGGTCAAATCAACGTTCGACCAGACAACCTCAAAAATGCTGAAAGGGTCTTTTGAAACTTAAACCTGATAACCACTAAATCAAAGTAGAACTGACGAATATTATTGTTATCGTTATTATTATTATTATCATTATTATTGTTATTATTATTATCATTATTATTATTATTATTATTCTCATTATTTTTATTATTATTATTATTTTTACTATAATTATTATCATTCATAACCCGTATTATTATATTTTATCATTTACTTATCAATAAATTTTTTGTAACGGGAAATCTCTGATGCATAATAACATTGTTGAATCTCTACGACATTCAACAGTCTAAGGGGGGAGGTGTTACGTCCGGAGACGTATTATCATTTTAAAGAAAAAGCATAATCAGTATCAGATATTTCCTGACACATAAAAGCGGGAATGCAATTTTTTACAAACACAGCATTTTGCTCATGCGGCGCCGTGACGTAGTAGGTCATCACACTTGCGAAAAACAACGTACGATATTCTCTTTAAGGTCAGCATTTCTCAATGCCATCGCCGAATCGTATACGACTGACGAAGTTTACATTGCAAAATAAGATGATCTCGATTTACTGTCACCGGGCTCATCTTTAACCTAATTATTTTGTATTATAAAAGAAGTGATGTGTGTCACGCGAATCTGTCACAGCGTACAAGAAACCTGGCGAACTCCGTGTACCTCTATGACATCGAGAAGTTGAAACCGTAAGCCTTACACATCTAGTAAGCAGATTTTATAAGTTATTGAAGTTGTAATCGTAAGCCTTACTCGTCTAGTAAGCAGATCGTATAAGTAATTTATAGTAAATTTATAAAAGCAAGCGTTATAAAAAAGAATTGTAATTGAAATTACAACACATCGATCTACCAGAAGCCAGCAGATTGTATTGGTACTAAATTATTGTATTTTATATAATAAACCTATATAAAACCAATTACTACTTATTTCCACTTATTTCCGGACTTAACACTAGCGTAAACCTACGTTACTTTGATAGAAAACAACGAACCAAATCCAAATTTCCGGCCTTTGTAGAAAGATAAGTGCTGTAAATCATGGTTTTCCCTGTTTGTTGCAGGATGCCACACACTTTTTACCGTCTAGTAGGAAAATATTGGTAAAACAGTGTATTTTATCGTGAACCCACCATATTTAGAAGATACCAACTATAAAAGTCCATATTTCTAACTCAGGAAGAGAAATAGTACTTTAAATCATGGTTTATCCTGTTTATTGCAGGATTCCACGCACTTTGCACCATTTAATAGGAAAATATTGGTAAAGACAGACATTTCTAGCATAAACCTACGTTGTTTTGTGAAAAAGAACGTCACAAATCTAAATTTCCGGCGTTTGAATACCAATAAGTACTTTTAATCATGTTTTTCCCTTTTTGTTGCAGGATTCCACACACTTTTCACCATATACTAGGAAAATATTTGTACAACAATGTATTTTATCGTGAACCGACGATATTTAGAGGATACTAAATTATAAAAGTCCATATTTCCAACTCAAGAAGGGAAATAGTACTTCAAATTATGGTTTTCCCTGTTTATCGCAGGATTCCACATACTTATTACCATATACTGGGAAAATATTGGAAAAAACAGGCATTACTAGCATAAACCTACGTTATTTTGAGAAAAAGAACGAAACAAATCTATTTTTCCGGCGTTTGAATACCAGTAAGGGCTTTAAATCATGGTTTTCGCAGTTTGTTGCAGCAATTCACGCACTTTTCACCATCTAATAGGAAAATATTGGTAAAACAGTGTATTTTATCGTGAACCCACGATATTTAGTGCATACTAATTATAAAAGTCCATATTTCCAACTCAAGAAGAGAAAAAGTACTTTAAATTATGGTTTTTCCTGTTTATTGCATGATTCCACACACTTTTCACCATATACTAGCAAAATAGTGGTAAAAACAGGCATTTATCACCATATATTAGGAAAATATTGGTAAAATCAGGGATTTCTAGCGTAAACCCACGTTATTTTGAGATAATGAAGGAAACAAATCTAAATTCCCGGCTTTTGAATACCAATAAGTGTTTAAATCATGGTTTTCCCTGTTTGTTGCAGGATCCCACACACTTTTCACCGTATTCTAGGAAAATATTGGTAAAACAATGTATTTTATCGTGAACACACGATATTTAGAGGATACCAATTATAGAAATCCTAAATTCCAACTCACGAAGAGAAAAAATACTTTAAATTATGGTTTTTCCTGTTTGTTGCAGGATTCCACACACTTTTCAAAATATTTTAGGAAAATATTGGTAAAACAATGTATTTTATCGTGTATCCTCGATATTTACAGGATACCAATTATAAAAATCCATATTTCCAACTAACGAACAGAAATAATACTTTAAATTATGGTTTTCCCTGTTTATTGCAGGAATCCACGCACTGTTCACCATATACTAGGAAAATATTGGTAAAAACAGGCATTTCCCAAGATATAATATGAATATATTGGCAAAAACAGGCATTTATATCATAAACCTACGTTATTTTGAGAAAAAGATCGAAACAAATCTAAATTTCCGGCTTTTGAATACCAGTAAGTGCTTTAAATTATGGTTTTCCGTGTTTGTTGCAGTATTCCACACACTTTTCACCACATAGTAGGAAAATATTGGTAAAACAATGTATTTTATTGTGTAACCACGATATTTAGAGGATACCAAATATAAAAGTCCATATTTCCAACTCAAGAAGAGAAAAAGTACTGTAAATTATGGCTTTCCCTGTTTATTGCAGGATTCCACCTACTTTTCACCATATACTAGAAAAATATTGGTCAAAACAGGCATTTCTAGCATAAGCCTACGTTATTTTGAGATAAAGAATGAAACAAATCTAAATTTACGGCGTTTTAATGGCAATAATTTCTTTAAAACATGGTTTTCCATGTTTGTTGCAGGATTCCACACACTTTTCACCATATACTAGGAAAATATTGATAAAACAATGTATTTTATAGTGATCCCAGAATATTTAAACGATACCAATTTTAAAAATCCATATTTCCAACTCACGAAGGCAAAAAGTACTTTAAATTATGGTATTCCCTGTTTATTGCAGGATTCCACGCACTTTTCACCATATTCTAGGAAAATATTTGTAATAACAGGCATTTCCAGCATAAACCTATGTTATTTTGAGAAAAAGAACGAAATAAATCTAAATTTCCGGCTTTTGAATACCAATAAGTCCTTTAAATCATGGTGTTCCCTGTTAGTTGCAGGATTCCACACACTTTTCACCGTATACTTGGAAAATATTGATAAGACAATGTATCTTATCGTGAATCCACGATATTTAGAGGATACAAATTATAAAAGTCCATATTTCAAACTCAAGAAGAGAAAAAGTACTTGCAATTATGGTTTTCCCTGTTTATTCCAGGATTCCACGCACATTTCACCATATAATAGGAAAATATTGGTAAAAACAGGCATTTCGAGCATAAACCTACGTTATTTTGAGAAGAAGAACGAAACAAGTCCAAATTTCCGGCGTTTGAATACCAGTGAGTGCATCAAATCATGGTTTTCCCTTTTTGTTGCAGGATTACACACACTTTTCACAATATATTAGGAAAATATTGGTAAAAACAGGCATTTTTCTCCAAATATTAGGAGAATATTGGGTAAAACAGTCATTTCCAGCATAAACCTACGTTATTTTGAGAAAAAGAACGAAACAAATCTAAATTTCGCACGTCTGAATGCCAATAAGTTCTTGAGATCATGGTTTTTCCTATTTGTTGCAGGATTGCACACCCTTTGAACAACTTTCTAGGAAAATATTAGTAAAACAATGTATTTTATCGTGAACCCACGATATTTAGAGGATATAAATTATAAAAGTCCATATTTCCAACTTGCAAAGAGAAATAGTACTTTAAATCATGATTTACCCTGTTTATTGCAGGATTCCACGAACTTTTCACCATATACTAGGAAAATATTGGTAAAAACAGGCATTTCTAGCATAAACCTACGTTATTTTGAGAAAAAGAACGAAACAAATCTAAATTTCCGACATGTGTATACCAGTAAGTACTTTAAATATTGGTTTTCCCTGTTTATCGCAGGATTCCACGCACTTTCTACCATACATTAGGAAAATATTGGTAATAACAGGGATTTCTAGAATAAACCTTCGTTATTGCCAGCATAAACCTCCGTTATTTGAGATATATAGCCGAACAAAACTAAATTTCCGGCGTTTAAATGCCAATAAGGGCCTTAAATCATGGTTTTCCCTATTTGTTGCCGGATTCCATACACTTTAAACCATATTTTAGAAAAATATTGTTAAAACAATGTATTTTAACGTAAACCCACGATATTTAGAGGATACCAATTATAAAAATTCCTATTTCCAAGTCACGAAGAGAAATAGTTCTTTAAATTATGGTTTTCCCTGTTTATTGCAGGATTTCACGCACTTTTCACCATATTCTAGGAAAATATTGGTAACAACAGGCATTTCCAGCATAAACCTTCGTTATTTGAGAAAAATAGCCAAACAAAACTAAATTTCCGGCGTTCAAATGCCAATAAGTGCCTTAAATCATGGTTTTACTGTTTGTTGCAGGATTCCACACACTTTTCACCATATTCTAGGAAAATATTGGTAAAACAATGTATTTTATTGAGAACCCACGATATTTAGAGGTTACCAATTATAAATGTCCATATTTCCAACTCAAGAAGAGAAAAAGTACTTGAAATTATGGCTTTCCCTGTTTATTGCAGGCTTCCACGCACTTTTCACCATATTCTAGCAACATATCGGTAAAAACATGCATTTCTCACCATATATTGGGAAAATATTGGTAAATTCAGTGATTTCTAGCATAAACCCACGTTAGTTTGTGATAATGAACGAAACAAATCTAAATTTCTGGCCTTTGAATACCAATAAGTGCTTTAAATCATGGTTTACACTGTTCGTTGCAGGATTCCACACACTTTCCACCTTATACTAGGAAAATATTGATAAAACAATGTATTTTATCCTGAACCCGCGATATTTAGAGGATACCAATTATAAAAGTCCATATTTCCAACTCACGAAGAGAAAAAGTACTTTAAATTATGGTTTTCGCTGTTTATTCCAGGATTCCACACACTGTTCGCCATATACTAGAAATATATTGGTAAAAACAGGCATTTCTCACCATATATTAGGATAATATTGATATTAACAGGGATTTCTGGCATAAACCTACGTTATTTTGAGGTAAAGAACGAAACAAATCTAAATTTCCGGCGTTTGAATGCCAATAAGTGCTTTAAATCATGGTTTTCCCTAGTTGTTGCAGGAATCCACACACTTTTCACCATATTCTAAGAAAATGTTTGTAAAACAATGTATTTTATCGTGAACCCACAATATTTATAGGATACCAATTATAAAAGACGATATTTCCAACTCACGAATAGAAAAAGTACTTTAAATTATGGCTTTTCCTGTTTCTTGCAGGATTCCACGCACTTTTCATCATATATTAGCAAAAATTGGTAAAAACATGGATTGTTAACCATATATTAGGAAAATATTGGTAAAAACAGCCATTTCTACCATAAACCTACATTATTTTGAGAAAAATAACGAAACAAATATAAATTTCCTGCTCTTGAATACCAGTTAGTGCTTTATATCATGGTTTTCCCTGTTTGTTGCAGGATTCCACAATCTGATCACCATATACTAAGAAAATCGTGGCAAAACAATGTATTTTATCGTGATCCCACGATAATTAGAGGATACCTATTATAAAAGTCGATATTTCCAACTCAAGAAAGAAACAAGTACTTTAAGTTATGGCTTTACCTGTTTTTTGCAAAATTCCACGTACTTTTCACCATATTCTGGAAAAATGTTGGTAGATACATGCATTACCAGCATAAACCTACGTTATTTTGGAGAAAGAACGTAACAAATCTAAATTTCCGGATTTTGGACACCAATAAGTGCTCTAAATCATGGTTTTCCCATTTGCAGCAGGATTCCACAAACTTTTCACCATATACGAGGAAATTATTGGTAAAGCAATGTATTTTATCGTGAACGCACGATATTTAGAGGATAACAATTATAAAAGTCCATATTTCCAACTCACGAAGAAAGAAAATACTCTAAATTATGGATTTCCCTGTTTATTGCAGGATTCCACACACTTTTCACCATATACTAGGAAAATATTGGTAAAAACAGGCATTTGTAGCATAACCCTACGTTATTTTGAGAAAAAGGACAAAACAAATCTAAATTTCCGGGTTTTGAATACCAATAACTGATTTAAATCATGGTTTTCCCATTTGTAGCAGGATTCCACAAACTTTTCACCATATACGAGAAAAATATTGGTAAAACAATGTATTTTATCGTGAAACCACGATATTTAGAGGATACCAATTGTAAAAGCCCATATTTCCAACTCGCGAAGAGAAATAGTACTTTAAATAATGGTGTTCCCTTTTTATTGCAGGATGCCACACACTTTTCACCGTATGCTAGGAAAATATTGATAAGACAATGTATCTTATCGTGAACCCACGATATGTAGAGGATACCAATTATAAAAGTCCATATTTCCAACTCAAGAAGAGAAAAAGTACCTTAAATTATGGTTTCCCCTGTTTATTGCAGGATTCCACACAGTTTTCACCATATAATAGATAAATATTGGTAAAAACAGGCATTTCTAGCATAAACCTACGTTATTTTGAGAAAAAGAACGAAACAAATCTAAATTTCCGGCATTTGAATACCATTCAGTGCTTGAAATAATGGTTTTCCCTGTTTGTTGCAGGATTCCACACACTTTTCACACTATACTAGGAAAATATTGATAGAACAATGTTTTTTATCGTGAGTTTGCTACATTTAGAGGGTGCCAATTATAAAAGTCCATATTTCCAACTCACGAAGAGAAAAAGTCCTTTAAATTATGGTCTTCCCTGTTTATTGCAGGATTCCGCGCACTTTTCACCACATACTAGCAAAATATTGGAAAAACAAGCATTTTTAACATATATTAGGAGGATATTGGTAAATACAGGCATTTCTAGCATAAACCTACGTTATTTTGAGAAAAAGATCTAAACAAATCTAAATTTCCGGCGTTCGAATACCAGTAAGTGCTTTAAATAATGGTTTTACCTGTTTGTTGCAGGATTCCACACACTTTTTACCATACACTAGGAAAATATTGGTAAAGCAATGTATTTTATCGTGAACCAACGATATTTAGAGGATACCAATTATAAAAGTACATATTTCGAACTCAAGAAGAGATAAAGTACTTTGATTTATGGTTTTCTCTGTTTGTTGCAGGATTCCACGCACTTTGCTCCAAATACTAGCAAAATATTGGTAAAAACCGGATTTTTCAACATATATTAGGAAGATATTGGTAAATACAGGCATTTCTAGCATAAACCTACATTATTTTGAGAAAATGAACTAAACAAATCTAAATTTCCAGAGTTTGAATGCCAGTAAGTGCTTTAAAAAATGTTTCTCCTTGTTTGTTTCAGGATTCCACACACTTTTCACCGAATACTAGGAACATATTCATAAATCAATGTATTTTATCGTGTACCCACGAAATTTAGAGGATACAAATTATAAAAATCCATATTTCCAAATCACGACGAGAAATAGTACTTTAAATTATGGTATACTCTGTTTATAACAATATTTTAGGAACTTTCTCCGTATACTAGGAAAATATTGGGTAAAAACGTGCATTTTTCAGCATATATTAGAAAAAATATTGGTAAAAGCAGGAATTTCTAGCATAAACCTACGTTATTTTGATAGAGAACAACGAACCAAATCCAAATTCTCTGCGTTTGAATACCATTAAGTACTTTTAATAGTGATTTTCCCTTTTTTTGATAGACTCCACACAACTTTCACCATATTCTAGGGCAATATTGATAAAACAATGTTTTTTATCTTGAACTGACGATATTTAGATGATACAAATTATAAAAATCCATATTTCCAACTCACGAAGAGATAAAGTACTTTATATCTGGTATTCCCTCTTTATTGCAGAATTCCACGCACTTTTCACCATATACTAGGAAAATGTTGGTAAAAACAGGCATTTTTCACCTTATATTAGGAGAATATTGGCTAACACAGGCATTTCTAGCATAAACCTACGTTATTTTGATAGTAACCGACGAACCAAATCCACATTTCCGGCTTTTGAATACCAATAAGTGCTTTAAATCATGGTTTTCCATGTTTGTTGCAGGATTCCACACATTTTTTTTCCGTATATTAGGAAAATATTGGTTAAACAATGTATTTTTCAACTTATATTAGGAAAATATTGGTAAAAACAGGGATTTCTTGCATAAACCCACGTTATTTTCAGATAAAGAACGGAGCAAATCTAAATTTCGGGCTTTTGAATACCAGTACGTGCTTAAATCATGGCTTTCCCTGTTTGTTGCAGGATTCGACACACTTTTATCATATACTAGTAAAATATTGCTAAAACATGCATTTTTCATGATATATTAGGAAAATATTGGTACAAACAGGCATTTCTAGCATAAGCCTGCGTTATTTTGAGAGAGAAAACGAAACAAATCTTAATTTCCGGCTTTTGTATACCAGTAAGTGCTTTAAATCATGGTTTTCCCAGTTTGTTGCTGGATTCCACACACTTTTCAACATATTCTAAGAAAATATTGGTAAAACAATATATTTTATCGTGAACCCACAATATTTATAGGATACCAATTATAAAAGACGATATTTCCAACTCACGAATAGAAAAAGTACTTTAAATTATGGCTTTTCCTGTTTCTTGCAGGATTCCACGCACTTTTCATCATATATTAGCAAAAATTGGTAAAAACATGGATTGTTAACCATATATTAGGAAAATATTGGTAAAAACAGCCATTTCTACCATAAACCTACATTATTTTGAGAAAAATAACGAAACAAATATAAATTTCCTGCTCTTGAATACCAGTTAGTGCTTTATATCATGGTTTTCCCTGTTTGTTGCAGGATTCCACAATCTGATCACCATATACTAAGAAAATCGTGGCAAAACAATGTATTTTATCGTGATCCCACGATAATTAGAGGATACCTATTATAAAAGTCGATATTTCCAACTCAAGAAAGAAACAAGTACTTTAAGTTATGGCTTTACCTGTTTTTTGCAAAATTCCACGTACTTTTCACCATATTCTGGAAAAATGTTGGTAGATACATGCATTACCAGCATAAACCTACGTTATTTTGGAGAAAGAACGTAACAAATCTAAATTTCCGGATTTTGGACACCAATAAGTGCTCTAAATCATGGTTTTCCCATTTGCAGCAGGATTCCACAAACTTTTCACCATATACGAGGAAATTATTGGTAAAGCAATGTATTTTATCGTGAACGCACGATATTTAGAGGATAACAATTATAAAAGTCCATATTTCCAACTCACGAAGAAAGAAAATACTCTAAATTATGGATTTCCCTGTTTATTGCAGGATTCCACACACTTTTCACCATATACTAGGAAAATATTGGTAAAAACAGGCATTTGTAGCATAACCCTACGTTATTTTGAGAAAAAGGACAAAACAAATCTAAATTTCCGGGTTTTGAATACCAATAACTGATTTAAATCATGGTTTTCCCATTTGTAGCAGGATTCCACAAACTTTTCACCATATACGAGAAAAATATTGGTAAAACAATGTATTTTATCGTGAAACCACGATATTTAGAGGATACCAATTGTAAAAGCCCATATTTCCAACTCGCGAAGAGAAATAGTACTTTAAATAATGGTGTTCCCTTTTATTGCAGGATGCCACACACTTTTCACCGTATGCTAGGAAAATATTGATAAGACAATGTATCTTATCGTGAACCCACGATATGTAGAGGATACCAATTATAAAAGTCCATATTTCCAACTCAAGAAGAGAAAAAGTACCTTAAATTATGGTTTCCCCTGTTTATTGCAGGATTCCACACAGTTTTCACCATATAATAGATAAATATTGGTAAAAACAGGCATTTCTAGCATAAACCTACGTTATTTTGAGAAAAAGAACGAAACAAATCTAAATTTCCGGCATTTGAATACCATTCAGTGCTTGAAATAATGGTTTTCCCTGTTGTTGCAGGATTCCACACACTTTTCACACTATACTAGGAAAATATTGATAGAACAATGTTTTTTATCGTGAGTTTGCTACATTTAGAGGGTGCCAATTATAAAAGTCCATATTTCCAACTCACGAAGAGAAAAAGTCCTTTAAATTATGGTCTTCCCTGTTTATTGCAGGATTCCGCGCACTTTTCACCACATACTAGCAAAATATTGGAAAAACAAGCATTTTTAACATATATTAGGAGGATATTGGTAAATACAGGCATTTCTAGCATAAACCTACGTTATTTTGAGAAAAAGATCTAAACAAATCTAAATTTCCGGCGTTCGAATACCAGTAAGTGCTTTAAATAATGGTTTTACCTGTTTGTTGCAGGATTCCACACACTTTTTACCATACACTAGGAAAATATTGGTAAAGCAATGTATTTTATCGTGAACCAACGATATTTAGAGGATACCAATTATAAAAGTACATATTTCGAACTCAAGAAGAGATAAAGTACTTTGATTTATGGTTTTCTCTGTTTGTTGCAGGATTCCACGCACTTTGCTCCAAATACTAGCAAAATATTGGTAAAAACCGGATTTTTCAACATATATTAGGAAGATATTGGTAAATACAGGCATTTCTAGCATAAACCTACATTATTTTGAGAAAATGAACTAAACAAATCTAAATTTCCAGAGTTTGAATGCCAGTAAGTGCTTTAAAAAATGTTTCTCCTTGTTTGTTTCAGGATTCCACACACTTTTCACCGAATACTAGGAACATATTCATAAATCAATGTATTTTATCGTGTACCCACGAAATTTAGAGGATACAAATTATAAAAATCCATATTTCCAAATCACGACGAGAAATAGTACTTTAAATTATGGTATACTCTGTTTATAACAATATTTTAGGAACTTTCTCCGTATACTAGGAAAATATTGGGTAAAAACGTGCATTTTTCAGCATATATTAGAAAAAATATTGGTAAAAGCAGGAATTTCTAGCATAAACCTACGTTATTTTGATAGAGAACAACGAACCAAATCCAAATTCTCTGCGTTTGAATACCATTAAGTACTTTTAATAGTGATTTTCCCTTTTTTTGATAGACTCCACACAACTTTCACCATATTCTAGGGCAATATTGATAAAACAATGTATTTTATCTTGAACTGACGATATTTAGATGATACAAATTATAAAAATCCATATTTCCAACTCACGAAGAGATAAAGTACTTTATATCTGGTATTCCCTCTTTATTGCAGAATTCCACGCACTTTTCACCATATACTAGGAAAATGTTGGTAAAAACAGGCATTTTTCACCTTATATTAGGAGAATATTGGCTAACACAGGCATTTCTAGCATAAACCTACGTTATTTTGATAGTAACCGACGAACCAAATCCACATTTCCGGCTTTTGAATACCAATAAGTGCTTTAAATCATGGTTTTCCATGTTTGTTGCAGGATTCCACACATTTTTTTCCGTATATTAGGAAAATATTGGTTAAACAATGTATTTTTCAACTTATATTAGGAAAATATTGGTAAAAACAGGGATTTCTTGCATAAACCCACGTTATTTTCAGATAAAGAACGGAGCAAATCTAAATTTCGGGCTTTTGAATACCAGTACGTGCTTAAATCATGGCTTTCCCTGTTTGTTGCAGGATTCGACACACTTTTATCATATACTAGTAAAATATTGCTAAAACATGCATTTTTCATGATATATTAGGAAAATATTGGTACAAACAGGCATTTCTAGCATAAGCCTGCGTTATTTTGAGAGAGAAAACGAAACAAATCTTAATTTCCGGCTTTTGTATACCAGTAAGTGCTTTAAATCATGGTTTTCCCAGTTTGTTGCTGGATTCCACACACTTTTCAACATATTCTAAGAAAATATTGGTAAAACAATATATTTTATCGTGAACCAACGATATTTAGTGGATACCAATTTTTAAAATACAAATTTTCAGCTCACGAAGAGAAAAAGTACTTTAAACACTGGTATTCCCTGTTTATTGCAGGGTTCCACGCACTTTTCACTATATAATAGGAAAATATTCATAAAAAGCGGCATTTCCAGCATAAACCTACGTTATTTTGAGAAAATGAACGAAACAAATATAAATTTCCGGCGTTTGAATGCCAATAAGTGCTTTAAATCATGGTTTTTCCTTTTTGTTGCAGGATTCCACACTCTTTACACCATATTCTAGAAAAATATTAGTAAAACAATGTATTTTATCGTGAATCCACGATATTTTGAGGATACCAATTATAAAAATCCATATTTCCCACTGACAAAGAGAAAAAGTACTTTAAATTATGGTTTTCCCTGTTGATTACAGGATTCCACGCACTTTTCACCATATACTAGGAAAATATTGGTAAAACAGTCTATTTTATCGTGAACCCATGATATTTAGAGGATACCAATTATGTAAATCCATATTTCCAACTCACGAAGAGAAATAGTACTTTAAATTATGTTTTTCCCTGTTTATTGCAGGATTCCACGCACTTTTCACCATATACTAAGAAAATATTGGTAAAAACATGCATTCTTAGCCATATATTAGGAAAATATTGGTAAAAACTGGCATTTCGAGCATAAACCTACGTTATTTTGAGAAAAAGAACGAAACAAATCTAAATTTCCGGCGTTTGAATACCAGTAAGTGCTGTAAGTCATGGTTTTCCCTGTTTGATGCAGGATTCCACACACTTTTCAACATATACTAGGAAAATATTGGTAAAAACAGGCATTTTTTTACCATATATTAGAGAATATTATATAGAACAGGCATTTCTAGCATAAACCTACGTTATTTTGATAGAAAACGACGACCCAAATCCAAATTTTTTGAGTTTGAATACCAATAAGTACTATTAATCATGGTTTTCCCTGTTTGTTGCATGGTTCCATACACTTTTCACCATTTACCAGGAAAATATTGGTAAAACAGTGAATTTTATCGTGAACCTACGATATTTAGAGGATACCAATTATAAATATCGATATTTCCAACTCACAAATGGAAAAAGTACTTTAAATTATGTTTTTCCCTTTTTATTGCAGGATTCCACGCACTTTACACAATATTCTAGAAAAATATTGGTAAAAACAGGCATTTTGCACTATATATTAGGAGGATATTGGCTAAAGCAGGTATTGCTGCCATAAACCTACGTTATTTTGATAGAAAACAACGAAACAAATCCAAATTTCCGGCGTTTGAAACAAGTGAGGGCTTACAATCATGGTTTTCCCTGTTTGTTGCAGGATTCCACACAGTTTTCACCATATATCAGGAAAATATTGGTAAAAAGAGGCATTTCTTGCGTAAACCTACGTTATTTTGAGAAAAAGAACGACACAAATCTAAATTTCCGGCGTTTGAATACTAGTAAGTACTTTAAATCATGGTTTTCCTGTTTGTTACGGGATTCCACACACTTTTCAACATACACTAGGAACATATTGGTAAAGCAATGTATTTTATCGTGAACCCACGATATTTAGAGGATACCAATTTTAAAAGTCTATTATTTCCAAGTCAAGAAGAGAAAAAGTACTTTGAATTATGGTTTTCCCTGTTTATTGCAGGATTCCACGCACATTTCACCATATTTTAGGAAAATATTGGTAAAAACAGGCATTTCTAGCATAAACCAACGTTATTTTGAGAAAACGAACGAAACAAATCCAAATTTCCGGCGTTCGAAACAAGTGAGTGCTTCAAATCATGGTTTTCCCTGTTTGTTGCAGCATTCCACACACTTTTCACCATATATTAGGAAAATGTTGGTAAAAACAGGCATTTCTTGCGTAAACATACGTTATTTTGAGAAAAAGAACAACAACAATCTAAATTTCCGGCGTTTGAGTACCAATAAGTGCCTTAAATCATGGTTTTCCCTGTTTGTCGCACGATTACACACACTTTTTTCCGTATACTAGGAAAATATTGATAAGAGAATGTATCTTACCGTGAAACCACGACATTTAGAGGATACTAATTTTAAAGTCCGTATTTCCAACTCAAGATGAGAAAAAGTACTTTAAATTATGGTTTTCCCTGTTTATTGTAGGATTCCATACACTTTTCGACATATACTAGGAAAATATTGGTAAAGCAGGCATTTCTCGCATAAACCTACGATATTTTAAGAAAAAGAACCAATCAAATCTAAATTTGCGGCATTTGAATACCAGTGAGTGCTTCAAATCATGGTTTTCCCTGTTTGTTGAAGGATTCCACACACTTCATACACTAGGAAGATATTGGTAAAGCAATGTATTTTATCGTGAATCCACGATATTTAGAGGATACCAATTATAGAAGTCCATATTTCCAACTCACGAAGAGAAAAAGTACTTTAAGGGGACGTGAAACAGGTGAAAAGAGCTCTACCTTACCGACGTTTTGAATTATTTGCATTTTTTACATTTAGAATCAACTTCTGGGGAAAAACGCTATTTATTGCCCCCGGCAGTTGTGTAAATAATATCCCTATTGATTTTTGAGCAATTCTGTTCATTATATTTTACACAAGACGGGTTGAAAATTTTCCAACCCGTCTCTTGTAAAATCTACATTACGGAACAACTTCAAAATTTACACAGAGTATACTTATGTTATTACGAAGGGCAATAAATAGCCCTTTTTCCAAAATTCGGTGAAAAAAAAAATAATGTAACTGCACATAATATCAGAGGCGAATAGATGAACTCTACCTTATTGACGTTTGAATTATTTCCATTATTTTCAATTTAGAATCAACTTTTGGGAAAAAACGCTATTTATTGCCCTCGGCAGTTTTGTAAATAGTATTCCTATCGATTTTTAAGCAATTCTGCTCATTATATTTTTCATAAGATGAGTTGAAAATTTTCTAACCCGTCTCTTGAAAATCTACTTTATATAACTGCTTCAAAATTGGTTTACAAAATGTTTTTATTACTGAGACAGGCAATAAATGCCTTTTTTCCGAAATGCAATAAAAAAAAATTGGTGATTATATGTAATTACATTTTTCACCATTCCAACATTTACATTAGTGCACAAGAATATCAAGAGATGGTTATACTCACGGCCAACTTGAAAGCAACATACTCCTAACCTATAAATTTCAAATTTCAACCCATTTTCTGCAAAATCTATATTATATAATTGCTTCAAAATATATTTACAAATTGCATTTATTATTTCGGAGGGCAATTCATAGCCCTTTTTCAGAAATTCAATAAATAATAATTTGTCATTACATGTAAGTATGTGACTGCCGTTTTCACCTATACCTATGCAACAATGGCAACATTTACACCAGTAAACAAAAATAGCAACAGATGGCACTCACGCATAACTACAAAGCAATATACACCTAACCTACACATTTAAAATCTTTCAACCCGTATCTTTTAAAATCTATCTTACGCAAGAACAAAATTTACAAAGAAAATATTTTATTATTGCGAAGGGCAATAAATAGCATTGGCAAATCCAACGTAGTTGTGTAGAATCAGCCTGGCCAGTCTACGGGCGTGAGCCCTGCTCAGGTGTCACAATGGGTTTCCGCCAGTAGGTACCCCTTGATGGCTTCTTGCAGAACGTGTCGCCCCAGATTCAAAATACCAGGAATTCCGTTGGCCGATTCCGATTTCAAGTTAATGGTTACACTCGAATTACCAAATGAGATAGCAGGATTTTGAAACTGAGCAGGCACGTTCGACAATAATCTAAGAAGGATGGGTGTACATTCCATTACTATAAAAAATAATTCTCGATTATAAATATTTATTAACTATAATAAAAAAATGAAGGAAGGTGTAAAAACGCATAAAAAATGATCGTCAAAAAGATGGCCTTGGCAAATCCAACGTACTTGAGTAAAATCAGCCCGGGCAGTGAACCCCGCGCGACCCCCGAGCGGGGTTCACGCCCGTAGGTATATTAATTACCAGCTTCGGCGTGCTAATCGCGTTGCAGGCTTTGTCGGAGATTCTCTTTCGAGATCATGTTATACAGGGAGTTATTACTTGAGAATCAACCTTTTGAACCCAATCAAACACAAATCTGCAAGATATTAATATTTCTTGATTATGAATATTTATTAACTATAATTATAAAATTAAGAAGCAAATTCAAAATTGTGCTTTGTATAAATGAGCAAATAATGGTCGTAAAGTGATGGCCTTTGCAATCGCCTAGCAAATTCAATGTAGTTGAGTAAAATCAGCCCGGGCAGTCTACGGGCGTGAGCCCCGCTCGGAGGTCGCGCGGGGTTCACGCCCGTAGATCTATTAATTACCAGCTTCGGCGTGCTAATCGCGTTGCAGGCTTTGACGGAGAGTCTTTTTCGAGATCATGTTATACAGGGAGTTATTACTTGAGAATCAACCTTTTGAACCCAATCAAACAAAAATTTGCAAGATATTAATATTTCTTGATTATGAATATTTATTAACTATAATTATATAATTAAGAAGCAAATTCAAAATTGTGCTTTTTATAATTGAGCAAATAATGGTCGTAAAGTGATGGCCTTTGCAATAGCCTAGCAAATTCGATGTAGTTGAGTAAAATCAGCCCGGGCAGTCTACGAGCGTGAGCCCCTCTCGGGGGTCGCGCGGGGTTCACGCCCGTAGGTCTATTAATTACCAGCTTCGGCGTGCTAATCGCGTAGCAGGCTTTGACGGAGATTCTTTTTCGAGATCATGTTATACAGGGAGTTATTACTTGAGAATCAACCTTTTGAACCCAATCAAACCCAAATCTGCAAGATATTAATATTTCTTGATTATGAATATTTATTAACTATAATTATAATATTAAGAAGCAAATTCAAAATTTTCCTTTGTATAATTGAGCAAATAATGGTCGTAAAGTGATGGCCTTTGCAATCGCCTAGCAAATTCAATGTAGTTGAGTAAAATCAGCCCGGGCAGTCTACGGGCGTGAGCCCTGCTCGGGGGTCGCGCGGGGTTCACGCCCGTAGGTCTATTAATTACCAGCTTCGGCGTGCTAATCGCGTTGCAGGCTTTGACGGAGATTCTTTTTCGAGATCATGTTATATAGGGAGTTATTACTTGAGAATCATCCTTTTGAACCCAATCAAACACAAATTTGCAAGATATTAATATTTCTTGATTATGAATATTTATTAACTATAATTATAAAATTAAGAAGCAAATTCAAAATTATGCTTTGCAAAATTGAGCAAATAATGGTCGTAAAGTGATGGCCTTTGCAATCGCCTAGCAAATTCAATGTAGTTGAGTAAAATCAGCCCGGGCAGTCTACGGGCGTGAGCCCCGCTCGGGGGTCGCGCGGGTTTCACGCCCGTAGATCTATTAATTACCAGCTTCGGCGTGCTAATCACGTTGCAGGCTTTGACGGAGATTCTTTTTCGAGATCATGTTATACAGGGAGTTATTACTTGAGAATCAACCTTTTGAACCCAATCAAACACAAATTTGCAAGATATTAATATTTCTTGATTATGAATATTTATTAACTATAAATATAAAATTAAGAAGCAAATTCAAAATTGTGCTTTGCATAATTGCGCAAATAATGGTCGTAAAGTGATGGCCTTTGCAATCGCCTAGCAAATTCAATGTAGTTGAGTAAAATCAGCCCGGGCAGTCTACGGGCGTGAGCCCCGCTCGGGGGTCGCGCGGGGTTCACGCCCGTAGATCTATTAATTACCAGCTTCGGCGTGCTAATCGCGTTGCAGGCTTTGATGGAGATTCTTTTTCGAGATCATGTTATACAGGGAGTTATTACTTGAGAATCAACCTTTTGAACCCAATCAAACACAAATCTGCAAGCTATTAATATTTCTTGATTATGAATATTTATTAACTATAATTATAAAATTAAGAAGCAAATTCAAAATTGTGCTTTGTATAATTGAACAAATAATGGTCGTAAAGTGATGGCCTTTGCAATCGCCTAGCAAATTCAATGCAGTTGAGTAAAATCAGCCCGGGCAGTCTACGGGCGTGAGCCCCGCTCGGGGGTCGCGCGGGGTTCACGCCCGTAGGTCTATTAATTACCAGCTTCGGCGTGCTAATCGCGTTGCAGGCTTTGTCGGAGATTCTTTTTCGAGATCATGTTATACAGGGAGTTATTACTTGAGAATCAACCTTTTGAACCCAATCAAACACAAATTTGCAAGATATTAATATTTCTTGATTATGAATATTTATTAACTATAATTATAAAATTAAGAAGCAAATTCAAAATTGTGCTTTGTATAATTGGGCAAATAATGGTCGTAAAGTGATGGCCTTTGCAATCGCCTAGCAAATTCAATGTAGTTGAGTAAAATCAGCCCGGGCAGTCTACGGGCGTGAGTCCCGCTCAGAGGTCGCGCGGGGTTCACGCCCGTAGATCTATTAATTACCAGCTTCGGCGTGCTAATCGCGTTGCAGGCTTTGTCGGAGATTCTTTTTCGAGATCATGTTATACAGGGAGTTATTACTTGAGAATCAACCTTTTGAACCCAATCAAACACAAATTTGCAAGATATTAATATTTCTTGATTTAGTATTATTTATTAACTATAATTATAAAATTAAGAAGCAAATTCAAAATTGTGCTTTGTATAAATGAGCAAATAATGGTCGTAAAGTGATGGCCTTTGCAATCGCCTAGCAAATTCAATGTAGTTGAGTAAAATCAGGCCATATAGGAAGGGGATTCCCCTGAGATGGGATTCCCCTAAGATATATGAGCGGTATATTAACTCTAGCGTCAGTGTCGGTCGCTGTAGTCTGCACGACTTTCAAACGTTCGACTAAAATCAACTGTTACATACAGGAATAGTATGATGAATAGATTGAAAAAATATTAATTACAAAAATCTTACAAAAATATTAAATATTTATGTATTTATTTGTAATATAATGCAATAAATATAAATTAATAAATAACTTTAATTATTATTTTCATTTTATAACGAGGTTCCAAGATAAAATACGGAGAAGATAAGCATCTCGGTCCTCCGTATTCTATCGAATCCGTTAGGCTCTCGTGCCCGCGAATTCGTATATCTCGAGCGAGTATTGACATCGCTCGGACGATGTATTCGCGTTAGCTACGCGCAGGGCAGGCGCGACTTTGACCGTTGCTAAGTCGCGCCCGATTCTTTTTGAATCAGATTCTCTCGGGCTGTCAAACCGCGCGTACGCCAGTTAATTTGATCGTCCGCGAAGAAAACGGTATCGTGCGTCCTCACCGGTGCAGAGCAGCGCCCGTACACGTACCGACCACGAAGAGCAGCGCACGTGAGCAATCCGAGCCACTCCTGGGGTCCGAAGCGTCTGTAGGTGAACGCTGGACGTTAAGACTCGGCCTGAACACTCCGAAGTCGACCGGAGGATAAGGCCTGACGCAGGAGCGGATTCGTGAGCGAGCGACGAGGGGAGTGCACTCCCCTCCCGGTAAGACTCTTCGCCTATTTTCCGCGCAGCGATTGATTTGTATTTTCGGCTCGCACCGGCGAGCGGCCGGTGTCTTGATCGCCGGCCCAGCGAAAATAGATACCTTGATCCGCCCGCGCCGAGCGGCGGATCCCGTCTTCTTGTCGGTGCGCAACGCGTCGAGTTATTTTTCTGTAAAGTCTTTTTTTAGTCCGCGCGTTACAAATGGCGCCCTAACGTGTTGGGTTTAAGGAGAAGGTTAGCGGCCGGTACGTTCGAGACCGGCCTATTCAAATCGCGTTTCGTTTAAATTCGCCCGGGCGCGAATCACTGCACCCGACTATTCAGCTGACGGCCAATGGCCATATGCCGGTACAGCTGATAGGCGCAGTGATTTAAACTCGCCAAGTCGAGGTGCCGGGCGTAAACAAACAGACAAGAAGGCTCGCGACGCGCATTCAAACATAAACGCAAAACAGCCGATTGCTTGTTTTTGTGTGTGTTTATGTTTATGCTCGGGTAGTATTGTGTATACTTAGCCCGAGCCTTTCAAACTGCTGTAAAGCCAGGGTGAGAGCATTTAAACGACGATTATCGTTGTTTTTGTCGTCATATGTGGCGAGAATTAAATTCCTTTTTTTGACGCAAGATTTAAAGCGATTTTCACGCGATTTTTTTTTGGTTTGACCGTGCCTGTGCGTGCAGCCGGTGGAAAGTGAGAATACTTTCATCCCCTTTTTTGGTTGCGGGAATTATTTAAATCGTTATCGTCGCGAATTTTTTTTTGGAACAGCCACACTCTCTCCCTAGCTAGCTGCATCGAGATACGTCATTCTCGAGCAGCTTGGGACAATTGTGTGTGGTAGTTAGAATTCTAACATTGTAATTTGCGTAACAGACGGCCAATTAGAGAGAGAATCTCAGCAGTTAGTTGCGCATACACACACAATTCGTCACCAAATTTGTTATATAATCGGTCTAGCTTCGCAAGATGGAATCATCGACCCCAGAAGAAATAGCCGATAGGATGGAGCATTGGCGCAAAAATCTAGAGCTGAGCTTTGAAGCTGTAATAGAAGCAAATATAGCTCTAGATTTAAGAAGCACCGGACATCTCGAGGGGGATTCTAAGCGAATCGCTCAATGGCTAATGGGAAGTTACAACCCAGCCCACTTCACACAAGAAATAAGTGGAAGTGATTACGAGCGGTTCACAAGGAGGCTCGATTGCAGGAATAAGTTCGTCAACACGACGACCCTCAATACAAGCGGCGCTCCAGAAGTGAACCGAATTGCCGATCCCTCAACCCACAGCCTGTTTCAGCAATTGGCGTCGAACAAAGCAGTCGACAACAACTTGCTGAGTTCCATAAAGACACATGTCTTGCAGATGAGGAACCAAAGAGCAGGCAGTCCTCCTGACGTAAGACACGAGGCTCTTACGTCACCACGGAGCACTTTATCTCCAGCGGGAGGACCGGGTGATGTCCAGGTGCACCTAAGGTGTAGCACAGCTTGGGGGGAGGGGAGATTCCCCGATCTCCTTCCAGTCCGAAGAATCCGAGAACGCGAGTCACTCAGGGAATGCAGACCGCACATGGATTTCGGACAGCTGTGCAGCAACCGCACCATCGCCATCATCTTCAGCCTCCGTCCACGAAATCGACGTCGGAGTAAGCACAGCCTGGGGGAGGGGAGATTCTCCAAGCTTCCCCCTGTTCGAGAAGTCTGATACTTCACGTCGCTTGGCGTATACAGACTGCCTGAGGGCACCGAACGGCTGTGCTGAATACTCCCAAGCCCAAGACGACGGAGTAAATGCAGCCTGGGGGAAGGGAGATTTTCCAAGCTTCCCCCTGTCCGAAGCGTCTGATATGGCCCGTTTATGGAATATATCGGCATCGGACGGCTGTATTACTCATTCAAAGACTCCTGAAGACGAAGAGCAGACAAGCCTTCCAAGGAGCAACGAGGAAGAGATCGATAGTCTGGGGACGGCACAACCGGTGGACCGAACGCTGATTACTTCGCAATTTCGCGACGTATCGACGCAAGCAGAAGGCGAGCGTCATTGCGAATGCGAATATAATCAGACGCGTAAATTGGAGGAGGAGAAAGTTAGGCGCCTAAGCGAAGAAGTGAGGCGACTGCACGACGAGCTGCGCCAGCTACGCGCGCAAATGTCGTCACTTCATAATTCCGCTGCGCCTAATAAGAAACGAGCCGCAGGTGCAGCCAAACACTCTGCAAAGCAACCTCGATCGGACCTAGGGACTAAAGACAACAAGAAGTCGTCCCGAAGTCTTCAAAAGTCCAGCTCGACAGGGAAAAAAGAGGCTTATGCAGCGGCCATGCAACGACCTCGAAAGTTATCCAAAAGAGATAGAGGCAGAAAATCCTCGAGTGGACTGGGTGCGAATCAAGGAACAGGTTCGAATACTTGGACGACGGTAGCCTCTCGACGTCCCAAACAGCGGTATATCCAGCAGGGGTTGGATCTCTCGTGCCCGCGAATTCGTATATCTCGAGCGAGTATTGACATCGCTCGGACGATGTATTCGCGTTAGCTACGCGCGGGGCAGGCGCGACTTTGACCGTTGCTAAGTCGCGCCCGATTCTTTTTGAATCAGATTCTCTCGGGCTGTCAAACCGCGCGTACGCGAGTTAATTTGATCGTCCGCGAAGAAAACGGTATCGTGCGTCCTCACCAGAGCAGAGCAGCGCCCGTACACGTACCGACCACGAAGAGCAGCGCACGTGAGCAATCCGAGCCACTCCTGGGGTCCGAAGCGTCTGTAGGTGAACGCTGCACGTTAGAACTCGGCCTGAAAACTCCGAAGTCGACCGGAGGATAAGGCCTGACGCAGGAGCGGATTCGTGAGCGAGCGACGAGGGGAGTGCACTCCCCTCCCGGTAAGACTCTTCGCCTATTTTCCGCGCAGCGATTGATTTGTATTTTCGGCGCGCAGCGGCGAGCGGCCGGTGTCTTGATCGCCGGCCCAGCGAAAAACAATCACATCGATCCGCCCGCGCCGAGCGGCGGATCCCCCGCCTTCTTGTCAACGCGCAACGCGACGCGTATTTTGTATAGGATAAATTAGAATAGATCTTGTTATAGTTTTGAATGTAACCAAGACCACTCGTTATTTATTAACCTTCACCTAACCTTCTCCCGGATACCGCCGCCTCCGCGGGATCGTCGAACCAAGACGACGATCATTCTGAGTGGCCGCGCCTCGCGTCTAGCTAGCGCGAGTATTAACCCTTTCCGGCACACGGAAAAGTCGAGTTCAATCGTGAACTCGACATTTGTAAACAGGGATCCAGAGAACATCAACCCCGAGTACCGTCGTAGAAGTAGCACTCGACGGCACCGTGTTCTAGGGTTCGGTTCGCGGAATTACAAAAGATTTCCCCAGGCCTCCCGTTACAATTTATTATTATTATTTACTTATAATTTTTTTTTATTATGAATGTACTTAGTTACCAGGAATGTTAAATTTTTGTTATTATTGGGTACAGGTATTGAATATTTACTTATTTTATATTTACTTATTTATTTTATTTGTTTTTTTAACCACAGTACAAAATTATACATGCAAATTATAGTGTGTGTACGGGATCATCCAAGGTTTTTCTTATTTTATCATTTCAATCCGAATCTGCAAGGTGTTTTGCGCTAAAGTAGCGCAGAAATTATTTTTTAACATAATTATTATGTACATATTAAAAAAAATATGCATTTTAGTTGTAAACTAAAATTGATTTCTCATTCAAATGCTCATAATATCTTCCATCATCATGAAAAACACTTTGCATCCTCTTTAGATAAAATGTTGTGCGACTCTGTTGCTCCGATTTCCTATAGTTATTATTTAGAATAATGGAAGAAAGACTCCTTTACAGATGAAACCGTCAAATGACGGTCATTTCAGTTCAGTAAACAAGTTTCTTTACGAAGACGTGTACGGTGACGGTTATGATGTCATTTTGTTCTTGAACAAAGACAATGAAGTATCGATTGATTCATTGTATTTGTGAAATGTATGACTTGTGTTTCAACGATATTCAAAAAAGACGTTGGACATGGGTAGTAAGAAAAGAAAAAAAATTAAGTCGCCTGCGAGGATCGCAAAACATATGTAAGTAATACAAATTCTCATATATATTTAAAATACGACAAAGAGGTTATGTTAACTTTGTATGTATTACGTAAAAAATTATAGTTTCTAAAGTATTTTAACACTTTCCATCATTATTCATCGATGTATCTTATTTATAGGCGAAAATCGAGGCATCCGAAAAATTGTTTTACAAATTCCGTTGATGATGGTATTTGTGAAGAAATAATTGAGGTTGTAGAAATAATTGATGATGTGGAAACTGAATGTGAGTATAATTCAGAAAATAAGTTAATGCATGTATCACAACAAAGTATCGAACATTCAGTTATACCCGAAACAAATAATGTTTCAAATAGTAATGATGTTTTTAGCATGCAAACCACTAGTTACTTTGAGATAAAACAAAATATATTAAATAACGAAAGCATGCAACACCTGAATGATATTGTAAACATTCATAGAACTGTTTTATACAACATTTCAAACGCAAAGATTGTTAAGCAAAATGTGGATAAAGAACCTAGGTATAACTATGATTCGGAAAAAAACTTAACGCATGTGTCACAACTAAGTACCGAACATAAAGTAAATATACAGGAAACAAATGTTTTAGAAAGTAATAAGGCTTTTTGCATGCAAAGCACTAATTACTCTGAGACTCAAAGAAATACGTTAAATACCGAACACATGCCACCCGGTAATGATACTCGTAGTATTCAAAAAAGTATTTCATACAATCTCTCAAATTCGGAAATTGTTGAAAAAAATGATGATGCAGAAGCTGAGTATGAGCGTGATTCTTTGAAAAATAAAATGCATGTTTCACAACAAAGAATCGAACATACAGTAAATATACAGAAAACTGATGTTTCAGAAAGTAATGATGCTTTTAGCATGCAAAACATTAATTACTCGGAGACTGAACAAAATTCATTAAATAACGAATACATCAAGGAAACTCCTGATATAAATATTTACAAAAGTGTTTCACATAATCTCTTTATTTCAAACATTGAAGCGCAATTTACAGAAAAAAATATAGAATTATTTAGAAATACTAAAAATAGAGAAAGAGAATATGTTGATGAATGCAGTGAAGAATGTGCTATAGAAAATGTATCCGATGATTTCTTTAAAGAACTGAACATTCGTGGTCGTAGAATAGTTGATATAAACTATTTTCTAAAACAATTTGTTGATCTTTGTAAATCACATAATTCTTCCCTGTGCTGTAATTCACAATTACGACCTGTTAAATGCAGAGATGAAGGTTTGGGTACCAATATTTTAATCAAGTGCAATAATTGCAATTTTTAAAATTGGATTACTTCAGAGCCAAGAAAAAATAATGTGATGAAAATTAACATATTAGCTGTTTTACCAACACTTGTTACTGGCACGTGTTACGATGGCCTTTGCCGATTATTTGCAGGTATTGATACACCTTGTATGTCGCATGTAACTTATATGAAACATCGAAGAGCTCTCGTACTCATAATTGAAAATGCAGCGAAGGCAGGAATAATGAAAGCTGGTCAGTTAGAAAGGGAAATAGCTATAAGAAAAGGACATGTCATTAATGGAATTCCATGGATTGAGGTTCAAGGAGATGGTGGGTATGGAAAAAGATCTTACCGAACTGGTAAACACGATTCCTTAGTTTGCGTTGGTTCAATCATTGGTGTAGAAACTAATAAATTACTACACGTAGAAATAAGGAACAAGTTTTGTTTGATATGTTTCAAAGCCACAAGGAAAAAGATAGTGCCAAAAAAGCATGTTTGCTACAAAAATTGGAATTCTAGTAAAAGCTCTAGTAGTATGGAAACTGATTGCATTCTCAAAGGATTCCAAAAAAGTATTGAAACTCATGGAATAATCTACAAAACCTACGTCGGAGATGGAGACAGTAGCACGTACAAAACCATACTAGAACATAACGTTTACAAAGAATATAACGTGCAAGTCGGCAGATTGTATTGTACGAATCATTTGTATCGAAACATGTGTAACAAAATTGTTGACGTATCTAAAGGAAGAATAAATCATGGCACGATAAGAGGAAATGTGTTAGGTTTTCGTGACTTTATTAAACATTCTGCTTACAAAATTCGTAAATTAATAGCACAACATGTAGAGCGAAGAAGAAAAGAAAACGTTTCCGATGAAATTAAAAATAATGAACTTCAGCGTGATATTTTAAATGCAGTTTCCCATATATTTGGGGACCATAGAAATTGTAAAACTCGTGGCTTGAATTGTAAGAAGGATAAGAATTGGATTCCAATTTTAAAATCATGTGGGGTTTACGAATGTATAGAGAACGCCGTTAAAAGATTGAGTTGTTATACAAAGAGTTTGTTACGCAAAGTTACAACAAATGCTGCTGAAAGTTACAACTCTCTAGTAAATGTTACTATTGGTGGAAAACTAGTAAATTATGCTTTTGATAATGCTTATAACCTAAGATGTATCCTCGCCACCATACAATATAATTCAGGATGTGTTTTAACCGTACTCAGCGAATATATTGATGAAGATTTTACCATTGCCAAAGAATTGGAAATTAAAATGCAAGACAAAATTTTAAGAACTCGTATAATGAGGCGCTTAAAGGGCAGAAAAAGAAATATTCATTATAAGGATGACAGTAAAGATTATGGAGATTTTTGTCAAAAGCCAGATATTAGTAAAGAAGCATATGATGAACTTGTGAAACATCATTTTCAACGTTTAAATGCTGATAGAGATAATCGAGATTACATTGAAAGGCAAACTGTGAAACAAAATAACTGTGAAGAATGGTATGAAAAACAAAGTCGTTTCTTAATGACATCAAAATTTGGAGATATATGTAAATTGCGAAAAACAACATCGTGTAGTGCAAAGGTTAAAGATATATTATATCCTTCAATTTTAGATCTGGAAAAATTGCGTTTTGGCGCCGAAAAAGAAGCTAAGGCCATGGAACTGTTGAAGAAACAAATAAATACAAATATTCAGCCTTGTGGTTTATTTATCGACGAAGAGAAACCTTATTTAGCAGCCAGTCCTGATGGTCTTGTAGGAGAAGATGGCATCGTAGAATTAAAACCTACTCCTAGAGCTGAGGATTTAACTCCATTGCAAGCTATTCGTCAGTTACCAGATGTGCGTAAATATTATTGCGTAGAAAATATCGATAACATGAATAGAAATCATGGTTATTATTATGAAATACAAGGTCAACTCCACATTACTAAGAGAAAATATTGCTTGTTTACCATATACACCAATAAAGGCATAAGGCATACAACAGTAAATTATGACGAAGCTTTTTGGAATAAAATGGAGCTAAAATTAACACAATTTTATATGAATTGTTTACTTCCTGAAATAGTAGATAGTCGCTTATCTCGTAATATGCCCATAAAAGAGCCAGAGTATATTATAGAAGCACAAAAAAGTGCAAAAATACGTAAGGAACAAAAAAATAAAAAAGAAACACCAAAACTAGACGAAATAACAAAAGGACGAAAACGTAAAACTGACGAAGAAGCAAGATTGAAATCAAAATAGAAAAAAGCTTTCATAGATTTCTCATTTCCTCAAAATAATTTAAATAACAATGAAAGTGACGACATTTTGTCAACCTTAAATGCAGATATTAACCGTGAAAGAGTCATTCAAAATATATTAAATCAATCTTGCCAATTGGTCGATGATGATATAGAACTATTTATGCAACTTGTTAAACAAAATACATGTGACTTCGAAATTCATCCAGTACAGTATTTTGAGTATCTGCATCTTTTAAAACCTCCCATTGCGGATAGACACATTCAGATTATAGGAGGAACTGGTAGTACGCATTGGATAATAATGTATTTTGATGGAGCGTATTTATACATTTACGATAGTCTGAATCGAAAAATCGATAATTTCCATCCTAAAGAACGACTTTACTTAAGCTCTCGGTATCCAGATATACACTATAAGGAAATTATTTTATTGCCAGTAACGCAGCAACCCGATTTTACATGTTGTGGTGTTTTCGCCGCTGCATTTGTAACAGAAATTATTTCCGGTGGAAATCCTGCGCATGTTAATTATTCCAGAGATGCAGTAATAATGAGACAGCATTTAGCGAATTTAATAAACATTAAAACACTGCAGCCTTTTCCTCGACAAATTATACGATAATGTGTGTTGAGTATGATGAAAATAACCAAACAAAGCAATTTGTGTGAATGATATAAATTTTACCATAGTATGATGCACATCGCATAATAATGTTGGATGATCATGAAAATATCTCAATATACTGCTGTTAATAAAGGCAAATTTGTTTTACAAAAGAAAAAGTAATTAGCTTGAAGCATGCACGAAACAGCACATATATTTAGACTATTTGGTAATTTATATTTGTTTATTTGAGAAATTATTATAAGTTATTATAGACCGTCAACGTATTCATTTTAACGGGGGTGGCGGTGGGTTATACATATTGTATAACAACATTTATTGTATTAATTGCAATTGTAATACATTATTATTTAATTTAGAGTAGTACAAGTAGTCTTAACGTACGATTTCCCGTTTTTTATACCTTTGGAATAAACAATGAAGATTTTGTATATACGTCCATAATTCGTTTCAATGCTAGTATTTTATTAATAGTTGTTGAGTTATCTCTAATTCTTTTACTCATATACATACAGATTATTATTTCATAGGTACGTCGGAGGAAGTTGCAGTAAAAAGATAACATTATAAAATTAAAAATACTTTAAAAATTAATTTGCTTATTTGATAAAATTATATTTAGTTTTAGATTAAGATATACGAAGCTCAATCAAAGCAGTTAATAATGACATCATTATACAGTCCAGAAGAATCAAAGAAATTTTAGTATCGCTTTTTATGCTCATAGAAAAACAAACAAAATTTTTAGATTATTAATAAAAAGTGTTCTTAAAAACAGTCAATATTTAAGTAATTTAAGCAAAATAACAAAAAGATAATTGAAAGCAAAATAGATGAAAATAAAAAAAAATTCTTGAAATTGCAAATGTTGAATGAAGTTGTTATGGAGATCTTATATGAAATAAAATATTCTCATCAAGTTTAAATCTCTTATTAATTTCATTTACCCTACTTTTTCGTGCTAACTTATTGATCATATTCGAATAAACAATTCATTAAAAGTGTTAAAAGGTAAATGTAAGCCACGCATAAGCGTGGACAATATAAATAAGACGATATAAATTGTCTTAGATTTATTGCTTAAATATATTTTGTTTGATGAGGCATTTCGGTATCCAGCAAGATGTGGTGTTGTGCATCCTGCCGCCGGGCAAACCCTCCGAGAAGAGCAAGTTAAAGATTTTTTTTACCCTCCATTTGAATCAATGTAAATAAGTTGTATTTTTTCGATCAGGCGAGGGTTATTATTGGAATAAAAGGTTTTTATTTCAATAATAATTCCTACTTGATTGAGAAAAGACAACCTATTTACACTCCGGAAAGACGTTCCGGTAATGGGAAAAATGGTTATGGGATGTTAAATAAACAAATTCATATCTTTGCATCGTTTTTATTGTATCAAATAACTTTTACAAAATATCTAAAATTTGTCTGCCAAGAATACTATGAAGATGCTAAAGTTTGAGGCATGAACAAAGCGAGCGTGACAATCACCCTTGCCAATCCAAAGTAGGCATACCCACGTCTTGCATACGCTATTCCAAACCATTCGCACGCTCTCGGACTTTGGACACGATGTGAGAAAAAACACAATTCTCTAATTATTGTAAGGCCATGGATGTGGTTGGCGAGCAGCAACTTTTGGTCTCTGAACCAACTTGCGTAGTTCAGTTACGCTCTGAAAAATAAAATATTTATTAATTTCACAGTAACAATAATTTAAGAACAATAATTTATCAATACCTACTTTTTCCATATTTTTTAATTGTTGCTCGAGATGGAGGTTATCCTCACCTTGACTCAATTGAGGTTGTGGCTGCCCTCTGGCTGTTACTGCAGCGTATGTATTTGGGGGGGCAGTTGGCGCAAACTGCTGTAATACATTTATATATACATGTATACATATAATATATAATATTTTTATGATGCGAGAGAGAGAGAGAGAGAGAGAGAGAGAGAGAGAGAGAGAGAGAGAGAGAGAGAGAGAGAGAGAGAGAGAGAGAGAGAGAGAGAGAGAGAGAGAGAGAGAGAGCATCCTCACCTGTCCGCTATTCCTGTCAATGCGCCATCCACGTTGTGGGTGCCCTCTGCCTGTTACTCCAGCGTATGTATTTGGGGGGGCAGCTTGCGTAAACTGCTGTAACACATTTATATGATATATATACACACACATACATAATATATAATATTTTTATGATGCGAGAGAGAGAGAGAGAGAGAGAGAGAGAGAGAGAATCCTCACTTGTCCGCTATTCCTGTCAGGGCGCCATCCACGTTGTGGCTGCCCTCTGCCTGTCACTCCAGCGTATGTATTTGGGGGGGCAGCTGGTGCAAACTGCTGTAACACATTTATACGATATATATATATATATATATATATATATATATATATATATATATATATATATATATATATATATATATATATATATATATATATATATATATATATATATATATATATATATATATATATATATATATATATATATATATATATATATATATATATATATATATATATATACGCTAGTAAGTTTGAGGAGCTCAACCCCGGTCGGTCAGAGTGGCTAAAGAAATAATAACCCTCAGGTTACCGACTCTAGACAAATAGACTCTAGAAAACCCCTCAAACTTCCGCTCGGATGCTGAATATATAGATTGGAAGTTTGAGGAGGCTCCTCAAACTTCCCATAACCCCTCAAACTTCCAAGCGGGTGCTGAATATAATCCTCAAACTTCCAGAATTTCATATTTATATTTATATATATAAATGCGAGCACGAGAGAGAGAGAGAGAGAGAGAGAATCCTTATCTGTCCGCTATAATTCCTATTAATACGCCGTCCACGTCCACGACCGCGAGTGGCAGCAGCTGTAAACTGTGCTGTTCGGGGCACTTGGTGTGGTTGCCCGTTGACTTCGGCTGGGTCTAAGAGATATTCATTCCAACGAAATTGATAATTGTACTATGGGGGCTCGCTTGCCGCTGGTGCATATGGGTTCTGAAGGAATTCCCATTCTTCTATTGGTTCAAACTGTGGAAAGGTAGCTGGCACATACGGCTGAAGCAGCTGGGGTGCTGTGTTAAATTGGCGATGTGGCTGCACGCTGACGGCTGCTGGAGCGTTTACATTAAAAGGAACTTGTTCTATTGGCGGGGCTACACGCCAAGAGTAGCTGGTACAAACTGTTGGCGTTGCAGCCCATAAGCATTTCCATTAAAATGAAGTTGTTCTATTGGGGGCACTACACCGCCAAGAGTAGCTGCTACAAGCTGCTGTTGCTGCATCCCATAAAAGTCAGTAGAAAGTGCTGAAGCTGCGCGGGCATGAGACGTATGAATAGGTGGCGGGACGATTACTCACCAGGGCCCTACGTGGCCGCCAAAAACATCTCCCCCGATAACAAGCGGTGTGCCACAGACAGGAGCTGGTAAATTACTAAGGACTGCAGCCGTTACTGCTACTTGCCGAGTATCAATGCCGGGTATAACTTGCGCTGGTACCTGCACGTTCTCCTGGTGCGGTGCCTGCCCATCAGCGTTGTGAATTGGCACTACGTTTGCGTCGCCGGCGGAGGGGACGTCCTGACGCAGTTGCTGGTCTGCAGCTGGCTGCTGCACTTCGTGTGGACCTTGTCCGCCTGCAGCAATGACGTTTGGAGCGACGCCTTCGTCACCAGCGACAGGGGGACCTTCAGGTCGAAGACGATCACGTACTTCAACGTTTTCTCCAAGACCTTGCCCGACAGGAAGAACGTTGGCCTGTTCATTCTGTACCTGAGAGCGTGTAGTTTTTTTCTTATTCCCCTTGCTGCTCTTATTGCCCCCACTTCCTTTCTTTTTGTCTGAAACAAAGAAATGTTGAAAAGATTGTGTGGCGATAACTAACGAGACGCTTTCGTAAAAAATGAAGCGGATCTGGGTGTTCATTATTCTTTGTTTCCTAGTCAAAGGTACAAGCATGAGAAAACGAGAAGATAAAAAACATGGCGCACGGCACAAAGAACAGTACACATACATAGTCTATAAACTACATATTAAGTAGTCTACGTACTGTTCTTTGTGTCGTATGCCATGTTTTATATTTTCTGTTTTTTCTCAAACGTGTGTCTTTGTCTAGGGACAAAGACCAATCCAAGTTTTGAAATTTATTTTATTCTTACTCATTTGGATAAGCCAAATCAGTAAAAATTAAACAAGTAGATCGGGTTGTCCATTTTTCTTTGTTTCCTAGTCAAAGACACAAGCATAATAAAAAGAGAAGATAAAAACATGGCGCACGGCACAAAGAACAGTACGCATACATTGTTTATAGACTATACATATTATGTAGTCTACGTACTGTTCTTTGTGTCATACGCCATGTTTTATATTTTCTTTTTTTCCTCGAACGTGTGTCTTTGTCTAGGGACAAACGACAATGTACGTTACGTGGAATTCATGACCACATGCAGTCTATAAATGAATGTAAAGAATAGGTTGCTTTATTGCTTTATTGAAATTGAATAAGCCAAATCAGTAAAAATAAAAGAAATTTCAATACTCTAAGTGTATAAATAACATTTATTATCTACTTGCAATATAGCAGGACTTACGATTAATCTATCAATTAAACAAAAGCTATTTAAAATTTATTAACTTACTTGGCATTTGTATCAGCATGCGACACTCAGAATCCGATAAGCTATGGGGATGCTTCCAGGACGTTCCTTCAACGTTCTTCGGTTTCGCTGCTTCGGCTGGAAGTGAACGAGTGCGCGCGCGACTCGCGCGCAAGAACATGAGCATGCGCGCGGAGAAACAGTGTTGCCAAACTAAATAGCGATATTGCCGCTTGTTCGCCGCTGCGAGGGTCTTGAGTCCTCTCTCCAATCCTTGCGCCGAGCAACGGCGCGTGTGCTCTCCTATATATAGATATACCTACACACAGCTGCTCAAGCGCGCGCAAAGCTTGAGCAGCCAATCGATGCTGATTGCTACTGCGCAAGCGTCAGTTCTTAGTTCGAATTCAACTTTTTATTGTACAATGACATTGGTGCCGACCTACAGTCGATAAGAAGAACTGTATTGTTAGAGCCGAGTTTTTATTTATTGAAAATTCATTAGATATATACGCTGCTTTTCCAGAAACAAAAAGGGCGTTCTCGTGCCTAATAAAATTTGACCTTGTCATTTTCATATTATATATGACCTGTACGACATATTATATATTATATATTACCTGTACGATAAACAGAAGATCATTGCCATCATTCTGTTACACACTGAGGTTTACTGTTTTGTTCCTGCATTTATTTGCCATAAACGTTTTTTAACAATAGTTTTGTAGTGTGTTTTTATTCTGAATAAAGTATTTATCAGATATATATTACACTATAAATAGTTTGGTGGAACAACAAAAACATGCAGAGGTAAGTTTTCACTTTCAAGTATTCGTTTGAACGAGTTTAATACGCTTTCATATAACTTTTTCCTTTTGCTTTCAGAAATTATAAATTTATCAATCCTTTACTAAGGAGAGGTCCAGAATACGACGATATAACAGTTGAAATCAAGAACTGTTCATTAAATGAGGCTGTTGAAATGATAAAAATCTAGCTAAATATCAACCGCACTCGTTATTGTTGGTGAGTATAATATTAATTTAAATGTGAGGATATATAAATCAGTTACAAGTAATTATTAAATGATTTTCATTTATTTATATTTGATATCTGAAAATAAAAACATTAAAAAGCTTTTTTATTTTAAACTATAAGTGTGTTGAAAACCATGGTTGAAAGCACAAAATAAGCAAAAAATTTGTATCTTTATTCATTTATTTTTTTATTCATTTGTGAAAAATATTTACAAGAAAGTATTTGCAAAAAATTTTTTTATTTATAAATTTCAATTAATGGGTGCCTTTCACCCTAAAACTCAACTTTTACCTATATTTTAATAGGTAATATTAAATTATAGGTTATATTAATGAAAAGAAAAAGTATGTCCAGTGGTTCACTGTAGACTTTTATTTTTCATCGCCTGGAAGAATTTGAGGGAATTATATTTTTTAAAACTTTTGTACAGTATTCGTAAGCTAACTAGGACTAATCTTAAAATTTTATCTATGTCAATCTATCATTTTGTTTCATATTTCATGTATTATATTGATAAAAGATTTTAGGTAGGCTATATATTAATAGGTAAAAGTTGAGTTTTGGAGTAAACGACACCCTTAAATTATATTAATTTCAAGTCTTTTGTAGTTATATCACTTTGTAGATATGATGTTCGTCAGACTGCTTCATATGACCCGGGTGGCTTAACCGACAGGATTCTTTTGAAACTTGTTAAGCGAATATATTCTTCATATTTATTTTTATATTTCTGATGGTTTGTATATATTTACTTCATCAAAAAGTTCTTTTTAAAATCTGTGAAAATTTTACTTTTATGAATATTTATTTTTAATAATTTTCAGTTTTCTGTACATCAGTCATAATGCATATAATTTTCATTTTCTTAAAAACCATAGGAAAAATTTGTAAGGTCATTGATAGTGCTATCAATATAAATAAATAAAAAATAAAATCTTTTACATAAAATCTTAAATTTAAATTATTTAAAATTAATAAATAATTTATCCTTCCTAAAGCTTTATTTTAAAGTTTAAATCAAATGATAAATTTAAATTTGCAATTTAAAATTTTTTTTAAATTATTAAACTTATTTAAATCAATTAAAATCAAATTAGGAATATTGCTATGAGAATTATAGAATATTAAAATTTTCATGAAGAATTAAAATTAGAAACATCTTTAGAAAAAAAAAAAAAATTATACAGACCATGACAAACCTAAAAATAAATTAGAACCAAATATTGTAAGTCATTCAGTTAACTAGTTTCAAAAGAAGCTGTTGAGCTCTGTCAAAAGTTATAGGTGTGCAATGTTTGAAATATCAGCATGTTTTCATTATTTAATTTACACTGATTGTCGCATTTAAGTGTAAGAATGACATATACTACATATTCACTTTTTCGCTATCTTCAATACAATAAATGTACCTTCTCTGATGAAGTACTATAATTTTTTAAAATGCTTTTCTCTTATAAATCCAAATTTAACATTAAAACTCTACTAAACATTGTAAACTACTAAACTTTCTTATATCTATGCCTCTTTTTAGCCATGATCTTTTTTGTTAATATAAAACAAAATGGTACTTTATCAGAGCAGGTGCATTTATTGTATTGAATGTAGTGAATGATAAATATGTAATTATAAAGTGGTGGACATGTATAATTAAAAACTGCAAATATTTCAATGTTTGCAAAGTTGTAACTTATATGAGAAACCCAATGGCGAAAAAATCTTCACAAATGTATTAAAAGAAGTTACCTTCTAATGTTTCATCAAAATTAGGGACACAGACTCCATAAATGTAGGATCAGATATTTGATGATAAAATTTGTTCATTTGTATTCTCAAATTATAGTTTCTTGAGAACGTCTTTATATGTATCAGCTTCAAATGTATAGACAATTTTGTTCACAATTTTAATAAAAATTACTATACTGTGCGAAAAGTCTCACCACAAGATAGCTCAAGTGAGATATTTACTAAAATTCTAATAACTTTTATACTAAAAGTATGAAAAAATTAATAAAAAGGTAATAAAAAATTACGAAACAGTATAATAAAAATATTATAAAACTTTAAAGTTATATATTACTTTAATTATTATATAAACTTATAATTACGACGGTTTGCAGTTTACTGGTGGGCTTTGTAAATGTAGAATACTAAATTGTGGCATATACCTATAAGCCCACTATAAATAATTACATTTTTGACTCAAAATTGTAATAGATACCATTTACATATAATATCCCTACACGTGTAGTATCTCCTGACTTACTTTCATTACCTAAAATATTCTATATCTATTTTTTATTTTCTTAAATTTTATATATGTACTGTAATATTAACAAACCAAATGGCTCCTCTGAAACATTGGGCGCCCCTCACTATAGTCAATACTTGGATTTGTTAAAATTATCACTAATAAGAAACTACTTAAATTAATAACGAATTATTGCTACACATAATCTTGTAAAATTAAAAACACAACCAGTTGATGAATTAAGCATTATAATTATCTGAATCTTGTATAGAAAAATATGTACTAAAAACTTCTCTGAAACATTTTGACATCTACCGTGAGAAAATCATAAAATAGACTAACTGAGCACTTTCATTCCTTCAAACTTTCGCAATAACATATCATTTTTGCCCTTATCCGTATTTCCATGTTCATTATACATAATCTTTTCATTGGCACTTGAATAAATATAGCACAGCACTGATATCGACTAAGTTTTTTAAAGATAACACAATGCTTTTTAAACCAAGGCTCAAACCAATATTTCAAATCGGCATCATAAATTATATTGTATATTTATATCCTCACGTGTCACTCAGCAATATTTTTTTCTATGTCAAAGCTTATTATGAAGTGTATGAACTTCATAACGCGTACTTATTTATTAATACACACTTCTTCTACTCCCAAAACATTTGTAACTGATTTTTAATAGAATTTTAAAAATTTGATTATAAACACTTCATTTAACATATCATACCAGTACTTTATTTTATTTATTACACAAAACATTGAAAATTATATTGTATATTTATATCCTCACATGTCACTCAGCAATATTTTTTCTATGCCAAAGCTTATTATGAAGTGTATGAACCTCATAACGCGTAATTATTTATTAATACACACTTGTTCTACTCTCAAAACATTTGAAACTGATTTTTAATAGAAGTTCTAAAATTTGATTATAAACACTTCATGTAACATATCATACCAGTACTTTATTTTATTTATTACACAAAACACTGAAAATTATATTGTATATTTATATCCTCACGTGTCACTCAGCAATGTTTTCTTCTATGCAAAAGCTTATTATGAAGTTTATGAACCTCATAACGTGTAATTATTTATTAATACACTTAAGCTATTTTCAAAACATTTCAAACTGATTTTAAGTAGAAGTTTTAAAATTTGATACAACACTTCATGCAACACATTTTACTGGTATTTTATTTATTTAATATAAACACTGATTAGATGTCATTTTTGAATCACTATGTTATTTGTTATTAATAAAATTTGATTATATATGCACTTCATGCAATACATCACACCGTTATTTTATTTTATTTACTACACAAAACACTGATTAGATGTCATTTTTTAATAATCACAACATTTCTATTATCAATATAATTTTCAACTAGATAGACGATCTATGAAAATCACAATTTTCTTTTCTTATTTTGAAACACTTACTTCAAAACATAATACTTTTTTGTACTTTGAGTCTAATACTGTCTAAATAAACATCTTAGTGGTTGTTTGTTTTACGTGTGATTCATTAAAAGCAATGAAACTCATTTTCTTCATTGACATCCAAGTACTCTATTCGTCCAGTCAAATATGAATACACATATGAACAATTTTTTAATATTCTTCTAAAATTATATCTCATATGAAAAATTTTCATGTTGAGGATATATAAATAAATACATCTTGAAAAATATTGTGTCGCAAATAGTATTTGCCTGCTCTTCCATAATATAATATTAGTTTGGTTTTTCTTTCTTGAGAGTACTATATTCTGACTATCTTCTTTAATATAATTCTATTCCTAAGCGTCTGTTCTTGTATTAAAATAACATTTTCTTGTCCATTAATAATAAAACAATCACCAGGGTCATGAGGGCACTCGTTCATTTTTGCTAATTCAAAATAAGATTTTTCGGATAGTACACAATTAGAACTCCTCAACATTATTGACTATATTACATATATCTCCATATCTCCAAGATGACTCGAAAAAAATCTTCTGGTATAATATCTGTAAAAATAAAATATCACACAAAGTATCTATTTTTAAAAAATTATTTTAGCCATTTAACATTTAGCCAGTAAGTACTTATCTAATACAAGTTATTTTCCCCATTGATTGATACACGAAGAATAGATCAATTCTTCTCATCACCAGTTGACCTACTTGAGATCTTTATATATTATTAATTAATTATCTAACTCACCATATGATAACATTTGTATATAAAAATACTGACATGTTATATGTAAGGTTAGGTCTATATATATATGTGTGTATGTATAGGTATACAGACGTAAGATACACGTCAACCGGAAATGTCGTAAAGGAGGCTCTACGGGACAATGAAGGCCAGTACACTTAAAAAAACACAGAGCACAGACATAACCCAGGTAAAAATATTTCATAAGAACTTACGCATGTTCTTATGTAAGTTCTTACGTAAGTTCTGACATAAGTTCTGACGTAAGTTCTTACGTAAGTTCTTACATTAGTTCTTACGTCAGTTCTTACGTCAGTTCTTACGTAATAAATTCAGACTTATTCTTACGTAAGAACTTATGTCAGAACTTACGTAAGAACTTACGTAAGAACTTACATACCATTTTTTAATATAAAAAAAATCGAAATTTAAAAAGATCAAATTTAATGATATAATATATTATATTAATTAATAAATGTTAATAATTACATTTATGAATTTTAGGAACGAATTAACAAGTAATTGTATGCGTGAAAATGATATTTCAACTTTACGTTTTTATTTATTTTTTTCTTTTCTTTTAATAATACAGTGATGAGTGTGTGTGTGTGTGTGTGTGTGTGTGTGTGTGTGTGTGTGTGTATTTCTGTTTATGTGTACGCGTTCTGGTTACTAGTTACCACGTATAAAAGCCTTACATTTAAATTTTACAATTTTTTTATTACATTTTTTTTACAATTTTTTTATTACATTTTTTTTACAATTTTTTTATTACATAATATTTAATATTTTAATAATAATATGAATTCGGTACTGGACATATAAATTTGTCATTTTGTATTTCAATTAAAACACACACCGATTTAATTTCATTCGATGAAATTATTTCTACTTCGTGATCGTGTATTACAGTTATTTTTTTTAATTTAGAATAACTCTCATTTACATTGTTTGTCGACACTGATACTCTGTAATACAAAGTATACTCTACAGCCTTTTCAATGTCAACTATAAATTTTACAATTTTTATGAATGTTTCGTCAAATAACTGTGCCATAGAATTATCTGAACATTTATTTACTTTTTTACAAGACATGTAAAGACAGCCATTCTTGATCATCCGAAGATATGATCTACAACTATTGGATAAATCCAATTTATTTTTCAATGAATCTTCAACTGCAAATCCTTTACCAAAATAAGTTCTTGTAAATAATTTAATGGCTTTCTGTACTTTGGTTCGGAGAACGTTATTGCTATAATGTTTAGCTATTTCTGAGCTTTGTGCAAAAACATGTTTTTCAAGAATAGAGATACTATTATTTATATTAATGTATCTCATAATTTGAAGTATGACACCTTTGGCACAGTGTATAGCTTGTAACAATTCACAGTTTCCAGATTCAAACGCAAAAGCCGAGTGTGCCCATAGCGGACCCCAATTTAGCACACTCTCAGTAATATGTAACAACTGATGGACATTGAATGTCATAGCATCAGCTGAAAAGTATTCTTCCGTTTTTGCTACAAATTTATGCAACATCAAATTTACTCTATTCAATTGTTCATAGGTTATATCGCTTTGTAATAGAATAAATAAACTTTCCACTAATAATGCCCAATAATTCTGATGTTTTTCTTCTAGTTTTAATAAAAAAAGCGGCGTGCTATAATACAGTATCCAGTTCTCCCATTCTCTAGCTTTCCAATATTTTCGATATGCCAACGGTCTAGTTAATCTGCAAACTTGATAAGGAATCTTAATTTTATCAATGATGGCCTGATAAAACTTAATATCTGTTGGTGTAATGAAATATTCGGTAATTTGCTTGCCGACCCCAAGCAAAATACAGTGCATGTAATCGGGCACAAAACCTTTGACGATATTGAATTGGCGTAGATTGATAAGGGGTGATGCTCTTTTTACTCCAAAAATCGGTTTATTATTATTACTTTTCAATTGATTCATATACTCAATTGTTTTTTCTGCAGTTCTATTTTCCGGATGATTCGTTAGTAGTGGGTATTTCGTACTGTTATCAATCCATTGAGTTGGATGCTCGCACCAATTGCACCCATATTTACCATTGAACTGTATTAATCCTTGCATCGGTGCTCTTGCTATTGTGTCTACACAACAAGTTAATGCAAATAATTTAATTACTCTTTCTTCGCCTTTAACTGTACATTTTATCCCTTCTGTCGATAGTTTGTTCATAATATCTACAAAAACATCAAGGAATATAGACATGTTTGGTTTTGTCCGATTAAACCATAAGGCACAGGGAATTAAATTATTAAATCTAACTTGCACTGGCAATTCATTCAACATGAGATAAATTGGCCATACAGATAGAGGAGATGACTTGAATGGTGCTGCACCATCGCTGTTAAATACGGCAGTTACATACCGAAATCTATCTGCTGCAGATAAAGAAGATTGGAAATGTCGATACATTTTGCCATCGTAAATGTCTCGAATGTGATTGCTTTCATGAATATTTTCTTTTATAATTTTATCATAATCCTTGTCATATGCATTGATTAAATTAGCAATGGCATTGGATGGATCAGTAATAGCAAACAAATTATCGGCTGACGGGTTCGATACTTTAAACTTACTTTTACAAATATCACATACAATTACATCAGAATTTAAATTCTCTAAATTTCCGATATATTTCGTGCACGCAGGGCACGTGACATGAAAAGTAGTATTTTCATTCACGTTAAAAAATTTATCAATCATGTAGCGTGATTGTGGTAATACTGGTTTCTCAAATATGGAGTTGATTAATGCTAATAATTTAGACATATGTGTCAAAGCTAATTTATTAGTAGTGCAATATTTTAGAATCATAAATAAGAGCTCTCCAGGACTAACTTTAACTAAAGATTTAATAGGATTAAAAAAATCTTCACTCTCCATTAAATCTTGTAAGGTTTGCGGCTTTCGGTTTGTATTGCCTATATAAAAGTCATCATCTTCAATTTCACCGTCGCTGAATATATCATTTGGCACAAAACGCCCTGATTGTAATACGTCTTCAAAATCAGATGGACCATTCTGCAAAATAATATATATTTTAAAATAAAAATTTGATCTTAAATGAATATCATAAAACAGTCTATAAAACACATTGTGGACATTATTTTGTAATCCCCACTCGATCTGTAAAATAAAACTTTACGGTTTAGGACCGAAAAGTCATATATCAATTCCAATAATTTAATTTTTCAATTTTTATATTTATTATGAGCAGAAATACATAAGTTATGTCCAGGGTGGCTACTCAAATCGATTCATAAAATTCCCGGAGAATTTCAGGTTTTTCCATGCTCATAATTTTTCATAATTTTAGATCTTAATTTATAGTAATTAAGTATATTACTTATAATAATTAAGTATATTACTAAAATATTATATAAAAAAAAATTATTTAACCAATTGTCTAGAACTTTTAATTTTTACAGTACTATAACATATCTTATGGTTCTCAGATATTTAGCTATCTAAGTACAGCAAATATTTATAAGACCCGATAAGCAAAAAGAATTTTTAGTGAACTCTTTAAGACTACTTTATGAACGCTTTTTTCATGAAAGTTATCATAAAGAATTCTTATGGACCACTTTATCCGATCTCGAATGTCCCATCGGTGCTGATTCTTTAAGTATTAACAAAAAATTCTTTACGGAAATATTTTTTGCCAAATTAATAATCCAAAAAACATTTTAATAGTTAAAATAGTTCATAAAGAATTCATAAAGACTTCACAAAGAATACGTAACCGGGGGACGCGAAGTCCACGCATATTAGGGAATTTAGTAGACGTGCCACAATAAGCAAGACAATTATTTAAACAATTTTTAAACCCAAGTAGCTGGGGGACGCAAGACTCACGCATATAAGGAAGTTATGTAGACATGAAAAAATAAGCAATACGATTATTTAAACAATTTTTAAACCCAAGTTGGGGGGGGGGAGGGATAATACGAGGTCCACACATATAAGGGAGTCATGTAGACATGAAAAAATAAGTAAAATTATTATTTAAATAATTTTAATAAAAAAAAACTTTATTTGTTGATTAAATAACAAAACTTTTGTGTTTTTTTAATTTTCTAGGGCGTAAATGACTCGTCTTAGAAAGACGACCAGATGTGACTTTGGTTACAAGTGTGCCTCTTATAGAAAATAAATTATGATCTACTAAAAAACACGGTATCGATGGGCCCGTCGCCTAAAAAATTATCATTTTTTGCTGGCACACATAAACAACGGTAAATAGGCCTAATTTGAGTATAGCTCTTTTTTTCTACATACATTTTCTTGAACTAATTCACGGGGTTTCTAACGAAGTTTAGATTTACTTTTAAAAAAGTAAAAAATGAAAGTGATTGTAAGGCAGTTTTACATGCATTCGCTTACGCTTACTACTACGTGCATAACCATACAATATTAAAAAACTATGTTTAAGAGTGAGGAGTAGACCCTTTTTATTGTTATTTGGGGTACCT
The DNA here is from genome assembly GCA_036365515.1 of Torymus aiolomorphi. NCBI lineage: Eukaryota > Metazoa > Arthropoda > Insecta > Hymenoptera > Torymidae > Torymus > Torymus aiolomorphi. The sequence goes on from CM070873.1 coordinate 140,313,026, forward strand.
AAAACAGAAAAAAATAAGTTTTTGTAACACATGCACGATTTTTGTCATTTTTCGACCTTAAAAGAGGTTCTAAAGTAACTTTTTTTTGACCGATTGGATAAAAAAATACTATATTTGCCCGGCGGGCGCAAAAATAATCATTCGCGCCCGTCTTGTGCGCCCGAGCGCAGCGAGGGCGATAATTCACGTCGTGCAGTGGGCCACTTGACTTATATGTATCGTATACTATTTTATCTAAATTCACTGTCACGTCTATTCGTGGCTTAAGCAGTTCACTTTTGCACCGCGAGGTTAGATAAACACGGTGCAAAAATGGACTACTTAAGGTAGTTATCTAAGATATCAAAAAGTAGGTTCCGAAAGTAACAAAATTCTAGCATGTTTTTTAAAATCTAAATAATTTTTCTTTATTTTTTAAAATATAGGTTGCCGACCTATTTTTCAAGAAAAAATTTTTGAAAATCGTTACTTTTACATTGAGAGTAAATGGTGACATATAACCCATAACAGTAATAAAAAAGTAATAAAAAAGGAAGTAATAAAAAAGTCTCGATAAAAAAGTCGGTTTTCAAAAAGAAAAACATAGCGTAAGATAGATGAAATTCAGCTCTTTCTCAAATATGTGTCAAGCCGACCTTTTTGAAAAGATATGAATGATTATAAACACAAATAGCAGACGACATGCACGAGAGCGAGAGAGACAGAACGACGCGTATGGTATGGCACTCTCGCTGAGTGCACAAACTACAACGCGTTAGAGAACTACCTTAAGTCACAGATAGGCGTCACCTAAGTGCGAATTAAGGTCACATAGTGCTATAAAAATCGATTTGCGACCGCTGCTCTAAAATTCTGTGAAATCGCAAAAATCAATTTAGCCTTGCTTTTTAGGTTCAAAAACGCCGAAAATCAATACATGAGTCACAAAAAATATGGTGTGTATCTAGGGCTTAGTGGGCCTTTTGACCTCGTGTGTTTGCAGTACTCGTCTTCGGTTCGCAAAACGCATTCGCCTTCGGCTCGTACTGCAAACTCCACACTCGGTCTAAAAAGGCCCACTTTACGCCCTAGGTACACAACATACTGTTTGTGAATGTGCCTCAGCATTAAATTTTGAAATTTCTATTTAGCATAAAAGTAAAAAGTTCCAGAGAAATACTCATTTACTGATACAAGACAGTGCGATAGAACAGCGCAACAAATACTTTGTTCACCGTATATTTACTTTTTACAGGCGTTTTTTTTTACTTTTTCTTTAATTTTGAACAATTTATTCATTTATATAGTATATTACGCACCTAGGGAGGAAAAAACTTGGACAGTCCACAGCTCGTGTAAATTGACACCCGAGCCGATGGCGAGGGCTTGCCAATTTTACTCCCGTGGAGCGTATACTATTTTTCCTCACATCGAGGCCGAAAATGCCATATTTCCGTTTCGGAGCCGGGCGGGAATGAGGCACTTTCGGCCCGGTGTGAGGAAAAATAATTTTAACGAATATTATTATATGTCCGTCAAAATTTCCTGAGTGATCATGGAATTCCCTGACAATTACAGGGTTTTCCATAATCAAAAAAATTCTCTAAGAATTCCAGGACTTCCAGGTTTTTCCTTGTTGTAGACACCCTGATAACTATCAATCATATTGTGATTTCAAATTTTTATGTTGAGTTTGTTTTTTAGTGTTTGATTATTTGTATTCCTGAGTGAATGGAGAAGTGAAAATTGAATGTATTTGAATGTGAATTAAGGTATATCTGAAAAGTTTTGATATAAGTGTTATAATATAAGCGTGCACCGACGGTTAAGTTGAAATTTTTGGAAGTACTTAGCTTTAGTATAAAAATTAAATACAGATATTTTGATCAAAAATAAGTATGCAGTGTCAAGATTTTGTTAAGTGTTCTATGGAAAAACAGTAATAATTCTGATCGGATAAAAATACACGGAAAAAAACACCTTATGAAAAATTAGTGGAATCTTTACTAAAAAATTACTAGATTGTTAATGAAAAGTGGGACAAACTTGTATTCTATAAAGTTTTACAATATATTATAATAATTTGATACGAGATTGAAATTCATGAGAAAAAAAAGTCCCGAGAAGTATATTCGACGAACCCTCCGATTACGAAGCTACACTCTTATACATTCGGCCACTGCCGCACTTATGAATATCGTTCCGACTTGTCTACATATGGTACACCCTGTTTTACCGACGGCCCTCGCGCCAACTAAATTACTATACTGTCTATTAAGGGGATGCCTTACTCGTACTATTACCGACCGAGCAATTCACACAGTTTCAAGCTGATTAAAAATAAAATACGTCGAATCACAAAAAATCAAGAGAACACTCTTCTGTGTTTTTTAACGTTCTATCATCCAGTCAAAGTTTGGAGTCGAAATATCAAGCCGTTTTTTCAAAAACTTTGAACGAAATTAAATTTAATTTCGTTCAAAGTTTTTGAAAAAACGGCTTGATATTTCGACTCCAAACTTTGACTGGATGATAGAACGTTAAAAAACACAGAAGAGTGTTCTCTTGATTTTTTGTGATTCGACGTATTTTATTTTTAATCAGCTTGAAACTGTGTGAATTGCTCGGTCGGTAATAGTACGAGTAAGGCATCCCCTTAAATTTTCAGTATAACTTTGACTAAAAATTAAACCGATTCTAGTAATTTTTCATAAGGTATTTCTTTCCGTGAAATACACTTATTTTAAGAAAGATGAAACTGAGATTATTGAAGTTAGCTTACTAAAGAATATAATTCAATTTAGAAGAACAGCTGCACATAAAAGCAACAAGCCTGCTTAGCACACAAGAAATACATAATAAAGACTTGAATATAGCATATAGAATATAGAATGCAATACGTGTCATCAAGTGGTCATGATCTGCTCCAATTAGAAAAAATAAATTAATTTCTCTGTTGGATTTCAAAACTATGAACCAAATCATATTCTACACAAAATAAATATAGTTATGACTATAAAACTACTAGAAAATATGGCTCTATTTCATCTGTCATAAATACACAAGACAAGTATAATAAAGTGTAAATAAAAAAGAATTTTACAAAGACATATTATTAACACTGATGGTAAAACACGTCACAAATAAGATGATTCTTGATCTCTTTATTGAATAAAAAAATAGTAAATATCAGAAGGAAAGAAATCAAGCTATTAAGGGGTCGGACACCTTTACACTGACGAAAAATCAATTTCTTTTTTATTACATATTTTACTAAAAAAACACTTGTCGAATATGTCCCAATTAGTTTTAAAGCATTATCTACTTTTGTTTTAAGAATATACACAAAACACTAATAAAGCTTTTCATTTATTTTTTGTTCAAATTATATTTTTCCCCTTGTATACATATTTATATAATCGTAGATTATTTCTACTAATTTTTTTTTTCATTTTCCTCTTAATATATTTGAAATTCTCACTAAACATGTCTATATATACTTTAAAATATCCAAAAATAATATTTTAAACATTAATATAAAGATAAAAAATAAATAATATAATTTATGAACGGTATTTTTGACAAAAATAAAAATTTGAATTTAAAACTTATAGCAGTTAAGTTGGCACCGTAAAACCTGAGTTATCACTGACAGCCTCTCACAGCTCACTCCTTTATTGTAACAGAGCTAATTTTCACCTATGAAAAAGTCCACAAGCAATGTAACCATGCACAGCTGTCATTTCATATAAACACTGTGATATCAGCATCAGCACCTTTTTTATACAAAGTGTTGTTCTTAGTTTTTATTGTTTCCAACGGATTTGGGAGTAAACATTTAGTGTATTATATAATACGTAAAGGTATTTTAAATAAGTTTTTAAAAGTGTTTGAATAATACGAGTGACAGTTGAATTACTGAAATAGCATTTTAGTACTTGAACTTTTATTGGAAACTTTATACTTAAAATAGCAGGGATTGATACTAAAGAAAAATTAAGTCTATACTGACTATTACAAAAAACATTAGACTGCAGATTTAAATCAACTTTTAAAGGAAGAAGCGAAAAATATGCTATTATGCAGAAAAAGATTATGGAACCTTTGCTTCTGCCAGAAAACTACCATTATCAACCATCGCCTGAATCTCAGTATTATATAATTGACATTTTATTTTCTGAAGTCAAAACGGTTATGCACTGCAATAAATATGTATCAGTCGTATTCTCTTTATTAAGTAATAATATTATGTGCGAAAAAGAATAATGAAGGACATTAAAAGAAGATCAATATAGGAGTGTGTTGCTGCTATAAACATTTTTTTTAAGCATTTGGCTATGGCAATACTGGCTTCATAACATACATGAAGGATTTTGGATTTCTCAACACATTCTTTATTTACCTCAGTATATAAGAATCTAATATGTGTGATAAAGATCATTAAAAACATACGGATTTAAAAGTAGTAAAGGATCTACATGTTAAACCACTTAACAAACTTGACTGACTGATGTGGATATGACTGTTACGCGTGCTCATAGCTTACAAGTCTGATGTACCATATATCCAGGTACCAGAATATTTGTTCTAAATGTAAAAGATTTTAAGCTAAAAACAATACTTTTTATATTTCAGTCCAGAGAAGATGTTACAGAAGAAATAAAGATGGATTTGGGTAATTTTATCTTTAAAGCTGTTTTCTACATAATGTAAATTTTGGCCTCTGCCGTCGACTCAAGATTCAGGAACTGCACATATTTTAATGGGAGAGGGCTTAAAATTTTGGTATTTTGTATGGCAATGGGCTGAAGAGTTGTATGTATCCAATTTATTTGATTAAATATTTTTTTACGGTCAAAAATTGCTAAAAAATTTGAATTTTACCTAAATTTAAGATTTTGTAGCAATTTTTGACCATAAAAAAATATTTAATCAAATAAATTGGATACATAAAACTCTTCAGCCCTTAGCCACATAAAATACCAAAATTTTAAGGCCTCTCCCATTAAAATATATACATTTCCTGAACCTGGAGTCGATAGCAGAGCCAAAATTTTGAAATGACCACATCTTGGGATAAAATAGATAAAAAATTTTTTTTCATGTCTCATTTTATCATAAATTAAATACATTTTTAGAATATTACTTCTACATATTTTTAAATATGAAAATTAATTTTTTTCAGGTCATTTTATGAAGAAAATTCTAAAGTTAATATAAGGACTACGTTATTGATAACTGATATATCTCCTATTTCAAATCATGGAAAATAATTTATATTTATAAGTTTTTTATTTTAGGATTATCAACTTATTACAATCATAAAAACAGAATAGAATCTCATGTGATTTGAAGTTTTACATAACTAATGTTATTTAAAAAATTCTAATGAATGAGTTTATCAAATTTAATCGATTTCATTAAAATAATGAGTTGGCAAACTTTATTGCCTAATATCACCTCAAAACTTATTTTTTTAAAGAATTTTAAAGATTTTTAAAACTAAATTCCAAAGTAGACGCAAATGGTTCTACTGCCCAAGGATTGGAAAAATGACAACAAATTATGTACAACGTTTCGGGTGATTTATTCTCATCCCTTCTCGAGGTACAATGATTCTAAAAGTTTAAACTAATATAAGTGGACGCAAGAAGTTGCTACTAGTCAATCAATGGATTGATCAATGGAATCAATGGATTGACTAGTGGCAGCTTCTTGTGTCCACTTATATTAGTTTAAACTTTTAAAATTATTGTATCTCGAGAAGGGGTGAGAATAAATCACCTGAAACGCTGGATATAATTTGTTATCATTTTTACAACCTTTGGACAGTAGAACCATTTGCATCTACTTTGGAATTTTTTATTTTTCATTACTGACATTTGCTGCATTTATATTATTAATTCCTAAAAATAGCTCTCAAATTATTGACAATATGAGCTTTAATCTAGTGTTGGCGTGTAAGCATGTTAACTTATTTCATAAAGAAAATACAAGTCTTAATAAATATTATACATTTGAAAAAAAATATTATTACCTGATCTTCATTTTCTGATTCGTGTATATGATTACTATCCTCAAAAAGATTTACTTTATTGTAGTGTACAAATTTATCAAAACTGTTAGTATCAGCGATATCACTTTTATCACTAACATGGTCAATATCATCCAAATAATCATCGTGGATTGTAGCATTTACAGTTACACTCATTTCATCATCAACTTTAACGGCTTCGGATACAACAGCATACTCATCAGATACTTCAAAAGTTTGGAAATCTGGAGGATTGTTCTGCACTGATTGCTCAATTATCGATTGCTATAAAAAAATGTTCAAGTATAAAATATGAACAAATAAGACATTTACAATTATATATCACCTTCAATAATTTGATTGATAAATTATAAAATCTATGAAACAAAATTGACATAAACTACAAACAATATTAAATTTATTAAAAATTACTTTTTATTAATTGTAATATTATTGTTTTATAATTTTTATAATCAAAATGTAATAGATATAACCTCAAATTTTTTTTCTATTATTTTTGCACATTATTAGCTTAATATTAAACACTGACATGTACATAAGTACCTCAGCTTTGTCATTATGGTTAATTCCAAGCGTAGTAAATTTCCGTTTTCTACAATTCAACATCACGTAACGTGTTAATTTATCTTTGCATCGACGTTTGTAGTATTCCTTATATGTTTTTGTAATACCCATTATTGTACACAATTAGAACAAAATCAATATAAAAAATTAACGTATATAGTATAAAACTTTCTCTTGCAATAATCTAGCATTCACCTATTGAAGACAGGCCGTTAGAGTTTAAGCCATTTTTAAGTGCCATACGTGTATATCTATACATATATGATTTTCTCATGGACCCACCGTAGGTAGGGGAATGTGGGGCGATATGGGCAGTGGGGTTATATGGGTTTTGGCAATATTTAAAAAATGAGAAACTATTTTTAGCTGTAAATTTTTTAGGTTGTGGCTAAAGTTGTAACAAATGTATTGGAAGTGGTAGAAACTGGAACAGTCGAGCATAAATAATTTAAGAAATAAAATACCCATAACGCCCCACTTGAAAGTTTTTTTGCAATATGGCCGACTGACTCCATATGATTTACACGGGAAACCCATAACGCCCCACCTCAAATTGCGTGGGGCGATATGGGTTTTCTCCTTTAGATTGTTACATTTTAATATCTTTGCATTAGTGTAAATTTTGAAGTGTACTTATTTGTAGATGGAGAATTGCTGAATACTATAATTGTGTTACAGTTTTCTTCAGAGTTCGATTAATATTTTTAATAGCGAAAGTGCCCATATAACCCAATGAAGTGCCCATAGCGCCCCACCTTCCCCTATAATAGTGTTTTAAATGAAACACAGAGGATTCGTTGATTCGGCCGGTTACCTTAGAACAATCGAACAAAGATCTCTGGTTTCATGGCACATCCTATTTTGCAAAATCATTTTAATAATGGGTGAACGTGAAATAAAGCTTGCCAAAATACGATTTAGTCAGGAGAAAGAAGTTTATATTGTTTCAATTCAAACAATCAGAGAGAAAATTCCTAATAAGGACAAAGTTTTTCAAAATTTTCTACCCGAGCATGCTCAGGATTACAATCAACGGCAATGGTATTATGTTAAGTGGAAATGTGAAGATCAAAAATGCTACAAACGCACTAAAGGAGAACATTTTCATTGGTGGCCAGCTGTAATCTTGGGTTTAGGAGGTAATATAATAATGACTTATTTAAGGATAAAGCGATAAAACCATGCTATGAAATTGTATTTATACCACAACTAACCTCAAAATCATAACTTCATGAAAATAATTGATAAGCCTATTATTATTTTTATAGAAAATAAAGAGGACTTGGAAAGAAGATGTGAAAAACAAAGATTAAAATATCCAAACTTGAAATCAGCGTCAAGTATGACTGATTCAGAACCGGAAGAAAATACATCTACCATCAGACAGGTATTTATTTTATAATTAATATTTACATTCATTATGAATATTTAATTTTTTTTTAAACTCTAATTTTTAATTGTAGAATGTGACGTCTTTGACAAGGAAAGTTGATGGTAATACCATAAGGAAAGTTAATAATGATATGAACAAGTCTATTCTTTTAAAACTCAAACAAAATTTAATAATGAGTCGAAGTAGACTTATAGTCAGTAATTCTGAAGATGAAATAGAAGAAATTGAAAAAAAATCTTTGCAAGCGAATACAAAAAATAGTGTAAATGATGGTACTTCACCAACGCCCCATATGCTTGGAATGGGTAAATAAAAATTTAATAATGTGATATGTACACACAGACACCCACACGCACACACACACACACATATATATATATATATATATACATATATAAAAATAAAATTAATCATTTTAGATAAATCAAGTTGCTCCAACACAGAAAAAAATCCCAGCAATAAAGAGTCCAAAATTGGCACTGAATCAGATTCAGATTCAGATGGTCATGCCAAGTCTTCGCTAAAACATCTTAGTGAGAAAGCCCTCGAAGACAGTGAATCGAATGATCATAATCATGCCCAGTCTTTGCCAAAACATCTAAACGATAAAGATCTTGAAGACAGTGAATCAGATGCTAGTTCACAACATTCTGGTAATAAAAAGTCTGAAAAAGTCGATGAATCAGGTGATGATCAGGCCAAGTCTTCGTCGAAACATCCCAACAATGAAGATTCCAAAATGGACAGTGAATCAGGTGTTGATGATCATGCTAACTATTCACAAACAAAACTTTCATCAAATATGAAAAATACTACAAACAAGAAAGTATCAAAAATTGCAGTACATGGTGCAGCTCGAACTCGTCCAATACGGATTCCTAATATAGGTAATTAAATGAAAATTGTGTAATTCATTTATAGATGTAAAAATTGCAGTGAATTTCAAAAAAACTCGACCACCCATTTCAATGTATATGCAGCTCGGTCGACCCTCAGGCTTCTTCTATAACTTGCCTTCGGAGCGCTCCCGCACTCCTTGATATAATTAATTTTCTTTTTACTTTTTTAACAGAAGCAAGTGGAAGTTGCCTCAATCCAAGGTTACACCTCGGCAATGAACTTTTTCAGATGGACAATGATTTTGGGATGTAAATTGAAGATGCTGAGAGTCAATTCAATGATGAAGATGCTAGGAATAATATTCACAATATAAGAGGACAAGTCAATGGTGGAGATGCTAGGAATAATAATAACAATATGATGGGACCATTGAATAATGGAAATGCTGCAAATAATATTAATGAGACAGGACAATTCAACGATAGAAATAATGCAATTAATCCTCAAGCAGGTTTATTAAGGAGTATTAAAAAAAGATATGAACCGAAAAGTATACAAAATTATATTTGTTATTCTATGACAATAATAGCTTACTATTTATAATAATTATATATTTATCTATTTTCACAGCCCAAAAATTCAATCTGGACATTGAAGCAAAGCGGTTCGCTCTCAACAATGGTATGGTAAGTATTATTTGGCTTCATTATTTTTTTTATAATTTTTCGTAACGTATGAAATATATTATTTATTCTAGAATATCGAGGTTTTTTCATTTACAAATATAAGAGAAATACTAAGCTTTAACCTAAAGATTTATTGTTCTGTCATGTTCAATTTAAGATATACCTTGGACTCGACATCTGGGTCGATGAAGAAATATGGTACACTCTGCAACTTCAGGATCAGCCTACGATATATCTGCGAGATCTAGCAGACATGGTATGGACTCCAGAAAAGTTAGTTAACAGATGCCTAAAGTTAAGCAGTGTAAGAGTAACGAACATCAATCCAAAATGCCCAACATCCCCCAGGAAAGAATTAGAATCAGACCGCATGCAGTTATTATGCGGTAGGTAATCTATTTGTAAACAGTAATGTTTTTTTTTGGCATTCTAAAACATAATAGTTAATTCTATGAGCGTCTAAAATATTTTAATTTGTTTTTAATAATTAAAATAATTGAAATATATTATTTATTTTTTAGAACTTTTCGCAGATTATTTAAAGAAAAAAAGGAAATCAGCCCAGGAGAAGCAGTATTTTATGAGTAATATAAGATCGACACTCAAACAAAAGATACAAGATCTCAGAAGTCACTACAAAAGAAATGGCACATTAAGAATATAATATATCTCTTATGATAAGTGTTGTATGTTTAGAACCTTGTTTTATACTTACCTATTAAGTTAAAAATATTTATTTTTAATTATTATTAAATAATAATAATTATCACTTTATTTTATAAATCTTAAAAGATAAAAAAAGATGCAACTAAATGTAATCGTATCCAAAAAAGAGTAATCAATCGATTCATAATGTGATTCATATAGTTTGTATTGAATTTTAGTTTAAAAGAAATTGAAGGTTTTTTGCGTGACAATATATGAAAAACATATGATTATTTTTATATAAATTTTATTAATGTTTATATTACAAGAATAAAGATGTTAATCATGTTTGCTGTAATAGCATATTAAACACAAACCATAATTTACGTAGATATTATAACCCTTTATTATACTAATTTATCTCTTTATTAAACCAATATTTTTTAAGAAGCATAAGATTTAAATATTTTGTTATCTGGCAAATTATCTTTCCGAATATATGAATTTAAATCTAAATCAATAAAAATGAGTTATTTTTTAAAGTATTTATAATCCTAAAATTATTTTGCATTATACATTAGAAATTTGGAAGTATCCATTACAAATATTCTGCTTTTCCATTTTAGCACTAATCAACTAATCAACCTAGTAATTTGTTTAAGTGATATTTTTCTGTTAAATCGTTTCTGAATCGTTGTTAAAATTATTTCAAACCATAGCAATTTGGAAAGTTTAGTCTGAGGTAAAGCAACTCCAGATATTATAAACTTATTATACCTACATTGTTATATATGAGGCTCATCATATTGGTTATAATATAAAAATAATAAAAAATATTATTATCGATAGTTAACAATTAATTATGGTTCGGATTAAATTTCGATTAAATTTTATTTTAGAAAATGGGATGTAAGTTCTGACGTAAGTTCTGACGTAAGTTCTTATATAAGTACTTACGTAAGTTCTTACGTAAGAATAAGTCTGAATTTATTACGTAAGAACTGACGTAAGAACTGACGTAAGAACTTACGTAAGAACTTACGTCAGAACTATTGTCAGAACTTACGTAAGAACTTACATAAGAACATACGTAAGTTCTTATGAAATATTTTTACCTGGGAAGAAATAGCATTGGTTATATATCTATATATATCGGTAACAGCGAGGAACAGCGAAGAACAAGAGGTATATATAGATATATAACCAATGCTGTTTCTTGTGTCAGTACTCTGTGTTTTTTAAGTGTACTGGCCCTTAATGTACATACGCGCCGTGCCGTGCTGTGTCGAGCTGTGCTTTGCCGTGTCGTGCCGTACTGTTGCCATGCCTTGCCGTTCCTATTCCTACTGGGCCCTTATTCTATAAGCGTGTCACTTGTGAGATAGACGATATTCTCTTTAAAGGAGCTCTCTGATTGGTCTAGACCGCTTGTCTCACGCGTGTCACTCGGTGAGATAGTCATGGAATAAGCCCCCTGATCCAAAACGAAAAGATCTTTTGCACCTCTTCAACATGTATATGAGCAAATCCACCGTACTTTTAACTTTTGGAAACTTCTTTTTTTTTACAGTTTTATGCATCTCCGCATTGTACCGTACTAAGCACATAAACGGAACAAGGTGTAACATCTTCATTTCGTACGTAGAAAACCAGTCCTGTAATCCGTATTAGTGTGCCACGCACGGCACAATGCGGAGATGCATAAAACTGCCAAATATTTACGTTTTGAAATCGTTTTGCTCATATCTCTAAAATGAAAATACTTTTTTATCAATTTGTTCCTCGTTATAACTATTTTTTACGTACTATTATTATTGTTATTGGCACACGTGTACATACATATGAAGTGGATAAAATTAGTATAATTGGTAATCATTTAAAAATATAGAACAGCAAATAAATAAATAAATAAATAAATAAAAGTAATTCTCGAATAATAAAGTTGCATTAGTTATTTGTATGCAAATAGCTTTTCTTAGCTTAAAGTTTCTTTCAAACCAGAAGATTTAATTAAACACAGAAATACGTATTAAAAATATCAGAATCAATATTTGTTACGGTATTTTATTACTTTTCTCCATTATTTTTGAAATAAAAAGCCTAAACTTTGATGTTTTTTATAATCATATCATGATATCATGAAATGAATAATAGAAATTTTTAATCTTAGTAAAAATTGAGATTTTAGTAATATTAGAAGTTTTATTAAATTTGCACATTTCATTAGTGTATTTATTTTTTGCGTCATTCTAAAGCTTTTTGTAACAAAATTGAAAAACTATAAATAATTATAGCATATTTTTAACTAATTATTTTATAATTATAATTTTACAACTTGTGAATAATACGAATATCTTTAATAACAGATGTTTTTTAACGAAAGTTCAAAAGAAAAGTCGGTTTATAAACGTGCATTCTATTTTGGAGCACACAGTCATGGAGTATGTGAAATGTAGAAATACAATGTCCATTTGTTTCGGAACCGTTCGAATATAGGAATGGAAACGGAACGGACGGCATCGCACAGCACAGCACGGCAAGGGCAAGGCAAGGCTCAGATCGGCACAGCACGGCACGGCACGGCACGGCGCTTATATACATTGTCCCTACATCGTGTGTCGCGTGAACCGTGAGCCGTGCGTCGTATGCTCTGCAAAAAGAATCGTTGTTAGACATCTATTGATCTGCATAAATCATGGGAGCAATTGTATGGTTATGGTTCATTGTTTAAGCATAGGTCTGTTTCCATTATCCAAGATTTATGCAGATCAATAGATGTCGAACAACGATTCTTTTTGCAGAGCACACGGCGCACGGCTCACGGCTCACGCGCCACACGATGTAGAGTCTCCTTAAGAACTGCAAACCGGATATCGAAATAACAAAAAGAAAAGTTCGGAATAAACTATAGTTTATTACTATTACCTATAGGAATTCTAAGCGCGCTACGCGCGCAGAGGCCATAATTTGAGTCGACCGATCATACTTTTTTGATCAGCAATATGACAGCCCTCTAAAAGCAATATGGCTGTCTTCTCAAACCCATCCCCCTTTTAATATAGGATATTATATTATTTAATTTTATCTGTTATTTCTTAATTAATTCCTAAATATTAATAAATTCAATCTTAATAAACTGGATAAAATGGGTTAGAAAGATTTTTTCTGAAATTTTTCGAGAGAGTATAAAAATTACTATACTAGTTTATAAAACTATTAAACTGACAACTTGTGGTCAGATTCCCCCACAGTATAGTAATTTTTATTAAAATTCGAGTGATTTTTACACAATTTTTTTCTCAGTATGTGTGGTGTAAGCAATACGTATGTGTGCAAAATTTTATCAAGATCATATCATTAAAAAAAACCGTTACCAATTCATTGGCACGTGGCTTCCTCAAAATTAATTTATTGGTTCATTTAATTTATTTTTAAAGCCAAAATTGAAAATTTAAGGTGGTTCTTTCACGGAATCCCCAGTCAAATCAGTGCTAAATGAAAAGGTTACCTAAGATTAAAGAAACCATAGTTACTAATAATTATAGTTTAATCTAATAATAATACACTAATACTATAAATATAGTGTATTTAACATGACTAAAATAACTTTTTTTAACAAAATGTCGATATTTTAGAAACAACACAAACAATTATTGATAAATCCCTATCTTTTTTGTTTCTTAACCGATTTTAATTATCAAGATCTCATTCTATTCTTTAAGTAATTTCACGGAGATTTGCCCAAGGAAAAATTCCAAATTATTTAAAACCCAGAAAGTTATAGCTAATTGTTTATAAAATCGCGAATGAGGTCAAAAAATATTTTTTTTCAATTGGCTATAACTTTCTGGGTTTTGAATAATTTGGAATTTTTCCTTGGGCAAGTCCCCGTGAAATTACTTGAATAGAATGGGACCTTGGTAATTAAAATCTGTTAAGAAGCAAAAAAGATACGGATTTTTTATCAATAATTGTTTGTGCTGTTTCTAAAATATCGACATTTTGTTAAAAAAAGTTATTTTAGTCATGTTAAATACACTATATTTATAGTATTAGTGTATTATTATTAGATTAAACTATAATTATTAGTAACTATGGTTTTTTTAATCTTACGTAACCGTTTTATTTAGCACTGATTTGACTGGGAATCTGAAGTGCAGCCAAAAGTATTGTTGAACGTATTTTTCGGCCTCTAATTCGCCAGCGTATCTAAGGTAAAAGTACCAATGAGCGGCCAGTGCCCTGTATGTGGCCATCTAGATAAATATTCAATTACTTTAAAGAATGTGTAGTAGTTGGATAATATTTTATTCTATAAGATGATTCTAAAATAATTAATGCTTATTGTTTAAATAGTATTATTACTCTTAGTGAAAATTTAATACTTAAAAAGACGATTTGAAAATGCTACTCGCGGGGATCACGGCTTTCTATGAGAGGTCCTTAATGCTTTTGTAAGGATTCATGACTCGCCTTTTAGGTATTTTTAAATAAATTTGAAGTAAATCTTTACTCTTGAAAGTTTTAAGACACTTCTAAGATGCATCGAATTTAATTACAGTCGTTAGGAGCCCAATAATTATTGTTTTTAATAAAAATAATTCAAGGTTATCTGCTAGTACAGTTTAAACGTCATGTCCCAATACTTGGCCCTATGTATTTCACCTATGTTTTGATGGTTAGGGTTCCTACGTATTGGTAGAGTTAGTAGGTTGGAAAACCATAATATGATTATTATACATTGATTTGCTGTAATTTCATATTATTAACGATTGATTTAGTGTTAAAAAGTATTTCCAGTCCAAAATTTAGCGATTTTATTATTTTTTCATAAAAATCAAAATAAATATAGAGTATAAATTATATGGTCCAACTATTGGGACTAACAATTTCGACCACTAGTACATGACTTTTTAACACGGTCCAACTACTAGTACAAGCAGTATATTCATAATTTAATTAATTTTTCTATCATAAAAGCTTATTTTCACAAATTAAATACTTTTTTCGCAAGTAAAAAGTAATAATAATTCTATTGGCTACTGATTCTATGCATTTTTAATAATATTTCGCATTGAAAATATGACATCAAAATTCTAGCTTCACTAAGCGGCCATCTATTGGTACTTTTACCTTAGCTAATTCCATGTATCGGTGAAGCGCGCTGTAAATTAATCTCAATAAAAAACAAAAGCAAGTGAACAACACGCACGCGTAGCACGTGTCATTTCTATTTTCTAGTATACATATACCCGAAAAATTATGATTTGAAAAGAGGGCTAAATCAGTTTTAACCTCGAATATCTCTGAAATTCATAAACGAATTCTTTTACCCTAAGAACACATAATAAATAATATACACTCTACACCTCCGCCAATTTTTAAAGAAATTAAAACAATTTTTCTGTAGTTATCAGGCGATAAAGAAAATAATTTTGTCAAATAGGAAAATTTTGAATATCAAAAAGTAATCGTACGATCTTGATGAAAATTCACATACATAATACCTATATCACATACAAAATTGTCTAGAAATCTGAAGCTGATTCATCGAGCTGTTCTCGAGAAATTACGATTTGAAAAAAGTTTCAAAAATTTTAACTTCAAATATCTCTGAAATTTATGGACCAATTATTTTACCAAAATTTACTTCCACAAGGAATTTTGAAGAGATTACGACAATTTTATTCCCGTAATAGTTGGACATACAAAACTCATTTTTTTTCATTTTTCAGGTTTTACGATTTTGTTAATAACCAAAGAACCGTGATAGCTAGAAACTTTTTTTAGAAAATATAGGTATTTTAATTCTCTTTCGAATGCTACCTATCCCATTCAGATACATACAGCCGTTCTCGAGAAATTACGATTTGAAAAAAAAAGTGAAAAAAACTTTAACCTCAAATATCTCTGAAATTTATGGATCAATCCTTTTTCCCAAAGAAAGGACTCGATTCGTATACAAAATTTACCCCTACAAAGAATTTCAAAGCGATTAAGCCAATTTTACTCTAATTATGCAACGACAAAAAAAAATTATGAATTCTTATAAATATGTAACTTTACAGGTATTGATAATTTTTCAATTTTCATATCGGTACCTCACCCTGAAATTGCAAATGTAAAAAAATGAAACCTTCAAAATTGAAATCGGATAAAAAATATAAAAGATTCCTGTGTTTTGTTAAATTTTTTTTAGCTAACGGTATCTTGTTTATCGATAATTAAATTTGGTTTAAGAAAATTTTTTTTTTTTTTTTGTTGAAGTACCTTTCTTTCTAAATAGATCATCACTCATATTATAATATGCGAAATGGTAGTTGAAAAAAATTTGAAATTTAACGTCAATTTTGACGCATGAAACCACCTTAAATGAGCCCCTGCTTCCGACTATCATTTTTTAAAGAGCGGATAGTTTTATTGTGGAAATCCATAAGCAAAATTTTGTGAGAAATAAATTTTTGCATTCAAATTTAAGGAAAGGAATCAATAAATTAGTTTGAGGAAGATACGTGCCAATGAATTGGCAGCGGATATTTTAATTGATTTTATAGAGGTTGATGCTTATACTTTAAGAAATTAAAAAAATGTAATACTTTTTTACGTTATATTCAAATAGTTATTGTATTAATTTATTAATTGTATTTTTTCAGTTTCAGAGAGTAGTTGACCCTATACAGATCAATTTCCAAAATTATGTACAGAAATTGAATCGACCTGCGGAAAAGAAGAAACTGCCAGTCCACTGCGAATGTCTTGAGAAAGTAGCTGATGGACTATATTACAATCAAAATGTATCAATCAAGAATAAAGAAACTGTAGCTTTATTAGAACGTATTATAAATGAAAATGAATTGATTACATTCACTAATGAAGAGGAAAAATGGCAGGCATGCGTGGATGCTATAGAAGATCTATTTGAGAAGAGCAAAGAGCGTCACGCTTACATTCGTGACATTGAAGTAGAACCTGACGAAAGTAGTAGTTTACTTTCGAACATCAAATCGCACATCAGCATTAATGCAGAGAGAAATATAGAGGAAATGGCAGGGATAAACACATCCATGCATTACATTGGCGAAAGAGGAAGTTTCACTGCTCATCATGAGGAAGATGGTGGATTAAGTAGTCTTAATCTTTTGAAATGTGGTAATCCAAAGCTATGGTTTATCATAGACTACCGATGGCGAGCTAAAATCGAAAAAGCAATAGCAGATTATTTAAGAAGAGAAATGCCAAACAGTTTAGTTTGTGACCAAGTGTTTAAGCATAAGATTTATTTAATTACTCCGAATCTACTTGAAGAATGGAATATACCATATTCAATTGTAGTTCAAAATCCAGGGGATTTATTCTTCATCCGCAAAGGAACGTACCATGCTGTAATAAATATGGGAAGGAACATTGCAGAAGCCATCAATTATGGCTGTAACGAGTGGAATAGTGGCTACGAACCACTTACATGCTCTTGTTCAGAAAGCAAGAAAGATGACATTGAACAAGATAAGACAGTAGTGATAACATGTAAAGCATCTGAAAAGAGACTTTATGAATGTAATTGTGGAGAATTATTTATTACTACAAAAAAACTTGAAAGGCATAAGCAGATAAAACATCGTGAAAGTTTTAAATGTTCGATTTGCGATAAGATTTTCGCTAATACTAAGTCCTTGAATAGACATGCTATTGTCCACTCAAGTGAAAGAGAAAGGGAATGTGACGTTTGTAAAAAGAAAGTCCTTCGCTTAGATGCTCACAAAAAAAGATACCACGGAAAGAAAATAAAATGCATTAAGTGCAAGAAAATGATAACCAAAGAGTACCTAAAAAAACACGAACAAACATGTCAAATGAAATGTTCAATTTGCTCAAAATATTTTACGAATCAACGTTATCTGACACAGCACATGAACAGAAAACATTAATAATTTTTCTGTATTTTGACATGACTTTATTATTCAAGATTTTAACCGAAATGGGTAACTATTCGCAGAGGAAGCATGTGAGTAAATTGGAATAATAAAAGTAAGATATAAATTCATCTTTTTCCTTGCATGTTTGGAAATAATTTAATAATAATTTACTAAGCGCATGATTTGAGAAGGTTGATGATTGCAGTAATTAATTTTACTGAATTTTAAAATTTATAGAAAAAAATGTTAGTACTTTATGGCTTCAAGGTAGTCCTGTTGTGAAAAAAAAATGTTTAAAGATTTCATTATCTCATTAAGAAATCTGTTTTAAAAGTTGAAATTTTAAAACTAAATATTTAAATTGAAAAATAATTATGGAAAATTAAAGTTCTGAAACAACGCTATTTTAATATTTATTGTGCATGCATATCAATTATATAATATGAATTTTCAGCTGAGCGCAATACGTTACTTGTAATGATGACCGAATCCGTTTCCTAGTAGCGTTACGCTTTAGAAGCTTACTTTAATTTATTTGCGCATGCTTAAAACTTAAAAAAATAAATACAAAAAAAAGCTAAGTTAAGACACTAAATAGTGTAAGAAAACGTTATTTTTTAAACCGATTCGTGAAGACTCCAATATATACATTTAATTAAAAAGAAGAGATAAGCCACAAAATATGTAGATGGTATATGTGCATGCTGTAAATAATTCCTTATCTTTATACATGCTTAAAAATAGTAAAAATAATTAAGAAGACCGCTGAGTTAAAATCACTAAAGCGGGGGTGGAGGAGGGTTTGTTTACGTGCATGTTTAAAACTTTTAGAAATAAATACTACAAAAACCGTTGAGTTTAAGAAACTGAAATAACGTTAAAACATGATTTGTATTCCAACGCAAAACATAAAATTATAAAAAAAAATAATCCATAAACGATATGGGTATCATGCTATATATGCATGATGTAAGTAATTTCTTATTTTTATACGTACTTAAAAATAGTACAAATAATTTCAAAGAAGGCCGCTGAATTAAAATGACTAAAGCGGGGGTGGAGGAGGGTTGATTTTTATGCATGCTAAGGGAATGCCTTACGCAACTGTTACCGACCGAGTCGATACTAAGGCCATGTGATACTGAAGAGAAAATCCTTACGTTACCGACATGTCGGTAATAATCCAGTAAAAAGGTTATAAAAAAAATCACAGCAATTCTTTCGACTAAAAATTTTTTCACGCCCTCAGTAATTCAGCTAAGAGTACTATAATAAATTTTCAGAACCTAATTCACAATTATCCGTGAGTTATTTTCATTCGAAAATTTTTAATGAATTTGTAGGCTAGAATATTGAACCGATCAGTCTAAAATTTCGTCCAGTTAACCTCCAAAACATAATCGAGGGCGTGAAAAAATTCTTTTTCCGAAATTCGATACAAAGTATAATTATATATTTTATTATCAATATACCCAGTTGCAGAAAACCTTTGTTTCAGATCTATTAATTGCGATATAATCGTTTTCCCTAAATAACCATAGATGGCACAATTAGTACATTTTTGTTTTATTTCAGATAATTTTTCAAATGAAAATTTTCGTTTTTGTAAAAACATACTTTTCAAAAATTTAATTTAATTCAAACTTCAATATTATGAAATAAATATGAAATAATATGATTACTTCGTCTAAAAGACATTAGTGACCGTCTCTTATGGACATGTTACCGCGCTATGGTCATCGTTCGTATATGACGTATTAGGTCCGTTAGTACGTGTTGTTTATGCATGACGCTGATCACAGCTGTCGTCTGTCGAGTGTCGAGCCGTGACGCGCCCCCGTAGCCTCCGCTGAAGTGATGACAATGCGAGCTGATCGCCGACCACGACGACGACGAGGGACGGTACCTACGTCGTCTCACACCGCGTGCGGAGCACACCCACGAGGCCACGAGGCGGGCGCCGCGCGCCGCAGAGCCATAACCTCACTTGACTATATTACTATAAAGAAGACCATTTCTAGGAGAAGACAAAAAAGTAAGTCATTCAAAAGTTCATTTATTTATTTATTTTAACGAGAGTACTGAAGTTCAAGACGTACCTCATATGTCTGAACCAACTTATACCCTATAAAGGTAGATGTAACTGTAGATTTGATGCGCTTTTTACGACTTTTCATTCCAAAGATCCCTTTTCATTCTCTAAAAATATTTTAAACTTTACACACACTATGTTGTACATGCTGAGGGCTTATATACCAAGTTTCAGTTCTAAATAATCAGCAAGTGTGGAGATACTGCATTTTCTGTGTGTTTTTCAAGAAGTTTTCAAGAAAAAAGGTTATTTCCTCCATACTGGCTGATTGAATAGATCTGAAATTGGATATACAATCCCTCTGTATGTACAGCATTGTGTATGGACATTCTGGTAAACTTTAAGCGAGGATGAGGAGGTCTTAGTTGGAAATGCACATGCGCTTTTTCAACTTTTCATTCCAAAGATCCCTCTCCATTCTCTACAAATATCTTAACTTTCCATCTATCTACTCCCTCTGTTCCTGGCAGGTCGATACTGCTATACTTATTCCTATACTACTTAACACTTTATTAATATATTTTGTTTTGCCCTAGGCGAACAGCTCCTGCAGAAGACAACACGTATTCATATAATTCTACTCTCCTCCAGGGCAGCTAACGCAATTACCACGTCCTGAAGACATCAGCTAGACAAACATATCGTAGAAGTGAGAGCGAAGGTGTATTTAAATTTTGAGCTCCTGCGCCAGACTCGAGTAAGTACTTCACTTCGGATTTGGACTTTATCTTGTAGTCTAGCCGAACCTAGCGTCCAACTTTCCATCTGTCTAGTCCTTTATTCCTTGCAGTTCAATACTCCTCTGCTCATCCTCACTGCTTAAAACATTATTAATAGATTTTGTTTTGCCCTAGGCGAAGAGCTCCTGCAGAAGCTAATGCGTCTTCGTGTATAATTCTACTCTCGTCGAGGGCAGCCAACGCAACTACCACTTCCTGAGGACATCAGCTAGGCGAAGATATCGTACAAGTGACGGCGAAGGTCTAATTAAATGTAGTCCGCGCTCCCGCGACAGACTCGAGTGAGTACTTCACTTTGGACTTGGTCTTCATCTGTCCATCTGTCTACTCCTCTGTTCCTGGCAGTTCGATACTGCTCTTCCCGTCCCCACTGCTTAATACATTATTATAACTTTGCTTTTTGCCCTCGGCGAAGAGCTCGTGCAGAAGACAATACGTCTTCATATACAATTCTCCTCTCATCGAGGGCAACCAACGCAATTACCACTTCCCGAGGATCACCTAGGCGAACACGACAGAGAATTGACGGCGTAGATGTATTTGAATGTAGTCTGAACTCCCGCGACAGACTCGAGTAAGTACTTCACTTCGGATTTGGACTTTATCCTGTAGTATAGCCGAACCTAGCCTCCAACTTTCCATCTGTCTACTCCTCTGTTCCTGGCAGTTCGATACTACTCTCCTCATCCCCACTGCTTAACACATTATTAATATAACTTGTTTTGCTCTAGGCGAAGAGCTCCTGCAGAAGACAACACGTCTTCATATAATTGTACTCTCCTCGACGGCAGCCAACGCAACTACCACTTCCCGAGGACATCACCTAGGCGAACATGACAGAGAAGTGACGGCGAAGGTAGTCCGCGCTCCCGCGACAGACTCGAGTATGTCGGTATTTAGGGCACACCTGATTTTTAGGTACGAAATATCTCCCCAAAAAGTAACAATTTTCTGCGGGTGCACACGGACAGAAAACTCTTACTACTACAGTTAACGGCTTACTCGTAGAGTATAGGAGTTCCCTTACTATATAAGTAAGGCGGTTTTATTAATCTTAGTAAGGGACCCATACTTTTATGGTGCTTTTCATACTACAACAGTTACACAATTATACATGTGTTTGAAGTTCTGAACGTTCATCGTGAACGAAATATCGGAAATTTCCAAATTCGGTTCTTTTGATATTATCTCTTGGAGATATGCATAAAACATGTACAAACTGCAAAATAAGTCATTTCCAAAGTAATCATCCCCCAAATCATACCTAAAACCACCCCTACTACAATACATGACAAAAAAAAATTCATACCATCAGAGTTTATTTGTTTCAGACAAATTTTATGGCTGATATTTCATCCAGATATTGCCATAGCCTTATGAAAAGATTGGCGATATGAAATTCGATCCGGATCATTTCCATTCGGGGTGCAAATGAGCTAAAATAGCGAAAAATACACGAAAATATCGATAAACATATCACCACTCGGGAGTTTATTTGTTTCAGACAAATTGTATGGCTGTTTTTGTACATTAAAACTAATGTTAGTTATACGTTAAATAATTAACGTATTTAAGTGAAATTCTTCATAATGTGAGAAAAGCGGCGTTAATAGTTATAATCTAGTATTGACTAAAACGTGGTGTTATGTAATAGATTAATCTAAAAAATAGAAAGAGATATATGGTATTGAAATATTTTTGGTGTATATCATGAAAAGATTTATAATTTGTTAAATACTGTTGATCTTATTTTTTCTCAGAGAGAAAATCCATTTGTAAAAATAGTCAAATTTCTTTTTGTATGGATAGGTGGAGTAAATAAGATTCAAATTTAATATCAATTTTGTTAAGTGGAAGAGTTTACACATCTATCGCACTAGTTTGTTCGCTGCAAAGATTAGTTCATAAATCCTAAGATATTTCAGATGTGAATTATTCCGTAGTTTTTTTTTCAAATCACAATTTTCCGTGGTGATATTATATATACTACAATATACGTATGTACAATCGCATTAAGGTTGTATTGGCCGTATGGTCGCTGCCAAAAATTTGTGAATTCGATAAACTGCAATAAATAATTGTATGCGATAATTGATCAAATTGAAATTCTCGTGGGTGATTCAGGAGTATATACGGATAAATATGGGACTAATATGGGAACTATATGGGATAGTGCTGGGAATACTATGGCCCGATTCCAGCCCGAATTCGGCTCAGGCGCCGGGGCCGAGTATCTCCCATATATTGTTTGCTAATGTGGCTTGCAATGGCCCATATATTGCCCATACTTGTCCAATACTGTGGGCAATATATGACCCACAAATTTTTTTTTGCGCGGGTAAGTAAGGTGGTTTTAGCAATCTTAGTAAGGGACCCATACTTTTATGGTATAGGTCGCTTACTTTTAAAGTATGTTGCTTTTCATACTACAACAGTTACACAATTATACGATGGTTGGATCAGCGGCATACCGACGTAACAGAGTCACACGATTTTAGTATACACTGAGAGAAGGATTTGTTTACTGTTAACATGGCATTGTAACTGTTAACATGCGTATGTTTAAATATGACCAAATATAGGCATTGTAACAGTTAACATACCATATGTTACTGGTAAACATTGATATTGTAACAGTTACTATATTGGCTTTGACATTGTAACAGTTACAATATTGATTGTAACAGTTGCAATATTGAGTGTAACAGTTCTAATCAAATAGATAAATATGTTAACTATAACAATATTCTTCTCTCAGTGTACATTGCTTCCACCTTAAATTGTAAGGGAGAAATACTATAGCGGTAACGGTTGCTACCTGCTAATACGGAAATCACAACTATTATAAGGACGTGTTACTTATCGATAATTGAAAGCATCCAATGCTTCATCTAGGTGTTTGGAGTGGTCAATGATGGAGTCGAGGTGATGCGCTTCGAAGTTTTTTGCGTTTAGATCGCAGGGCACATCTAATACGTAGTCCAAGTGTTCGGGGTAGCCGATGATGATGTCTAGGTCGTGCGCTCCGTAGTTTCTTATCTCTAGATGTTGGAACATATCAAATGCGTGGTCTAGGTCTTTGGGGTGGCCGATGCTGGAGTCTAGGTGGTGCGCTCCGTAGTTTTTTGCATTAAAATATCAGGGCGCATCTAATACGCAGTGCAGGTGTTCAGGGTAGCCGATGACGATATTTAGGTGGTGCGCTCCGTAGTTTTTGGCTAATAGATGTTGGACATGTCAAAACTTAAAGTATTACTAATCACGTAATTTTATACTATAAGTCAAAATCGTGATTCTAAATAAATACTTACTCGAACGTAATTACGTTCAAATTGACATGTGTTTTGTAATAAAGAAACAATAGTAAATAAAAAAATGCGTATAGGCGAAATACGCACAATTATTCATAATAAATAATGCGTATATGCGAAATGCGCACAATTATTTATCATACAAAAATGCGTATAGGCGAAATACGCACAATTATTTATAATAAAAAATGCGTACAAGCGAAATACGCACAATTATTTACAATATCAAAAATGTGTATAAGCGAAATACGCACAGCTGTTTATAATGCAAAAATGCGTATAGACGAAATACGCACAATTATTAGTTATAAGGAAAGGTGTATGGGCGAACATATTTAATTATAACAGAAAAGAATTAGAATTACATGAGTTTATTTAGTTATCTATTTATAAGAAACTAGTTGTCTTGACACAAAATTAATTCTTTTCCGTTTTTTTTTTCGACAAAACTCATAAAATTTGAAAAGAAGCTAAGGAAACTTATGAGCCTAGCTCAATGAAATTATAGTAGCTCTACTTTTGCCAATCATTCAGTAGCATGCTAAGTATAATACAAAGTAATTATTAATGACAATACTTCTAAAAATACAAATTTTGTTAAAATGTCCAATTTGCAGTTATGCATTTATATGATGGAAGGTGTATATTTTAAAATGCCGATCAACTTAAATACCATACTCAGGTTCATTTGAAGTTCAACCCTTGGTCTCAAATTTTGTTACACCCTCCTGTTGTTTCAGGTATATGGGATATTTCACGTGAAGTCAGCAGCTCAAAATTTTAAAATCCCTCAAAACTCGTTTTCTTTTAGTTTTTATGAACAAAAAATGTTCCTCAAATTTTAGGTCGATATTTGCAAAAATAAAAATGCTATGCAACATTGAAAATTCAATTTTTTTGCAATTTTTGGTTAAAATCCAAGTTTATTCATTTTTTAACTGAAAATCTTGAAACTTTTTGTATAGTACATTGATTGGCAAAAGGTTTGAATTTTTTCTGTAGAATGTGCCAGTATTTATTTTATGACCCTTTTTGAAAGTCTCTGATTGGCTGCTTCTTAGTATACCTTCATCAAAGGATATTGAGGCTGCAGCCAAATATTCTTTATTGGACAAATTTTTTTTGTATTCTTCTTCGAAAACCCTTCAAAATGCTTTTTTGATCAATACTGGCCGAGCATAGGGAAAAAAGATACAATTTTTTGAAATATCAAGAAAAATCCATAATTTCAATTTTTGATAACATGATTAATGAAACTGAATATTATTCATACATCTTATGACATGGACCGTACCACTGAATTTTGTTAGAGCATCAAATAGAACATTAGAAATATCTATTTTCAATAATATTAGGCTTACACAATAAGTGATACCTAATTATGAATGAAATTATCAGTCTGTTGCCTGATTTCATTTTGACAGCTTTATAGTAATTAACCTCTATAGCTTAATTTATTATTAATTCATAATTAGGTATTGTTTACTGTGTAAGCCTAATATTATTGAAAATAGATATCTATAATGTTCTATTTGATGCTCTAACAAAATTCAGTGGTACGGTCCATGCCATAAGATGTATGAATAATGTTCAGTTTCATTAATCATGTTATCAAAAATTGAAATTATGGATTTTTCTTGATATTTCAAAAAATTATAACTTTTTTCCCTTTGCTCGGCCAGTATTGATCAAAAAAAGCATTTTGAAGGGTTTTCGAAGAAGAATACCAACAAAATTTGTCGAATAAAGAATATTTGGCCGCAGCCTCAATATCCTTTGATGAAGGTATACTAAGAAGCAGCCAATCAGAGACTTTCAAAAAGGGTCATAAAATAAATACTGGCACATTCTACAGAAAAAATGCAAACCTTTTGCCAATCAATGTACTATACAAAAAGTTTTAAGATTTCGAGTTAAAAAATGAATAAACATGGATTTTAACCAAAAATTGCAAAAGAATTGAATTTTCAATGTTGCATAGCTTTTTTATTTTTGCAAATATCGATCTAAAATTTGAGGAACATTTTTTGTTAAAAAAAAACTAAAAGAAAACGAGTTTTGAGCGATTTTAAAATTTTGAGCTGCTGACTTCACCTGAAATATCCTATATATTTTTAGCAGCAAATACTTAAAATCTACCAAAAGATAACTTGATTTCATATTGATATTTTTTTTATGGTTAGATTGAATAAAAAAATAAAAACATTGAAATTTGTTTAAATTTCAATAAACAATTAAACCCTCAACCAAAAAAATAAAAACCAAATCTAAACTATCTCTTGGTAGAAATGTTGTAAACTACATCCAGAATATGTACAAGAAAGTGCAATACCGTGCCACGAAATTTCAGATGCAGGTAATATTTTGAAAATCATAATATTAAATTGGACTCCATCATCGGCCATCTAAAGACCTAGACCTCGCATCCGACCTGTCCCTTCACCTGGATACAAAAACCTACGACTACCCGGACTCATCGACCATCTGGAACACCTAGACCTCGCATTCGATTTGTCCTGGCCTCTGGACACAAAAACCTACGGAGTGCGTCACGTAAACTCCATCATCGGCTATCTGGAACGCCTAAACCTCGCATCCGATCTGTCTCGACACCTGGACACAAAAATCTTCAGAGCGCATCACCCGAATTACATCATCGGCCATCTGCAACACCTAGACCTCGCATCCGACCTGCCCCTTCACTTGGACACAAAAACCTACGGAGCGCACTACCCGAACTCCATCATCGGCCGTCTGGAACACCTAGACCTCGCATCCGATCTGTCAAAGCACCTGGACACAAAAGTCTACGAAGCGTATCATCAGCCGCCTGGAACAGCTAGACCTCGCATTCGAGCTGTCCCGACACCTGGACTCAAAAACCTATGAAGCGCACTACCCGGACTCCATCATCGGCCATCTGAAACACCTAGACCTCGCATTCGATTTGTCTTGGCCTCTGGACACAAAAACCTACGGAGCGTATCACGTAAACTCCATCATCGTCCACCTGGAACACTCAGACCTCGCATACGATCTGTCCCGACATCTGGACACAAAAATCTTCGGAGCGCATCACTTACACTCTATCACCGGCCACCTGGAACAGCTAGACCTCGTAATCGAGCTGCCTCGACACCTGGGTACAAAAACCTATGGAGCGCATAACCCGGACTCCATCATCGACCATCTAAGCACCTAGACCTCGCATCCGATCTGTCCCTTCACCGGGACACAAAAACCTACGAAGCGCACTACAATTTTTAAGAAAGCAGTCATGCGAGGCGACGTCCTGAATTTTGAAATGTCAATAATAACTGAGACTATATAATAAAGTGACGAATCTGCATCTCATTATTATAAGAAATGTGTATAGGCGAAATGCGCACATTTGTTTATAATAGAACATGTGTATAGTCGAAATACACAATTATTTATTATAAAATGCGTGTAGGCAAAATGCACACGATTACTAACACTGCAAAGTGCGTATAAGCGAAATACGCATAATTATTTATAATAAAACATGTGTATAGGCGAAATACACCAAATTATTTATTATAAAATGCGTATAGGTGAAATGCGCACTATTAATAACACTGAAAAGTGCGTATAAGCGAAATACGCATAATTATTTATAATAAAACATGTGTATAGGCGAAATACACCAAATTATTTATTATAAAATGCATATAGGCGAAATGCGCACAATTGATAACACTGAAAAGTGCGTATAAGCGAAATACGCATAATTATTTAGAATAAAATATGTGTATAGGCGAAATACACCAAATTATTTATTATAAAATGCGTATAGGCGAAATGCGCACAATTATTTGTAATAAATATCCGTATATATGTGAAATACGCACTATTATTAACAATAAAAATGCGTATACGCAAAATACGCATAATTAATTATAAAAAGAAATACTTATACGCGAAATACGTACAATTGTTTGTAATAAAAAAACGCGTATCTTTAATATTTTTGAAATATGTAGCGCCATCTATGTTAAAATCTATTACGATTTTCCAGAGGTGGCGCTTGTGTCATATTTCATCAATAGTATGTACTTCCTACCTTACCGACCTATAGGTCGGTCAAATCGCAGAATTGAGTTTGACACCCCTTAAGTAAATTTTTAATACTGAAATCGACAAAGTGCCAAACTTATAATTTTGATTCGATTTTTAATTTCTAGAGCTATAATATCCTGTCATGATTTGTAATCGGTTAGGAGCATTGAAAATTATCTATTTACCCTACATTATTTTGTTATTGTTGTTTTAATATTAGTCACTTAACTTTTGGCAGGGACTGTACGGGAAATAAACTGCAATAATAAATAATAATAAATAGTCGATTTTCAATGCTCCTGATTGATTACAAATCATGACAGGAATATTATAAGCTTTAGAAATTAAACATCGAATCAAAATTAAAAGTTTGGCACTTTACTTACTAAATTTACTCAATGACTCGATTTTTGTAACTATAAAAAATAACAGAACTTTGTTAATTTTTATTCGATTTGCAATTTTTAAAGCTTAATATATTCGTATTATACTTCTGAATCACCCACAAGAACTTAAATTTGGTCAACCATCGCATACAATTAATTATTGCAGTTTATCGAATTCACAGATATTTGGCAGGGACCTTATAGCCAGTACATCCTTAAGATTCGGCAACAATTGAGTTTTCATATTATTTAAAATAAAAGCGACTGTAAAATCATTAGTATGTGATGAGTAGATTTCAGGATTTCAAAGAAATTTAAATCAGACAGAACTTATTGTTTCTGCGTACATTATTAAGAATAACATCGTTATATTTTCAAATCTGATTTTCAATTATAATTTTTCATTTCTATAATATTGTATTTTTCGAAAAATCTCGAGTCATTGACACGAAATTCCGATCTTTAGCGGATGAACAAGCATTTTTTTTTTTTAGAAAAACTAACAGGAAAATTTTTCGCCGATGCAAATGATTTTCTCTGCTTGAGTAACGTACGCTAAATTCCGTAACGTATGCGAAATGCATCTCGTAGGCCATAAATCTAATGGATGAAATCAGTACATGCGTAATCATATTTTTTCGATTCAGTATACCTAAAATGCGATTTTACATATGCATACATTTTTCAAATAGCTTTTACTCCCCCTGTATAGATATATCGTTCGATACACGTGCGAAAGATTATTCTGCACTCGTGTGCTAGAATCAATACTTTCGCACTTGTATCGAAATATACTATTAAGTATAAGAAGAAACTATATTTTCTAAACTTTAATTAAATGAGAAAAAAAATTACATTAGGCGCCCCTAACAGAAGGATTGGTGTTACTTTACATCGTACCATGGTCTTGTACTTGTTCGCGTCAAAATAGTATTTTTTTTTGACAGTTGCTTGAATCATGCCTTTTTTCACGACTAAAAGTCGCATAGAAAATTGCGCATTCCGAGCGTAAGTTGGGAAAAGATGAAAAAAATCCATTTTCTCAAAGTTTAGCGGGAAAAAAATTCTTTCCCCGCTAGCTACAACCTAATTTTGTAAAATTGTTCTCTTAGTATCAAATTTATATATTATATACTTTTTTGGTTTGTTTATAGAATGATATAAGATAATTTTTAAAGTTTCAATGGTAAAATAACAAGAGTTATTACCACTTATACAAACAATTGAAAAAAATTACATTTCGATTTAAAATAAATATAAAAAAGGCGCACATATTTGTAATAAGCTATGCAAATAAAAATAGAAAATGCAATGATTTGTAACTGCATAGTACATGACTCGAAATGCGCGATCCCCTGTGCTTACACAACTTTTATGCATACAAAAAGGACCTCTTACGGATTCGTTAAAAAAAATGTGCGTACTTATCACGGAAAGTAGAGCTATTTCAGACTCAGGTGAGGAGTTTTCAGCTCATTTTCTCCCCTTGTTGCACAATATGCTATTTGGATATGCTTGCCCGTCATTCGATTTTTCGGACTCGTTTGTGAACGTACAAAATCGGGTACGTGAAACCGTATTTTACGTCGGCAAAAGAGTCGGTAAAATCGAATATTACCGACACGTATATCAAAAACTAATTTTCCTTAGAGTTTACTGAAAAACATTTTCGGGAACGAAATGGAGGTATGAAAAAATACAAAAACCAAAACCATTTTTGTTTGTCAATTAATTTCTTACGAATAAAGTATTATGGCGATGGAATAAGTTTTGGCATACTAAAGAAAAAATCATTTTACTCAGATATATTTTACATTAGTCTATTATTACGAATATATTCCTCTCTTAAAAGAATGATGGAGGAAATGTGAAGCCGAAATAAAACCTTACCGATTATCCATGACAGTTTAAAAGGAGCCCCCGATTGGCCGACGGTGACTTCAGTTTTTCGAATACGATCTTGACTGATTGGCCCGAAAAAACCCGCAAAGTTTGGAATAATGAAATATTTAAACTAAAAATATAAGTATAAATAGTATTAATCGTCTGAAATTTGGTTTTGTATGATAAAAAAATTTTAAAAGTTTATCTGTAGTTAACAATGTAGAACTATGAATATGGTTCTGACTCCAGTTAAATTTATAACCAACAAATTCCTTCCTCCTAGAGCAAGTTTTCTAATAGAACAATTTTTATAGCAACATAATAAATTATTTTCATCCACAAAATTTGTCTCGAGTTAATAAACTCTCGAGAACTGATTCTTTTCAGTATTTTCTGTGAATTTATCTTTATTTTAGCCCATTTGCACCCCCAAAACGAAACGTTTCGGATCGAATTTCATATCGCCAATTTTTTTACAATGCTAGAGCAGCATCTGGAAGAAATATCAGCCATAAAATTTATTTTAAATTAATAAACTCACGAGACATGATTTTTTCACGGTATTTTTCGTGTATTTTCCGCTATTTTAGCCCCTTTGCATCCCCCAAGCGAAAGGATCCGGATCGAATTTCATATCGCCAATTTTTTTACAATGCTAGGGCAGCATCTGGAAAAAATATCAGCCCTAAAATTTGTCTGAAACAAATAATCTCCTGAGTAGTGATTTTTTTATTGACGTTTTCGTATGTTTTTCGCTATTTTAGCCCCTTTACACCCCCGAATGGAAATGATCCGGATCGATTTTCATATCGGAAATTTTTTTGCAAGGCTGTGGCAATATTTGGAAGAAATATCAGCCATAAAATTTGTCTGAAACAAATAAACTCTGATGGTATGAATTTTTTTTTGTCATGTATTGTCTAGTCGGGGTGGTTTTAGGGATGATATGGGGGGATGACAACTTTGGAAATGACTTATATTGCAGTTTGTACATGTTTTATGCATATCTCTAAGAGATAATATAAAAAAAACCGAATTTGGAAATTTTCGATATTTCGTTCATGATGAACATTCAGAACTTCAAACACATAATTATACGATCGTTGGATGAGCGGCATACCACGGTAGTAACAGCGTCACACGATTTTAGTATACATTGCTCCCACCTTCAATTGTAAGGGAGAAATACTATAGCGGTAATGGTTGTTACCTGCTAGTATGGAAATCACAACTATTATAAGGAAGTGTTACTTATCGATAATTGAAAGCATCGAATGCGTGATCTAGGTTTTTGGGGTGGTCAATGATGGAGTCTAGGTGATGCGCTCCGTAGTTTTTTGCATTTAGATCTCAGGGCGCATCTAATACGTAGTCCAGGTGTTTCCGAGTCCACCCGAAGATAAAATAATTTTTCCACATTAGTATGGAAAATGCATATTTACTATGGTTGTAAACTATGTAATATAAAAGATTAGTTGTCGAAGTTTCGGAATCACTCATTCAGAATATGAGCATCGATAAATTTCACCAAACACTTGCACAGATGCCAATTTGGGCAACTGTATGAGTGTTCTGTCTCATTCTCCTTGGTTTTCAGTGGTACCACGAGAATGATGCTATGTGTATTTGGAGACAAACTGTCTGATGAGTTACTGTTCTACGAGTGAGTTCTTATCTCTTTCAACATCATGTGGCTAGGCCCCCGGTGCCAATCAAGCTTCACAATTACTGTCTCTGTTTCTTCAGCTGGTGAGTATATTTTCAATGTCATATTTTTGAGATTGTTGCTTCAGCCACGTACTCTTCGTTCAGCAGAGGCAGTATGGATTATGAAGTTGTGGGTTACACGTGATTGTAATTGTGATTGTAACACTATCGTTTCAACTACTGTTTGTTCTTATTCTTTGATGCGCCATGCAATGAGTGATTCTACTCCAACTAATCTTTTTCTTTATATTACAGGTACGATATTGCATGTAAGAAAGATAAAGGTCTGCAAGGCCCAAGGGGGTGCAAGAGGAGATGTCAAGAGGCCAACGTCACTACGCCTGGGGCACCTTAGCTACTATTATCATCACCTAATAATCGTTGGGACCTACAGAGCTAGCATGCTCTCTATTAAGACAGAGAGGCTCGCGATTAAGATGCTCTCTATATGTATACGTTATACATATAATATCAACATATATTATATGTTGACTCCAAATGTATAAGTTTTCTTTATTTGAACTTTAAAATATGATGTTACAACCTTTGCACTCCTGGAGTTATTGTGTGCAGAGCTGTCCTACGCTGCAAACAACACTAGTGAAGGCACTGCTGACGAGGCTGTCCTAGTTGACAATCTTGACTGTGGTTGTTGACAGCTAATGGCTGTCTGCTATATCACTTACATACTACAATACTGCAGAAATCGATTTTATATCGATCTGCAATCAAATACTATGTCTGTGATATTGTATGTTATCGTAAAATACTGCAAAAATTGATAATTTCTTTATCAATTTGCAATCATAGATCCTTTTCATAATCTTGCATGGTATTTATATAAGCTTTTTTATTTATCGATCTGAAATTAAATACTATTTTTATGATATTGCATGTTATTGTAAAATACTGCAAAAATTGATTATTTCTTTACCAATTTACAATCGTAGACCCTTTTCATAATTTTGCAAGGTATTTATATAATTTTTTTTTATTTATCGATCTGCAATCAAGTACTATGTTTTGATATTACATGTTATCATAAAATACTGCAAAAATTGATAATTTCTTTATCAATTTACAATAGTAGATCCTTTTCATAATTTTGCATGGTATTTATATAAGTTTTTTTATTTATCGATCTGCAATCAAATACTATGTTTTGATATTACATGTTATCGCAAGATACTGCAAAAACTGATAATTTCTTTATTATCAATTTGCAATCAGATCCTTATCATAATCTTGCATGGTATTTATATGAGTATTTTTTATTTATCGATCTATAATCAAATATTATGTTTATGATATTGCATGACCTCGTAAAATACTGCAAAAATCGATAATTTCTTTATTAATTTACAATCATAGATCCTTTTCATAATTTTGCATGGTATTTATATAAGTTTTTTTATTTATCGGTCTGCAATCAAATACTATGTTTATGATATTGCATGTTATCGTAAAATACTGCAAAAATTGATAATTTCTTTATCAATTTGCAATATAGATAATTTTCATAATTTTGAATCGTATTTGTATAAATATTTTTTATTTATCGATCTTCAATAAAATATTATGTTTATGATATTGCATGTTATCGTAAATACCACAGAAATTGATAATTTCTTTATGAATTTGCAATGACAGATCGTTTTCATAATTTTGTATGGTATTGATATGAATATTTTTCATTTATATCGATCTGCAATCAAAGGAAATTAGCACAGCCTTTGATAATTTTTTTATCATTTATCATGAAAATAACGTATAACATCTTATTCTAGCAAAATGTACTTATAGGAATTGTTGTTTGAAAAAATGTATAAATTTGATAGAAATATTTTCATAATTATTTATGAGAAAAAATTATTTCTTATATTGTGCACTCAGGGAAGAATATGTTCTGTTTGAATTCGAAACTGCAATATTGTAACTGTTACAATATCTTTTTATTTAAATACGGAAGATTTTAGACGGCAATACTCATATTGTAACTATTACAATCTGAATATTTACAGCAACATATTGAAATTGTTTAAAAGAACATGGTAACAACGGTTGCAATCTGTATATTTGGAAATAATAATTCCGAATGTTGCAATGCCACGTAACATTAAAAAAATTTTCTCAATGCACGCCATCTGTGACTGTTTTTGGAACTAAAAGTTCTATGCATATAGGTTAAGCATACCTTCAGCGCCATCTACTGTTTAATATACAGTAGTTGGCTCCACCTACATTATCGACTGAACCGAACACGATTTTTGTTGAGTATCACATGGCTAATAGACCGAATTATGCAAAATAATGGCAAAGACCATCTCGAAATAGTCATCTCAAAATTTTGTTCAAAGTTTGCACAAAAACTAATGAATATTTTGATTTGAAATTTTGCCAAAGGTATAATATGCTGAAACTTAGAAGAGAGTTCTCATCATTTTATGTAATTCGCCAATAAAAATAGATTATTATATCATATGGGTAATGTGTAGCATCACGACAGAGTGATAATGGCGGCGACACTGTTGGGTTACCTGCAGTGTGCATGTACGGCCAAGCACGCATGCGCCGCAGCCCGTTTGTCGCCGTGCATAGATGACACGTCACCGATAAGGTGCCGCGGATGCGCATCGCGCAGGAAAGACCGGGTCGTAAGGGTCTTTGGTTGCTAACCAAGAGTATTGTGAGAAAAAAAAACGTGGTGATTTTATGATTTGTTGCAGCCTTCTTTCTGTGCGACGGCCGCCAGCAGCAACTATTTCGATACGACAAGGCATGCACCACAGCGCCAATAACCTTATATTACGGGTCGCAGCTCCTATATGTGCTCTGTTATCGCGCTACGGCAGGTACGTGTCTCGGCTACGAGCAAGTGGGTCCGCACGATGTGTGCTTATATGCGAGAGAGAGAGAGAGAGAGAGAGAGAGAGAGAGACAGACAGAGTGATTGTATGGAAACTATGTGCCACACCACAATACACCAGCTCCTATAGAAGCTAAAGTTCCTGCAAAAGCTGTAGTGACAAATATGTGCAAACAATTGCATGGTGGCATTGGATGAAGTAATGTGAGACCACACGAAGATAGAGGAAAATGGAGAGGGATAAAGAGAATTGTGAGTCAGCTGAAGAATCTGAACAGAGACTGATGAAATTGATGACCTTTCCTACCGACAACCATTGGACAAAGAGCAAAGTTGATTCACCACAGTTTTTTTTCCTTCCAATAAAAGGTATTCTAGCACCAGGCCAGGTCCTCAAAATTTACCACAGTCTGTTCCCAAGGTTCCTTCAGCTTCAATTTCTGTTGCTCTAGTAGTGGCAGCTCCCATTGAGCAGTACGTCAACTTGAAGTAGGACAGTAATATAACCTTATATTACGGGTCGCAGCTCCTATATGTGCTCTGTTATCGCGCTACGGCAGGTACGTGTCTCGGCTACGAGCAAGTGGGTCCGCACGATGTGTGCTTATATGCGAGAGAGAGAGAGAGAGAGAGAGAGAGAGAGAGAGAGAGAGAGAGACAGACAGAGTGATTGTATGGGAACTATATGCCACACCACAATACACCAGCTCCTATAGAAGCTAAAGTTCCTGCAAAAGCTGTAGTGACAAATATGTGCAAACAATTGCATGGTGGCATTGGATGAAGTAATGTGAGACCACACGAAGATAGAGGAAAATGGAGAGGGATAAAGAGAATTGTGAGTCAGCTGAAGAATCTGAACAGAAACTGATGAAATTGATGACCTTTCCTACCGACAACCATTGGACAAAGAGCAAAGTTGATTCACCACAGTTTTTTTTCCTTCCAATAAAAGGTATTCTAGCACCAGGCCAGGTCCTCAAAATTTACCACAGTCTGTTCCCAAGGTTCCTTCAGCTTCAATTTCTGTTGCTCTAGTAGTGGCAGCTCCCATTGAGCAGTACGTCAACTTGAAGTAGGACAGTGTTAGTACTACCGAGAGCAAGGACAACAAGAAGAAAGAGCAGAATCATTTCCAAGAGACCAGCAACGAGCACACAGAAATTAAATACTCCTTCACCTACTGGAAGAGAATGCATTCTCTGAATGGCCTGAAGATGATGATTATGAAATATCTGACAGCAATATCAATGCTCATAGTTACACAGCCTACTTGTTCAAGAATTCCCAAACATGAAGGACATGATTGCACTGGTCATGACAGAAAAGTAATTCATTGAAAAATGAATCTTTTTTTCCCACTGAATAAATCCATGTGCGTTGTGCGTTTTCTATGTACTCTTCTTATCAATGGGTCTGAAGTTTGCATCATTGGAATGCAACGAAATAATTATTTACAATTAATTAAAGTTACTGGTCAGTAAAAATTTGTATCTAAATCTTTGTCATAAAGTTATTTTATACTGTAAAATACTAAATCTTCAGGCGAAATTAAAATTAATCGATATAACTTTGAAGTAAAGTCAATTTTATTTTCATTCCATTGCACTCCAACATTGCAATCTTCAGACCCATTCTTATCAAACATGCTAAGGATAATTTCGCAAACGGTGGTAGCAGTCTAGTGCTGTTGTCTTCTGCGTGCCTCACGAAAACTCGACCAAAACTTTGCCAACTTTTCCGACTTTCTACAACTCAATCTCTAAATAAGTACTTGCGAAGAGGTTGTTTCACAAAACTATTACTACTATTTTGGTTCAAGGCCCAGTGCGTCCAGTGTCCCTCAAGTTCGCGCAGCTCTCTTCGGCCGTTGCTCTCGCAGCGCTCCCTGGTGCCCCTCTCACTCTCCTGCTCCCTATAACCAACGAATATAGACGCATATAGAAGAACACTTCTTATGGGCGAGTACTAGTAGTGCAACACCGCCGTAACACGTAAAGCCTATACTAAACTATAGATGTTACACAAAGATTACATTGGGAGGACCTATCTCGTACTATACATGTTATCCAAACGCTCTGTCCAAATCTATATGCGTCTATATTCGTTGCTATAACTCGCTCTCTCTCCACATGTGCACGCGGCATCGATCGACGCTCTAACGCGTACGTGCTTCCAAGTGCTCGTCGACGAGGATACATCGCTGCGAGTGTTGTGTCTGCTGCTCTGCTGTTGGGGAAGACTGTCCGCTGCTACTCTCGGTGTCATCTTCGGAGGTGGTGTCACACTTCTCGCCAAGGCTGCTTGCATAGGACTGTCACTCATGGAGGTTATGTTGCTTTGTTGTGGTTGTAGGTGAGGTCTGTGTATCACACTTATGCACAAAATCTGCATGTGTCTGATTGTTAGTGCTTTTTCAGTGATGCCAGACAGTTGCTGTAGATGCAGGCGATCAGGCTGGTTGCTGAAGCTGCTGTAGATGCTGCCTCAAAATACTCCACGAGCAAGTCAACAGGTGTTGGATATACATAACTCTCGACTTCAAGTTATTGCAGTGTATTTCAGCAGGTTAGTACCATTTCAATGTTTGTGTGGTCTTACTGATATTTAAACTAGTGTTCTTCTTACAGGTAAGACATTTCATCCAGTATGGTGATCTCCTACTCGAGCGACACCATCTCCGTATGAGTTTGACGGGTGATTATAAGAGCAGTGGCTATCGTTCAAGGTCTTAGACCAAGTCGCATTCGAAAATCCATACAGTGAGTAATTTCTCTCTTATAGTAATTTTTTCTGATGTGTTTCAGGTGCGATATGATCCAAATGTAAGATTTTTACTATTACTATTGTAACATCAAAGTTGATATTACACATGATTAGAGTGATTCAAAAACATAAAATGGTATTTCTGATGGAAGTTGATTTATTTGTTGATAAAGCATTTATTTTTACTTTTGAAATAAATGGTTTTTCGTAAACTTTGTCTTTTACGTATTTTGAAAGTTGAATATTTTCTATCTTTATCTACACAGTCACTCTCGTCTTTCCTATGTATTGCTGCATATCTTTTCTATCTCCTTTGCATTTTTTCTGGCTTGCTTACTTTGTTTCTTTACTTTTCTATTTTGCAATATACCACATAGTATATCGTATTTATCTCTTCTAGTCTTTCTTTTCATTGTTGAGTAATGAAGAGACTCTGTCCAATCTTCTTATAAAGATAATGTTCTAAAGCTTTTGTTGATGCCAAGCTTACTAGATATAGGGCACTTCTCACTGTACATATTAGCAAACGAGTATGGTCAAATATTGAAAATATAGCTAGGGAAAAAGCAAAAGTACCTGCTATCCCAAAATGGCTATTACCTTCATGTTACTTTTGCTTTTTCTTTGGCTGTTTTCAATATTTGATACTACTTATTTACTAATATGTGCAGTGAGAAGGGTCCTATATCTAGTGAGTTTGGCGTTATCAGAAGCTTCAATTAAGACATACAAACTTTCTAGGAAGATTGGACAGAGTCTCTTTATTACTGAAGAATGAGAAGGAAGGATACAAGAAATTAATACAGTATAGTAATTGTAAGTGGTGCATTGTCCCATAGAAAAAGAAGATGGCATGGTAAGCAAGTAAGCCAGACAAAACGCCGGGCAGATAGGAAAGATATACATAAATGCATACTAAAATCAAGGGATACTGTACACACAAATAAGGAGAAGCATTAACTTTTTTTAATGTTAGCATAAGCATCTATGTTTAAGAGAAACGAATAACTAAAAAATTAAAAAGAATACTTTTATTAACAAAGGAATCAACTCGAATGAAATAAGTGACACCTACTCCTAAGTATTGCGACTTTATTCTTCCACCTCTTATTCAGCACTAGTATCCTGCCCTTCTTAATCTTGCCTTATCTTTTGTAGCCTCCTGCTTCCACATATCCTCTCCTCATCATCCTCCTTGGCTGACGTATGCCTGCATACTACTACATTAATTATCTGCTATTGCTTTAGGACATTGACTGCATCTCCATCTGCAATTGTGTATCAATAGATTCATCACTGCTGCTGCAGGCATCTTTGTTGGACGTGCAATTGCCTCTTTAAGCACATTTTCTCGTGCTACTCAATCCCAAGTCAAGGTATATGTAGGCCAAACCACATCTGCACAAAGCAGAGCTCCTTGGGGTAAGTCACTCTATATTG
The DNA here is from genome assembly GCA_036365515.1 of Torymus aiolomorphi. Lineage (NCBI taxonomy): Eukaryota > Metazoa > Arthropoda > Insecta > Hymenoptera > Torymidae > Torymus > Torymus aiolomorphi. The sequence continues at coordinate 140,352,373 of CM070873.1, forward strand.
AATACACCTCGACTAGTAATGGTAAGGTTGTATCATTTAATTTCATAACATAAGCACACACACACAGACACACATGCGCACACACATACACCAAATAAATAGTTTGAAGATGTAAAATAAAATAAATTATAAATAATGATAAAAATATTTGTTTCGAAATCACGTGGCCCATTTTTAAATTTTATTGCTTCTTATTTTCTTTTAGTTTTATAAAGAAAGAAAAAATAAATATTGCTTAATATATTTTCTTTTAGTTTTATATAGAAATAAAAAATAAATATTAGCTTAAAACAAAAACTAATTTTTATAAAAAAGAACAGATTTTGAAGTGGACTATCTGTTTAGAAATTTTTCAGTGTTAATCATTGCTTTTTCAAAATGTATATTGATTATTTACCTAAGCAAACTTTATAGTACTCTACTTATGATTCTCATTAAATATTTCCCATTTCAGATTCAAGAGTAACACAGACACAATCTGTATGAGTGATGCATCATGTTTTAGTTGATAACGTGCACAGATAAATCAACTAAATAATCAAGTGCAACTACTGTTGGCCATAGCCCATTTAATGGAAAACATTCACTGCTTGTCTTGGGAATCAATGGTTGCAGTTGTATTTGTCTTTCAGCAAATGCGATTAAAACTATTGTGCGTTGCAACAATACAACACGTTCTACGCATCTCTGTAAACAGGCAAAACCTGAATCGTATTACTGAGCTTTGTAATACTAATATTTGATACCAATCTGTAGTAATTGGCATCTTCGTTGATCTACAATCAAATGCCGTAGTTATTTTGCATGGTTTTTTTTAATATTAAAGGAATTGATAATTTCTTAATAAATTTGCAGTCATAAATCGCTTTCATAATTTTGCATGATATTTAATTTGCAGGTATTGATAATTCTTTACTGATCTGCAATATTATAGATATATATCTATAATGAAATGAAAGTGCAAGAATTTTGCATGATTTTACTTAATACGGCAGTAATTGATTTCTTTACTGATCTATAATCAAATATTGTTTTTATGATTTTGCATGTTATAAAAATCAAAGCAAATAATAATTCCTTTATCAATTAATAACAAAACGATAATTTCTTTATTATGTTACAATCATCAATAGTTATTGTAATTTCGTATATTATTTAATCTGCAGCAATTGATAAATTCTTTATTGATCTGCAATTAATATTGTTTTTATGATATTGCATGTTATCGTAAAATACTGCAGTAATTGATAGTTCTTAATCAATTTGCAGTCATAGATCGTTTCCATAATTTTGTATGAATTATTTAATTTGCAGAAATAGATAATTTCTTTACTAATCAGCAATATAATATTATATATCATATCGTACGTTATTAATATAAGTATTTTTTTATTTATCGATCTGAAATCAAATAGAAGCGTTATAATTTTGCATGATTTTATTTAATACCGCAGTAATTGATAATTTCTTTACTTATCAAATCTGACTGTAATCAAATATTGTTTAAAAGATTTTGCATGTTATAAACACCGAAACAGTTGATGATTCCTTTATCAATTAATAACTAAACGATGATTTCCTTATTCATCTGCAATCAAATATTTTTTTCGAAATAATTTTGCACGTTATGTATATACATAAGTAGGAATCGATTTCTGTATCGAGCTGTGAATCAAATACTATTTTTATGATATTGCATGTTATTGTAAAATACTGCTGTAATTGATAATTTCTTTATCAATTTGCTATCATAGATCGTTTTAATAATTGTGCATGATATTTACATAATTTATTTATCGATCTGCAGTCAAATAAAAATCTTGCAGCCATTGATAATTTCTTTATCAATTATAATCAAAGGTTAAAGCTGCAGTAGTTTATTTAATAATTTAAAAAAAATTTTTTATTAACATTTTGCTTGTATTTCAACAAATCTCACAGAACTACATGAGATTACATTGATCTGGATCATGATGATCAAAGTTATTTATAAAAGAATCTGTTAAAAAAGCTATTCAAATATATTGCAAGTATTATATGGAAAGATTATATATAGATTTGCAGGAATTGATAATTTTTTTATTGATCTGCAATAAACTGTTATTTTATTATATTGCATGTCATTATTTAATGTAGTAATTGATAATGTATAATTGCTGCATTTTATTGCTAGTATAGAGCATTGTAGAATACACAATAGACAAATCGCCTCAGCTACTTGACCATAATATTTAGGTATACCATGCATAATTATATACTAGAGGATATAATTTCTGTAGTCAAAAATCACAATCAAATGTTTCGGAATTTATGTTTTGAGACAACGTACTTTATGTATAACGGTCAAATAGCAAGAGCAAATATACATCAGTAATGTATTCTATTCGGAAATTCAATTCATTTGCTAATATTCCTATATAGTCAAAGTAATACTAATTATGCAGAAGCATAATGACATGGAATGGGATTTTTGCTGACAACTAGAAGGAATTATGTTGATAGAATAACTTCCGACCTGTGTGAATATGAACATTTGCACTTGTGTTACTAACCTAATTAATTACCTAAGTAATTACCTAACTAAAGTTTTTTCCTTCAGAGTGAATTCATTTTTCCACAAATTAGTAAAAACGGGCATCGCAGACTGCGTAAATTAAATAACCTGAATGAATTTTTTATTCGCAGACATAATCGCTGTGCGTTGACCCTTCCATCGCATTGTATCTATAATACCTCTGAGCAAAAAACTATATCTGCATAAATATCTGCATGAAGATTTATTTATATATGTACAGCACATACACGTCACACACTCACTCTATTTCTAATTAGTAGATTCGAACAATTTGTTGTCCGCGTCTTTCGATAGATGGCGCTATTACGAAACGAATATTTTCATTATAGCGCCATCTACCGATCATTGCAGCAATTTATTGGCCGAATCTGTCATACCGACTGGATCCAGGGGGCATTGTTAGCGCTTCAGACTCTTTTACATCCCATTAAATTATGGTTTTCCCAGTTTATTGCAGGATTCCACGTACTTTTCACCATATACTAGATCAATGTTTGTAAAAACAGGCATTTCAAGCATAAACCTACGTTATTCTGAGAAAAAGAACGAAACTAATCTAAATTTCCGACGTTTGAATGCCAATAAGTGCTTTAAATCATGGTTATCCCTGTTTGTTGCAGGATTCCACACACATTTCACCATATACTAGGAAAATATTGGTAAAAACAGGCATTTCTAGCATAAACCTACGTTATTTTGAGAAAACGAACAAATCAAATCTAAATTTCCGGCGTTTGAATACCAGTGAGTGTTTTATATAATGGTTTTCTCTGTTTGTTGCAGGATTCCACGCACTTTTCACCATATACTAGGAAAAATTGGTAAAAACAGGCATTTCTAGCATAAGCCTACGTTATTTTGAGAAAAAGAACGAAACAAATCTAAATTTCCAGCGTTTGAATACCAGTAAGTGCTTTATAGAATGGGTTAATCTGTTTGTTGCAGGATTCCACGCTCTTTTCACCATATACTACAAAAATATTGGTAAAAACAGGCATTTCTAGCATAAGCCTACGTTATTTTGAGAAAGAGAACGAAACAAATCTTAATTTCGGGCGTTTGAATAGCAGTGAGTGCGTTAAATCATGGTTATTCCTGATTGTTGCAGGATTCCATACATTTTTCACCCTATACTAGGAAAATATTGGTAAAAGAATGTATTTTATCGTGAACCCACGATATTTAGAGGATACCATTTATAAAAGTCCATATTTCCAACTCACGAAGATAAAAAGTACTTTAAATTAAAGTTTTCCCCGTTTACTGCAGGATTCCACCCACTTTTGCACCATATACTACAAAAATATTGGTAAAAACAGGCATTTCCAGCATAAACCTATATAATTTTGAGAATAAGAACGAAACAAATCTAAATTTCCGGCGTTTGAATAACAGTAAGTGCTTTATATAATGGTTTTCTTTGTTTTTTGCAGGATTACACACACTTTTCACCGTATACTAGGAAAATATTTAGAGGATACCAATTATAAAAGTCCATATTTCCAACTCAAGAAGAGAAAAAGTACTTTAAATTATGGTTTCCCCTGTTTATTGCAGGATTCCACACACTTTTCACCATATAATAGATAAATATTGGTAAAAACAGGCATTTCTAGCATAAACCTACGTTATTTTGAGAAAAAGAACGAAACAAATCTAAATTTCCGGAGTTTGAATACCAGCAAGTGCTTTAAATCATGGTTTTCAATGTTTGCTGCAGGATTTCGCACACTTTTTACCATACACTAGCAAAATATTGGTAAAGCAATGTATTTTATCGTGAACCTACGATATTTAGAAGATACCAATTATTAAATTCCATATTTCCAACTCAAGAAGAGAAAAAAGTACTTTAAATTATGGTTTTCCCTGTTTATTGCAGGATTCCGCGCACTTTTCACCACATACTAGCAAAATATTGGTAAAAACAGGCATTTGTCACCATGTATCAGGAAGGTATTGGAAAATACAGGCATTTCTAGCACAAACCTACGTTATTTTGAGAAATAGTGCAACATAAATCTAAATTTCCCGTATTTGAATACCAGTGAGTGCTTCAAATCATGGTTTTCCCTGTTTGTTGCAGGATTTCACACACTTTTCACCATATATGAGGAAAATATTGGTAAAAACAGACATTTCAAGCATAAACCTCCGTTATTTTGTGAAAAAGAGCGAAACAAATTTAAATTTCCTGCTTTTGAATACCAATAAGTACTCCAAATTATGGTATTCCCTGTTTAATGCAGGATTCCACGAACTTTTCACGATATAACAGAAATATATTGGGAAAAACAGGCATTTTTCACCATATATTAGGAAATTATTGATAAAACAATGCATTTTATCGTGAACCCACGATATTTAGGGGATACCTATTATAAAAGTCCATATTTCCAATTCACGAAGAGAAAAAGTTCTTTAAATTATGGTTTTCCCTGTTTATTGCAGGATTCCGCGCAATTTTCACCAAATACTAGCAAAATATTTGTAAAAACAGGCATTTTTCAACATATATTAGGAAGATATTGGTAAATACAGGCGTTTCTAGCATAAACCTACGTTATTTTGAGAAAAAGAACGAAACACATCTAAATTTCCGGCGTTTGAATACCAGTGAGTGCGTTAAATCATGGTTATTCCTGTTTGTTGCAGGATTCCACACACTTTTTACCGTATACTAGGAAAATGTTAATAGAACAATGTATTTTATCGTGAGTCCGCGATATTTAGAGGATGCCAATTATAAAAGTCCTTATTTCCAACTCACGAAGAGAAAAAGTACTTTATTCATTTCACCAAATACTAGCAAAATATTGGTAAAAACAGGCATTTTTCAACATATATTAGGAAGATATTGGTAAATACAGGCATTTCTAGCATACACCAACGTTATTTTGAAAAAAAAAACGAAACAAATCTAAATTTCCGTCGTTTGAATGAGATTAAGTGCTTTAAATCCTGGTTTTCCCTGTTTGTTGCAGGATTCAACACACTTTTCACCGTATACTAGGAGAATTTTGGTAAAACAATGTATTTCTATTGTGAACCCACGATATTTAGAGGATACCAATTATAAAAATCCGTATTTCCAAAACACTAAGAGAAATAGTACTTTAAATTATGGTTATCCCTGTTTATTGCAGGATTCCACACACTTTTCACCATATATTAGGAAAATATTGGTGAAAACCGGCATTTCTGGCACAAACCTACGTTATTTGGAGAAAAAGAAAGAAACAAATCTAAATTTCCGGCGTTTGAATGTCAATAAATACTTTAATTCGTGGTTTCCCCTGTTTGTTACAGGATTCCACACACTTTTCACAATATACTAGGAAAATATTGGTAAACACATGGATTTTTCACCATATATTAGAAAAAATATTGGTAAAAGCAGTCAATTCTAACATAAACCTACGTTATTTTGAGAAAAAGAGCGAAACAAATTTAAATTTCCGGCGCTTGAATACCAGAAAGTGCTTTAAATCATGGTTTTCCCTTTTTGATGCAGGATTCCACACACTTTTCGCCATATACTAGTAAAATATTGGTAAACGAGGCATTCCTAGCATAAACCTACGTTACTTTGAGAAAAATAACGAAACAAATCCAAATTTCCGCATTTTGAATACCAATAAGACCTTTAAATCATGGTTTTCCCTGTTTGTTGGAGGATTCCACACATTTTTCACCATATACTAGGAAAATATTGGTAAAAACAGCCATTTCTCACCATATATTAGGAGAATATTACCTAAAACAGGCATTTCTAGCATAAACCTACGTTATTTTGATAGAAAACAACGAACCAAATCCAAATTCTCTACGTTTGAACACCAATAAGTCCTTTTAATCATGATTTTCCCTTTTTTTTGAGGGATTGCACACACTTTTCAACATATTCTAGGAAAATATTGGTAAAACAATGTATTTTATCGTGAACACACGTTATTTAGATGATACACATTATAAAAATCCATATTTCCAAATCACGAAGAGAAATAGTACTTGAAATTATGGTATACTCTATTTATCACAATATTTGACGAAATTTTCACCATATACTAGGAAAATATTGGTAAAAACATTCATTTTTCAACATATATTAGAAAAAATATTGCTAAAAACTGGCATTTCTAGCTTACATCTACGTTATTTTGATAGAAAATAACTAACCAAATCCAAATTTTCTACGTTTGAATACCAATAAGTACTTTTAATAATGATTTCCCTTTTTTTTGATGGATTCCACACAATTTTCACCATATTCCAGGAAAATATTGGTAAAACAATGTATTTTATCTTGAACACACGATACTTAGATGATACAAATTATAAAAATCCATATTTCCAACTCACGAAGAGAAAAAGTACTTTATATTCTGGTATTCCCTTGTTACGTCCGGAGACGTATTATAGATTTAGAATTTGATTCTGAAACTTTATTCACATCAGATATTTCCTGACATGTAAACGCGAGAATGCAACGCAGCATTTCGCTCAGGCATCGTACCGTAGACCGTGTGACGTAGAGAGCCATCGACCTCCAGAAGACAGTGGCGTGCAAATTTTTAACAAATCAGCATTTCACAATGCTACCACTTAAATGCTACGCGTATAAGCCGCAACCGAAAATTTCTTAATAAAGATGATCTCAATTTATCATCTATAACCCAATTAAACCGCATAATAAAACTGCGAAATGCATCACGCAAGTCAGTCACAGCGTACAAGAAACCTGGCGAACTCCGTGTACCTCTACGACATCGAGAAGTTGAAACCGTAAGCCTTACACATCTAGTAAGCAGATTTTATAAGTTATTCAAATTATAATCGTAAGCCTTACTCGTCTAGTAAGCAGATCTTATAAGTTATTTATAGTAAATTTATAAAAGCAAGCGTTATAAAAAGAATTGTAATTGAAATTACAACACATCGACCTACCAGAAGCCAGCAGATTGTATTGGTAATAAATTATTGTATTTTATATAATAAACTTATATAAAACCAATTACTACTTATTTCCACTTATTTCCGGACTTAACAGTGGTTCCGGTACGAATAGAACGTAAGTTCACTAGATTTATACGAAAAAATAAGACTGGAATGAGAGGAAACGAGTAGTATTTGAAAATTACTAAAAATATCACTACTAACTGCTTCCGAGCTTCTCGTTTTGCAGTAAGAAGTTGAGAGGATCATTGTAGCATGATCGTTTAAACTTCTGAAGATGAACGTGTACGGCTCGTCCAGATTACTAACATATTAACAGATAAATAAAAAAAAAAAAAGCGAAAATAGACGATGTTATAGAAATAGGGAAAGAAGAAAGGATAACCCAAATACAAATAACGTAAACGAATAAAAAAAAAAAAAAAAGATTTCAAATAAAGATAAAATCAAAATAAATCAAAATATATAAGTAAATAGCATCACGCAAATATATTTAACAAACAAGAAATTTAAAGTGAAAAATTCATATAGGGAAACATTAAGAAACAAATAATTAAATAATATCAGTAAAAACAAATAACTAAAATATTAGTGAAAAAGAAATAAACAAATGAATAAATAAATAAAAAGAAATTGAAATAAATAAAACAAATCCAACACGAAGGAGAAAAATGAAATAGTAATACAAAATAATGATCATTGAATAAATAAATATTATACATAAACAAGAAATGAGAATATGAGAAATCAAATTACACGAAAAACATTAAGAATAGAGATATAGAATTGGCGAATAAGTAAATAAATTGCCAATGTCACATAAGAAGGATATAGAAAATCCAATAATAACAAGAAGTAAAACTACAGAAAATCCAATTTTAAAAGATAAAGTAAGTGAAAGGAACCGGGAATCAAGTAAAATATTCCAAAGAAGTTCTAAAATACTACGATCGCCTCCACGCGCACGAAATATAAAACCATTAAACGAAGGAACAGGAACATCTGACAAAGAAATCGCGACAAATTCGCAAAATTCAAACATTGACCTCATTGATTTTACACCACACACATACGCAAATGCATCAAAAGACAAAAAAAATAATAATAAAACATTACTAGAAATACCGAGTATTGACATTCAATCAACCTCAAGAGTAGAAAATAAAAAAAAATCAGACAACAAACAACTGGGAAATCAAGACAATTTAACACAAAATCACTCTAAAAATTCTTTACTTTTACCTCAAACAAAATCGGATTTAGAGTCACCGACAGAATATTTTACGCCAACATTATTAAATCGTGATTCTGCATTTTTTGATAAAACAGTAGATACATCAGTAGATGAAATAGGCGACTACACGGACATAGACGGAATACTAAACGAACAAAGTCTTATTTTAGCTAAAACAGACCTACAGGAAAGAAGAGAAACAGAAACAGAAGTATTAAACCAAACAAATAATACTGTTGAATCGGAAATTAATAGAACCATAATAGAACCCGAAATAAATATGGCAAATCAACAACTCAAACTACCACTGAAAGAAATATTGGGATTGGTACCGACATTTGACGGAAAAAATATAACAGCAGAAGAATATATCGACAAACTCAAAGAAGCAAAAAACATTGTCAACGCGGCGGACGAACGAAATTTAGTACAAATTTTAAAAATGAAGTTACGTGGGGAAATACATAAAGCAATAAGAACAATAACAATTGGGAACATCGAAGAATTAATAACCGCTATAAGAACTATTTACCCTTGTACAGAAGACTTATACACATTATATGGTAAATTACGGAGAATGGTTCAAAAAACCAATGAATCAGTATTAGAATACGGAAATAAAATTCGAATAATAAGCACAAATATAATAGAACTAAAAAAAATAGAGGACGGCGTTACGACAGAGCAATTACAAATATTTATAACTCAACTAGAAGATGATGTATTAAACAGTTTTAAAAACGGTTTAAAACAAGAAATAAGAGTAGAACTAGGCGAACCGAATAGTACACATGCCGCTATGAAAAAAGCAATAGAGATAGAATTAAGACTCGAAAAACAAAAATTACTAAGAGAAGATAAAGCAAATATACTATTCAATACTGAGAAATTAAATATAAAAAAGGAAGCTAGAACATTTCATTGTCAAATTTGTAACGATAAATTTCATGAAGCAATGTTTTGCGTAAATGCAGGATGCGTATATTGTAAAAATAAAGACCACTTATCATACTTTTGTAATACAGTAAAAGATAAAATGGAATTAATTTGCAATTATTGTAGTTTAAGTGGACATTCAATAGATACATGTAGATTAAACGAAATGCAAGGAAACCACTGTCAATACTGCCAAAACATGGGACACACAGTAACACAATGCCCGATTATAAAAAAATATGAATTATGTTGGAAATGCAAGAAAAAAGGCCATGACCCAAATACGTGCGAAAAAAGTGCTAACACCGAGGAATGTTGCGAGCTCTGTGGTAACGTGAGCCACACAATGAAGAACTGCCCGTCGGCAGTATGTCAAAGGTGCAATAAACCCGGACATGTAATGAAATACTGTCAGGTAACGAGGAAAATGATATGGTGCACAATCTGTGCTATAGAAGGTCACGAAACCTCGGATTGCCAAACAGCGGGAATTATGGCTATGCAAAGTAGACAACAAGCATTCGGAAATAGAATAAATTGTCAAATTTGTGAAGCAACAACACATACAGCAATGCATTGCCCAGATAGAAACACTGATTCACCAATAAATAATAATTATAAAATAAACAAATCAAATTATAATAATCCGGAAAACAGAAACAATTATCACACCAATAACAATTCACATGGATTCACAAATAAAACGCAACAACAATATTTTCATTCAAGAAACACGAATTTTAATCAACAAATAAACATGCAAAAAGGAAAAAAACTATATTGTGAATTTTGTAGAATCCCAGGACATTCTATAGAAAATTGTAGGAAATTACAAAAGGCAGAAACAGCACCAACTTGTGCCTATTGCAGGAAAAGGGGACATACGATCGAAAATTGTATGTTATTGAAACAAGTAGAAGATAAATTAGAAAAATTCTGCAGCCTCTGCAAAAATTTTACTCACTCACTTGAAGAATGCTATAGGACACAGCAAAATACTTACGAACAGCGAAATTCGGGAAACGCTTAAATTCTTCTGAGAGCGAGTGGATCAGAAGAAAACAAAACGAAACACTCGACAATAAAACGAACATCAAAACAATCACATTAACAGATAAAACTACAAAAAACTTAGAGTTAGAAAATCAAGAAAATAAATTAACTATAAAAGACGTTGAAGTTGATACGTTAATCAAGAAGAACGAAGAAGAAAATCTGCTAGATACTCAAATGATCACAACACATGAAAATAATAAACTAACTTCATCAAAAATTACAATGTACTTTCTAAGATTAGAAAATGCACTACAGTATATTGAAATAAAAAATCCTTACACCGCAAAATCATGCAAATTACTCGTAGATAGCGGGGCCCAGTTAAACATTATTAAGAAAAATCAAATACCACCATACATAATATTAGAAAATAAGAAAATTCAGCTATCAGGCATCACAGATAAGGCCATAGAAACATTGGGAGTAGTAAAAATGCTAATTAATGATTTGTTTATTGATTTTCATGTAGCTCCTGAAGAATTTTCTCTCCCTTACGATGGAATACTAGGTATTAAAATACTCTCGGAACAGAAGTTAAGACTAGATGAAGGTTATTTACAACTAAATAATAGTAAAATTGCATTGAAACCAAGATACACGATAAAAACAGGCTCTTTTAATACAATTACAAATAACCGTAAATCCCAGGGAAATGAAATAAGACAAACATTTATTAAGGAAACGGAAAACATACCAATAGAACAACAAGCAAAATTAGAATTTGAAGAGGAAATAAAGCTAGAAAAAGTAATGTTAAACAAACATTCGAGGAAATCTGAAGAAGTAACTTGCTCTGTATCCTATGAACCTGAATTAATTAACAAAAAAGAGATGAAAATAACTTCGGAAATAACATTTTATGAAGATATAACACAAATCTTAAATCACATCCCTGAACTTAATAAAGAGGAAATAGGACTACAGAGGAAAATTCTCGACGAAATATTACCCAAGGACAAAGCAGATGTACATTACGAAACAATTTTACAGAATAACAAAAATAATATCAAATCTTTAATAAATAATATTAATATAGCTCTTGAAAATAAAGATGAAATAATGGATTTTGAGGAAATCAAACCGACAGACTACAAACAATTTTTAACAATAATAAATAAGAATATTGAAGCTGATTTAGAAGAATATAAAAAAATTTTTGGAAACGAAAAAGAATATAACTTTATCTCTTACGAAATAGATTATTTGCCTGACGGTTTTCAAATAACGGATGATTTGCAAATAGATAAAAATGAAATTTTAAACTTAGGATCAATAAATTTTATAGGAAAAAATGATCCAAATAAAAAATCAGACCGCGAGGAAGAGTTATTCAAAAAATCCGTTACGAAAACTTACCTGAAAATAATAAAATAATTATTAAAGATTTAGTAATGAAAAATAAAGACATATTCTGGTTAGAGGGCGACAGTTTAGGATCATGTAACGTAGAACAACATGAAATTAACTTAATAGATGATAAACCTGTATACGTAAAACAATTTCCTTTACCACATAAGCTAAAGGAAGTGGCTGTAGAAGAAACAAAAAAATTAATAAAAAATAATCTGGTAAGAAATTCAAAAAGTGCTTTCAACGCTCCAGCATGGATTGTAGAAAAAAAACAACTAGTAAACGGACAAAAACGATGGCGTTTAGTCATAGATTATCGTAAATTAAATGAAAAAACAATATCGGATCCTTACTTACTTCCAAATATTACAGAAATTTTTGATCAATTGGGAAAAACAAAATTTTATCATGTCATAGATTTAAAATCGGGGTTTCACCAAATTCCCATGAAACCAAAAGACACACATAAAACGGCCTTTAGTATACATCCATTAGGACGCTTTGAATTTCATGTTTTGCCTTTCGGATTAAAAAATTCGCCGCGTACATTTCAAAGAGATCTAAATACAGTCTTAGGCGATTTAATAGGTAAAATATGCTTTGTCTTTATTGACGATATAATAATTTTTGGAAAGACTATAGACGAAACAAACGAAAGATTCAGTATAGTTGCACAACAATTAAGAGAAGCTAATTTAAAATTAGAACCGGAAAAATGCGAATGTTTTAAAAAAGAAGTATGTTATTTAGGACATATTATAAGCGAACATGGCATAAAACCAGATCTAAAAAAGGTAGAAGCAGTAAATATATTTCCAATACCTAAAAACATTAGAAATATTAGAGAATTTTTAGGACTTTCGAATTACTACAGAAGACATATAAAAAACTATGCAAAGATAACAAAACCTTTAAATATATTACTAGAAAAAGACGTAAAATTTCATTGGGAGAAAGATCAACAAATAGCCTTTGATGAAATTAAATATTTACTATGTACAGCACCAGTTTTGGCATATCCACATTTCGACGAACCATTTATTATTACATCAGATGCTTCAAACTTTGCTTTAGGTGCAATTTTATCACAAGGAATAATAGGTAAAGATCCAGCAATTGCTTATGCATCTAGAAGCTTATATAAAGCTGAAATTAAATATCATACCTACGAAAAAGAAGCATTAGCTATAATGTTTGCAGTAAAAACATTTAAAAATTACATATATGGAACGAAATTTACAATCGTCACAGATCACAAACCTTTATTGTGGTTAAAAACAGCTGACAACAACGCTAGAGTTCAGAAATGGAGATTAAAACTATCTGATTATGATTTTGATATCGTGTATAAACCAGGGAAACAAAATGCTAACGCAGACGCACTGTCCCGAAATCCCATAGAAGTTTTCGTAATTACAAGAGCACAAAAAAGAAACAAATTAAATACTAACATAGGATCACCAAACGAAACTGATAAAACAAGCGAAACGAATAAAGTTCAGTCAAAAACTCAACAAAAAAGGGGGAAGATCAAGGAAAACTACAGCTGGTACACAAAAACAGAAAAAAAAAGATAAAAATAACAAAAACAACAACGGCACAACAACGCAAACGCAACAAAACATAATATATTCAAAAACACAATACAATTTAGAAATGACAACATTGTGCATCTTATATCACATGAACACCAAACATTAGACGAGAATACTAACTTATTAATCAAAAATAAAAACTTAAAAATAAATACAAACTTAAAAAAGGGCGAAATAGATATAATTAATATTGAAAATAAGAAAATATTTATTCTATGTCTCGATACATCAGCAACATCGAAAATAGTTAAAGAGAACTTAATAAAATTAATACAAAAATTAAAAGAAATTTTGAACACACAGAAGATATTCATTTTTAGCATATCAAGGAATATTGAAATTTTAAACATAAGTTGGGAAGAAATAGAAGAATTATTGAAGGACAATTTTCAAAACACAAAAATTAAAGTAATAATATGTCTGAATAATATAAATTACGTAAATATAAACGATAGAAATAGAATTTTTGATACTTATCACTCCTCTACAATAGGGGGGCATTCAGGCATAAACAGAACTTACAATCGTATAAAAGAAAAATATTTTTGGGAAAATTTGAAATCAGACATCCAGAACAGAGTAAATAAATGCGAAATTTGCCAAAGAAATAAACTAAAACGTAAAAGAACTAAACAACCAATGATTATCACAGACACACCAGCAAAAACTTTTGATAAAATCGCTATGGATATCGTAGGTCCGTTTAACACTACTAAAAATAGTAATAAATATATTTTATCTATACAAGATCAATTATCTAAATTTGTAATTTTATCATGCTTAAAAGATCAAACGGCGGAATCAGTATCAAACGCTTTTATAAAAAATTTTATATGTATATTTGGCTCACCAAAAATAGTACTAACCGATAGAGGAGCAAATTTCACAAGTAATCTTATTAAACAAATAGCTAAAAGATTCAAATTCAAAAAAATTGGAACAACAGCATTTTCGCCACAATCAAATGGATCCTTAGAAAGGGCACACCACCCACTATGCGAATATCAAAAAAATTTTTCAACAAAAAAATACGAATGGGACGAATTAATAGAATTTGCACAACTTCATTATAATACAAGCGAACATAGGAGTCATAAATTTACACCATACGAACTTGTTTTTGCTTATCCTGCAAGAGTTCCATCTAGTGAACCAATTAAAAGATCGGAATTATTACCGACCTATAACGGGTATTTAGAAAAATTAATAAAAAACATTACTACAACTACTGAGTTAGCTAGAAATAACTAAATAATTTCAAAACAAAAATCAAAAACTCATTATGACAAACTTATAAACCCGATACAACTTAAAAAAGAAGACAAGGTATGGCTCTTAAAAGAACCAAAACCGGGAAAACTTGAACAAAATCATTATCAAGGTCCGTTTGACATAATAAAAATAAATGCAAATAACAATATTACTATAAACTACAACGGAAAAGCAAAAACAGTTCATTCGAACAAATTAAGTCTTGTAAAATAATAAAAATAATAACATAACATTTTTGTTTTAGGATATGGACAACATACTCAATATTAACATCTATCATAATCTCTTCTTATTTTTCCAAATTTAATACAGGATTATAATTGCAGCTGAACTTTTCCATTTGAAGCAAAACCATCCTACTTCTTGGTCAACTAATATATAACCCTAAGGTGATCCAGATTTTACCAAATATACAATTTAAAATTATAACCACTTATCCGTTTGTCTACAATTGTTCGTATCAACTTGTCAGTATTTTATGAAAAGCAACTATATTCCCTAAGAAAGCTAATAATTTTAGAAAAATGCGATTGAAATAAGATATACTTGAATAATGAAATTTTAGAAATAATACATAAATATTGCGATTAGATATTAATACAAAGTAACTTTGGTCTTATAACAATCAAACAATCAAAAAAATTTGACATGTGAAAATGATGTGTTATTAAATAATAAAAATATATAAAGTAATTATTTAATCACAAAGTAGAAAACATTACAGGGACGAATTAACTTATGATCAATTTAATAGCTTATGATTTTATCTTTGAATAACAAAGTATAGAACTAATCCAAAAGGAAAAGAAGTAGAACCCATTCCTAAACCTTTTAACGTATGAGCCTCGCGTAATATCAGCAAAGCAAAAAAATAGCAATTGGGCAATAAGTAAAGCAAGGGGTAAATATAAGTAAGGCAAATAATGTGTCTTAGTCGCAACTAAGACAAGTGTAGGCAAATGTACGCAACAAGTATAGGCAAAAGTATAGGGGAAAAGTAACAAGGCATGTGCATAAAGCACCTGAATAGTGGCTGCCGCAGACCTCTATATGTATACTCATTGAAGTATTTTTCATTGAAGGTTGCTCGTCGGTGCTTGCCATCTGGTGGACACTTCGGGTACTTCAATCTCGAACAACTTCATAATATTATTTGATATAGTTTTGTTTTTGCATATTTATAAAAAAAAAAAAAAAAAAAATTATTTTCAGCAGATTACGCACAAGTTGTACAGTAATTTTAACATGTATTGTTGAAAGCAATAGAAAATTCAATTCATTTAAATAAATTGTAAAAATCTAATTATTCATACATACAACTATTATTTTTTTCCTTCATATCATCAACATGACTAGCATCACTGTCATCATCAACATCACCTTCTTTTTTTCGTCTGTTGTATCTTGTCGATTTTGGTAAATTTTTATCATTTTCATAATAAGTTTTATACCGTTTCTTAGGATTCGACATTTTTTTAGTATTCGAAAAAGTTTTTCGAATTTTACTCAAGAAACCAGTTTTTAACAACTCTGTGAAAATATAAAGAATATTAAAACTTAAATGCGTATATTAGTAAAATGGTGATTATTAATTAAAAAAATACAAGTTCGATTAAAAAATTTATTAAAATTTTTCAATACTTGATTATCGTCATTAAATTTAAATAAGAAGAGTTTATTTTCTATTCTATTCACGCGTGAAATCTCCAAAAATAGTTTAATCGTAATTTACTTGTTTAATTCTTTTTGGATCAAAAGGCCATTATTTTTTTCCACTTTCCACGTTATATATATTTTCCTATATTATATTGAGATCTGACATGGGGGCGTGGCCAATATATATAGCTATACATTAGCCATAGCCAACATGGCGCAGAAGAGCCCGTTCTGTACAGCTAGCTTTAGTTCACAGCGTCACCACGAGGGTCGCATGATCGACGTCAGATCCCAATAGTTGTAATAAAATGTTTACGACTCACCCCCCTCGGCTCCCCTCGCCACTCCTTGCGACTCCTCACTCTCTTGCGTCCCCTCACCACCCGTTGCGCTCTTCTCAGTCCGCCTCAGCGCCCTGCTCAAAATAACGTAAAAATTTGATTGGTTATACTACTCCAGGCGATGGACACTTTGGAGTGAACATTTCGACACATTAGCATTTTTATTTTTGATTCTGGTTCATCTCGACCTCCTGAATAAGATCCTTGTCATCCGCAGTCTGAAAAGCGTGTGCAATTTTTGTTATTTAGCAAAATAGCAGCAATTTTGGCACATTTTTTTTTTTTTTCACTCTAGCTCGGTTTTGGTGCGTTTTAGCGAAATAATTTATGAAAATGGTTTATTATTAAATTTCCTACAAAAGTAGATTTTAACGAAGACTCTAACTTTATTAGTTTATTTACAAATAGCCGTTAAAGTTGAAAACGACAATTTCTTCATTATTAAATAACTTTTGAAAAAAACATCGTAAAGACTTGAAAATTTAGTTACAATGAGCTTTTATGAATGCAAAAGTGCATGCCAAATTCTAAGAAAAAATATTAATTATTTTTTATGTTATTGAAGGTTGATTTTTTTCCTTAATTGCAAATCGCGCTATTTCTACAAAAATCATCTCATATGTTGCAAAAAAATTGAGCGTATAGTGAAATACTTTAACTTTAATATCCATTTTGAAAATTTTAAAAATTTTAATTTTCACGGTTTTTACAGAGATTTATACGCGGTCAACTTTTTATACGCCGCGCAAAATGACTTAGAAAACGGCGTTAATTTTTTTCGGGATTCACAAGTATATCGCTGGAAAGGGCTTGAAAAATTATAATATCTAAAAAAAAAATTTGATTCCGATAAATAGCCTCGGAGCTATCGATAAAAACGTATTTGCGACGATTACAGACGTTCTAATTAAAATCATGCTCCCGGCTTGCGCGTGTAGTTCCTTGAAAACATACAATAACTTTCCTCAAAATTTCCACAAAAAATAATTGATAGATTTTCTGCAATCATCGTCGAGAGAGAAATAGTACATTTCGACACTGGTGCGAAAGGTGACTATTTAGCTTATTATGTGACGTTTTTGGCACGAGCGAAGCGAGATAGAATTTTTCAAGCCTTTTCCAGCGATATACTTCCGATTCCCGAAAAAAACAATTAACGTCGTTTTCTAAGTCACTTTACGCGGCGTATAAAAAGGTGACCGCGTATAAAACCCTGTAAAAACCGTAAAAATTAAAATTTTGTAAATTTTCAAAATGGATATTAAAGTTGAAGTATCAAGGAGCGCGGGAGCGCTCCGAAGGCAAGTATAGAAAAAGCCTGGAGGAGCGACGATCCGCGCTACTTATACATTGAAATGGGTGCGCCAAAATTTCACTAATTTTTTACGCCTTGGAATTATGTTTTTATCCAATATATAATATATCAATGGATAGCTGCTTTGATGTATTACATGCATCAAAATTTTCAATTAAAAATATGCCGCCGTTTTCAAGTTCTATTAAGGTGAAAAATTCGAGGGCCGATTTCCTTTTCAGATTATTTTTCTTTTCTCTTTCCTTCAGACATCGATCACCTGTTTTGTTCCGTCCGTTGCTCTCTTGTGATTGGTCTATCCTACGTATCTCCTCCACAGTCCACAGCTTTATGCCGTGTGTGTGTGTGTGTGAGAGAGAGAGAGAGAGAGAGAGAGAGAGAGAGAGAGAGAGCAGACACGGTGCTGTTGCTGTACAACCTGTCGCATGTATATCACATACATATATTGCAACGGGCGCCGATATAAAACACGGAAACAGCGTGGCGAGATTCGAATCTCGCGCGCCTGCACGTATCGTGAGTAGTAGCGCGCCCTGCGGCGCGCGAATCAGGCAAACGAAGAAGATGCCGCGATGCTGCTGCAAAAGGGATGCCGCGGCCATTGTGATTATTCGCGCGTCCCGTGACGGATCAAGTGCGTGAAGTGAGAGAGAGAGAGAGTGTGTGTGTGTGTGTGTGTGCGCGCGCCGCGCCTCCATCACTGCGACCGTGACCGTCTCAGCGCCTCCGCCAACCACGAGAGAGCGTGAGGGAGGGAGAGAGAGAGAGAGAAACAGCGAGAGAGAGAAACAGCGAGAACATCCACTCGAGAAGGACGAGGACAGCGAGGCCAATCAAACAGCGCCACTATCCGGTATCGGATAGGGTGCAGGAGGACATGCAGCGCCAGGTGCGCGAGATGCTAACTCAAGGTATAATTGAGGGACGCGTGGAATAAGGGGCTAAGTCGACTTAGACCCTTTTTCCGCCCATCGGTTAAATGAGACCTACAGATCATTACCTATCACCATGCAAAATATTACACGCCAAAAATTTATTTAGACAAATGTTTATATTAATGTTATTATTTTTGTTTTGATATTTAATTTGTGAAATAAAATTATATTTGCATTTTTGACTGATTAATCCTTGACTTACTTTATTAAATTTGGATAATATTCGGAAAAAGGGTCTACCTCTTTTTTTATTTTAATTCTTATAATTTTTTTTATGGTTATATAATATATCAAAATTTTATCATAAAATGTTTCATTCATTGTTAGCTTTCATTTAATAAAAGTTTTATTCATATTGGTTAAGCCAATAAAAATTTTTATTGTTTTTATTGATTATCTCAAAATGTACGTTTTTGAGTTAGCCCCTTATTCCGAATAGCCCCTCAATTGAGCCCTCCAAGAGTGGTTGGTCGAGCCCCGTCGTGATGACGCCGAAGAGCCACGGCACGCGACGGTTTTACAACGACTTGCGTAAGGTGAACGCAGTCATCGAACCCGACGCCTATCCTCTGCCGAATATGCAAGATATTCTGCGGAAGCTGAGGAAGGCGAAGTTCATCACCACGCTGGATCTCAAGAGCCCGTATCACCAGATACCGCTAGCGCAAGAGGCGCGTCCGATCACCGCCTTCACGGTGCCGGGAATGGGGTTATACCTGTTCGGGCGGATGCCGTATGGTCTGACGAATGCGCCCGCTACCTTCCAGCGGCTCATCGACCAAGTGTCCGGACCCGAGCTCGAGCCGTACGTCTATACATACCTCGACGACCATCATCATCGTCGCCGAAACCTTCGAGAAGTACAAGAAGTGCTTGAGAATGGTGCTAGGACGGCTCAGAGCCGCTGGACTGACGCTGAACGCCGTGAAGTGCGTGTTTTGCAAGTCAGAGGTAGCGTACCTGGGCTTCCTGGTCAACCGGGACGGCACGAGACCGAACCGGGCCAAGATCAAGCCCATTAAGATGCCACCGAACCTGAAGGTGCTGCGACGGTTCCTAGGTACGTCATCTTGGTATAGGAGGTTTATACCGAATTACACCACCATCGCCGAGCCACTCACCAACCTAACCAGGAAGAATCAGAGGTACGAGTGGCCGGGGGAGCAGCAGAACGCTTTTGATCTGCTCCGGGCGATGATTATGACCGCGCCGGTGCTGCGCCGCCCTGACCCTAACGGGTTGTTCATCGTACAGACGGACGCAAGTGACGTGGGCCTAGGGGCCGTACTGCTTCAGGAGTCGGAAGAGCAGGAGCGGGTAAAAGAGTTCCCGAGCCCTGGGCTCACGCCGGCCTAGCGGAACTACAGCGTGACCGAGAGAGTGCCCTACGGTCGTATGGGGATCCAGAAGTTTCGCCCCTACATCG
This sequence comes from Torymus aiolomorphi, assembly GCA_036365515.1. NCBI lineage: Eukaryota > Metazoa > Arthropoda > Insecta > Hymenoptera > Torymidae > Torymus > Torymus aiolomorphi. The sequence goes on from CM070873.1 coordinate 140,373,020, forward strand.
AAGGGTACGAGTTCAAAGTCGTGACAGACCACAGTAGCTTGTGGTGGCTCTGTCAAATGAAGAACCCAACGAGCCGGCTCGCTCGTTGGGCGTTGGAACTGCAAGGCCACCGGTTTACGATCGAACATCGTAAAGGCGCCTTGAACCACGTGGCCGACGCCCTGTCCCGTATGGATGAGGATGAGGAAGGCCCGGAGGTGGCCGCGGTGTCCTGGTTCGCTGACATCGAGGGCACGTGGTATCAGGAACGGTGCGCCAGGGTCAAAGAGCAGCCCAATGAGTTACCGATGTACATACTCGTCGCGGGCAATCTCTATCGGTACCGCCCCAACTCGGAGGTAGACTCAACCCTCGGCGACGACGAAGATGCCTGGAAACTGGTCGTGCCAGAAGAGCATCATCGCCAGGTGTTGCAGGTATACCACGACGATGCAACCGCTGGACATCTCGGCAGAGAGAAGACCTTTGCCAGAGTAGCGCTGCCGTACTACTGGCCGCGTTACTATGCGGAAACGCAGGAGTACGTACGTAACTGCGAGACGTGCTAGCGTTCAAAGTGGAACAGAGAGCTCCAGCCGGCCTCATGGGACGCCGAGTCATCGAGGGACTATGGCAGGTCGTGGCTGGAGACATTATCGGACCGCTGCCTCGGACCTTGAAAGGCTTCGCGTATATCCTTGTACTTCAAGACCTTTTTACCAGGTGGGTGGAGGCCTCTCCGATACGCAAGGCCAACGCCAAGACGGTGATTGAGGAGCTGAATCGGAAGATCTTCCTCCGGTTCGGCTGCCCGGAAGTCTTTCTCTCTGATAACGGCACAGAGTTTAAGAACCACGTAGTGGAAGACTTTCTGCAGGAGCGAGGTGTGTATCACACGAACACTCCAACTTACCACCCCCAGGCTAATCCGGTGGAGCACGCCAACCACACGCTGAAGACGATGGTCGCTTCTTATCTTAACCTTCTGACAGCCGGCATGACGCCATATGGCGTCATTCCATGATCGGCCCACATATACTATTACTTAAGAAACACTTATATGGAAAACTTCGAGAAAGTTACACTTTTTCAGTAGGAAAAATGCCGGCTGTGAGAAGGTTAAGGTGCGGCACACGGCATGGGACGAGAAGCTTCCGAAACTTCTCTTCGCCATGAACACGGCTGTGCAGAGCTCCACCGGGATGAGCCCGGCCTTGCTGCTCTATGGGAGGCAGCTCGAATCCTCCGGCACGCAGCGGAGATTGCAAGAGGTGGCAGCAGAAATCACGGCTCAACAGGAAAGCTTAGCTCGTTGGAAGGAGCGGCTTGCGCCCTTCCCGAACTACATCAGCGAGCCGCCTCTCAGGCGAGGATTGCTCAAGACCGCCAAGCTGCGCACTACGACGCTGGCAGGCGGGAGCCGAGTTTCAAACCGGGTGACCGGGTGTGGAAGCGTAGCCACACACTGTTCTCAGCCGCTAAGGACATCGCGGTGAAATTAGTATTGGATTACGGATGCCCTTGGATCCAACACGTATCGCCTGGTAGGTGACAATTGGCAGATCGAGGAGGTGGTGGCTGCAGAACAGCTAAAAGCCGACCACACCGCATTCCCGGAACCTGAAGGGCCGGAAGAGTGGGACGACTCGGATTGGTGGCTGTGTATATGAGCGATCAGCCAGTGCCCTATTGAAAAATAGCGCTCGATGATCGTGCCAGTTTATCGACCATTTTCTGGCGCGATAATCGCGCGAGTTAGCCGAAATTCAACACTAAAAAATAAGTTTTATTTTCACAACTGTGTACGTGCTTGCATAATTGACAAACATTATGACTGTAAACGTATCAGTGCGTAACTGCAGTGTTAATGTACGTGTGAGTACGTGACTGTATGTACACTCGATAGACATTGATTCTCGTGGAACGTGCTTACTGAATTTTAAAATCCTGCAATCCTATTGGACAATTCAAGTGTAGCCATTAACTTCAAATGCAATTGCAGAATTTTTAAATTTATCAGACCCATTCTACAAGAATCAGTCTATCAAGAAGTGTACATATGCGCTTGTGTACACTTATATCAGAACATGCACGCCCTGTTAAAAAAAATCAGCTGAAAAAATAGCTAAAAAAACAGCTAAAAAATGTAGCTATATCGACCTGAAGTACAGCTGCATTTCGTTGGATATTTAGTTGTATTTTTTATCTAAAAATTTAGTTAATTTTTTAGCTGTAAATCGAAGTAAATGATTACGACCTATTAACAACTGGAAATTTAGCTAAAATTTTTAGCTGTAAATCCACCTGTTAACAACTGGAAATTTAGCTAAAATCCACCTAAGAATAACTGGAAATCCAGTTATATATTTAGTGGCATGGATATTTCCAGCTACTAATAGGTAAAAATTTAGTTAATATTTCACTTGTAAATACACCTATAAATTTATTATTAAATGGAAATATAGGTAGATTGAAAAGTGAAAATATAGCTATATTTTTAAGCTACAAATAGAGCCATTTGGCCATATTTTTTAGCTGGAAATCAATGTATTAATATGGATTGGATTGTTAATTTCATTTTATGCTAATAATAACAAAATTTACAGATCATATCTGTTTAACATAGGTATATTGAAAAATATATATTTACATACATAATATTACTATTTAAAACTAAAAAGAACTTTTCTGCTTGAAATATATATTTGAGCCGTTATCTGCATGGTTTAAATACTATTGGCGTACCCCAGATCATCCATACACACTATAAGTACACTAGCGTGTTGACATGAACGACGCCTGAGTTGAAATTATCCAAACTGTCCTTTTCATGATTTGATATGTATGGTTTGCAAGTGATATTAACAAGTGATACATAATTATTATCACATACCATTGAATTAGGAAAAAATCCACTCAGAGAAAAATTTATTTGTAAACATCACTGTGTTTATAAGAAAATTTATTATTTTATAGCGCTGGGACACACTCGACATGTGGAATTTTTACTGTTTGAAACAATAATTTTTATGATTTTCGTAGCAAATTTTTCTTTTTAAATAATAATTTTTATTATTTTTGTAGCAAATTTTACTATTTGAAATATTAATTTTTATTATTTTTCGGCAGTCATAAGAAGTACTACTTCAAATAGTAAAAATCTCATATGTCGAGTGTGTCCCAGCGCTATTATAAAAAATAATATATTTTTCTCCATGTCTGTAATAAATATTATATTGTTTCAAATTTACTGCTAAGTTTCCTCCTTCACTGTAAGTTATATAACAATAACTTGTACTTGTACTCTAGTATGAAGAAACACTGACATTTCATAACTTTACACCTCTGCCAATGTAGAGAAAGGAGAAACGATGGTCAACGAGTCTCGTGCTCGCGCTGCTCGATGCCGACCCGCGATAGCAAAATCACACGAGGCGGCGCCGACCGCGCCCACGTGTACTCGATATTAGCAGCTATCAAGAACAGTCATGATAGCGACGGGGACAGCGCGAGGAGGCGACGTCTTGGCGATGATGTCCCCGTTGACAGAACTCAGCTAAAATTTTACGCCAAGTCTCATTTAACAAAATAAAGTAAAAAGTATCTTACAAAATTTGAGTCCTCACTAGTCTTGGTGAATTCACATATACTTATAAAAGCACTTTACATATGAAAGAGTATTTCAATGAGGATGGCTTTACTATTTTGTTAATTGTAATCGATTTTTAAATTAATTGTTTGTACATTCATTATTATTTATTATAATTGAAGTTTTTTCTCCACCACTCACTGTTGTACTGTGAGGTATATTTAAAAATTTTTGTAATATATTTATTAATTTTGTTATTTAGTAAATATTGTGTACTTATAAGTACAGTCTTTGGGCTGTAATTATAGGTACATTTCCTTTGAGATCCACAATTTAGTTGCTCGTTAATAGACTTAAGACTTCGGTGTCCTTAGCGTAGGAAATATATTTGGACCCAATGAACTAAATAATATTGTAGATAACTTATACGAAAGAACCAAAATCAACCTTGATTGTGTGTAAATTGTAGCTAAAGATACTAAGTACCTATAAGCATACAAAATTTTGTAATTACATAATTACATGATAAAGTCAGCCAGCCGATAAGTGGCTTATCGAGTAATAAAAGTTGTAACTAAAGATACTACCTATGAGTATACAAAATATTCTATGTAATTAGAAAATTTTGTATGATTATAGGTACTTAGTATCTTTAGCTACAATTTACACACAATCAAGGTTGATTTCGGTCCTCTCGTATAAGTTATCTACAATATTAGTTAGTTCATTGGGTCCAGATATATTTCCTGCGCTAAGGCCACCCAAGTCTTGAATCTATCAACGAGCAACTAAATTGTGGATCTCACAGGAGATGTACCTATAATTATTAATTACAGCCTAAACACTGTAGCTATAAGTATACAATATTTACTAAATAACAAAATTCAAAAATATATTTAAATAAAAAATCCACATTTACATAGGCTAGGTGACTTTACCGCTGGACATATTTGAACTCGATGGACCAAATGGCATCATATTTGATATGATTCTTTGTGACCGTAATGGTTAAGTATGTTTTTGAGAACATTGCTTTAAATTAAAAGAAAATGTATGATTTGGTAAAAATATCATGTTAAATATAAATTTTATTTGAAAAAAGCAATACGTACAAGACATAACTATTATAGTCAAATATGAATCAAGCCATTTTGTCCATACGGTCCCAACGTTGCCTGCGATAAAGTCAGCCAAGCCCATAAGTGACTTATTGAATAATAAAAGTTGTAACTAAAGGTACTACCTATGAGTATACAAAATATTCTATGTAATTACAAAATTTTGTATGCTTATAGGTACTTAGTATCTTTAGCTACAATTTACACACAATCAAGGTTGATTTTGGTTCTTTCGTATAAGTTATCTACAATATTATTTAGTTCATTGGGTCCAAATATATTTCCTACGCTAAGACCACCCAAGTCTTAAATCTATCAACGAGCAACTAAATTGTGGATCTCAAAGGAGATGTGCCTATAATTACAGCCTAAAGACTGTACTTATAAGTACACAATATTTACTAAATAACAAAATTAATAAATATATTAAAAAAATTTTTAAATATACCACACAGTGCAACAGTGAGTGGTGGAGAAAAAACTTCAATTATAATAAATAATAATGAATGTACAAACAATTTATTTAAAAATCGATTACAATTAATAAACTAGTAAAGCCATCCACATTGAAACAGTAAAAATCCCACATGTCGAGTGTGTCCCAGCGCTATAAAATAATAAATTTTCATATAAACACAGTGATGTTTACAAATAAATTTTTCTCTGAGTGGATTTTTTCCTAATTCAATGGTATGTGACAATAATTAAGTATCATTTGGTAATATCACTTGCAAACCATACATATCAAATCATGAAAAGGACAGTTTGGATAATTTCAACTCAGGCGTCGTTCATGTCAACACGCTAGTGTACTTATAGTGTGTATGGGTGATCTGGGGTACGCCAATAGTATTTAAACCATGTAAATAACGGCTCAAATATATATTTGAAGCAGAAAAGTTCTTTTTACTTTTAAATAGTAATATTATGTATATAAATATATCTTTTTCAATATACCTATGTTAAACAGATATGATCTGTAAATTTTGTTATTATTAGCATAAAATGAAATTAACAATCCAATCCATATTAATACATTGATTTCCAGCTAAAAAATATGGCCAAATCGAGAATAAAATATAGCTCTATTTATAGCTTAAAAATATAGCTATATTTTCACTTTTCAATCTACCTAATTTCCATTTAATAATAAATTTATAGGTGTATTTACAAGTGAAATATGAACTAAATTTTTACCTATTAGTAGCTGGAAATATCCATGCCCCTAAATATATAACTGGATTTCCAGTATTCATAGGTGGATTTTAGCTAAATTTCCAGTTGTTAACAGGTGTATTTACAGCTAAAAATTTTAGCTAAATTACCAGTTGTTAATAGGTCGTAATCGTTTACTTAGATTTACAGCTAAAATATTAACTAAATTTTCAGATAAAAAATACAACTAAATATCCAACGAAATGCAGCTGTATTTCAGGTCGATATAGCTATATTTTGTAGCTGTTTTTTTAGCTATTTTTTTAGCTGATTTTTTTTAACAAAGGCGTGCATGTTCTGATATAAGTGTACACAAGCGCATATGTACACTTCTTGATAGACTGATTCTTGTAGAATGGGCCTGATAAATTTAAAAATTCTGCAATTGCATTTAAAGTTAATGGCTACACTTGAATTGTCCAATAGGGTTGCAGGATTTTAAAATTCAGTAAGCACGTTCCACGAGAATCAATGTCTATCGAGTGTACATACAGTCACGTACTCACACGTGCATTAACACTGCAGTTACGCACTGATACATTTACAGTCATAATGTTTGTCAATTATGCAAGCACGTACACATTTGTGAAAATAAAACTTATTTTTTAATGTTGAATTTCGTCTAACTCGCGCGATTATCGCATCAGAAAATGGTCGATAAACTGGCACGATCATCGCGCGATTAGTCGCGCGATTAATCGCGCGATATTTTTCAATAGGGTGGATCGTCCCTCTAAATGATCCACGACTTAGGGGACGTGGGAGGCCCCCAGGTGCTCGAGCAGAGGTCGTGGACCCACTCGAGCCGATAACTGCGGCGCCACCCGCTTCGACCCAACTAAGCCGAGGACGAGGAAGGCCGCCGAGGGCCCGAGTCGAGGTCGCAGGATGCCTCCTGATCCCGCTCGGATCGGGCCTTCCACCATCCTCGAACCGCGACGAGGACGCGGCCGTCCTCGAAAACCGCGATGCGCAGAAGCCCTGTAAATTAAGGCCTAATAAAGATTAGGAACTTTACCCGGTGTTTGCCTATTTATTTCAGCGCCCTTCCTTTTCTCGATGTAGAGTCCAGGGGACGTGAAATCTCCCTGCAAAAACTATCTTATTAAAATAGATTTGATCCGATTAAAAAATCCAACATGAATTAATCGGAAATCTTAATACGAAAATACCAGATTTAAAACTATTAAAATTGATTCATTTAAATCAGTTTTTATCAGAATTAATTGATATTTTTCTCACCTTATTAAATCCGATTTGTTTCATATGAAAGTTTGAATTTAAAACTAAATATAAAATTGAACCTTATTAAATCGGATTTAATAAGGTAAGAAAAATATCCATTAATTCTGATAAAAACTGATTTAAATGAATCAATTTTAATAGTTTTAAATCTGGTATTTTCGTATTAAGATTTTCGATTAAGTCGTGTTGGATTTTTTAATCGGATCGAATCTATTTTAGTAAGATAGTTTTTGCAGGGCTGGGTGGGGAGTGTAACGAGCGCCGATATAAAGCACGGATACAGCACGGCGAGATTCGAATTTCGTGCGCCTGCACATATCGTGAGGAATACGCACGTAGATTACCTCGCGAACCCCTAAGAGGGATTAATACCCTCTCCCTAACTGCACCCCGTTACAATATATATGTTTTAGTATATAACCTGTCGCATATGTATGTTAGGTTATTATGTGTAGTGAAGTATAAATAACAATCTGATCTGATTATATACAAAGATATATGGAGATATATACGAAGATATATGAAGATATATATAAAATTATATAGAAGAGAAAGTTATTATTAACATATTAAATTATTATATAAATAAAACGTGGTTGCATTGTTTTTTAAGAAGAGCAGCAAAGTTTTAAAGTATTATATTATAAGAAACAATACGATTTAGATAAGTATTAAAACTTTTGTACATACAAATAAACTTACGTAATTATCATTTAAATTATCATAGGTACTTTGTGGAAACTTCTTTTTATTTTACAGATATAGACGCAGACAGTTATTTTATGTTATAATAATACAAGAAACCCAAGACCAAACCACAATATATATATTAAATGCTACAGAAATATTTGTGTGAAACAGCTGATTAAAAATAATATATAAGACTGCCACCATTACTATTACTGAATCATGGAAATAATGAATTATTGAAATGCGAATAGTAAGATGCAAGGTCAGAAGTGTATAATGCTAAGGCTTTATATTTTAACGTTTCTACATGAAATAGCAAAAAAATGCAGCTGTCAAAGCATAATAAAAGAATAGATATGTATGGATATATATGGAATAGATCCATATATATATATATATATATATATATATATATATATATATATATATGGATTTTTTGCACACGTTAAAAGCTTGTGTTGTATTTGTGACAGGTACCTAATACAAGATAATGTGAAGTAATATGTAGTGAAGTATATCTAACAATCTGATCTGATTATATACGAAAATGTATGGAGTATATATAAATTATGATTTCTAAAGGTAAACTAGCTATTCTACCAAAGGCAACTCATCCAATGTTGGCCCAGGACCTGTGACTAGTTATGAAGGTGATTATATCCATCTGTCGGATCTCGAAGTGCAAGAATCTTAGAATATGACAATGTAATACTAAACCAGAACCTGGTCATAATAATTTATAATCAGTGAATTTCAGTGTTATTGTATCTGTGTAGAATGAAGAAGAACGATGTAATAATAACAGATGGATGCATAAGAGTGTTTTGTGAAAAAAGTTTGTATCAGGTGGTGTTACGTAAGGTTAGTTAAGGCGAGAGCTGAACTTCTTGGCAAACTTTGAGTCGCATTTTGTAAAGGCTAGAGAATCAGACGATTTCAGAGAAAATGGATGCGAAAGAACATTTTGTAAAAATCTTTGTACCACCTGCTGCTATGGAAATATTAGTTGACATGAGAACTCAACTTCTTAGCCAACTTTGAGCTTCTAGTTTTATAAAAGCAAGAGAATCGGGTGGTATAAGTTATTGTAAATTTAATTTTTTTATATTTATCTGAATATCAACTATGACATTCTTTATTTCCTATGGATGCGCGTGTACAATATTTTTATGAGAATTTATAAACAAGTGCATGGAGAGAACAACGTCAGACCAGAACACAGGAGCACAAGACACAAGTTCTAAAAATTTTCTAATTTTTACACAAGTACCACTATCTGCAATTTTACAAGAAATAGAACAAGTATATCAAAATTGAAATCGAATAAAAACACAAAAGATTAGTATACACATTAGTCTAGATATTAGTATATATATTTTTTTCCAAACAAGCACCTAGCACTCAAACAGATTTGTTGCACACACAAGAAGTTAAAAATTTCTATTACGTATTTTTATATATTTTTTCTAATAATTAAATCCATACAAGAATAAAATATATTATTATTATTGTAAAATATTATTATTTTACAATATATATTATGGTAAATTAAAATTTATATTAGTATTATTATTGTATATTATTATTATTGTATATTTTTATTGTAAAATATTTGTACATATCAATAGGACAGACGGAGAAGAAATTCGAGGGAGGTTAGGATGTCCACCGAGAGAAGACTACAAAATGTAGAAGAGGACATAAAAATGATCCTGAGAAGAACGATTGAGAAAGAAGATGTCAAAACAGAAGGAGGGGAGGAGCTAAAGAAAGAGATTGAAAGTAGAAGAAGAAGGAGAATATAAGAGTTGGAGAGAGTGATGAGGAGGGGAGAGGCGGCAAGGAATGACAGAAGTACAGAAAGGGAGACGAGAGAAGAACTGGACAGGGGAAAGGAGTAGATCGACAAATTGAAACTCGAGAGGCAAATGGAGAGATAGAAGGATATGCAGGAGAAGAGAGCCAGGCAAGGAAGATAGCAAAAGTGAGAGAAGAAGTAGTAGAGATAGGAGGATACATAAGGGAAGCAAACATAAAGAAAGACAGGATGCTGGTTTTTAAGAAAGGCTGTAAAAACAGGGGAGAGGATATTAGAAAATGGCTATCTAAATACATGGGTGAGATGACGGTGACTATCAAGAATAAAAACACCCGGAAAATGTCCGCTGGCTAATCTTAGAAAAACCCATTGGGAAGGATTATTATCATTATTATTGTATATAAATTATTATCATTATTATTGTTATTATTATTATTATCATTATTATTATTATTATTATTATTATTATTATCATTATTATTATTATTATTATTTTTACTATAATTATTATCATTCACAACCCGTATTATTATATTTTATCATTTACTTATCAATAAATTTTTGTAACGGGAAATCTCTGATGCATAATAACATTGTTGAATCTCTATGACATTCAACAGTCTAAGGGGGAGGTGTTACGTCCGGAGACGTATTATAGATTTAGAATTTGATTCTGAAAGTTTATTCACATCAGATATTTCCTGACATATAAACGCGAGAATGCAACGCAGCATTTCGCTCAGGCATCGTACCGTAGACCGTGTGACGTAGAGAGCCATCGACCTCCAGAAGACAGTGGCGTGCAAATTTTTAACAAATCAGCATTTCACAATGCTACCACTTAAATGCTACGCGTATAAGCCGCAACCGAAAATTTCTTAATAAAGATGATCTCAATTTATCATCTATAACCCAATTAAACCGCATAATAAAACTGCGAAATGCATCACGCAAGTCAGTCACAGCGTACAAGAAACCTGGCGAACTCCGTGTACCTCTACGACATCGAGAAGTTGAAACCGTAAGCCTTACACATCTAGTAAGCAGATTTTATAAGTTATTCAAATTGTAATCGTAAGCCTTACTCGTCTAGTAAGCAGATCTTATAAGTTATTTATAGTAAATTTATAAAAGCAAGCGTTATAAAAAGAATTGTAATTGAAATTACAACACATCGACCTACCAGAAGCCAGCAGATTGTATTGGTAATAAATTATTGTATTTTATATAATAAACTTATATAAAACCAATTACTACTTATTTCCACTTATCTCCGGACTTAACACCCTGATTATTGCAGGATTCCACGCACTTTTCACCATATACTAGGAAAACATTCGTAAAAATAGGCATTTTTCACCATAATAGGAGAATATTGGCTAAAACAGGCATTTTTAGCATAAACCTACGATATTTTGACAAAAGAACGAAACAAATCTAAATATCCGGCATTTGAATACCAATAAATGCTTTAAATCATGCTTTTCCCTGTTTCTTGCAGGATTCCACACATTTTTCACCGTATACTAGGAAAATATACGTAAAAGAATGTATTATATCGTGAACCCACGATATTTAGAGGATAACAATTATAAAAGTCCATATTTCCAACTCACGAAGAGATAATGTACTTTAAATTATGGTTTTCCCTGTTTATTGCAGGATTCCACACACTTTTCACCATATACCAGGAAAATATTGGGAAAACAAGGTTTTTTATCTTGAACTCACGATATTTAGAGGATACCAATTATAAAAGTCCATATTTCCAACTCAAGAAATGGAAAAGTACTTTAACTTATGGTTTTCCCTGTTCATTGCAGGATTCCACGCACATTTCACCATATATTAGGAAAATATTGGCAAAAACAGGCATTTCTAGCATAAACCTACGTTATTTTGAGAAAAAGAACGACACAAATCTAAATTTCCGGCGTTTGAATACCAGTAAGTGCTTTAAATCATGGTTTTCCCTATTTATGGCAGGATTCCACACACTTTTCACCATATACTAGGAAAATATTTGAAATACAATCTACTTTATCGTGAATCCACGATATTCAGAGGATACCAATTATGAAAGACCATATTTCGAACTCAAGAAGAGAAAAAGTACTTTAAATTATGGTGTTCCCTGTTTATTGCAGGATTCCACCCACTTTTCACCATAGATTAGGGAAATATTGGTAAATACAGGCATTTCTATGATAAACCTAAGTTATTTTGAGAAAAAGCACGAAACAAACCTAAATTTCTTGCGTTTGAATATGAGCGAGTGCTTCAAATCGTGGTTTTCCCTGTTTGTTGCAGGAATCCACACACTTTTCAACATATATTAGAAAAATATTGGTAAAAACAGGCATTTTTAGCATAAACCTACGTTATTTTGAGAAAAAGAACGACACAAATCTAAATTTCCGGCGTTTGAATGCCAATAAGTGCTTTAAATCATGGTTTTTCCTGTTTGTTGCAACATTTCGCACACTTCTCACCATATTCTAGAAAAATATTGGTAAAGCAATGTGTTTTATCGTGAACCCACGATATTTAGAGGATACCAATTACAAAAGTCCATATTTCTAACTCACGAAGAGAAAAAGTACTTTAAATTATGGTTTTCCCTGCTTGTTGCAGGATTCCATGCACTTTTCACCATATACAATGAAAATATTGGTAAAAACAGGCATTTTTCACCATATATTAGCATAATATTGGTAAAAACAGGCATTTCTAGCATAAACCTATGTTATTTTGAGAAAAAGAACGACACAAATCTAAATTTCCGGCTTTTGAATACCAATAAGTGCTTTAAATCATGGTTTTCACGGTTTCTTGCAGGATTCCACACACTTTTTACCGTATACTAGGAGAATAATGATAAAACAATGTATTTTAGCGTAAACCCACGATATTTAAAGGATACCAATTATAAAAGTCCATATTTCCAACTCACGAAGAGAAAAAGTACTTTAAATGATGGTTTTCCCTGTTTGTTGCAGGATTCCACACATTTTTCACCGTATATGAGGAAAATATTGGTAAAACAATGTATTTTTCTCCATAGATTAGAAAAATATTGTAAAAAACGGCATTTTTAGCATAAACGTAGGTTATTTTGAGAACAAGAACGGAACAAAACTAAATTTCCGGCGCTTGAATACCAGTAAGTGCTTTAAATCATGGTTTTGACTATTTGTCGTAGGATTTCACGGACTTTTCACAATATACTAGGAAAATATTGGTAAACACATGGATTTTTCACCATATATTAGAAAAAATAGTGGTAAAAGCTGTCTCATCTAGCATAAAACTACGTTATTTTGAGAAAAAGAATGAAACAAATCTAAATTTCCGGCGTTTGAATACCATTAAGTGCTTTAAATAATGGTTTTACCTGTTTCTTGCAGGACCCCACACACTTTTCGCAATATACTAGGATAATATTCTTTAAAACAGGCATTTTGTAGCATAAACCTACGCTATTTTGAGAAAAAGAACGAAACAAATCCAAATTTCCAGCGTTTGAATGCCAGTAAGTGCTTTAAATCATGTTCTTCCCTGTTTGTTGTAGGATTCCACACACTTTTCACCGTATACTAGGAAAATATTCATAAATCAATGTATTTTATCGTGAACCCACGAAATTTAGCGGATATAAAATATAAAAATCCATATTTCCAAATCACGAAGAGAAATAGTACTTTAAATTATGGTAGACTCTCTTTATCACAATATTTCACGAACTTTTCACCATGTACTAGGAAAATATTGGTAAAAACATCCATTTTACAGCATATATTAGAAAAAATATTGGCAAAAACAGGCATTTCTAGCATAAACCTACGTTATTTTGATAGAAAATAACGGACCAATTCCAAATTTTCTGCGTTTGAATACCAATAAGTACTTTTAATAATGACTTTCCCTTTTTTGTGATGGATTCTACAAAATTTTCACCATATTCTAGGAAAAGATTGGTAAAACAATGTATTTTATCTTAAACACACGATATTTAGATGATACAGATTATAAAAATCCATATTTCCATCTCACGAAGAAAAAAAGTTGTTTATATTCTGGTATTCCCTGTTTATTGCGGGATTCCGCGCACTTTTCACCATATAATAGGAAAATGTTGGTAAAAACAGGCATTTTTCACCATATATTAGGAGAATATTGGCTAAAACAGGCATTTCTAGCATACACCTACGTTATTTTGATAGAAAACGACGAACCAAATCCAAATTTCCGGCTTTTCAATACCAATAATTGCTTTAAATCATGGTTTTCCCTGTTTGTTGCAGGATTCCACACATTTTTCACCGTATACTAGGAAAATATTGGTAAAACATTTGAGAAAAAGAACGGAACAAAACTAAATTTCCGGCGCTTGAATACCAGTAAGTAGTGTCACGTCGAGCACGACTTACCTCTACTTTTGACACCCGTGCTACCATTTATCCTTACCACCCTACAACCTTTGTTTTCCTTCATGTTACCATGAGTCCTCTTTCCTGTCAGTGGCGCCACATGGTAGCAACTGGGTTACCTACGTGAACGACAGTTTCCATGGTAAGGAATCCTACCTTACCCGTATTCGTACCGCCTATCGATCTAACCCTTGTCCTTGGCAGCGCCACATTCGAACCCGAGTTCCCCACTCGCGTCCTTGCCACCCCATGCAAAAGATGAGATACCCTACACTCCCTTACCTTTGCATCTGCCCTAGATACATGCGCGGGTATAAAAGCTGCGACGCGCCTCCAATCGAGGAAGAAGCTTTTTGTTCTTTTTGATTCGTAGGGCGAAGCCCTTGTCCGTCGACTATTTAATTGTAACACTTGTACTTAGTATAATTTTCGACATTTCCGTATTCTGACTTAGAATATTTTCGAGCGGAATTTACTTAGAATATTTTCGACCGAAATTTACTTAGAATATTTTCGAAGTAGAATTGACTTAGAATAATTTCGAGTATAATCGACTTAGAATATTTCATGTGAAATTAACCAAAAATATTTCTCAAGCTGCTCTGATTGTAGTCTCGCGAATAATTGTTGATATTATATCTCGACTACAATCAGTTTGTAACAGTTTATAACGTAACTTTATGCAATTAATAAACATCACATAACTGCATTTTTGGAGTGTTACTTTATTTCTACGATCCTCTCCTTCTGCCATTTGAATCGCCCACTGCGTTTGGGTCCTGAGACTGACGAGGGCTAACTGAGAGAACGAGCCAACCACAACCGCTCCAAAGTAAGTAACTCTGAAGATCGCTATCCTTTCTCTTTCTCTGTCACTCTAATTGTTCGCTGACGCTGTCGCTTGCCGCTTAATTAGTATCGCGAATTACCATTGTTTAATTTACCTGTCCGATTAACTATTTTCACGCGTTCCTACTCCCGTGGTTATTACGTGTAGGCGTAAACCGAAACTGGAACATTTATCGCGTTAACTTTATCGTTTTCGCGACATTGTAACACGGACGTTACAATTGGGGGCCCACCTCCGGGATAAAAGTGAAAATAGTGAAAATTTTTTTTTATATATACATACATACCACAGTTATAAAAGTTTTCTTTTTCTCTTCGTTTCTTGCGTTCAAAAGAAAAATATAAATAAATTATTAAAATGGCAGCTTCAAACGGTGCGGTCGCTAGGAATTCAGAAGCAACTGAGATTTTGCGGAAATACCTTAGTGTAGAGGAACCTACATTAATAACGGCTACGCTCAACGAGTTAGTAGCAGTGCTCAGGGCTAGATATCAATCGGCATCGGAAATAAAGCCGGAAAGAATTCGGGATGTTAAGAAGTTGCAGTTGTCTCTCGCAGAAACCGTGGATAGGGCATTAGTTGAAAAAATTTGTCAAGACGAAATTATGATAGACATTTTACGTGAATTTATGCATCACAATATTAGTGTTATTGAAATTATGGAAGCAATCTCGAGCGTGGATAAACATTTGATTACTGAAAAACTTCCAGCTCTAGTCAAATCCGACCAACAATTAACTGAAGACGGTGAAGTTACGCAGTATAAAACGGTAATAAACACAATAGACGGGGATAATACACAAAATAAAGTGAATTTTGATACAAACTTATTAAATTCGCCAAATTATACTCCACACGTACTAGGGGGAAGGGGGTACAGTACGCCTTTAGTTACGAATGTTAGAACAACACTGCCAACAACAGTGAATTCTTTTCGTCCAAATGCAACTTTAACTCCGTTAAAAAATTTGTCGATTAAAGATGCACTAGACTGCATACCAAAATTTGACGGTAGCAATATTCCACTTAGTACCTTTTTATTCGGTTTAAGAGAAGCCATTAGCATGATTCCGGCAGCAAACGAAGCCGACTTGGTAAAATTAATTAGACGACGGCTAACGGGTGAAGCAGCAAAGTCAATGGAGGAAATAGTTTTTTTTAATATGACGGATCTAGTTAAATATTTTGAGGCAAATTTCGGATCGTATAAAACCCATCACACCTTGATGGGGGAATTAGCCGCGGCCAGACAAAGAGAAAAAGAAAACATTATAACATTTGCAAACAGAGTTAGGCGTATCGCAATAGAATTAAAAGAGGCCGCAAAAAGAGACAAAAGGGATGATGCGGGGTTCATACAAAATGTAGAAGCCGATAAATTAAAATTTTTTGTACGCGGTATGGATTGGGAAATTAAGAGGCGCATGGGGGTGGCCGCAACTTTTCAGGAAGCCGTAGAAAAAGCAATAGAAATAGAGCGTAAGGTTACAGATTTAGAGAAAACCGAACCAACTCGTAAAAGTAAATTAAATCAAGAAAATAACAAATTGAAGGCAGAATTAGCTGAAGTTAAAATTGTTCAAAATAAACCGACAGAAATTTGTCAATATTGTGGCAAAAGAAATCACATCGCGAAAAACTGTTGGACTTTAAAATCATTGTTACCCCCGGGTACACAGCAACCCGCGACACCGCCGACTACATGGGCGCAGCCTGTAGCTATGCAAGCGCGCGTCTCGGCACCAGCTGCGAACCCATTGGCTAGTGCGCGGCCAGCCACGCCCCAAGTCTCACAAAATCAATATAGACCGCGATCGCACAGTCCCGCAGTGGCACAATCGAATCAAATCAATAATTTTGTTAAAATTTGCAATTATTGTAAAAAAGAGGGACACTGGAAGAATGAATGCCAAATATTGGAAAGAAAAAGTAGAGAAAAATTGCAACGTGAAGCGGGAAACGCGAACAGCCCCGCGGCACAGGACGCGACCTGGGGGCAATCAGAAAGCACGCGCCCACACCAATCAAACACAAATCAGAATTAAAATTTGCGCGAAAGTCCATTTTGTTGAGTATTAATAGTAAGTCACCAGTAATAGAATTGCCATTTGAAAATTATCCGGTATCGCTCAAATTAATGTTAGATACGGGGGCAGGCCCGTCGTTGCTTAAAATTAGTAAAAAACCTAGTAAGGCCATTGTTTTTGAAAACGAAATTCTTGAACTTAAAGGTATTACTAAGGAATCCATTAACTCGCGCGGGAAAATACCCTTGATTTTCCGCGATTTAACATTGTATTTTCATTTGGTCCCTGACGATTTTCCTATTGAAAAGGACGGGTTAATCGGCAACGAAATGTTAAGAAAATACGTGGCAAAAATTAATTATGAAGAAAATTTTTTGGAAATAGCTTCTCACGTAATCAGTTTACGGTGCTCGAGTAGTGTAGATATCGCGCGGCCACTAAACAAACAGAGTGTAAGTTTGGCACGAGCCGAGCGACATAAGGAAGTAACGCAGGGTACGATGTGGGGGGATGAGCGCAATTCCGGACGCGGACACGCGAAAAATCCCGTTGCAACTGCTCGGTTGGACAAATCCAGTGTTGTTTTAGGCGAGTGTAGCACTCGTAACGTTTACAGCGATTTACCTGCTTCGCATGAGAAAGTTATTTCAAATGTTTGTCTTTCTTAGCTTAAAAGTATTGCTCCATTTGAGATTTGTATCATGCACGTCTTGGAGAAAATTGATTTAAAAAATAAAATTGATGAAAACAAAAATTTGATTTTTAAATTTGAAAAAACTAGTGATTTAGAAAGTAAAAATTGTGAAAGCAAAATTTTGAATTTGAACTTTGAAAAAACTAGTGATTCGGAAAATAAAATTGGTAAAAGCAAAAATTTGAATTTGAACCTTGAGGAAGCTGGCCATTTGAAAAATAAAATTTGGAAAAACAAAAATTTGAATTTTAAATTTGAAAAAACTAGAGAATTGAAAAATGAAAATTGTGAAAATAAAAGCTTAAACTCAAAAATTGATAAAAATAAAGATTTGGAAGTTAAGCATTGTGAAACTAAAAACCGGTTAGTTAAAATAGCTAAAAAGCAAAATTTGAGAACTAAACTTAGTAAAAATAAAAGTTTGAAAGAAAAAGTGAACAGAATTATATATGGAAATAATTTACTTAGAGAGGAAACGTTAAATGATAGCGTACCTCAACAGTATTTGGACTTGTTAAATAAAAATTGGGAAAATAGAGTTAGTGAAGATCTTCTTGTAAAAAATTTGAGTAAATTAGAAAGTAAAGTTAATAAATATATTGTGGTAGAAAATAAGAAAAATTTGGAAATTTTAACTTGTAAAAATAGTATGAGTGTCAGCATTCAAGGGAGAAGTGTTAGACTGAATATAACAGATTGTAGAGCAAAAATTGCATTGAATAAAAATAGAGGAAAAGTAAATTTTGTTTGTAATAAAATAAGGACTTTTACGTATATTAAATACAAGCATGAAATTTATAAAAGAACTAGGATTAAAAGAAATAGTTTTAGTAAAATTAGTAATTTGTTAAGGAACCAAAACTTGTCGTTGTGCGACAATATTGAGAAGGGCGGAAGTAATAAATTAACCAGCGCATTGTCTTATGCTTTAGTTCGAGAGGATTTTCAGCTGGCACACCTTATTGACGGGCTGCAGGTCAAGCTTGGAAAGCTACCCTACTTGCAAAATTCGAGATGCGCCTTGTTATTATGCTTTTACGCTAACGCTTTGTCTGTTATTTGTTGCACCGCTATACCTATTTTTAAGAAAATGAGAGAGTATCGCGTGACTAACAACGAGGTGACTTCTGACATGTTATTTGTTTTACGACAATTGCTGCATGAAATTAAAAGAAATATAAATGGAGTAGTCTGGTCAGTATGGAAGCATAGGCCGCACCCTCCGCACTTAGGTAGCCAGACTAGGGTAGAAAGGCTTAGCCATAAAATAGGGGAGCCACGCGACCATCAAATTATGTGCATGTCAGACACGGTTTTCCATTTAGGAAATGAGAGGGTGACTAAATTAAGAGAGCTTTTACGTCTTAAGCATTTGTCACCTAATCAATTAGCCGAAATTGAGTCACTCCTTGTGAAATTTTCGGATCGATTTTATTTAGCGGGAGATATTATGCCCGTGACAAATGTAATTGAACACGAAATACCCACAACAACGAATATTCCAATTAGAATTAAACAATTTAGACACCCACCTATTCTAAAAGAAGAGATCAATAGGCAGGTAAAAGAAATGTTAGAGAAAGGCATCGTCGAACCTTCAACAAGTGCCTACTCGGCGCCCGTGTTCTGCGTTGACAAAAAACCGGGACCCGACGGCAAGAAAAAATTTCGGGTAGTAGTAGACTTTAGAAAGTTAAACGCCATTATACCCGATTACAATCATCCGGTTCCGAACATAGCGGATATTTTGGATCAGCTTGGTGATGCCAAATTTTTCTCAGTTTTCGATTTATACGCGGGTTATCATCAAATTAAAATTAAAGCTGAGGACAGAGAAAAAACAGCTTTTTCTTGTGAGCTCGGTTTATTTCATTTTGTTAAATTGCCTTTTGGATTAAAGACAAGCGCTCCGGTATTTTTGTCACTCGTTCTTAAAGTAATTGCTGGTATGAAAAACGTGGTTCATTTTTTTGATGACATTTGCGTCTACTCTAAAACTTTTAACGAGCACATAGAAACAATCGAGAAGTTGTTTGAAAAACTGCGCCATGCTAATTTAGTTTTGCAACCGGAAAAATGTGAATTTCTTAAACCGGAAATTAATTATTTGGGACATATAATTAACGGTGATGGTTTACGCCCGGACCCGGAAAAACTAGAAGCAGTTAAAGAATTTCCAGTGCCTAGAAATCAGAAAAATATTAAACAATTTTTAGGACTAGCTGGTTATTATAGGCGATTTATTAATGGCTTTGCACGAATAGCCAAGCCTGACCTTCTTAGAAAAGAACAACTTTTTGTTTGGGATGAGAACGCGCAAACGGCATTTGAGACTCTCCGTGATAAATTATGTGAACCACCGGTTTTAGCGCATCCGCATTTCGAAGAAAAGTTTTTAGTAACTTCCGACGCTAGTGGGTACGCAATCGGGACAGTTTTATCGCAAGGAGAAATTGGAAAAGATCGTCCCATACTGTCCCACTTTGTCGCCTTTGTGTCGCACGCGATGAATCAAGCAGAAAAGAATTATTGTACGTTTTCAAAAGAAGCATTAGCAATCGTGTACGCTATTACGCAATTCAGGCCTTACTTATACGGAAATAAATTCACTTTAATTACTGATTACAGGCCGCTAGTTTGGTTGAACAATCATAATGATCCAGGATCTAGAGTCACGCGTTGGCGTTTAAAACTTTTAGACTATCAATTCGATGTACTCTATAAGAGAGGTGAATTAAATCTGAACGCGGACGCACTGTCGCGCAACCCGATTATAGAAAAAGTATGCGTAGCTACACAAGTCAGCATAGGGGGAGAGGGGCGCCATGCTGTCGCTGGCGAGCAGACAGTAGAGCCGCTCCAGGAACGGCAAACCCAGCAGGGGGACGGCGCGCCCACCTTGCATGCAATGGCCACGCGTAAGCGTGCGGGCCGCCAAGCCACTGAAAAGTATAAGCAAGCCATTAAAGCTCTCGCGCCGCGTAAAAGGAAGGAAGCCCCCGCGGTCGAAGAGGTTCAGGAATTCGCGTCCTTTCCCGAAGATAAGGGGACGTCTGCGTCTCTCGTACCGCAAGATGCGGATAGCAATAAAAAAGAAACGCTGCACAGACCAATCTCGCCATCTGTCTCTGCGTTCGTGCCCGAGGAAAGTGAGCAAACGGTTATGTCAGGAGAGCTCGCGTGCCGGGAAGCATTCGGGCGCGACAACATCTCGGTGTTTAAAGGTCCCTTTTCCGACATGACATTCGGGGACGAGGACGCGGTCAATGAAAAAAGTGTCGCGCTGAAAGCAGTCGGTCCTCAAGACAATATAATCTATTGTAGAGAGAAATTGTTTATGAGGAAGGATAGTTACCTATATTTTGTAAGCACGGACGGAGAACCGCTCGATGAGGGGTCTAGGCAATTAAAGGATTTAGGGAAGCTTCCGCATTTCGAGAATTTAGTAACGGGGAGCCTAAAATCATTAAGGCCAATAAAAAAATGCATTTTGTATTACCACTTAGGGGCAAAGGTAAAAATAGTTTATGGGATACCTTAGAAATTTTGGCCCAGTTACTTAGGAAGTTAGCGAAATTTTTAGATATTAATCAAATTGCTTCTTTTAGTATGGCTAGGAGCAGTAATATCGAAAATGTTGAGTTTAAAGATATTTTGGCCTCTTTAAGACGTGAATTAGGTAATAATAGTGTTAAAATAATTATTTGCCGTGGACTCATACAGCACCCGGAGCCGAGTAAAAGAGCGGATATAATTCACGAAGCTCATTGTTCGGCGGCGGGTGGACACAAAGTAGTAACTAAAACTTTGAATAGAATAAAATATAAATATCAGTGGGAGCATTTAAAGGAGGACTTACAAGCCTTCATTCAAAAATGCGTTCCTTGCCAGCTTAAAAAATTAGTGCGGGTCAAAACAAAACAGAAAATGATTATAACGGACAACCCTTGTATTCCATTTTTCACGGTTAGTTTGGACATCGTAGGACTGTTACCGAGAACTAAAGACGAATCCGAGTACATTTTAACTATGCAGGATCAATTTACAAAATTCTCGGTGGGAGTCCCTTTAAAAGACCAGACTGCCATTACTGTAGCAGATGCTTTTATCAAACGCTTTATTTGCACTTTTGGCGCGCCGCAAGCTATGCTTACCGATCAAGGCACCAATTTTCTTAGTAAATTAGTTAAGCGCGTTGCAAAACGATTTAAAATTAAGCAAGTAAAAACTACCGCTTTTCACCCTCAATCTAACGGCTCTTTAGAGCGCTCGCACTTGCCACTTAGTGAATTTTTGAAAATGTTTGCCACGAAACATTTAGATTGGGACGAGTGGGTTGAGTTAGCAATGTTTAATTTCAACACGGGCAAACATGAAGGAATCCAGCACACTCCGTTCGAGTTAGTGTTCGGGCGCCTGGCGAGAGTGCCCTCGAGCGACCCCTTAGAGCCGGAAGATTTATTGCCTACTTACGCAGGGTACATGACAACTTTGATCGAAAGATTGAATTTTCTTCAAAGAACCGCACAAGAAAATCTATTATCCGCTAAACAAAAAAGTAAAGAATATTATGATAAAGAGTCAAATTCAAATTAATGAAAGTAATACCAAAGTTGTGCATAGTAATCGTTTACGCTTGTCGCATGTTAAACCTCACGCAGACTCCGAAAGCTTGTAAAAATAAAAAGTAAGCTTAGCGTAAGTTGGAAAGTTAACATTTTTATTCATGTTTACAGATGAGGACGTTGATGTTCATTCTTGCAACAACTTTGAAATTGAAACCAGTTTTCGGCCTAATAAAGATAACACATTACTTTTATGTTTGCAGATAAAGATTCTTCAAAATTGTACACACAATGGGTTTTTAATTCTTATAAGCAGTTTTAACTTAGTTCTTTTGAATTTTTTTAGAATAAATGGTAATTTAAAGCGAGCAGCAGTGGACATCAAACTATTAATCGAAGTCACTTTACTATTATACAATCGACAGCAATCCAGGACTGGCATTTGAAAATGCGAATTTGTACCAGTATGTAATTTAAACCAGCGAAATTGGATGAAGAAAAATTACTTTACAAGACGCGTATCAGCAATTAAATGAATCCGATAACACGATAACATACGTAATAAAAATCTTAGATATAGGTAGATTTGCATAGTTTAGGCGCACTAACTAATAATTTGAAAAAGAGGAAGTTATTTTATGACCTTGCCGTTGTCTCAAGGGGGAGGAGTACAATATATCACCTACTAGCTATTTGTTAGAAAATTGTAAAGAAATTAATAGGGCAATGTGGACATCGCGAGACGACAAGGTCAAAATTATGACGGGTGAAAGAGAACCTATATTTATATAATAGAGAATGATTACGCAAGCGAGAGAACGGCTATGGCAAAATAGTTTGAAAGGTTGGATAATAATGTAAAAGAATTTCTGATTGGAAAATACAAAAACAGAAGTCAATCTTGACTTTAGCTTGAAAAATTTATACGCGTTAATGGATATTGTATTCAAAACTAAATAGCTCGTATCGAACTTATGCGATTTACTGGATCGCCAAAAGGTGCTGTTCGTTTACATCGGCGGAATTAAATAAATCTTTGTTAAGCATAAAGAGATACGAAAAGTTTAGCTTTACAGTTTTTTCTATCAAAAATTCGATCTATTTTATTCGATTGGGTTGTGAAAGTAAATTTAGTGTAAGTAGTGAATTATGTATTGAACTGGTTGTACCTTTTACAAATAGGGACACTTCCTTTTGTGTACGCAATGCAATCTTTTCTAGTTTTTCAGACTAAATCCCGATAACAAAACACTAATCAAATTAATTATACAACTGCAAGCGGACTATACTTATGATAGTGGCTGATATAGGCAACTGTTATTTATGCTTAAATCAATGAAAGAATATGTAATGAAAGAAATGCTTTTTTGTGAAAATCAATGTTATGTTAAAAAATCTTATGTCTTGTGAGAAAATGCTCTTATCAAAAACTAATTGTGATAATTTACCATATATGTGACATATAGTTTTCACAAAGAAAAGAGCGTTATTTTCAAAAGAATGGGTTATGGCTTATTTCGACTGTAAGCGAATTTAGGTTAGAAGTTGCTTATTCCGGAAAGTTTATAAAATTTCGATTTCGGACTGTCAAATAATTGAATTTCCAAAGAATTGTAGAATGCGAATTGACGAATGTGTGGAATTCAACGATGTATGTAATGACTGGGACATTGTGGTACTTATCTAATGTGAAATGAAACTGGCACATAGAATGATCTATTAAATAAAACTTCGAAAATTGTTCACGTGATTAACTTTTGAAATGAGATTTCAACAAAAGATTTGTTATACATAATACTTTCTGTATTTCTTATTCTGATTATTGTTAGCTTTGTAGAAATATTTATCTCTTTAGTCTTTCGCTTACTTGAAAATAAAGATTAAAATTAAGTTTTGGATCGCAATTCCGTATAGGAGTACTGTATTACTCTACTTTGTGTTGCAATTTTGTAAGGGTATCGTATTACTCAGAATTAAGCGAGGCCAGCACATCTCCAACGCCAGTATAGGGGGGAAGAAAATAAATATGGTATTGTTATATGGTATAAAAATTATGAATTTCAGTATAAAAATTGTCAATAGGGAATTTGTAAACTTGGGTAGAGGAAATTTGTCAGTAAAGAAAAAGTCGATTACAGTACGATACTTTCCTTCCAATTTTCCTTTTTCTTACTAATATTCCTATCCAATCCAAATTGAAACCAAGCGGTCGAGGGAGTGTTCATTCACCAGCTATTGTGCCAGCCACAGAGTCCCCATTGCAACCTTACGACACTACATTTTGCCGTCCAATACTTAGTAATCGCCGACAGCGCAGCTCGTACGACTTTATGCCCTCGCTCAGCTATGGTGGAGTGTCATCGTGAACTTCAAGCAATGTAACGACCTTGGACGTCAACGACCAAAGGGGATACGCATAGCCTTACGGATTCACTTTATCTGACGAACTGCCGTTGTTATGAGGTATGTGGAAGTAACACAAATCTAGTAGAGCAAGGTAGACGCACTCCAAAGGCAAACATTGAAGTCGACGAGCAGGAACCGAAGGGAATAACCAGAGGCAACCGTCTGCAGTTTAAGCTGCTGCGAATTATTTTTCTGTGGTTCGCTGTGGTACGACTCATGTATGGCCACAGTGAAGGAGAATCAGGGCGCGGCGATGAACAGGAGGCAATTGCATCTGCTCATAATAAGGCAAGTGTTAATTTGTCCAAGGGAGGAAATGCCTGGAAGCTACTGGCCAATACTGACGATCGGTCCATCGGCATGGCAAGAGAGGGAATATGCGTTGACTAAACGAGCTTAATAATCGTGGACACGCTTCCAAATTTACCGAGGACGAGGAAGTCGTGGAATGGAAAACGACGACTACTTACTTTGCCCGCTACTAAGCAGGCCAAGGCAGAGCGAACAGTAAGAGTTTACATCTTGCACCTAAAGTTTGGAAAGGAAGGCTTCGAAGACAATCAGACAAACTTCGTATGTTAAAACTGCGACACTTGGACGGAGGGACCAGCAAGCGCCGCCCCGCAGCGCACGTCTTTGGGGGGGGGGGGACGTGTCACGTCGAGCACGACTGACCACTACTTTTGACACCCGTGCTACCATCTATCCTTACCACCCTACAACCTTTTTTTCCTTCATGTTACCATGAGTCCTCTTTCCTGTCAGTGGCGCCACATGGTAGCAACTGGGTTACCTACGTGAGCCACAGTTCGCATGGTAACGAATCCTACCTTACCCGTATACGTACCGCCTATCGATCCAACCCTTGTCCTTGGCAGCGCCACATTCGAACCCGAGTTCCCCACCCGCGTCCTTGCCACCCCATGCAAAAGATGAGATACCCTACACTCCCTTACATTTGCATCTGCCCTAGATACATGCGCGGGTATAAAAGCCGCGACGCGCCACCACTCGAGGAAGAAGCTTTTCGTTCTTTTTGATTCGTAGGGCGTAGCCCTTGTCCGACGACTATTTAATTGTAACACTTGGACTTAGAATAATTTTCGACATTTCCGTATTCTGACTTAGAATATTTTCGAGCGGAATTTACTTAGAATATTTTCGAGCGGAATTTACTTAGAATATTTTCGACCGAAATTTACTTAGAATATTTTCAAAGTAGAATTGACTTAGAATAATTTCGAGTATAATCGACATAGAATATTTCGTGTGAAATTAACCAAAAATATTTGTCAAGCTTCTCTCATTGTAGTCTCGCGAATAATTGTTGATATTATATCTCGACTACAATCAGTTTGTAACAGTTTATAACGTAACTTTATGCAATTAATAAACATCACATAATTGCATTTTTGGAGTGTTACTTTATTTCTACGATCCTCTCTTTCTGCCATTTGAATCGCCCGCTGCGTCTCGGTCCTGAGACTGACGAAGGCTAACTGAGTGAACGAGCCAACCGCAACCGCCCCAAAGTAAGTAACTCTGAAGATCGCTATCCTTTCTCTTTCTCTGTCACTCTAATTGTTCGCTGCCGCTGTCGCTTGCCGCTTAATTAGTATCGCGAATTACCATTGTTTAATTTACCTGTCCGATTAACTATTTGCACGCGTTCCTACTCCCGTGGTTATTACGTGTAGGCGTAAACCGAAGCTGGAACATTTATCGCGTTAACTTTATCGTTTTCGCGACATTGTAACACGGACGTTACAGTAGTTTACATAATGGTTTTGCCTAATTGTTGCAGGATTCCACGCACTTTTCACAATAGACCAGGAAAGAATGGGTAAAAACATGGATTTTTCACCATATATTAGAAAAAATATTGGCAAAAGCAGGTATTTCTAGCATAAACCTACTTTATTTTGAGAAAAAGAATGAAACAAATCCAAATTTCCGGCGCTTGAATGCCAGTAAGTGTTTTAAATCATGTTTTTCCCTGTTTGTTGAAGGATTCCACACACTTTTCACCGTATACTAGGAAAATATTCATAAATCAATGTATTTTATCGTGAACCCACAAAATTTAGAGGATACAAATTATAAAAATTCATATTTCCATCTCACGAAGAGAAAAAGTACTTTATATTCTGGTATTCCCTGTTTATTGCAGGATTCCACGCACTTTTCACCATATACTAGGAAAATATTGATAAAAACATGCTTTTTCCACCATATATTAGAAAAAATATCGTTAAAAACAGGCATTTCTAGCATAAACCTACGTTATTTTGATAGAAAACAACAAACCAAATCTAAATTTTCTGCGTTTCAATACCAATAAGTACTTTTAATAATGATTTTCCCTTTTTTTTTTGATGAATTCCACACAATTTTCACCATATTCTAGGAAAATATTGGTAAAACAATGTATTTTATCTTGAACACACGATATTTAGATGATACTAATTATAAAAATCCATATTTCCGACTCACGAAGAGAAAAAGTACTTTATATTCTGGTATTCCCTGTTTATTGCAGGATTCCACGCACTTTTCAGCATATACTAGGAAAATATTGGGAAAAACAGGCATTTTTACCATATATTAGGAGAATATTGGCTAAAACAGGCATTTCTAGCATAAATCTACGCTATTTTGATAGAAAACAATGAACCAAATCCAAATTTCCGGCTTTTGAATACCAATAAATGCTTTAAATCATGGTTTTCCCTGTTTGTTGCGGGATTCCACCCATTTTTCACCGTATACTAGGAAAATTTTGATAAAACAATGTATTTTTTACCATATATTAGGAAAATATTGGAAAAAACAGGCATTTCTAGCATAAACGTACGTTATTTTGGGAAAAAGAACGGAACAAAACTAAATTTCCGGCGCTTGAATACCAGTAAGTAGTTTAAATAATGGTTTTCCCTGTTTATTGCAGGATTCCACGCACTTTTCACCATATACTAGGAAAATATTGGTAAAAACAGGCATTTTTCTCCAAATATTAGGAGAATATTGGGTAAAACAGTCATTTCCAGCATAAACCTACGTTATTTTGAGAAAAAGAACGAAACAAATCTAAATTTCGCACGTCTGAATGCCAATAAGTTCTTGAGATCATGGTTTTTCCTATTTGTTGCAGGATTGCACACCCTTTGAACAACTTTCTAGGAAAATATTAGTAAAACAATGTATTTTATCGTGAACCCACGATATTTAGAGGATATAAATTATAAAAGTCCATATTTCCAACTTGCAAAGAGAAATAGTACTTTAAATCATGATTTACCCTATTTATTGCAGGATTCCACGAACTTTTCACCATATACTAGGAAAATATTGGTAAAAACAGGCATTTCTAGCATAAACCTACGTTATTTTGAGAAAAAGAACGAAACAAATCTAAATTTCCGACATGTGTATACCAGTAAGTACTTTAAATATTGGTTTTCCCTGTTTATTGCAGGATTCCACGCACTTTCTACCATACATTAGGAAAATATTGGTAATAACAGGGATTTCTAGCATAAACCCACGTTATTTTGAGATAAAGAATGAGACAAATCTAAATTTCCGGCTTTTGAAAACCAATACGTTCTTAAATCATGGTTTTCCCTGTTTATTGCGGGATTCCACACACTTTTTACAATATACTAGGAAAATATTGGTAAACACATGGGTTTTTCACCATATATTCGAAATACTATTGGTAAAAGCAGGAACTTCTAGCATTAAACTACGTTATTTTGAGAAAAAGAACGAAACAAATCTAAATTTCCGGCGTTTGAATACCATTAAGTGCTTTAAATAATGGTTTTACCTTTTTTTTGATGGATTCCTCACAATTTTCACCATATTCTAGGAAAATATTGGCAATACAATGTATTTTATCTTGAACACACGATATCTAGTTGATACAAATTATAAAAATTGACATTTCCATCTCACAAAGAGAAAAAGTACTTTATATTCTGGTATTCCCTGTTTATTGCAGGATTCCACGCACTTTTCACCATATACTAGGAAAATATTGGTAAAAACTGGCATTTTTCACCATATCTTAGGAGAATATTGGCTGAAACAGTTATTTCCAGCATAAACCTACGTTATTTTGAGAAAAAGAACGAAACAAATCTAAATTTCCGGCGTTTGAATGACAATAAGTGCTTTAGATCATGGTTTTCACTGTTTGTTACAGGATTCCACACACTTTTCACCATATACAAGGAACATATTGGTAAAAACAGGCATTTTTCTCCAAATATTAGGAGAATAATGGCTAAAACAGTTATTTCCAGCATAAACCTACGTTATTTTGAGAAAAAGAACGAAACAAATCTAAATTTCCGGCGTTTGAATGACAATAAGTGCTTTAGATCATGGTTTTCACTGTTTGTTACAGGATTCCACACACTTTTCACCATATACAAGGAACATATTGGTAAAAACGGGCATTTCTAGCATAAACCTACGTTATTTTGATAAAATGAACGAAACAAATCTAAATTTCCGGCGTTTGAATACCATTAAGTGCTTTAAATAATGGTTTTACCTGTTTATTGCGGGATTCCACATACTTTTCACAATATACTGGGAAAATATTGGTAAACACATGGGTTTTTCACCATATATTCGAAATACTATTGGTAAAAGCAGGGACTTCTAGCATAAAACTACGTTATTTTGAGAAAAAGACCGAAACAAAACTAAACTTCCGGCGTTTGAATACCATTAAGTGCTTTAAATAATGGTTTTACCTGTTTCTTGCAGGACTCCACACACTTTTCGCAATATACTAGGAAACCATTAGTCAAAACAGGCATTTTCTATCATAAACCTACGTTACTTTGAGAAAAATAACGAAACAAATCTAAATTTCCGGAATTTGAATATCAGTAAGTGCTTTAAATTATGGTTTTTCCTGTTTATTGCTGGATTCCACGCACTTTTCACAATATACTAGAAAAATATTGGTGAACACATGGATTTTTTACCATATATTAGAAAAAATATTGGTAAAAGCAGGCATTTCTTGCATGAACCTACTTTATTTTGAGAAAAAGAACGAAACAAATCCAAATTTCCGGCGCTTGAATACCAATAAGTACTTTTAATAATGATTTTCCCTTCTTTTTGATGGATTCCACACAATTTTCACCATATTCTAGGAAAATATGGCAAAACAATGTATTTTATCTTGAACACACGATATCTAGTTGATACAAATTAAAAAAATTCACATTTCCAACTCACAAAGAGAAATAGTACTTTAAATTTATACTCTGTTTATCGCAAGATTTCACGCACTTTTCACCATATACTAGGAAAATCTTGTTAAAAACATGCATTTTTCACCATATATTAGAAAAAATATTGGAAAAAACAGGCATGTCTAGCATGAACCTACGTTATTTTGATAGAAAATAACGAACTAAATCCCAATTTTCTGGCGCTTGAATACCAATAAGTACTTTTAATAATGATTTTCCCTTTTTTTTTATGGATTCCACACAATTTTCACAATATTCTAGGAAAATATTGGTAAAACATTGTATTTTATCTTGAAGACACGATATCTAGTTGATACAAATTATAAAAATTCACATTTCCAACTTACAAAGAGAAAAAGTACTTTGTATTCTGGTATTCCCTTTTTATTGCAGGATTCCACGCACTTTTAACCATGTACTAGGAAAATATTGATAAAAACAGGCATTTTTCACCATATATTAGAAAAAATATTGGTAAAAACAGGCATTTCTAGCATAAACCTACGTTATTTTGAGAAAAGGAACGAAACAAATCTAGATTTAGGAAGTTTTAATACCAGTGAGTGCTTTAAATCATGTATATTCCTGTTTGATGCAGGATTCCACACATTTTTCACCCTATACTAGGAAAATATTGGTATAACAATGTATTTTATCGTGAACTCACGATATTTAGAAGATACCAATTATAAATGTCCATATTTCCAACTCAAGACGAGAAAAAGTACTTTAATTTATGGTTTTCCCTTTTTATTGCAAGATTCCACAACTTTTCACCAGATTCTAGGTAAATATTGGTAAAAACAGGCATTTCTAGCATAAACCTACGTTATTTTCAGAAAAAGAACGAAACAAATCTAAATTTCCGGCGTTTGAATACCAGTGATTGCTTGAAATCTTGGTTTTCCCTTTTTGGTGCAGGATTCCACACACTTTTCACCATATATTAAGAAAATATTGGTAGTAACAGGCGTTTCTAGCATAAACCTACGTTATTTTTAGAGAAAACAACGAACCAAATGCAAATTTCCGGCTTTAGAATACCAATAAGTGCTTTAAATCATGTTTTTTTCAGTTTGTTGCAGGATTCCACGCACTTCTCACCATATACTAGGAAAATATTGATAAAAACATGCATTTTTCACTATATATTATGAAACGATGGGTAAAAATAGTCTTTTCAAGCATAAACCTACGTTATTTTGGAAAATGAACGAAACAAATCTATATTTCCGGCGTTTATATACCAGAAATTTCTTTAAACCATGGTTTTCCCTGTTTGTTCCATGATTCCACACACTTTTCACCATATTCTAGGAAAATATTTGTAAAACAATGTATTTTATCGTGAACCCACGATACTGAGATGATAACAATTATAAAAGTCCATATTTCCAACTCGCGAAGAGAAAAAGCACCTTAGATTATGGTTTTCCCTGCTTATCGCCGGATTCCACACACTTTGCACCATATACTAGGTAAATATTGGTAAAAACAGGCATTTGCAGCAGAAACCTACGTTATCTTGAGAAAACGAACAAAACAAATCTAAATTTCCGGCGTTTGAATACCAGTGATTGCTTGAAATCTTGGTTTTCCCTGTTTGTTGCAGGATTCCACACACTTTTCACCATATACTAGGAAAATATTGGTAAAACAATGTATTTTATCGTGAACCCACGATATTTAGAGGATACCAATTATAAAAGTCCATATTTCCAACTCAAGAAGAGGAAAAATACTTTAAATTATAGTGTTCCCTGTTTATCGCAGGATTCCACACACTTTGCACCATATACTAGGTAAATATTGGTAAAAACAGGCATTACTAGAATAAACCTACGTTATTTTGAGAGGAAAAACGACACATATCCAGATTTGCGGCATTTGAATACCAGTAAGTGCTTTAAATCATGGTTTTCCCTGTTTGTTGCAGGATTCCACATACTTTTCACCATATACTAGGAAAATATTGCTAAAACAATGTATTTTATCGTGACCTCACGATATTTATGGGATACCAATTATAAAAGTACATTATTTCCAACTCAAGAAGAGAAAAAGTACATTGAATTATGGTTTTCTCTGTTTATTGCAGGATTCCACGCACCTTTCATCCATATATTAGGATAATATTGGTAAAAACAGGCATTTCTAGCATAAACCTACGTTATCTTGCGAAAACGAACAAAACAAATCTAAATTTCCGGCGTTTGAATACCAGTGATTGCTTGAAATCTTGGTTTTCCCTGTTTGGTGCAGGACTCCACACACTTTTCACTATATATTAAGAAAATATTGGTAATAACATGCGTTTCTAGCATAAACCTACGTTATTTTTATAGAAAACAACGAACCAAATGCAAATTTCCTGCTTTAGAATACCAATAAGTGCTTTAAATCATGTTTTTCTCAGTTTGTTGCAGGATTCCACGCACTTCTCACCATATACTAGGAAAATATTGGTAAAAACATGCATTTTTCACTATATATTATGAAAAGATGGGTAAAAATAGTCATTTCAAGCATAAACTTACGTTATTTTGAGAAAAAGAACGAAAGAAATCTATATTTCCGGCGTTTGAATACCAGTAATTTCTTTAAACCATGGTTTTCCCTGTTTGTTCCATGATTCCACACACTTTTTACCATATTCTAGGTAAATATTGGTAAAAGAATGTATTTTATCGTGAACCCACGATATTTAGAGGATACCAATTATTAAAGTCCATATTTCCAGCTCATCAAGAGAAATAGTACTTTAAATCATGGTTTTCCCTGATTATTGCAGGATTCCACGCAGTTTCACCATATTCTAGGAATATATTGGTAAAACAATGTATTTTATCATGAACACACGATATTTAGAGGATACAAATTATAAAAACCCATATTTTGCGGGAGCGCTCCGAAGTCAAGTATAGAAGAAGCCTGAAGGAGCGACCCGTGCTACATATACATTGAAATGCCTGACCGAAAATTTCTAATATTTACTGCAATTTTCAATCGCTTTTACTTAACTTAAATTTAAAATAATAACATGCTATGTGGCTATGCTATGTTGCATAAAAAGTTTCATGTAAAAAGATGTTCTCATATTAAAGATATTAAATAGTGAAAAATTTTATGTCTGGTTTTGGATTTTCTAGTTCTCCATTTCTCATCGTCAGACCTAGTTTTCTTCCCACTTCCGGTTTCCTGTTTCAGTTTATATATATTTATATATATAATATTCTCGTGTCTAGGGGACGACGACCTAACCTTACACATCTTCTTTACACACATGGATGTTACATCAATATCATATCGTCGTGAGTTAGTTTAAAATTAGTTATTAATAATATAAATATATTTCAAAGATCTCAAGTAGTCAACAGGTGATAAGAAGAATTCATCTATTCATGTATCAATCAACGGGGGAATAACTTTTATTAGATAAGTACTTATTACTGGCCAAATTTTAAATCGTAATAAATTGATACTTTGTGTGATTTTTTACTTTTACAGAACAGATATTATACACAAGAAGAGTTTTTCAAGTAATTTTGGAGATATAAACAATAATGTTGAGGAGATCTAATTTTTACAGATATTACATAAGAAGATTTTTTTGGAGTCATTTTGGAGATATAGCCAATAATGTTGAGGAGTTAAGAAAGAAGAAAGAAGTTAATTTACTCACATCTGAATTTCAAAAACGTACTCAAGAATTATGAAATACAATTAGTGATTTACAAAAACAAAATGAGAAATTAGCTAGAGAATTACTTTTCTACCAACAACTTGTGGCCCGTTGTATTACACAACAATTTGTTCAAAATTATAATGAAGAAACTAACACCAGGTGACAATTACTTAAAGTAAATGTACGTAAAGTATTAAAACTTCGATTTAATTTATTATAATAATACATATTTTGTTATGTAAACAATATTTTGTATATAGTTTCTTATGAGCAATTGAGTAATTTTTTCCCCGTCTAATTTTAAATCAAAATGAAAGTGCCTGAACTAATCAGTCTCTCAATTCATCAAGAGATATCAAGCCACCATTTTTGTAATTTGTTGCACGACAAACTTCAACCATTTGAACTGCAATTTCATAATAGAAGTCTCCAATACCAAGTACTAACCAGAACCCTTTGTCTGATGCTAAGGGATCAACACCAATTGATGCACACATTTCTGTAAACTGTCTTCTAAATTGTGCATTCTTTTTAATTTTTTTGCTCATTTGTTCGAACTAATTATCTTGCAGTTCAGTTCCCTTATTTTTGTACCTCTCTTACTCATATTTTTGTTTATGGATCGCTCCAACTTCTGGTTTTCGTCTCATTTTTATTTTTGTTTATTTTATTTCCAACACTGAAATAATATATTCAGTATTAAAGAGGGACTAATATTAAAGATAACTAACATGAAACACGATTGATCAATTTAAATAGAAATGAAAATGAATAACAACTATATATACTGAACAATAGATATAAGTTAAACACATAATAAAAATACCAGAATTAACCTTAAAAAAATATCGATCAATCGATAATTCAATTCATCCAACGCAACACAGGCCGAATGTAATCAGCACAAGAAGAGAGGATCAAAAGCATCGAATTTCCTTTCAGACGCAGAAAATGAGGCACAACAAAATTTCAGTGTACATGCACATATTGTTCTCTGCATGTAACAAAAAATGTTCTTTTGGATTTGAAAATGAAAATTTTTTGCAATTGTTTGCAAAAAATAAATAAAAAATTAATATAATAACTACAGTTACAAATAGAAACTTTTATTTATTGAAATACAAAGTAATGTTATACTTATATTGTGTTTATGGTTTAGTAATATTATTAAAAATATTCAACGAACTTTCAACGAACTGGCAGAATATGTAGAAACAACTTGTGGCCCGTTTGTTCAAAACACAATTTTTTCAAAATTATAATAAGGAAACCAACACCATTTGACAATTACTTAAAATAAATGTACAACCTAACTTAAAATGAAATTAAAATTATTTTTCAATATTTTCTTTCTGTTTCTTTTCCTGTTCCTTTTTTCCTCTTCCTCCGCCACCATCATATCTTCCACCTTTCCAACTCTGTTCTGTCTTTTCTTTCTCTTCGTCTTTTGCTGCCCGCATCATTTTACCTACAGAGGATGTATACTCTTTGAAGCATTGATCATGTTTGTGTTGTGTCCAGTATTGTCGACGTTTGAAGCCTTTGGACCTTCTTGGATTATTATTATTGTTACCAATTGTACTATCTGTACAAAAAATACAAATAAAAATAAGTAACAAAGTAGTAAGTAATATTGTAATAATCTATAATAAAAATAAAAATTTAATGAAATATTACCTTGCGATGAACTTGGACCTAAAATCTTTCGCCTCGATGGAAATTCCTTCCTTGGAGGAACTGGTGGTGGCATCTAGTTTTGGTATCTAGTATTTTGTCCTGAAAGATAAAAAAGCAATATAATAATAATATAACATGAGATATAATAAAAATTTTAAAACTACATAAAATATTACCATGTTGCAATGAGTTTGGTGATGGACCATTTGATGTCACAAACAATCTCTGCCTCGGGGAAACAGGTGGTGTCATATCTTGACTGGCAGCGGATCTCATAATACAAGAATGTGCCACATCATATAAAAATGGATTTAATCCTGAAAAATAAAAATACATATATATATATATATATATATATATATATATATATATAAAAATAATAATAATATAACATGAGATATATAATAAAAATTTTAAAACTACATAAAATATTACCATGTTGCAATGAGTTTGGTGATGGACCATTTGATGTCACAAACAATCTCTGCCTCGGGGAAACAGGTGGTGGCATATCTTGATTGGCAGCGGATCTCATAATAGAAGAATGTACCGCATCATGTAAAACTGGATTTAATCCTGAAAAATAAAAATACATATATATACATATATCATAGTTATTGTCTTAATATTATTAAAATTAAAATAACAAAATATAAGAAACATTTGTGTTCATGTAAACTTATAACATTATATTATAAGATTATTACATAAAGTTCTAGATAAAATAAAGTATTACCTTGTTGCAATGAAAACATCTGCCTTGGGGGAACAGATGGTGGCATATCTTGACAGGCAGCGGATGTGATAATAGAAGAATGTGCAGCTTTATCATTTAAAAATGGATTTAGTCCTGAAAAATATATATATATATATATATCATAGTTAGTGACTTAATATTATTATAATTAAAATAACAAAATATAAAAAACATTTGTGTTCATGTAAACTTATAACATTATAATAACATTACATAAAGTTCTAGATAAAATAAAGTATTACCTTGTTGCAATGAAAACATCTGCCTTGGGGGAACAGATGGTAGCATATCATCATGACAGGCAGCGGATCCCATAATAGACGAATGTGCAGCGTTATCACATAAAAATGGATGTAGTCCTGAAAAATAAAGATACATATAAGTATGTCATAGTGTCGTATATTATTAAAATTAAAATAACATGAAATATAAAAAACATTTGTAATGATGTAAACAAATTTATTAAAATACAATTATATAAAGATCTTAATAAAATAAAATGTTACCTTGTTGTAATGAACTTGGTTCTAAAACATTAGTCGTCATAGTTCCTTTTCTTGGGGGAATCGGAGGTGGTAACTTTTTATTATTAGCAGTAGTGAACCAACTTGGTTGTCCTGAAAAACAGAAAAAAGTATTAATATTTTCTTTTATTATGCACTACTTAAAAGAGAATGAAAAATGGTGGTTCATTTAGAAGCCCAGTTGATCGCATATATTCACTATTAAAATTGTCTACAAACTATCAAGTTAAACTTTTTTAAAAATTACCTTGTCCAGTAGGACCTGATGATGATGTTTCAATTAGAGGCGCAGATGATTGCTTCGCTTCTTCTACAAAGAAAGCTAATATGAATCTCTATTCATGAAAAAATGTAAAATCTTTATCTTTAGTTAAAATATGAAACTGGACTCTTACCAAATGCTTCTAACCTCGATCGTTCTGATGATGGGGGAGAAAAGTCTGAAATTGATAAAAAATGAAAAAATTAAGTGATTTAATAAATAATATTATTTATTGACGTTAAAATAGAAAAATTTATTAAAAAATACTATACTTATGAGATCCACCGAGTCATCGTCAATATCCATATTCGCTTCAAAATCATTTATATAAGAAATGAACTGAAATTTTTCAAAAATTATTTATGCATAAATATTAATGTATATATATAATAATAATAATACGCGTAGAGTGCTAATCAATTTATTATACTTACTGGATCATTATTATTAGCTGCCATTTTTTAATAGAAAAAATTAATCTAACCGTCTTTTTTTTCCTGTAAGACTCGTAACTAAAAGTAGACAAACATCCAGAGAAACAGACAGTCACAAGTAAAGACCTATTTTCTACTATCTGTTTCTGAGAACATACTTAGGCTTCTTCTACATTAAGAGAGCGTCCACATAAGAGGCTCAGGCGCACAGGCACACGACTCTGAGCCAATCGGAACAAAGCCTCCAAGCCGGAGATTCGCTCCGATTGGCTCAGAGTCGTATGCCTGTGCGCCTGTCCCTCTTATGTGGACCCGCGCTAAAGGACACATGCCACACACGGATTTTGTTGTTTGGATTTTGGAGGCTTTGCTCGGTGAGAATACGTGTGTCTTGATCGGCATATTCGGCACATCAGCACATTCCTATTGTAAAGCTGCCTCTACACGGCGTGCCGCGGCCTTACACAAAGACAGATATACGAAATCCTATAGGAATCGTATATCTGTCTTTGTCTAAGGGAGAGTGTACATAAACGCTACACGACGCTCCGCGACGCAACGCAACACTACGATTATTTGTGGGATTGGTTACTGATTGGTTAATAAGCTGTTTGATGTACGAGTTACCTATATATAACAGCAGGGTTACCCGGCTTATTAGCCAATCAGCAACAAATTCCACAAGTACAGTGGCGTTGCGTTGCGTCGCGGAGCGTCGCGTAGCGTTTATGTACACTCTCCCTAAGGTCGCGGCTCGCGGCTCGCGGCACGCTCGCGTTAGGGACAATGTACATAAGAGCCGTGTCGTGCTGTGTCGTGCTATGCCTTGCCTTGCCCTTGCTGTGTCGTGTCTTGCTCTTGCCGTGCCTTGCCGTTTCGTTCCTATAGAGATA
Organism: Torymus aiolomorphi; assembly: GCA_036365515.1. Lineage (NCBI taxonomy): Eukaryota > Metazoa > Arthropoda > Insecta > Hymenoptera > Torymidae > Torymus > Torymus aiolomorphi. Next base: position 140,411,159 of record CM070873.1, read on the forward strand.
TAGAATACATGTTTATAAACCGACAGAAATAGGAACGAAACGGCAAGGCACGGCAAGGCACGGCAAGAGCAAAGCATGGTACGGCAAGGCACAGCACGACACGCCTCTTATGTACATTGTCCCTTAAAGGGCTAGTATAGTAAATACTGCTTATGACTGTCTCCGCATAAGTGTACCAGTACCTAGACACAGAAACTTTGAGCAGAGTCAAGCCTCTGCCTTGGAAGCTTTTCTCCGATTAGTTTAGAGTACTTCATCCGCTTGCATAATAAAAAATGTTTCTTTATCTGATTAGTTGAGAAATTTTGAATAGATTTTTGCAGTAATTCAAACTATTGTTGGCAATGTTTTAGTTTTACATTGAAAATTACACACAATGGATTCAAGTGAATCTCCAAAATTTTTACTGTGGATCAGTATAATATGCAATGATTAATTAACAAACAATTGCTATGAAACAATTAAATTCATTATTTTTTTTCTATTCTGATTAATATTTTTGTATATATTCTGTAGCCTATGAAATCTCCAGCTGCTACAGCAACACCAGTAACAAGTAGCTATGTTTTTTACAAAGGCTCTTACATCCAAGTTGGTGATGTAGTATCGATACAAGATATTGATGGAGGAATCTATCATGCTGAAATCCGAGGTTTAATTACTGACCAGTATTGTGAAAACAGTGCAGCAGTGACATGTTTGTTATCTATCACAGCTAGGTAATAAAAAAAAAATAAAATTAAAACTTTTAATAACCGTAAAGTTGGAAGTAAAACTTTTATATATAATTATTTAGTTATACGAAATTAATAACACAACACTATGCAAGTGCTATGATTTCAAAAGATTTAGAGGCAAATAGTAGTATCGGCTGTGGATTTAATAGAATCTGCAGTAAGAGAGAAAGAAGTAATTTTAAAAAGAGAGGAATTTCAAAACTAGAGGCTTCTTTGGCCAAGATATTTGAAGAATATACAACTCGTTTGGAGAATGAAGTTGTTAAAGCTAAAGATATATTATTATATATAATAAAAATCTTAAAAAATATTTAATAGAAATTAAAGCGCTGAAAGCTGAGTTAAGAGAAAAAGTAACATTGCTTGATAGATCCCAAAGAGAGTACCAATGGAAGAAGAATTTAAAAAAGTTAAGAGAAATTCAGATAATTATTTGGAAAATCAAATGTCAGAATTCTAAATCTTGAACAATCTTTACAAGGAAGAGATATGAGATTGCATAAAATGAAGATAGTCATAAAACTATATACAATGATGGATCTGAAGTTTGCATCATTGGAATGCAACGAAATAATTTTTGACAATTGCTTAAAGTTATTAAACAATGGAAATTTTATCTAAATCTTCGTTATAAAGCTGCTTTATACTATAAAACACTAAATCTGCACCAAAAATTAATATTTTTTAATTAGTATTAACTTGAAGTAAATTAAATTATTTTTTGATTTCGTTGCACGCCAATGTTGCAAACTTCAGGCCCATATACGATGACAGAATATACTATTTAGAAAATTAAATCAGTATTTTACAAGAACAGTTATCTAATACTACTGATAAATTAAGACATGCTACAAAGTTCTAGAGATGTAGAGGATAATAATAGAAAAATGTTCAAATTTTGGAAGACAATTGTCCAGAACTCTTATTGATAAAGAAACTTTAGCTTCTAATCTACACGTGTTATAAATGTCATTTGAGAAAGAAATGCAGAAAAGGAATCATGAAAGGATACTACTTGAAAATAAAGTGAGAGACTTACAAGAAAAAGTATTGTTTGATGATGTTTTAAATAAAAAAAGATACTGGACAGCAAACGTAAGAATATTCTAATCAGATTTAATAATTTATCTGAATGAAATACTTGACAAAAAATTTCATTTTTTAGTTTGATGAATTTTGATTCCACACCAATATTTTAACGCTACAAGAAAAATTTGATAAAAAACCAAAGAACTGGCACAATATGTGGAAACACATAAAAAATTAAGTAACAAGTAAGAAACTAAAAATATATTATGTTCAAATAAAAGACTTAAACTAAAATACTTTTCATAAATTTTTAGACGGAAGAAAGAAGTTAATTTACTCACATTTAAATTTCAAAAATGTACTCAAGAATTATGAAATACAATTAATGCCTTACAGAAACAAAATGAGAAATTAGCTAGAGAATTACTTTTCTACCAACAACTTGTGGCTCGTTGTATTACACAACAATTTGTTCTAAATTATAATAAAGAAACCAACACCAGGTGACAATTACTTAAAGTAAATGTACATAAAGTATTAAAACTTCGATTTAATTTACTTTAAAAATACATATTTTGTTATGTAAACAATATTTTTTATATAAATATATTATGTATATAGTTTCTTATGAGCAATTGAGTCATTTTTCCTCCCATCTAATTTTATAAAACATCAAAATGAAAGTAAAGGAAAAGAGGGTTCAAATATATACAGTGAAAACTATATGAAAATAGTAATTATAGTAATAAGTATATTTTAATTTATACAATAGAAAAAAAAATATTTTACATTTAAAATCTAAAAATAACAAAACATACTTTGTTGTTACGATTTTTAAGCAATACGATCAGTAACAGCGAATCCACATTGCATGAGCTATGCTCGATGCGCGATGCCTTCCGAAAAAAAGTTGTTATCCGAAATCTATAAGATTTATAATTCTATGTTTAAAATTATTATAGGATCTATAACCATAGAGTTATAAATCTTATAGATTTCGGGCAACAACTTTTTTTCGGACGGCATCGCGTATCGCGCATCGAGCATAGCTCATGCAATGTGGATTCGCTGTAAACAAACTTGGAAACCAGTACAATGGCTCACTTTAACCATGTGATCCATGTGATATAGGTAGGTATAAGCTTTCAACGTTCATCAGCTGATCGACGTTGGGTAAACTGACGAAAACGTGAACTCTGCAGCGAAATGACACGAGTGACGAACTGACGAGGCTGTGTATATGAAAAGAAGGCAGGAGTACCACACTACCACCACTTCGGCGCCAATCAAAGAAGGAATTTAGAATATGAAACACGCACCAGAGTGATACCAAAGGAAAAATAGTGACACGTTTCGTTATAGGTTATGTTTTATTTATTAGGCAAATCTGTATGAGATTATACCTATCAATCTTTTTACAAAAGAAAGCATACATTTTACATGAGCTATTAGCATATAGGATGCAAATATATAGAATATCTTGAAAGAAGATTTTTGATATTGATAAATCTCTTCTGCATTTTTGTTATATAACAGGTTTGTTAATACAGATATTTTTTATATTTTTTAAATTTTATCATAAATTTATACATCTCCCCTGAAATTTTTTAAATATATATTGTTAACATAAGCCTCTTCTGAAAATTTACACACGTATTATTTTATAATTAATTTATTATTAGCAGAATTGTTCATGATCTTATTGTTGTTTAATCATGACAATTTTATTGAAAAATTTTGAAACAACTTTATTGTGGAAAAAATTAATGTGTATACTTACTTGTTTGATAATTTTAATGTAATAATGTTTTTTCTTCTAAGATCATTTTAATTATATTTATATATAGGTACTTTTAAAATCAGAATCAATGTATATTTTTTCTCATTAAAGTAAAATGTAAGATTCTGTGATGTGATTTATTTTATATATAACTAGTTATCATCTCTATCTTTCATCAAATATTTAACTGAAAGTTAAAGGACGGTTACATATTAGGAGCTAGTATCAAAGCAAAGTGATATTTTAAAATGTTGTCTTTTAAAAACTACATATCTGCTGTGAAATAAAGTATGAAAAAATATCAGTAAAATATCAAATTTTTATAAACATTACAAATAAGTGGTATACTCCCATGAGTAACATAAATATATTGAATTGCAATAAATACACACAAAGAAAAAATTACTTAAATAATTGTAGCTAAGATTTGGTCGTAATAATTAAGGAGGTGATAGACGTATTAAGTCTTTGATGCCAAAATTATCTGAAAACATGATAAAATATAATTATTAGTTATATTATGAGTAGACACTAATAATATATTATAATTAGGCACAATTTTTGATAAAATGGCCCGCGATAGAATCTGTAGATCTATTTTACTCAGAAATATTGCATTGTCAGGACTTTGGCTTTGTGATTATATTTTGAAGTCACTGATCGATAGATTTTCATAGAATGGGGCTTAAATTACTTGAAATTCATACAATTATGGTCTGATAAAGAAATAGTAAAATTTTTTTAGAAATTTAAATTGGAAAGCCACTTTTAATTACTTAATTTTAAGAATTATTGTTATTTTTTGTGATTATTGTCATTTTAAAATCGTTTACACAACAAAATTTTAAATCTCAAACTCTTTGGACCATATCTGCATGAATTTCAAGCCTTCTCCCATGAAAATCTATCGTGCAATGGCTTCATCTTTCATACATTTTATAAAAAATCCTTTTAAATAAAAATTCAATTAAACTTATAAAATGCTGATCCGTTTATTTAACAATTTTTTTTCCTTCCTGAAATATTGAAAATAAATTTTTATAGTTCAACATAATGTAATTTTACAAAAAATATATTGCTTACGATTTCTAAACACGTGTATAATAACCTGTAACAATGAAATATTCCTAAATACGGTAGCAGCAGAATTATCTTACTACTTATTTATAAAATATTTTTTGAAACAGTTAATAGTTAGTAGTATTCTATATATATTAACTGATTTTCTATAATGATTTTCTATAATAGAAATCAGGAAAAACAAGAAAAAATTGACTCCAAAGTTTTTATAATGTTGCAATATAAATCATGAAAACATTTTTTACCTTAGCTTGAGATTCGTTCCCCTATATGAAAGATGATTAACGACACTGGCACCTTAGCACGCATTCCTTCAAACTTGGTATCGCAGTAATCATGCTCTCGTGTTTCTAATCAATTTTTATTTTTGAGTGACTTTTTAACACGTAGTTCTCAAATATATTATTAAGTCAAATACTAACTAGGAGAGGGTCAGAGGTTCGGATCATGGATTTGGTTTTGGATATAGAAATATGAAGAAAGCTGCAATATTAGACCCCAATGCTAAAAAAAATAAAGTTCCGGACACTTTTAGCTTCATTTTGAAAAAAGTCTTGAAAAAAACCTTTTTATATGCAGGCAGTCGAATGGTGAATTTTGGGGATTAAACAGTGCATTTTCGATGCTCAATTTTGAACGATCATAACTTAAAAAGGAATCTACATTTTTTAATCCTTAAAAAAGCAAATGAAAGCTCGTTTTCAGTAGTTTTATTTTCTCTACTTGAAATGATATTTAAGAATTTCTAAAGTTAAATAGTTGACGTTTTTAAGACTTTTCAAAATGAAGTTAAAGGTTTTTTTAGCTTTAGGGTCTAATATTGCAGCTTTCTCCATATTTATATATCTGAAAACCTATCCCAAAGTTTTAACCGAATCCGTGGTTCGAACCCCTGACCCTCTCCTAGTAAGATAAACAATCTTCTTGTATAATAAAAATTTTCATGTTGTAAAATCAAAATCTCAATCAAAACTTATAAGTAAGTGAATGTATTTATAAATTATTAACGGTAGGGCCATTTTCTAAATCCATTATTTAACTGTTTGACGTATTATGAAATCTGTTGGTACCTAGCTGGCATTTATTACAATAATGCATAACTGTTTCAGGAAATATATAATCTTAATTTTGAAATTAACTTAATTAAGAGAGGTAGAGTTTATGATCTGTACTAAAACTTTCTGACAGAAGTAGATGTTTCTATTTTCTTCCGGTCAAATGTTTTTAAACTTTTCAATTTATTATATTTGCATTAGTTATTTAAACTTATAAATACCTAAATGACGAATTACAATCTTGATTAAAATAATTTGAAAGAATAAACGTAGAAATTTATTTACATTAAATTTTTTTAATCGTCTTGATTAAATTTAATTAACTATTTAGCAGCGTATTTATCTTATAGTTATATGTAATAAAAATTCTCGTATTACGTCATTAATTTTATTTCATACAGACGCAGATATCGATTGGAGACCATTGCATAAAGCAGGTAAGCATATTTTTTTCTACTTTTTAGTATATACATTTTTAACAGCTTTGAGATCCTTCAAACAGTCAGCCTTGTGCTCCTTAAAACAGGCAGCTTTGTGCTCCTTGAAACAGGCAGCCTTGTGCTCCTTGAAACAGGCAGTCTTGTGCTCCTTGAAACAGGCAGCCTTGTGCTCCTTGAAACAGGCAGCTTTGTACTCCTTGAAACAGGCAGCTTTGTGCTCCTTGAAACAGGCAGCTTTGTGCTCCTTCAAGCAGGAAGCTTTGTGCTCCTTCAAACAGGAAGCTTTGTGCTCCTTCAAACAGGCAGCTTTTTGCTCCTTGAAACAGGCAGTTTTGTGCTCCTTGAAACAGGCAACTTTGCGCTCCTTTAAACAGGAAGCTTTGTGCTCCTTGAAACAGGAAGCTTTGTGCTCCTTCAAACAGGAAGCTTTGTGCTCCGTTAAACAGGGAGCTTTTTGCTCCTTGAAACAGGCAGCTTTGTGCTCCTTCAAACAGGAAGCTTTGTGCTCCTTAAAACAGGAAGCTTTGTGCTACTTCAAACAGGTAGCTTTTTTCTCCTTCAAACAGGCAGCTTTTTGTTTCTCGAAACAGGCAGGTTTCAGCTCCTTGAATCAGGCAGCTTACAGCTCCTTAAATCAGGCAATTTACAGCTCCTTGAAACAGACAGCTTTTAGTAGCACCGTAAATATTTGATACCATTATATAAAATATTGTTTCTATTAATTTTATTGTATTTTTATATTTCTTTTCACGATGCCTGTAAAAGGAAATAGATATAGTTTAACGAGAGCAGATAAAATCAAAATTCTTGATGGATCGCGTTTAAAAGAAACCCATGTTGATTTATTTCATAACATGCTGCGTACTGATTCGCAGTATGATCCGCAAAGTACTTTGGTCGTTCAACACATTGTAAGAAATCCACAGTCAACGCGACTTAAGCCTATTCCCCGCAATGTCCGGCACTTACAACTATTGCGCAGTTGTGATGATTTATGCACAAATTGTTTGAACGGTCATTGGATTTGTTGTTACTACGATACAACTGCAATTTTCATTTATGATTCTTTAAATAGCCGGCGACTACACGTTAACAATGAACTTTTTCTAAAGAAATTATTTCCATTTTTTTATGAAATTCCTAAATATTTTAGAAAAGTACAATATCAAAACAATGGTTGCGACTGTGGAGTGTTCGCAATGGCATTTGCTACATCGCTATTTTTTCAGCAAACCCCGTCTCAAATAGTATACGATGTTGAAAAAATGCGACCTCATCTCTATCAAATGTTTGAATGTAACAAATTAATTCATTTTCCTATAGTAAAAAATGAAAGTCTTAACGAAAACTTGCTATTGATTAATACATCATCAGTATTCGATAAAAAAGGAGTCTCCGTATTGAAAACGTCTGTTAATCATAAGAATGCTAAACTATACAATAACGTAATTGAACCTGGCGAGAAATCGGTCAATAATGAAAAATTGCCTATACAAACTCATAATTTTGGAGAGACATCTACACTTTGGAATGTTACTGGACTCCCCAATCCAGATATCCAATGTTATGCAAACGCATCTCTGCAAACTTTATTACATTGTATTTCAATTAGACAGAAAATGTTTGAAAATCAAGAACAAAATGTTTTATATTTTGCATTACAAAAATATGTTTCTGGACACGATGTTGATGTAATGGCTTTAAGAGCATTTGCTAATAAGCAATATATTGAGAAACGACAACAAGATGTAGCAGAATTTATTACACATCTTTGTGATAAGTCTAATAACCTACATACTGTTTTGAAACACGAATTGGTATCTGAAATGAAATGCCCTACTTGCAAAAATACACGGATTTATGAACCTACCAATAATTATATCTTATCTTTGGCTTTACCAAACACTAATCCTGTGAAATTGCAAGATATTATAAATTTTAATATCAATAAATGGAACGATACTGGTCTCCCTTGCAATCGCGGGTGCCAAAGTTTTATTGAAGAGAAAACATTGCTGCGTACGAATAATAAAACTTTAATTTTGCAGTTCAAGTTGTTTATCGTAGATAGCAATGTAACAGTACGAAAGATCAATAACCTGAGAATAAAAAATTTAGATGAAGAAATAATAGTAATAAACCAAATCATTACAAAGTAATAAGTGGTCTATTTCATCATGGCCATACTATCGAATTAGGCCATTATACTACTATGATGCGGGTAAATGACTATTGGTTGAAAGTAGATGATTTACAGGTCAAAAAAATTTCCTGGCCAGAAAACAGCAAAGATGTCTACGTATTATTTTTAGAAGAAGTTTGTCAACAATCTGAATTGCAGTCAACGATCCAAAATAATTTTATTAAAGTAAGTAAGTCTATCCATAGCGATAAAAACCATTATCATGGATCTGTTCAGATTAATAACAATCAAGTGCATATGAATAAATTACTTGATGAGAAATTAAATGTAGATAATAATTACAAAAGTTCTGCTTATTCTAATCAACAAAATAAAAGCTTTGTTAAAAATACTTCATTGACGGTCCCTGTCATTATTAACATGCCTAACTCTTGTAATGCTGTAAAAAAAATGATAAATATTCTCGGTATTATGAATCACATAAAGCAGAAATATTAGGAAAACGAAACTTGCATTATAATAATAAGCAATCTATATTGAAACAAGTAAAATTAAATGAGTTTGCAAAAAATGTTGAGAAAATAAAAGCACCAGCTACAACGGACGTCATTGTACCTTGCATGTCTGTTGAATCGACACCAGATGTTTGCTCAAGCAAATTAATGCCCGAAAAAGTAAATCTTTTTTGTTTTAAAAATACTGTCCTCACAAATCCAAATGAGAAAAGTTTTGTCAATGATTGTACTGAACAAAGTTCCTTTAATAAAATAAATGACAATGCGTTAAATAAAATGGAAATTTGTTTAGAAAGTACTCTTACTACTGAAACAACTACTTTTAATACTTTTGTGTCAGTATCTGATAATAAAATTCGTAAAAGAAAAAGTAATGCTCAATATTATCAATCACATACGAGGGTCATTTGATAAGTACCTAGCCTACAAATGAAAACACCAAAATTTTACAAAAAATAAAATTTATTTTTCAATGTAGTCTCCTTTTAGTTTAATACACTTGGTCCAGCGGTGTTCCAATTTTTTTAACCCCGTTGAAAAAAATGTTTTCTCTTGGTTTGCAAAATAGGCCTCCGTGGCGGCGATTATTTCGTTATTGGAGTGGAATCTCTTCCCGGCGAGCGAATTTTTTAGGTTCGGAAACAAAAAAAAGTCGCACGGAGCCAAATCTGGAGAATACGGTGGATGGAGCACCAGTTCGTAGCGTAATTCGACCAATTTAGACGTGGCGAGTGCAGAAGTGTGAGCCGGTGCATTATCGTGGTGGAAAAGCACTTTCTTTTTAGACAAATGGGGCCGTTTTTCTTCTAACACGGCGTCAAATCGGCTCAATAGTTCGGCGTAGAACTGTCCTGTGACCGTTTTGCCCTTCTCCAGATAGTCAATAAAAATCACACCTTGAGAATCCCAGAAAACAGTGGCCATCACCTTTCCGGCCGACGGGACCGTCTTCGCCTTCTTCGGAGCAGGTTCACCGGGTAAGGTCCACTGTTTTGACTGCTCCTTGGTCTCTGGAGTGTAGTAGTGAATCCATGTTTCGTCGACGGTCACGTAACGACGCAAAAACTCTTTTGGATTGCGATTAAACAGCTCCAAACACTGCTCTGAACTGGTCACACGGATGCGCTTGTTGTCTGCAGTCAGCAAACGCGGCACCCACCTTGCTGACAGCTTCCTCATGCCTAAAATCTCATGTAGGATATGCCACACGCGTTCTTCTGAGGTGCCTACTATCGCAGCTATCTCGTGCACCTTTAATCGGCGGTCTGACAAAACGATATCGTGTATTTTTGTCACGTTCTCCTCCGTAGTGGCTGTTTTCGGAGCACCTGGGCGTGGATCATCAAAAACCGACGTACGACCACGTTGAAACTCGTTATACCAAAATTTAACGGTCGCCATCGAAGGAGAAGCATCCCCATACACTGCATCCAAGCGTTTTATAATTTCACTGCGCGATTTCCCTTCCAAAAACAAGAATCGAATCACCGACCGATATTGTTCTTTCTCCATTTTTTCAAAAATCAACGGACACATTTGCTTTCACACGCTCTCAAAAATAAACTACAACTCCGATCCGGCTGAAATTTCGTCTGTAATCGTTTACAGGAAGATACTGCACTGTAGTGTATTTCTGGTGCGATAGTGGCACCATCTGGCGGTGAGGCTAGGTACTTGTCAAATGATCCTCGTAAAGCGAAGATATCAAAGAAAAAACAATTGCATTATAAATCACATAAAACAGAGATATCAAAGAAAAATAAATTGTATTATGAAGCTAATAAAGACACATTAATAAAGCAGCAATCTCAATCAAAGAAAAAAGATTATGAATTTAATAAGAACAAAATTTTGGAAAGTTCACGTGAATATTATAAACAAAATGAAGAGCTCTTGTGTGCAAAAAAAAAAAGTTCTATTACGACTTGAAAAAAAAAATACTGTGATTTAAATGAAGAACAAAAACTTGTAAAAGCTAAAGACACCGTAGCAAAGAAAATAAAAAAATACAAGGTAATTTTGAAACAGGATACTATTAAATTACTAAAGAATAAGGAAAAATACACGAGAAATGTTATGGAAAAATTAGATTCTGTCTCTAATGAGGAAGATCGTAGAGAAGAAGCTAAATCATTGGTTTCTACTGCTATTTACGTAAGGGATACTTACATCTCGCGTTTAAAACGAGTTTTACAATCCTGTAAAGATAAGATTGCAATTTCATTGATTCGCTTGGGGATCATGCCCATTCATGAAAATGAACACGCTGCTCTAACAGCTTTGTGCGGTTTTCCAAAACATTGTTCGACATCGGAACCGTATTTTTCAGAAGCTGCATATAATTTTAAAGAAGGCATTTGTACTAAAAATACAGATGAATCAAACGTTATTATTCTGAACGAAAAAGGTCAATCCACAAATATTTTCCCTCTAACAGATTCTAGTAAAAGCAAAAAAAATTGGCATTGTAATAGTTATTGTAAAGTGGTTGATCCTGATATTCTAAAAGATCTTAAACAACTATTTGAAGATCTGCTCTACTTTACATATGTTGATGCGAATTATTATCTTAAGCAGAATGATATTTGCTCTGCTGAAACTCGCGATCCAAATAAATCTGGTCATCCAATAATTTGTTATGTGCAACCTCTTTTATGCTCATCTAAAATTTTAAAATTAAATATTTTATCATATCACTATCCTCATTTACGCACTATAAAACGGAAAATATATAAAGTAAAACATTTTTATATTGATGTACAAAGAATTGAAGATGCTTTGAATAACAGTGATGTTGATGAGTTAAGAAATATTTTGTCCGAAGCTGATCGTTTGGCAATGCCTTTCAGGAATAATAACACTGAAATCTGTTTGGATGAAAATGAAATTAAAAAAAAGTACAACAGGGGTATCAAAGAATATACTAAAATCGAAATGGACCCGCCTAAAATACCATGTGTTTCTTGTGAGAGACTTTGTTGTTCTCGAAAGGTTGTACCAGTTAATAGCTATAAATCTAATTTAGAATTGATGAAGCATTTGCTTGACGTAAGTGTTCAACTACCTGATTATTGGAAACAACTCAAAGATTATTATAAAGATTCTGAAGAATTTAATAGTGGTTTCATGTGTCAATTTTGTATGAATAAATTAAAAAATAATTCGTTGCCATCAACGTGTATTTTGAATGGCCTTTTTGTTAAAAACACTCCCGAGGAAATACTAACTTTAAATATGTATGAAAAAATACTAATTCAGAGAGCTAAAGCTTTCCAAACTGTTGTTAAAATGGGTACAGTAATGAACAAAAATTTACCAAATCACGTTAAAATTGTTAAAGTTCAAGGGAGAACTTTCCATTTACCTTTACCATTAGAAGAAACTTTAAAAAAAATCTGTCCAGATACTGATCCTCTAAACACTAATCATGAAATCTTTGTCTTGATTCGGAGTAACCCTACAAAAGAAAAAATTATATGGGAGGATTATGTTGACATTAAAAAAATATGGAATGCTTTACATTGGCTTAAATGTTGGAACCCACTTTACGCTGAAATTATTATTCCCTCTCGCAAAGAAATGTTAAATACTCTTCAGGATTTAGAATTAGAGTATCTTCTAGATAATCCTAAAGATACTGATGGAATAGTCAAAGATGATAATGGAGAAGAAAATGAAAATGTACCAACGAATTTGCCACCAGCTGCTTTATTGACTCAAAAAGATCAATTAGACCCGTTTTATGAGCAATATTCTATTTATCCTTTACATGATAAGAAAATGAATAATACTGATACAGAGTTATATCAAATGCTCATATTAATTTCTGCAGCCTTAGATGTTCGTGGTAAGGATTTAGATTTAAAATGTTTTCCAGATCTATATCCTTTTGGTATGTATGGACAACATGAACAAAGACTTGTAAGATTGAGAGACTATGATTTTATTAGATCAAGATTAATTTGTAAACATTCTCAATATCGAGAAAATAAACAATACCTCTTTTATTTATTGAACGATAATAATATTCGGCAAATCAGTGCTGGAATTTTTCACAAATTAAACGTTGTTAATCCTCGTCAGAAATATACAGCTAAAGAGCTTTTACAAGAATTAGAAAAAAATCAACTAGAATCGAATATGGAAACTATTTTTGCTCATTTGAGAGGAACGGAGGCATATTGGAAACGACCACGGAGTGATTTAGATTGCATGATGAAAGAATATGGACCAGCAACTTTTTTTGTTCCTTTAAGTCCTAGTGAATGGATGTGGTCGTCTCTAGGTGAGTATATTCGTGATGTAAGTAGTTGGAAAAATGACTCACGATCTATAAGTGAATTAGTAGCTTTAGATCCAGTATCAGCTTCAAGGTATATACACAATGAATTTCAAGCAATGTTGAAATATATTCTTTCTTCTGATAATCCAATAGGAAAGGTTATACATTATTATTATTGTTGTGAATATCAAGGTCGAGATTTGCCACATTTTCATTGCTTATTTTGGATTAAAGATGCACCCATCTATGGTAAATCAAGTAATCAAGAAATACAAGATTTTATTTTACAGTATATTACGTGTCGCATACCTGATAAACGTATTTCTCCTGAACTTAATCGACGTGTTCTAGCATACCATAAACACAAACATAACAATTACTGCATGCGTAAAAAGAAAACAAAAACGGGATTTATAAGTGCTTGTCGATTTGGATTTCCACGCCCAGTAACATCACAGTTCATTTTAAAAAGCGTTTCCATAGCAATCGCTAACAAAAGGAAATTAAAAAATAAGTCTCGATTTTATGATTTACCTCGAAGACTAGAAGAAAAAAATATTAATGATTATATGCAAAATCTTTTAGTACTTTGGGAAGGCAACATGGATGCTCAATTTATTGGTGAGTCATCATATGTTTTAACAAAGTATGTATCTAGTTATGGAACCAAAGGAGAAAAATGTGTGGTAGATTTTTCAGATATTAAATCAAATAAATCGGTATGTAGTAAACTATGCTCGTTCTCTATGAAAGCATTAAATCATAGAGAATGCGGTGCTATTGAAGCCGCTGATGCACTTTTAGGACATCCTCTTTATGCTACTGATTCAGACACTGTTTTTAGATGGTTGGATGTAAGAATGATTAAGAGCAAAAAATTGAAACCATTCAATGAAATCAAGCAACTTCCACCTGACTCAACAGATATCTTTTATGATTCCTTTATCGATTATTATTCTATAAGACCAAAAGAACTAGAATCACTATGTTTATATGACTTTGCTAAATATTTTGATATAATAAAGAAGAAGCCGATTCGAAAGGTAGAGTATTACGAAATAGCTCCAAATGTTTTTTGTAAGAAAAGGCCAAAACCTTTCTTAATAAAGCACTGGCATTGTGACCCTAAGACTCAACCAGAATGTTACTTTTATGCTTTGCTGCTGCTATTCCAGCCATGGAGGGACGATGCCGAGTTAAAAGCAAACCAAAAAACATATGCAGATGCCTTTGCTAAAAAACAATACGAACTAGTTGAAGCTATGAAGTATCACGACAAACTTGACATCATACGAGAAGGAATGCTTAGAATGGAGGAACAAGTTAAAAAAGACGAAGAAGAAAGTGACAAAGAAAATAATCGTCATTCAAATTCAGAGAATCTACCAGAAGATTGTGTTCCAATTGAAACAGAAAATGCAATGAAGGACTTTAAAAATATTGCTGAAAAAAAAGTTATAACTGAAAAAGATGTTGAAAATTCTATCGACAAGTTTAATGAAGATCAATCTAGAGTAGTTCATAAAATTTCATCCGCTTTACAATCTGATGACAAAACTTTAAGGATTTTTATTAGTGGACCTGGCGGCACAGGTAAAAGCTTTATCATTGAAACTTTAGTTTCATGGAATAAAGTAATGCGTCAAAAAGATACAGCTGTTACAGCACCTACAGGTATTGCAGCGTATAATATTGAAGGTCTTACGGTTCACAGATTATTGCAACTACCAGTAGAGCATGGCTGCATAGCTAAATATAAAGAATTATCTTCGGCAGCTTTGAAACCAACAAGACAAAGTCTACAAAATGTTGATTTGATAATTATTGATGAAATATCTATGATATCAAATGTTATGCTTATGTATATACATTTGCGTCTTACAGAAATATTTGATACTTCAGATTGTGATGATGGCTGGTTTGGAAAGAAACATATTGTCGTTTTTGGTGACTTGCTTCAACTTCCACCAGTCCATGAAGGATTTGCATTTACAGAAATGACAAATGATCAAATCAATAAGTATATAGGAGGAATGGATACTTACAATCTATGGACTTTATTTGACTATGACGAGTTAACCATCAATATGAGGCAAAAAAATGATAAGTGTTACAGTGAAATTCTTTCTAGAGTGCGATTAGGTTTTGTAACTAATACAGATATAGAAAGTTTACAAAAAAGAAAATTGACATTTCATACGGAAAATAACGCAGAAGTAATCGAAGAATTATGTTCGTATTTAAGTAACTTACCTGCTGATACCGTGTGTTTATTACCAACTAGACGCATGTGTAACACTTTGAACGATGCCATGTTACGTAAATTAGATACAGAAGAAATAATTCTAATTGCTAAAGATTCTTTTAAATGTCCAAAAACTTTAGAAAAGAAAGTCTCAAAAATGTTAAACGAAGATGACGACAATACTTATGGAATAGAACGTGTTATAAGAATTAAAATTGGTTCTAAAGTTATGATAAGAAGAAACATTGATGTCTCCATTGGATTAGTAAACGGCACAATAGGAACAGTTATTTCAGTATCCAGAGTCAAATCAGACGAAATATCTAGTGTATGTATTAAATTACAGTCCGGTAATGAATATTGTATAAAGCCACTTGAATATAAATTTATAATTATGAAAACAATATATATATTAAGAAAACAATTTCCAATATGTCTTAGCGATGGTATTACTATTCATAAAAACCAATTTGTGGATTACCAAATGATGGTAACTCTTGTTATGCTAATGCGTGTATGCAAAGTTTATTCCATTCATCAACGATTAGAAGAAGTTTAATATATAGTAGAGACTCTGATCTTTTAAAAGTTGCATTTAAACAATATAGATCAAAAACTCCTGTTAACATCAAGGAATTAAGGGCATCTGTGAATTTAATCTATAAATTACCGGAACAACAAGACGTAGTAGAATTTTTACTGCACCTGTGCCTCGTATATACTTCTTTACGAGATGTTGTTCGACACGAGTTAATTACAACGACGAGCTGTCCTGGCTGCAGTGAGAGAACTGAGATTACGACTGATAATTACATTTTGACTCTATCTCTTCCTGAACTTGATTATACTCCTAAATTACAAGATATTATAGATTATAATATAGAAAGATGGCCTGAAATTGAAGGTAGTTGTAAAAATAATTGTAAAACAAAAAGAGTGCAAAACACAGAAGTAAGTATAAAGAACACAATTTTAATATTACAGTTATTATTATTTACTAAAAAAGATAGTCAAAAATTTTAAATTACTAATTATAAAATTAATGAAGTACCAAAGACAATTATTGTAATTAATAAACAACGTTATACAGTAATTAGTGGTATATTTCATCATGGTAATTCTGTTGAATTAGGAAATTACACAAACATGTTAAGAAAAGATAAGGATTAAGGTAAGTGATTCGAGCTTCTGTAAAAAGCCATGGCCAAATGGCGCTAAAGATGCATATATATTTTTCTTAGAACGAGTATAATTACATTTGTACATAAAATTACCAAAAGATGTTAATTATTTTATGTTATATATAATGAATATAAGTATTTTTCTGTTATAGAATGAATATAAGTATAAGTATGAACGAACTGTGACTGTGATATCCCGTATTTTTTAAGTCAGCTGTGATTTTAACTGTGATATTATTGATTCATATACTACATTTAGCTTAGTATAATCTTACATGTACAGTAGTGACTGTTCTCAATAACAAAAAACAAATTTATGATTTTTTAAACGAAATGGAATATATACTGTCAAAACAGTCTTTTCATTTTTCTAGTCAATATACTTAACAAATTTTTATATTTTTAAGCCCATTTCAGATGAAATGCCTCAGTTTTAATTAAATGACTAAAAACAGAATTTTTAAATATTTATTTTATCTCTTTCAACTCATCTTCTCTTTTAACACACTCTACAAATAAAAAGAAATTTCCTATATGATTTTATGAATATAGTATTGTGAATGTGATATACCATATTAGGTGAACTTGAAGAAAACCTCGGAGAACCAGGACTATACAGCACAAATGTGGATTATAAAGCATCAAACTGCAAAGTTTAAAGCTCAAACTTGAATCTCTTGAATCAGAAAGGTCTATGATGGAAAAAGGGAAATATTTTAAGACTAAAGCAGATAAAGCACCTGAACTTAAAAGAGAACTGCATAAAGCAGTTGAACTGAGAACATCATTAAGAGAATATGTCAAAGGGACATTATTGTTAGAGGCATTGGTGGCAACTTTACAACATAAGTAAGGAAGAATTTTATTTATCTCTTAATTAAATAATTTATAATAAATAATTTCGATTTAAATTGATTTGTAGATTAGAAAGTACTGAAAATTTGGAGCAGGAAATTTCTCAATTGAAAATGACCAAAGCTGAATTTTTGTCAAAAATAGCTGTATATGAGACATTGGAATTAGTGGCGTTCCTATTGGGCTTAAACGAGAAATTAATGTATGACAACACTCAGAAGCTCTGTTAACATCTGAAGAAGATAACTTAAGGTCTAAACAGACTATCTAGAGTTATAAGTAGGCTACAGAAAAAGATGCTACTAGAGAAAAAGACAGCCATAGGCAACAGCTTGATACATATGAAAAAGAAATATCTGTATACCAAAATAATGAAACAGGCACTTCACTTAGCGAATGAATTCCAGGTTTAGAATATGCAATAGAAGGCTACAGGTAAATTTTAGCACAACTTTCATAATACAAATATATTAGTAATTTTAATGTTTAAACATTAACATGTATATTGGCTTTTTAGGGAACTAGTGTAAAAATTTGAATCTGATCTCGAAGGTATGCATGAAAAAATTCAATGAGAGGAAGTCATCAAATTAACAGAAGAAATAGACAAATTGATAAAAAGAAATTTCCTACCTAATGTTTTTTTAACAACCCGCAAGACATTCTATAGAAAAATAATCTATGTAACTCAGACTTTCAAAAACATTCATTACAAAAAACATTTTAATTAGAATCATCGTTAGTTATTACCATCGTCAATTATCGAAATTCAATTTTCATGTTTTTTCATCATACTTCATTGTTTTATTTAATTAATTAATAAATTATCACGACAATATTTTTTTAATAATGATGTATCAAATAAAATACTTATACAAAAAACTACTTAAGATATAGAATTTATTTTCAACTCTCCTGCATATCAAAACATTATTTTTTCATTATTTTATTTCGCTAGTCTCGACTTTTGTACCAGAAAGATAACAGTGAATTTAATGACATCGGCTCGCAGCGGAAGGGAAAACGGTAGGAAGCTAATTTATAAGCACTGATTATTAACTCCTCATGGCACTTGTAAATTAAATATCAATAATTTTAAGTATAAAGTCTCTACAAAAAGTTGAAAAAATTTTTCCTTTTTTAATTTTAATTTTTCTATTCTTAAAATCTTTAAAAAATTGTGAAATCTACAAGTATTCTACGAAATTCATAACTTATAGGTCAGTGTACATTATCATTCATTGCAAATTCTTTTATTTATTAATCATATGACTTTACAATTAATAGTATTGTTAATTAATCATCATACCTAAGAAAATACACGTTTGATTATATTATTTCAAAAAATTTTACAATGTAATCACTTTATCGAGCTCCTTGAAGAAACATTCAAATTTAAAACTTTTGTAAATAACAATACTACCATTTAATAATGATATTAAAAGTATACTATAATAAACTCTCCTAACGTTATTTATTCGTGATTTGATTTGTGGGAGTAATGGGTTGCTAGGTTAAAAAAAAAGTGGTGTAGTTTTGATAAAATTACAGCGTGGTAAGCGCGCTTAGAGATTACTACAGTGATGTGATGTGATGATGTGTTGTATGTATATATGAGTACCAAAAACTTTAATGAGAGCTTAAATATTTTTTTAAAACAATCAACACGTTATTTAAAAGCTAATTTTTTAAGTACGTTCTAACAACAATTTGTCTAGTCCTTTTAATTCTTCTAGTCTCATCTATTCAATAAGCACTCTGTACAAATGGTAATAATTTTTTTCATGACTGTACAAATAAATACTACCATTTAATAATGATATTAAAAATATACTATAATAAACTCTCGTAACGTTCTCACACTATGTAATTATTATTTTCTCTTCAAAAATTGTGAAATCTATCTAAAAAAACTTTTTACAAAAGTTTAAACTAAGGCAAGTATTAGTCTCTCTCCCTCCCCCTCTCGCCCTCCCTTTCTCTCTCTCTCCCTCCCTCTCTTTCGCCCCTGTCTCCCTCGACCTCTCTCTCTTTCCCGCCCCTCTCTCTCCCTCTCGGACTTTCTCAACATCTGTTAAACTGAGTACCAAAAATTTTAATGAGAGCTTAAATATTTTTTTAAAACAATCAACACGTTTTTTAAAAGCTATTTTTTTAAGTACGTTCTAACAACAATTTGTCTAGTCCTTTTAATTCTTCTAGTCTCATCTATTCAATAAGCACTCTGTACAAGTGGTAATAATTTTTTTCATGACTGTACAAATAAATACTACCATTTAATGATATTAAAAATATACTATAATAAACTCTCGTAACGTTCTCACACTATGTAATTATTTTATTTTCTCTTCAAAAATTGTGAAATCTATCTAAAAAAACTTTTTACAAAAGTTTAAACTAAGGCAAGTATTAGTCTCTCGCCCTCCCCCTCTCTCCCTCCCTCTCTTTCACCCCTATCTCTCTCGACCTCTCTTTCTTCCCCTCCCCTCTCTCTCTCTCCCTCGCTCTCTCAACATCTGTCAAACTGAGTACCAAAAACTTTAATGAGAGCTTAAATATTTTGTTAAAACAATCAACACGTTTTTTAAAAGCTAATTTTTCAAGAACGTTCTAACAACAATTTGTCTAGTCCTTTTAATTTTTCTAGTCTCATCTATTCAATAAGCACTCTCTACAAATCGTAGTAATTTTTTTCATGACTGTACAAATAATAATATTGTTAATATAAAACTTTCTACGAAAGTATAAAATAAGGCAAGTATAGAAATTTTTTCTTTATAATCTACTCTCCCTCACTCTCTTCCCCCGCCATCTCTCGCCCTCTATTTCTACCCCCCCCCTCTCTCTCTTCCTCTCTCCCTTTCTATCAATATCCGTCAAATTCTGTACCAAAAAATTTAATGAGAAATTTAACAACACAATTTTTGTCCAGACCTTTTATTTCTTCGAATCTCATCTATTCAGTAAGCACTGTAACGGGGTGAATTTAAAAGAGGGTATTAATCCCTCTCTGGGATGCGCCAGGCGATAAACGGGCGTCTACTACGCCCCGAGCAGCGCGCCGTTGTAGACGAACCCGTTGGCCGGCCGGAGCGCGTTGGCGCAGGCTCAGAACAAGCGCGCCCGGCTTTCGCTGTAGAAAGCTTAGGCCGCCTTCTACTAGACCCGGCGCTGCGCTCTGCCGCTGCCGCTGACTTCGGCGCACAATTCACCGGCGGCTAGATATGCACTAGCCTGACCTACTCTCGCCGGTGTTCCCGTACAACGTCGCTCAGGTTAACCTGAGCGACTTTCACTTACAATTTCCCCGTTGACGTAGCTCCTCTAGGAGGTGAAGCCTCCGACTAGCTGCAGCTGCTGAAAAGGTAGAGGGCGGTATTCGGGGGGATAGGGAACGGTTACTCGCGAAATGACAGACTCGACACGAATAATGAAAAAGTAAAATAAATAAAGTTTATTGGTCAAAAGGAATCGCGCTAAGGGGCGCGAAGCCCGAACATCTCCTACAAAAACGAACGCGCAGGCCGAGACTTACGCGGAGCCGGCCGGTCGCACGGCCGGCGTCACCGCGCCGCGAGACGCCACAAAATGGCCGCCGCGCTCTCGCACACGAGGCCGCTTGCCTCTACGCAGGCGGCGTCGGATAGGCGCGTAACACTTCTTACGCGTGGCCGCTCGCACGCAAAACCTACGCGGCAAAAATACAAAGGAAGCGCACACTTACTTTGGCGCTGGCCAGCGCGTCGCTCGAGGTCTGTTCCTCTCTCTCTCTCTCACGCTCCCGCGCTCTCGCCTCCTCGCTGCGAGGCGTCGGGCCTCGTGGCTTCTCGAGCCTCGGCTGCCGCCTCTTTCTCTCTCTCCTCCTCTCGGTTTCTGGGTGGCGGAGTGGCCCGGCCGGCGAGGCAGCCGGTGATGCGTCGCTGCGGGGCTGGCGGCGGATCGGAGGCGCAAAGGGCTGTTCCGCAGGGCGGGATGCGGCACTGGCGGGGCACTCCGAAGCACGGCACTGGTATATGGCGGGAGAACACGTGCGCACCTGTTGCGTTACAGGACTAGACTGCCCAGCAATGGCCGCGGCGTCCCCTCGGAGCGCCACGGCGGCGTCTTCTTCTTCTTCTTGCTCTGCCTCCCGCGCGTCCCGCTTGGCGCGCGGCGAGCCGCTGTACGTGCAAGCGCGCGCGATTCAAACCTCGCGGCGCGGTACATACGGCTCTTTCGCCTTTATTGCCTGCATCCGTTACACCCCCCACCCAGATTTGGCGTACCCCGTGCGCGACATCTGAAAAGAGGAAGGGCGCAGAAATAAGGCGAAAACAACAGGTTAGGTGTAGGCTCTTCCTTTTTATTCCAGCCTCTGGGGCACATCACCTATACACTATATACAACAAAATATTTACAAAAAAAACTATGTACAAAAAAATTTCCACCAAAAAAAAACTGTACAGTTCGGAACTGGCGAATCGAAAGCGTCCCCCCCCGGGCTAGCCACGGGGAGGCGCCGTGGATTTCGGCGGATGCGTAGCCGCTCGGGGGCATTTGCGCGGCAGGCGCACCCCCGGCCACCCGCACACATAGCAGAAGCGGGGGCGTCCCGCTCCTGGCGGGTTCGGCCGGACGGGCGAGCGCTCCCGCGCGAGGCCCAGGTCGACGGCCGCCCGCTCTTCGTCTCGGCGGGCCTGGTTCCACCGAGCGCGGGCTGCCTGGAGCTCGGCTTTCTCGGTGAGGCGGCGGGCGCGGGCCTCCTCCAGGGCCCGCTCCGACGCGGCACGGAGGCGTGCCTCCTCCTCCACCTTTTCCCGCTGCATGCGGGAACGTCGCTCCGCTCGCCAGGCGACCAGGTGCTCGGCCTCCTCCTGCTTGGCCAGCATCATCCGGCACCAGGAGTCGACCTCCGGGGGCTGCTCCCCGTGGACCCCGACGTGCCGCTCCAAGGCCGCGAACACCTCGGCGCGGGCCTGGTTGGCGGCGCGGTCCATCTCCCGGGCTGTCGACAGCCCGGCGCGCAGCTCGTCCCAGGTGGGCTCTGCAGGCAGGAGGTGGGCCTCCGTCTGCGAGGCGGCATCGCGCTGGACCCTCCGCGGGTAGCCGGCGGGGATTGCGCCGCGGGGCGGCGTGGCAGGCTCCTCCTTGGGGGCGAAGCGGGGCACGCCGGGGCTGGTACCCGCCCGGCTCTCCTCGTGGGCGTCGGCCTCCTCTAGGAGGGGCTGCTCCTGCAGTCGCTCCATAGCCTCGTCTTCGAGGCGCTGCCGACGTTGGCGCAGGAGGTGGAGCACCGCCTGGGCTACGCCCTCGACGGGTTTGCCCAAGTCGAGGGTTATGAGCGCGGCCATGGCCTCCTCCAGCGTCTGCTCGGAGATCTCCAACATCTGGAAAAGAACATCTCAGGTTAGGCCAGTTTCACTATATCCGCGTGTAGTTTATCGCACGTCTCGGGGGGGGGGAATAAGCGCTAGGCGCGCAGCGCTACGGAGGCTTGCGGGGACGACCGCGTCCCCTGCGAGGAGCATTCGGGGCTCGCGGTCCTACCGAAGTTGGTTCGGCGGGACCCGTAGTTGCGCCGCGCGCCCTCCGCGGTCTCCCCCGCGTGCTCTCGGGGGGCTCCCCTGTCCCCGGAGGGGCGGGTGGTTCGCTCACAGGCGTCCCCCTGGGGTCGCCTTCCGCGTCGACTCCATTCGACTCAGGCGACTCACCGCGATAGGGCTTAAGCTGGTCAGCGGCCACTATCTCCTCAATTTGGTCCCCCTCACCTACCAATAGGTAGGTGTTGGAGCCTAGCACGGCCGTAATCCAATACGGCCCTTCAAACCTAGGCGCTAGTTTCGCCGCGACGCCCTTCGCGGCCGAGGAGAGTGGGTGGCTGCGCTTCCAGACCCTGTCTCCCGGCTTGAAATCTGGCTCTCGCCTGCCGGCATCATAATAGCTGGCTTGGCGATCTTGAGCCGCTCTCGCCTGCGAGGCGGCTCGTTGATGAAGGTTTGGAAGGGCGTCGAGCCGCTCCTTCCAACGGGCCAAACTTTCTTCTTGTGCCGGGGTCTCTGCCGCGACCTCTTGCAGCCTACGCTGCGTACCAGGGGGCTCTGGCTGCCTACCGTAAAGTAACATGGCGGGGTTGACTCCGGTAGAGCTATGTACCGCCGTATTCATGGCGAAGAGAAGTTCCGGAAGCTTCTCGTCCCATGTGGTGTGCCGCTCCTTAAGGTAAGAGGCGACCATCGTCTTTAAAGTACGATTGGCGCGCTCCACCGGATTAGCCTGCGGGTGGTAGGTGGGAGTGTTGGTGTGATGCACACCTCACTCCCTCAAGAATTCCTCTACGACACGGTACTTGAACTCTGTGCCGTTGTCGGAGAGGAACACTTCTGGGCAACCGAACCGGAGGAAAACCTTCCGGTCCAATTCTCCTACCACCGTCTTTGCGTTAGCCTCTCGTATCGGCAAAGCCTCCGCCCACCTGGAGAAAAGGTCTTGAAACACCGCAATGTATTCAAAACCTTTAGAGGTGCGAGGCAGCGGTCCTATTATGTCTCCAGCGACGACCTGCCAGGGTCTGTCGACGACTCGTCGACCCATGAGGCCGGCTGGAGCTCTTTGTTCCACCTTAAACCGCTGGCACGTTTCGCAGTGGCGCACGTACTCTTGCGTTTCCGCGTAGTAACGTGGCCAGTAGTAGCGCAGGGCTACTCTGGCAAACGTCTTTTCTCGTCCGAGATGTCCAGCGGTGGCGTCGTCATGGCACTCTTGCAACACCTCGCGACGATGCTCCTCTGGTACTACCAGCTTCCAAGCATCCTCATCGTCGCCGACGGCCGCGTCAACGTCCGGGTTCGGTTGGTACCGGTAAAGGTTGCCCGCGACGAGTTTGTAGGTTGGAAAATCGTTGGGTTGCTCTCGGACTTTGGCGCTCCACTCTCGATACCACGCGTCCTCGGTGTCCGTTGACCAGGACACCGCAGCCACCTCCGGGCCTTCCTCATCCTCGTACATCCGGGAGAGGGCGTCGGCCACGTGGTTCAGGGCGCCTTTTCGATGCTCGATCGAAAACTTGTGGCCTTGCAACTCCAACGCCCACCGAGCGAGCCTGCTCGTGGGATTTTTCATCTGACAGAGCCACCGCAGACTGCTGTGGTCTGTCACAACCCTAAACTCGTAGCCTTCGATGTAAGGGCGAAACTTCTGTATCGCCCAGACCACCGTGAGGCACTCCCTCTCCGCAACGCTATAGTTTCGCTCTGCCGGGGTTAACACCCGGCTCGCGAACTCAATCACCCGCTCTTGGGTCTCTACTTCCTGAAGCAGCACCGCGCCAAGGCCTACATCGCTCGCATCGGTCTGCACGATGTAAAGGCCGCCGGGATCAGGGCGATGTAGGGCCGGAGCGGTCATAATCATCGCCTTTAACAACTCGAAGGCGCGTTGCTACTCGTCGAGCCACTCGTACTTCTGGTTCTTCTTCGTCAGACCCGTGAGCGGCTCGGCGATCGTGGCATAGTTCGGGATGAACTTCCTATACCACGATGAAGTACCCAGGAATCGGCGCAGCTGCCTCAGATTCCGCGGCTGCGGAAAATTCTTGATTGGCTCGATCTTGGCCGGGTTCGGCCTCGTGCCGTCCCGGTTAACCAAGAAGCCCAAGTATGCTATCTCTTGCTTGCAGAAAACACATTTTTCTGCGTTGAGGGTTAGTCCAGCGGCGACGAGCCTTTCCAACACCCTTTTCAAGCACTTCTTATGCTCCTCGAACGTTTCTGCGACTACGATGATGTCGTCGAGGTAGGCGTAGACGTAAGGCTCCAGCTCGGGTCCGAGCACTTGGTCAATGAGCCGCTGGAAGGTGGCCGGCGCGTTCGTCAGTCCGTACGGCATCTGCCGGAACTGGAACAGGCCCAGCCCCGGCACCGTGAAAGCGGTGATGGGCCGCGCCTCCTCCGCTAACGGTATCTGATGATACGCGCTCTTGAGGTCAAGCGTGGAGATGAACTTCGCCTTCCTCAATTTCCGCAGAATATCCTGCATATCCGGCAGAGGATAGGCGTCGGGTTCGGTGACTGCATTCACTTTCCGCAGATCGTTGCAGAACCGTCGTGTGCCGTCACTCTTCGGCGCCATCACGACAGGGCTCGACCACCCGCTCTTGGAGGGCTCGATGATGCCTTGGTTCAGCATTTCGCAAACCTGGCGATGCATCTCCTCCTGCACCTTATCCGACACTGGATAATGGCGCTGCTTGATGGGTCGAGCGTTTCCTACATGAATCTCATGCTCCACGCCTCTGACGCAATCTAACCCTGGCGGGAGCTTGCCTAGGACCTCGTCCACCATGGCCTTCAGCTCCTCTCGCTGAAGATCTGTAGCGTCCTCGAGCCCAATTGCCGCTACCGAGCTAGGATCTGGGATCAAGCTGGCTACTTCCAGCTCGACGTAGGCTTCCGTCTCCTTACAGAATAGCCTATCCGTATCCGGGTCTAGTACGGCCCTGAACGCTCGTACAAAGTTGACTCCTAAGTAGCAGTCGGCATCTAAATTCGGCATTATGGCGACTGAGATATCGCGAGTGAGGCCAGCCACAGTGATGGGCAGCATCCCGTGGCCTAGCAAGGGGCTGCGGCTTCCATCCGCTAACCTTACCCCTTTCTTCTCGGACGCTACAAACTCCCGGTCCAGCGCTGTAGCTAGTTGGAGTCCGACGGAGCCCATCACCGTCGTGGATGCTCCCGGGTCCAACAAAGCGCGGAGATTAAATTCGCCGACCTCAATTCGCAGCCACCACCTTGTTTCTGCATCGGTCGGTTGCTTCGCCGAGGCCTCTCCTCGGTTCGCAACTGGCGAGGGTACCGCGGGCTCTTTCGCGGCAGGGCGGCTATCGCACGCGGCTAAAACATCTTCGGTTTTGGGGACCTCGTCGGGGAGGGGGGCGGTAGTGATCCCCTCTACGCGCTCCCTTTCCCGTTTCCCGCACAATTAGGGCAGTAGCGCGCTATATATCCGACAAGGCCGCATGAGTAGCAACTCAGCGGCGGCCTTTGTCCTTTCGGAGGGCTACCCTCGGGGCTGGTGGAGGGCGCGGAGCCGTTCGGTGGGCTCGTCGCCTTCGCCCCCTGCCTCGGTTCTGGGGGCCTCCTTGCCCCGCCACGCCCAGATGGCTGGTTACCGCGCCCTCTGCGCGGCCCAGGGGGCGTATTTCGCCCGGAGCGCTCTCCTCCGGAGCCTCGCCGGTCGGAAAGACGCTCGCTTAGCACTCGCCGAAGCATTTCCTCCAAGCCCTCCAGCTTGGCGTCCTTCTCGACCACCGCAGCAGCCACTTTGCCTTCCTTGGCATCGCCTTTCAGCTTTCGTGGCGCGTCGGTGTTTGCCGGCGGTTTATACGCCATTTCCGGCAGTAGCGCCGCTGTTGGCGGTGGTGGAGGTCGGAAGGTCTTGAAATTCTCCAACGTTTGCTCCGCGTCCACTGCCAACTCCAGTAGCTCCTCTACTGTGCTGAAGTCTGACCTACGGACCATCGCTTGCAGCTGGGGCCGTAGGTTTCGGTGCAGCTGATCCAGCTGTTGCTCCGAGCTGGGGGGCGGCGATATCTTCCTCACTATCGCAATGAGGTACGTGATATAATCTCTCACGGCCTCGTCCGCCCCTTGGGTGCGGTTGTTCGCCTCTGCTATCAACCGCAGCTGGTACCTCTTCGTCGTCCCGTACCAGCGTTTCGCTGCAGTCACGAACTCTTGCCACGTGGCCCATTTCTCTTTCTCATTACGGTACCACGTGGCCGCCGTGTCAGTGAACAGCTCTGACAACGACGACAACACCTCTTCTTCGGAGAGGTTTGCCAGGACTCGACAGTCCTCCAGCCTCGCCAGGAATACATCGATACTCTGGCTCTTCGCCCCAGAGAATCGAATTTGCCATTTCCTCACGATTTGGCCTATGTCTCGCGAGTGGAACATACTCGACCTCGAGAAGTTCCCTGTCGCGCCTGGCGCGCCATATGTCGGCCAGCTCGAGCCTCTCTCCGAACTTCGGCGGTCACCCCCCACCCAGGCTGCGTTTACTCCTTGTAAATCAGCCTGACCATCACGCCGAGCTGGCGGTGGTGTCGATTGCGGACCGATCCACGTATCGTTGCCGGTGACGGTGTACGTGTCTTCAAACTGCACGTTGTGACCTTGCCTAGGTTCCGCTATGTGCGTGCTGGAAGCGGCGTGTCGCTGTTGGTTTAAAACCAACTCCTCCAGCGACCTTACTTTCGCTATTAATTCCGCTAATAGCGAGCCGACTTCCCGAGGGATATAAAACTCGGAGCCGTCCTTTGCCAGGAGGCGTAGCATCTCTCCTGGCTGCGCTTGTTGATCGTCGCCGCGAGTTTCTTCTGCTTCGCTGTCCTGCTGCTGTAGAGGTAGCTGTGTGCGTTGCTCCTTTTGTTGTTGCGTAGTGTCCCGGTTACTGGCTGTGGTGTTTGGGTGTGGTGAGTGCTGGGTGTCGGACACGGCTTCCGCCGTCGTCCTACGCAGTATCTCCAATATCTGCTCGCTTTTGAGCACTACGTCCAGGGGGTGTAAATCCCAACTGGACGCTTCGACGAAGGAGCCGTCGTCTTCTAAAAGGATCCTCCGTAAGAGGTTTTCCCTTAGTGCCATCCGCCGGGGGATTACATCCCCCGGCTCTTCCGGCTCCTCGAAGTCTTGAGGCGTGTAGTTACCCAGCACCCACTGGCTTAGCCTGTGCATTCTCAAGAATGTGGAGTCGTGTCGCCTCAATTGCAACTCCGACAGGTGGCTATCGATCTCACTTGGCGAGATCGACCACACCCAATCCTCCACAGCTTCCTGGATGTTGTATGGCATCGTTCGCTGGTTGTGCGTGTGCAAGGGGATACCTCTTCAATCCCGCAATTTACTATGCTTTTGCACGGCCAGTGGTATCCTTCACAAGGTACCTACTGGATTACCACTGGCTCAGGAAGTAACGATCTTCCCCAACTGGTGGTTTGGTCTTTACGCTATACCGAGGTTAATTCGCTTTTACTCACTTGCCTGGAGGTTATGTCGCTTTTGGCGTATTGCGCAAGCGTAATAGTCGTCCGCGCAACCGATTCCCGGTTAAAACTGAAATTCGCGATTTTCGGGCGCTGCGCATGCGCGGCACTAAAATCACTATGTGTATCAGTACCGCCGCCGCATGCGCAGACGATTCTGCGTGTAAAAACAAAAATTTGATCTTTCGACCTTTTGCGCATGCGCAAAACCGAAATTAGTGAATATGCCCACCTCCTCGTGGGATGGGCAACCGAATTCGCGATAGCGATTTTTCACTTTTTATTTTCGGATTCTGCGCATGCGCGGGTCCAAAATTACTGCGCGCGCACCTTACGGTATCCCCCGCGCAGGCGTCTTCGCGAATTAAGCCCTAAATCCGAAAATCCAACGAAATCCCCAGTATTTAAATACTAGGTGCGTAATCCGGTAGTTTACTCCCCGGTGTGCACGTGTGATGACGCACAAAGAGATAAAACGCTAGGACCTATATAAAACAATTTTAATAATATAATACATAATTAATAAATAATTGCTACCTAATCTCTTTGTCGTCCTCGCTAAATACTTCAACAAATGCTCGGCCTTCACAAGCAATGTTCCCCACTAAATACGTGCAGACCGGGTAAATTCCTCCAAGCAAGGTTAGAAACCACCAGTTGGTTACCCCTGCACACACTGTACACTTTGTAATAATTAATTATCACCGCGATAATTAATTATTCGGAACGCGCGTCTCGACCTGTTTCGACGATCAACCAATTACTGTAAAATTCGCCGTTCCCTAATCTAATGTGCTGCACACGTTAATGGGCGCCAGTTGTAACGGGGTGAATTTAAAAGAGGGTATTAATCCCTCTCTGGGATGCGCCAGGCGATAAACGGGCGTCTACTACGCCCCGAGCAGCGCGCCGTTGTAGACGAACCCGTCGGCCGGCCGGAGCGCGTTGGCGCAGGCTCAGAACAAGCGCGCCCGGCTTTCGCTGTAGAAAGCTTAGGCCGCCTTCTACTAGACCCGGCGCTGCGCTCTGCCGCTGCCGCTGACTTCGGCGCACAATTCACCGGCGGCTAGATATGCACTAGCCTGACCTACTCTCGCCGGTGTTCCCGTACAACGTCGCTCAGGTTAACCTGAGCGACTTTCACTTACAATTTCCCCGTTGACGTAGCTCCTCTAGGAGGTGAAGCCTCCGACTAGCTGCAGCTGCTGAAAAGGTAGAGGGCGGTATTCGGGGGGATAGGGAACGGTTACTCGCGAAATGACAGACTCGACACGAATAATGAAAAAGTAAAATAAATAAAGTTTATTGGTCAAAAGGAATCGCGCTAAGGGGCGCGAAGCCCGAACATCTCCTACAAAAACGAACGCGCAGGACGAGACTTACGCGGAGCCGGCCGGTCGCACGGCCGGCGTCACCGCGCCGCGAGACGCCACAAAATGGCCGCCGCGCTCTCGCACACGAGGCCGCTTGCCTCTACGCAGGCGGCGTCGGATAGCCGCGTAACACTTCTTACGCGTGGCCGCTCGCACGCAAAACCTACGCGGCAAAAATACAAAGGAAGCGCACACTTACTTTGGCGCTGGCCAGCGCGTCGCTCGAGGTCTGTCCCTCTCTCTCTCTCTCTCACGCTCCCGCGCTCTCGCCTCCTCGCTGCGAGGCGTCGGGCCTCGTGGCTCCTCGAGCCTCGGCTGCTGCCTCTTTCTCTCTCTCCTCCTCTCGGTTTCTGGGTGGCGGAGTGGCCCGGCCGGCGAGGCAGCCGGAGATGCGTCGCTGCGGGGCTGGCGGCGGATCGGAGGCGCAAAGGGCTGTTCCGCAGGGCGGGGTGCGGCACTGGCGGGGCACTCCGAAGCACGGCACTGGTATATGGCGGGAGAACACGTGCGCACCTGTTGCGCTACAGGACTAGACTGCCCAGCAATGGCCGCGGCGTCCCCTCGGAGCGCCACGGCGGCGTCTTCTTCTTCTTCTTGCTCTGCCTCCCGCGCGTCCCGCTTGGCGCGCGGCGAGCCGCTGTACGTGCAAGCGCGCGCGATTCAAACCTCGCGGCGCGGTACACGCGGCTCTTGCGCCTTTATTGCCTGCACCCGTTACAGCACTCTCTGCAAATGGTAATAATTTTTTTCATGACTGTACCAATAATAACATTGTTAATATAAAACTTTCTACGAAAGTATAAAATAAGGCAAGTATAGATGTTTTTCTGTATAATCTAATAAAAGAATAAAATTTATGATTTTTTTAAAGAAATCAAATAAATACCAGTGAAAAAGTCTTTTACTTCTTTGAGTCATTGTATGCTGAACAAATTATATGTTAGTAAGTACATTTAAATTGTTCACTGCAAATCAAATAAATGAAAGTTGTGAAATCAATTATCGATAGTCAAGTAATGAAACAACTTTCGGAAACAACTGTATGACTGTTCTCAGAAATGTATTAAAATTTGTTCATCCTTCTATACAAATTAAACACAAAAAGTACTGAAATCAATTTATTGTAGTCAAGTACCTATAAGTTAACTTGACTGAATAATACAACTTTTCTTACCTACTTAAAAATATTCAGTCAGCGGGTATAAAGTACTACTTAACGCCCAAGAGGCATAATAGCTCCCATACTCCTACAAAACTTCATAGACGCACTTTACGCCCGTGTGGGCAAAAATTATTTCAATTGTATAATATATGTAAGTACATTCAAATTGTTCATTGTAAATCAAACAAACGAAAGTTGTGAAATCAATTACCAATAGTCAAGTAATGCAGACAACTCTCCGAAACAACTGCATGACTGTTTTCAGAAATGTATTCAAATTTGTTCATTCTTCTATACAAATTAAACACAAGAAAGTACTGAAATCAATTTATTGTAGTCAAGTAACCATAACTTAACTTGACGGACATAATAGAACTCTTAGTACCTAGCGTGTAAAATTACATTTTACGCCCCCGTTGTAACTTCAAAAATATTCAGCCAGCGGGCATAAAGTACTACTTAACGCCTAATAAGCGCAATAGTTTACATACGCCTACAAAACTTTATAGAACCTACGCACTTTACGGCCGTGTGGGCGAAAATTATTTTAATTATATAACTATTATGCCTTCGTTTTATTTTTAAAATTCATAAAAATTTTATCAGATATTTACGAAAAGTCAAAGCCTATATAAAAAAATTACATAGTTACCACCACATCCCCATTTTTCATTATTCTTTCTAAATTTTGAAATTTCTATAATATTACGCATCTTGGGAGGACAATAGAAGTCTATAGAGCTGCTCTAGCAGTGGTGGTCCTCCAATCTCCCATACATACTTGGCGGGCCCGACGGTTTGCAGTTTAAGGTGTAGACATGGTCCTTTTCATATAAATATTCAGATGTTTAAAGACCAGATAAAATGTATAAATGAGTTGCTTCTACATATTAAATACTGATCCGTATTGAATCTATTACTCTGTTTTTAAATAGAAAGTATAAACCCGCATGAGAATATCATATGAGATCTCATATGAGAATATCGGACATCAGATCTCATTTGAGAATATCGGACATCAGATCTCATATGAGAGTATCGGACATCAGATCTCATATGAGAATATTGGACATCAGATCTCATATGAGAATATCGGACATCAGATCTCATATGAGATCCCATATGATATTTATATGCGGGAAAAGGATAAAAAATAGGTGGCTTACACAATGGTTAATAAAATCTAAAGCACCTTTGAGTAGACTATAAATTTATATGCATTTTTTATCTCATTCCCGCTTAAAAAAGACGGACACAAGAAAAAATATTTTAGGTAATGAAAGTAAAAGCGGTATCAATTAAAAATTAAAGCCAATGTAATTATTTATAGTCGGCTTATAGATATAAACATTGTTAATGAATTTATACAAAAATTTAGTATTCTACATTTACAAAGCCCACCGGTAAACTGCAAACCGTCGGGCCCGGTTCTATAAAGTTTTGTAGGCGTATGTAAACTATTGCGCTTATTAGGCGTTAAGTAGTACTTTATGCCCGCTGGCTGAATATTTTTGAAGTTACAACGGGAGCGTAAAATGTAATTTTACACACAAGGTACTAAAAGTTCTATTATGTCCGTCAAGTTAAGTTATGGTTACTTGACGACAATAAATTGATTTCAGTACTTTCGTGTGTTTAATTTGTATAGAAGAATGAACAAATTTGAATACATTTCTGCGAACAGTCATACAGTTGTTTCGGAGAGTTGTCTGCATTACTTGACTATTCGTAATTGATTTCACAAATTTCGTTTGTTTGATTTACAATGAACAATTTGAATGTACTTACATATATTATACAATAGAAATAATTTTTGCCCACACGGGCGTAAAGTGCGTCAATGAAGTTTTGTAGGAGTATGGAAGCTATTATGCCTCTTGGGCGTTAAGTAGTACTTTATGCCCGCTGACTGAATATTTTTAAGTAGGTAAGAAAAGTTGTATTATGTCCGTCAAGTTAAGTTATGGTTACTTGACTACAATAAATTGATTACAGTACTTTCTTGTGTTAAATTTGTATAGAAGGATGAAAAAATTTTAATACATTGCTGAGAACAGTCATACAGTTGTTTCCGAGAGTTGTTTCATTACTTGACTATCGATAATTGATTTCACAACTTTCATTTATTTGATTTGCAGTGAACAATTTAAATGTACTTACTAACATATAATTTGTTCAGCATAGAATGACTCAAAGAAGTAAAAGACTTTTTCACTGATATTTATTTGATTTCTTTAAAAAAATCATAAATTTTATTATTTTATTAGATTATACAGAAAAACATCTATACTTGCCTTATTTTATACTTTCGTAGAAAGGTTTATATTAACAATGTTATTATTGGTACAGTCATGAAAAAAATTATTACCATTTGCAGAGAGTTCTTATTGAATAGATGAGATTCGAAGAAATAAAAGGTCTGGACAAAAATTGTGTTGTTAAATTTCTCATTAAATTTTTTGGTACAGAATTTGACAGATATTGATAGAAAGGGAGAGAGGAAGAGAGAGTGGGGGCGGGGAGGGAGAAATAGAGGGCGAGAGAGGGCGGGGGAAGAGAGTGAGGGAGAGTAGATAATAAAGAAATAATGTCTATACTTGCCTTATTTTATACTTTCGTAGAAAGTTTTATATTGACAATATTATTATTTGTGGAGTCATGAAAAAAATTACTACCATTTGTAGAGAGTGCTTATTGAATAGATGAGACTAGAAATATTAAAAGGACTAGACAAATTGTTGTTAGAACGAACTTGAAATATTAGCTTTTAAAAAACGTGTTGATTGTTTTAACAAAATATTTAAGCTCTCATTAAAGTTTTTGGTACTCAGTTTGACAGATGTTGAGAGAGCGAGGGAGAGAGAGAGAGAGGGGAGGGAAAGAGAGAGAGGCCGAGAGAGATAGGGGTGAAAGAGAGGGAGGGAGAGAGGGGGAGGGAGAGAGACTAATACTTGCCTTAGTTTAAACTTTCGTAAATCATAAAACAATGTATTTTATCGTTAACCCACGATATTTAGAGGATACCAATTATAAAAGTCCATATTTGCAACTCACGAAGAGAAATAGTACTTTAAATCATGGTTTTCCCTGTCTATTGCAGGATTCCACGCAGTTTCACCATATTCTAGGAAAATATTAGTAAAACAATGCATTTTATCGTAAACACACGAAATTTAGAGGATACAAATTATAAAAACCCATATTTCCATATCACGAAGAGAAATAGTACTTTAAATTATGGTATATTCTGTTTATCGCAAGATTTCACGCACTTTTCACCGTATACTAGGAAAATATTAGTGAAAACAGGTATTTCTAGCATAAACCTAGGTTACTTTGAGAAAACGAACGAAACAAATCTAAATTTCCGGCGTTTGAATACCAGTAAGTGCTTTAAATCAAGGTTTTCCCTGTTTGTTGCAGGATTCCACACACTTTTCACCATATTCTAGGAAAATATTCATAAAACAATGTATTTTATCGTTAGCCCACGATATTTAGAGGATACCAATTATAAAAGGCCATATCTCCAACTCACGAAGAGAAATAGTACTTTAAATCATGGTTTTCCCTGTTTATTGCAGGATTCCACGCAGTTTCACCATATTCTAGGAAAATATTGGAAAAACAATGTATTTTATCGTGAACACACGATATTTAGAGGATACAAATTATAAAAACCCATATTTACATATCACGAAGAGAAATAGTACTTTAAATTATGGTATACTCTGTTCATCGCAATATTCCACACACTTTTCGCCGTATACTAGTAAAATATTGGTAAAAGCAGGCATTTCTAGCATAACCTACGTTATTTTGAGAAAAAGAACGAGACAAACCTAAATTTCCGGCTTTTGAATACCAGTAAGTGCTTTAAATCATGGTTTTCCCTGTTTGTTGCAGGATTCCACACACTTTTCACCATATTCTAGGAAAATATTCATAAATAATGTTTTTTATCGTTAACCCACGATATTTAGAGGATACCAATTATAAAAGTCCATGTTTCCATCTCACGAGGAGAAATAGTACTTTAAATCATGGTTTTTCCTGTTTATTGCAGGATTGCACGCTGTTTCACCATATTCTAGGAAAATATTGGAAAAACAATGTATTTTATCGTGAACACACGATATTTAGAGGATACAAATTATAAAAACCCATATTTCCATATCACAAAGAGAAATAGTACTTTAAATTATGGTATACTCTGTTTATCGCAAGGTTCCACGCACTTTTCACCGTATACTAGGAACATATTGGTAAAAGCAGGCATTTCTAGCATAAACCTACGTTATTTTGAGAAAAAGAACGAAACCAATCTAAATTTCCGGCTTTTGAATACCAGTAAGTGCTTTAAATCATGGTTTTCCCTGTTTATGGCAGGACTCCACACACTTTTCACCGTATACTAGTGAAATATTGGTGAAAACAGGTATTTCTAGCATAAACCTAGGTTACTTTGAGAAAACGAACGAAACAAATCTAAATTTCCGGCGTTTGAATACCAGTAAGTGCTTTAAATCAAGGTTTTCCCTGATTGTTGCAGGATTCCACACACTTTTCACCATATTCTAGGAAAATATTCATAAAACAATGTATTTTATCGTTAGCCCACGATATTTAGAGGATACCAATTATAAAAGGCCATAT
Source organism: Torymus aiolomorphi (assembly GCA_036365515.1). NCBI lineage: Eukaryota > Metazoa > Arthropoda > Insecta > Hymenoptera > Torymidae > Torymus > Torymus aiolomorphi. Next base: position 140,446,715 of record CM070873.1, read on the forward strand.
TTCCAACTCACGAAGAGAAATAGTACTTTAAATCATGGTTTTCCCTGTTTATTGCAGGATTCCACGCAGTTTCACCATATTCTAGGAAAATATTGGAAAAACAATGTATTTTATCGTGAACACACAATATTTAGAGGATACAAATTATAAAAACCCATATTTACATATCACGAAGAGAAATAGTACTTTAAATTATGGTATACTCTGTTTATCGCAATATTCCACACACTATTCACCGTATACTAGAAAAATATTGGTAAAAGCAGGCATTTCTAGCATAACCTACGTTATTTTGAGAAAAAGAACGAGACAAATCTAAATTTCCGGCTTTTGAATACCAGTAAGTGCTTTAAATCATGGTTTTCCCTGTTTGTTGCAGGATTCCACACACTTTTCACCATATTCTAGGAAAATATTCATAAAACAATGTTTTTTATCGCTAACCCACGATAATTAGAGGATACCAATTATAAAAGTCCATATTTCCATCTCACGAAGAGAAATAGTACTTTAAATCATGGTTTTCCCTGTTTATTGCAGGATTCCACGCTGTTTCACCATATTCTAGGAAAATATTGGAAAAACAATGTATTTTATCGTGAACACACGATATTTAGAGGATACAAATTATAAAAACCCATATTTCCATATCACGAAGAGAAATAGTACTTTAAATTATGGTATACTCTGTTTATCGCAATATTCCACGCACTTTTCACCGTATACTAGGAAAATATTGGTATAAGCAGGTATTTCTCGCATAACCTACGTTATTTTGAGAAAAAGAACGAGACAAATCTAAATTTCCGGCTTTTGAATACCAGTAAGTGCTTTAAATCATGGTTTTCCCTGTTTGTTGCAGGATTCCACACACTTTTCACCATATTCTAGGAAAATATTCATAAAACAATGTATTTTATCGTTAACCCACGATATTTAGAGGATAACCAATTATAAAAGTCCATATTTCCATCTCACGAGGAGAAATAGTACTTCAAATCATGGTTTTCCCTGTTTATTGCAGGATTGCACGCTGTTTCACCATATTCTAGGAAAATATTGGAAAAACAATGTATTTTATCGTGAACACACGATATTTATAGGATACAAATTATAAAAACCCATATTTCCATATCACAAAGAGAAATAGTACTTTAAATTATGGTATACTCTGTTTATCGCAAGGTTCCACGCACTATTCACCGTATACTAGGATAATATTGGTAAAAGCAGGCATTTCTAGCATAAACCTACGTTATTTTGAGAAAAAGGTCGGACCAATCTAAATTTCCAGCTTTTGAATACCAGTAAGTGCTTTAAATCATGGTTTTCCCTGTTTATTGCAGGACTCCACACACTTTTCACCATATTCTAGGAAAATATTCATAAAACAATGTATTTTATCGTGAACACACGATATTTAGAGGATACAAATTATAAAAACCCATATTTACATATCACGAAGAGAAATAGTACTTTAAATTATGGTATACTCTGTTTATCGCAATATTCCACACACTTTTCGCCGTATACTAGTAAAATATTGGTAAAAGCAGGCATTTCTAGCATAACCTACGTTATTTTGAGAAAAAGAACGAGACAAATCTAAATTTCCGGCTTTTGAATACCAGTAAGTGCTTTAAATCATGGTTTTCCCTGTTTGTTGCAGGATTTCACACACTTTTCACCATATTCTAGGAAAATATTCATAAATAATGTTTTTTATCGTTAACCCACGATATTTAGAGGATACCAATTATAAAAGTCCATATTTCCATCTCACGAAGAGAAATAGTACTTTAAATCATGGTTTTTCCTGTTTATTGCAGGATTGCACGCTGTTTCACCATATTCTAGGAAAATATTGGAAAAACAATGTATTTTATCGTGAACACACGATATTTAGAGGATACAAATTATAAAAACCCATATTTCCATATCACAAAGAGAAATAGTACTTTAAATTATGGTATACTCTGTTTATCGCAAGGTTCCACGCACTTTTCACCGTATACTAGGAAAATATTGGTAAAAGCAGGCATTTCTAGCATAAACCTACGTTATTTTGAGAAAAAGAACGAAACAAATCTAAATTTCCGGCTTTTGAATACGAGTAAGTGCTTTAAATCATGGTTTTCCCTGTTTATTGCAGGACTCCACACACTTTTCACCGTATACTAGTGAAATATTGGTGAAAACAGGTATTTCTAGCATAAACCTAGGTTACTTTGAGAAAACGAACGAAACAAATCTAAATTTCCGGCGTTTGAATACCAGTAAGTGCTTTAAATCAAGGTTTTCCCTGTTTGTTGCAGGATTCCACACACTTATCACCATATTCTAGGAAAATATTCATAAAACAATGTATTTTATCGTTAGCCCACGATATCTAGAGGACACCAATTATAAAAGTCCATATTTCCAACTCACGAAGAGAAATAGTACTTTAAATCATGGTTTTCCCTGTTTATTGCAGGATTCGACGCAGTTTCACCATATTCTAGGAAAATATTGGTAAAACAATGTATTTTATCGTGAACACACGAAATTTAGAGGATACAAATTATAAAAGCCCATATTTCCATATCAGAAAGAGAAATAGTATTTTAAATTATGGTATACTCTGTTTATCGCAAGATTCCACACACTTTTCGCCGTATACTAGTAAAATATTGGTAAAAGCAGGCATTTCTAGCATAACCTACGTTATTTTGAGAAAAAGAACGAGACAAATCTAAATTTCCGGCTTTTGAATACCAGTAAGTGCTTTAAATCATGGTTTTCCCTGTTTGTTGCAGGATTTCACACACTTTTCACCATATTCTAGGAAAATATTCATAAATAATGTTTTTTATCGTTAACCCACGATATTTAGAGGATACCAATTATAAAAGTCCATATTTCCATCTCACGAAGAGAAATAGTACTTTAAATCATGGTTTTTCCTGTTTATTGCAGGATTGCACGCTGTTTCACCATATTCTAGGAAAATATTGGAAAAACAATGTATTTTATCGTGAACACACGATATTTAGAGGATACAAATTATAAAAACCCATATTTCCATATCACAAAGAGAAATAGTACTTTAAATTATGGTATACTCTGTTTATCGCAAGGTTCCACGCACTTTTCACCGTATACTAGGAAAATATTGGTAAAAGCAGGCATTTCTTGCATAAACCTACGTTATTTTGAGAAAAAGAACGAAACAAATCTAAATTTCCGGCTTTTGAATACGAGCAAGTGCTTTAAATCATGGTTTTCCCTGTTTATTGCAGGACTCCACACACTTTTCACCGTATACTAGTGAAATATTGGTGAAAACAGGTATTTCTAGCATAAACCTAGGTTACTTTGAGAAAACGAACGAAACAAATCTAAATTTCCGGCGTTTGAATACCAGTAAGTGCTTTAAATCAAGGTTTTCCCTGTTTGTTGCAGGATTCCACACACTTATCACCATATTCTAGGAAAATATTCATAAAACAATGTATTTTATCGTTAGCCCACGATATCTAGAGGACACCAATTATAAAAGTCCATATTTCCAACTCACGAAGAGAAATAGTACTTTAAATCATGGTTTTCCCTGTTTATTGCAGGATTCGACGCAGTTTCACCATATTCTAGGAAAATATTGGTAAAACAATGTATTTTATCGTGAACACACGAAATTTAGAGGATACAAATTATAAAAGCCCATATTTCCATATCAGAAAGAGAAATAGTATTTTAAATTATGGTATACTCTGTTTATTGCAAGATTCCACGCACTTTTCACCGTATACTAGTTAAATATTGGTAAAAGCAGGTATTTCTAGCATAAACCTACGTTATTTTGAGAAAAAGAACGAAACAAATCTAAATTTCCGGCTTTTTAATAACAGTAAGTGCTTTACATCATGGTTTTCCCTGATTCTTGCAGGATTCCACATACTTTTCACCATATTCTAGGAAAATATTGGAAAACAATGTATTTTATCGCGAAGCCACGATATTTAGAGGATATCAATTATAAAAGTCCATATTTCCAACTCACGAAGAGAAAAAGTACTTCAAATTATGGTTTTCCATGTTTATTGCAGGATTCCAGGCACTTTTCACCATAGACTAGGAAAATATTGGTAAAAACAGGCATTTCTAGCATAAACCTACGTTATTTTGAGAAAAAGAACGAAACAAATCTAAATTTCCGGCTTTTGGATACCAGTAAGTGCTTTAAATCATGGTTTTCCCTTTTGTATCAGGGTTCCACAAACTTTTCACCATATACGACGAAAATATTGGTAAAACAATGTATTTTATCGTGAACGCACGATACTTAGAGGATACCAATTATAAAAGTCCATATTTCCAACTCAAGAAGAGAGAAAGTACTATAAATTATGGCTTTCATTGTTTATTGCAGGATTCCACGCCTTTTCATCATATTCTAGGAAAATATTGGTAAAAACAAGCATTTCTATCATAAACCTTCGTTATTTTGAGAAAAAGAACGAAACATATCTAAATTTTCGGCGTTTGAATACCGGTAAGTTCTTTAAATCATGGTTTTCCCTGTTTGTTGCAGGATTCCACACACTTTTCACCGTATTCTAGGAAAATATTGGTAAAACAATGTTATTTATCGTCAACCCACGATATTTAGAGGATATCAATTATAAAAATCCATATTTCCAACTCACGAAGAGAAATAGTACATTAAATTATGGTTTTCCCTCTTTAATGCAGGATTTCACGCACTTTTCACCGTATACTAGGAAAATATTGGTAAAAATATGCATTTGTAGTCTAAACCTACGTTATTTTGAGAAAAAGAAAGAAACAAATCTAAATTTCCTGCTTTTGAACACCAATATGTGGATTAAATCATGGTTTTCCTTTTTGTAGCAGGATTCCACGCACTTTTCACCATATACGACGAAAATATTGGTAAAACAATGTATTTTATCCTGAACCCACGATATTTAGAGGATACCAGTTATAAAAATCCATATTTCCAACTCACAAAGAGATATAGTACTTAAAATTATGGTTTTCCATTTTTATTGCAGGGTTCCACGCACTTTTCACTATATACTAGGAAAATATTGCTTAAAACAGGCATTTCTGACAATATATTAGAAAAATATTGGTACAAACAGGAATTTCTAGCATAAACCCACGTTATTTTGAGATAAGAACGAAACAAATCTATATTTCCGGCGATTGAATACCAGTAAGTTCTTTAAACCATGGTTTTCCCTATTTGTTGCACGATTCCACACACTTTTCACCATATTCTAGGTAAATATTGGTAAAAGAATGTATTTTATCGTGAACCCACGATATTTAGAGGATACGAATTATAAAAGTCCATATTTCCAACTCACCAAGAGAAATAGTACTTTAAATCATGGTTCTCGCTGTTTATTGCAGGATTACACGCTGTTTCACCATATTCTAGGAAATATTGGTAAAACAATGTATTTTATCGTGAACACACGATATTTAGAGGATACAAATTACAAAAACCCATATTTCCAAATCACGAAGAGAAATAGTACTTTAAATTATGGTATACTCTGTTTATCGCAAGATTCCACGCACTTTTCACCATATACTAGTAAAATACTGGTAAAAGCAGGGATTACTAGCATAAACATACGTTATTTTGAGAAAAAGAACGAAACAAATGTTATTGCATGTTCATTGCAGGATTCCACGCACTTTTCACCAAATACTAGGAAAATATTGCTAAAGTAGGTATTTCTAGCATAAACCTACGTTATTTTGAGAAAAAGATCGACACCAATCTAAATCTCCGGCGTTTGCATACCAGTAAGTGCTTTATATAATTGTTTTCTCTGTTTGTTGCAGGATTCCACGCACTTTTCACCATATAAAATATTGGTAAAAGCAGGCATTTCTATCATAAGCCTATGTTATTTTGAGAAAGAGAACGAAACAAATCTTAATTTCGGGCGTTTGAATAGCTGTGAGTGCGTTAAATCTTGGTTATTCCTGAATGTTGCAGGATTCCACACATTTTTCACGCTATACTAGGAAAATATTGGTATAACAATGTATTTTATCGTGAACCCACGATATTTAGAGGATACCAATTATAAAATTCCATATTTCCAACTCAAGAAGAGAAAAAGTACTTTGAATTATGGTTTTCCCTGTTTATTGCAGGATTCTACGCACTTTTCACCATATACTAGGAAAATATTGGTAAAAACAGGCATTTCTAGCATAAGCCTACGTTATTTTGAGAAAAAAAAAGAAAAAAATCTAAATTTCCGGCGTTTGAATACCAGAAACTGTTTTAAATAATGGGTTTCCCTGTTTGTTGCAGGATTCCGCGAACTTTTCACCACATACTATGAAAATATTGGTAAAAACATGCATTTTCAACATCTATTAGGAAAATATTGGTAAAGACAGGCATTTCTAGCATAAACCTACGTTATTTTGAGATAATGAACGAAACAAATCTGAATTTCCGGCAATTGAATACAAGTGAGTGCTTCAAATCACGGTTTTCCCTGTTTGTTGGAGGATTCCACACATTTCTCACCATATACTAGGAAAATATTGGTAATAACAGGCATTTATAGCTTAATCCTACGTTACTTTGAGAAAAATAACTAGACAAATCGAAATTTCCGGCGTTTGAATGCTAATAAGTGCTTTAAATCATGGTTTCCTGTGTGTTACGGGTTAACACACACTTTTCACCGTATACTAGCAAAATATTCGTAAAATAATGTATTTTATCGTGATCCCACGATATTTAGAGGATACCAATTATAAAAGTCCATATTTCCAACACACGAAGAGAAATAGTACTTTATATCATTGTTTTCCCTGTTTATTGCGGGATTCCACGCACTTTTCACCATATATTAGAAAAAATATTGGTATAAACAGGCATTTCTAGCATAAACCTACGTTATTTTGAGAAAAGGAACGAAACAAATCTAAATTTCCGGCGCTTGAATACCAGTAGGTGCTTTAAATCATGGTTTTCCCTGTTTGTTGGAGGATTCCACAAATTTTTCTCCATATACTGGGAATATATTGGTAAAAACAGGCATTTTTCACCATATATTAGGAGAATATTATCTAAAACAGGCATTTCTAGCATAAACCTACGTTATTTTGATAGAAAACAATGAACCAAGTTCAAATTTTCTGCATTTGTACACCAATAAGTACTTTGAATCATGATTTTCTCTTTTTTTTGACGGATTCCGCACACTTTTCAACATATGCTAGGAAAATATTGGTAAAACAATGTATTTTATCGTGAACGCACGATATTTAGATGATAAAAATTATAAAAATCCATATTTTCAAATCACTAAGAGAAATAGTACTTTAAATCATTGTTTTCCCTGTTAATGGCGAGATTCCACGCACTTTTCACCATTACTAGGAAAATATTGGTAAATAAGGGCATTTCTAGCATAAACCTACGTTATTGTGATAGAAAACAACGAAACAAATCTAAATTTCCGGCTTTTGAATACCAATAAATGCTTTAAATCATGGTTTCCCTGTTTCTTGCAGGATTCAACACATTTTTCACCGTATATTAGGAAAATATACGTGAAAGTATGTATTATATCGTGAACCCACGATAGTAGTATATGGGGGAATATAGGAAAAAATGGCGGCCGTTTCCAAGATGGCGCTTGGGGGAATATAGGAAATCCTTCGGGTCGTTTCGTCGGGTTTCGGCGGTGGTCGGGCGTGGTCCCTAATGAGCGTCGCCAGGGGTAATTAGTGGGGGTAATTAGTGACGGTTCCTCGGTGAGCTGGGGCGGTGAGAGGTTGCAATGTGGCGAGCGGTCGGTGGGAGGTGAGCGGGCGGGTGGGTGGTGAGCGGGTTGTGAGATGTTGCATGGTGCGAGCGGGTGGTGGATGGTGAGCGGTCGGGTGGTGAGAGATTACATTGGGCGAGCGGGTGGTGGCTGGTGAGCGGCAGGGTGGTTGGTAAGCGGGCTGTGACAGGTTGCATGGGGCGAGGGGGTGGTGGGTGGTGAGTGGGTGGTGAGTGATCGAAGGGTAGTGAGTGGTCGGAGGGTGGTTGCATGAGGCGAGGGGGTGGTGGGTGGTGAGTGATCGAAGGGTAGTGAATGGTCGGAGGGTGGTTGCATGAGGCGAGCGGTAGGTGAGCGATCGGTGGGTGGCGAGCGGGCGTCATGAGTAATTAGTTAGGGTCATTAGCGTGGATGTAAGGTTCAGCTAAAAGAAATATATACTTCGAGAAAATACATTTAAATTATTTGTTTTATTGAAAATTTAAATATTACATATTGTTAAGAACAACATAATTTTGATTTACATGATTGCACATAAAGTTGTTTATTTTTTCTACAGCCGTTACCTATATGAGTATTAAATTTATTTTTACAATTTTTTCTACATGATATGCCGCGAATGCGCTTATAAAAACGATATGGAATTCTGTCGTTTCTTGAATAGTTTGATGTAAATAATTTACAAAATTTTTCTAGCGAATATCCTCTTTTCATATAATCTAAAAACATTATACAAAACTGTCCACATACTTTAGAATTTAAACTTTGTAATTGTTGTGTATTCCACCTGTATGAGATAGTATTTCGTTGTAAAGATTTTAAATGTTGAGGAACCACTTGTGGCATACCCTAGCTGTCGAAAAAAACTCCTCGTCCTCGTTTGTCTATGAACATAGCGACCCAATGCGATCCTGGTTGTGTGTGTATATCTGTGTTAAATATGCAGCTCGTCGGTCTCGTCAATACCTTCGGAATCTTGTCCGCTGGAAATACACCTGATGATTGTACTTTTAATAGGTGAAGAGCAGCCCGTATTTAAATGGTGATCATTTTGTTGTTTATACGGTGATTTGATGGTTCTTGGAATATAATATGTACTTTCGTCGATGTTCTCGTATATGTGCTCGCCTGCTTTGTTGTGAGGTGTAGGAGGTCTGGTTTTTATTTTTCTGCTTGGCTTTGTGGGTTTATTAGATAAATCCTGAGGCTCATCAGAGTCAGGCTCTGCATATGTACTGTACGATGCACAGTCGACAACTGTTCTGTAAACAGATGTTGCCTCTGTATTCTCGTAGTGATGTCTATAATGATTACTATTCAATGTTATCATGAGAGTGATGTTTTTATTAATCCAGGTTTTTATTCTTACTGCATTATTTAATGCGCACATAAATGCTTCTGTACATTGAGCACCGTGAAAACAACAAAAAATGTCGCTTTTATTTAATTGATGCAATGGAGGGCAGTTATAATTTTCCAAGTTTTCAACATATCGTGTAGTAATACTCTGAATGAGCGCGCTTTCTTGTGCACCTTTTACAAAAATTTGTCTTGCTGAACGTGTTAGCTCACGTAAATTTGCATGAAGCTGTCGATGAGGTAAGTCTCCATCAAACCATTCTATACCGTGATGATTACCAGTGAGCCAATTATTGTAGACTTGAATTTTAATTGGTAAGTCAGAGAATGAATGAGGCGCTGCCGCTATCCAGTGTGCTATGTACTCTTTTCCTAGAGCTACGACGGCTACTTCCTTTAGGACGAACTTATTATGACTGTCGCGGAAGCCTAGAACCTCGATAATATAATCCATTTTCGTGAGTGGGTTCTTCGAACGAGGTGAATACGTTGAAAGCTGAATGCGTACTACACTGCATGGGCTCGAGATATTTTCATTTTATAGGATAGACTCAGAACTTTCTAACGTTTTTTTGAAGGTAATTAACAGTAATTTGATAATATGAAAAATAGCTTAAACTATGAATCACGTAACTTTCAAAAATATTTAAGCTGAAAAATCCATAATAATTTGACGTGATGAGTCTATTTCGAGCACGTTATCATATTCTGTATAAACAACACAATTAACAGAGTGTGATAAAACTTTACCAAATCGTAATTCTAAACGTACAGAGCCAGTTTTTACCAAATTCCAATGTGCATTACTATTTGCCGAAAGATCAGGTGTTAAATCAAAAGCATATAGGCAATAACCATGTGGGTATGATTCTCTTGAAATATTGTTTCCTTCGTTTGCAAAATGAATACCTGTTCCACTAAATAAAGTCTGGAATGCATCGGAATACGTAGTCGGGTATTCAGGTTGAATGGGTTTACTGGGAACTTGCATACCATCGACAGTTAATGCAAGGTAAGTAAGGTCAAAATGTTGAAAATTAAATGGATTCTCTTTTTTATCTCCGTTAAAAGCCTTATTCGATACAAAACCAATTATAATTCGTTTAGGTAACTGTCCCAAAATTATATTATCTAACGTTTCACCACTCGAGTTAGTGTGTAGTGTAAATGATTTAACTTCTACACGCGTTAAAGGGTATTTAGCGGTCCCTCTCGTAAGTGCTTTAGAATGAGCTAGGAGAACTCCTGGGTTAATCTTAGCTCGTCGTACCCTTAATGATGCTTCTAAAAGGCGTACATTTACATTCTTATTTTCATAATCGATTAGGCAGAACACATCTTTTGAACGAATAAGCCTGACTCTCATTTCTACACCGTTAAGCAGAAATTTTTCTTGATTAAAAACATCACAATGTAGATGGCCTAGCAAATCCAGAGTTTTCCCTCCTTTTATAAAGCTATTACGTTTTTTAGCTCCCATATTAGCGGATAAATTTGGAGAAGTTGCGGTTACTTTCGTCAAAGGTGCGTTCATCTGCCCGGGTGTGTCTTCGTACCATAAAGATGAAGATAAATGTGATTTTTTAGCCTCATTGCTGTAATTTAATAATGTCTCAATATATGCGCGATACGCATAAGCATTACTTGGAGGAGATACTGCTTTTTGATTGAAAAATACGTCGACTTGGTTAAATAAACTGTGTAAAAAATTGTTTACTGGAGCAACTAAAGTATCGTCTTCTATTTCTTCACCATTTTTCTCAAGTCGTAGACGAACACTAATCATTGTGTGTGCTAAATCAATGTAATCCTCAGAATTTCCAGGTATAAGAAATTCTAAATACGAGTCCTCTGAAATTGTAGTAACAGGTTTGTATTCAATCCATTGAGTAGATTCTATAGATGTTTGTGTCGGTGGTAGTGTGAATAAATCCAATTCGGGCTTTGTACACTCACACGAGTGAGTGTGTAAAAAAGCCATTTTTGATATTATGCCGGTCCGAAAATATCGCTAACTGAGCGTTTCTTTTTATTTTTCTTTGATTTTATTTTCTTCGATTTTTTTATTTTTCGATTTACGCGCTCATGCACGCTAGACGTTAGCCTCTTACGACGTTTGGTTTTTGACTGATTCTTACGCTTGCGTGCCTGTCTTTTATAGCCAGATCCTTTCATAAGACTTTCCATTTTCTCTTCAGCTTTGCGTTTCAACTTATTACCAGACTCATGAACTCGACTTCGTAATGACTCTTTAAAAGGAATTTGATGAGAACTAACATCATCAATAATATTCATACCAGCTCGGAGAGCTTCTTTACCCACTGCTCGCGCTCCACGTTTTAAAAAAGGAAGTGCCTTACGAAAAAGACCACCGAGAAATCTACCTATCCCACCGTGCCCTCTCTGAAATGGAGACCCTACGTAAACTTGTTCAATGCCTCCATTTCCAACCTGCGCATCGTAATATTCTATGTAGTGACTCATTTTTTAATTTTTAATTTTTATTTTATTTTTATTGATACTTTAATGAGCCCGTCTAAAATGAAGCGTCACTGTTGAAGTTCCACACTCAAATGGTACAACACGACCAAGGTGATCTCTTATATCTATTACAACAGTTCTAAAACTATTTCTTATAACGGGGACGTATCTCACAGGTGTAAAAGTGTGATGCTGATTGGAACCAAAAACGTAATCTTTGTAATTTACAGGTGCTATGCGTAATAGAGGTGAGTATACATCTCCAACTATACAAGGTTCACAAATATCCGAATAAATAAATAGTTGACGTGGCATAGCATTTAAAACATTTGCAGGGCGAGTGGCTACAGCCGGATTGGAATCTACATTTAAATAACTTTCCACATCGACAAAACCTAGAATATCTAAAATGGCTCGGCTTATTTTTAACGAATGTTCATATCTACATGTTTCAGGTGTGCACGTTCTCTCGGCAAATACAAAAGTATTATTATGTTCTACTGAAAATCTAAATACAATATGAATACCATCTATTGCAATGTTTAGTACTTGTAGAAATTCCACAATGTTTATGTATATCCCATAAGGAATTTTACATTTTTCACAATAATGTCATTATTTGTGGCTTTATGTGTATCTCTAAATATTGGTGATAAATTATACGTAGCTGCAATGTCTCTTTCTTCTTCACGGATATGTAGAAATGAGCGAGGAAAATGAATTTCTGTTATACCCACTTCCCAATTACCATGTAAATTAACTTCTAGAGGTAGTTTGGTTGTATAACATGCAGTAGTATTATCGGGAAATGTGTTCATGCTACTGTTACTCGGTAGAATCATATAAAATTGATTTTTCATTTTTTAGATATTTTGCACGTTTGAAGCCAGTATCCAGGAATTAAATGTACTCGGGTATCCCACCCAACTTACAAAATATTTTTTTCTCGAAGCAGTTCCACTCTTTTTTAGAATCTTATCAATTTTATAACTTGCATCCGATATATTTTTATCAATGACTGATAGTTCTTCTTCATAAAATATACCATCTACAGTTTCACCGTTCAAGTCTTCTATTTCATAAACAGGTGGTTTTCTATGTTTTAAAACACGGATTATTTTAAAAATTTCTTCGGACCAATTAGCCATATAACCTTTCTCAAAGGTTCCTTTCGTTCGACTGGTACGAACTAGATTACCTACAACGTATTTAGCCTTTCTCTCGATTGTTTTGTAACGAGAATCCATATTTTTCTTGGCTGTAGAGGCATTAAAAACTGTCACACATGACGGCGCCATCTTTATAGTAGAATGATAAGCATTGTTGTATCCTGTAACAAGATCTTGTAAAACATCTATGTAACGTCTTGAATTTTTGTATGTAAAATATCGCCACATTTTTTCTTTGAGTGTACGATTAAATCTTTCAACAATCGCCGCCTTAATATCGGGGTTACGGGTCACGCGGTGAAGAATATTTTGCGATTTTAAAAACTGCTGCATAACTGTACCTGTGAATTCTTTTCCTTTATCAGTTTGAAATAACCGAGGAACTCGTCCACTACTTCTAGAAAGTATGTTTTTGAATGCCTTAGTAACTTGTGAGCATGACTTATCTTTTAACGGCTCCACCCATACGTATTTACTTAAAATGTCAATAACAACGAGTATGTATGAAAATTTATCATTATATGATTTCAGTGAACAAAGTTCTATAAGATCACCTTCCCACACAGAGTCGATTTCATTGACTCTATAATGAAGTCTTTGAAATTTTCGATGTACTGGTTTATGTAATGTATAAGCATCTTGAGCACGTAACCATTTATAAATTTTATTTTTGTCGACCTTGTTTCTTATTTTATGTACAATACGCCGTGCACCTGCAAATCCGACCTCGTTCGACGGTTCATAGTAGATTTTACAAAGTTCTCCATTTTCGTCATCAGCCATTTTCTTTTTTATTTTATTTTTTTTATTTTTGATTTATTTTTTATGTTTTATTTTTGATTTTTGATTTTTGATTTTTTTTATTTTATTAAAAAGATAAAGTTAACCATCCACCTTTTTGATTTGGATATTTTTTATTTTTATGTCTAGTTCTCCTTCTAGTCATTAGAAATGAACTATCCCCGTCACTAGTAACCTCTCTATTTATAACAGTATTCTCGTCATCTGCTTCGCTTTCAAGAGATGCATTGCTTATGAGCTTTCTAGGCAATGGCGTAGAGTTATGTATGTATGCAGAAGATGTATGTAAACGCGAATCTGAAAAACTCACATGAGGTGATGAAGATGATCTATTATTAAAATTTTGTGCTTCCTTATACAAACTCATATTTCCAATAAATTCTAGTGGCATTCCAATGTCTCGTAAAAACCATGAAAAATGATCTCTACCAATGGCTTTTACACCTTTTCTACTACGAACAACATCATTTATAAGATCTATAATATTTGAACCATCGAGTACTTTATTGTCTATAGAAACTATTCCTTTATTGTTCCATGTAATGCGTGAGTATATGCCTGGATTTTTTAAGTACTGCATCAACAACTCAGCCTTACGCCTGTACGTAACGGGTACAGATGATGTTATTGTATCAATACTTACACCGGTTAACGTTTCTTGTTGAATTTTTGACTCAACGGTGTTAACACTATTTCTCAAATTTTCCAAATAAGTCAAATACCGTTGTAAAGTTTGTTGATATTTTGTCCACTTTGTACGTTCGTCAAATTCATTCGAATTCAAAATTTCACTCATTTCAGAATCCAATCTTGTCAAATGGCTGCCAGGTGTTTGAGTTGTTTCAATACTTTTACTGTTGTCATATTTTTTTTTATTACCATTTTGTAAATTCCCAGTTTCACTTGTTCCAAAAAGTTTACCAATACTATCTTGCGGTACAAGAACCATTTTCCTGGCGTGTTCCATTATTATTATTAGTTATCAGAACGAGAAGGTAAAAGAACTGATAAAACAGTTGATAATACAGGGGCCAGCAAGGCCGTGAGAAAACCCTCACCTTTCTGCACAATCAAACGTTTTTTACTTTTCCAGGAACGACAGTTTTTATCACACAATCTTCTTAGTATGTGCCTATGTTTTATTAATTTTTTCTTTTGGGCTGATGTGAGAGTAATTGTACCTTTTAATGTATTTAATGCACACTCGCAAATACCTTTAATCATACGATGATTTGCCGATTTTAAAATAGTCTTTCTCTGCTGTTTGTTTAAATGATACAGTGCATGTAACTCATGCGCTGTTTTCCGATCGAGTGTCTTCCTTGTTCTTGACGACGCCATTATATACGCAATACTGGATATTCTGAGTCTCCGCTACCTCTTTTTATATTTTTAGGAACATAAACATATTGGTGAATATCATCGGGGAATATACTGGTGCGCACCCTACAACTTTCAGGTGTATTTTGTTTCAAGTCTAATAATAAATATCCATGTGGTTTAGATGTAGCATCATGATAAGCTTCTTGTAAAAATTTTGAGTTTTCCGGATAAACTTGTCGAGCCATATGCTGTATTTGAGCACGATCTCTAGGATTTTTAAAAATAACAATATAGTTAGCATTAAGCGAAATATCTCTTTGTTTTGGACCTTGATGAAATAAGTTTTGTGTAATAAAAATAACACTAATATTTTTGTGATGACTTCCTTTCGTAAATAAATCAGCCACTGTATTATTGGACGATTCGCGCATTAAATCGTCAATTACAACCAGCTTTGGTCGCGGATCTGATGAAAAATCCTCATTTTGTGGTAAACCCTCGTGAAATTCTACATCTTTCCCATATTCTAAATAACTATCCTGCCACTCTGAATAGTACAACATTTTTCGGGTAAAAGCAGTGTCTGACATACGATCAATAAAACGAAAAAATCTTTTTACAAAATAAGTTTTCCCACAACCGGTAGGACCACAAATCATGGAAGTCCATGGATGTTTCCAAGCAAGGGCCATTTTAAATTTATCTACGTAGTTTAAGTGTACTGTGTGATAGGTAGTAAGAGACTGAATAATTTTACAGGAGGAGAAGCAATATAAAGGATGTGTAACTGTGTGAACAAAATAGATGAAAAATTTACATTTTTTTTTTTTTTTATTTTTACTAATATTTTACTTATTTCTAATACATTTTTTTCTCGAAGTAAAAACTCTAAATATACGCCTATCTAAACAAAATTATTGACCACCCAGTCATGGTTAATGTTACCGGTCCAAATTTCTCTACGAATAGGGCCACCGCGATTTTCTATATAATTGTACATTTGATCATTAACATGCTTTGGACAAACAGGGTTATCAGACCAACAGGCTAAATACCATGGTTTTGGTAGGCTAAAATATATAGATTTTATTTTTTCCTGCGCTTTTAAGAAATATAATATTTTTGAAATTTTAATATTTTTATGGTATTCTACTGACTCATACCACATCGCATATATAGGTCGATTACAATCTGTCTCGCAACAAATTATCGTCCTCCACGTACCGCAAAACTCGTATTTTGACAAATACAGAACATGACAAGAAACCTTAATATCATTTATTCGTGCGTATATGATTACTTTTCTCCATAAATTGAGAAATTCTTCATGACTTTTTTTCTTCAATTCTACCAGCATGTGAATTATTTTGTGCCACGATAAACCTTGTAATGAGTTTTTATACGACGGGAAAAACTCGCAAGTTGGCACATTACAATTCACACATTCGTTTCCCGTCGTGCCTAGTTTCCAGGCGTTCTCATCTCTGACTACTGTAAACGAAAAAAGTATATACTAAATAAAAAGAAGAATATTTTTGTTTTATTTTTTATTTATTTTTGTAGTAATAATTTTATGAATAAATATTATTCGTTATAATTTAATACGCTATACTTGCCATTATACGCACGGTATATTTACATTGTATTTACATTATATTTACATTATTCTTTATAAAAATATAATTATTTTTAATTTTTACGTTTTTTTTAAACCCATAAGGATAAGAGATATTTTCACTTATAAAATTTCTTTTCATACTAGTCGCTTTATATGATTTAGTTTCCTCACGAGTGACTACCGAGTGTAGGGCCGTACGTCGTATTGTTTTACAAGTATGTGTTATGACTTTATCTTTATTTAAAACTAACGATTTGATGCTATTATAATTTACCTTACTATCGGTTGAGGAGTTTAAAGTTAATCCTTTAACTTTACATATCTCATGTGTTTGACCGTTCGGTGTCTTAACAATATGAGCATAAAATTTTGGTCCTGCACTCGTAAAATGTGATATATAACTACCTGACCCGTAGCATTCTAACTCATCTGTCATATCACCTAAAAATCTACCTGTTGGAATTTTGTACTCACCAGGGATGTTCTTACTTAAATAAATACATGAATCGGTATCATAATACAAAATCCTATCACCCAATTTTTCTAAATAACTGTATAATTTTAAGCGTGCTTGAGCAGTTGTATATGCTGCTATTGCCACGTTTGTGATAGAGGAGGGTGTAAAATCATCCCCTGAAAAACACCAATTCACGTAAAATACATCATCATTTACGGGCAAGATGCTTTTAACCTGGATTGCTGAATTTAAAATTAATGTCTGTAACCGATTTCCGTCACGAATGACCTCAGTCGTCCCCATATTATCGCGTTGACCAAACTTACCCCAAAATGAATTTAAACATAATTTTGAAAGTGAGCGTAAACCAGGGTTTTTTTCAATTTTAGTTTCTTCCAAGTAAACGTTTTCTTTCTCAGCATATTCTCTGATATACTGTCTACGCGATTGCTCGTCAATGCAGTCACTAGGCCATCCACTAGCTTGCTGTTTAATTTTTAAAAAAGTATTAATATACTCTACAAATAACCCGTTCATTTGGTTAGAGCTATCTTCTGAGGGATCGTATCGGCATGTATTATATTGCCAAATTTCAAACATATTCGTTATAATGTACCCTAGTTCTACCGCTTTTTTAACTCATCAGATGCCCATGTACCTGTGAGTTCTCTCTCACAATCATTATCATGCATGCACTCACCAACGTTTAAGTTTTCACAACAAGACCGGCACAGCGGGAATATTAATTTGTTGTGTATTTTCACCGGTAACACAGGTAAAAATAAATGCATTGGTGGAAGCACTGTACATTTAACGAATCCTTCTACATTTTTCAAATTAAAAGTAGCGCCTGTTAATATTTTACATTCATCTCCAACATAAATTTGTGGATGCCCTATAGGGAATTTACCGGATTTACAAATATACGGATACAATGAACAGATATCAACGTAACTTATGCTTTCGCTACCATAAACCTCTACGTTCGCTACAATATTCTCCGTGCGCCCTCCGAAAAAAGCATCGCGGGGTTTTAAAATATCATTAAAAATCATTGGGTGATTTTTAACGAAGTTTTTTACTTCAGGGTTATCTCTTTTCTTTTTACTGAAATCACATTCCCACATTTCTGTTAAAATATACCCTAAAGATCTAATTCGATTCGATAATTCTATTGTTTTATGAAACCGATCGTTATGAGAGTCACCATGACCTTCGATTTGTCTATATCTTTTCTCACCTACAAAACACTTATCGCAACCATGCCAGAAACATCCATGAAATAAATATACATATTTCAAACCGTTTTCATTTTCATGATATCCGTCTACAAGAATATTTTCTTTTAGCCGGAATTCATGATTTTTCCCAGCGTGGATAATGTTGTGACCAGTTTCTTTTTCAACAATAAGTAACCATTCTAAAGATACCCTAGAATGGTTACTTGTTTTTCTATACCCGCCTGGCGGAATAATACCAATGACATTATCCTTTAAAAAATTTTTACGATATAATTTGGAGTACGCGCTGGCTATTGTAGAAGCCTCTGTAAACGGACACGTTTCTCCCACCTCTATAAAATTTTTTCGAAATGCCGAACACGCTTTTCTTAAAATATCCACGTCAGCTAAACAATATTTTAAAATTTCTGTTTCAAAATTAAAAATATAATTATTACCGAGGGCATCAAGATACCACTCTTCAAATTTTAATCTATCAGCATTATCCATGTTCTCTGGAGCATAAGACTCCCTAGAAGGTATAGGACCCGAATAATGTTGATTTTCAGATTTATTGAATAAATGTGGGAACCACCCTTTAGCATTTTGGTCTTCAAAACCAAAAGCTTTAGGCAGAGCCGAAAGTCTCATGTGAAAATAATTTAAACTGTCTAAAAATTTAATGTTTCGACCTATACTCATGACCATTATTTTTGTCCCATTTAAAATTATTTTCGGTGTTATCTGCATATTCTCTACTAAATATTTTAAAATAAACTGCCCGTCAAAACCTTTACTGTTATGAGCAATACAAATTAATTCTTTAATATTACTTGAACGTGATTTATCATCCAAAATAAAATCTATAACATTTTTTAAGCAGTTATTTTTAAATAACAAATTTCTCCCACCGCCACAGAACTCACACCCCGACACCATATCAGAATCTATACATTTTTCACAACATAATTGTGCTACGCACAAATTAACATTGTGGAAAGTGCACGATTGAGCGCTGTCAACATGTTTTAAATCCTGCGTGGTTTCAAAATCATAGAAAAGAAAAGCGTGTTCGGGTACATCTTGAGACGGCTTATTTTTTTTTACGCTAGACATAAAACATTGGTGATTATAAGGCCGCTCACGCGCGCATGTTCGACAATACATAACCCCGCATGCATGTCTACTAACCTCTATCGATATAATTTTTCTACAAATACTACATTTTTTTAATGCATCGCAGACACTAACAGTTTTTTTAAAACTATCGCTTAATTCATGTTGGCGAAAACATTCGGTGCCATAAAACTCACGTAAACATTTCATACACTTAGGCAGCGAATTTTGCTTATCACATAAATTTGTGTGTAGGCATTTATCACTGCGCCCCGGACATTTATGTGTTGATACACGCTTTATACCAACGTTACAAATTTGACAATAATTATCACACGCCGTGATTCCTAGCATACTTGTTATTACATCGTAATGTTGGTCTTTAGGGGTAAATAAAATGTTTAACGTAAAATTAATTTTAATTTTTTCGTTTATTAAAATTAATACCCCATTAAATAACGGGGGCTCACCATTCCCGACACAACCGCGTTTATACACCATAATCGCGATTCCCTCTTTTTTAAAATAAAATTGAAACTTTTCTAAATCACTTATTCCCCAACCGTTTTCATGAATGAAATTAATACGCGCTGATTTTATAAGAGCATCGGCTCTTTCGCGCTGAATTTTACTACCAGATTTTCGAATGTTACCCCAGTCGGTATATAATTCATGAGTGCAATTATCACCGGCAGCGAGTTTCCTCGCATGTACAAGGGCGACAACTAACGCGCGGGGTAAACATTTATTATCATGATTACTGATTTGGACTAATAACTTAGATTTTATTAAATTAATATTAGACGGTCTACTACTACGACCAAACCCCACGGGTGCTCTAACGCGTATTACTTTTATAATAAAACTATTATCAATTTTAAACTCGCGCGCGCTTTGCGAAACAGCGCTAATCAACTCCCACATTTCTTGAACAGAATAATTTTTTAATTTTTTAAACGAATGAATTGGCCCCAACGGTAGTCTAACGGTGGATAAGGAAATCCCAATATAATCCTCAGGATCATATTCCCGTATTATGTAAAGAAATAAATTTTCAATACACGCGTTTAAGTCGGTAATGACGTCCCCTGTTATATTCTCATTTTTAAATTTTAAAACTATTTCACGCGCACTTGTTGAAAATCTACTATATTCCGTTTCCCTTTCATCGAGGACATTGAAAAACTCACCGTTAATACTTGATCCTCCTCCTCCTCCCTGCTGCTGCTCCTCGATCTGTTGCTCCTGCGGCTGCTGTTGTGGTTGCTCCAGTTGCTGCTGTTGTGGTTGTTCGGGTGCAGTCGAGTCAGGATGTTCCTCGATTTGTTGCTCCTGCGGCTGCTGTTGTGGTTGCTCCAGTTGTTGCACCTCCTGGTGTTGAGGGCGCTCATCTGATTCTTGAAAAAGATTGTTGATCTCCATTGAGCGTTCTATAAAAAAGGAAAATTTTAAAATAATTTATATAAGTTAAAAATTAATATGTTAAAAATGTTGTTAGATAAATATCTTGATAAATTACCTCGCAACAGTTCCGCGTAAGCAGCTAATAAAGCTCGTGCCAGCTGCCTCTTAGCATTACATCGCCCTAGGAGATGCACTGCGACCATCTCGAGAAACTCACTATGCTCTCTAAAAATTCCTCTTAAAAATGCACGATTTAAAAATCGGGCAGTCCTTGTTTCCACAAACGCCATGAAGCTAGCCACTGCTTCATTTCTAAATGCACATATATAGTTTCTGACGCATCGATTTTCACGCCCGTAATCTCTCAACTGATATGTACGCCTTCTTAAAATACATGCCAGACGTCTTGCTTCTATAATATCATTCTCCCGAGAGCGATTAATTACTGCTGCTGGTGATGCCATACGTGGTACTTCATCAAGCAGTGCATTGAAAACGACGAATACTCGCGGTACTAAATCCATTTTCACGTTTTTAAAAATAAAAAATTCTGCAACTTGTAAAATAAAGAATGGCAGAGTGCACGAATATAGACGAGTACACTGCTCGACAGAAAACTTGTGAATAATGAAAAAATCACGAGCTCCGGCTCATTTATGCCAGAGGTCCAACCACGCTTACCAAATTATTTTAGAACGGTATATGACTAAACCACTTTTCTGCATTCTTATAATGTGTATCAGCAATCATAGCCTACATCGATGCTATGTCTTGACATCATTGAAGAGCTTAGATACCGCTACAAGATCTTAGCAAATGATTTTACAATAGGGTAAATGAAAAACCGCTTATACGCATTCTCATAATTTTGTTAGGCGATTATAGGCGCCGCCGCCGTGTCACTGCCAATGAGTATACTTGCTAATACCACTTTTTAATTTTCTTTT
Source organism: Torymus aiolomorphi (assembly GCA_036365515.1). Taxonomy (NCBI): domain Eukaryota; kingdom Metazoa; phylum Arthropoda; class Insecta; order Hymenoptera; family Torymidae; genus Torymus; species Torymus aiolomorphi. Next base: position 140,468,424 of record CM070873.1, read on the forward strand.
AATGTAAACCATCATAGAAAAGTGATTATATGAATATAGTATATAGTTTTTCTAAATTCCACACACTAATAAAATCATTAGTTACCCCGTTATCGACATTCTTACATTTTCTCAAGTAGAGTAGAGAAAAAATGTTATCAATGGCACGAGAGAAACCATATATTCATTTATTTTAAAAGCTATTACAAATAACAGTTTTCTATTTTCATTACTCACGTTTTTCTCTTTCTCTATTTCCCTTAATTAGTATAGCTCAGTATTTAAGGAGAAGTCAAAATCGTACAAGGTACATATTAGTTTGTGCTACGACTAACGTAACATCTATCCTTTGTTCAATCGTATACTTCAAGAAGACAATACGTACAATATTTCAGTTTTTCTACATAATGTCTCAAACAACGAATCTTAAACGCATAAAAATGTCTTCGTTCAACTCTAGAGAAGAGGCAGTACATTATTTAATAAATGCACGAGTTCATCCTATAAATGCATCATGTACGAAGAAAATTTTAACCGGACTCATCTCTCAAGGAAACGGTGATTTTACAAGTGTTGTGAAAATTATAAATAATTCATTTTCTGGAATCACGTTTACAAAAGAAGCTTGGGATGCGTTCAAGTTTTGTTTTAAAGATATCAGTGAATATTTTAATACAAAAAGCTCTACTACTCCTCAGAAAAAGCATTTAACGGAATCAATTTAACATACACAGCAACGTTTGGTACAAAAACTATCGTCCTCGATAGAGAAGACTCACCGAGTATTAGTTTACTAGATTCAGATGATGAAAATTCAACATATTCTAAAAAGAGGAAACTTTAGACACCAGCCATAGTTATGCAAAAAACATCGTTTGACGGAATCATCAGGCTGTCAAAGTGCATAGACAGCTGTATAAAAATGAACGAAAAACTGTTACCATTAGTTTCAAAGTGCAACAAAAATATTATTGCCGATGTGTGTAAAAAATTTAACGAGAATATATTTTTACCCGAAAAAGATGTGTTTGTAAAACAATATTTATCCTCTCACGATGAGAAAATAAAAAATAATATTACAACTCTATTTAATGATAATGAGTTTTCCACATATTATTTTGATATTGTATTTTATGAACTTATTAGTTTACACGCAAACTCAATAGTTAAAAATGTGATTTCTAAACTCACAACTTAAAAAGTACAAGAAATGTATGTGTGTAAATAAATTTTCAATAAAACAAATAATTTAAATGTATTTTCTCGAAGTATATATTTCTTTTAGCTGAACCTCACATCCACGCTAATTACCCTCGCTAATTACCCATGACGCCCGCTCGCCACCCACCGATCGCTCACCTACCGCTCGCCTCATGAAACCACCCTCCGACCACTCACTACCCTTGGATCACTCACCACCCACTCACCACCCACCACCCCCTCGCCCCATGCAACCTGTCACAGCCCGCTTACCAACCACCCTGCCGCTCACCAGCCACCACCCGCTCGCCCAATGTAATCTCTCACCACCCGACGGCTCACCATCCACCACCCGCTCACACCATGCAACATCTCACAACCCGCTCACCACCCACCCACCCGCTCACCACCCACCGACCGCTCGCCACATTGCAACGTCTCACCGCCCCAGCTCACCGAGGAACCGTCACTAATTACCCCCACTAATTACCCCTGGCGACGCTCATTAGGGACCGCGCCCGACCACCGCCGAAACCCGACGAAACGACCCGAAGGATTTCCTATATTCCCCCAAGCGCCATCTTGGAAACAGCCGCCATTTTTTCCTATATTCCCCCATATACTACTCACGATATTTAGAGGATACCAATTATTAAAGTCCATATTTCCAACACATGAAGAGAAAAAGTACTTTAAATTATGGTTTTCCCAGTTTATTGCAGGATTCCACGTACTTTTCGCTATATACTAGATAAGTGTTGGTAAATACAGGCATTTCTAGCATAAGCCTACGTTATTATGAGAAAAAGAAGGACTCAAATCTAAATTTCTGGCGTTTGAATACCTGTAAGTGCTTTATATAATGGTTTTCTCTGTTTCTTGCAGGATTCCACGCACTTTTCACCCTATACTAGGACAATATTGGTAAAGCAATGTATTTTATCGTGAACCCACGATATTTAGAGGATACCAATTATAAAAGTCCATATTTCCAACTCAAGAAAAGGAAAAGTACTTTAAATTATGGTTTTCACTGTTTATTGCAGGGTTCCACAAACATTTCACCATATAATAGGAAAATATTGGTAAAAACAGGCATTTTTAGCATAAACCTACGCTATTTTGAGAAAAAGAACGAAACAAATCTAAATTTCCGGCGTTTGAATACCAGTTAGTGCTTCAAATCATGGTCTTCCCCTTTTGTTGCAGGATTCCACACACTTTCCATCATACATTAGGAAAATATTGGTAAAAACAGGCATTTCTAGCATAAATCTACGTTATTTTGAGAAAAAGAACGACACAAATCTAAATTTCCGGCGATTTAATACCAGTAAGTGCTTTAAATCATGGTTTTCCCTGTTTATGGCAGGATTCCACGCACTTCATACACTAGGAAAATATTGGTAAAGCAATGTATTTAATCGTAAACCTACGATATTTAGAGGATACCAATTATAAAAGTACATATTTTCAACTCAAGAAGTGAAAAAGTGCTTTAAATCATGATTTTCCCCGTTTGTTGCAGGATTCCCACACTTTTCACCATATACTAGGAAAATATTGGTAAAAACAGGCATTTTTCACCATATATTAGGATAATATTGATAAGAACAGGGATTTCAGGCATAAAACTACTTTATTTTGAGATAAAGTACGTAATAAATCTAAATTTCCGGCGTTTGAATGCTAATAAGTGCTTTAAATCATGGTTTTCTCTGTTTGTTGCAGGAATCCACACACTTTTCACCATATTCTGGAAAATATTTGTAAAACAATGTATTTTATCGTGAACCCACGATATTTAGAGGATACCAAATATAAAAGTCTATATTTCCAACTCAAGAAGAGAAAAAGTACTGTAAATAATGGCTTTCCCTGTTTATTGCAGGACTCCTCGCACTTTTCACCATATTCTAGGAAAATATTGGTAACAACAGGCATATCCAGCATTAACCTTCGTTATTTGAGAAAAATAGCCGAAAAAAACTGAATTTCCAGCGTTTAAATGCCAATAAGTGCCTTAAATCATGGTTTTCGCTGTTTGTTGCAGGATTCCGCACACTTTTCACCATATTTTAGAAAATTATTGTTAAAACAATTTATTTTATCGTGAACCCACGATATTTAGAGGATACCAATTATAGAAATCATAATTTCCAACTCAAGAAGAGAAAAAATACTTTTAATTATAGTTTTCCCTGTTTGTTGCAGGATTCCACACACTTTTCAACATATTTTAGGAAAATATTGGTAAAACAATGTATTTTACCGTGAACCCACGATATTTAGAGGATACCAATTATAAACGTCCATTATTTCCAACTTAAGAAGAGAAAAAGTACTTTGAATTATGGTTTTCCCTGTTTATGGCAGGATTCAACGCACTTTTCACCATATATTAGGCAAATATTGGTAAAAACAGGCATTTCTAGCATAAACCTATGTTATTTTGAGAAAAAGAACGGAACAAATCTAAATTTCCGGCGTTTGAATACCAATAAGTGCTTTAAACCATGGTATTCATTGTTTGTTGCAGGTTTCCACACACTTTTCACCGTATACTTGGAAAATATTGATAAAACAATATATCTTATCGTGAACCCACGATATTTAAAGGATACCAATAATAAAAGTACATATTTCAAACTCAAGAAGTGAAAAAGTGCTTTAAATCATGGTTTTCCCCGTTTGTTGCAGGATTCCACACACTTTTCACCATATACTAGGAAAATATTGGTAAAAACAGGCATTTTTCACCATATATTATTATAACATTGATAAGAGCAGGGATTTCTGGCATAAACCTACTTTATTTAGAGATAAAGAACGTAACAAATCTAAATTTCCGGCGTTTGAATGCTAATAAGTGCTTTAAATCATGGTTTTCCCTGTTTGTTGCAGGAATCCACACACTCTTCACCATATTCTAGGAAAATATTTGTAAAACAATGTATTTTATCGTGAACCCACGATATTTATAGGATATCAATTATAAAAGTCTATATTTCCAACTCACGAAGAGAAAAAGTACTTTAAATTATGGTTTTTCCTGTTTATGGCAGGATTCCACACATTTTTCACCGTATACTAAGAAAATATTGGTAAAACAATGTATATTATTATGAACCCGCGATATTTAGAGGATACCAATTATAAAAGTCCATATTTCCAACTCAAGAACAGAAAAAGTACTTTAAATACTGGTTTTCCCTTTTTATTGCAGGATGCCACACACTTTTCATCATATACTAGGAAAATATTGGTAAAGCAGGAATTTCTAGCATAAACCTACGTTATTTTGTGAAAAAGAACGAAAAAAATCTAAATTTCCGGCATTCGAATACCAAAAAGTATCTGAAATCATGGTATTCCCTGTTTATTGCAGGATTCAACGTACTTTTCACAATATACTAGTAATATATTGGTAAAAACAGGCATTTCTCGCCCAAAACTACGTTATTTTGAGAAAAAGAACGACACAAATCTAAATTTCCGGCTTTTGAATACCAGTGAGTGCTTTGTATAATGCTTTTCTCTGTTTGTTGCAGGATTCCACGCACTTTTCACCATATGTCGGAAAATATTGGTAAAAACAGTCATTTCTAGCATAAGCCTAAGTTATTTTGAGAAAAAGAACGAAACAAATCTTAATTTCGGGCGTTTGAATAGCAGTGAGTGCGTTAAATCGTGGTTATTACTGATTGTTGCAGGATTCGACACATTTTTCACCCTAAACTAGGAAAATATTGGTAAAACAATGTTTTTTATCGTGAATCCACGATATTTAAAGGATACCAATTATAAAAGTTCATATTTCCAACTCAAGAAAAGGAAAAGTACTTTAAATTATGGTTTCCCTGTTTGTTGCAGGATTCCACACATTTTTCACCGTCTACGAGGAAAATATTGGTAAAACAATGTATTTTTCGCCATATATTAGAAAAATATTGGCAAAAAAAGGCATTTCTAGCATAAAGGTACGTTATTTTGAGAAAAAGAACGGAACAAAACTAAATTTCCGGCGCTTCAATACCAGTAAAGTCATTAAATCATGGTTTTGCCTATTTGTCGCCGGATTCCACGGACTTTTCACAATATACTAGGAAAATATTGGTAAACACATGGATTTTTCACCATATATTAGAAAAAATAGTGGTAAAAGCAGGCACTTCTAGCATAAAACTACGTTATTTTGAGAAACAGAATGAAACAAATCTAAATTTCCGGCATTTGAACACCATTAAATGCTTTAAATAATGGGTTTACCTATTTCTTGCAGGACTCCACACACTTTTCGCAATATACTAGGATAATATTCGTAAAAACAGGCATTTTGTAGCATAAACCTACGTTATTTTGAGAAAAAGAACGAAACAAATCCAAATTTCCGGCTTTTCAATACCAATAAGTGCTTTAAATCATGGTTTTCCCTGTTTGTTGCAGGATTCCACACATTTTTCACCGTATACTAGGAAAATAATAGTAAAACAATGTATTTTTCACCATATATTAGGAAAATATTGGTAAAAAACGCGCTTTTTAGCATAAACGTACGTTATTTTGAGAAAAAGAACGGAACAAAACTAAATTTCCGGCGCTTGAATACCAGTAAGTAGTGTCACGTCGAGCACGACTGTCCGCTACTTTTGACACCCGTGCTACCATCTATCCTTACCACCCTACAACCTTTTTTTTTCCTTCATGTTACCATGAGTCCTCTTTCCTGTGTGCGGCGCCACATGGTAGCAACTGGGTTACCTACGTGAGTTACATTTCGCATAGTAACGAATCCTACCTTACCCGTATTCGTACCGCCTATCGATCCAACCCTTGTCCTTGGCAGCGCCACATTCGAACCCGAGTTCCCCACCCGCGTCCTTGCCACCCCATGGAAAAGATGAGATATCCTACACTCCCTTACCTTTGCATCTGCCCTAGATACATGCGCGGGTATAAAAGCCGCGACGCGCCTCCACTCGAGGAAGAAGCTTTTTATTCTTTTTGATTCGTAGGGCGAAGCCCTTGTTCGACGACCATTTAATTGTAACACTTGGGCTTAAAATAATTTTCGAAATTTCCGTATTCTGACTTAGAATATTTTCGAGCGGAATTTAGTTAGAATATTTTCGAGCGAAATTTACTTAGAATATTTTCGAAGTAAAATTGACTTAGAATAACTTCGAGTATAATCGACTTAGAATATTTCGTGTTATTTAACCAAAAATATTTGTCAAGCTTCTCTGATTGTAGTCTCGCGAATAATTGTTGATATTATATCTCGACTACAATCAGTTTGTAACAGATTATAACGTAACTTTATGCAATCAATAAACATCACATAATTGCATTTTTAGAGTGTTACTTTATTTCTACGATCCTCTCCTTCTGCCATTTGAATCGCCCGCTGCGTTTGGGTCGTGAGACTGACGAGGGCTAACTGAGAGAACGAGCCAACCGCAACCGCTCCAAAGAAAGTAACTCTGAAGATCGCTATCTTTTTTCTTTCTCTGTCACCCTAATTGTTCGCTGACGCTGTCGCTTGCCGCTTAATTAGTATCGCGAATTACCATTGTTTAATTTACCTGTCCGATTAACTATTTTCACGCGTTCCTACTCCCGTGGTTATTACGTGTAGGAGTAAACCGAAACTGGAACATTTATCGCGTTAACTTTTCGTTTTCGCGACATTGTAACACGGACGTTACAATTGGGGGCCCACCTCCGGGATAAAAGTGAAAATAGTGAAATTTTTTTTTATATATACATACATACCACGGTTATAAAAATTTTCTTTTCCTCTTCGTTTCTTGCGTTCAAAAGAAAAATATAAATAAATTATTAAAATCGCAGCTTCAAACGGTGGGGTCGCTAGGAATTCTGAAGCAATTGAGATTTTGCGGAAATACCTTAGTGTAGAGGAACCTACATTAATAACGGCTACGCTCAACGAGTTAGTAGCAGTGCTCAGGGCTAGATATCAATCGGCATCGGAAATAAAGCCGGAAAGAATTTGGGATGTTAAGAAGTTGCAGTTGTCTCTCGCAGAAACCGTGGATAGGGCATTAGTTGAAAAAATTTGTCAAGACGAAATTATGATAGACATTTTACGTGAATTTATGCATCACAATATTAGTGTTATTGAAATTATGGAAGCAATCTCGAGTGTGGATAAACATTTGATTACTGAAAAACTTCCCTCTCTAGTCAAATCCGACCAAGAATTAACTGAAGACGGTGGAGTTACGCAGTATAAAACGGTAATAAACACAATAGACGGGGTTAATACACAAAATAAAGTGAATTCTGATACAAACTTATTAAATTCGGCAAATTATACTCCGCACGTACCAGGGGGAAGGGGGCACAGTACGCCTTTAGTTACGAATGTTAGAACAACACTGCCAACAACAATGAATTCTTTTCGTCCAAATGCAAATTTAACTCCGTTAAAAATTTATCGATTAAAGATGCACTAGACTGCATACCAAAATTTGACGGTAGCAATATTCCACTTAGTACCTTTTTATTCGGTTTAAGAGAAGCCATTAGCATGATTCCGGCAGCAAACGAAGCCGACTTGGTAAAATTAATTAGACGACGGCTAACGGGTGAAGCAGCAAAGTCAATGGAGGAAATAGTTTTTTTTAATATGGCGGATCTAGTTAAATATTTTGAGGCAAATTTCGGATCGTATAAAACACATCACACCTTGATGGGGGAATTAGCCGCGGCCAGACAAAGAGAAAAAGAAAACATTATAACATTTGCAAACAGAGTTAGGCGTATCGCAATAGAATTAAAAGAGGCCGCAAAAAGAGAAAAAAGAGATGATGCGGGGTTCATACAAAATGTAGAAGCCGATAAATTAAAATTTTTTGTACGCGGTATGGATTGGGAAATTAAGAGGCGCATGGGAGTGGCCGCAACTTTTCAGGAAGCCGTAGAAAAAGCAATAGAAATAGAGCGTGAGGTTACAGATTTAGAGAAAACCGAACCAACGCGTAAAAGTAAATTAAATCAAGAAAATAACAAATTGAAGACAGAATTAGCTGAAGTTAAAATTGTTCAAAATAAACCGATAGAAATTTGTCAATATTGTGGCAAAAGGAATCACATCGCCAAAAACTGTTGGACATTAAAATCATTGTTACCCCCGGGTATACCGCAACCCGCGACACCGCCGACTACATGGGCGCAGCCCGTAGCTATGCAAGCGCGCGTCTCGGCACCAGCTGCGAACCCATTGGCTAGCGCGCGGCCAGCCACGCCCCAAGTCTCACAAAATCAATATAGACCGCGATCGCACAGTCCCGCAGTGGCACAATCGAATCAAATCAGTAATTTTGTTAAAATTTGCAATTATTGTAAAAAAGAGGGACACTGGAAGAATGAATGCCAAATATTGGAAAGAAAAAGTAGAGAAACATTGCAACGTGAAGCGGGAAACGCGAACAGCCCCGCGGCACAGGGCGCGACCTGGGCTCAATCAGAAAGCACGCGCCCACACCAATCAAACACCAATCAGAATTAAAATTTGCGCGAAAGTCCATTTTGTTGAGTATTAATAGTAAGTGACCTGTAATAGAATTGCCATTTGAAATTTATCAGGTATCGCTCAAATTAATGTTAGATACGGGGGCAGGCCCGTCGTTGCTTAAAATTAGTAAAAGACCTAGTAAGGCCATTGTTTTTGAAAATGAAATTCTTGAACATAAAGGTATTACTAAGGAATCGATTAACTCGCGCGGGAAAATACCCTTGATTTTCCGCGATTTAACATTGTATTTTCATTTGGTCCCTGATGATTTTCCTATTGAAGAGGACGGGTTAATCGGCAGCGAAATGTTAAGAAAATACGGGGCAAAAATTAATTATGAAGAAAATTTTTTGGAAATAGCTTCTCACGTAATCAGTTTACGGTGCTCGAGTAGTGTAGATATCGCGCGGCCAATAAACAAAGAGAGTGTAAGTTTGGCACGAGCCGAGCGACATAAGGAAGTAACGCAGGGTGCGATGTGGGGGGATGAGCGCAATTCCGGACGCGGACACGCGAAAAATCCCGTTGCAACTGCTCGGTTGGACAAATCCAGTGTTGTTTTAGGCGAGTGTAGCACTCGTAACGTTTACAGCGATTTACCTGCTTCGCATGAGAAAGTTATTTCAAATGTTTGTCTTTCTTAGCTTAAAAGTATTGCTCCATTTGAGATTTGTATCATGCACGTCTTGGAGAAAATTGATTTAAAAAATAAAATTGATGAAAACAAAAATTTGAATTTGAAATTTGAAAAAACTAGTGATTTAGAAAGTAAAAATTGTGAAAGCAAAATTTTGGATTTGAACTTGAAAAAACTAGTGATTCGGAAAATAAAATTGGTAAAAGCAAAAATTTGAATTTGAACCTTGAAGAAGCTGGCCATTTGAAAAATAAAATTTGTAAAAACAAAAATTTGAATTTTAAATTTGAAAAAACTAGAGAATTGAAAAATGAAAATTGTGAAAATAAAAGCTTAAACTCAAAAATTGATAAAAATAAAGATTTGGAAGTTAAGCATTGTGAAACTAAAAACCGGTTAGTTAAAATAGCTAAAAAGCAAAATTTGAGAACTAAACTTAGTAAAAATAAAAGTTTGAAAGAAAAAGTGAACAGAATTATATATGGAAATAATTTACTTAGAGAGGAAAAATTAAATGATATCGTACCTTAACAGTATTTGGACTTGATAAATAAAAATTGGGAAAATAGAGTTAGTGAAGATCTTCTTGTAAAAAATTTGACTAAATTAGAAAGTAAAGTTAATAAATATATTGTGGTAGAAAATAAGAAAAATTTGGAAATTTTAACTTGTAAAAATAGTATGAGTGTCAGCATTCAAGGGAGAAGTGTCAGACTGAATATAACAGATTGTAGAGCAAAAATTGCATTGAATAAAAATAGAGGAAAAGTAAATGTTGTTTGTAATAAAATAAGGACTTTTACGTATATTAAATACAAGCATGGAATTTATAAAAGAACTAGGATTAAAAGGAATAGTTTTAGTAAAATTAGTAATTTGTTAAGGAACCAAAACTTGTCGTTGTGCGACAATATTGAGAAGGGCGGAAGTAATAAATTAACAAGCGCATTGTCTTATGCTTTAGTTCGAGAGGATTTTCAGCTGGCATACCTTATTGACGGGCTGCAGGTCAAGCTTGGAAAGCTAGCCTACTTGCAAAATTCGAGATACGTCTTGTTATTATGCTTTTACGCTAACGCTTTGTCTGTTATTTGTTGTACCGCTATACCTATTTTTAAGAAAATGAGAGAGTATCGCGTGACTAACAACGTGGTGACTTCTGACATGTTATTTGTTTTACGACAATTGCTGCATGAAATTAAAAGAAATATAAATGGAGTAGTCTGGTCAGTATGAAAGCATAGGCCGCACCCTCCGCACTTAGGTAGCCAGACTAGGGTAGAAAGGCGGAGCCATAAAATAGGGGAGCCACGCGACCATCAAATTATATGCATGTCAGACACGGATTTCCTTTTAGGAAATGAGAGGGTGACTAAATTAAGAGAGCTTTTACGTCTTAAGCATTTGTCACCTAATCAATTAGCCGAAATTGAGTCACTCCTTGTGAAATTTTCGGATCGATTTTATTTAGCGGTAGATATTATGCCCGCGACAAATGTAATTGAACACGAAATACCCACAACAACGAATATTCCAATTAGAATTAAACAATTTAGACACCCACCTATTCTAAAAGAAGAGATCAATAGGCAGGTAAAAGAAATGTTAGAGAAAGGCATCGTCGAACCTTGAACAAGTGCCTACTCGGCGCCCGTGTTCTGCGTTGACAAAAAACCCGGACCCGACGGCAAGAAAAAATTTCGGGTAGTAGTAGACTTTAGAAAGTTAAAAGCCATTATACCCGATTACAATCATCCGGTTCCGAACATAGCGGATATTTTGGATCAGCTTGGTAATGCCAAATTTTTCTCAGTTTTCGATTTATACGCGGGTTATCATCAAATTAAAATTAAAGCTGAGGACAGAGAAAAAACAGCTTTTTCTTGCGAGCTCGGTTTATTTCATGTTGTTAGATCGCCTTTTGGATTAAGGGGGTGTCAAACTCAATTCTGCGATTTGACCGACCCATAGGTCGGTAAAGTAGGAAGTACATACTATTCATGAAATATGACACAAGCGCCATCTCTGGAAAATCGTAATAGATTTTAACATAGATGGCGCTACATATTTCAAGAATATTAAACATCTGTAGTATTATTATACTGTAATAATAATACACATCTATCTGTATTTTCTATTGTTCAAATCAGTATTTACGTATTTCGCCTATACGCATTTTTTATTATAAATAATTGTACGTATTTCGCGTATACGTATTTCCTATTATAAATAATGATGCGTATTTTGCATATACGAATTTTTTATTGTTATTAATAGTGCGTATTTCACATATACGCATTTTTATTACAAATAATTGTGCGTATTTTGCCTATACGCATCGTCTTGTATAACAAATTTTGTGTGTATTTCTTTTATAAATAATTATGCGTATTTCGTTTATACGCATTTTTATTACAAATAATTGTGCGTATTTCACCTATACGCATTGTCTTTTATAAAAAATTTTGTGTATTTCTTTTATAAATAATTATGCGTATTTCGCTTATACGCACTTTTCAGTATTAGTAATCGTGCGCATTTCGCCTATACGCATTTTATAATAAATAATTTTGTGTATTTCGCCTATACACATGTTCTATTATAAAGACATATGCGTATTTCGCTTATACGCACTTTTCAGTGTTACTAATTGTGCGCATTTCGCCTATACGCATTTTATAATAAATAATTTTGTGTATTTCGCCTATACACACGTTTTATTATAAAGACATGCATATTTCGCCTATACACATGTCTTATTATAGTGAGATGCAGGTTAGTCAATTTATTCACGATTGCAACTGCAATCCTAAAAATGAATACCCGTAAAAAAGTGAGCTTGTTCCATAGTACAAAACGAGCAAGACAATTGTGACAGATTATCAACTTACTCGAATCTGCCTTATTTTTCGAAGACTGGTAACTGTTTACCATAGAGAGCAACAAGTGAACGCGGCCGATTATGTACACAGCAGAACAGCGACAGCAGCAACTGAAGGCGTCGCGATATCGTTTATAGTGCGCTTCGTAGGTTTCACAGATCGGATGCGAGGTCTACGCGTTCAAGTTGGCCGATGATGGAGTCTATATGAAGCGCTGCGTAGATTTTTATGTTCAGGTGACGTGGCTGCTCGATTACCAAGTTTAGCTTTTTCAGGCGGCTGATGATTGAGTCCTGGTAGTGCGCTCCGTAGGTTTTGATGCCCAGATGACGGGACGGCTCGATTGCGAGGTCAGCTGTTCCAGGTCGCCGATGATAGAGTGTAGGTGATGCGCTCCGTAGAATTTTGTGTCCAGGTGTCATGACGGCTCGATTGCGAGTTCTAGCTTTTCCAGGCGTCTTATTATGGAGTCTGGGTAGTGCGCTCCGTAGGTTGTTGTGGCCAGGTGACGGGATAGCTCGATTACCAGGTCTAGCTGTTCCAGGCAGCTGATGATGGAGTGTAGCTGATGCGCTCTGTAGATTTTTCCAGGTGTCGGCACAGATCGGATGCGAAGTCTAGGGGTTCAAGGTGGCCGATGGAGTATACATGATGCGCTCCGTAGGTTTTTGTGCCCAGGCGACGGACAGCTTGATTGCGAGTTCTAGCTATTCCAGGTGGAAGATGATAGTAGGTGATAGTAGGTGGCCGATGAGTGTAGTAGATACGCTTCGTAGATATTTGTATGCAGATGTCAGGACGGCTCGATTACGAGTTCTAGCTTTTCCAGGCGTCTTATTATGGAGTTCGGGTAGTGCGCGCTCCGTAGCGTTTTGTGGCCAGGTGACGGGACAGCTCGATTACCAGGTCTAGCTGTTCCAGGCGGCTGATGATGGTGTAGGTGATGCGCTCTGTAGATTTTTGTGTCCAGGTATCGGCACAGATCGGATGTGAGGTCTTCGCGTTCCAGGTGACTGATAATGGAGTCTAGATGATGCGCTCCGTTGGTTTTTGTGACAAGATGCGACTAATTAATTTCGTACTTGAAGAATGTGCCGTACCCCTCACAGAATCCCACCTCCTTACTATAGAAAGCGGCAAGTGAACGCGGCCGATGATATAGCAAAACCGCGATAGCAGCAGCTCAAGACGTCGTGATGTGGTATAGTGGGGATTTTCGCCCTAGGCAAAATAAAGCAGAATTAAAACATGAATAAATTAGTAGCGGAAGAAGCACAGAGAAGCCACGCTCCCGTGAAAGGGAAGGGAATAGTTGCAGGATAGATGCCAGCTATAAAGTAAAGCGTAAACCTTCTTACAGCAAACTACTCACCAGAAAATTTTTCCAAAAACTTCAGAGGTTCCCGATGTCCACATAAAACACATACCTCCACCATCTGATCCCAGTAAAAAGAATCCGGTAACAATAACAGCTCAAGATGTCGTGATGTCGTCTACAGGAGCTCTTCGCCCTAGGCAATATAAAGAAGAATTAAAACATGAATAAATGAGTAGCGGAAGGAGCATAGAGAAGCCACGCTCCTGTGAAAGGGAAGGGAATAGTGGCAGGATAGATACCAACTGTAAAGTAAAGCAGTAATAGTATATTACGTTCCTAGGCCGGGAAGTAGGATATTACATTCGCGTGTAGATTGCCGTCCGAGGCGAAGCCGAGGACGGCAAACACGCGAATATGATATCATACCCTGGCTCGAAAGGGCGCCGAAATATGTATGTTTTGCAGCCGGAAATTTGCAGGTTATAGTCACGTCGTATGCTAAAAACATGTGACTGTAATGTGCAACTTCCCGGCCGCAAAACGCGCATGTTTTGGAGCACTTTCGGCCGGGGTATGATGAAAACCTTTACAGCAAACTACTCACCAGAAAATATTTCCAAAATCTTCAGAGGTTGCCCATGTCCAGATAAAAAGATGCCTCCACCACCTGATCCCAATAAAAAAAAAAATCCGGTAACAGCAACAGTTTGAGGCGTCGTGATGTCGTCTACAGGAGCTCTTCGCCCTAGGCAAAATAAAGCAGAATTAAAACATGAATAAATTAGTAGCGGAAGAAGCACAGAGAAGCCACGCTCCCGTGAAAGGGAAGGGAATAGTTGCAGGATAGATGCTAGCTGTAAACTAAACCGGTAAACCTTCTTATAGGAAACTACTCACCGGAAAATTTTTTCAAAAACTTCAGAGGTTGCCGATGTCCATGTAAAAAACATACCCCCCCCCCCCCACATGGTCCTAATAAAAAAAATCCGGTAACAGCCACAGCTCAAGACGTCGTGATATCGTCTACAGGAGCTCTTCGTCCTAGGCAATATAAAGAAGAATTAAAACATGAATAAATTGGTAGCGGAGAGAGAACAGAGAAGCTACGTTCCTGTCAAAGGACAGAGAAATTTTTTAGTTGACTTTATCTTTTTTAAAGTATACATAATATAATTCAATAAAAAAATGAAAATATGTAACTTTTCAATCTGCCACTTCTAAGGAATACACAAGCAGTGCATCAACTAAATCTGGAAAATTGCATAACTAAATTTTTTTTTCATTAAATTATATACCTACTTACAGAAAGATGAAATCAGCTTAAAAATACATGCGATGCCTGAAATGCATTATAGAAGCGTATTTCTATCATTCTCATACTTTTTTAATGAAGTAGTAAAACACAGCACCTTACAGTAAATATCAACTACACTGAATAATGAGTTCACCTGCTAAATCTAACTGGTGGCTTTTATATTATAGGAACAGGATTAATTTCTCTTTTCAAGTTGTAAATTCAGCAAATTTAATTAAATGTATTTTCTCTTATGAAATCTGAACTTGGTGGTAGTTGATAATAGGTAAGCCACCTCATTATTCATTAATTACTACAAATCAAACTGAATTTCACAGATTAAAATAACTTTTTCACAATTTGTACCTGTTCTTAGATTTATTGCTCAACTATGCAATCTTAATTTAAATATTGGATGCCTTGCATTTTGTGAACATATCTGTTACAGCAGGCCTGACCATAGATTTATAGATCTTTTGACAACACTCACTACACTACACTACACTATAAGGCCAAAATTTAGAACTCGAAAAGAAAAGTCATCTTGTTCCTACGATAAAAAAGCCACTTATCAGATATAGCAGGTGTATTGGCCATTCAATATAATCGATATTTACTTTCAGATGATGTGTCCGTACTTAATCGAAAAGACTGTAAGAATGATAAAAATCCGCTTCATTAATGCATCGCAGACATCGCATGTATTTTTTAGTTGATTATCTTTCTGAAAATATACATAATATAATTTATAAAAAAATGAAAATATGTAACTTTTCAGTCTGACAATTCTAAGAAATACACAAACAGTGCCTCAACTAAATCCTAAAAATTGCATAACTAAATTTTTTTTTTCATTAAATTATTCCTACTTACAGAAAGATGAAATCAGCTTTAAACATGCGATGTCTGAAATGCATTATAGAAGCGGATTTCTATGATTCTCATTCTTTTTTAAATTAAGTACTAAAACACAGCACCTCAAAATAAACATCAACAACACCGAATAATGAGTACACCTGTTAAATCTGACAGGTGGGCTCTATATAGGTGCTGCTTTTTCTCGAAGGATAATGAAAACCTTGAAACAAAAAAAATGAAGTTGTAGCAATTGTCGAAAGGTAGATTACTGAAAAAACAATTTCTCTAACAACAGGCCACAAAGTCGTTACAGTATATTAAAATAAATACCTACTACAGATCAGGTTCCATGGATAATCTGCAAGAAGATGACGCTGTCAAGCTGCGTGTCTCAGGAAGCCCTTCACTCAAGGTTACCCACTGTGATGCCGTTGTTGAAAATTGTAGTTCCCCATTTGGTGCTATTTAATTAAAATAGCTCCTGTTTTATTGGATGATGAAGAACTGTACTGAGAAAAAAAATTTGGTTTAGTAAATTATGGTGGTTATTTTATATTTGAACACCCTGACAAGTGTAGAAAAAAAAGGAAAATCAGAAAATTTTCTATCAACCTGGTATCTTTTGCCGGGAAAACAAGACAAAAATAGAAATTACGACAAAAATAGAAACGAACCTATGTACAGATACCATAACCATAAACTATATATAAATAATATCTATACATAACTGAATGCTAGCATCAATATTAACACAGCTGTCATCACATAAGTAGTAACCATGATTTCAAACTTCTTTATATGGGGTTTCTCAATCAATTTCAGATATCCGACTTACCGTACAAAAAATTTATTGATGAATAAAGACACTGCTTAAGGTGAGGCTAGCTCTACTAGAAATTTCATACTAAATACATAGTGCAAAAAGGAGCTGTCAAAAGTGAGAAATCTATTTATAAGTGTACATTGCTTCTTGATCTAGATAACTCAAGATAAAAAATTAAGTTCGCACCAAAAAAATTAGTAATCGCACCATGTTATTTTTCACATTTGAATTAAAAAAAATTCAAAAGTGTACAACATGCCTTCCCAAAAACAATTTTATAAGTTTCTTTATCAGAATGATAATTCTAGAATCCCTATTGAAAGGAGACTTATTTTGTAAACATAACCATACTTTACAAAAACTATATTTTTAGTTTTTTTTTCAATTTCATGCACAAAAAGTATTTTGTAAGATTACAAATTAAGACTCCATAATATTCATAAACTATAAAGGAATAAAAAAAAATAAAAACCCTTTTACAGAAGACCTCGTTTCTGAATCCTCATGTTTTCCTATTTACAACATTGCCTAGTGAGTCCTCGACCTCTTCTCCTTGATCTGGTGTCTTCTTTGCACTGTTTTTAATTTCTCCCATAATGCAAGTGCATCCTCTATTTGTGTTACATCGACGACGCAGGTGTTCTGCAGCCTGAAGCACATGCACATACGCTCCTCGTGCAGCCGACGCTGCTGCTCCAGGAGGGACTCTATTGCAAATCTTTTGAAAGGTTGGAATGAGGCCCCACCATCTGTGCATTCAGAGGGAGATCATTCAAACGAGCAAGACAGCCTAGTTTCATCTCAATGTCTGTAGGATATGGCCTTCTAGGATCACCCTGTTGCCAAGCAAGTGGCGCATATATGGCATTTGATGCACTTATTCTATGAGCAAACTTGATAAGCTCTTCGGAAGCCACAGGTCTTTTGTTTGCCCTTACAATGGATGACAGTTTCTGTTTAGCTTGATAGATCACAGTAGCAAGTATCTGTTCAGCTTCCTTGAGCTGACGCTGCAACTGTTGAATATCCTGATCTTGACGATCTACTTCTGCTTTCAATGCTTCCATTTTCAAATTAATTTTGGCTTGCTCATCAGCCTTAACCAAAATTGTCTTAAACTCCTTGTCCTTCCTAACACGTAGTTCTATGAGATTCGTGTGTTCGGTGGTAGAAAGTTTCATGTGCTTCTGGGCTATAATATTCTCAATCAGCTTCTTAGCTATTAATTCTATGTCATCTACTACAGATAATAGAACATCACAAGTGCTCCTATTTATTGACATGTTGGAGCTCTCTCTTGTTTTATCTCTCAAAAAATGTCAAATACTTCTTCAAATCCTTATCTTTATGCAAACTGAAAAAAAATAGTCTTCATTCAATCCTTTTTCCATATCTCAATCTCATTGACTTTGAAAAAATAAGAATTATAAACACCTACCCATTAGCATGCCAACAAATCCACGCACAAACATACGTCGTAAGTCCATACGCGAAAGCTATAACCTAACCCGACTATAGCTTTTTCCGGAGCAGAGAGTGAACGATTGGAGACGGGGGAGAAAGAAACAGCTCGCAGGCAGGCACAGGAACGACGAACCCACCCCAGGAGGGATCGTCGGCAGGACGACCGGGTGTTGACGTACTACGTTAGTCTGGGGTTAAGATGTACGACAGTTCGCGACCGCGACGCGGTGTAACGCATGAACACTCAACGACACGTCGACGCAGCTCAGTGCTCAGCTGTGCGGCAGCCTACAGCGCATGCGCGTACAGACACACGGGCAAGGCCGCTGGCCGCTGGCCCCTCCTCCGCCCCTGCCGTCGCTGCCGTCGCCAACTAGCGAATATCGCGATGATACATATTACCCATATGGTACAAAAATCTATTTTTTTTTTTAAATGTTATGCAAAATCATGAGTGCATTGCCCTCCGTAATGACATTATGAATCATTGTACAAAGTTTTACGTCGATATTTTAAGGCATCTAAGAATGGCATTTGAACGAAATTTTCGTTCAAATGCCATTCTTAGACGCTTTTGAATATTGACTTGTCATTTTACAGAATGATTAATAATGTAATTACGGAGGGCAATGCACTCATTATTCTTCATATATCGTTATATATATATTTTTTCTACTAAAAACAATATAGCTTGTGCTCGGTCGGTAAAAATTGAGGCAAATTAAATAACATCATGCAAAATTACAATAACTATTTTCGATTGTAAAGTAATAAAGAAATTATTGTTTGCTTATAGGTGCTTAAGAAATTATCAATTGCTTCGGTATTAATAACATGCAAAATCATAAAAACAATATTTCATTACAAATCAGTAAAGAAATTATTTACTGTCACAAAATTAATTACTGTCGAAAAGGGGGTCCGAAAGTCAATTAAAAATTCAAATTTCGCGCTACAATATAGCAGACGAAAAAATAAGTAATTTGCCCATAACAAATAGTAAAAACAATATTACGGAAAACCAGAACTGCATTGCCCTCCGTTACATTATTATCTATCATTTAACAAAGTTTGAAGTTTCTATATAAATATTTCGCTGAATGGCATTTGAATTACTTGATTTTGAGACATTATTCAAATGCCATTCAGCGAAATATTTATATAGAAATTTCAAACTTTGTAAAATGATAGATAATAATGTAACGGAGGGCAATGCAGTTCTGGTTTTCCGTAATATTGTTTTTACTATTTGTTATGGGCAAATTACTTATTTTTTCGTCTGCTATATTGTAGCGCGAAATTTGAATTTTTAATTGACTTTCGGATGCAAAATTCTATTATTTAGATTCAATTGCAGATTCAATTGCTGCAAATAAAATAACATCATGCAAAATTATGAAAACAAACTATGACTGCAATTCATAAAAACTATATTTGATTGCAGATCAAATATAAAAAAAAAAAAAAAAAAAAAAAAAAAAAAAAAAAAAAAAAAAAAAGTAACTAAGTCATTCTTATGGTGTACTAGAAATAGACTAATAGGATAACGAACCTCGCTACAAAATCTACGTTTTACATAAATACATGGATTCAAAATAATGTTCTATACGGAAACTAAGGAGCTAATAAACCCAGGCTATCATTAATTTGTCGGGTGGGAAGAAGAAGGTGCTATTTGGGCGAAACACTACATAAGGCGCTATTTGAGGAGCGCGTTATTAAAGGTGCTATTTTAGCGGAGCATTACAGAAGGTGTTATTTGAGGTTTTTTTTTGTTAAAATTTATGTTGGTAACTGTATTTACAAAATCTTAAATGCGCATTTCGTCATCGCATTTTTATTATAATTGTGCGTATTTCGCCTATGCGCATTTTTTTATTATAAATAATTCTGCGTATTTCGCCTATACGCATGTTCTATTATAAACAATTATGCGTATTTCGTCTATACGCATTTCTTATTATAGATAATTGTGCGTATTTCGCCTATACGCATTTTTCTATAAATAAATATGCGCATTTCGTCTATACGCATTTTTATTATAATTGTGCGTATTTCGCCTATGCGCATTTTTTATTATAAATAATTCTGCGTATTTCGCCTATACGCATTTTTTATTATAAATAATTCTGCGTATTTCGCCTATATGCATGTTCTATTGTAAATAATTATGCGTATTTCGCCTATACACATTTCTTATTCTAGATAATTGTACGTATTTCTCCTATATGCATTTTTTATTATAAATAATTCTGTGTATTTCGCCTATACGCATGTTCTATTATAAATAATTAAACGTATTTCGCCTATACTTATTTCTTATTATAAATAATTATGCGTATTTCGCCTATACGCATTTCTCATTATACATAATTGTTCAAAATTTCAAGTTCTAAGAAATGTCCAGCGTCACAGGTGTAGAGCCATCGTCTGTTTGCCTCCACATCTAGCTTGGCAGCGCTCGCTACTTCGTGGCTTTTATCGACGATCGGAGCAGATGGTGCGAAGTGTACTTTTTACGAACCGGTTACAAAATCAAGGCACTTCGAACCAACAACAGATGCGAGTTCTGCGATGGCAAAATGAATGCTTTCCTCCAGAATGCCAGAATTCAGCATCGACTGACCGTTCCACGCACACCGGAACGGAACGGCGTAGCGGAGCAACAAAATAGCACGCTCATAGTATGCACGATGCCTCTTTATCGAATCGTGACTGCTATCATCTTTTTAGACGGAAACTATCGCCACTGCTTTTTCATAACAAAAACAAAAATTGCATACTCCACTCGATGTGACACAAAACTACTAACTTGAAGAAGCTTAGACCTTCGGTACTAATTTTCCCAGGACTTGAAGAGGTTGTTACTATTACCACACAATGAAGATCTCTGGAGTTATAGATCCTAAAGTCTTCCTTGAAAAAAGTTAGAACCATTCTTATTTTTTAAAAAGCAAAGAATTTAAACAATAATACATATGTATTTTCCTTTTCCCAGTCTTTGCGCTGCAACAATAATATATTTAATGATCTATTCTGATTAAATATACATAAATTATGTAAAATATAAAGAATCAAGTCAAGTTATTTATTAAAAAAAAATTATATTACCTGAATGTATTCAATTTCTTGCGATATTTGCATTATTTTTTTTTTCTCCAATATTCAATAAAATCACAAAACTTCTTTTCTCTTTAGTAAGGACACTATATATGCAATAGTAGCATAAACTTTTCAATAGAATTGCCATTCTTTGAATGTCTAGATGTGGTTAATTATCCTTTTACATCCTAAAAAGAAAAAAGAAAACACAAAGAATCTATTTTTTAAATAAAAAGTGAGGCACAATATTAAATAAGTTTCCTTAAAAAAAATTTTGAAGTTAGTATTACTTATCTGATAAAACTGACACAATATTTTTCCTCTCGTTGAATTGTAACTGTGACTTCTATAGATATTTCCAATAAAAAAACTTTAATTAAATGGTGTTCGCTCTTTTAGCAAGCTGTGTTTAATTTCACTTGCGATACACATATACACATCCCCTTGAATCAATGCTGTTTACTAATTAAACTAATAACAGCTGTGTCGCATTGACCTATACCCTATATTCCCTCATTTTTCCATTTTTTTTTATTTCAAAGGCTACAGCCTTACACTGTGGCCCAAGATACCAAGTTCTGTCATAAATCTTGAAAGTTTGTGTTTTTTTATTGGAAATATGTGTAGAAGTTATAGTTACAATTAAAAAAAAAGGGAAAAACATTGTGGCAATTTTATCAGATAAGTATTAACTTCAACAGTTTTTTCAGGAAACTTATTTAACATATTGTATCTCACTTTTTATTTAGAAAATAGAATCATTCTATGTTTTTTTTTTCTTTTTATGATGTAGGATAATTAACCACATCTAGACATTCAAAGAATGGCAATTATATTGAAAAGATGATGTTACTATTGCATATATAATGCCCTTGCTAAAAGAGAAAAGAAGTTTTGTGATTTTATTGAATATTGGAGAAAAAAAAAAAATAATGCAAATATCGCATGAAATTGAATATATTCAGGTAATACAATCTTTTTAATAAATTGACTTCATAATAAATAACTTGACTTGATTCCTTATATTTTACATAATTTATGTATATTTTATTAATATATATCATTAAACATATTATTGTTAAAGTGCAAAGACTACAAAAAAGGAAAATACGTATAGATTATTGTTCAAATTGTTCGATTTTTAAAAAAATAAGAAATAACTTACGTCTTTTAGGTAAGGTGTTAGGGTCTTTAACTCCAGAAATGTTTATTGTGTGGTAATAGTAGGAACCTCTCCTAGTCCTCCGAAAATTGGACTTGCGGAGGTTTGACCGTCTCCTAGTACGTACTTAGAGATTAACATTGATTGTCATCTAAAATGGGATAAACATATTGAATTTATAATTAAAAAACTGAATATTTAATGATCGTTTTTTATAAATTACAAGAGTTTATGATGATGTAACAATTAAAAGTTGTTTATTATGCTCTTTTCAAGAGTATAGCTAATTAGGGAATTATAGCATGGGGTGGTGCACATAAAAATATTATTGAGACTACAAAAATTACAAAAGAGAATAATTAAAATAATTTATCGTAAAAATTCTGCAAATTGATTTGATTTATAGAAAATAAATTATTAATACAGTTTTTGTACAATAATATTACTTTCCTGGTTGTTGTTTTACAATAAAACTGACTTTTGGTGGTTAAGATAGTAGGTTCCAATCATTTTTGCACGCTCCTACAAATTATTTACTCAATCATGCCTCTTCAAGTTAATATCTGGTAGTAGATTTATATATTTTAAAAGAAGCATGATTTTCTTGTATACACGTCTGGAATCTTACATAGTCTGAGTATGTCCATCAGATCTAGCAAACCTGTATACAATATACACTGTATCGAAGGCATAGTTGAGTAACGTATCTGCTTGAGCCTGCAAAAATTATGAAAACTAATTGCTATAACCTCCAAAAGTCAGTCTTATTGTTAAATTCATATAAGGGCTATAGAAGGTCAACAATATAATGTTTAGTATTACAAATTTCCTATTCGCTTGCATGTGAAAATGAATGAGTTATATTTCAGAGTTTTCACATGAAAGCGACTACAAAATTCGTAATAGTGGGTATCGTATTGTAAATCCTCTACAGCACTCCAATAAGCACAGCATATAGTACTCGAGCAGCACTCGAAGAATAAAAAAAAATTAATTTGAACAATCGAGCTAAAAATGCTATAGAAACTATGAATTTTTCAAAAGAAAAATGAGATGCAGGTTAGCCAATTCACTCTCAGTTTAATTCAAAATTCAGAATATCGCCTCATATGATTGCAAGGACAATCCTAAAGATGGATACTCAAAGAGTTATTAGCTAGTAAGCAAACTATAAAAATTAGACTAAAAAATTGGATTAAGGGGGTCCGAAAGTCAATTAAAAATTCAAATTTCGCGCCACAATATAGCAGACGAAAAAATAAATAATTTGCCTATAACAAATAGTAAAAACAATATTACGGAAAACCAGGACTGCATTGCCCTCCGTTACATTATTATCTATCATTTTACAAAGTTTGAAGTTTCTATATAAATATTTCGCTGAATGGCATTTGAATAATGTCTCAAAATCAAGTAATTCAAATGCCATTCAGCGAAATATTTATATAGAAACTTCAAATTTTGTTAAATGATAGATAATAATGTAACGGAGGGCAATGCAGTCCTGGTTTTCCGTAATATTGTTTTTACTATTTGTTATGGGCAAATTACTTATTTTTTCGTCTGCTATATTGTGGCGCGAAATTTGAATTTTTAATTGACTTTCGGACCCCCTTAAGTCTAATTATGGATCTTTTTAAAGCAAGTCATAGACAACAAGCAAAATATATATTGTATGTTAGATTTTTCCATATATATAATCACTGTTACTACTACAGATTGAAAGTGAGCGTGTTTCATCGTGCGAAACAAGCATGACAACCGCGACAGATTAACAACTTACTCGAATGCGCCTTACTCCTCACAGAATCGTAACTCCTTACCATAGAGAGCAGCAAGTGAACGCGGCCGATGATGTAGCAAAACCGCGACAGCAGCAACAAAAGACGTCGCGATGTCTACAGGAGCTCTTCGCCCTGGGCAATAAAACATAATTAAAACAGGAACAAGTTGGCAGCGGAGGGAGCACAGAGAAGCCAAGCTCCTGTCAAAGGTAAAGGAGAAGTTATAGGATAGGTTTTAGCTATAGAAAAGCTGTAAACTTTCTTACAGCAAACTACTCACCGGGAAATTTTTTCAAAACGTTGAAAGGGTGTCGATGTCCACATAAAATGCATGCCTCCACCATCTGGTCGTAATAAACAAAACGGTGACAGCAGTACCTGAAGACGTCGTGATGTCGTCTATAGGAGCTCTTCGCCCTAGGGCAAAACAAAATATATTAATAATGTGTTAAGCAGTAGGGATGAGGAGAGCAGTATCGAACTGCCAGGAACAGAGGAGCAGACAGACGGAAACTTGGAGGTTGTTTGGCTATACTATTAAATAAAATCCCAGTCCGAAGCATACTTACATCATGGGCACATTCTTCAGGAAAACTGCCTATAATATGTACAACGAGCCATTTCCTCTAATTTTCTTAGCTTGCTGTATTCTACCAGTATTAGGCTTACAGGGATGCCATCAATAACCAGTGGTGCAGAGTATAGTTATAAAATCTGAAAAAAGTATTATCATTAGTTATAATATATATATATTATTCTTACAATACTAATCTTATAAAACCGCAATATAATTTTGTAGACCCGTACAAAAATGATAACGCATCCAGTAAAAGAAATCAAAATTTGCAACAGCAATTATGAATATAAAAGAGCGTCTCCTAGTATGTACTTCGAGATTAACATTGATTGTCATCTAAAATGGGATAAACATATTGAATTTATAATTAAGAAATTGAATATTTAATAATCGTTTTTTATAAATTAGAAGAGTTTACGATGATGAAACAATTAAAAATTGTTTATTATGCTTTTTTTAGTAGTATAGCTAATTAGGGAATTATAGCATGGGGCGGTGCACATAAAAATATTATTCAGACTAAAAAATATTACAAAAGAGCATAATTAAAATAATTTCTAGTAAAAATGGAAATCTATTTAGACCATTGTTAATTAAAGAAAGTTTCACAATTGAATCACTTTTTTACTTTTATTTTGAACAAAATAAAGTTTTATCTTCAAAAAGTATAACTAAATAATAATCTTGTGATACCAAAAGTTAAAAAAAATATTTAATGAAAAAATAAATTAAAAAAATGGATTACTGATACAAATAGTTTATGGAAGCATAATGTTCATAAACTCTGGCAACATATAACGGCCTGTCTTCAATAGGCGAATGATGAATTATGAATGATGAATTATGCATGATGAAAAAAATTTTGTTGTCCGATATCTACTGAATATGTAGTCAGTGGTTATGTATGTCACCCGCTTAGAGAGAAGGTGTGTTTTTCTTCAACCACTGACTACAAATTCATTAGATATCGGACAACAAAATTTTTTTCATCATGCATAATTTATCATTCGCCTATTGAAGACAGACCGTTAGGCTGAAATCACATGGCGCGGAATAGAGCTGCAGAATAGAGGTTGCGTTATGGCAACAGCCAGAGTGGCTGTCTCCATGACGCAAACTTTATTCTGCAGCTCTATTCTGCACCATGGGATTTCAGCCTAAGAATTGTCCCCATAAATCAACAAATTTATAAAAAGACTGGTGGTGACCTACTTACCTATTTGTCTTGGTTGCCATGTGCCTGCAGCTGGTGCTGGTATTCTCATGCTATTCATGTATTGAGCCTGCTGTTGACCATATTATGCTAGCCATAATACGGATCTGTAACCTGTTGAGCGTGTTGGTCAGCATTGGGTACAACACTGTTTGGGTCTCCATTTTCTTCTCCCCAAAGGGTGGGGTGGCTTCATCGCGGCGATCGCCGCCTCGACGTCGCTCTTCTTCACAGACAATACGAAGGCGTAATACCCTTGCTCTTGAGCATCTGTGAGTCGCGCACGATACGGCAATCGCTGATCATGACGAAGGTCGTGAAAGCCTCACGCACTGTCTGCGTCTCGATCTCGGGCGAGAGGTCGCCGACGAATATTTGATGGTGGCCGTCGAGCTTGGGCTGGTTGCACGGACGCGTGGCCCAGTTAACCTTCATCTTCTTGTTGAAGCAGAAGACGCGCTTGTTCATGGCGGCGAAGTCCGCGACGGCGCACTGGTGTTTCGTGAACTCGACGAAGGCATAAGGTTCGTTACCGGCATCGCGTATCTTGCAGCCCTTGATCTAGCTGACCTGGGAGAAGAGGGTGCAGAGCAGATCCTCCAATACAGGTTGCTCTCTTCGCTCGTGCTCATGCATGTTGCCGCTGCTGCTACCGTCGCCGACGCCACTGCTACCTGCTTATGTTGATGATGCTGTTGCTGTCGCCGCCGCTGGTAGCTGCTGCTGTTGATACTGCTGCTGTTACCGCCGCTGCTAGCTGCTGCTTTTGACACTGCTGTTGCTGATGCTCCTCGTCGACAGTCCCACCGCCACGCTACCTACTATAGCATGCGTATACGCATGCTCTTTCCTGCACAGGCGGCTCTTCCTCGTCTTCCTTACACTACTGCTGCTGCTGCTGCCGCCAATATACCCAGAGAGCACTACACCATTACACTAAACACCACCCGGACGTCAATCGAGCAAAAGGTCTTCTTGATCACTTCCATCACATCCCGTTTTACGGAATTTGGAGACTGTCTCGGCACTAAGGCGCTCAAGAATCTGGCTATTTTCTGAATATTTTCTTTTCGGCCTCCGGGCTCCGTGCCTTCACGTTAGCGCCGCGTGCCTGCAGAGCGGTCGCGCGAAGTACTATTGCCGCAGCACGAGCGCACTGCGCACGGTCCGATGCCGACGCTGCTGCGTGTTCGTGTAGGTCCTCTCTTAAAAAAAAAAAAAAAAAACGATGGCCAGATGTTGTGAAGCATTTAAAGATTGATTTTGATTGGTCTGTATAAGGAATAGGCGCGAAAATTCGCTACGTCCGCTACATTTGAATTTTTGAAATTGATTCCTATCTATTTTTCTTAACTATTTAAAACTAAATAATTAAATTAAATTAAATTAAAAAGATTAATTTGTTCATGCATTAAAAAATTATCTGATTATCCTATCATTTAAACTAATTAAAATGAAATCATAATGAAAAATTATATATATTCACAACCTCAAAAACAATATAGTACGCGCGCAGCGCGTTTGGATTTTGCTAGTTGTTCAAAAATTTGGTAACAATTTTGACAACTACACGAACGTAGCTTGTTTCAGAATAATTAGAGCGTACTATTTTAAAAGAGTTTTATACCACTCTAACCTCAAAATCATAACTTTAATATGATTATTCGGCTCTCGTGGTATAAAATACTGTACGACACTGGTGCGTAAGGTGATTTTTACCGCATTCGACTTTTCTCACTCGCTTCGCTCGTGCGAAAAACGTCTCATGCAGTAAATAATTACCTTCCACACCCGTATCGTAATGTACTATTACGTGACTTTCATTGTCAACGTGTTATATTAAAACCTATGCTAATTTTTCCAATGGGCATGTGAAATTTGTTACTTATTCAGCAGTTACAGAGCATCCAAAGCCTTAGCCAGTTATATTTATTGTTTTTAATATATTCACAGGTGCCCATTGGAAAAATTAGCATAGGTGGTAACATAACAATATTGACAATAAAAGTGAAGAAAAACTTTTGAAATAGTACTGTTTAATTATTGTGAAACAACCTATGTTTGTGTAGTTGTAAAAATATTTGGTAACAATTTTGACAACTACACGAACATAGCTTGTTTCAGAATAATTAGACCATACTATTTTAAAAGAGTTTTACATGACTTTTATTGTCAATGTGTTATATTAAAACCTATGCTAATTTTTCCAATGGGCATATAAAATTTGTTACTTATTCAGTGTTTACAGAGCATCCAAAGCCTTAACCAGTTATATTTATTGCTTTTAATATATTCACAGGTGCCAAGATTTGTAAATGATTTGCTTCTCTTCTCAGCTTTTTAATAAGAATTCATTTAAGTGCTATAGAGGATCAACAGTATGATCTTTACAATTACAAATTTCATATTTGCTCTCATAAAAAAATTAAGGTCGTTCTCCTCGGACTCCCTAGTCAAAGCAGTGTTAAATGTAGAAGTTACCTAAAATTTAAAAATACCACAGTTGTAATGTGATTTATTTATTTAAAATGATAGAGATAGTCCATGTATTATAATAAAGTGTATTTAACATGACTAAGATAACTTTTTCACAAAATGGAGATTTTCTAGAAACTAGATATTGTCACTACAAACAATTGTTGATAAATCACTGGAATCTTTTTTGTTTCTCAACCGATTTTAGTTTTCAAGGTCTCAATTTGCTTCGTAAGAAATTTCATGGTGACTTGCCGAAGGAAAAATTAAAAATTATTCAAAAATCAGAAAGTTACAGCCATTTTAATTACAAATATGTTCATGATGTAAATCATTGGAATGCACAGAAATAATTCATGTTATCTACCTTAGAGATAATCAATATTTCTTCCACTCTAATGGTTTAATTCATATTTGTGATTAAAACCTGTTAGTATATAATTTGAGATTACAGAACAAGAGGAGGAAAGAAATTTTCTCGCTTCATACAATTTGTATTATGTATATACTTAACTATTTGGGATGATCTTTTCTATTTATTTATTAAAATAAGATATTATACCTTAAGAATATAGAGTTTTACCTAAATAAATTACTTTGTTTTAAAGATAATAAGTATCATAATATATATCTGTAACATTTATTTTTACCATATAAAGAGGATGTGTATCGATAACAAAATAATGTTATGGATAGATATGGTATTCATGTAATATATTTTTTTTTTCAATTAACCAATTAACTTCATTATTGCATATTTTGCATAATTTGTGTATATTTTAACAAAGTCAACCTTTGGGTACCTTTTCCGCTTGAAATTAAGACAAAATATATTATAGATTTCAATATGTGCATTCCAATGATTTACATCATGAACATATTTGTAATTAAAACCTGTTGGTGTATTACAGAACATGAGGGGAAAAGAAATGGTCTTTAATTTTTACATAGTTCAAGGAAAGAATATCTGGAACTATAGACATAGACCTAACAAGAAAGTCATTTTATTTATAAATAATTAAGGAGTATTAATCTTGGTATTGGAATATACATTGCAAAACTGTCTGTCACCTAATTTATGCACACATAATAATAGATTACCCGGTTGAAATGGTCTCATAAAAACTAATACAAATTTGCAGTTTCTGGTGCAAAAACCGCATAGATTATTAGGTCTTTGCACCCTTTTTGTATGGTTTTATAAGACCTTTTCAACCGGATAATTATGAAATGTAATTTTAAGCAGGTATGAAATATGTATTCGTAAAGGAGTGGTTTTTTATCCAATATTCAGAAAATTCAAAATGAATGTAATTAATAACTGATAATTACATCAGGCTTATTGCATAAGCTTAATATTATTGAAAATAGATGTTACATGTTCTATTTGATGCTCTAACAAAATTTAGTGATTTGATTCATTACATAGGATGTATGAATAACAAAGGGGGTCCGAAAGTCAATTAAAAATTCAAATTTCGCGCCACAATATAGCAGACGAAAAAATAAGTAATTTGCCTATAACAAATAGTAAAAACAATATTACGGAAAACCAGGACTGCATTGCCCTCCGTTACATTATTATCTATTTTATTAACCATTTTACAAAGTTTGAAGTTTCTATATAAATATTTCGCTGAATGGCATTTGAATAATGTCTCAAAATCAAGTAATTCAAATGCCATTCAGCGAAATATTTATATAGAAACTTCAAACTTTGTAAAATGATAGATAATAATGTAACGGAGGGCAATGCAGTCCTGGTTTTCCGTAATATTGTTTTTACTATTTGTTATGGGCAAATTACTTATTTTTTCGTCTGCTATATTGTAGCGTGAAATTTGAATTTTTAATTGACTTTCGGACCCCCTTAAGTTTCTAAATCAACCATATTATCAAAAATGCTAATTTTGGTTTTTCTTGATATTTAAAAAAATCATAACTTTTTTCAATTAGCTTGACCGTATTTGGTTAAAAAAGCATTTTGAAGAGTTTTCAAAGTAGAATTAAAAAAAATTTTGTCGAACAAAAAATTTTATGGTGTACTGCTGAATATTCTACGATGAAGGTATATCAAAAACCAACCAATCAGAGACTATCAAAAAGGGTCATTAAATAAATACTGGCACATTCTACAGATAAAATGCAAACTTTTTTGCAATTAATGTTCTATACAAAAAGTTTCAAATTTTTGAGTAAAAAAATTATTAAAGTTGGATTTTAACCAAAAATTTCAAAAAATTGGAATTTTCAATGTCGCATATCTTTTTTATTTATGCAAATATCGATCTAAAATTTTAGGAACATGAATTTTTCATACAAAACTATAAGTTCAAAAATTTTGAGCGATTTTAAAATTTTGAGCGGCTGACTTCACCTGAAATATCCCATATATATCTCGTTGCAACTGCTACTACTGCTATTAAACTACCGCTGCGACTGTTGCACAGCGCACCCACGATGCACAAACACGGCACGGGGGCCACGGGATCATAGGCTGCATCGGCGGTGGCGGCGACAGCGGTCCATCCACTACTCCTCTAAAGCCAACATTGGCGGTGGCGGCGACAGCGGCCCATCCACTACTCCTCTAAAGCCAACCATCTTATCTGAAAGTATGAAAAATACATTGTCACTCTCAGGCTTTGAAACCCATATAGCATAATAATCAGATTCAAAATAACATTACCTTCGAGGAAAAACTAACTTATAGGACATATTAAAGTGTTTATAATACTATTATGTGAGATGATTGGCTTTACAGAAGAGAAAGCTTTATTAGTGTTCTTGACTAGATCTATATCATATGCAAGCACACGAATAAACATTTCCTGTAAAGTCAACCATCTTACAAAAAGTATGATAAACACATTGATATTTACTGTAAGATATGGAACTCTCTATCCTTGTATGAAAATTGAGAAAATAATGCGTATTCTACTTTAATGTAACCATTTAGCGTTGTATTATAATTTTAAGATTTGTTAAATTTTATGATTTGAATTTATGTATAGATTCTATTATTGTTATACCACCATTGTTTACATGAAGATTTTACTGTAAAGGGCTTTTTGCCCGTATATTTAAAAATAAATAAATAAATAAAAGTAACTTAGTTTTTCCTCGAAAGTAATGTAATTTTAAATCTGATTTTTATACTACATGGGATTGTGATCCCCAGTGTGTCAGTTTGCTTTGTGTACTTCCATGTAACATTTTTGACTTCACAGGAAAGAAATCTTTATTCGTGTACTTGATTAGATGTATGTATGTCTTATGCAAGTACACGAATAAAGCTTTCCTGTTAAGTGAACCATCTCAGATGAAAGTATGAAAAATACATTGGCATACTCAGGCTTTGAAACCCATATAGCGTACTAATCAGATTCAAAATCACATTGCCTTCGAGGAAAAACTAACTTACAGGACACATTAAAGTGTTTATCATACTCTTATGTGAGATGACTGCCTTTGCAGGAAATCTTTATTCATGTATTTGCATATGACATGTAACTAGTCAAGTACACAAATAAAGATTTCTTTCCTGTGAAGTCAAAAATGTTACATGGAAGTACACAAAGCAAACTGACACACTGGGGATCTCAATCCCATATAGTATAAGAATCAGTCCTATGTTGCTAGTCCTTAGTTATATACTAACGAGGCTCCAGGTTTCCCATATACGTAATTTTTTAGCAGCATGCTCCTAAAAATGTAATTTTCCTTTATAAATTATCGTATAGTTAAGCATTCAAAGATGCTTGAAAGACAGAACCCATGTTAGAATTTAATATATAAAACTTCAGGTAATGGTACAACTGTGGCACCCCGTTAAGATGATCTCCAGGAGTTTTAGCCCATATAAAATACACGTCTCCGTCATCTGATCCCAATCAAAAACAATAACTGCAGGTGTTTAGGACGCCGTGATGTCGTCTGCAGGAGCTCTTCGCCCTAGGCCAAAAAACATAATTACAACAAGAATAAGATGGCTGTGGAGGGAGTACAGAGAAGCCATACTCCTGTCAAAAGGGTAGGAAATTATTGCAGGATACGTGCTGGCTGAAAAGTATAAACCAATAAACTTGCTTACAGTAAGCTACTCACCAGATAATTTTTTTAACGAGTTTAGAGGTTATGAAGGTCCACATAAAATGTCAATCCAACATCTCGTCCCAATAAAAAGCTGCATGAGTTTACGACGCCGCGATGTCGTCTGCAGGAGCTCTTCGCCCTAGGCAAAAAAACATAATTACAACAAGAATAAGTTGGCTGCGGAGGGAGTACAGAGAAGCTATACTCCTGTCAAAAGGGTAGGAAATTATTGCAGGATACGTACTAGCTGAAATTTATAAACCAATGAACTTGCTTACAGTAAGCTACTCACCAGATAATTTTTTTAACGAGTTCAGAGGTTATGAAGGTCCACATTAAATGTCAGTCCAACATCTCGTCCCAATACGGTGGTAGTACTCCGCGTGGCCCTGCAGAGACATGGCACTAATGTTGAGGCACGGCAGAAAGAAAGCAGAGTGAGCTCCGAAAGGACACTTAAAATAAGCAACGTGATAAGACTAAATATTATTGATTAGCTCTAGAAAAAAACATATGCAATGCCTTCGAAACCAACCAATTTTTCTAGAAATTTGTATAGATATAGAAAGAGTAAGAAAAAAATTCAAGGTGAACCATTAAGATGGTTAGCTACTTACACACAATGATCAGTCGAACTCTTAAATGCAATCATGCAATTGCAAAATCTGTAAGATGATTCAGGTTCTGCCCGCTTGCATACAGATGTGTAGATGTTGCCATCTCGCAAAGTAGAAGGAAATAATTCAATTAATGAGTTCGTTGAGCATTCTTCTACATCAAATTTCATTACAGTTTTTCCAAGTGGTACAATATTAGTAACAGCCTTGATTAATGGACTGTCTGTTATTAAAATAATGCTTTCATTAGGAGCAAGAAATGTAATGCTTTCAGCACAAGATACTCCAGAAATTCCTCCACCTATTATTACAAAAGTGGCTTCCATCGTTACTTCTGTTTGTGCTTTCTAATAAGTATTTACTCGTTGTTTCTCTTTAGATGGATCTTCTGGATTATACCAGTCAGAGTAATCATATTCTTTGAAAGGGACATCAAAGGCTATGGTTCCAAAATCTTTAGCTCTATGAATAGCAACAAAAAGATTTCCATGACCCTTTAAATTTCTCCTATACAATTTCTAAACAGGATCATCTCCACATGCATGTTTGTAAGCTGCAACATAACAAATTCATTAGTTATTATTGACACCTTAAAAAGGTAAATTCTCATTACATAAAAATGCTCATACCTTCACTTTGCGTTGCTTTGTTGTCAGCGTGTCATCTGTGCACGACCACCCACCAGTGACCACGACGACAAACCAGCTATGGCGCATGTGCTTGGCCGTTTACAAGACTGCGTGAAAAGAAGCAGCTTGCAGCGCCATGCCGGATCGCGGAACGATTCTCCGGCACATACCGTCACCCGAGTAGAAATGAATCCGGCATGTGACAAGGCACGGGTCAGGCCCTGGTAATGCCGGATAAGGTCTGAGCCGGGCCTGACCCGTGCCTTCTCACATGCCGGATTCATTTCTACTCGGGCAGTAGGTCAGTACCCCCTCTCTCCTCTCTCGTCGCATTTTACGGGGTACGGATACATGGTAGGGATATAGTCTGGATTCTCCCTAACTGAGAAGCTCTCATCTAGGCCCTATAGAGTCTAGACTCTAGACACATAAGCGCGTTTGCTCGCGTTTGGCTATGCGATCAGCCGCGGTCGCCGGTCGGTCGCGGTAAGAACACACGCACTCGCTTCTCTCATTGGTTGAGACGACGACCAATGAGAGAAGCGAGCGCGTGCACTCGAACGTCCTTTCCACATGGAAGTGCGTCGTGCATCGTTCGGAACGCGGCGCACGACGCAACGCACGACGCACTTCCATGTGGAAAGGACGTTACCGCGGCCAATCGCAGCCAAACGCGAGCAAACGCACTTATGTGTCTAGGGCCCTAGACGTACCCTGTAGGAGCAGTGAGGTCAGTGAGCAGAGAACAGAGAGCAGTGACTAAAACCAGTGATTAAAACTTCTGCAACACAAAATGACGAAGCGAAATAGGTCTAAACGTAAGTCTTGTGCGTGTGTGCATGCGTGCGTGCATGTGTGTTTGTGTGTATGTGTGTGTGTAAAGAAAAGTCAAGTTTGAAGAGCCAGGCGAAGAATAAGCTTTTCCGGCACCGTTGAGTTGAAAAGTAGTACTTATACGCAACACGAGCTGCGAACTGTCCAAGTCTTTTCCTCCCTTGTTGCGTTATCTACTATTTCACCATGCCCCGGCCGAAAGTACCTCCCGGCTCTAAACGCGAATGTGGTATTCTCGACCCCGGATATGGTGAAAAATCGTATACGCTACATGGGAATAAAGATGGACACCCCAGAGCACATGTTTGCCACCCGAGCCGAAAGCGAGAATTTACATGTGCTCTGGACTGGTCCACTCTTTACCTCCGTAGTTGCGTAAGAGAGCATGTACATAAGCGCTGTGCTATGCGATGCCGTTCGATGCCGCGCGGTGCCGCACGATTAGTGCTGCGTCGGATCCGTTGTCTAAATGGTTCAAAATAAATTGTACGTAGTATCTCTGCATTATTTATTTAACTATTTAATTTAAATCATGCAGAGATACAACTTACAATTTATTTTGAACCATTTAGACAACGGATCGGACGCAGCACTAATCGTGCGGCACCGCGCGGCATCGAACGGCATCCTACCGCATCCTACCGCATCGCACGGCATCGGACAGCACAGCGCTTATGTACATGCTCCCTTATATACTATTTCATGTGAAAAGTGCCAAAGAATAGGCTCATTGTTGGCTTTTGCGCGCGAAACTAATTTTTTTCGTCTGGCTTTTTAAAGTTGGCTTTTCTTCGTACCGCACGACGACATGTATTAAGGGGATGCCATACTCGTACCATTACCGATCGAGCAATTCACACAGTTTTAAGCTGATTAAAAATAAAATACGTCGAATCACAAAAAATCAAGAGAACACTCTTCTGTGTTTTTTAACGTTCTATCATCCAGTCAAAGTTTGGAGTCGAAATATCAAGTCGTTTTTGCAAAAACTTTGAACAAAACGAAATTTAATTTCGTTCAAAGTTTTTGAAAAAACGGCTTGATATTCCGACTCCAAACTTTGACTGGGTGTTAGAACGTTAAAAAACACAGAAGAGTGTTCTCTTGATTTTGTATGATTCGACGTATTTTTTTTTTAATCTGATTGAAACTATGTGAATTGCTCGGTCGGTAATGGTGGGACCATGGAATCCCGTTAAGTACATGTATTGTGTTTATTAATGTTACAGAAGTGGACACAAAAACAAAGCGCGGGAAGACCTGCAAGGACGAAGGAAAGAACGAGGAGAAGAGAAAACGAGAGGAATTAGAGAAAAAATGCGGGGAAAAGAGGAAGCAAGAGGAGGAGAAGAAACGCGAGGTCGAGAGGAAACGTGAGGAGGCAAAACAAGAGGAAGAGAGGAGAGAACGCGAGGAGACACAACGAGAGGAAGAGAGGAAAAAACGAGAGGAAGAGGAAGAGAGGAGAGAACGCGAGGAGAAAATACGAGAGGAAGAGAGGAGAGAACGCGAGGAGAAAAAACGAGAGGAAGAGAGGAGAGAACGCGAGGAGAAAAAACGAGAGGAAGAGAGGAGAGAACGCGAGGAGAAAAAACGAGAGGAAGAGAGGAGAGAACGCGAGGAGAAAAAACGAGAGGAAGAGAGGAAAGAACGCGAGGAGAAAAAACGAGAGGTAGAGAGGAGAGAACGCGAGGAGAAAAAACGAGAGGAAGAGAAGTTATACAAGGAGAAAGAGAGAAGACGCGAAGAGGACAAAAAACGCGAAGAGAGAAAAAGGGAAGAAAAGCAACACGAAGACAGAAAATTTAGGAATAAAAATTTCTATTCTCATAAGTCTCCCTACTCTCAGTTTTCCAGGAATCATGGTAATCAACATAACCGCTCAGAAGTAGAGATGCTTCAAGCCAGGCTGGACATCTTGGAAAAACAAGCTCAGAATCGTTTATATGAGCTTCCATTTAATAAAATGCAACAGCTACACACAAATACTGCTCAACCATTTCTGCAACCAACAACACTACCACTGGATTACCTCCCTTGCGACACCAACATTAATGATTTTTCTGAAAATACTAAATTGAAAGAAGTAAGTACGTGTGCCACTTTTATTTTTGTAACCTAGCAACCCATTACTCTCACAATCAAATCACTAATAAATTGATATTATAAAAAATCCATCATTTTTTTAAGATAAGAAAAAAAAATAAATCAATCTGTTTTCAGAAGATTCGACGGTACCATGAGAACAATTCAGATCTCAAAAAGAAACTGGACTTGGCAAATAGGAAAATATTAGAATTGGAGGCAGAGCTGGCTTCAATAAAGGGTGCACAGTTCTCACATGTACGTATATACATAGATAACATTTTTATAATTCATGTTTTCCATTTTATTACATTGTAATAATTAATAATACCTATATATTTTTGCAGCGTTTCCACACAACTACACCATATCATCGTTTTTATTAGAACCTTACATCTGTTACAAGTGGTAGTTACCACTCGTTTTTTCAGTTTATTGTTTTAAAATGGAAGAAATGCTGAAAGACAAGCGCTTTGCGCACATAGCAAAGGATCCAAAATTTAGAAGAATTCCTAAAAGTGAACGCAAAGTCAAAATTGACAAGCGGTTTCAGGCTATGTTCAAAGATAAAAAGTTTACTATAAAATACACAGTTGACAAAAGAGAAAGGCCTGTTAGTCAAACCTCTACAGAGAATTTAAAAAAATATTATGACATTTCTAGCAGTGAAGAAGACTCATCTAACGTAGAATCAGATTCGACTGTTCAAGATGATAAGATGAAAAAGAGCGACTTCAAAAAAAAATCTAAACAACTAAAAACAAAAAAGGACATCATCAAAGATAGTAACAATAAAAAGAATAAAAAAAATGAAGTAGAAGAAAGTGAGCATAGTGAAACAGATGAAAATGATATAGAAAATTTTTCTAGTAATGGCAGTTTACTCCTTATAAAAAAACATGATAAAAGTGCCTCAGATACAGAAAATGAAAAAGAATCAGGGAATGAGGAATCGGATAGTAAAAATGAACTTAAAGAAAATGAAAGACAATTGGATATTAGGAAAGGAAATGAAAAAAAAAATTAGATAATAATGTAAAGAAAAAGTTAAGAGATTTGAGTATAGATTGTGCCAGAGGTGAAGGTGTTTTACTATCTGACAGTTCATCAGAAGATGAAAGCTCAGAATATGAGGATGAATATGATATTGAACGTAATTGGGGAGAATTAGATAAAGAAGCTGAAACAACTAATGAAATCACTCATCGTTTAGCTTTATGTAACATGGACTGGGATAGAATAAAAGTAACAGATCTTATGGTACTTTTCATCTCTTTTTACCTACTGGAGGTTTAATAAACAGTATAACTATTTCCATCTGAATTTGGATTACAACGTATGAAAGAAGAAGAAGTCAAAGGACCTATTGAGTTACTAGAATCAAAACAAAAGGATTATGATGACGATGAAGACGTAGCTTTTATGAGTGAAAATCAAGAAGGTTCAAGTTATCATATGGAAAAATTGAAACAGTATCAATTAAACCGTTTAAAATATTATTATGCAGTTATTGTTTTTGATTCTGCTAACACTGCTAATAAAGTATACACTGAGTGTGATGGTCTTGAGTATGAATCATCATCTACTAAACTTGATTTAAGATTTATTCCTGATGATATGACTTTTGATCATGAACCTAGAGAAGTTTGTGATAAATTACCAGATTTAACAAAATATACTCCAAGACAATTCACTGCTAATAAATTATAGCAGGTTAAAGTAGATTTAACTTAAAATGAAACTGACCTAGATAGAATAGAAATTACACAAAAATTAAATTCTGGAAAATTTGATGACATACTTAGCTAGTGGAACAAGTAAGGATGAATCAGAAGATGAACTTAAAAAGCAATTGGAAGGCATTGACGAATCTGATTCGAATGTTAATCCAATAGATAAATACAAATCTTTATTAAAGTCTAGTGAGCAAGCAGAAGAGGAAAAGAAGAAGAAGTTGAATTAGAATTTACATCGGGTTTAGGAATCAAAGAAAAGAGTAAAAAGTTAATCAAGGAAAAAAATTAAAGAAAAATAAAATTTGACACCATTTGAACAATATCTTGATAAACGGAAATCAAAGAAAATAGTTAAAAGAGAACAGAAAAAAAACTACGCCCCCACACACACCTGCTCCTCGCTTCGCTCGTCACCCCCCTCCATATGTAAAAATAATATGTAATATAATACTTTATTTTTATTGTTTTTATCATTAAAATAAACAAATACATCTGTAGTAAAATTAAAAATATAAAAATTATCTATTTATTTTTACACATTTATTTCTTTTTTTTTTTGTAAAAGGTTTGCATTTTAATCCTACATACATAGATATATGTATTAATTAGTCTATAATGCATATAAATTTATTAAGTTTTAATTTATATGATCAAAATTCATGTAGCAATATTAAATATAAGTATCATGATTGCAGGTAGATTTAAAATTAAAAAACATGGTTTTCATAATTTTTATAGAAATTATAATAATCGTTTTTATTTTTATTTATGAAAACGTTAAATAGAAAAAGTTTTGTTTCAATGTTATCCACAACTTTTGTATTCGAAATTTCTGTATTATAGTCAAATTCTCTATTAAATTATATGAGGAAAACTATTGCTTCATAACTCTTGAGTAATAAAAAAAAACAGAGTTAAATTTCATACAGTTCTAACGAAAGGTATATAGGGACTACAGCTGCTCACGGATGTTCCTAACTACATATACTTAAACATCAATCTCAATTACTAACGTCCTTTCCACATGGAAGTGTGTCGTGCGCCGTGCGCCGCGTTCCGATCGCTTGAATACAGCAACTCGCATGGATATGACTAGGGACATAAAATTCTGTTTAATTGACATCGAATTAATTTCGTACACGTAAACTAATATTGTTACATTCTTCACTCTTTGAGTAGGATCTTGATTTCAACCAAGTTCGCGCGTAAAAAAAACTTTGATTTCCTCTCTTAAAAAAACGATGGCCGGATGTTGTGTAACACTTAAAGAGTGATTTTGATTGGTCTGTAAGGAATAGGCGCGAAAATTCGCTACTTCCACTACATTTGAATTTTTGAAATTGAATTTTTATTCTTAAATATTTAAAACTAAATAATTAAATCAAATTAGAATAAAAAGATTAATTTTGTCATACTTTGAAAAATGATCTGATTATCCTATCATTTAAACCAATTAAAATGAAATCATAATGAAAAATTATATATTCGTAACCTAAAAAAGAAAATAGTACGCGCGCAGCGCGTTTGGATTTTGCTAGTACCAAAAAAAAGAGGTGAGGTCCCGCCTTCTTCAGACTAGTCATGAATATGTATATTGACCATATACAAATTACCAAGTCTCCCTAGCAGGCACTCAAGTGTCATTTGTTTTTGTTTAACATATGCGAAACGCTATTACGCGTATCACTTTTGCTATCGGTTACTTCTGATTCGGACGTATTTACTGCAGCGATTATTAAGTGCCGTAATTCGTAAAAGTATTGTTCGGATTGTTGGTCAATTGATGAAGAAGTTTTTGACATCATGGACGCGAAGAAGAAAAACTTAAGTCGAAAGTTATCAACAAAATGGAGTCGTCGGTAAATACTTTTAAGAATTCAGTTATTATTTTAAATCTAACATTGTTGTAACGTACAAAATTTTTTCTTCTTTTTTTATACATAAATTCAATGATCAGCCTCGCAATTAAGTAATAAGCTTATAGGTGCCTTAGTATACCGTATGGACTGTCAAAAATCGCGATATATTCCTACAGTTTTCTAATACAATTGATAAGTGTCCTACGAAAAATTATAAAAACTGCTTTAAAAAAAAAAAATTATGTTAGTAAAAATCACCTCGTAAACTGGTAAAAATCACCTCGGAAATTGAGACATAATTAATCTTGCCAATAAAAATTTGAAGGTTTGCTATGTACCTAGTATTTATTTACTTGCGTATGCGTACTGCGAATTTTCGTTTCAGAAAATAGATACTACAGGCGTGCGTTACATTACGAGTAGAATATAGTACTTTTCGACATGCGTGGGGAAGTGTATTATTTACTCCACTTGTCTTTTTGCACGAGCGAAGCAAGTGTGTGAAAAAGTTACACGAGCTAAATTCGCACTAGTTTCGAACAGTATTTTATAGTACGGTGTGACCAAACCCGCACTTTAGTCACGCCTATCAGTGACTAAAGTAGTCCTTTTTTGCACCGTGTTTATCACACTCGCTACGCTCGTGCGCTAACCTCACGGTGCAAAAAAGGACTTCTTTGGGCACGGATAGGCGTGACAGCGGGCTTTGGGCAGGCAGTGCTATAAAATAGTATACGATACTCGTGACTTACTGGCTCTTTATTGCACGGCGTTTAGTGCCCTCGCTGCGCTCGGGCACTATCCTCGGCCACGAGCGCCGAAAAATCATACCAAAGTTGTGATTTTCAGGTTAGAGTATGGTATAAAAAACAATATTTTTATTACTTCGCGAATTTAGTTATATTTTAGCTATAATCCAGCCCATTATAATAAAACAACCATAGATTATGCCATAGAAATATTCAAATAATTAATTAGTTTTATTGTCGATATTCAATGTATATATTGAATATTGAATGTCAAACATATTTTATTAATAATGACTATTGAAATAACTATCTTAATATTAATAGCTTCCGTGTCACACCCAAAGATCGTCGGATTGACGAATCCCACTTAAATAAAAATGTTTTGAGTGGGTTTCTATTTATGTTTATCACCACCCACAAATAAAGAATATAATTTTTTAATTTAAATTACATGACTAGAAAAGAATTTTATCAATGCACTTGGTAGAAATAGTACAAAAACCGAAATAAAATATTTTATTTCATTTATTTCACATAAAAATTTTTTTTAGAAAGACTACATCTGCATAATTACAGCAAATGCTCAAACACTGTTTAAAATTGTAGATTTCAAATTTATTAAATTGGACGTGTAAAAGTATGCTCTAAATCTATGACAAATTCCAAAATCTGAAATTAAAAACCGCTGCTAACTAAATTAGCAGAGTGCTTTCTCAAAGAAAATCACCAATATCAAGGAGCGCGGGAGCGTTCCGAAGGCAAGACTTAGGACGACCGCGTGATGATATATATTGAAATGGGTGTACGAGAAATTCAATGCGTTTTTATCTACTACAAAAATCGTTAAAAAAAAGATTAAAAGATCATCTCCTGTGCGGTGGTAGCTTTTGTCCTTCGTTAGGCACGACCGTGGCTCGTAGTCTAGGAGCAAAGTACCTTTTCGTGGCCGAATGATGGCCATACCTCCGAGTAGTTGTTTTTAATGTTTT
Organism: Torymus aiolomorphi; assembly: GCA_036365515.1. NCBI lineage: Eukaryota > Metazoa > Arthropoda > Insecta > Hymenoptera > Torymidae > Torymus > Torymus aiolomorphi. Next base: position 140,510,325 of record CM070873.1, read on the forward strand.
TTTTCGCTGAACACGAATCTTCAACTCGGAAGTCCGAAAAGTGATCAGGAAAAAGTTATTAACAATTTAATTGTTTAAAAATTCATAAAATAGTAAGAAAACACGATATCATTACTTGCGATGTGTCAAATTGTTCGTATTTTAATAAAACATACGACCGTTTTGGCGGAATTAAAAAAAAAAATAATTAGAAGAAAAGTTATGGCAGAAAGAGTACTAATAACCTTACTTTTCACCATTTTCGCGCATTGTTTTTAAGATATCTCCGGTTCTAATAATCATATCGAGGTCTATCAGGTCGCATTTTAAAGAAGAACTTGTGTAGAATCGAATAGTATCTAAATTTGTTTTGAAAACATCGATTTAGATATTAGAAAAACAACGGAAAACAAAAAATTATGGCAAAAAATGTCGATTGTATTTGTTTATAAGCTTTTTATACAGGTCTAATGTTAAGAATTATGAACAAAACATAATTATCATTATTCCTTGAGTCATGACCTTTATAATTCTATATATTTTTATATGATTATCTTATTTATATCGCGCTAAAACTGCATCAAAGTGTGCGGTACTCGCAGGAACACCGCGCACCGCGCTCGACTACGTAAGCGCGTACGCGCTATTATGTATATTTCTATTCGTATTTTAACGATAAGTAGTATTTATCTGTTTTATATTGAAGTTAATAATATCAAACCATTTTCAAATAGTTTTATAAAAGACATTGAATATTTTATTAAGAATAAATAATATGTAATGAATAATTTAATAGAAATATAAGTGGAATTCACTCTCAATAAGTGAATATTCATTTATAATAAGTTCAAAGTCGTTTACTTATTCAATATGTGGACGAGTCTAGACTTTGAAAAAGTGAATATTCACTTATTGAGAGTGATCAATTCCACTTATTCGAATTTAAAGAGATAATAAAATTATTAAGAAATTGATTTGATATTATTATCACTGAGGTGAAAATATAGTTACTATTGCCATAATGTATAGTGCAAAATCATGACAACCATATTTTATAGTAAAATTTACTTAATATTATGGTTGCCTTTACAATAATTATAATTAAAACTACTAAAATATAGTATCAATAATTAATACAATATGTATATTTTACTGAAAAAAATAAAAACCGTAACAATATTTTGACAACTATACGATATAGTAGTAGTGACTATGCACATTTTTCTCACTGTAACATTAATATAATACTACTTATTGTCAAAATACGAATAGAAATATACATAATAGCTCGTACGCGCTTACGTTCTGATACAGTCGAGTGCGGCGCGCGTTGTTCCTGCGAATACCGCACACTTTGATGGAGTTTTAGCGCGATATAAATAAGATAATCATATAAAAATATATATAATTAAAAAAGTCATGACTCAAGGAATAATGATAATTATGTTTTATTCATAATTCTTAACATTAGACCTGTATAAAAAGCTTATAAACAAATACAATCGATATTTTTTGCCATAATTTTTTGTTTTCCGTTGTTTTTCTAATATCTAAATCGATGTTTTCAAAACAAATTTAGATACTATTCGATTCTACACAAGTTCTTCTTTAAAATGCGACCTGATAGACCTCGATATGATTATTAGAACCGGAGATATCTTAAAAACAATGCGCGAAAATGGTGAAAAGTAAGGTTATTAGTACTCTTTCTGCCATAACTTTTCTTCTAATTATTTTTTTTTTTAATTCCGCCAAAACGGTCACATATTTTATTAAAATACGAACAATTTGACACTTTGCAAGTAATGATATCGTGTTTACTTACTTTTTTATGAATTTTTAAACAATTAAATTGTCAATAATTTTTTTCCTGACCACTTTTCGGACTACCGAGTTGAAGATTCATGTTCAGCAAAAAAAAAAAATACATTAAAAACAACTACTCGCAGGTGTGGCCATCAATCGGCCACGAAAAGGTACTTTGCGCCTAGACTATCGAGAGAGCCTTATAATTTCCCTGCTAAAAAACGTAGGTAGAAAAGAATTGGAATCGATTAAAATTCAATTGGTTTTGAGAATAATTCTTGATAACAATTTTCTGAATTCAATTCGATTGATTTTGATTAAAATTGATAGAAATCGATTCAAAACGATCAAACCAAATCACTGAAATTTAAATTTGAATCGTATTTAATCGATTTCTGTAAATTTTTATCGAAAGCAATCGAATTGAATTCTGAAAATTGGTATCAAGAAAATTAGTCTTAAAATCACGGCACCAATGGTTGTTGGCGGCATCCCAGTCTAAGCTTATAGGATACAGTAGGCCAAGAAAATTATAATAAGCTCCAACCACCATCTTCATCACTACAGGCAGATTTGTTTCTTACTTATTTCTCTGCAACAAGCCTATTTTCATTTTAAAATATTACAAGTATACATCGCATTGTCCTGATGCACTGATGATACTTGTGGGGACAAAAATTTACTTGCGAGATGATCAAGAAACACTGTCGTGGCTGAACTGGGACTCAGTTAACGTGAACAGGACCAGAAATTAGCTAATAAGTTAATTAACAGATTAGATCTCAAAAATAAAATAGGTTTTATCTGATTAGTAATTAAAAGATAAATGATTCTTATATTTGTAATAATTTGTGTATCTTGCATTTGCTGGCCAATTGTCTACTAGGAAAGGTTTCGTTTAAATAAATGAACACCATTTATTTTGAAACGACGTTTCGGACACTTTTTCCGTGTTCCTTTTCAGGTAGTAAGCGAATCTCCCTTCGTGGTTCCGGATTCGATGAAAACTCCATGGTGGTCGATGGTGTTTCTTTAACAACGTGCAATTTCGGCCAAACGTTGTGTAGAATTTGGTTGATAAAGGCGCTTATGGTAGGGTGTTAATCATATGTGTATCTTGCATTTGATGGCCAATTGTCTACCTATACATCAAAGCAAGTGTTTGATGAAGCTGTGCGTGCAGTACTTCGACCTGAACCCCAAAAACGTGAACAACCAAGGTGCAGCTTATTATAAATGGAATGGTTGGAAGATCATAAACGGACAAGAAAAAAAAATAATACTAAAACGTGATGATGTTTCATTGAAGTTACTGTAAAAAGATAGTTTACAGTTAAATCTTTATTTTAGTTAGTTTAGACTATCCTAAGTATTGAAAGTCTATAACAGTACTAAAAACTTGTGAGATTTTTATATAATTTTGTTATTTTTACCAATTCCTTTTAAATTTTTTGAACTAAAACCGAAGTATAATGAATTTTATTCAGAAGTACTTAAAAATCAAAATTAATAATCGCAATCGTTTGCAAAAAATTTTTTCAGCGCTTCGAATACACTTCGCCACGATCGACGATGAAACTACATAACCGGACGCAGGCTGTCCCGCTAATTGTCAAGCACAATTGTATAAGTTACTTTTTCGCATACCACGCGTAAAGTATTGTGTTTACTCCCCGTTGTCAGGAAGTAAAACGCCACATGTACTCCCTCCTAGAAACTGCTACGAGCACGCACGTTTCCCTACTTTTTCCCGGATAGCACCGCCTGCGTGTTGCAGCCCTCGCTTCGCTCGGACCGCAAATCACTGCAGGCGGCGCACTAATCGGTAAAAAACTAGACACACGAGCATAAGCGTCGTAGTTTCTAGGAATAAGGTTATGTGACGTTTTCGACCCTGAAATCGGGGATTAAGCACAAATAACTTTCCGCCGGGCAGGCGAAAAAATTTTATATTGCCCTCGGGAGTAATGAGGGCTATGAACGTCCGCGAGTTGGTGCCCTCGCTTCGCTCGTACAGCAAGTTTCCCGCGGGCGTACATAGCCTACTTTACTCCCTAAGTGTATAATCTACTATTTTAGTCCTGAAAAGTCTCCCATGCCCAAGTCACGATCGAAGGAGTCTTCAGGAGTCTTCACAGAATAAAAAAAAAAAAAAAAAAAACAGAAGCAGGGGACGTCGTCTGCTACGTCCAAATTTGATATGTTGTCCTACTAGAAAATACTAGCCGCATTTCTATGCTGTTGTTCTACTAGAAAAGTTACAAGTTGTCTCTGCAATTGCTTCTACAGTGCTTGGAAATCCTTAATTTTTCTTCGTATTGTATTTGAGCCACTAACGGGTAACCTGAGCTGCTGATTGAGCTTCCGCTACTGTAAGAATTTTTTTATTAAGTTTATATAATATATTGAGTGTAACTTTTTAGTATATTGAGAAGAAAGAAGAAAATCGATAGAATCCAATATATGATCATTTTAATACGTATAGAAGGGGAACATACGTAATTTAAACAAAAATCAAATGAAAATAGATAAAATAGAACATTTGTTAGGGGACTTAGAAGATAATGAGATCAGTGACTACTAAATGAGTCTATGATTGATGAAGAAATGGAAAATAAATGGAGAATGACTGAAATAAATTTAGAAGAAATTGAAAACAGATGGGAAATTAAGAAAGACAGCGAATTGAATGAAAAAGTAATAAAAATGAATCATAAAATTGATAACACTAATTCATGCAAAATGTGTAAAAATGAGTATGTAGAAAGCGCAAATTCCTGAGGATTAAGGAGTGAAGAATGTAAAAGGATTGAGAAAGAGACTCTGACTTCAATCTTTTTCAAACGATTAGTCAAGTTCATGCGGTGATATAAGATTGATAAAAAACTAAAGATAAAGATAAAAATTCCAGAAAATTTGTTGGAAAATCAGTGGAGATGGTTTTTAGACACGATCGCATCTCGGTAAAGCTTTATATTTTTACCAGAGGGAAAATTGTAACACTTCAAAAACTAACAATTTTCTGTATACAAACTATTTTCTGCCCAGAATTAGTTTATTTTAGGCGTTTTGTATGACGTATGTACGTATACGTTCGTATGTGATCCAAGTTAGGGATTATCACAGCGGAAAATGAACGGATCGGGTCGAATTTTGTTGTACATGCTCGTCTAATTATAGGAAATAAGTAGTCCTATATTGAGCCGGATCGGTTGCATATTACAAAAACGCCAGAGTAAATCAAAATTTGAAAAAATCGATTTTTGAGGATAATATGTACAAAGTTAATTTTACTAGCAACAAACAGCTAAAAACATTTTAAAAAAGCCTCGATTTTTGGCTACTACTTTACAGGATTTGATTTTATACAAAAATGTTAAATACAAAAGTTGTATATCACATATATTTATTAATATCTAAATACGCCCAAAATACTCGTTTTTCGCATTTCTTCAACACGATTTAACTTTACAAAAAAAAAAAAAATGTCAAATACAAAAGTTGTAGGCAACGTGAAAACAAAACTATCTTCCGTTTAACATTTTCGCGTACAATCAATTACGGATAAGCTAGGCCTATAAAATAATAGTATATTATACGCACCTAGGGAGGACAAAACTTGAACAGCCTATCCTCGTGCAAATTGCCACCCACACACACGCATACGTATACGCAGTAAGGCAGCAAGTCACGGAGATTCCACAATATGCTCTGCTCCGCTCTGCTCTGCCCTGCTCTGCCTTACCTGCTAAGCCTGTTTCTGGCTTTGATTGGTTAATTCCCTTGACGAAACTGATGGGATGGATGGAATTAACCAATCACCGCCAGAAGCAGGCTTAGCAGGTAAGGCAGAGCAGGGCAGAGCGGAGCAGAGCAGAGCAGAGCAGAGCAGAGCTTATTGTGGAATCTCTGTTAGAGCGAGTCCACATAAGAGGTACAGGCCTAGGCTCACGAACTCTGACTCAACTCTGAGCCAATCGGAGTATTCAGAGCCAAGCCTCCAGCTTGGAAGCTTGGCTCCGATTGGTTTAAAGTTGAGTTAGAGTACTTGAACCAATGCCTGTGCCACAATAAGCTCTGCTCTGCTCTGCTCTGCTCCGCTCTGCTCTGCTCCTCTCTGCCCTGCTCTGCCTTACCCGCTAAGCCTGCTTCTGGCGGTGATTGGTTAATTCCATCCACCCCATCAGTTTCGTCAAGGGAATTAACCAAAGCCAGAAACAGGCTTAGCAGGTAAGGCAGAGCAAGGCAGAGCGGAGCGGAGCAGAGCAGAGTGGAGCAGAGCAGAACATATTGTGGAATCTCCGTCAGCAAGGTTCTATTCGAACAATAAGAAGGTTTGTTGATGGCCGTACACTAGACTATAAGTATATGCAGTACAACCTTGAGGATCTGGCCTGGAGCTAGAATACCTCACATTGGAAGATAAAAAAAACGCAGTACAACAAAAACCGAGAGTTCTTCCGTAGCAGAATTGGTATCATGTCAGAGGATGACCTCGACTTGAACTCCCTGTCTGGGACCTGTTGCCTAAGAGGGAAACGAGCTTCCTCGCCAAGTATCCGCAGTCGATGGCCGGGGTACGATCATGACCATCTTCGATTCCAGCGTTGATCTCTAGGCGGCCGGTTTGCAGGTTAAATCTGATGGCAAGCCGAAGATTATTGAAAAGTGCAGTTATTATTGCAGTGGATGAGGTTATGTTAACACTATCAGAGTAGTGAAAACAATAGATATTTAACAAGTATTACTGGATACAATTAAAGATTGCAAATGAGAAGAAGAAGATTTGAAAAATCAACTCAGGAAGATCAACTTAATATTTCTATAAACAGGCATAACACTTTTTTAATAGCCAGTTTATTCACAACATAGAACTTGCGTAGTTTCTATTGTTGCTTGTTGTTTTTCTGTAAATAAACAGCTGAATGAAGTTTTACTGGACACAGATTTAAGATGCCAAGTGTGAACAAGATTTGGTAAATTCATTCGAGAAGATGCCAAGTCCGATCTAGAAGATTTGCAAAATTGATTAGCTTAACAATTTCTATAAACATGACGATGGCAACACGTTATTAATAGTCAGTCTGTTCAGTGGATCAGTAAGTCCAGCATTATTTAAGTTGGATTAATGCGCCTCCAGACATCAATTCCAACAGTATTATTGGTGTTGGTGTATATATATCGCCGGATATGATGATGACTGAATATTCTTTAAAAGGAAAAATGCCTGGTATGCCTTTCACATAGTCAGCAAGAGGATCAATGATTGATAGTGGCTGTGGTATGTCTCGCAGCATTTAATTTTGCCCGTGAAACTGGCATTGTCTTGTCTCTACTGTCTTCATTCTTGCTTCCTTTCTCTAATCTTTGGCTTTATCTCTTCTTTTATATGGGTCTAAAGTTTGCCAAGTTGGCGAGCAACGAAGTAAAGTAAAAAATTTATTTTGATTAATGGTTTTACTAATTAATAGTCATTTTGTATGCAGATTTAGTGTTTCATAGAATAAAATAACTTTATTACAAAGGTTTAGATGAAATTTCTATTGTTTAATAACTTTAAGTAAATTATTTCTTTGTATTCCAACGATGCAAACTTCAAACCCATTCTTTTATAGCATAAGCAAACTTTCTGATAAGGATTTTAATGTAATTTGCATTATTCAAATAGTTTTAACTAATTACAAAATTATTTCATTGCGTACCAACAAGGTAAGCTTCAGATCTATATTCTTTTGTTTAATATTTCTATTCTTCTACTTCTCTCCTTGCCTACTTCTTCATGCTCTGCTCCTTTTTTCTTTATTTCCTATTCATCTGTATTGCTAGTCCTTCCACTCTTCCCTATGTTCCTGGTTACGCTTCTCTTTTCTTTCCTCTTCTGTTCTTCCTTCCACCTTGTATCTACCTTGTACACTTGATCTCAGTCACTCGATCAGGCTTTCTGCTCCTCTGTCCAATCATGCTCCTGCATCCATCTCTCTTAATGTAAATAAATAATAATTATTATTTATTAATAAATTATTAATTAATAAATAATAATAATTATAATTAATATAAATAAAGATATAGCAGTATTAATTTAAAAGATTCTTTTTATTATTGCAGAGTCATCAAAGAAAAGCTTCATTTGTCCACCAGCGCAAAGTCAAACTCAAACTGCTTTATCACCACCCAATGTACCACCTATTCATAGGACACTCCTTTTGAGATCGCCAGCTCCTCCAACTGCAGCATCAATATCTACTTTACCACTCTAGTTCATCTTCCCTACATGAAGCAGAATAGTCACTCACCTACGACCATTATTTTGCAGTTTGTTGAGAACTATAAACCCACTATGGCTGATTCATACAGAAAGAAAGTTGTTCTTGATGGAGAGGAAGTATAGATAGACATATTGGGTACTGCTGGTTAGAAGATTTTGCAGCTATTGGGGATAATTATTTTGGAAGGGGAGAAGGCTTTCTTTGTTTATTTTCCATAATAGAAGATGATAGCTTTGTGAATTCTATAATGATGTAATTGTACATTTTAAAATTAATTCGAATTAATTCAGATGAGATCTTGGCATTAGAATATAATATTAGAGAAGAGACAATGTAAAGACTTAGTTTTTTGAATTAAAAATTATAAAGTCCAAAAACTATCTATTTACTTTCATTTCTATAGAGTAATTAACTTCTTAAAAATAATTAATAATATTGTAAAAATTAATAATAAATAATTATAAACAATAACTTTTCATCATTTTAAATTTTGTAGGTTTAATAAAACTAATTTTTTTTATAGACATTAAGGGGGCCAGCCTGAGTTAAAGCCTGAAAAAATAAATTTTAGTATAATTAGTCAGGTAATTATTTTTTCAAATCTATATAAAAAAACAACTTTATACCTCAAAAATGTACATGAAAAACAACATTTTAGCACCTCCCTGGCTTCTTTATTTTGATTTATAAGTGTGTAATATAACCACTGTATTGAAGTATCAATTTTTTGTATATTATCTCATGTCTCACAGTGCTGCTCTGGAACGCTTTGACCAAAATGAATGTGAGAGTGGGAAAAATCTTGTTTATTTATATTTACACAAAATGAATGGAGTAGATTTTGAGAATAGACTCCCAATTAATTTTTACATATAGAATTATGTGAAAAAGTTGGAAAAATCATTCAAAAATCATTTAAAAATTATTCAAAGATGTATATTAATGGAAGAATTAAAATTTTTCAAAAATCTGCTCCATTCATTTTCTGTAAATATATATAAACAAGATTTTCCCCACTCTCTCATTCATTTTGGTAAAAGCGTTCCAGAGCAGCGCTGTATGGATATACAAAAATTGATACTTCAATCCAATGGTTATATTACACACTTATAAATCAAAATATAGGAGCCTGAGAGGTGGTAAAATGTTATGTTTTATATATATATTTTTTGAGGTTTAAATTTTTTTTTATATATAGATTTGAAAAAATAATTTCCTGACTAATTATACTAAAATCTATTTTCCTAGGCTTTAACTCAGACTGGCCCCCTTAAAGTGATGAGTAAACTTGTACTGTAATATCCAGCATAAAATTTTGAGCGTTTCTCTTGTCTTTGTACATTTGTCAGCTTTATAGAAAAGAAATTTTTACTTGTGTTCTTGTATAAAGATATGGCTTATATATCTGTTTCTTAATACACTAAAACTGATTTTTAGAGGTTATGGTAGTGGATTTGTTCCACCACCCATGTCACCTCAAAGTAAATATTATAAGTGACTCATATTCTAATTTCCTGCTGAGATGTCTGCCACTGCTGCTGATATTGCTTCAACTTTTGTTGGATGTCTACTCTCATCCGTGTCTCTAACTACTGTTGCTGCAGCATTGGTGATGGTGTTTGCAGCAGGGTTTATGGTGATGCTGCTGCTTCGTTTCTGAACTGCTCTTAGACTATCTCTGACCACTGGACTGAATCTACGATGTGATAAGTACTATGTTTCTATTAATGCTGCTCTGGGTGATTAAATTGCACTTGGGTTAGTTGTCCAACTAATTGATATCGCCAGGGTACATTAGTTCGCCTCAGGGTGTCTGTTCCATCAAGGTCGCAAACAGAAACCTACTTAGAGTGTTTATTTCAGTTCTTTCCTTTTTGTGAATTGGTAGGTTTTGTAGAAAAGAAATTTTTATTCTGATTCTTGCATAAGAGATAATACTTGTGCATTTCCTTATTTTACTCCTATAAATTAGATACTAAACCATGACATCCCAAAGTAAGAATTACATTGAATGCATAGAGCAAATATGTCTGCTAGATCTGACAGGTGGTTTTATCCTAGCAGCATGATTTTAAAGCAGCATGCTAAATAAAATTTTGTATATTTCTTATAAGCATTACATGATATATTTGTTTTCAAGTGAAGTCATCCAAATGCAGATACCCCAAAGCATAATTAAAGAACTGGGCGTGGGCTGGTGGCATGTTGAAAAATTTTTTATCACGTGCCAAAATAATGGGAACAAATGTACAATTTATTTTTTAATATAGTATAATAAAAATAAGTTGTAGAGATATAATAAAATAAAAAAAAGATAAAGTAATTTGGAAAAAATAAAAAAATAAAATAAACTAAAGAAAAACGTGAAAAGAAAAGAACACAAAAAAATCTGTTATAAATAAAAAGAATCAATTCGTAAGTTTAAAAACGTATTGACTAACATGTATGACATACGTGTGTGTGCATTAGTCAGTAAATATGTAGACCCTAAGTCTACAAACATATTGACTAGCACGTAGAAGTAATCGTAATAATAAATATATCAATAACTTTCTTTTATGCATAATAAAATAGCAATGAAAAGACAGAAAAAAATATGAAAAATATAAATTGACATGTCTTACAATGAAACAAAATTAAAAATAATTTATACCACTCTAACATCAAAATCACAACTTTGATATGATTTTTCGGCGTTCGTGGTATAATTAAATGCCGTTCGAAACTAGTGCGTAAGTCGATTATTTAGGTGGTGTGGCTTTTTCGCACTCGCCTCGCTCGTGCAAGAAGTTACACCACCTAATTAATCGACTTCCCCACCCATGTCCTATAAAATTGTCCCGAAATGTGCTATAACAAGATTATTTTAAAATATCTATATATTAATTATTTGTTATACATATGTCATATTTTTGTTCTGAGGGAAAACCATATGTCTGTGTCAGTCGGTCACATACGTAGACTCTAAGTCGATAAATGTATTGACTAGCCCGTATGTGCATTAGTCGGTAAATACGTAAACCTTAAATCTATAAATGTATTGACAAGGACAAGAAATGATAACAATAACAAATATTTACCTATCCTTTCTTTAAAAAAAGTGATGGATAAAATCTGCCATCACAATGACTGTTATGATTGATTGTTGTTAACTCATTTGATTAGTCTATATAGGATGAGCACGAAAATATGTTTCAATTTTGAAAAATAGAATTCTTGAGTTTAAGTGTTTAAAACTGAATAATTAAAAAAGAAAACGAATATTGCAGCATTTTTAAAAACTACGTTATTATTGTATAATTTAAGTTGCTTAGCTATTCATTTAAAATTGACAAATTTAATAATGCCTTTAATCTCAAAAAACTGATAATAATAATAAAAACTATGTTTCTGTGTTCAGTCGGTCACATACGTAGACTCGAAAGTCGGTAAACTTATAGACTAACACATAGGACAAATACATGCGCATCAGTTAGTAAATACGTAGACTTTAACAGTCGATAAACGTATAGACTAGCGCGACAAAAAAAAATAATTAGGTTCTCTTGATTTTTTGTGATTTTATGTATTTTATTTTTAATAAGCTTGAAACTGTGCCAATTGCTCGGTCAGTAATGGTAGGACTATGCCACCCCGTTAAAAAAGAGATGACAGGATGTTTTGAAGTATTTAAAGAAGCAATGCGATTGGTTGATGGTTCAATATCCGGTCTAAATAGCGCTAAAATTCAAAATGTTCTCTGATATAAAAGGAATATTTTGATATAGAAATTAATGAAATGATTTATATGTGCATTTGAGTAAGTCAATAAAATAATCATTAAATTATTCAATATCTCAATTGATTAAAATTTTGTATCTATTTTGTAATAATTTAATTACAAAATAAACGCTGTTTCAATTTGTTTCCTAACCTCAAAATTTCGAATTTAAATATGTTATCATACAAATAATATATTATGCTTTCTGAAAAAGAATGTTAATAAAATAAGCAGTAAAGAAGTCTAAAATATTTGTTGTTTCCGTTTCTATGAAAAACTGAAGCCCGCGCAGCGCGCATGGATATGACTAGTTTTATGTACAATAAAAGGAAGGTTTGAGATAGTAATTATTTGATTTGTTGTAAAAACATGTTATAATTGTTTTCCGAGGTGTTAGAAATAAAAATACATGGTTTTTGACAGATGTCTGTATGGGTGCATACGTATATGTATGTGAGTGTGTGCGCGTGTGTGTATACGTCTGGATCCCAGCTTCTACTCGATACATTTTAATCGGACAGGTCTCTTTTTTCGGTTTATTTGTGTGATGGTGCGTCAAAAATTTGTTTTTTGATTCGATTGATTCGTTTTTGTTTTATTTCGAATTTTCGATTTTCTCAAAATTGTTTTTTACTTTTTTCAATTATAGGATCAGGATATTTAAATGAGATAGGTAGTATTTGAAAGAGCATAAAAACCTATATTAAAAAGTTCTCTAACTATCACTCTTCTTTTGTTATTACTAGCAAAATTGAAACGCCCTTCGCGCGTACTATTTTGTTTTTCAAGTTATGACCGCTATTTTTCAGTATGATTTAGTTTTAATTATTTTAAATGATAGGATAATTAGATTATTAGACAGACCAATCAAATCAATCTTTAAATGCTTCACAACATTCGGTCATCGTATTTGTCTTAAGGGGAAAAACACATTTTCAATCTAAAAATATTCAAATATTCGCGCTTTTTTCAAATAACCAATCACGTCGATTCTTTAAATGAGCCACTACTTCCGGCCATCATTTTTTAAAGAGAGGATTAATTTATTTTGATTAAATTAAAAATTATTCAGTCATAGAATGTATAAATTCCATTTCAAAAATTCAAACACGGTAAATTTCTCGCGCCTTCTTCTTATCAACCAATCAAAATAAGCCTTTAGATGCTTGAACATGGCCGCTCATCACTTTTTTAAAAAGAGATAATTTATTTTGATTAAATTAAAAATTATTCAGCCATTGAATGTAAAAATTTCATTTAAAAAATTCATACACGGTAAATATCTCGCGTCTTCTTCTTTTCGACGAATGAAGCCTTTAGATGTTTCAACATGGCCGCTCATTACTATTTTAAGAAGGGAACAAAAATGTGTTTTTTTAAACCGCTTTTGCTTAATAAAAAAATCATGATAATACAGAATATAAATAGCTATAATCTGTAAAAATTTGAATTCATTCTCTTAGTTTGTGAGAAAAAAGTGAAAATGAAAAAAAAAATGAGTTTTGTATGTCCAAAAATTATGGGAGTGAAATTGACTTAATCGATTCAAAATTCTTTGTAGAGATAGATTTTGCATAGTTCTCGGTCGAGTTCTTTGAGAAAAATGATTGGTCCAGAAATTTAAGAGATATTTGAGGTTAAAATTTGTTTACCTTTTCTTCAAATGGAAATTTCTTGAGAACGGCTCTATGTATCTAAATCGGATGGGTAGCATTCGAAAGAGAATTAAAATACCTATACTAAAAAATATTCTAGCTATCACGGTTCTTTTGTTATAAAAACAAAAACGTGTTGTTTTAAAAAAAAAACTTATAACGCCATGCCATAAAAAACGACTTACGACACGTGTGCCTTACATTAATTTATAGCACTGACTGTATAAATCCGCCATGTCACGTCTATATGTGCCATTAGCAGTTCATTTTTACAGCGTGCAGTATCGCCCGAGCTATACCGCTTGCACAAGATTGTAAAAGATTTAAATTAGAATAAACATATATTAAATAAATGAAATTTTCAAAATTGAAAAAGGGTCGTCTTTTTACTAATATAAATTATATTTCAAAGTAATACTTTTTAATCTTCATAAATGAATTTAATTATAATTATGTTATAAATTTTTGCAAAAATTTTAATTATTTTTATTAAAAATAATTAAAGTAATCAACAAATTAAGTGTGAGGATTCCATGGGCCAATGCATTGGCAGCGGTTTTTTTGAACATATAGTTGTTTGGTCTGGAACAGTTTACTGGCACAGAAACTGAGAATACGAATGGGAATTATATTGCATTGGCACGCCAGTTTTATTTATGTACGGGAGATTCAATTGGCATTTTGTTGCATGGATTTTTGAGTTGCATTATATAAATACGAGGCGCCGATATGGTTTTATTTTTTATGCCCTGACTTAATTTTGTACGATTGCAACAATGTTCTGTTTTAATAATAAATTACGTACAAATATGTATAATAAATATTATTGTAGGTTGAAGCGGACCAATATGAAGGCGAATGGTCAAAGTAAGTATGACAATATTATTAATATTGCAAGCAATTGTGAAGGTGAGATTTGCAACAATCGTTCAACAATTGAAGTAGGACACACCGTCATTGAAGAATGCAGTAATGAAACTGTTGTGAATAGCATCTGTAACAATCAGCGGGCATTTGAAAGTAGCGGATCAGATAAATCCGATTTTTTAAACACCTCTGATGTAAACGTACTAAATGAAGAAATATTTAACGACACAGTTATGTCATCACGAGTACTAGTAGAATCACGTGCATCGCAAGAAAACCGACGCCTTCCTTCAAATGTGCAATCATTTGGATTCGACACGGAATCACCTACACTGCAAGATGATGTATCTAATTCTCTTACAGATGAAAGAAGGCATAAAAACTTCAATGGTCGGAGAATCAGTGATCCTTTGCATTATCATGATGAATTACGTGCAATGTACATAGAACATGGATTCCGTGAACAATGTAGTTTTCACGATCTTTATTATGAAAATTGTATGGATAATGGATTATGTTGTAAATTAAAATTTGTTTGTAATCATTGCCGTTACTTTAAATGGATTAATCTCGTTAATAATAATGGTCCACTTATGCCTTTAAACGATGGCGCAGTATCTGGAACGATAACAGCAGGAACCGGATATTCTCAATTGAAACAGGAATTTGCTAGCATGGGCATAAAATGTATGTCTAATGTTTCATATAGACAACATAGACAAAATTTAGTAGCAAGCTTTGAAGAAACTGCTCAGGAATCCATGAACGAGGCAGCTGCTATGGAAAGAGATCTGGCGATAATGGAAGGCGACACAGTTGATGGAATTCCATATATAACTGTTCAAGCGGATGGATCTTGGTTAAAAAGAACGTACAAAAGCGGAAAGTTCGATTCTTTATCTGGTTGTGCAGCCATTATAGGATGTAGAACGAAAAAAGTTTTGTATGTTGGAGTACGCAATAAGCTATGCCATGTTTGCGATCTTGCTGAAAGAAAAAATTGCGTCCCTAAAAAACATCAATGCTATAAAAATTGGGGTCGCGAACAAAGCTCAAGTTCTATGGAAAAAGATATTATTGTACAAGGATTTGAAGAAAGCGTAGAAAAACATAATTTGATTTATAAAACTTTGATAGCTGATGGCGATAGCAGTGTGTATAAAGCGATATTAGATAGGAATCCTTATCGACAATATGGAGTACGAGTTCAGAAGGTTGAATGCACAAACCATTTACTCAGGAATATGTGCAATAAAATTGTTGATGCTTCTAAGGGAAGATTAACACATACTTTGGCAAGGGGAAATGTAACGTCATTTCGAGATTATGTTAAAAACTGTTCATTCAAAATTAGGCAACACATAATGACGTTAATAAAAATAAAAATAAATCAAAGAGATGGCGATTCTGAAGTAAAAAGTTTACAACATCAAATCATGAATTCCATTCATCATATTTTTGGGGACCATGCTCAATGCCGCAAATTTCAGGTACCTTGCGAAAAAACAACTGATAAAAATTGGATTCCAACATTGAAATCGACCGGAATGTATTTACCTATACGAAAAGCGGTATCTGATTTAAGCTGCCATGCTCGGAGCTTATTAAAATTTGAAAATAGTAACTACGTAGAATCTTTTAACGCTATTATTGCTAAAATGGTTGGGGCAAAGCGTATAAACTATGGTCAAAAGGATTCGTATTATGTAAGAGTACATGCTGCGGTTATTCAATTCAATACGCAATCTCTTTTAACGAAATTGAACGAAAATTGTGGATATGAGCCTTCAAACATTATCACATTAATGGAAGAAAACGCCAAGAAAAAGATTGAACAAAAAAAAACTTTAAGAATGCTTCGAGGAAGGCGACGAAGAAGATATGTTGAAAATGGAAAAGAAGATTACGGAGAAGGTGCTAATCGCCCAGATATCAGCCCAGAAGCATATGAAATTTTAGTTCAAAAACACATTGAGAAACTTAAAAAGGATCAAACTAATCGACTCGAAATTGAGCAGGCAACCGTCAATCAAAGCGAATGCGATTTATGGTACCAGAAAAGAAATGAATTGTTGACAGCTTCCAATTTCGGTAAAGTTTGTCGAAGGAAAAAAAGTACTTCCTGTGCTAAAATAGCAAAAGGTATCCTTTATCCATCAGTTTTGAATCTTCCAGCATTTACGTATGGGCACGAAAATGAAGCTAGTTCACGGATGATGTTGTCCAGAAGATTAAAACAAAATATAGAAATGTCTGGTTTGCTTATAGACGCGAATGAGGAATATTTAGGAGCATCTGCAGATGGTTTAATAGGTAACGATGGTATTGTCGAATTGAAGAACCCTATTTCTGCAGCAAATATGACAATACCACAGGCTCTAAAACGCAAACCGCATTTAAGAAGAATTTTTAGCAAAGAAAATATTAACAAAATGAATCCAAAACATGAATATTATTATCAAATTCAAGGTCAGTTACATATAACTAATCGAAACTATTGCGTATTTGCTCTTTGCAGCAAAATTGACATCAAGTATATTAGAGTTGAACGTGATGATGATTTTTGGGAAGCCAAGATGGCTGAACCATTAAGAAAATTTTATTTTGACAGCTTACTCCCTGAAATATTAGATAGTCGCTATAATCGCAACATGCCTCTTCGGGAGCCAGAATACGTTTTGGAAGCACAGAGGGAACAGCAACGCAAAGCTGCTGAAAAAGCATCAAACGTTCAAGAAAAACATGTGAATTTACTGAATACTCCGAAAAAAAATCTAAAGAGAAAGAGAAAAATAGAAATGACCTCCCAAACTAAAAAGAAGCAAAGCCTTACCGAACCATTCGTGAGTACAGCTGAAGATGTTAATCATAGAAGCACAGATATGGAATCTTTGCAAGGGGCCACCGACAATCTCAGAGATATGAGTACAACTGGTAGTAATTATGAGTCGATCGAAGATCAAAGAAATGTTTTAGCGGCACTGTACGTAAATATTAATATGGATGATATATACAACAATATTTTAGATGTTGGAAGTTTGCTTCACGATGACAGCATAGAATGCTTTTTACAGTTAGTGCAAAAAAAAGCGCCGCACTATGAAATTCACCCAACCATCTACTTTAAACATTATGATCTTCTACCAGAACAATATATAGGATACCATGGAAAAATTATTTTACAAATAATCGGTGGTCACCCAGAATTTCAACACTGGGTTTGCATAAAATACGATGGTCAATTTTTAAAAATTTTTGACAGTCTTAATCGTACAAGTGCGTCACAACTGCATCCTGTTGAAAAAAGTTACTTACAGTTTCGTTATCCTCAATTACAGTGGGAAAGTATTCGTTTTGCACCAGTAACAAAACAACCAGATGCGACAAGTTGCGGAGTCTACTGTTTTGCTTTCATCACTGACATTATTTTGAAGAAAGACATTATGAAAATTAAATATTCTCAAAACGCAACCGTAATGAGAAATCATGCTGTGACGATACTTCGACAACAAGAATTACTGAGCTTCCCATATCGCAGATAAATATGGATTCCCTTTAAGTAAAGTTTATTTAATTTGTATACACACTGCATGTAAGTGAAAAAAGCATAATTTGTTTCTGCTTCTAACAAAAATATGCGAAGGTAGCTTTTAATAACATTACGGCATTTCTTTTACGTATAGGCGAAATACGAAAAGATTTTCTGCCGTGCGCATAAGCGAAATACGTATTACTACGTATAAAATATGCGTATTGGCGAAATGCGCATATTTTCACAGTTAACTGCGTATATGCGAAATACGCATTACTTCGTATAAAATCTGCGTATTGGCGAAATACGCATCGTTTCGTATTTAATGTGCGTATAGGCGAAATACGCATTATTTCGTATAAAATTTGCGTATAGGCGAAATACGCGTCGTTTCGCATTTGATTTGCGTATAGGCTAAATACGCATTACATCGTATAACATCTGCGTATTGGCGAAATACGCATCGTTTCGTGCATTTGATTTGTGTATAGGCGAAATACGCATTACTTCGTATAACATCTGCGTATTGGCGAAATACGCATTGTTTCGCATTTGATTTGCGTATAGGCTAAATACGCATTACATCGTATAACATCTGCGTATTAGCGAAATACGCATCGTTTCGTATTTTCTTGGCGTATAGGCAAAATACGCTTTACTTCGTATAAAACCAGCGTATTGGCGAAATACGCGTCGTTTCGCATTTGATTTGCGTATAGGCTAAATACGCATAACATCGTATAACATCTGCGTATTGGTGAAATACGCATTGTTTCGCATTCGATTTGCGTATAGGCTAAATACGAATCGTTTCGCATTTGATTTGCGTATAGGCGAAATACGCATTACTTCGTATAAAATCAGCGTATTGGCGAAATACGCGTCGTTTCGCATTTGATTTGCGTACAAGTGAAATACGCATTATTTCGAATAACATCTGCGTATTGGCGAAATACGAATCGTTTCGCGCATTTGATTTGCGAATAGGCGAAATACAAATTACTTTGTACGAAATCTGCGTATTGGCGAAATACGCATCGTTTCGCATTTGATTGGCGTATAGGCGAAATACGCTTTATTTCGTATAAAATCAGCGTATTGGCGAAATACGCATCGTTTCGCATTTAATGTGCGTATAGGCGAAATACGCATTATTTCGTATAAAATTTGCGTATGGGCGAAATACGCGTCGTTTCGCATTTGATTTGCGTATAGGCTAAATACGCATTACATCGTATAACATCTGCGTTTTAGCGAAATACGCATTGTTTCGCATTTGATTTGCGTATAGGCTAAATACGCATCGTTTTGCATTTGATTTGCGTATAGGCGAAATACGCATTGTTTCGCATTTGATTAGCGTATAGGCGAAATACGCACCATTTTTTAAATATTCTGCGTATAGGTGAAATACGCACCACTCTTAAAATATTCTGCGTATAGGTGAAATACTCATCTTCCAGTTTATCTGCGCATGGGCAGAATGCATATTACAAGTTTGCACATACAATCTGCAGGTGTATAAGCGAAATACATAAGATATAGGTTTGAATAAATATAAGATTTATATTCAAACCTCAAAATACAAATAATTTAAATAATATTATAAAATTCTTTATAAATACCCAGAAAAAGGTAATGTATGATTTTTTATCGCTATCTAATCATTTTATATAAAATACATGTACGTATTGATGAATAATTTTACGCCTTTCATGCTTCTTATAGGAATATTTTATGTCTGAATAAAGAGCGGCCTGCATTTTACAACGGTAGAATGTAATGAAATAAAAAAAAAGGAATATTGATAAATTT
Source organism: Torymus aiolomorphi (assembly GCA_036365515.1). Taxonomy (NCBI): domain Eukaryota; kingdom Metazoa; phylum Arthropoda; class Insecta; order Hymenoptera; family Torymidae; genus Torymus; species Torymus aiolomorphi. Next base: position 140,530,005 of record CM070873.1, read on the forward strand.
TAATTTTATTATTTTACAGTATATAATGAGACTGAAGTTAGCAGCCGCGTCCAGCAGCCAGTTCGAATTTTGCAGTGGTTATCAATAAAAAAGAACTATCTCTCATTTTTGAAACATACAATGCTTTATTGATGGATTTCTCACTGTAGAACAATAAAGTATGATTAAATAAAGCCAAAATATACAAAATTAATTAATCAATCAATTGTTTAAACAATCAAAATATATGAAAAAAGGTCTAGTGCCTCAAAACTCATATACACTCATAAAACCGCAACACAGACTCGTTAACAAATGAATATACACACTTCCAACATCTCTAGAAAATTGCTAAAAAAGTATCGTCACATGAACATGCTTACTTGTTTATTTATAAGTCCGTAATTGCAAAATTGGAGACGGCTGCCAGCCGATTACGCTCGTCTTTCGGCTGTAAAAAAAAAATAAGCCTGTTCATTATCTACAAATGGATACACAGACCCCTAATGAGCCCACAAACTTGTTACGAAAATTATAAAAAATGAACACCTTTCATTATTTATTTATAAGCGTTATATTGCAAAATTCGAGCCGGCTGCCAGCACATTACGCCCGTTTTTAGACTGCCAAAATAAAACTAAGCCTGTTCATTGTCTACAAACTGATACACAGGCTTCTAGTGAGCCCAGAATGTTGCTCAAAAAGTTATAAAAATGAACACCACCCATTATTTATAAGAAAGTTATAAAAAATGAACACCTTTCATTATTTATTTATAAGCTATTTATTGCAAAATTCGAGCCGGCTGCTAGCATATCGGCTCCGTTTTTAGACTACCAAAATAAAACTAAGCATGTTAATTTTCTATCAATGGATATACAGACTCCTAATAAGCTCAAAATATTGCTCAGAAAGTTATAAAAAATGAACATCTTTCATTATTTATTTATAAGCGTTTTATTGCAAAATTCGAACCCGCTGCCAGCACATTACGCCCGTTTTTCGGCTTTCAAAATAAAACTAAGCCTGTTCATTGTCTACAAATGGATACACAGATTCCTAGTGAGCCCAGAATGTTGCTCAAAAAGTTATAAAAAATCAACATATCCTATTATTTATTTATAAGCATTTTATTGCAAAAATCGAGCCAGCTGCTAGCGCTTCAGATCCGTTTTTCGACTGCTAAAATAAAACTGGGCCTGTTCATTCTCTATAAATGGATATACAGACTTCTAATAAGAGCAGAATGTTGCTCATTAAGTTATAAAAAATGAACATCTTTCATTATTTTTTTATAAGCATTTTATTGCAAAATTCGAGCCGGCTGCTAGCGTATCTGCTCCGATTTTCGACTGCTAAAATAAAACTAGGCCTGTTCATTCTCTATAAATGGATATACAGACTTCTAATTAGAGCAGAGTGTTGCTCATTAAGTTATAAAAAATGAACATCTTTCATTATTTTTTTTATAAGCGTTTTATTGCAAAATTCGAGCCGGCTGCTAGCGTATCTGCTCCGATTTTCGACTGCTAAAATAAAACTAGGCCTGTTCATTCTCTATAAATGGATATACAGACTTCTAATAAGAGCAGAATGTTGCTCATTAAGTTATAAAAAATGAACATCTTTCATTATTTTTTTATAAGCGTTTTATTGCGAAATTCGAGCCGGCTGCTAGCGTATCTGCTCCGATTTTCGACTAGTAAAATAAAACTAGGACTGTTCATTTTCTATAAATGGATATACAGACTCCTACACTGAGAGAAATGTCATAGGAAAATTTGTTAAATATATAACAAAAATTGCTATTTTATATAAGAACGAAAGGATATACTCGACTTGTGACGTATTTTATTATATATAAAGAAATAATTATTATATTTATAAAAATAATTATTATATTATAAAATAAATTTTCCAATACACTTGAGCGAAAATTATTATATTATATTGTAAAAATTTAGATATAGTAAAATTTTTAATCTTTTTTAATAATATTTATTATATATATACCAAGTTTTACTAACTTATATAGTAAAAGGTGCTATCAGACGCCAGCGCCACCTGATCGCGGTGAGGTTATAGGGAAGATGACTAATGTATAAGTTCCAAAATTTTACACTCAAAGAGTCTACGTGGGTAAGTGATCAGCGCGCTCGACTGGCGTGCCGAGGGTCGAGGGTTCGAATACAGCCAAGATTTTTTTTTTTAATTGAGCTTATTACCATAAATTGCTATATATATAGTAAAAATTATTAGATGTCGAGTATATCCTTCCGTTCCTATATAATATAGCAATTTTTGTTATATATTGAACAAATTTTCCTATGACATTTCTCTCAGTGTAATGAGCCCAGAATGTTGCTCAGAAGGTAATAAAAAATTAACACCTTTCATTATCTATTTATAAGCGTTTTATTGCAAAATTCGAGCCGGCTTCTAGCGCATCAGCTCCGTTTTTCGACTGCGAAAATAACACTAGGCCCGTTCATTTTCTATAAATGGAGATACCGACTCCTAAAGAGCCCGGAAAGTTGCTCAAGAAAATTATAAAAAATAAACACCTTTCATTATTTATTTATAAGCGTTTTATTGCAAAATTCGAGCCGACTGCTAGTTATCGGCTCCGTTTTTAGATTACCAAAATAAAACTAAGCCTGTTCATTGTCTACAAATGAATACACAGAGCTTTAACAAGACCAGAAGGTTGTTAAGAAAGGTTTAAAACAATGAACTCCTTTCATTATTTGTCCTTTCAGTATTTGTAAAACGGAGTCGATACCCTAGCAGCCCGTTCGAATTGTGCAATAAAACGCTTATAAATAAATAATGGAAGGTGATCATTTTTTATAACTTTCTGAGCAATATTTTGGTCTCATTAGGAGTCTGTATATCTATTTATAGAAAAAGAACAGGCCTAGTTTCACTTTGACAGCTGAAAAACGGACGTAATGTGCCGACAGCCGGCTCGAATTTTGCAATAAAATGCTTATAAATAAATAATGAAAGGTGTTCATTTTTTATAATTTTCGTAACAAGTTTGTGGGCTCATTAGGGGTCTGTGTATCCATTTGTAGATAATGAACAGGCCCAGTTTCATTTTAGCAGTCGAATAACGGAGCCGTTCCGCTAGCAGCCGGTTCGAATTTTGCAATAAAATGCTTATAAATAAATAATAGGATGTGTTCATTTTTTATAACTTTCTGAGCAACATTCTGGGCTCATTAGGAGTCTATCTATCCATTTACAAAGAATGGACAGGCTTAGTTTTATTTTGGTAGTATAAAAACGGAGCCGATACGCTAGCAGCAGGCTCGAATTTTGCAATAAAACGCTTATAAATAAATAATGAAAGGTGTTCATTTTTTATAACTTTCTGAGCAACATTCTGCGCTTATTAGAAGTCTGTATATTCATTTATAGAGAATGAACAGGCCTAGTTTTATTTTGGCAGTCTAAAAACGGGCGTAATGTGCTGGCAGCCGGCTCGAATTTTGCAATATAACGCTTATAAATAAATAATGAAAGGTGTTCATTTTTTATAATTTTCGTAACAAGTTTGTGGGCTCATTAGGGGTCTGTGTATCCATTTGTAGACAATGAACAGGCTTATTTTTTTTTTTACAGCCGAAAGACGAACGTAATCGGCTGGCAGCCGTCTCCAATTTTGCAATTACGGACTTATAAATAAACAATTAAGCATGTTCATGTCACGATACTTTTTTAGCAATTTTCTAGAGATGTTGGGAGTGTGTATATTTATTTGTTAACGAGTCTGTGTTGTGGTTTTGTAAGTGTATATGAGTTTTGAGGCACTAGACCTTTTTTTCATATATTTTGATTGTTTAAACAATTGAGTAATTAATTTTGTATATTTTGGCTTTATTTAATCATACTCTATTGTTCTATAGTGAAAAATCCATCAATAAAGCAATGTATGTTTCAATAATGAAAGATAGTTCTTTTTGATTGAAAACCACTGCAAAATTCGAACTGGCTGCTGGAAGCGGCTGCTAACTTCGGTCTCATCCGTATATAAACTTTATAACATAATGGTTAAAATAAAATTTTTTATTGTTTAATAACTTTCATTATAATTTTAATAGTACATTAGGGAGATTGTACATAAGCGCTACGCTACGCTGTCGCGTTGATTACTTGTAGACCTCGTCGCTGATTGGCTAATATTTAAATGTTAGCCAATCGGCAACGAGGTCTACAACGAGTAATCAACGCGACAGCGTAGCGCCGCGCAGCGTAGCGTAGCTCTTATATACACCCAATGGACATTGGAATTTGGATCCGTGTTGTTAGTGACAGTCATGCATAACCTTTTCAATTGTTTTATCATTTCTTATGTATGTTAACGTTCAAAAGGTTATGCGTGACGGTCACTAACGGGGCACGTTTGACACGAATCAATGTCCATTGGATGTACAATCTCCCTCACGATACGTGTGACTTAAGTGGCCCATTATGGCACGGCGTGAAGTTAGCGCTCGAGCGTAGCGAGAATAAGGGTGCGATCCCATGGTGTTCCGGAAAATTAGACGGAACCATTTAAACCCGTGAGAGCGAGAGAGACTTTTAAGGAAGAATCTCTCTCGCACTCACTGGTTTAAATGATTCCATCTAATTTTTCGGAACACCATGGGATCGCACCCTAATTACGGCAAATTTTAAAAAGTATGACGGCACAAAATTTGGAGTTGGTCTTGTGACCTTCCATGGACCGTTATAAAATTTGTGACGCGGTCCCTTTACATGTCACTGTGCTTGCCGCCGCGTGTTTTTTTTGCTAATAAGACCGATGATTTATTTAAAGTTCTTTGCAAATAAAGATATTCTAAAATTTATAATGACAACTAATAAATAAGTCAATAACCTTCAGGTATTTATTATATTCATATCAATAGTAGAAATCAGTTTAAAAAGCAAATAAACGTTATTTTTTGAAGTATAGTAATCCTTAACTTCTAAACCTATCATAATTAACATAAGAGAATTTTATTTCTATTATATTTATAATACTTGTAAGTAAGTATAATAAACAACGCTAAAAAGTGAAATATTTCGTAATATAGTGTGAAATAAAAATGAAATTTAACTTTTTACCTATAAGTACTTTTTTAATTTCTTAGGATTTACATTACACAAATAAATCAATTTGAAAGATGGATACAGAAGATTCAGAACAATATATTGCTGATGATAGTGGGGCTAGTTTGGATAATAGTGCAAGAAACATTGAGAGCATCGAGCCACAAATAGAGGAAAGTGATGAAGACGAAATCACAGCTGAAAAAGCTTTACAGGGTCTAGAAGATGCTTGGTTAAATGAAAAATTTGCTCCAGAACTTCTACCTCACCGTATGGAATTTGTTTATTGTATGATGGAACAAATAATGCATGTGGAAAATAATTTAAAAAGGTAAACAAAATGGACAAAAATTGTTTTAACAATAAGTCATTAGTAATTATAATTATAAATAATTATGAAATATTTTATTTCTTGTATTATAAAACATTAGTTTTAGTCATAATTTTAATATAGTACTAATAATAAAAATAAGAAAATTATGGATTTTATAACTTAAATCAATAATGAAAAACTCAAATAAATTTACATATATTATGTTAGATTGCAAAAAGATCACGTCTATTGAAAAAAATCACGTGATAAAATTACGTGATTTGGTCACGTAACAAAATCACGTAATTAATCACGTAATATTTTGTTCCAATATGATACGTGATTTTCCAAAAATTACGTAATGGTTTTATTAGAAAATCATGTGTCTTTTATGTAATTACGTGATTTTTACCGAATATATGAAATTTCTGAAAAAAAAATCACGTAATTTTTTACAAAATCACGTAATTACCAGCAAAACTTTTGATTTGAAAATCACGTGACTTTTGCGTAATTACGTGATTTTTACCGAATGTATGAAATTTCTGACAAAAAAATCACGTAATTTCTTGACGAAATCACATGGAACATAGTAAAATAAAAATAAAGTTTCTTCGAACTGTATATTATTGTACTATTATTATTAACTGTATAAACAAAAAATGACTCTCTACAATAAAAATCACGGAAAATTTTAAATATTACGTGATGAAAGAGGTAAAATAAGAGAAATTACGTAATTTACCTAAAATTACGTGATTTCGTCAAAAAATTACGTGATTTTTAATGTCTAAAATTTTTTATATTAACTGAAAATCACGTAATTACGTAAAAGTCACGTGATTTTCGAATCAAACAATTTTTCCGGTAATTACGTGATTTTGTAAAAAATTACGTGATTTTGTAAAATATTACGTGATTTTGTCAAAAATTACGTGATTTTTTTTGTCAGAAATTTCATACATTCGGTAAAAATCACGTAATTACGCAAAAGTCACGTAGTTTCCAAATCAAACAATGTTGCTGGTAATTACGTGATTTTATAAAAAATTACGTGATTTTTTTATGTCAGAAATTTCATACATTCGGTACAAATCACGTAATTACGTAAACTCACGTGATTTTCGAATCAAAAATTTTGCTGGTAATTACGTGATTTTGTAAAAAATTACGTGATTTTTTTGTCAGAAATTTCATATATTCGGTAAAAATCACGTAATTACGTAAAAGTCACGTGATTTTCTAATAAAACCATTACGTAATTTTTGGGAAATCACGTATCATATTGGAACAAAATATTACGTGATTAATTACGTGATTTTGTTACGTGACAAAATCACGTAATTTTATCACGTGATTTTTTTCAATAGGGTTGAAGTTTGTATATAAATATTTCGCTGAATGGCATTTGAATTACTTGATTTTGAGACATTATTTTTCCAATTCCTGAATATCTTAATAAAAGTGTGGTCAATCTTCTATGTCACATGTTACAAGTTGACCCAATGAAAAGAGCAACTATTCGCGATCGCAAATTTTAACACGCCATCTATAAAATACCGTGCGGTGGTATTGAGAAGCTATGGAAAGGGAATAGTTCTTATGGGCCGACCGCACGGTATTTACAGATGGCGTACTAACTTGCGATCGCCAATAGAAGATATAAAGTAAATTGATATAACTTAAGACAATGGATGTCAAAACTAACAATACCATAAATGTCACTTATAGTCATTTGTTTTAGTTTTGATGTACAATATGACAAATTTTTTTTAGTATTTTAATATTAAAATGTAGCTTGATGCATATGTTGTTTACAGGAAACATGAATGGTTCCAAAAAGATCTTCCAACATATTTATTTCCTTCACCAGTTGAACAAGATTCTTCGGTAATTGACATAGATGCAGTTAATGAAGTTTGTGAGAAGTTTAATGTTAAAGAAGCTGAAGTTCATACAGCTTTGCTTAATGGTGATCCTCATGATCAATTAGCAATTGCCTATCATTTAATCATTGATAACAAACGAATAGCAGATGAAGCAGCTAAAGCAGAAATCAAAGATTTTTATGTTGCCTCAAGCCCTCTACCAGTAGCCTTTAATCCGGCGGAAGCAAGTGGAAGTCCCTTTAAGCCTCATCCTGAGAGAATAGCTCGTAAGTCAATTTTTATTTTATAAATTTTTATTTCTTGTGCTTATAAAAATGTATCTTTATTTTTCATGTGTTTTTAAAAAATTTATATTGATTTTTATTTAGTCTGTTTATAAATTATTTTATAAATAATTATTGCATAAGATTGAAGTGTGCAGAGATAATACAAAGTGTAAACAATATGACATGCATGACATATTTTTTAGCTCTTCGACAAGGTTCTCTAAGTACTACTCCCACCCAAATACAAGCTAATAGAGGCACACCAGTCAAGAGAGCAAAGTGGCATTTAGGAATCAGATCTCAGTCAAAACCTAATGATATAATGAATGAAGTTTATCGTGCCATGAAAGCTCTAAATTTTGAATGGAGAGTAATTAATACATTCAGTGTCAGGGTGAGATGTAAAAATAAAGTAACAGATATAAGAGTTATCTGTTAGATTTCAAATCTTTATCAAGTGAAGAGTCTGAGGATATTATTAAAGGTAATATATAAATTTTGGTTATAGTAAAACTGTGATCTAGTTTAATCAATCATTTTATGCTACCAATATATTCCAGATCCTACTCTACCTCAACCTCAAGCCACAGGACATCATACAATGGAATTTTTTGAAATGTGTGCTGCGTTAATAACGCAATTAGCACGATAAAGAAATAACCACCGTCAATTAAGTGGTACCAGTTATTTTGTCAGATTGACAAAATAAGTAACGAAAGCGGTGACGTTATTGAACCAGCTGATTACCTTATTTTTTTGTAAATACTTCAAACGTTTTTCGATAGCCTTATGATTCTTGAATTGTCAGAGACAAAGATTGTACATTATGCATAATACTACTACTAGTTACATTGCAACAGAAGTCGACGGTATGATTTTTAAAAAATAAAAGGCAAAGTGACTTCTGAGAGTATAATTTATAAAAAATCGTAGCAAATAATTAACATATATCTTTGTAATGTATTATGGATGCCTAAATGTGTAAGTCAAGTATTATTTTAAATAAAAAACAAATGTTGAATGAAAGTACTGAAATTAATAAATATTTTTGTCCGTTTTTACAATAGCTATTTATTATTCTTTGTAATGAACAGATGTTCCATTACAGTTTTTTTATTATAAATTACAACACGATTACTTATCTAACCGACAGGTATTTTTTATATTTTTACAATTGCTCGTCATTGGCAACAATTTGCTATAAAAAAAGGAAATTGAATATGCGCGTATGCTTAGAAAAATATACATTTAGCAGTAGCCTTATCAAGAATTAAAATTTTATTATCAGCTATAATAGCACGGGCTAAACAAAGCAATTGCTTCTGTCCTGTACTTAGATTATTTCCTCTATTTTCGAGTACAGAATTTAAAGAGTTTAATTGACCAATTCAAATCTGTATCACCTGATTTTCTTGCTTTTATAAAACTACAAGCTTAAAGTTGGCTAAGTAGTTGAGTTTTCATGTCAACTGTCATTTCCATAGCAGCAGGTAGTACAAAATTTTTTACAAAATACTTTCACATCGATTTTTCTGAAATCATCTAATTCTCTAGCCTTTATAAAATACGAAGCTCAAAGATTGCCAAGAAGTTGAGCTCTCAGTCTTCTTCATTGTACACAGGTATAGTAACATTAACATTCAATGATTATAAATTACAACCAGGTTCAGGTTTAGTCTTACATGTAATACTTTATTAAGATTCTTGTGCTTCTATATCTGACCGACAGATTGATTGAGCCTCCTTCATAACTAAAGTCACAAGGTCCTGCGCCAACTCCCTTTGGTAGAGTTGATAGGTAGTTACAGATTACAAAAAAAACCCAGTAGTAGACAGCACCGATGTGATAAATATTTCACAAACTAGGAATATGTTTGTTATTATACAAATATCCACAGCAGTGTTTTGTAAATATCGCAAACATATTGTGTTATACTGCTTATTTTCATCATATCGCAAAGTATATTCCTTGCAAAACAGAAGTTATCAAGATGTTCACTGATATAAATTTTTTTTCATAAAATTTTTTTGGGGAGATTTTTATACAGTTTGTAGGAGATAATTATATTTTAAATACCTATTTATTCACTCCTTTCATTTAAATCAGTTATGCATTTCACTTTACAACACTTGTATCAAAATATACAAAATGACGTATATTTCACTCACATTTTAAAAGCCCACAAATGAGTTTCACTTGGAAGCATCATGTTTTTATATTACAAAATAGTCACCTGTTTTATTTTAATAATTTATGATTTTCACTTTACAACACTTTTATTACATACAAAAAATAATGTATATTTCACTCACAGAAAAGCTGACAGATGTATTTCACTGGAAAGCATTATGTTTTTATCTAAAAAAAAAACAAATTATTTCACAAATACCAACTGTATATTTTTCTGTGCTAATTTGCATTGTTATTATTTCAAACAAATAGCTTAACACATTCACACACATGCACATATAACAATCTCGTGTTTCAAGGTTCATACACTGACACACATAAATTTATTTTAAAATACATTTTTTAATAAATTCACTTATTTATTATCCACTTTTTCTATTTTCTTTATTTACCTTCTGTATTAAACAACACTTTTATCTAATTATGAATAATAGCGTATACTTTTACTGACATAAAAACCGAGAAATATATTTCACCGGAAAACCATGGTATTTATGTTACAAGAACAAGTCATTTCATAAACAGCCAATATTTCTTTCTCTGTGTAAAATCTCCTTCTTAACACAAAAATCTAGTATTAAAAACAGCATTGACGTACGTGATTGGCTGTTCTTTGATGCATTGCAGGAGTTGAAGAATCTATACCTTGATTTGTTTTACTGAAATGATTTCGCTAGAGCTACTGTTGCTCTTACTTATATTCTTACACTAACTTGTACTTCTATCCTTTTTTTCTGCACAAACATTAAACTCGTTACTTTCATCAACTTCTTTATATGTAGAACCATCAGAATGTTCATGATAGTGAACTTGTTTCATAGATCTTCTACGATATTATCTATATTTATTTGTCCTGGAGTTATATCTGTAGATGTTTGGTAAGATATAGTCGTTTTGGTATATGCTTCAGTTTTGAACAGGTTTGTATTTTATATTGTTTTGAGAAGTCTCTGACGTTTTTCTGGTTTTTGTTTCAATAATATCTGTATTGTCATCAGCTTTTAAAGATATAAGTATTTGATATTGTTTTGGAAGTCTCTGACGTTTTTCTGGTTCTTGTTTCAATAATATCCTTACTGTCTTCAGCTTTTAAAGATATAATTATCTTGAAATTGATTGATATAATTATCTTGAATATCTGTAAATAAAAAATTCTCACAAAGTATCACTTCTAAAATTACCATTTAACATTTAGTCATTTAATACTTATCTAAAAACAGTTGTTGATCAAGTTATAATCACTTGACGATGTCTTGCGCGCGCTCACATACACAGGCAGTCAGCCGAGTTGTACAAAGTTTTGATCCCGTTCGATGCGTTGTCGATGTGCCGGCGGTTGCTTGTAACTTTCCGTGCTGCTCCAGACGATGACGTCGTTCTTTGGCAGCGACGCAAACGCGGCTTCTGGGCTCTCGTATAGGTAGTCACGGCTCGTGGTGCAGACGCGGTATCGTCGAGTCGCCGACGCGAGTGTCAACAACACGACACAGTCATGTGCAACTCCAGATGTGCATCTGCGCATGCGCGTGGGTCTACGCAACTATACTCGCGACCGTGACTGTCACCAAGACCCAAGCCTTGACTCACCTCGAAATTTTGTTCGATATTTACAAAAAAACGAATTCATATTTTCGTTTGAAACTTAGCAGGGGGTATAAACTGTTACAAGATTTAGGGCAATGTTATCTTGATTTAGTGTAATTCGGTAGTTTCTTTCTTATATAAGGTGAAAACGGAGCGACATAGATTACACTTATAGCGCCATCTAACCATCACACTACAAGTCAGTGTGCATTATTTTTGTATATGTATATTTATGCATGCGCGCGCAACAGCAATATATAGATATACAAAAGTAATATGTTTACAATGGTAACAAAAACTACTTTTTTTTTTTTAATATTATGCAAAATTATTAGTGCATTGCCCTCCGTAATGGTACTATCTATCATTCTGTAAAGTTTCACGCCAATATTTTAAGGCATCTAAGAATGGCATTTGAACGAAAATTTCGTTCAAATGCCATTCTTAGACGCTTTTGAATATTAACTTGGCATTTTGCAGAATGATTAATCATGTAATTACGGAGGGCAATGCACTCATGATTTTTCATATATCGTTATATTTTTTTTTTTCTACTAAAAACAATATATTTTTTGCTCGGTCGGTAAAAATTGAGTTTGACACCCCCTTAAAGACAAGCGCTCCGGTATATTTGTCACTCGTTCTTAAAGTAATTGCTGGTATGAAAAACGTGGTTCATTTTTTTGATGACATTTGCGTCTACTCTAAAACTTTTAACGAGCACATAGAAACAATCGAGAAGTTGTTTGAAAAACTGCACCATGCTAATTTAGTTTTGCAACCGGAAAAATGTGAATTTCTTAAACCGGAAATTAATTATTTGGGACATATAATTAACGGTGATGGTTTACGCCCGGACCCGGAAAAACTAAAAGCAGTTAAAGAATTTCCAGTGCCTAGAAATCAGAAAAATATTAAACAATTTTTAGGACTAGCTGGTTATTATAGGCCATTTATTAATGGCTTTGCACGAATAGCCAAGCCTTTAACTGACCTTCTTAGAAAAGAACAACTTTTTGTTTGGGATGAGAACGCGCAAACGGCATTGAGACTCCCCGTGATCAATTATGCGAACCACCGGTTTTAGCGCATCCGCATTTCGAAGAAAAGTTTTTAGTAACTACCGATGCTAGCGGATACGCATTCGGGGCCGTTTTATCGCAAGGAGAAATTGGAAAAGATCGTCCCATAGCCTTTGTGTGGCGCGCGATGAATCAAGCAGAAAAGAATTATTGTACGTTTTCAAAAGAAGCATTAGCAATCGTGTACGCTATTACGCAATTCAGACCTTACTTATACGGGAATAAATTCACTTTAATTACTGATCACAGGCCGCTAGTTTGGTTGAACAATCATAATGATCCACGATCTAGAGTCACGCGTTGGCGTTTAAAACTTTTAGACTATCAATTCGATGTACTCTATAAGAAAGGTGAATTAAAGCTGAACGCGGACGCACTGTCGCGCAACCCGATTATAGAAAAAGTATGCGTAGCTACACAAGTCAGCATAGGGGGAGAGGGGCGCCATGCTGTCGCTGGTGAGCAGACAGTAGAGCCGCCCCAGGAACGGCAAACCCAGCAGGGGGACGGCGGGCCCACCTTGCATGCAATGGCCACGCGTAAGCGTGCGGGCCGCCAAGCCACTGAAAAGTATAAGCAAGCCATTAAAGCTCTCGCGCCGCGTAAAAGAAAGGAAGCCCCCGCGGTCGAAGAGGTTCAGGAATGCGCGTCCTTTGCCGAAGATAAGGAGACGTCTGCGTCTCTCGTACCGCAAGCTGCGGATAGCAAAAAAAAAGAAACGCTGCACAGACCAATCTCGCCATCTGTCTCTGCGTTCGCGCCCGAGGAAAGTGAGCAAACGGTTATGTCAGGAGAGCTCGCGTGCCGGGAAGCATCCGGGCGCGACAACATCTCGGTGTTTAAAGGTCCCTTTTCCGACATGACTTTCGGGGACGAGGACGCGGTCAATGAAAAAAGTGTCGCGCTGAAAGCGGTCGGTCCTCAAGACAATATAATCTATTGTAGAGAGAAATTGTTTATGAGGAAGGATAGTTACCTTTATTTTGTGAGCACGGACGGAGAACCGCTCGATGAGGGGTCTAGGCAATTAAAGGATTTAGGGAAGCTTCCGCATTTCGAGAATTTAGTAACGGGAGAGCCTAAAATCATTAAGGCCAATAAAAAATGCATTTTGTATTACCACTTAGGGGCAAAGGTAAAAATAGTTTATGGGATACCTTAGAAATTTTGGCCCAGTTACTTAGGAAGTTAGCAAAATTTTTAGATATTAATCAAATTGCTTCTTTTAGTATGGCTAGGAGCAGTAATATCGAAAATGTTGAGTTTAAAGATATTTTGGCCTCTTTAAGACGTGAATTAGGTAATAACAGTGTTAAAATAATTATTTGCCGTAGACTCATACAGCACCCGGAGCCGAGTAAAAGAGCGGATATAATTCACGAAGCTCATTGTTCGGCGGCGGGTGGACACAAAGGAGTAACTAAAACTTTGAATAGAATAAAATATAAATATCAGTGGGAGCATTTAAAGGAGGACATACCTTCATTCAAAAATGCATTCCTTGCCAGCTTAAAAAATTAGTGCGGGTCAAAACAAAACAGAAAATGATTATAACGGACCACCCTTGTATTCCATTTTTCACGGTTAGTTTGGACATCGTAGGACCGTTACCGAGAACTCAAGACGAATCCGAGTACATTTTAACTATGCAGGATCAATTTACAAAATTCTCGGTGGGAGTCCGTTTAAATGACCAGACTGCCATTACTGTAGCAGATGCTTTTATCAAACGCTTTATTTGCACTTTTGGCGCGCCGCAAGCTATGCTTACCGATCAAGGCACCAATTTTCTTAGTAAATTAGTTAAGCGCGTTGCAAAACGATTTAAAATTAAGCAAGTAAAAACTACCGCTTTTCACTCTCAATCTAACGGCTCTTTAGAGCGCTCGCACTCGCCACTTAGTGAATTTTTGAAAATGTTTGCCACGAAACATTTAGATTGGGACGAGTGGGTTGAGTTAGCAATGTTTAATTTCAACACGGGCAAACATGAAGGAACCCAGCACACTCCGTTCGAGTTAGTGTTCGGGCGCCTGGCGAGAGTGCCCTCCAGCGACCCCTTAGAGGCGGAAGATTTATTGCCTACTTACGCAGGGTACATGACAACTTTGATCGAAAGATTGAATTTTCTTCAAAGAACCGCACAAGAAAATCTATTATCCGCTAAACAAATAGTAAAGAATATTATGATAAAAAGTCAAATCATAAGAATTTCAAAATAGGCGATTTTGTGTGGTTGCAGAGCGGGCCAAAGCCGCATAAATTTGAAAATCAATATTCTGGCCCTTACTTAATAATTGAAATCTGGGAAAATGGCAATGTAAAATTTCAAATTAATGAAAGTAAGACCAAAGTTGTGCATAGTAATCGTTTACGCTTGTCGCATGTTAAACCTCACGCAGACTCCGAAAGCTTGTAAAAATAAAAAGTAAGCTTAGCGTAAGTTAGAAAGTTAACAGTTTTATTCATGTTTACAGATGAAGACGTTGATGTTCATTCTTGCAACAACTTTGAAATTGAAACCAGTTTTCGGACTAATAAAGATAATATATTACTTTCATGTTTGCAGATAAAGATTCTTCAAAATTGTACACACAATGGGTTTTTAATTCTTATAAGCAGTTTTAACTTAGTTCTTTTGAAATTTTTTAGAATAAATGGTAATTTAAAGCGAGCAGCAATGGACGCCGAACTATTAATCGAAGTCACCGGATTTCTGCTGTCCTTTCTAGCATCCGCGCAAGGGATGGGCTACTTTACTATTATGCAATCGAAACCAAGCCGGGACTGGCATTTGAAAATGCGAATTTGTACCAGTATGTAATTTAAACCAGCGAAATTGGATGAAGAAAAATTACTTTACAAGACGCGTATCAGCAATTAAATGAATCCGATAACACGATAACATACGTAATAAAAATCTTAGGTATAGGTAGATTTGCATAGTTTAGGCGCACTAACTAATAATTTGAAAAAGAGTGAGTTATTTTATGACCTTGCCGTTGTCTCAAGGGGAGGAGTACAATATACCACCTACTAGCTATTTGTTAGAAAATTGTAAAGAAATTAATAGGGCAATGTGGACATCGCGAGACGACAAGGTCCAAAATTATGACGGGTGAAAAAGAACCTATATTTATATAATAGAGAATGATTACGCAAGCGAGAGAACGGCTATGGCAAAATAGTTTGAAAGGTTGGATAATAATGTAAAAGAATTTCTGATTGGAAAATACAAAAACAGACGTCAATCTTGACTTTAGCTTGAAAAATTTATACGCGTTAATGAATATTGTATTCAAAACTAAATAGCTCGTATCATACTTATGCGATTTACTGGATCGCCAAAAGGTGTTGTTCGTTTACATCGGCGGAATTAAATAAATCTTTGCTAAGCATAAGTGATACGAAAATTTTAGCTTTACAGTTTTTTCTATCAAAAATTCGATCTATTTTATTCGATTGGGTTGTGAAAGTAAATTTAGTGTAAGTAGTGAATTGTGTATTGAACTGATTGTACCTTTTACAAATAGGGACACTTCCTTTTGTGTACGCAATGCAATCTTTTCTAGTTTTTAGACTAAATCCCGATAACAAAACACTAATCAAATTAATTATACAACTGCAAGCGGACTATACTTATGATAGTGGCTGATATAAGCAACTGTTATTTATGCTTAAATCAATGAAAGAATATGAAATGAAAGAAATGCTTTTTTGTGAAAATCAGTGTTATGTCAAAAAATCTTATGTCTTGTGAAAAAATGCTCTTATCAAAAACTAATTATGATAATATACCATATAGGTAACATATAGTTTTCACAAAGAAAAGAGCGTTATTTTCAAAAGAATGGGTTATGGCTTATTTCGACTGTAAGCGAATTTAGGTTAGAAGTTGCTTATTCCGGAAAGTTTATAAAATTTCGATTTCGGACTGTCAAATAATTGAATTTCCAAAGAATTGTAGAATGCGAATTGACGAATGTGTGGAATTCAACGATGTCTATAATGATTGGGACATTGTGGTACTTACCTAATGTGAAATGAAACTGGCACATAGAATTATCTATTAAATAAAACTTCGAAAATTAGCATAGTGTTCACGTGATTAACTTTCGAAATGAGATTTCAACAGAAGATTTGTTATACATAGTACTTTCTGTATTTCTTATTCTGAATATTGTTAGCTTTGTAGAAATATTTATCTCTTTAGTCTTTCGCTTACTTGAAAATAAAGATTAAAATTAAGTTTTGGATCGCAATTCCGTATAGGAGTACTGTATTACTCTACTTTGTGTTGCAATTTTGTAAGGGTATCGTATTACTCAGAATTAAGCGAGGCGAGCACATCTCCAACGCCAGTATAGGGGGGAAGAAAATAAATATGGTATTGTTATATGGTATAAAAATTATGAATTTTAGTATAAAAATTATCAATAGGGAATTTGTAAACTTGGGTAGAGGAAATTTGTCAGTAAAGAAAAAGTCGATTAGGGTACGCTACTTTCCTTCCAATTTTCCTTTTTCTTACTAATATTCCTATCCCATCCAAATTGAAACCAAGCGGTCGAGGGAGTGTTCATTCACCAGCTATTGTGCCAGCCACAGCGCCCCCATTGCAACCTTACTACACTACACTTTGCCGGCCAATACTTAGTAATCGCCGACAGCGCAGCTCGTACGACTTTATGCCCTCGCTCAGCTATGGTGGAGTCTCATCGTGAACTTCAAGCAATGTAACGACCTTGGAAGTCAACGACCAAAGGGGATACGCATAGCCTTACGGATTCACTTTATCTGACGAACTGCCGTTGTTATGAGGTATGTGGAAGTAACACAAACCTAGTAGAGCAAGGCAGACGCACTCCAAAGGCAAACATTAAAGTCGACGAGCAGGAACCGAAGGGAATAACCAGAGGCAACCGTCTGCAGTTTAAGCTGCTGCGAATTATTTTTCTGTGTTTCGCTGTGGTACGACTCATGTGTGGCCACAGTGAAGGAGAATCAGGGCGCGGCGATGAAAAGGAGGCAATTGCATCTGCTCATATTAAGGCAAGTGTTAATTTGTTCAAGGGAAGAGATGCCTGAAAGCTACTGGCCAATACTGACGACCGGTCCATCGGCATGGCAAGAGAGGGAATATGCGTTGACTAAACGAGCTTAATAATCGCGGATACGATTTCAAATTTACCGAGGACGAGGAAGTCGTGGAATGGAAAACGACGACTACTTACTTTGCCCGCTACTAAGCAGGCCCAGGCAGAGCGAACAGGAAGACGTTACATCTTGCACCTAAAGTTTGGAAAGGAAGGCTTCGAAGACAATCAGACATACTGCGTATGTTAAAACTGCGACACGTGGACGGAGGGACCAGCAAGCGCCGCCCCGCAGCGCACGTCTTTGGGGGGGGACGTGTCACGTCGAGCACGACTGACCGTTACTTTTGACACCCGTGCTACCATCTATCCTTACCACCCAACAACCTTTTTCTTCCTACATGTTACCATGAGTCATCTTTCAGGTCAGTGGTGCCACATGGTAGCAACTGAGTTACCTACGTGAGCCACAGTTCGCATGGTAACGAATCCTACCTTACCCGTATTCGTACAGCCTATCGATCCAACCCTTCTCCTTGGCAGCGCCACATTCGAACCCGAGTTTCCCACCCGCGTCCTTGCCACCCCATGCAAAAGATGAGATACCCTACACTCCCTTACCTTTGCATCTGCCCTAGATACATGCGCGGGTATAAAAGCCGCGACGCGCCTCCACTCGAGGAAGAAGCTTTTTGTTATTTGATTCGTAGGGCGAAGCCCTTGTCCGACGACTATTTAATTGTAACACTTGGACATAGAATAATTTTCGACATTTCCGTATTCTGTCTTAGAATATTTTCGAGCGGAATTTACTTAGAATATTTTCGAGCGGAATTTACTTAGAATATTTTCGAGCGGAATTTACTTAGAATATTTTCGAGCGAAAATTACTTAGAATATTTTCGAAGTATAATTGACTTAGAATATCTTCGAGTATAATCGACTTAGAATATTTCCTGTGAAATTAACCAAAAATATTTGTCGAGCTTCTCTGATTGTAGTCTCGCGAATAATTGTTGATATTATATCTCGACTACAATCAGTTTGTAACAGTTTATAACGTAAATTTATGGAATTAATAAACATCACATAATTGTATTTTTGGAGTGTTACTTTATTTCTACGATCCTCTCCTTCTGCCATTTGAATCGCCCGCTGCGTTTGGGTCCTGAGACTGACGAGGGCTAACTGAGAGAACGAGCCAACCGCAAACGCCCCAAAGTAAGTAACTCTGAAGATCGCTATCCTTTCTCTCTCTGTCACTCTAATTGTTCGCTGACGCTGTCGCTTGCCGCTTAATTAGTATCGCGAATTACCATTGTTTAATTTACCTGTCCGATTAACTATTTTCACGCGTTCCCACTCCCGTGGTTATTACGTGTTGGCGTAAACCGAAACTGGAACATTTATCGCGTTAACTTTATCGTTTTCGCGACATTGTAACACGGACGTTACAGTAGTTTAAATAATGGTTTTCCCGGTTTATTGCAGGATTTCACGCACTATTCAGAATATACTAGGAAAATATTGGTAAACAGATGGATTTTTCACCATATATTAGAAAAAATATTAAAAGCAGGCATTTCTAGCATACACCTACGTTATTTTGAGAAAAAGAAAGAAACAAATCAAATTTCCGGCGTTTGAATACCAGTAAGTGCTTTCTATCATGGTTTTCCCTGTTTCTTGCAGGATTCCACACACTTTTCACCATATACTAGGAAAATATTGGTAAAGCAATGTATTTTATCGTGAACTCACGATATTTAGAGGTTACCAATTATAAAAATCCATATTTCCAAAACACGAAGAGAAATAGTACTTTAAATTATGGTTTTCCCTATTTATCGCAGGATTTCACTCATTTTTCACCATATATTAGGAGAGTATTGGCTAAAACAGGCATCCCTAGCATAAACCTACGTTATTTTGAGAAAAAGAACGAAACAAATCTAAATTTCCGGCGTTTGAATACCAGTTAGGGCTTCAAATCATGGTCTTCCCCTTTTGTTGCAGGATTCCACACACTTTCCACCATACATTAGGTAAATATTGGTAAAAACAGGCATTTCTAGCATAAACCTACGTTATTTTGAGAAAAAGAACGACACAAATCTAAATTTCCAGCGTTTTAATACCAGTAAGTGCTTTAAATCATGGTTTTCCCTGTTTATGGCAGGATTCCACGCACTTTTCACCATATGCTAGGAAAATATTTGTAATACAATCTACTTTATAGTGAATCCACGATATTTAGAGGATACTAATTATGACAGTCCATATTTCGAACTCAAGAAGAGAAAAAGTACTTTGAATTATGGTTTTCCCTGTTTGTTGCAGGATTCCATACACTTTTCGACATATACCAGGAAAATATTGGTAAAGCAGGTATTTCTAGCATAAACCTGCGTTATTTTAAGAAAAAGAACCAAGCAAATCTAAATTTCCGGCGTTTGAATACCAGTGAGTGCTTCCAATCATGGTTTTCCCTGTTTGTTGCTGGATTCCACACACTTCATACACTAGGAAAATATTGGTAAAGCAATGTATATTATCGTGAACCCACAATATTTAGAGGATACCAATTATAAAAGTCCATATTTCCAACTCACGAAGAGAAAAAGTACTTTAAATTATGGTTTTCCCAATTTATTGCAGGATTCCACACACTTTTCACCTTATATTAGGAAAATATTGGTAAAAACAGGCATTTCTAGCATAAACCTACGTTATTTTGAGAAAAAGAACGACACAAATCTAAATTTCCGGCGTTTGAATACCAGTAAGTGCTAAATCATGGTTTTCCTGTTTGTTGCAGGATTCCACACACTTTACACCATATACTGGAAAAATATTGGTAAAAACAGGCATTTTTCAACATATATTAGAAAGATATTGGTAAATAGAGGCATTTCTAGCATAAACTCAAGTTATTTTGAGAAAACCAATGAATCAAATCTAAATTTCCGGGGTTTGAATACCAGTGAGTGCTTTAAATAATGATTTTCCTGTTTATTGCAGGATTCCGCGAAATTTTCACCACACACTAGCAAAATATTGGTAAAACCAGGCATATTTCACCATATATTAGGAAGATATCGGTAAATACAGGCGTTTCTAGCATAAACCTACGTTATTTTGAGAAAAAGAACGAAACAAATCTACATTTCCGGTGTTTGAATACCAGTGAGTGCGTTAAATCATGCTTATTCCTGTTTGTTGCAGGATTCCATGCATTTTTCAGCCTATACTAGGAAAATATTGGTAAAACAATGTATATTATCGTGAACCCGCGATATTTAGAGGATACCAATTGTATAAGTCCATATTTCCAACTCAAGAAGAGAAAAAGTACTTTAAATAATGGTTTTCCCTTTCTATTGCAGGATGCCACACACTTTTCACCATATACTAGGAAAATATTGGTAAAGCAGGCATTTCTAGCATAAAGCTACGTTATTTTGTAAAAAGAACGAAACAAATCTAAATTTCCAGCATTTGAATACCAATAAATTCTTGAAATTATGCTATTCCCTGTTTGTTGCAGGATTCCACACACTTTTGTATACTAGGAAAATATTGATAGAACAATGTATTTTCTCGTGAGTCTGTTACATTTAGAGGATGCCAATTATAAAAGTCCATGTTTCCAACTCACGAAGAGAAAAAGTACTTTAAATTATGGTTTTCCCTGTTTATTGCAGGATTCCGCGCACTTTTCACCACATACTAGCAAAATATTGTTAAAAACAGGCATTTTTCAACATATATTAGGAAGATATTGGTAAATACAGGCATTTCTAGCATAAACCTACGTTATTTTGAGAAAAAGAACGTAACAAATCTAAATTTCCGGCGTTTGAATGTCAATAAGTGCTTTAAATCATGGCTTTCCCTGTTTGTTACGGGATTCCACACACTTTTCGCCATATATTAGGAAAATATTGGTAAAAACAGGCATTTCCAGCAAAAACCTATGTTATTATGAGAAAAAGAACGAAACAAATCTAAATTTTCGGCGTTTGAATACCATTGAGTGCTTCAAATCATGGTTTTCCCTGTTTTTTGCAGGATTCCACACACTTTTTACCATATACTATGAAAATATTGGTAAAGCAATGTATTGTATCGTGATCCCACGATATTTAGAGGATACCAATTTTAAAAGTCTACTATTTCCAACTCAAGAAGAGAAAAAGTACTTTGAATTATGGTTTTCCCTGTTTATTGCACGATTCCAAGCACATTTCACCATACAAGGTGTCCCATTTTAATCGCCCCAGGCAAATATCTTGAAAAGTATGGGAGATGGAAAAAAACTTTAAATACAAAAGTTGTAGGGTGCAAAGGGTGTCAGCTAATGGTAACAACGACTTTGACCTTGAACCCTATTTTCAATGTTATTTGAAGGTCAAAGTGATTTTTTTGAATGAGGACCCCTACTTTCGACCCCGGAAATGGAAAGAGCAGAAAATTTTACGTTCAGAAAGGCATGATATGTTGGGGTTTCATGGTCAACCAGCTAATTTAATGAGGTCGACCTGGGAATACCTCTAGGAAGGACAAAATTGACCTTGACGTTCAAGGTCATTTTAAGGTAAGTTGATTTTATAAAATGAAACCCCTTATTTTTGACCCCGGAAACGGAAAGAGCGGAAGAATTTACGTCCGAATATGACCTTGACCTCGACCTTGACTTTAACCGTGATCTGGAAGGTTATTTTAAGGTCAAGTCGATTTTTTTAAAATCCCCTTATTTTTGATCTCGGAAATGGAAAGAGAAGAAAATTTTACGTTCAGATATGTACCGTCATATGGTGTCAAAGTTGGCCCTCTGGGGTCAATTAAGGGTAATAATAAATAAATTAATTTTTTTGAAGTGGATTTCACTGTTTTTATGAGTTACTTAGGAATCTAAAAGTATTTTTTCTCCCTCAAATGAATCGAAAATTAGAAAGACTACCCTCGACATTAGCATTACCCAATGTGCACCGCGTGGAGGTTGCCGAAAGGATTTCGCACATCATTGGCCCTGAAAAGGGCCGATTGATTAACGGACTGTCATCTGAAGATCTAAGGCAGCAAATGCTCGATCAAGTGTCCGTTCTCTCTGAAACACATTTGCATCCTTTTTCGGAAGCTTGCTTGAACATTCCTCAATGTTTCCACTGAAATGGATTGGAAAGCTTCCATAATTTTTCCTCTCATGTTCTCTAAGGTTGTTGGAGCATGTGCAAAAACTTTGCCTTTAACTACTCCCCACAAAAAAAAAGTCAAGAGGTGTGAGATCTGGGGATCTAGGCGGCCACTCGTGTACTTGGCTGCCGATGCCAATCCAACGATTACGATACATATCATTGAGAAAATTCTTGACTGATCGAACGCGATGTGCAGGAGCTCCATTTTGATGAAACCACATATCCCGCCGTAAGATAAGTGGGATATCTTCTAATAGAGGAGGTAGCTGGTTTTGCAAAATATCCAAATACAATTCAAATTTTGATTGTAAAGGTCCATTCAAATTTTGATTGTAAAAGATAGGTCCCAGCACATGATCTCCAATTATACCTGCCCACACGTTTATTGACCAACGTCTCTGGATTCGATGATCTCGTTGCCAATGAGGATTTTGTTCAGCGTAATAGTGGGCATTATGAAGATTGACACCACCCATATTATCAAATTTTGCTTCATCTGAGAATAACACTCGATCAAAAAAGAAAGGGTCCCTACGTATCTGATTATTTGCCCATTGACAAAAATTTAAACGCCGTGCATAATCTCCATCCTGTAGTGTTTGTGTAAAACGAACGTGGTAGGGGTGAAATTTAGATGTTTTCAACAGGCGATTTACTGTTGATTTGGGAACACCATGCATTCGTTGCAAATCTCGTGTTGAAATGTGGGGATTTTCAGCAATAATAACTCGCACACCTCTTACGAACGATGGAGCCTTGTGCAGCTTGCGTTAATAATCTTTTGATGGCTTTCCTATCTGGGTGACGGGCATTGGGATATTTCTCGGCATAGCGTCTTTCTGCAGCCCTATAATTATCATGACATTCACCAACAAGTTTTATCACATTCACAATCTCCTGGGGCGTGTAATCAGCCATCTCAAAAAGGAATATGGTACCACAAATGAAATTTGGTTTTCCACTTCAATTGTATGTATAAAAAGAAATTAAGAAGGCAATTTTCGGAAATGAGCGAAAAAGTTATTTATTCTAATAAACACATGAAATCATTACTATATGCTATTCAATAATAAGAAATCAAAAGGTTTTCTTTATTTGTACTGTGCACAGTGACACCACTAAAAATAACTAACTCTACCTATTTTCGAGTGCAGTATTGTTATTACTCTTTAAAAAAAATGAAAATATTCCCAAATTGACCAAACTAAAGAATTCGAATATTTATAATTGACTCATAACAAAACCATTAAATCATCGCCTCATAACTACCTTAAAGTAATCGGTCACTCGTACTTAAAAGATATCATTTGACGTAGCCGTACATTTCAATGGTGCCAACCTAACCAAGAAAGAACAAGAAGAAAAGTACCTTTTCATACCGAAAATTAATCCCAAAAATCCTTCAGAGTTACGCTGACAAAGGTAAGAACACATCAGATTAAAAAAATTAATTTGACCCCAATTGACCTCAAGCACGATTTGACCCTTAATTGACCCCAGAGGGCCAAATTTGACACCATATGACGGTACATATCTGAACGTAAAATTTTCTTCTCTTTCCATTTCCGAGGTCAAAAATAAGGGGATTTTAAAAAAATCGACTTGACCTTAAATTAACCTTCCAGATCACAATTAAAGTCAAGGTCGAGGTCAAGGTCATATTCGGACGTAAATTCTTCCGCTCTTTCCATTTCCAGGGTTAAAAATAAGGGGTTCCATTTTATAAAATCAACTTACCTTAAAATGACCTTGAACGTCAAGGTCAATTTTGTCCTTCCTAGAGGTATTCCCAGGTCGACCTCATTATATTATCTGGTTGACCTTGAAACCCCAACATATCATACCTTTCTGAACGTAAAATTTCTGATCGTTCCATTTCCGGGGTCGAAAGTAGGGATTCTCATTTAAAAAAATTACTTTGACCTTCAAATAAGCTTGAAAATAGAGTTCAAGGTCAAATTCGTTGTTACCATTAGCTGACCCCCTTTACACCCTACAACTTTTGTTTTTAAAGTTTTTTTCCATCTTTCATACTTTTCAAGATATTTGCCTGGGCCGATTAAAATGGGACACCTTGTATATTAGGAAAATATTGGTAAAAACAGGCATTTCTAGCATAAACCTACGTTATTTTGAGAAAACGGACGAAACAAATCTAAATTTCCGGCGTATGAAACAAGTGAGTGCTTCAAATCATGGTTTTCCGTGTTTTTTGCAGGATTCCACACACTATTCCCCATATATTAGGAAAATATTGGTAAGAACAGGCATTTCTTGCGTAAACCTACGTTATTTTGAGAAAAAGAACAACACCAATCTAAATATCCAGGGTTTGAGTACCAATAAGTGCTTTAAATCATGGTTTTCCCTGTTTGTCGCAGGAATACACACACTTTTCTCCGTATACTAGGAAAATATTGATAAGACAATGTATCTTATCGTCAAACCACGACATTTGGAGGATACCAATTATAAAAGTCCATATTTCCAACTCAAGATGAGAAAAAGTACTTTAAATTATGTTTTTCCCTGTTTATTGTAGGATTCCATACACTTTTCGACATATACTAGGAAAATATTGGTAAAGCAGGCATTTCTAGCATAAACCTACGATATTTTAAGAAAAAGAACCAATCAAATCTAAATTTCCGGCGTTTGAATACCAGTAAGTACTTCAAATCATGGTATTCCCTGTTTGTTGCAGGATTCCACACACTTCATACACTAGGAAAATATTGATAACTCAATGTATTTTATCGAGAACCCACGATCTTTAGAGGATACCAATTATAAAGTCCATGTTTCCAACTCACGAAGAGAAAAAGTACTTTAAATTATCGTTTTCCCAGTTTATTGCAGGATTCCACGTACTTTTCGCCATATACTAGATAAGTGTTGGTAAAAACAGGCATTTCAAGAATAAAACTACGTTATTTACAGAAAAAGAACGAAATAAATATAACTTTCCGGCGTTCCAATACCAGTAAGTGCTTTAAATTATGTTTTTTTCTGTTTATTGCAGGATTCCACGTACTTTTCACAATATACTAGGAAAATTTTGGTAAAAACAGGCATTTTCCGCCATATATTAGGAGAATATTATCTAAAACAGGCATTTCTAGCATAAACCTACGTTATTTAGAGAGAAAACAACGAACCAAATCCAAATTTCCGGCTTTTGAATACCGATAAGAGCTTTAAATCATGGTTTTCCCTGTTTGTTGGAGGATTCCACACATTTCTCACCATATACTAGGAAAATATTGGTAATAACAGGCATTTCTAGCTTAAACCTACGTTACTTTGAGAAAAATAACTAAACAAATCGAAATTTCCGGCATTTGAAGGCCAATAAGTGCTTTAAATAATGGTTTCATGTTTGTTACGGGATTACACATACTTTTCACCGTATACTAGGAAAATATTCGTAAAATAATGTATTTTATCGTGATCCCACGATATTTAGAGGATACCAATTATAAAAGACCATATTTCCAACTCACGAAAAGAAATAGTACTTTAAATCATTGTTTTCCCTGTTTATTGCGGGATTCCACGCACTTTTCACCATTACTAGGAAAATATTGGTAAATAAGGGCATTTCTAGCATAAACCTACGTTATTTTGATAGAAAACAACGAACCAAATCCAAATTTTCTGCGTTTGAATAACAATAAGTACTTTTAATCATTATTTTCCCTTTTATTTGACGGATTCCACGCACTTTTCACCATATACTAGTTAAATATTAATAAAAACATGCATTTTTCATCATATATTAGAAAAAATATTGGTAAAAACAAGAATTTCTAGCTTTAACCTACGTTATTTTGAGATAAAGAACGAAACAAATTTAAATTTCCGGCGCTTGAAAACCAGTAAGAGCTTTAAATCATGGTGTTCCCTGTTTGTTGGAGGATTCCACAAATTTTTCACCATATACTAGGAAAATATTGGTAAAAACAGCCATTTCTCACCATATATTAGGAGAATATTACCTAAAACAGGCATTTCTAGCATAAACCTATGTTATTTTCATAGGAAACAACGAACCAAATCCAAATTCTCTACGTTTGAACAGCAATAAGTCCTTTTAATCATGATTTTCCTTTTTTCTTGAGGGATTGCACACACTTTTCAACATATTCTAGGAAAATATTGGTAAAACAGTGTATTTTACACATGTACAATGTATGATACACATTATAAAAATCCATATTTCCAAATCACGAAGAGAAATAGTACTTGAAATTATGGTACATTCTGTTTATCACAATATTTGACGAACTTTTCACCATATACTAAGAAAATATTGGTAAAAACATTCATTTTTCACCATATATTAGAAAAAATATTGGTAAAATCTGGCATTTCTAGCATAAACCTACGTTATTTTGATAGAAAACAACGATCCAAATCCAAATTTTCTACGTTTGAATACGAACAAGGACTTTTAATAATGATTTTCCCTTTTTTTTGATGGATTCCACACAATTTTCGCCATATTCTAGGAAAATATTGGTAAAACAATGTATTTTATCTTGAACACACGATACTTAGATGATACAAATTATAAAAATCCATATTTCCAACTCACGAAGAGAAAAAGTACTTTCTATTCTGGTATTTCCTGTTTAATGCAGGATTCCACGCACTTTTCCCCATATACTAGGGAAATATTCGTAAAAACAGGCATATTTCACCATACATTAGGAGAATATTGGCTAAAACAGGCATTTCTAGCATAAACCTACGTTATTTTGAGAAAAAGAACGAAATAAATCTAAATTTCCGGCTTTTGAATACCAATAAATGCTTTAAATCATGGTTTTCCCTGTTTCCTGCAGGATTCAACACATTTTTCACCGTATACTAGGAAAATATACGTAAAAGAATGTATTATATCGTGAACCCACGATAATTAGAGGATACCAATTATAAAAGTCCATATTTCCAACTCACGAAGAGATAATGTAATTTAAATTATGGTTTTCCCTGTTTATTGCAGGATTCCACACACTTTTCACCATATACTAGAAAAATATTGGGAAAACAAGGTTTTTTATCGTGAATCCACCATATTTAGAGGATACCAATTATAAAAGTCCATATTTCCAACTCACGCAGAGAAGAAGTACTTTAAATTATGGTTTTCCGAGTTTATTGCAGGACTCCACGTACGTTTCGCTATATACTAGATAAGTGTTGGTAAATATAGGCATTTCTAACATAAGCCTACGTTATTTTGAGAAAAAGGAGGGAACAAATCTAAATTTTTGGCGTTTGAATACCGGTAAGTGCTTTATATAATGGTTTTCTCTGTTTGTTGCAGGATTCCAGGCACTTTTCACCCTATTCTAGGAAACTATTAGTAAAGCAATGTATTTTATTGTGAACCCACGATATTTAGAGGATACCAATTATAAAAGTCCATATTCCAAACTCACGAAGAGAAAAAGTACTTTAAATTATGGTTTTCCCCGTTTATTGCAGGATTCCACGTACTTTTCGCTATATACTAGGTAAGTGTTGGTAAAAACAGGTATTTCAAGCATAAACCTACGTTATTTTGAGGAAAACAACGAAATAAATCTATATTTCCGGCGTTTGAATGCCAATAAGTGCTTTAAATCATGGTTATCCCTGTTTGTTGCAGGATTCCACACACTTTTCACCATATACTAGGAAAATATTGATAAAAACAGGCATTTCTAGCATAAGCCTACGTTATTTTGAGAAATAGAACGAAACAAATCTAAATTCCAGCGTTTGAATACCAGTAAGTGCTTTATATAATGGTTTTCTCTGTTTGTTGCAGGATTTCACACACTTTTCACCATATATTAGGAAGATATTGGTAAAAACAGGCATTTCTTGCGTAAATCTACGTTATTTCGAGAAAAAGAACAACACCAATCTAAATTTCCGGCGTTTGAGTACCAATAACTGCTTTAAATCATGGTTTTCCCTGTTTATCGCAGGATTACACACACGTTTCTCGGTATACTAGGAAAATAATAATAAGACAATGTATCCTACCGTGAAACAACGACATTTGGAGGATACCAATTTTAAAGTCCATATTTTCAACTCAAGATGAGAAAAAGTACTTTAAATTATGGTTTTCCCTGTTTATTGTAGGATTCCATACACTTTTCGACATATACTAGGAAAATATTGGTAAAGCAGGCATTTCTAGCATAAACCTACGTTATTTTAAGAAAAAGAACCAATCAAATCTAAATTTCCGGCGTTTGAATGCCAATAAGTGCTTTAAATCATGGCTTTTCCTGTTTGTTGCGGGATTCCACACACTTTTCGCAATATATTAGTAAAATATTGGTAATAACAGGAATTTCGAGCATAAACCTATGTTATTTTGAGAAAAAGCACGAAAAAAATCTAAATCTCCGGCGTTTGAATACCAGTGAGTGCTTCAAATCATGGTTTTCCCTGTTTGTTGCAGGATTTCACACACTTTTCAGCATATATTAGGAAAATATTGGTAAAAACAGGCATTTCTAGCATAAACCTACGTTATTTTGAGAAAAAGAACGAAACAAATCTAAATTTCCGGCGTTGGAATACCAGTAACTGCTTTATATAATGGTTTTCTCTGTTTGTTGCAGGATTCACGCACTTTTCACCAGATACTAGGAAAATATTGGTAAAAACAGGCATTTCTACCATACGCTTGCGTTATTTTGAGAAAGAGAAAGAAACAAATTTTAATTTCGGATGTTTGAATACCACTGAATGCGTTAAATCATGGTAATTCCTGTTTGTTGCAGGATTCCACACATTTTTCAACTTATACTAGGAAAATATTGATAAGACAATGTACCTTATCGTGAAACCACGACATTTGGAGGATACCAAATATCAAAGTCCATATTTCCAACTCAAGATGAGAAAAAGTACTTTAAATTATGGTTTTCCCAGTTTATTGCAGGATTCCATACACTTTTCGACATATACTAGGAAAATATTGGTAAAGCAGGCATTTCTAGCATAAGCCTACGTCATTTTGAGAAAAAGAACGAAACAAATCTAAATTTCCGGCGTTTGAATACCAGTAAGTGCTTTATATAATGGTTTTCTCTGTTTGTTGCAGGATTCCACACACTTTTCACCATATATTAGGAAAATATTGATAGGACAATGTATTTTATCGTGAGTCCGCTAGATTTAGAGGATGCCAATTATAAAAGTCCATATTTCCAACTCACGAAGAGAAAAAGTACTTTTAATTATGGTTTTCCCTGTTTATTGCAGGATTCCGCGCACTTTTCACCGCATACTAGCAAAATATTGGTAAAAACAGGCATTTTTCAACATATATTAGAAAGATATTGGTAAATACAGGCATTTCTAGCATAAACTCAAGTTATTTTGAGAAAACCAACGAATGAAATCTAAATTTCCGGGGTTTGAATCCAGTGAGTGCTTTAAATAATGGTTTTCCCTGTTTATTGCAGATTTCCACGCAATTTTCACCACATACTAGCAAAATGTTGGAAAAAACAGGCATTTTTCACCATATATTAGGAAGATATCGGTAAATACAGGCGTTTCTAGCATAAACCTACGTTATTTTGAGAAAAAGAACGTAACAAATCTACATTCCCGGCGTTTGAATACCAGTGAGTGCGTTAAATCATGGTTATTCCTGTTTCTTGCAGGATTCCACATATTTTTCGCCCTATCCTAGGAAAATATTGGTAAAACAATGTATATTATCGTGAACCCGCGATATTTAGAGGATACCAATTATAAAAGTCCATATTTCCAACTCGAGAAGAGAAAAAGTACTTTAAATAATGGTTTCCCTTTCTATTGCAGGATGCCACACACTTTTCACCATATACTAGGAAAATATGGGTAAAGCAGGCATTTCTAGCATAAAGCTACGTTATTTTGTGAAAAAGAACGAAAGAAATCTATATTTCCAGCTTTTGAATACCAATAAGTTCTTGAAATGATGGTATTCCCTGTTTATTGCAGGATTCCACGCACTTTTCACCATATACTACATAAATATTGGTAAAAACAGGCATTTTTCACCACAGATTATTAAAGTATTGGTAAGAACGGTGATTTTTGGCTTAAACTTATGTTATTTTGAGATAAAGAACGAAACAAATCTAAATTTCCGGCTTTTGAATACCAATAAGTGCTATAAATGATGGTTCTCCCTGTTTGTTGCATGATTCCACACACTTCATACACTAGGAAAATATTGGCAAAGCAATGTATTTTATCGTGAACCCACGATATTTAGAGGACACCAATTTTAAAAGTCTATTATTTCCAACTCAAGAAGAGAAAAAGTACTTTGAATTATGGTTTTCCCTGTTTATTGCAGGATTCTACGGTCTTTTCACAATATACTAGGAAAATATTGTTAAAACAGGCATTTCTAGCATAAACCTACGTTATTTTGAGAGAAAGAACGAAACAAATTTCAATTTCCGGTGTTTGAATACCAGTGAGTGCTTTAAATAATGGTTTTCCCTGTTTATTGCAAGATTCCGCACAATTTTCACCACATACTAGCAAAATATTGATAAAAACTGGCATTTTTCACCATATATTAGGAAGATATTGGTAAATACAGTCGTTTCTAGCATTAACCTACGTTATTTCGAGAAAAAGAACAAAATAAATCTAAATTTCCGGCGTTTGAATGCCAATAAGTGCTTTAAGTCATGGTTTTCCCTGGTTGTTGCAGGATTCCACACACTTTTCAACATATTCTAGGAAAATATTGGTAAAACAATATATTTTATCGTGAACCCCCGATATTTGGAGGATACCAATTTTAAAAGTCCATATTTCCAACTCACGCAGAGGAATAGTACTTTAAATTATGGTTTTCCCTGTTTGTTGTAGGATTCCACACACTTTTCAACATGTTCTAGGAAAATATTGGTAACACAATGTATTTTATCGTGAACCCACCATATTTAGAGGATACCTATTATAAAAGTCCATATTTCCATCACAAGAAGAGAAAAAGTACTTTAAATCATGGTTTTCTCTGTTTGGTGCAGGATTCGACACACTTTTCACCATATACTAGGAAAATATTTGTAATACAATGTATTTTATCGTGAATCCGTGATATTTAGACGATACCAATTATAAAAGTCCATATTTCCAACTCAAGACGAGAAGAAGTACTTTAAATTATGGTTTTCCCTGTTTATTGCAGGATTCCACCCACTTTTCACCATATATTAGGGAAAGATTGGTAAAAACAGGCATTTCTAGCATAAACCTACGTTATTTTGAGAAAAAAACCGAAACAAATGTAAACTTCCGGCGTTTGAATGCCAGTAAATAGTTTAAATCATGGTTTTCCCTGTTTGTTACATGATTCCACACACTGTTCACCATAAACTACGAAAATATAGGTAAAACAATGTATTTTATGGTTTTCCCTGGTTGTTGCAGGATTCCACACACTTTTCAACATATTCTAGGAAAATATTGGTAAAACAATATATTTTATCGTGAACCCCCGATATTTGGAGGATACCAATTTTAAAAGTCCATATTTCCGTCTCAAGAAGAGAAAAAGTACTTTAAATTATGGTTTTCCCTGTTTGTTGTAGGATTCCACACACTTTTCACCATATACTAGGAAAATATTGGTAAAAACAGGTCTTTTTTATTAGGAACCATTTATTAGGAAAATATTGATAACCATTTATTCGGAAAATATTGATAAAACAATGTAATTTATCGTGAACCCACGATATTTAGAGGATACCTATTATAAAAGTCCATATTTTCATCTCAAAAAGAGAAAAAGTACTTTAAATTATGGTTTTCCCTGTTTGGTGCAGGATTCGACACACTTTTCACCATATACTAGGAAAATATTTGTACTAAAATATATTTTATCCTGAATCCACGATATTTAGAGGATACCAATTATAAAAGTCCATATTTCCAACTCAAGACGAGAAAAAGTACTTTAAATTATGGTTTTCTCTGTTTATTGCAGGATTCCACGCACTTTTCACCATATACTAGGAAAATATTGGTAAAAACAGGCATTTTTCACCATTTATTAGGAAAATATTGATAAAACCATGCATTTTATTGTGAACCCACGATATTTTGAGGATACCAATTATAAAAATCCGTATTTCCAAACACGAAGAGAAATAGTACCTTAAATTATGGTTTTCCCTGTTTATGCAGGATTTCACGCACATTTCACCATATACTAGGGAAGTATTGGTAAAAACAGGCATTTGTAGCATCAGTCTACGTTATTTGGCGTAAAGGAACGCAACAAATCTAAATTTCCGGCTTCGACTGCCAATAAATACTTTAAATAATGGTTTTCTCTGTTTATTGCAGGATTCCACACACTTTTCACCATATACTAGCAAAATATTGGTAAAAGAATGTATTTTATCGTGAACCCACGATATTTAGAGGATGCCAATTATAAAAGTCCATATTTCCAACTCTAGAAGAGAAAAAGTATTTTAAATTATGTTTTTCCCTCTTTATGGCAGGACTACACATACTTTTTACCATATACTAGGAAAATATTGGTAATAACGCGCAGTTCTAGCATAAGCCTACGTTATTTTGACATAAAGAACGACCAAATCTAAATTTCCGGCGTTTGAATGGCAATAAGTACTTTAAATGATGGTTTTCCATTTTTGTTGTAGGATTCCACGCACGTTTCCGTATACTACGATAATATTGATAAAAAAATGTATTTTCTCGTGAACCCCCGATATTTGGAGGATACCAATTATAGAAATCATAATTTCCAACTCACGAAGAGTAAAAATACTTTAAATTATGGTTTTCCCAGTTGGTTGCAGGATTCCACACACTTTTCAACATATTTTAGGAAAATATTGGTAAAACAATGTATTTTATCGTGAACCCACGATATTTTGAAGAAACCAATTATAAAAATCCATATTTCCAACTCAAGAAGAGAAAAAGTACTGTAATTTATGGCTTTCCCTGTTTATTTCAGGATTCCACGCACTTTTCACCATATTCTAGGAAAATATTGGTAACAACAGGCATTTCCAGCATAAACCTTCGTTATTTGAGAAAAATAGCCGAACAAAACTAAATTTCCGGCGTTTAAATGCCAATAAGTGCCTTAAATCATGGTTTTCCCTGTTTGTTGCAGGATTCCGCACACTTTTCACTATATTTTAGAAAAATATTGTTAAAACAATTTATTTTATCGTGAACCCACGATATTTAGAGGATACCAATTATAGAAATCATAATTTCCAACTCACGAAGAGAAATCCAAGAATTGGAAAAAAAGTCATTTTTAGCATGGACCTTAAGTTATTTTGACGAAAACAATGATCGAAATCCATATTTCCAGCAGATTAAGAACTAAAAGTACCGAAATTCATGGTTTTTCGCTGTTTTTTGCAGGATTCGACTCACTTTTCACCATATACTAGCAATGTATTGGAAAAAAATTCATTTTTAGCATGGTCCTAAGTTATTTCCACGAAAAAAATGATCGAAATCCATATTTCCAGAATATTAAGAACAAAAAGTACTGAAAATCATGGTTTTTCGCTGTTTTTTGCAGGATACCCCGCACTTTTCACCATATACTTGGAAAATGTTGGTAAAATCAGGCATTTTTAGAATAGACGTATATAGAATAGATGTATTTTGACGAAAACAATGATCGACACCTATATTTCCAGCACATTAAGAACAAAAAGTACCGAAAATCATGGTTTTTCGCTGTTTTTTGAAGGTTATCACGGACTTTTTACCATATACTTGGGAAATATTGGTAAAAACAGGTATGTTTAGCATGGACCTAAGTTATTTTGACGAAAACAATGACCCAAGTCCATATTTCCAGCAGATTAAGAACAAAAAGTACTGAAAATCATGGTTTTTCGCTCTTTTTTTCAGGATACAACCTACTTTTAACCTTATACTTGGAAAATATTGTTAAAAACAGGCATTTTTAACCATATAATATGAAAATATTGGTAAAAACAGCCATATTTAGCATTAAACTTCCTCATCTTGAGGAAAACAATGAACAAATTCTTATTCCCAGCAGATTAAGAACAAGAAGTACAGAAAATCAAGGTTTTTCGCTGTTTTTTGCTGGATACTACACACTTTTCACCATATACAAGCAATGTATTGGAAGAAAAGGCATTTTTAGCATGGACCTAAATTATTTTGACGAAAATAATGATCGAAATCCATATTTCCAACAGATTAAGAACTAAAAGTACCGAAAATCATGGTTTTTCGCTGTTTTTTGCAGGATACCACGCACTTTTGGCCATATACTAGGAAAATAATGGTAGAAACAGGCATTTTCGCATAGACCTGAGTTATTTTCACGAAAAAATGATGGAAATCCATATTTCCAGCAGATTAAGAACAAAAACTACTGAAAATCATGGTTTTTCGCTGTTTTTTGCAGGATACCACGCACTTTTCACCATATACTAGCAATGTATTGGAAAAAAAGGCATTTTTAGCATGGACCTAAGTTATTTTCACGAAAAAAATGATCGAAATCCATATTTCCAGAAGATTAAGAACAAAAAGTACTGAAAATCATGGTTTTTCGCTAGTTTTTGCAGGATACCACGCACTTTTCACCATATACTAGAAATGTATTGGAAAAAAAGGCATTTTTAGCATGGACATTATGTTATTTTGACGAAAACAATGATCGAAATCCATATTTCCAGCAGATTAAGAACTAAAAGTACCGAAAATCATTGTTTTTCGCTGTTCTTTGCAGGATACCACCCACTTTTCACCATATACTAGCAACGTATTGGAAAAAATAGGCATTCTTAGCATGGACCTAAGTTATTTTGACGAAAACAATGATCGAAAACCATATTTCCAGCAGATTACGAAGAAAAAGTACGGAAAATCATGGTTTTTCGCTGTTTTTTGCAGGATACTACCCAGTGTTCACCATAAACTGGGAAAATATTGGTAAAAACAGGCATTTTTAGCATAAACCTAAGTTATTTTCAAGAAAAAAATGATAGAAATCCATATTTCCAGCAGATTACGAACAAAAAGTACCGAAACTCATGGTTTTTCGCTGTTCTTTGCAGGATACCACGCACTTTTCACGATATCAGAGGAAGATATTGGTAAAAGAGCCATTTTTAGCATACACCTTAGTTATTTTGACGAAAACAATGACGGAAAACCATATTTCCAGCAGATTAAGAACAAAATGTACTGAAAATCATGGATTTTCGCTGATTTTGGCAGGATACAACGAACTTTTCACCATATACATGGAAAATATTGGAGAAAACAGGCAGTTTTAGCATAAACCTATGTTATTTTGACGAAAAGAATGATCGAGATTCCTATTTCCAGCAGATTAATAACAAAAAGTGCTGAAAATCATGGTGTTTCGCTGTTTCTTGCAGGTTACGATGCATTTTCCACCAAATACTTGGAAAATACTGTAAAAAACAGGCATATTTAGCATAATACTTCGTCATTTTGAGTAAAACAATGATTCAAATCCATATTTCCAGGAGATTAAGAACAAAAGGTACTGATAATCATGGTTTTTCGCTGTTTTCTTCAGAATACTACGTACTTTTCACCATTTACTCGGAAATATTGGTAAAAACCGGCATTTTTTACGATATATTATCAAAATGTTGGTAAAAACAGGCATATTTAGCATAAACCTAAGTTATTTTCAAGAAAAAAATGATAGAAATCCATATTTCCAGCAGATTACGAACAAAAAGTACCGAAACTCATGGTTTTTCGCTGTTCTTTGCAGGATACCACGCACTTTTGACGATATCAGAGGAAGATATTGGTAAAAAGAGCCATTTTTAGCATACACCTTAGTTATTTTGACGAAAACAATGACGGGAAACCATATTTCCAGCAGACTAAAAACAAAAAGTACCGAAAATCATGGTTTTTCGCTGTTCTTTGCGGGATACCACACACTTTTCACCATATACTAGGAAAATATTGTTAAAAAGAGACATTTTTAGCATAGATCTAAGTTATTTTGACGAAAACAATGATCGAAATCCACATTTCCAGCAGATCAAGAACAAAAAGTACCGAAAATCATGGTTTTTCGCTGTTCTTTGCCGGATACCACATACTTTTTACCATATACTAGGAAAATATTTGTAAAACAGTCATTTTGGCATAGACCTAAGTTATTTTGACTAAGACAGTGATCGAAATCCATATTTCCAGCAGATTAAGAACAAAAAGTGCTGAAAATCATGGTTTTTCGCTGTTTTTTGCAGGATAGCACGCACTTTGCACCATATACTAGGAAAATATTGGTAAAAACAGGCATTTTTAACGATATATTATCAAAACATTGGTGAAAACAGGCATATTTAGCATAAAACTTCGTGATATTGAAGAAAACAATGATCCAAATCCATTAGTCAAGCAGATTACGAACAAAAAGTACCGAAAATCATGGTTTTTCGCAGTTCTTTGCAGGATACCACGCATTTTTCACCATATAATAGGAAGATATTGGTAAAAACAGGCATTTTTAGCATAGACCTTAGCCATTTTGACGTAAACAATGACCGAAAATCATATTTCCAGCAGATTCAGAACAAAATGTACTGAAAATCATGGTTTTTCGCTGATTTTTGCAGGATACAACGTACTTTTCACCATATACATGGAAAATATTGGAAAAAATAGCCATTTTTAGCATAAACCTATGTTATTTTGATGAAAAGTATGATGGAAATTCGTATTTCCAGCAGATTAAGAACAAAAAGTGCTGAACATCATGGTTTTTCGCTGTTTTTTGCAGGTTACCACGCACTTTTCAACATATACTAGGAAAATGTCGGTAAAAACCGCCATATTTAACATAAACCTTAGTACTTTTGACGAAAACAATGATCCACATCAATATTTCCAGCAGATTAAGAACAAAAAGTACTGAAAATAATGGTTTTCCTCTGTTTTTTTCAGGATACAACGTACTTTTCACCATATACTACGAAAATATTGGTAAAAACAGGCATTTTTAACGATATATTATCAAAACACTGATGAAAACAGGCATGTTTAGCCTAAAACTTCGTCATATTGAAGAAAACAATGATCCAAATCCATATTTCCAGCAGATTACGAACAAGAAGTATCGAAAATCGTGGTTTTTCGCTGTGCTTTGCAGGATACCACGCTCTTTTTACCATATAATAGGAATATATTGGTAAAAACCGTCATTTTTAGCATAGACCTACGTTACTTTGACGAAAACAATGACCGAAATCCATATTTCCAGCAGACTAAAAACAAAAAGTACCGAAAATCATGGTTTTTCGCTGTTCTTTGCGGGATACCACACACTTTTCACCATATACTAGGAAAATATTGTTAAAAAGAGACATTTTTAGCATAGATCTAAGTTATTTTGACGAAAACAATGATCGAAATCCACATTTCCAGCAGATCAAGAACAAAAAGTACCGAAAATCATGGTTTTTCGCTGTTCTTTGCCGGATACCACATACTTTTTACCATATACTAGGAAAATATTTGTAAAACAGTCATTTTGGCATAGACCTAAGTTATTTTGACTAAGACAGTGATCGAAATCCATATTTCCAGCAGATTAAGAACAAAAAGTGCTGAAAATCATGGTTTTTCGCTGTTTTTTGCAGGATAGCACGCACTTTGCACCATATACTAGGAAAATATTGGTAAAAACAGGCATTTTTAACGATATATTATCAAAACATTGGTGAAAACAGGCATATTTAGCATAAAACTTCGTGATATTGAAGAAAACAATGATCCAAATCCATTAGTCAAGCAGATTACGAACAAAAAGTACCGAAAATCATGGTTTTTCGCAGTTCTTTGCAGGATACCACGCATTTTTCACCATATAATAGGAAGATATTGGTAAAAACAGGCATTTTTAGCATAGACCTTAGCCATTTTGACGTAAACAATGACCGAAAATCATATTTCCAGCAGATTCAGAACAAAATGTACTGAAAATCATGGTTTTTCGCTGATTTTTGCAGGATACAACGTACTTTTCACCATATACATGGAAAATATTGGAAAAAATAGCCATTTTTAGCATAAACCTATGTTATTTTGATGAAAAGTATGATGGAAATTCGTATTTCCAGCAGATTAAGAACAAAAAGTGCTGAACATCATGGTTTTTCGCTGTTTTTTGCAGGTTACCACGCACTTTTCACCATATACTAGGAAAATGTCAGTAAAAACCGCCATATTTAACATAAACCTTAGTACTTTTGACGAAAACAATGATCCACATCAATATTTCCAGCAGATTAAGAACAAAAAGTACTGAAAATAATGGTTTTCCTCTGTTTTTTTCAGGATACAACGTACTTTTCACCATATACTACGAAAATATTGGTAAAAACAGGCATTTTTAACGATATATTATCAAAACACTCATGAAAACAGGCATGTTTAGCCTAAAACTTCGTCATATTGAAGAAAACAATGATCCAAATCCATATTTCCAGCAGATTACGAACAAGAAGTATCGAAAATCTTGGTTTTTCGCTGTTCTTTGCAGGATACCACGCTCTTTTTACCATATAATAGGAATATATTGGTAAAAACCGTCATTTTTAGCATAGACCTACGTTATTTTGACGAAAACAATGACCGAAATCCATATTTCCAGCACATTAGAAACAAAAATTACTGGAAAACGGAAAATATTGATAAGAACAGGCATTTCTAGTATAGCCCTAAGTGATTTTGACGAAAAAAATAATCGCAATCCGTATTTCCAGCAGATTAATAACAAAAAGTACCGTAAATCGTGGTTTTTCGCTGTTCTTCGCAGGATACCACGCATTTTTCACCATATAATAGGAAGATATTGGTAAAAACAGGCATTTTTAGCATAGACCTTAGCCATTTTGACGTAAACAATGACCGAAAACCATATTTCCAGCAGATTCAGAACAAAATGTACTGAAAATCATGGTTTTTCGCTGATTTTTGCAGGATACAACGTACTTTTCACCATATACATGGAAAATATTGGAAAAAATAGCCATTTTTAGCATAAACCTATGTTATTTTGATGAAAAGTATGATGGAAATTCGTATTTCCAGCAGATTAAGAACAAAAAGTGCTGAACATCATGGTTTTTCGCTGTTTTTTGCAGGTTACCACGCACTTTTCACCATATACTAGGAAAATGTCGGTAAAAACCGCCATATTTAACATAAACCTTAGTACTTTTGACGAAAACGATGATCCACATCAATATTTCCAGCAGATTAAGAACAAAAAGTACTGAAAAGAATGGTTTTCCTCTGTTTTTTTCAGGATACAACGTACTTTTCACCATATACTACGAAAATATTGGTAAAAACAGGCATTTTTAACGATATATTATCAAAACACTGATGAAAACAGGCATGTTTAGCCTAAAACTTCGTCATATTGAAGAAAACAATGATCCAAATCCATATTTCCAGCAGATTACGAACAAGAAGTATCGAAAATCGTGGTTTTTCGCTGTGCTTTGCAGGATACCACGCTCTTTTTACCATATAATAGGAATATATTGGTAAAAACCGTCATTTTTAGCATAGACCTACGTTACTTTGACGAAAACAATGACCGAAATCCATATTTCCAGCACATTAAAAACAAAAATTACTGGAAAACGGAAAATATTGATAAAAACAGGCATTTCTAGTATAGCCCTAAGTGATTTTGACGAAAAAAATAATCGCAATCCGTATTTCCAGCAGATTAATAACAAAAAGTACCGTAAATCGTGGTTTTTCGCTTTTTTTTCAGGAAACCCCGCACTTTTCACCATATACTTGGAAAATACTATTAAAAACAGGCATATTTAGCATAAAGCTTCGTTATTTTGAGTAAAACAATGATCCAAATCCACATTTCCAGCAGATTAAGACCAAAGTACTGAAAATCATGGTTTTTCTCAGTTTTTTGCAGGTTACCATGGACTTTCCACCATATACTTGGAAAATACTGTTAAAAACAGGCATCATTAGCATTAAACTTCCTTATTTTGAGGAAAACAATATTCCAAATCCTTATTCACAGCAGATTAAGAATAAAAAGTACAGATAATCATGGTTTTCCCTGTTTTTTCAGGATCCACGCACTTTTCACCATACACTAGGAAAATGTTGGTAAAACCAGGCATTTTTAGCATAGATCTAATGTTTTTTGACGAAAACAATGATCGACACCCATATTTCCAGCACATTAAGAACAAAAAGTACCGAAAATCATGGTATTTCGCTGTTTTTTGCAGGATACCACACACTTTTCCCGATATACTAGGAAAATGTTGATAAAAACAGGCATTCTTAGCATAGACCTAAGTTATTTTGACGAAAACAAGCATCAAAATCCATATTTCCAGCAGATTAAGAACATAAAGTACTGAAAATCATGGTTTTTCGCTGTTTTTTGCAGGTTTCCACGGACTTTCCACCATATACTTGGAAAATACTGTTAAAAACCGGCATATTTAGCATAAAACTTCGTCATTTTGAGTAAAACAATGATCCAAATCCATATTTCCAGCAGATTAAGAACAAAAGGTACTGAAAATCATGGTTTTTCGCTGTTTTTTGCAGGATACCACGCACTTTTCACCATATACTAGCAATGTATTGGAAAAACGGCATTTTTAACCATATATTATGAAAATATTGGTGAAAACAGACATATTTAGGATTAAGCTTCCTCATTTTAAGGAAAACAATATTCCAAATCCTTATTCCCAGCAGATTAAGAACAAAAAGTACAGAAAATCAAGGTTTTTCGCAGTTTTTTGCAGGTTACCACGCATTCTCCACGATATACTAGCAACGTATTGGAAAAAACAGGCATTTTTGGCATGGACCTAAGTTATTTTGACGAAGACAATGATAGAAATCAATAGTTCCGGCAGATTAAGAACAAAAAGTACTGAAAATCATGGTTTCCCGCTGTTTGTTTCAAGATACAACGTAATTTTCACCATATACTTGGAAAATATTGGTAAAAACAGACATTTTTGACCATATCTTATGAAAATGTTGGTAAAAATTGGCATATTTAGCATAAAACTTCCTCATTTTGAGGAAAGGAATATTCCAAATCCATATTTCCAGCAGATTAAGAACAAAATGTACCGAAAATCAAGGTGTTTCGCTGTTTTTTGATGGACACCACGCACTTATCGCCATATAATAGGAAAATATTGGTAGAAACAGGCATTTTTAGCATAGACCTAAGTTATTTTGCCGAGAACAATGATCGAAATCCAAATTTCCAGCAGATTAAGAACAAAAAGTTCTGAAAATCATGGTTTTTCACTGTTTTTTGCAGATTACCACGGACTTTCCACCATATACTTCGAAAATACTGCTAGAAATAGGCATATTTAGCATAAAACTTCGTCATGTTGAGTAAAACAATGATGCAAAACCATATTTCCAGGAGATTATGAACAAAAGGTACTGAAAATCATGGTTTTCCGCTGTTTTTTGCAGGATACCAAGCACTTTTCACCATATACTAGGAAAATATCGATAACAACGGGCATTTCTAGTGTAGCCCTAATTGATTTTCACGAAAACAAGGATAGCAATCAGTATTTCCAGCAGATTAATATCAAAAAGTACCGAAAATCATGATTTTTCGCTGCTTTTTGCAGGATACCCCTCACTTTTCACCATATACTAGCAATGTATTGGAAAAAAAGGCATTTTTAGCATACACCTAAGTTACTTTCACGAAGAAAATGATCGAAATCCATATTTCCAGCAGATTAGGAACAAACTGTACTGAAAATCGTGGTTTGTCGCTGTTTTTTGCAGGATACCACACACTTTTCACCATATACTAGGGAAATGTTGGTAAAAACAGGCATTTTTAGCATAGACCTAAGTTATTTTGCCGAACACAATGATCGAAATCCATATTTCCAGCAGATTAAGAACAAAAAGTACTGATAATCATGGTTTTTCGCTGTTTTTTGCAGGTTACCACGGACTTTCCACCATATACTTGGAAAATACTGTTTAAAACAGGCATAATTAGCATAAAATTTCGTCATTTTGAGTAGAACATTGATCCAAATCCATATTTACAGGAGATTAAGAACAAAAGTTACTGAAAATCATGGTTTTTCGCTGTTTTTTGCAGGATAGCACGAACTTTTCACCATATACTTGGGAAATAATGGTAACAACAGGCATGTTTCGCCTGGAGCTGAGTTATTTTGACGAAAACAGTGATCCAAGTCCATATTTCCAGCAGATTAATAACACAAAGTTCCAAACACCATGATTTTTCGCTGTTTTTTGCAGGATACCCCGCACTTTTCACCATATACTAGGAAAATATTGTTAAAAACAGGCATATTTAGCATAAAACTTCGTCATTTTGGAAAACAATGATGCAAAACCATATTTACACGAGATTATGAACGAAGGGTACTGAAAATCATGGTTTTTCGCTGTTTTTTGCAGAATACCACGCTGTTTACACCATATACTAGGAAAATATTGATAAGAACAGGCATTTCTAGTATAGCCCTAACTGATTTTGACGAAAACAATGATCGCAATCGGTATTTCCAGCAGATTAATAACAAAAAGTACCGAAAATCATGATTTTTCGCTGTTTTTTGCAGGATACCCCGCACTTTTCACCATTTATTAGGATTTTTACTAGGAAAATATTGAAAAGAACAGGCATTTTTAGCATAGACCTAAATTATTTTCACGAAAAAATTGATCGAAATCCACATTTCCAGCAGATTAAGAATAAAAAGCAATGAAAATCATGGTTTTTCGCTGTTTTTTGCAGGATAAACGAACTTTTCACCATATACGTGGGAAATATTGGTAAAAACAGGTATGTTTCGCATGGACCTAAGTTATTTTGACGAAAACAGTGATCGAAATCCATATTTCCAGCAGAATAAGTACAAATAGTACTGAACATCATTGTTTTTCGCTGTTTTTCTCAGGATACATCGTGCTTTTCACCATATACTTGGAAAATATTGGTAAAAACAGGCATTTTTAACCATATGTTATGAAAATAATGGTAAAAACAGCCATATATAGCATTAAACTTCCTCATTTTGAAAATATTCCAAATCCTTATTCCCAGCAAATTAAGAACAATAAGTACAGAAAATCAATGTTTTCCGCTGTTTTTTGCAGGATACCACGCACTTTTCACCATATGCTAGGAACGTGTTGGAAAAAACAGGCATTATCAGCATGGACCTAAGTTATTTTGACGAAAACAATGATCGAAATCCATATTTCCATCAGATTAAGAACAAAAAGTACTGAAAATCATG
This sequence comes from Torymus aiolomorphi, assembly GCA_036365515.1. Lineage (NCBI taxonomy): Eukaryota > Metazoa > Arthropoda > Insecta > Hymenoptera > Torymidae > Torymus > Torymus aiolomorphi. The sequence continues at coordinate 140,574,095 of CM070873.1, forward strand.
GTTTTTCGATCTTTTTTTCAGGATACAACGTACTTATAAATATATACTAGGGAAATATTGGTAAAAACAGGCATTTTTGACCATATATTATGAAAATATTGGTAAAAACAGCCATATTTAGCATTAAACTTCTTCATCTTGAGGAAAACAATATTCCAAATCCTTATTACCAGCAGATTAAGAACAAGAAGTACAGAAAATCAAGGTTTTTCGCTGTTTTTTGCTGGATACCACGCACTTTTCACCATATACTAGCAACGTATTGGAAAAAACAGGCATTATCTAAGTTATTTTGACGAAGGCAATGATAGAAATCCATATTTTCAGCAGATTACGAAGAAAAAGTACGGAAAATCATGGTTTTTCGCTGTTTTTTGCAGGATAAACGAACTTTTCACCATATAGGTGGGAAATATTGGTAAAAACAGATATGTTTCGCATGGACCTAAGTTATTTTGACGAAAACAATGATCGAAATCCATATTTCCAGCAGAATAAGTACAAATAGTACTGAACATCAATGTTTTTCGCTGTTTTTCTCAGGATACATCGTGCTTTTCACCATATACTTGGAAAATATTGGTAAAAACAGGCATTTTTAACCATATGTTATGAAAATAATGGTAAAAGCAGCCATATTTAGCATTAAACTTCCTCATTTTGACAATATTCCAAATCCTTATTCCCAGCAGAATAAGTACAAAAAGTACTGAAAATCATTGTTTTTCGCTGTTTTTTTCAGGATACATGGTAATTTTCACCATATACTTGGAAAATAATGGTAAAAACAGGCATTTTTAACCTTATATTATGAAAATAATGGTGAAAACAGCCATATTTAGCATAAAACTTCGTCATTTTGAGGAAAGGAATATTCAAATCCATATTTCCAGCAGATTAAGAACATAATGTACCGAAAATCAAGGTTTTTCGCTGTTTCTTGATGGACACCACGCACTTTTCGCCATATACTAGGAAAATATTGGTTGAAACAGACATTTTTAGCATAGACCTAAGTTATTTTGCCGAACACAATGATCGAAATCCATATTTCCAGCAGATTAAGAACAAACTGTACTGAAAATCGTGGGTTTTCGCTGTTTTTTGCAGGATACCACATGCTTTTCACCATATACTAGGAAAATGTTGGTAAAAACAGGCATTTTTAGCATAGAACTAAGTTATTTTGCCGAACACAATGATCGAAATCCATATTTCCGGCAGATTAAGAACAAAAAGTACTGATAATCATGGTTTTTCGCTGTTTTTTGCAGGTTACCACGGACTTTCCACCATATACTTGGAAAATGCTGTTTAAAACTGGCATAATTAGCATAAAATTTCGTCATTTTGAGTAGAACATTGATCCAAATCCATATTTACAGGAGATTAAGAACAAAAGTTACTGAAAATCATGGTTTTTCGCTGTTTTTTGCAGGATAGCACGCACTTTTCACCATATACTTGGGAAATATTGGTAACAACAGGCATGTTTCGCCTGGAGCTCAGTTATTTTGACGAAAACAGTGATCCAAGTCCATATTTCCAGCAGATTAATAACACAAAGTTCCGAACACCATGATTTTTCGCTGTTTTTTGCAGGATACCCCGCACTTTTCACCATATACTAGGAAAATATTGATAAAAACTGGCATTTTTAGCATAGACCTAAGTTATTTTGACGAAAGCAAGGATCGAAATCCATATTTCGAGCAGATTAAGAATATGAAGTACTGAAAATCATGGTTTTTCTCTGTTTTTGCAGGTTACCACGGACTTTCCACCATATACTTGGAAAATACTGCTAAAAACAGGCATATTTTGCATAAAACTTCGTCATTTTGAGAAAACAATGATGCAAAACCATATTTACACGAGATTATGAACGAAGGGTACTGAAAATCATGGGTTTTCGCTGTTTTTTGCAGGATACCACGCTGTTTACACCATATACTAGGAAAATATTGATAAGAACAGGCATTTGTAGTATAGCCCTAACTGATTTTGACGAAAACAATGATCGCAATTCGTATTTCCAGCAGATTAATAACAAAAGTACCGAAAATCATGATTTTTCGCTGTTTTTTGCAGGATACCCCGCATTTTCACCATTTAGTAGGATTTTTACTAGGAAAATATTGAAAAGAACAGGCATTTTTAGCATAGACCTAAATTATTTTCACGAAAAAATTGATCGAAATCCACATTTCCAGCAGATTATGAATAAAAAGCAATGAAAATCATGGTTTTTCGCTGTTTTTTGCAGGATAAACGAACTTTTCACCATATACGTGGGAAATATTGGTAAAAACAGGTATGTTTCGCATGGACCTAAGTTATTTTGACGAAAACAATGATCGAAATCCATATTTCCAATTTACTAAGAATTTACTAGGAAAATATTGAAAAGAACAGGCATTTTTAGCATAGACCTAAATTATTTTCACGAAAAAATTGATCGAAATCCACATTTCCAGCAGATTAAGAATAAAAAGCAATGAAAATCATGGTTTTTCGCTGTTTTTTGCAGGATAAACGAACTTTTCACCATATACGTGGGAAATATTGGTAAAAACAGACATTTTTAACCATATATTATGAAAATATTGGTGAAAACAGCCATATTTAGCATAAAACTTCGTCATTTTGAGGAAAGGAATATTCAAATCCATATTTCCAGCAGATTAAGAACAAAATGTACCGAAAATCAAGGAATTTCGCTGTTTCTTGATGGACACCACGCACTTTTCGCCATATAGTAGGAAAATATTGGTCAAACAATTTATTTTATCATAAACCCATGGTATTTAGAGGATACCAATTATAAAAATCAATATCTCCAAAACACGAAGAGAAATAGTACTCCAAATTATGGTTTTCCCTGTTTATCGCAGGATTTCACTCATTTTTCACCATATATAAAGAGAATATTGCCTAAAACAGGCATGTCTAGCATAAACCTACGTTATTTTGAAAAAAGAACGAAACAAATCTAAATTTCCGGCGTTTGAATACTAGTAAGTGCTTTAAATTATGGTTTTCCCTGTTTATTGCAGGATGCAACGCACTTCTCACAATATAATAGATAAATATTGGTAAAAACAGGCATTTCTAGCATAAACCTAAGTTAATTTGAGAAAAACAACGAATCAAATCTAAATTTCCTTCATTTGAATACCAGTGAGTGCTTCAAATCATGGTTTTCCCTGTTTGTTGCAGGATTCCACACACTTAATACACTAGAAAAATATTGGTAAAGCAATGTATTTTATCGTGAACTCACGATATTTAGAGGATACCAATTATGAAAGTCCATATTTCCAACTCACGAATAGAAAAAGTACTTTAAATTATGGTTTTCCCAGTTTATCGCAGGATTCCACGTACTTTTCGCCATATACTAGAAAAATGTTGGTAAAAACAGGCATTTCGAGCATAAACCTACGTTATTTTGAGAAAAAGAACGAAACAAATCTAAATTTTCGGCGTTTGAATGCCAATAAGTGCTTAAAATCGTGGTTATCCATGTTTGTTGCAGGATTCCACACACTTTTCACCATATACTAGAAAAATATTGGTAAAAACAGGCATTTCTAGCATAAACCTACGTTATTTTCAGAAAACGAACGAATCAAATCTAAATTTCCGGCGTTTGAATACCAGTGAGTGCTTTATATAATGGCTTTCTCTGTTTGTTGCAGCATTCCACACACTTTTCACCGTATAATAGGAAAATATTGATAAAAAATGTATTTTATCGTGAATCCACGATATTTAGAGGATGCCAATTATAAAATTCCATATTTCGAACTCACGAAGAGAAAAAATACTTTAAATTATGGTTTTCCCTGTTTGTTGCAGGATTCCACACACTTTTCACCGTATACTAGGAAAATATTGATAAATAATGTATTTTATGGTGAATCCACGATATTTAGAGGATGCCAATTATAAAAGTCCATATTTCCAACTCAAGAAGAGAAAAAGTAGTTTCAATTATGGTTTTCCCTGTTTATTCCAGGATTCCACGCACATTTCACCATATAATAGGAAAATATTGGTAATAACAGGCATTTCTATTATAAACCTACGTTATTTTGAGAAGAAGAACGAAGTCTAAATTTCCGGCGTTTAAATACCAGTGAGTGCATCAAATCATGGTTTTCCCTGTTTGTTGCGGGATTCCACACACTTTTCACCATATATTACGAAAATTTGGTAAAGACAGGCATTTCTAGCATAAACCTATGTTATTTTGAGAAAAACAGCGTCACAAATCTAAATTTCTGGCGTTTGAATACCAGTAAGAGCTTCAAATTATGGTTTTCCCTGTTTGTTGCAGCGTTCCACACACTTTTCACCATATACTAGCAAAATATTGGTAAAACAATGTATGTTACCGTGAACCCACGATATTTAGAGGATACCAATTATGAACGTCCATTATTTCCTACTCAAGAAGAGAAAAAGTACTTTCAATTATGGTTTTCCTGTTTATGGCAGGATTCCACGCACTTTTCACCATATACTAGGAAAATATTGGTCAAGACAGGCATTTTTGACCATATATTAGGAAACTATTGGTAAGAACAGGGATGTCTGGCATAAACCTACGTTATTTTGAGAAGAAGAAAGAAACAAGTCTAAATTTCCGGCGTTTGAATACCAGTGAGTGCATCAAATCATGGTTTTCCCTGTTTGTTGCCGGATTCCACACACTTTTCCCCATATAATAGGAAAATATTGGTAAAACAATGTATTTTATCGTCAACCCATGATATTTAGAGCATAACAATTATAAAAGTCCATATTTCCAACTCAAGAAGAGAAAAAGTACTTTAAATTATGGTTTTCCTGTTTATTGCAGGATTCCGTACACTTTTAACCATATCCCAGGTCAATATTGATAAAAACAGGCATTTCTAGCATAAACATACGTTCTTTTGAGAAAAAGAACGACACAAATCTAAATTTCCGGCGTTTGAATAACAATAAGAGCTTTAAATCATGGTTTTACCTGTTTGTCGCAGGATTACACACACTTTTCTCCTTATACTAGATAAATATTGATAAGACAATGTATCTTATCGTGAAACCACGACATTTGGAGGATACCAATTATAAAAGTCCATATTTCCAACTCAAGATGAGAAAAAGTACTTTAAATTATGGTTTTCCCTGTTTATTGTAGAATTCCATACACTTTTCGACATATACTAGGAAAACATTGGTAAAGCAGGCATTTCTAGCATAAACCTACGATATTTTAAGAAAAACAACCAATCAAATCTAAATTTCCGGCGTTTGAATACCAGTCAGTGCTTTAAATCATGGTATTCCCTGTTTGTTGCAGGATTCTACACACTTCATACACTAGGAAAATATTGGTAAAGCAATTGTATTTTATCGTGAACCCACGATATTTAAAGGATACCAATTATAAAAGTCCATATTTCCAACTCACGAAGAGAAAAAGTACTTTATATTATGGTTTTCCCAGTTATTTGCAGGATTCCACGTACTTTTCGCCATATACTAGATAAGTATTGGTAAAGCAGGCATTTCAAGCATAAAACTACGTTATTTACAGAAAAAGAACGAAATAAACCTAAATTTCCGGCGTTTGAATGCCAATAAGTGCTTTACATCATGGTTATCCCTGTTTGTTGCAGGATTCCACACACTTTTCATAATATACTAGGAAAATATTGATAAAAACAGGCATTTCTAGCATAAGCCTACGTTATTTTGAGAAAAAGAACTAATCAAATCTAAATTTTTCGAATACCAGTGAGTGTTTATATAATGGTTTTCTCTGTTTGTTGCAGGATTCCACGCACATTTCACCATATACTACGAAAATATTGGTAAATACAGGCATTTCTAGCATAAGCCTACGTTATTTTGAGAAAAAGAAGGAAACACATCTAAACTTCTGGCGTTTGAATACCTGTAAGGGCTTTATATAATGGTTTTCTCTGATTGTTGCAGGATTCCACGCACTTTTCACCAGATACTAGGAAAATATTGGTAAAAACAGGCATTTCTACCATACGCCTGATTTATTTTGAGAAAGAGAACGAAACAAATCTTAATTTCGGGCGTTTGAATACCAGTGAGTGCGTTAAATCATGGTTATTCCTGTTTGTTGCAGGATTCCGCGCAATTTTCACCACATACTATCAAAATATTGGTAAAAACAGGCATTTTTCAACATATATTAGGGAGACATCGGTAAATACAGGCGTTTCTAGCATAAACCTACGTTATTTTGAGAAAAAGAACGGATCAAATCTACATTCCCGGCGTTTGAATACCAGTGAGTGCGTTAAATCATGGTTATTCCTGTTTGTTGCAGGATTCCACACATTTTTAACCCTATACTAGGAAAATATTGGTAAAACAATGTATATTATCGTGAACCCGCGATATTTAGAGGATACCAATTATGAAAAGTCCATATTTCCAACTCGAGAAGAGAAAAAGTACTTTAAATTATGGTTTTCCCTGTTTATTGTAGAATTCCGTACACTTTTCGACATATACTAGGAAAATATTGGTAAAGCAGGCATTTCTAGCATAAACCTACGATATTTTAAGAAAAACAACCAATCAAATCTAAATTTCCGGAGTTTGAATACCAGTCAGTGCTTTAAATCATGGTATTCCCTGTTTGTTGCAGGATTCCACACACTTTTTACCATACATTAGGAAAATATTGATAGCACAATGTATTTTATCGTGAGTCCGCTAGATTTGGAGGATGCCAATTATAAAAGTCCATATTTCCAACTCGCGAAGAGGAAAGGAATCCAAATTATGGTTTTCCCTGTTTATTGCAGGATTCCGCGCACTTTTCACCGCATACGAGCAAAATATTGGTAAAAACAGGCATTTTTCAACATATATTAGAAAGATATTGGTAAATACAGGCATTTCTAGCATAAATTCAAGTTATTTTGAGAAAACCAACGAATAAAATCTAAATTTCCTGGGTTTGAATACCAGTGAGTGCTTTAAATAATGGTTTTCCCTGTTTATTGCAGGATTCCGCGCAATTTTCACCACATACTAGCAAAATATTGGTAAAAACAGGCATTTTTCACCATATATTAGGAGGATATCGGTAAATACAGGCGTTTCTAGCATAAACCTACCTTATTTTGAGCAAAAGAACGGAAAAAATCTACATTCCCGGCGTTTAAATACCAGTGAGTGCCTTAAATCATGGTTATTCCTGTTTCTTGCAGGATTCCACATATTTTTCGCCCTATCCTAGGAAAATATTGGTAAAACAATGTATATTATCGTGAACCCGCGATATTTAGAGGATACCAATTATAAAAGTCCATATTTCCAACTCGAGAAGAGAAAAAGTACTTTAAATAATGGTTTCCCTTTCTATTGCAGGATGCCACACACTTTTCACCATATACCAGGAAAATATTGGTAAAGCAGGCATTTCTAGCATAAAGCTACGTTATTTTGTGAAAAAGAACGAAACAAATCTAAATTTCCAGCTTTTGAATACCAATAAGTGCTATAAACCATGGTTTTCCCTGTTTGTTGCAGAATTCCACACACTCCATACACTAGGAAAATATTGGTAAAGCAATGTATTTTATCGTGAACCCACGATATTTAGAGGCACCAATTTTAAAAGTCTATTATTTCCAACTCAAGAAGAGAAAAAGTACTTTGAATTATGGTTTTCCCTGTTTATTGCAGGATTCTACGCACTTTTCACAATATACTAGGAAGATATTGTTCAAACGGGCATTTCTAGCATAAACCTACGTTATTTTGAGAGAAAGAACGAAACAAATTTAAATTTCCGGAGTTTGAATACCAGTGAGTGCTTTAAATAATCGTTTTCCCTGTTTATTGCAAGATTCCGCGCAATTTTCACCACATACTAGCAAAATATTCATAAAAACAGGCATTTTTCACCTTATATTAGGAAGATATTGGTAAAGCAATGTATTTTATCGTGAACCCACGATATTTAGAGGACACCAATTATAAAAGCCCATATTTCCAACTCGAGAAGAGAAAAAGTACTTTAAATAATGGTTTCCCTTTCTATTGCAGGATGCCACACACTTTTCACCATATACTAGGAAAATGTTGGTAAAAACAGGCATTTTTAGCATAGACCTAAGTTATTTTGCCGAACACAATGATCGAAATCCATATTTCCAGCAGATTAAGAACAAAAAGTACTGATAATCATGGTTTTTCGCTGTTTTTTGCAGGTTACCACGGACTTTCCACCATATACTTGGAAAATACTGTTTAAAACAGGCATAATTAGCATAAAATTTCGTCATTTTGAGTAGAACATTGATCCAAATCCATATTTACAGGAGATTAAGAACAAAAGTTACTGAAAATCATGGTTTTTCGCTGTTTTTTGCAGGATAGCACGAACTTTTCACCATATACTTGGGAAATAATGGTAACAACAGGCATGTTTCGCCTGGAGCTGAGTTATTTTGACGAAAACAGTGATCCAAGTCCATATTTCCAGCAGATTAATAACACAAAGTTCCAAACACCATGATTTTTCGCTGTTTTTGCAGGATACCCCGCACTTTTCACCATATACTAGGAAAATATTGTTAAAAACAGGCATATTTAGCATAAAACTTCGTCATTTTGGAAAACAATGATGCAAAACCATATTTACACGAGATTATGAACGAAGGGTACTGAAAATCATGGTTTTTCGCTGTTTTTTGCAGAATACCACGCTGTTTACACCATATACTAGGAAAATATTGATAAGAACAGGCATTTCTAGTATAGCCCTAACTGATTTTGACGAAAACAATGATCGCAATCGGTATTTCCAGCAGATTAATAACAAAAAGTACCGAAAATCATGATTTTTCGCTGTTTTTTGCAGGATACCCCGCACTTTTCACCATTTATTAGGATTTTTACTAGGAAAATATTGAAAAGAACAGGCATTTTTAGCATAGACCTAAATTATTTTCACGAAAAAATTGATCGAAATCCACATTTCCAGCAGATTAAGAATAAAAAGCAATGAAAATCATGGTTTTTCGCTGTTTTTTGCAGGATAAACGAACTTTTCACCATATACGTGGGAAATATTGGTAAAAACAGGTATGTTTCGCATGGACCTAAGTTATTTTGACGAAAACAGTGATCGAAATCCATATTTCCAGCAGAATAAGTACAAATAGTACTGAACATCATTGTTTTTCGCTGTTTTTCTCAGGATACATCGTGCTTTTCACCATATACTTGGAAAATATTGGTAAAAACAGGCATTTTTAACCATATGTTATGAAAATAATGGTAAAAACAGCCATATATAGCATTAAACTTCCTCATTTTGAAAATATTCCAAATCCTTATTCCCAGCAAATTAAGAACAATAAGTACAGAAAATCAATGTTTTCCGCTGTTTTTTGCAGGATACCACGCACTTTTCACCATATGCTAGGAACGTGTTGGAAAAAACAGGCATTATCAGCATGGACCTAAGTTATTTTGACGAAAACAATGATCGAAATCCATATTTCCATCAGATTAAGAACAAAAAGTACTGAAAATCATGGTTTTTCGATCTTTTTTTCAGGATACAACGTACTTATAAATATATACTAGGAAATATTGGTAAAAACAGGCATTTTTGACCATATATTATGAAAATATTGGTAAAAACAGCCATATTTAGCATTAAACTTCTTCATCTTGAGGAAAACAATATTCCAAATCCTTATTACCAGCAGATTAAGAACAAGAAGTACAGAAAATCAAGGTTTTTCGCTGTTTTTTGCTGGATACCACGCACTTTTCACCATATACTAGCAACGTATTGGAAAAAACAGGCATTATCTAAGTTATTTTGACGAAGGCAATGATAGAAATCCATATTTTCAGCAGATTACGAAGAAAAAGTCCGGAAAATCATGGATTTTCGCTGGTTTTTGCAGGATAAACGAACTTTTCACCATATAGGTGGGAAATATTGGTAAAAACAGATATGTTTCGCATGGACCTAAGTTATTTTGACGAAAACAATGATCGAAATCCATATTTCCAGCAGAATAAGTACAAATAGTACTGAACATCAATGTTTTTCGCTGTTTTTCTCAGGATACATCGTGCTTTTCACCATATACTTGGAAAATATTGGTAAAAACAGGCATTTTTAACCATATGTTATGAAAATAATGGTAAAAGCAGCCATATTTAGCATTAAACTTCCTCATTTTGACAATATTCCAAATCCTTATTCCCAGCAGAATAAGTACAAAAAGTACTGAAAATCATTGTTTTTCGCTGTTTTTTTCAGGATACATGGTAATTTTCACCATATACTTGGAAAATAATGGTAAAAACAGGCATTTTTAACCTTATATTATGAAAATAATGGTGAAAACAGCCATATTTAGCATAAAACTTCGTCATTTTGAGGAAAGGAATATTCAAATCCATATTTCCAGCAGATTAAGAACATAATGTACCGAAAATCAAGGTTTTTCGCTGTTTCTTGATGGACACCACGCACTTTTCGCCATATACTAGGAAAATATTGGTTGAAACAGACATTTTTAGCATAGACCTAAGTTATTTTGCCGAACACAATGATCGAAATCCATATTTCCAGCAGATTAAGAACAAACTGTACTGAAAATCGTGGGTTTTCGCTGTTTTTTGCAGGATACCACATGCTTTTCACCATATACTAGGAAAATGTTGGTAAAAACAGGCATTTTTAGCATAGAACTAAGTTATTTTGCCGAACACAATGATCGAAATCCATATTTCCGGCAGATTAAGAACAAAAAGTACTGATAATCATGGTTTTTCGCTGTTTTTTGCAGGTTACCACGGACTTTCCACCATATACTTGGAAAATGCTGTTTAAAACTGGCATAATTAGCATAAAATTTCGTCATTTTGAGTAGAACATTGATCCAAATCCATATTTACAGGAGATTAAGAACAAAAGTTACTGAAAATCATGGTTTTTCGCTGTTTTTGCAGGATAGCACGCACTTTTCACCATATACTTGGGAAATATTGGTAACAACAGGCATGTTTCGCCTGGAGCTCAGTTATTTTGACGAAAACAGTGATCCAAGTCCATATTTCCAGCAGATTAATAACACAAAGTTCCGAACACCATGATTTTTCGCTGTTTTTTGCAGGATACCCCGCACTTTTCACCATATACTAGGAAAATATTGATAAAAACTGGCATTTTTAGCATAGACCTAAGTTATTTTGACGAAAGCAAGGATCGAAATCCATATTTCGAGCAGATTAAGAATATGAAGTACTGAAAATCATGGTTTTTCTCTGTTTTTGCAGGTTACCACGGACTTTCCACCATATACTTGGAAAATACTGCTAAAAACAGGCATATTTTGCATAAAACTTCGTCATTTTGAGAAAACAATGATGCAAAACCATATTTACACGAGATTATGAACGAAGGGTACTGAAAATCATGGGTTTTCGCTGTTTTTTGCAGGATACCACGCTGTTTACACCATATACTAGGAAAATATTGATAAGAACAGGCATTTGTAGTATAGCCCTAACTGATTTTGACGAAAACAATGATCGCAATTCGTATTTCCAGCAGATTAATAACAAAAGTACCGAAAATCATGATTTTTCGCTGTTTTTTGCAGGATACCCCGCATTTTCACCATTTAGTAGGATTTTTACTAGGAAAATATTGAAAAGAACAGGCATTTTTAGCATAGACCTAAATTATTTTCACGAAAAAATTGATCGAAATCCACATTTCCAGCAGATTATGAATAAAAAGCAATGAAAATCATGGTTTTTCGCTGTTTTTTGCAGGATAAACGAACTTTTCACCATATACGTGGGAAATATTGGTAAAAACAGGTATGTTTCGCATGGACCTAAGTTATTTTGACGAAAACAGTGATCGAAATCCATATTTCCAGCAGAATAAGTACAAATAGTACTGAACATCATTGTTTTTCGCTGTTTTTCTCAGGATACATCGTGCTTTTCACCATATACTTGGAAAATATTGGTAAAAACAGGCATTTTTAACCATATGTTATGAAAATAATGGTAAAAACAGCCATATATAGCATTAAACTTCCTCATTTTGAAAATATTCCAAATCCTTATTCCCAGCAAATTAAGAACAATAAGTACAGAAAATCAATGTTTTCCGCTGTTTTTTGCAGGATACCACGCACTTTTCACCATATGCTAGGAACGTGTTGGAAAAAACAGGCATTATCAGCATGGACCTAAGTTATTTTGACGAAAACAATGATCGAAATCCATATTTCCATCAGATTAAGAACAAAAAGTACTGAAAATCATGGTTTTTCGATCTTTTTTTCAGGATACAACGTACTTATAAATATATACTAGGGAAATATTGGTAAAAACAGGCATTTTTGACCATATATTATGAAAATATTGGTAAAAACAGCCATATTTAGCATTAAACTTCTTCATCTTGAGGAAAACAATATTCCAAATCCTTATTACCAGCAGATTAAGAACAAGAAGTACAGAAAATCAAGGTTTTTCGCTGTTTTTTGCTGGATACCACGCACTTTTCACCATATACTAGCAACGTATTGGAAAAAACAGGCATTATCTAAGTTATTTTGACGAAGGCAATGATAGAAATCCATATTTTCAGCAGATTACGAAGAAAAAGTACGGAAAATCATGGTCATGGTTTTCGCTGTTTTTTGCAGGATAAACGAACTTTTCACCATATAGGTGGGAAATATTGGTAAAAACAGATATGTTTCGCATGGACCTAAGTTATTTTGACGAAAACAATGATCGAAATCCATATTTCCAGCAGAATAAGTACAAATAGTACTGAACATCAATGTTTTTCGCTGTTTTTCTCAGGATACATCGTGCTTTTCACCATATACTTGGAAAATATTGGTAAAAACAGGCATTTTTAACCATATGTTATGAAAATAATGGTAAAAGCAGCCATATTTAGCATTAAACTTCCTCATTTTGACAATATTCCAAATCCTTATTCCCAGCAGAATAAGTACAAAAAGTACTGAAAATCATTGTTTTTCGCTGTTTTTTTCAGGATACATGGTAATTTTCACCATATACTTGGAAAATAATGGTAAAAACAGGCATTTTTAACCTTATATTATGAAAATAATGGTGAAAACAGCCATATTTAGCATAAAACTTCGTCATTTTGAGGAAAGGAATATTCAAATCCATATTTCCAGCAGATTAAGAACATAATGTACCGAAAATCAAGGTTTTTCGCTGTTTCTTGATGGACACCACGCACTTTTCGCCATATACTAGGAAAATATTGGTTGAAACAGACATTTTTAGCATAGACCTAAGTTATTTTGCCGAACACAATGATCGAAATCCATATTTCCAGCAGATTAAGAACAAACTGTACTGAAAATCGTGGGTTTTCGCTGTTTTTTGCAGGATACCACATGCTTTTCACCATATACTAGGAAAATGTTGGTAAAAACAGGCATTTTTAGCATAGAACTAAGTTATTTTGCCGAACACAATGATCGAAATCCATATTTCCGGCAGATTAAGAACAAAAAGTACTGATAATCATGGTTTTTCGCTGTTTTTTGCAGGTTACCACGGACTTTCCACCATATACTTGGAAAATGCTGTTTAAAACTGGCATAATTAGCATAAAATTTCGTCATTTTGAGTAGAACATTGATCCAAATCCATATTTACAGGAGATTAAGAACAAAAGTTACTGAAAATCATGGTTTTTCGCTGTTTTTTGCAGGATAGCACGCACTTTTCACCATATACTTGGGAAATATTGGTAACAACAGGCATGTTTCGCCTGGAGCTCAGTTATTTTGACGAAAACAGTGATCCAAGTCCATATTTCCAGCAGATTAATAACACAAAGTTCCGAACACCATGATTTTTCGCTGTTTTTTGCAGGATACCCCGCACTTTTCACCATATACTAGGAAAATATTGATAAAAACTGGCATTTTTAGCATAGACCTAAGTTATTTTGACGAAAGCAAGGATCGAAATCCATATTTCGAGCAGATTAAGAATATGAAGTACTGAAAATCATGGTTTTTCTCTGTTTTTGCAGGTTACCACGGACTTTCCACCATATACTTGGAAAATACTGCTAAAAACAGGCATATTTTGCATAAAACTTCGTCATTTTGAGAAAACAATGATGCAAAACCATATTTACACGAGATTATGAACGAAGGGTACTGAAAATCATGGGTTTTCGCTGTTTTTTGCAGGATACCACGCTGTTTACACCATATACTAGGAAAATATTGATAAGAACAGGCATTTGTAGTATAGCCCTAACTGATTTTGACGAAAACAATGATCGCAATTCGTATTTCCAGCAGATTAATAACAAAAGTACCGAAAATCATGATTTTTCGCTGTTTTTTGCAGGATACCCCGCATTTTCACCATTTAGTAGGATTTTTACTAGGAAAATATTGAAAAGAACAGGCATTTTTAGCATAGACCTAAATTATTTTCACGAAAAAATTGATCGAAATCCACATTTCCAGCAGATTATGAATAAAAAGCAATGAAAATCATGGTTTTTCGCTGTTTTTTGCAGGATAAACGAACTTTTCACCATATACGTGGGAAATATTGGTAAAAACAGGTATGTTTCGCATGGACCTAAGTTATTTTGACGAAAACAATGATCGAAATCCATATTTCCAATTTACTAAGAATTTACTAGGAAAATATTGAAAAGAACAGGCATTTTTAGCATAGACCTAAATTATTTTCACGAAAAAATTGATCGAAATCCACATTTCCAGCAGATTAAGAATAAAAAGCAATGAAAATCATGGTTTTTCGCTGTTTTTTGCAGGATAAACGAACTTTTCACCATATACGTGGGAAATATTGGTAAAAACAGACATTTTTAACCATATATTATGAAAATATTGGTGAAAACAGCCATATTTAGCATAAAACTTCGTCATTTTGAGGAAAGGAATATTCAAATCCATATTTCCAGCAGATTAAGAACAAAATGTACCGAAAATCAAGGAATTTCGCTGTTTCTTGATGGACACCACGCACTTTTCGCCATATAGTAGGAAAATATTGGTCAAACAATTTATTTTATCATAAACCCATGGTATTTAGAGGATACCAATTATAAAAATCAATATCTCCAAAACACGAAGAGAAATAGTACTCCAAATTATGGTTTTCCCTGTTTATCGCAGGATTTCACTCATTTTTCACCATATATAAAGAGAATATTGCCTAAAACAGGCATGTCTAGCATAAACCTACGTTATTTTGAAAAAAGAACGAAACAAATCTAAATTTCCGGCGTTTGAATACTAGTAAGTGCTTTAAATTATGGTTTTCCCTGTTTATTGCAGGATGCAACGCACTTCTCACAATATAATAGATAAATATTGGTAAAAACAGGCATTTCTAGCATAAACCTAAGTTAATTTGAGAAAAACAACGAATCAAATCTAAATTTCCTTCATTTGAATACCAGTGAGTGCTTCAAATCATGGTTTTCCCTGTTTGTTGCAGGATTCCACACACTTAATACACTAGAAAAATATTGGTAAAGCAATGTATTTTATCGTGAACTCACGATATTTAGAGGATACCAATTATGAAAGTCCATATTTCCAACTCACGAATAGAAAAAGTACTTTAAATTATGGTTTTCCCAGTTTATCGCAGGATTCCACGTACTTTTCGCCATATACTAGAAAAATGTTGGTAAAAACAGGCATTTCGAGCATAAACCTACGTTATTTTGAGAAAAAGAACGAAACAAATCTAAATTTTCGGCGTTTGAATGCCAATAAGTGCTTAAAATCGTGGTTATCCATGTTTGTTGCAGGATTCCACACACTTTTCACCATATACTAGAAAAATATTGGTAAAAACAGGCATTTCTAGCATAAACCTACGTTATTTTCAGAAAACGAACGAATCAAATCTAAATTTCCGGCGTTTGAATACCAGTGAGTGCTTTATATAATGGCTTTCTCTGTTTGTTGCAGCATTCCACACACTTTTCACCGTATAATAGGAAAATATTGATAAAAAAATGTATTTTATCGTGAATCCACGATATTTAGAGGATGCCAATTATAAAATTCCATATTTCGAACTCACGAAGAGAAAAAATACTTTAAATTATGGTTTTCCCTGTTTGTTGCAGGATTCCACACACTTTTCACCGTATACTAGGAAAATATTGATAAATAATGTATTTTATGGTGAATCCACGATATTTAGAGGATGCCAATTATAAAAGTCCATATTTCCAACTCAAGAAGAGAAAAAGTAGTTTCAATTATGGTTTTCCCTGTTTATTCCAGGATTCCACGCACATTTCACCATATAATAGGAAAATATTGGTAATAACAGGCATTTCTATTATAAACCTACGTTATTTTGAGAAGAAGAACGAAGTCTAAATTTCCGGCGTTTAAATACCAGTGAGTGCATCAAATCATGGTTTTCCCTGTTTGTTGCGGGATTCCACACACTTTTCACCATATATTACGAAAATTTGGTAAAGACAGGCATTTCTAGCATAAACCTATGTTATTTTGAGAAAAACAGCGTCACAAATCTAAATTTCTGGCGTTTGAATACCAGTAAGAGCTTCAAATTATGGTTTTCCCTGTTTGTTGCAGCGTTCCACACACTTTTCACCATATACTAGCAAAATATTGGTAAAACAATGTATGTTACCGTGAACCCACGATATTTAGAGGATACCAATTATGAACGTCCATTATTTCCTACTCAAGAAGAGAAAAAGTACTTTCAATTATGGTTTTCCTGTTTATGGCAGGATTCCACGCACTTTTCACCATATACTAGGAAAATATTGGTCAAGACAGGCATTTTTGACCATATATTAGGAAACTATTGGTAAGAACAGGGATGTCTGGCATAAACCTACGTTATTTTGAGAAGAAGAAAGAAACAAGTCTAAATTTCCGGCGTTTGAATACCAGTGAGTGCATCAAATCATGGTTTTCCCTGTTTGTTGCCGGATTCCACACACTTTTCCCCATATAATAGGAAAATATTGGTAAAACAATGTATTTTATCGTCAACCCATGATATTTAGAGCATAACAATTATAAAAGTCCATATTTCCAACTCAAGAAGAGAAAAAGTACTTTAAATTATGGTTTTCCCTGTTTATTGCAGGATTCCGTACACTTTTAACCATATCCCAGGTCAATATTGATAAAAACAGGCATTTCTAGCATAAACATACGTTCTTTTGAGAAAAAGAACGACACAAATCTAAATTTCCGGCGTTTGAATAACAATAAGAGCTTTAAATCATGGTTTTACCTGTTTGTCGCAGGATTACACACACTTTTCTCCTTATACTAGATAAATATTGATAAGACAATGTATCTTATCGTGAAACCACGACATTTGGAGGATACCAATTATAAAAGTCCATATTTCCAACTCAAGATGAGAAAAAGTACTTTAAATTATGGTTTTCCCTGTTTATTGTAGAATTCCATACACTTTTCGACATATACTAGGAAAACATTGGTAAAGCAGGCATTTCTAGCATAAACCTACGATATTTTAAGAAAAACAACCAATCAAATCTAAATTTCCGGCGTTTGAATACCAGTCAGTGCTTTAAATCATGGTATTCCCTGTTTGTTGCAGGATTCTACACACTTCATACACTAGGAAAATATTGGTAAAGCAATTGTATTTTATCGTGAACCCACGATATTTAAAGGATACCAATTATAAAAGTCCATATTTCCAACTCACGAAGAGAAAAAGTACTTTATATTATGGTTTTCCCAGTTATTTGCAGGATTCCACGTACTTTTCGCCATATACTAGATAAGTATTGGTAAAGCAGGCATTTCAAGCATAAAACTACGTTATTTACAGAAAAAGAACGAAATAAACCTAAATTTCCGGCGTTTGAATGCCAATAAGTGCTTTACATCATGGTTATCCCTGTTTGTTGCAGGATTCCACACACTTTTCATAATATACTAGGAAAATATTGATAAAAACAGGCATTTCTAGCATAAGCCTACGTTATTTTGAGAAAAAGAACTAATCAAATCTAAATTTTTCGAATACCAGTGAGTGTTTATATAATGGTTTTCTCTGTTTGTTGCAGGATTCCACGCACATTTCACCATATACTACGAAAATATTGGTAAATACAGGCATTTCTAGCATAAGCCTACGTTATTTTGAGAAAAAGAAGGAAACACATCTAAACTTCTGGCGTTTGAATACCTGTAAGGGCTTTATATAATGGTTTTCTCTGATTGTTGCAGGATTCCACGCACTTTTCACCAGATACTAGGAAAATATTGGTAAAAACAGGCATTTCTACCATACGCCTGATTTATTTTGAGAAAGAGAACGAAACAAATCTTAATTTCGGGCGTTTGAATACCAGTGAGTGCGTTAAATCATGGTTATTCCTGTTTGTTGCAGGATTCCGCGCAATTTTCACCACATACTATCAAAATATTGGTAAAAACAGGCATTTTTCAACATATATTAGGGAGACATCGGTAAATACAGGCGTTTCTAGCATAAACCTACGTTATTTTGAGAAAAAGAACGGATCAAATCTACATTCCCGGCGTTTGAATACCAGTGAGTGCGTTAAATCATGGTTATTCCTGTTTGTTGCAGGATTCCACACATTTTTAACCCTATACTAGGAAAATATTGGTAAAACAATGTATATTATCGTGAACCCGCGATATTTAGAGGATACCAATTATGAAAAGTCCATATTTCCAACTCGAGAAGAGAAAAAGTACTTTAAATTATGGTTTTCCCTGTTTATTGTAGAATTCCGTACACTTTTCGACATATACTAGGAAAATATTGGTAAAGCAGGCATTTCTAGCATAAACCTACGATATTTTAAGAAAAACAACCAATCAAATCTAAATTTCCGGAGTTTGAATACCAGTCAGTGCTTTAAATCATGGTATTCCCTGTTTGTTGCAGGATTCCACACACTTTTTACCATACATTAGGAAAATATTGATAGCACAATGTATTTTATCGTGAGTCCGCTAGATTTGGAGGATGCCAATTATAAAAGTCCATATTTCCAACTCGCGAAGAGGAAAGGAATCCAAATTATGGTTTTCCCTGTTTATTGCAGGATTCCGCGCACTTTTCACCGCATACGAGCAAAATATTG
Organism: Torymus aiolomorphi; assembly: GCA_036365515.1. Taxonomy (NCBI): domain Eukaryota; kingdom Metazoa; phylum Arthropoda; class Insecta; order Hymenoptera; family Torymidae; genus Torymus; species Torymus aiolomorphi. The sequence continues at coordinate 140,593,341 of CM070873.1, forward strand.
GTAAAAACAGGCATTTTTCAACATATATTAGAAAGATATTGGTAAATACAGGCATTTCTAGCATAAATTCAAGTTATTTTGAGAAAACCAACGAATAAAATCTAAATTTCCTGGGTTTGAATACCAGTGAGTGCTTTAAATAATGGTTTTCCCTGTTTATTGCAGGATTCCGCGCAATTTTCACCACATACTAGCAAAATATTGGTAAAAACAGGCATTTTTCACCATATATTAGGAGGATATCGGTAAATACAGGCGTTTCTAGCATAAACCTACCTTATTTTGAGCAAAAGAACGGAAAAAATCTACATTCCCGGCGTTTAAATACCAGTGAGTGCCTTAAATCATGGTTATTCCTGTTTCTTGCAGGATTCCACATATTTTTCGCCCTATCCTAGGAAAATATTGGTAAAACAATGTATATTATCGTGAACCCGCGATATTTAGAGGATACCAATTATAAAAGTCCATATTTCCAACTCGAGAAGAGAAAAAGTACTTTAAATAATGGTTTCCTTTCTATTGCAGGATGCCACACACTTTTCACCATATACCAGGAAAATATTGGTAAAGCAGGCATTTCTAGCATAAAGCTACGTTATTTTGTGAAAAAGAACGAAACAAATCTAAATTTCCAGCTTTTGAATACCAATAAGTGCTATAAACCATGGTTTTCCTGTTTGTTGCAGAATTCCACACACTCCATACACTAGGAAAATATTGGTAAAGCAATGTATTTTATCGTGAACCCACGATATTTAGAGGCACCAATTTTAAAAGTCTATTATTTCCAACTCAAGAAGAGAAAAACTACTTTGAATTATGGTTTTCCCTGTTTATTGCAGGATTCTACGCACTTTTCACAATATACTAGGAAGATATTGTTCAAACGGGCATTTCTAGCATAAACCTACGTTATTTTGAGAGAAAGAACGAAACAAATTTAAATTTCCGGAGTTTGAATACCAGTGAGTGCTTTAAATAATCGTTTTCCCTGTTTATTGCAAGATTCCGCGCAATTTTCACCACATACTAGCAAAATATTCATAAAAACAGGCATTTTTCACCTTATATTAGGAAGATATTGGTAAAGCAATGTATTTTATCGTGAACCCACGATATTTAGAGGACACCAATTATAAAAGCCCATATTTCCAACTCGAGAAGAGAAAAAGTACTTTAAATAATGGTTTCCCTTTCTATTGCAGGATGCCACACACTTTTCACCATATACTAGGAAAATATTGGTAAAGCAGTCATTTCTAGCATTAACCTACGTTATTTCGAGAAAAAGAACGAAATAAATCTACATTTCCGGCGTTTGAATGCCAATAAGTGCTTTAAGTCATGGTTTTCCCTAGTTGTTGCAGGATTCCACACACTTTTCAACATATTCTAGGAAAATATTGGTAAAACAATATATTTTATCGTGAACCCACGATATTTGGAGGATACCAATTTTAAAAGTCCATATTTCCAACTCACGCAGAGGAATAGTACTTTAAATTACGGTTTTCCCTGTTTATTGCAGGATTCCACGCACTGTTCACCATATACTATGAAAATATTGCTAAAAACCTGCATTTCTCACCATAGATTAGGAAAAAATTGGTAAAAAGGTGCATTTTTACCATATATTAGGAAAATATTGGTAAAAACAGGCATTTCTATCATAAACCTGCATTATTTTGAGAAAAAGAGCGAAACTAATCTAAATTTCCGGCTTTTGAATACCAATAAGTGCTTTAAATTATGGTCTTCCCTGTTTGTTGCAGGATTCCACACACTTTTCACCAGATACTAGGAAAATATTGGTAAAACAATGTATCTTATCGTGAACACACGATATTTAGAGGATACCAATTATAAAAGTCCATATTTCCAACTCAAGAAGAGAAAAAGTACTGTAAATTATGGCTTTCCCTGTTTATTGCAGGATTCCACGCACTTTTCACCATATTCTAGGAAAATATTGGTAAAAACAGGCATTTCCAGCATAAACCTATGTTATTTTGGAAAATGAACGAAATAAAACTAAATTTCCGGCGTTTGAATGCCAATAAGTGTTTTAAATCATGGTTTTCCCTGTTTGTTGTAGGATTCCACACACTTTTCAACATGTTCTAGGTAAATATTGGTAAAACAATGTATTTTATCGTGAACCCACGATATTTAGAGGATACCAATTATAAAAGTCCACATTTGCAACTCACGCCGAGGAATAGTACTTTAAATTATGGTATTCCCTGTTTATTGCAGGATTCCACGCACTGTTCATCAGGTACTAGGAAAATATTCGACAAAAACAGGCATTTCTCACCATATATTAGCAAAAATTGGTAAAAACATGCGTTTTTAACCATATATTAGGCAAATATTGGTAAAAACAGGCATTTCTATCATAAACCTGTACTATTTTGAGAAAAGGAGCGGAACAAATCTAAATTTCCGGCTTTTGAATACCAATAAGTGGTTTAAATTATGGTTTTCCCTGTTTGTTGCAGTATTCCACACACTTTTCACCATTAACTAGGAAAATATTGGTAAAACAATGTATTTTATCGTGAACACACGATATTTAGAGGATACCAATTATAAAAGTCCGTATTTCCAACTCACGCAGAGAAATAGTACTTTAAATTATGGTTTTGCCTGTTTATTGCATGATTCCACGCATTTTCTCCATATTCTAGGAAAATATTGCTAAAAACAGGCATTTCCAGCATAAACCTATGTTATTTTGAGAAAAAGTACGAAATAAATCTAAATTTCCGGCGATTGAATGTCAATAAGTGCTTTAAATCATGGTTTTCCCTGGTTGTTCTGGATTCCACACACTTTTCAACATATTCTAGGAAAATATTGGTAAAACAATGTATTTTAGCGTGATCCCACGATATTTAGAGGATACCAATTATAAAAGTCCACATTTGCAACTCTCGCCGAGGAATAGTACTTTAAATTATGGTTTTCCCTGTTTATTGCAGGATTTCCACGCACTGTTCACCATGTACTAGGAAAGTATTGGTAAAAACAGGCATTTCTCACCATATATTAAGAAAAAATTGGTAAAAACATGCATTTTTAACCATATATTAGGAAAATATTGATAAAAACAGGCATTTCTATCATAAACCTGCATTATTTTGAGAAAAAGAGCGAAGCAAATCTAAATTTCCGGCCTTTGAATACCAATAAGTGCTTTGATTATGGTTTTCCCTGTTTGTTGCAGGATTCCACACACTTTTCACCATATACTAGGAAAATATTGGTAAAACAATGTATTTTATCGTGAACACACGATATTTAGAGGATACCAATTATAAAAGTCCATATTTCCAACTCAAGAAGAGAAAAAGTACTGTAAATTATTGATATTTCGGTAAAATATTGCTAAAAACATGGAATTTTTACCATATATCGGTAAAACATAGCTAAAAACATGGATATGACGGTAATATATTGCTAAAAACATGGATAAATCTTTAAAATATTACTAAAAACATGGATATTTCTGTAAAGTATTCCTAAAAACCTGGATTTTTCACCATATATCGGTAAAATATTGCTAAAAACATGGATAAATCTTTAAAATATTGCTAAAAACATCGATAAATCTTTAAAATATTGCTAAAAACATGGATAAATCGGTAAAATATTGCTAAAAACATGGATAAATTGGTAAAATATTGTTAAAAACATGGATTTTTCACCATATATCGGTAAAATATTGCTAAAAACATGGATAAATCTTTAAAATATTCCTAAAAACATGGATATTTCGGTAAAATATTGCTAAATACATGGATATATCTGTAAAATATTGCTAAAAACATGGATTTTTCAGCACATATCGCTAAAATATTGCTAAAAACATGGATAAATCTTTAAAATATTCTTAAAAACATGGATATTTCGGTAAAATATTGCTAAAAACGTGGATTTTTCACCATATAACGTTAAAATATTGCTAAAAACATGGATATTTCGGTAAAATACGGCTAAAAACATGGATTTATCGTTAAAATATTGCTAAAAACATGGATAAATCTTTAAAATATTTCTAAAAACATGGATATTTCGGTAAAATATTGCTAAAAACATGGATATATCCGATATTTGGCCTTTTTGGTGAGTCATCGTGTCCTCTGATCGACTGTTTATTTTGTCTTTTTGCCGAGTCATCGTGTCCTCTGATTGACTGTTTATTTGAACTTTTTCCTGAGTCATTGTGCCGGTCAAAAGACTGGCTATTTCGCATTATGCTTAATCATTTTTGCCCCCTTATTAACGGATGCCCCCTTATTTACGGTCTTTTTGCTGAGTCATTGTGCCTCTCAAAAGACTGGCTATTTGGTATTTTTGCTTAGCTATTGTTAAGAAGACCCTTATAAGGAATAACTGGCTATTTCGTATTTTTCTGAATCATTTTGCCCCCTCGTTGACTGTTTATTTGGTCTATTTGCTGTGTCATCGTGTCTTCTGATTGACTGTTTATTTAGTCTTTTTGCTGAGTCATCGTGGCCTGTGATTGACTGTTTATTTGGTCTTTTTGCTGAGTCATTGTGGCAGATATTTGGGCTTTTTGCTGAGTCATCTTGTCCTCTGATTGACCGTGATTTGGTCAAAACACCAAACCAAGACCAACCATCTTAGCTTTTGCGCCAGACAAAGACTGGCAAATTTGGTATTTTCCTTAGTCATTGTTAAGAAGAAAGAACGAAATATCCATGTTTTTAGCAATATTTTACCGATAAATCCATGTTTTTAGCAATATTTTATCGATAAATCCATGTTTTTAGCAATATTTTACCGATATATGCTGAAAAATCCATGTGTTTAGCAATATTTTACAGATATATCCATGTTTTTAGCAATATTTTAACGATTTATCCATGTTATAGCAATATTTTACAGATAAATCCATGTTTTTAGCAATATTTTGCCGATATATGCTGAAAAATCCATGTTTTTAGCAATATTTTACCGATATATCGGTAAAATATTGCTAAAAACATGGATATATCGGTAAAATATTGCTAAAAACATGGTTTTTTCAGCGTATAACGGCAAAATATTGCTAAAAACATGGATATTTCGGTATAATATTACTAAAAACATGAATTTTTCACCATATATCGGTAAAATATTGCTAAAAACATGGATAAATCTTTAAAATATTGCTAAAAAAGTGGATATTTCAGTAAAATATTGCAAAAACATGGATATATCGGTAAAATATTGCTAAAAACGTGGATTTTTCTGCATATATCGGTAAAATATTGCTAAAAACATGGATAAATCTTTAAAATATTCCTAAAAACATGGATATTTCGGTAAAATATTGCTAAAAACATGGATAAATCGGTAAAATATTGCTAAAAACATGGACTTTTCAGCATATATCGGTAAAATATTGCTTAAAACATGGATATTTCGGTAAAATATTGCTAGAAACATGGATTTTTCACCATATATCTGTAAAATATTGCTAAAAACATGGATAAAACTTTAAAATATTCCTAAAAACATGGATATTTTGGTAAAATATTGCTAAAAACATGGATTTTTCACCATATATCGGTAAAATATTGCTAAAAACATGGATAAATCTTTAAAATATTCCTAAAAACATGGATATTTCGGAAAAATATTGCTAAAAAATGGATAAATCTTTAAAATATTCCTAAAAACATGGATATTTCGGAAAAATATTGCTAAAAACATGGAAAAATCGATAAAATATCGCCAAAAACATGGATATATCGGTAAAATATTGCTGAAAACATGGATTTTTCACCATATATCGGTAAAATATTGCTAAAAACATGGATAAATCTTTAAAGTATTCCTAAAAATATGGATATTTCGGTAAAATATTGCTAAAAACATGGATAAATCGGTAAAATATTGCTAAAAACATGGACTTTTCAGCATATATCGGTAAAATATTGCTTAAAACATGGATTTATCGGTAAAATATTGCTAAAAACATGGATAAATCTTTAATATATTCCTAAAAACATGGATATTTCGGTAAAATATTCCTAAAAACATGGATATTTCGGTAAAATATTGTTAAAAACATGGATATATCCGATATTTGGTCTTTTTGGTGAGTCCTCGTGTCCTCTGATTGACTGTTTATTTTGTCTTTTTGCCGAGTCATCGTGTCCTCTGATTGACTATTTTCGGTCTTTTTGCTGAGTCATTGTGGCAGATATTTGGTCTTTTTGCTGAGTCATTGTGGCAGATATTTGGTCTTTTTGCTGTCATGTGTCCTCTGATTGACTGTTTATTTGGTCTTTTTGCCGAGTCATCGTGTCCTCTGATTGGCTGTTTATTTGGTCTTTATGCCGAATCATTGTGCCTGTCAAAAGACTGGCTATTTCGTATTATGCTGAATCATTTTTGCCACATTATTGACTTGATATTTGGTCTGTTTGCTGAGTCATTGTGGCAGATATTTGGTCTTTTTGCTGAGTCATCGAGTCCTCTGATTGACCGTGATTTGATCTTTTAGCTTAGCGTTTGTGCCAGTTAAAGAGTGGCTATTTGGTATTTTTGCTTAGTCATTGTTAACAAGGGGGACCCTTATAAAGATTAACTGGCTATTTCATATTTTTGCTATCATTTTGCACCATTACTGACTGGATATTTGGTCTTTCTGCCGAGTCATCGTGTCCTCTGATTGACTGTTTATTTGGTCTTTTTGCTGAGTCATTGTGCCGGTCAAAAGACTGGCTATTTCGTCTTTCGCTGAATCATTTTTGCCCCATTATTGACTTGATATTTGTTCTTTTCGCTGAGTCATTGTGGCAGATATTTGGTCTTTTTGCTGAGTTATCGTGTCCTCTGATTGACCGTGATTTGGTCTTTTAGCTGAGCTTTTGTGCCAGTTAAAGACTGGCTATTTTGTATTTTTCCTTAGTCATTGTTAAGAAGGGGGACCCTTATAAATATTAACTGGCTATTTCATATTTTTGCTATCATTTTGCACCATTATTGACTGGATATTTGGTCTTTTTGATTAGTCATCGTGTCCTCTGATTGACTGTTTATTTGAACTTTTTGCTGAGTCATCGTGTCCTCTGATTGTTTATTTGGTCGTTTGCTGAGTCATTGTGCCTGTCGAAAGACTGGCTATTTCGCATGATGCTGAATCATTTTTGCGTCCTTGTTAACGGTCTTTTTGCTGAGTTGTGCCTCTCAAAAACGGCTATTTGGTATTTTTGCTTAGCTGTTGTTAAGAAGGGGGATCCTCATAAGGCTTAACTGGCCATTTCGTATTTTTCTGAATCATTTTACCCCCTCATTAACTGGATATTTGGTCGTTTTGCCGAGTCATCGTGTCCTCTGGACTGACTGTTTATTTGGTCTTTTTGCCGAGTCATCGTGTCCTCTGATTGACTGTTTATTTGGTCTTTTTGCTGAGTCATTGTGCCTGCAAAAGACTGGCTGTTTCGTCTTTGGCTGAATAATTTTTGCCCCCTTATTGACTTGATATTTGGTTTTTTTGCTGAGTCATTGTGGCAGATATTGGGTCTTTTTGCTGAGTCATCGTGTCCTCTGATTGACCGTGTTTGGTCTTTTAGCATAGCTTTTGTGCCAGTTAAAGACTGGCTATTTGGTATTTTTCCTTAGTCATTGTTAAGAAGGGGGACCCTTATAAAGATTAACTGGCTATTTCATATTTTTGCCATCATTTTGCACCATTATTGACTGGATATTTGGTCTTTTTGCTTAGTCATCGTGTCCTCTGATTGACTGTTTATTTTAACTTTTTGCTGAGTCATCGTATCCTCTGATTGTTTATTTGGTCGTTTGCTGAGTCATTGTGCCTGTCAAAAGACTGGCTATTTCGCATTATGCTGAATCATTTGTGCCACCTTATTAACGGTCTTTTTGCTGAGTTGTGCCTCTCAAAAGACTGGCTAATTGGTATTTTTGCTTAGCTGTTGTTAAGAAGGGGGACCCTCATAAGGTTTAACTGGCCATTTCGTATTTTTATGAATCATTTTACCCCCTCATTGACTGGATATTTGGTCGTTTCGCCGAGTCATCGTGTCCTCTGGATTGACTGTTTTTTTGGTCTTCTTGCTGTGTCATCGGTCCACTGATTGACTGTGTATCTGGTCTTTTTGCCGAGTCATCGTGTCCTCTGATTGACTGTTTATTTTGTCTTTTTGCCGAGTCATCGTGTCCTCTGATTGACTATTTTCGGTCTTTTTGCTGAGTCATTGTGGCAGATATTTGGTCTTTTTGCTGAGTCATTGTGGCAGATATTTGGTCTTTTTGCTGTCATGTGTCCTCTGATTGACTGTTTATTTGGTCTTTTTGCCGAGTCATCGTGTCCTCTGATTGGCTGTTTATTTGGTCTTTATGCCGAATCATTGTGCCTGTCAAAAGACTGGCTATTTCGTATTATGCTGAATCATTTTTGCCACATTATTGACTTGATATTTGGTCTGTTTGCTGAGTCATTGTGGCAGATATTTGGTCTTTTTGCTGAGTCATCGAGTCCTCTGATTGACCGTGATTTGATCTTTTAGCTTAGCGTTTGTGCCAGTTAAAGACTGGCTATTTGGTATTTTTCCTTAGTCATTGTTAAGAAGGGGGACCCTTATAAAGATTAACTGGCTATTTCATATTTTTGCTATCATTTTGCACCATTACTGACTGGATATTTGGTCTTTCTGCCGAGTCATCGTGTCCTCTGATTGACTGTTTATTTGGTCTTTTTGCTGAGTCATTGTGCCGGTCAAAAGACTGGCTATTTCGTCTTTCGCTGAATCATTTTTGCCCCATTATTGACTTGATATTTGTTCTTTTCGCTGAGTCATTGTGGCAGATATTTGGTCTTTTTGCTGAGTTATCGTGTCCTCTGATTGACCGTGATTTGGTCTTTTAGCTGAGCTTTTGTGCCAGTTAAAGACTGGCTATTTTGTATTTTTCCTTAGTCATTGTTAAGAAGGGGGACCCTTATAAATATTAACTGGCTATTTCATATTTTTGCTATCATTTTGCACCATTATTGACTGGATATTTGGTCTTTTTGATTAGTCATCGTGTCCTCTGATTGACTGTTTATTTGAACTTTTTGCTGAGTCATCGTGTCCTCTGATTGTTTTTTTGGTCGTTTGCTGAGTCATTGTGCCTGTCGAAAGACTGGCTATTTCGCATGATGCTGAATCATTTTTGCGTCCTTGTTAACGGTCTTTTTGCTGAGTTGTGCCTCTCAAAAACGGCTATTTGGTATTTTTGCTTAGCTGTTGTTAAGAAGGGGGATCCTCATAAGGCTTAACTGGCCATTTCGTATTTTTCTGAATCATTTTACCCCCTCATTAACTGGATATTTGGTCGTTTTGCCGAGTCATCGTGTCCTCTGGACTGACTGTTTATTTGGTCTTTTTGCCGAGTCATCGTGTCCTCTGATTGACTGTTTATTTGGTCTTTTTGCTGAGTCATTGTGCCTGCAAAAGACTGGCTGTTTCGTCTTTGGCTGAATAATTTTTGCCCCCTTATTGACTTGATATTTGGTTTTTTTGCTGAGTCATTGTGGCAGATATTGGGTCTTTTTGCTGAGTCATCGTGTCCTCTGATTGACCGTGTTTGGTCTTTTAGCATAGCTTTTGTGCCAGTTAAAGACTGGCTATTTGGTATTTTTCCTTAGTCATTGTTAAGAAGGGGGACCCTTATAAAGATTAACTGGCTATTTCATATTTTTGCCATCATTTTGCACCATTATTGACTGGATATTTGGTCTTTTTGCTTAGTCATCGTGTCCTCTGATTGACTGTTTATTTTAACTTTTTGCTGAGTCATCGTATCCTCTGATTGTTTATTTGGTCGTTTGCTGAGTCATTGTGCCTGTCAAAAGACTGGCTATTTCGCATTATGCTGAATCATTTGTGCCACCTTATTAACGGTCTTTTTGCTGAGTTGTGCCTCTCAAAAGACTGGCTAATTGGTATTTTTGCTTAGCTGTTGTTAAGAAGGGGGACCCTCATAAGGTTTAACTGGCCATTTCGTATTTTTATGAATCATTTTACCCCCTCATTGACTGGATATTTGGTCGTTTCGCCGAGTCATCGTGTCCTCTGGATTGACTGTTTTTTTGGTCTTCTTGCTGTGTCATCGGTCCACTGATTGACTGTGTATCTGGTCTTTTTGCCGAGTCATCGTGTCCTCTGATTGACTGTTTATTTGGTCTTTTTGCTGAGTCATTGTGCCTGTCAAAAGACTGGCTATTTCGTATTATGCTGAATTATTTTTGCCACCTTTTTGCTTGATATTTGGTCTTTTTGCTTAGTCATCGTATCCTCTGATTGACTATTTATTTGGTCTTTTCGCTGAGTCATTGTGGCAGGTATTTGGTCTTTTTGCTGAGTCATCGTGTCCTCTGATTGACCGTGATTTGGTCTTTTAGCTTAGCTTTTGTGCCAGTCAAAGAAGAAAGAACGAAATAGCCATGTTTTTAGCAATATTTTACCGATAAATAAATATTTTTAGCCGTATTTTACCGAAATATCCATGTTTTTAGCAATATTTTACCGATACATCCATGTTTTTAGCCGTATTTTACCGAAATATCCATGTTTTTAGAAATATTTTACCGATATATCCATGTTTTTAGCCATATTTTATCGATAAATCCATGTTTTCAGCAATATTTTACCGTTATATCCATGTTTTTAGAAATATTTTACCTATATATGGTGAAAAATCCATGTTTTTAGCAATATTTTACCGAAATATCCATGTTTTTAGGAATAATTTAAAGATTTATCCATGTTTTTAGGAATATTTTACTGTTATATGGTGAAAAATCCATGTTTTTAGCCATATTTTACCGAAATGTCCATGTTTTTAGCAATTTTTTACCGATATATCCATGTTTTTAGCAATATTTTACCGATATATGCTGAAAAATCCACGTTTTTAGCAATATTTTACCGATATATCCACGTTTTTAGCAATATTTTACCGAAATATCCAAGGTTTTAGCAATATTTTACCGATAAATCCATGTTTTGAGCGATATTTTACCGATAAATCCATGTTTTTAGGAATATTTTACCGAGATACGGCGAAAATTCCACGTTTTTAGCAATATATTACCGATAATCCTCTAAATATCGTGGGTACACGATAAAATACATCGTTTTACCAATATTTTCCTAAAATATGTTGAAAAGTGTGTGGAATCCTGCAACAAACAGGGAAAACCATGATTTAAAGCACTTAATGGTATTCAAAAGCCGGAAATTTAGATTTGTTTCGTTCTTTTTCTCAAAATAATGCAGGTTTATGATAGAAATGCCTGTTTTTACAAATATTTTCCTAATATATGGTTAAAAATGCATGTTTTTACCAATATTTTCCTAATATATGGTGAGAAATACCTGTTTTTACCAATATTTTCCTAGTATATGTTGAAAAGCGTGTGGAATCCTGCAACAAACAGGGAAAACCATGATTTAAAGCACTTATTGGCGTTCAAACGCCGGAAATTTAGATTTATTTCGTTCTTTTTCTCCAAATAACATAGGTTTCTGCTGGAAGTGCCTGTTTTTACCAATATTTTCCTATAATATGTTGAAAAGTGTGTGGAATCCTGCAACAAACAGGGAAAACCATGATTTAAAGCACTTATTGGCATTCAAACGCCGGAAACATAGATTTATTTCGTTCTTATTGTCAAAATAACATAGGTTTATGATGAAAATGCCTGATTGTACCAATATTTTTCTAGAATATGGTGAAAAGTGCGTGGAATCCTGCAATAAACCGGGAAAGCCATAATTTAAGGTACTTTTTCTCTTCTTGAATTGGAAATATGGACTTTTATATTATGTATCCTCTAAATATCGTGGGTTCACAATAAAATACATTGTTTTATCAATATTTTTCTAGTATATGGCGAAAAGTGTGTGGAATCCTGCAACAAACAGGGAAAACCATCATTTGAAGCACTTATGGGTATTCGAAAGCCGGAAATTTAGATTTGTTTCGTTCTTTTTCTCAAAATAATGTATGTTTATGATAGAAATGCCTGTTTTTACCAATATTTTCCTAATATATGGTGAGAAATGCCTGTTTTTACCAATATTTTCCTAGTATATGGTGATCAGTGCGTGAAATCCTGCAATAAACAGGGTAACCATAATTTAAAGTACTATTCCTCTGCGTGAGCTGAAAATATGGACTTTTATAATTGGTATCCTCTAAATATCGTGGGTTCACAATAAAATACATTGTTTTACCAATATTTTCCTAGTATATGGTGTACAGTACGTGGAATCCTGCAATAAACAGGGAAAACCACAATTTAAAGTACTATTCCTCTGCGTGAGTTGGAAATATGGACTTTTAGAATTGATATCCTCTAGATATCGTGGGTACACGATAAAATACATCGTTTCACCGATATTTTTCTAGTATATGGTGAAAAATATGTGGAATCCTGCAACAAACGGGGAAAACCATCATTTAAAGCACTTATTAGTATTCAAAAGCCGGAAATTTAGATTTGTTTCGTTCTTTTTCTCAAAATAATGCAGGTTTATGACAGAAGTGCCTGTTTTAACCAATATTTTCCTAGTATATGTTGAACAGTGCGTGGAATACTGCAATAAACAGGGAAAACCATAATTTAAAGTACTATTCCTCTCCGTGAGTTGGAAATATGGACTTTTATATTTGGTATCCTCTAAATATCGTGGTTACACGATAAAATACATCGTTTTACCAATATTTTCCTAAAATATGTTGAAAAGTGTGTGGAATCCTGCAACAAACAGGGAAAACCATGATTTAAAGCACTTAATGGTATTCAAAAGCCGGAAATTTAGATTTGTTTCGTTCTTTTTCTCAAAATAATGCAGGTTTATGATAGAAATGCCTGTTTTTACAAATATTTTCCTAATATATGGTTAAAAATGCATGTTTTTACCAATATTTTCCTAATATATGGTGAGAAATACCTGTTTTTACCAATATTTTCCTAGTATATGTTGAAAAGCGTGTGGAATCCTGCAACAAACAGGGAAAACCATGATTTAAAGCACTTATTGGCGTTCAAACGCCGGAAATTTAGATTTATTTCGTTCTTTTTCTCCAAATAACATAGGTTTCTGCTGGAAGTGCCTGTTTTTACCAATATTTTCCTATAATATGTTGAAAAGTGTGTGGAATCCTGCAAGAAACAGGAAAACCATGATTTAAAGCACTTATTGGCATTCAAACGCCGGAAACATAGATTTATTTCGTTCTTATTGTCAAAATAACATAGGTTTATGATGAAAATGCCTGATTGTACCAATATTTTTCTAGAATATGGTGAAAAGTGCGTGGAATCCTGCAATAAACCGGGAAAGCCATAATTTAAGGTACTTTTTCTCTTCTTGAATTGGAAATATGGACTTTTATATTATGTATCCTCTAAATATCGTGGGTTCACAATAAAATACATTGTTTTATCAATATTTTTCTAGTATATGGCGAAAAGTGTGTGGAATCCTGCAACAAACAGGGAAAACCATCATTTGAAGCACTTATGGGTATTCGAAAGCCGGAAATTTAGATTTGTTTCGTTCTTTTTCTCAAAATAATGTATGTTTATGATAGAAATGCCTGTTTTTACCAATATTTTCCTAATATATGGTGAGAAATGCCTGTTTTTACCAATATTTGCCTAGTATATGGTGATCAGTGCGTGAAATCCTGCAATAAACAGGGTAACCATAATTTAAAGTACTATTCCTCTGCGTGAGCTGAAAATATGGACTTTTATAATTGGTATCCTCTAAATATCGTGGGTTCACAATAAAATACATTGTTTTACCAATATTTTCCTAGTATATGGTGTACAGTACGTGGAATCCTGCAATAAACAGGGAAAGCCACAATTTAAAGTACTATTCCTCTGCGTGAGATGGAAATATGGACTTTTAGAATTGATAACCTCTAGATATCGTGGGTACACGATAAAATACATCGTTTTACCGATATTTTTCTAGTATATGGTGAAAAGTGTGTGGAATCCTGCAACAAACGGGGAAAACCATCATTTAAAGCACTTATTAGTATTCAAAAGCCGGAAATTTAGATTTGTTTCGTTCTTTTTCTCAAAATAATGCAGGTTTATGACAGAAATGCCTGTTTTTACCAATATTTTCCTAGTATATGGTGAACAGTGCGTGGAATCCTGCAATAAACAGGGAAAACCATAATTTAAAGTACTATTCCTCTCCGTGAGTTGGAAATATGGACTTTTATATTTGGTATCCTCTAAATATCGTGGTTACACGATAAAATACATCGTTTTACCAATATTTTCCTAAAATATGTTGAAAAGTGTGTGGAATCCTGCAACAAACAGGGAAAACCATGATTTAAAGCACTTAATGGTATTCAAAAGCCGGAAATTTATATTTGTTTCGTTCTTTTTCTCAAAATAATGCAGGTTTATGATAGAAATGCCTGTTTTTACCAATATTTTCCTAATATATGGTTAAAAATGCATGTTTTTACCAATATTTTCCTAATATATGGTGAGAAATACCTGTTTTTACCAATATTTTCCTAGTATATGGTGAACAGTGCGTGCAATCCTGCAATAAACAGGGAAAACCATAATTTAAAGTACTATTCCTCTGCGTGAGTTGGAAATATGCACTTTTATAATTAGTATCCTCTAAATATCGTGAGTTGACGATAAAATACATTGTTTTACCAATATTTTCCTAGAATATGTTGAAAAGTGTGTGGAATCCTGCAACAAACAGGGAAAACCATGATTTAAAGCACTTATTGGCATTCAAACGCCGGGAACATAGATTTATTTCGTTCTTATTCTCAAAATAACATAGGTTTATGATGAAAATGCCTGATTATACCAATATTTTTCTAGAATATGCTGAAAAGTGCGTGGAATCCTGCAATAAACAGGGAAAGCCATAATTTAAGGTACTTTTTCTCTTCTTGAATTGGAAATATGTACTTTTATATTAGGTATCCTCTAAATATCGTGGGTTCACAATAAAATACATTGTTTTATCAATATTTTTCTAGTATATGGTGAAAAGTGTGTGGGATCCTGCAACAAACAGGGAAACCATCATTGAAAGCACTTATGGGTATTCGAAAGCCGGTAATTTTGATTTGTTTCGTTCTTTTTCTCAAAATAATGTATGTTTATGATAGAAATGCCTGTTTTTACCAATATTTTCCTAATATATGGTGAAAAATTCCTGTTTTTACCAATATTTTCCTAGTATATGGTGAACAGTGCGTGAAATCCTGCAATAAACAGGGTAACCATAATTTATAGTTCTATTCCTCTGCGTGAGCTGAAAATATGGACTTTTATAATTGGTATCCTCTAAATATCGTGGGTTCACAATAAAATACATTGTTTTACCAATATTTTCCTAGTATATGGTGTACAGTACGAGGAATCCTGCAATAAACAGGGAAAACTATAATTTAAAGTACTATTCCTCTGCGTGAGTTGGAAATATGGACTTTTGAATTGATATCCTCTAGATATCGTGGGTACACGATAAAATACATCGTTTTACTAATATTTTTCCAGTATATGGTGAAAACTGTATGTCCCTTTTTATTACAGGATTCCACACACTTTTCACCATATACTAGGAAAATATAGGTAAAACAATGTATTTTATCGTGAACCCACGATATTTAGAGGATACCAATTATAAAAATCCGTATTTCCATACACAAATATAAATAGTACCTAAAATTATGGTTTTCCCTGTATATCGCAGGATTTCACACACGTTTCCCCATATGCTTGGGAAATATTGGTAAACACAGGCATTTCTAGCCTAAGTCTACGTTATTTGGCGAAGAGGAACGAAACAAATCTAAATTTCCGGCTTTGTTTCCGGTCCTGTTTCTTACAGGATTCCACACACTTTTCACCATATTCTGGGAAAATAGTGGTAAAACAATATATTTTATCGTGATCCCACGATATTTAGAGGATACCTATTATAAAAGTCCATATTTCCATCTCAAGAAGCGAAAAAGGACTTTAAATTATGGTTTTCGCTGTTTGTTGTAGGATTCCACACACTTTTCACCATATAATAGGAAAATATTGGTAAAAACAGGCCTTTTTTATTAGGAACGATTTATTAGGAAAATATTGATAACCATTTATTCGGAAAATATTGATAACCATTTATTCGGAAAATATTGATAAAACAATGTAATTTATCGTGAACCCACGATATTTAGAGGATACCTATTATTAAAGTCCATATTTCCAACTCAAGACGAGAAAAAGTATTTTAAATTATGTTATTCCCTGTTTATAGCAGGACTTCACATACTTTTCACCATATACTAGGAAAATATAGGTAAAAACGGGCATTTCTAGCATAAACCTACGTTATTTTGAGAAAAAGATCGAAACAAATGTAAATTTCCGGCGTTTGAATGCCAGTAAATAGTTTAAATCATGGTTTTCCCTTTTTGTTACATGATTCCACACACTGTTCACCATAAACTAGGAAAATATAGGTAAAACAATGTATTTTATCGTGAACCCACGATATTAAGAGGATACCTATTATAAAAGTCCATATTTCCGTCTCAAGAAGAGAAAAAGTACTATAAATTATGGTTTTCCCTCTTTCTTACAGGATTCAACACACTTTTCACCATATACTAGGAAAATATTGGTAAAACTATGTATTTTATCGTGAACCCACGATATTTAGAGGATACCAATTATACAAGTCCATATTTCCAACTCAAGACGAGAAAAAGTACTTTAAATTATGGTTTTCCCTGTTTATTGCAGGATTCCACGCACTTTTCACCATATACTAGGAAAATATTGGTAGAACCATGTATTTTATCGTGAATCCACGGTATTTAGACGATACCAATTATAATAGTCCATATTTCCAACTCAAGACGAGAAAAAGTACTTTAAATTATGGTTTTCCCTGTTTGTGGCAGGATTCCAAGGACTTTTTACCATATACTAGGAAAATATTGGTAAAAACAGTCATTTGTAGCACAAACATACGTTATTTGGAGAAAAGGAAGGAAACAAATCTAACTTTCCGGTATTTGAATGGCAATAAGTGCTTTATTTCCACGATATTTACAGGACACCAATTATAAAAGTCCATATTTCCAACTCAAGAAGAGAAAAAGAAACTTTAAATTATGGTTTTCCCTTGTTACTGGAGCATTCTACACACTTTTCACCATATACTAGGAAAATATTGGTTAAAACAGGCATTTCTACCATAAATCTACGTTATTTGGAGAAAAAGCACGAAATAAATCTAAATTTCCGGCATTTGAATGACAATAAGTGTTTTAAATCATGGTTTTCCCTGCTTCTTACAGGATTCCACACACTTTTCTCCATATACTATGTAACTATTTGTAAAAACAGGCATTTCTAGCATAAACCTACGCTATTTGGAGAAAAAGAACGAAACAAATCGAAATTTCCGGCGTTTGAATGCCAATAAATAGTTTAAATCATGGTTTTCCCTATTAGTTACAGGATTCAACACACTTTTCACCAAATTCTGGGAAAATATTGGTAAAACAATATATTTTATCGTGAACCCACGATATTTAGAGGATACCAATTTTACAAATCCATATTTCCAAAACACGAAGAGAAATAGTACTTTAAATTATGGTTTTCGCGGTTTATCGCAGGATCTAACGCACTCTTCACCATATACTAGGGAAATATTGGAAAAACAGGCATTTCTGGCATAGATCTACGTTATTTGGAGAAAAGGAAAGAAACAAATCTAAATTTCCGTGGTTTGACTGCCAATAAATACTTTAAATTATGGTTTTCCCTGTTTAATGCAGGATTCCACACACTTTTCACTCTATTCTAGGAAAATATTGGTAAAACAATGTATTGTATCGTGTACCCACGATATTTAGAGGACACCAATTATAAAAGTCCATATTTCCAACTCAAGAAGAGAAAAAGAAACTTTAAATTATGGTTTTCCCTTTTTACTGGAGCATTCCACGCACTTTTCACCATATACTTGGAAAATATTGGTAAAAACAGGCATTTCTACCATAAATCAACGTTATTTGGAGTAAAAGCACGAAATAAATCTATATTTCCGGCATTTGAATGACAATAAGTGTTTTAAATCATGGTTTTCCCTGTTTGTTACAGGATTCCACACACCTTTCTCCATATACTATGTAACTATTGGTAAAAACAGGCATTTCTATCATAAACCTACGTTATTTGGAGAAAAAAAACGAAACAAGTCGAAATATCCGGCGATTGAATGCCAATAAATAGTTTAAATCATGGTTTTCCCTGTTTGTTACAGGATTCAACACACTTTACGCCATATACTAGGAAAATATTTGTAATACAATGTATTTTATCGTGAATACGCGATATTTGGACGATACCAATTATAAAAGTCCATATTTCCAACTCAAGACGAGAAAAAGTATTTTAAATTATGTTATTCCCTGTTTATAGCAGGACTTCACATACTTTTCCCCATATACTAGGAAAATATAGGTAAAAACGGGCATTTCTAGCATAAACCTACGTTATTTTGAGAAAAAGATCGAAACAAATGTAAATTTCCGGCGTTTGAATGCCAGTAAATAGTTTAAATCATGGTTTTCCCTGTTTGTTACATGATTCCACACACTGTTCACCATAAACTAGGAAAATATAGGTAAAACAATGTATTTTATCGTGAACCCACGATATTAAGAGGATACCTATTATAAAAGTCCATATTTCCGTCTCAAGAAGTGAAAAAGTACTATAAATTATGGTTTTCCCTCTTTCTTACAGGATTCCACACACTTTTCACCATATACTAGGAAAATATTGGTAAAACTATGTATTTTATCGTGAACCCACGATATTTAGAGGATACCAATTATATAAGTCCATATTTCCAACTCAAGACGAGAAAAAGTACTTTAAATTATGGTTTTCCCTGTTTATTGCAGGATTCCCGGCACTTTTCACCATATTCTAGGAAAATATTGGTAAAAACAGGCATCTCTAGCATAAACCTACCTTATCTTGACAAAAAGAACGACAGAAATATAAATTTCCAGCGTTTGATTACCAGTCAGTGCTTGAAATTATGGTTTTCCCTCTTCGTTGCAGGATTTCACACACTTTTCACCATATTCTAGGAAAATATTAGTAAAACAATGTATTTTATCGTGAACCCACGATATTTAGAGAATACCAATTATAAAAATCCATATTTCCAAACACGAAGAAAAATAGTACCTTAAATTATGGTTTTCCCTGTTTATCGCAGGATTTCACGCACGTTTCACCATATACTAGGGAAATATTGGTAAAAACAGGCATTTCTAGCATAAACCTACGTTATCTTGAGAAAAAGAACGACACAAATATAAATTTCCTGCTTTTGATTACCAGCCAGTGCTTTAACTCATGGTTTTCCCTATTTGTTGCAGGATTCCACACACTTTCGACCATATTATATGAAAATATTGGTAAAACAATGTATTATATCCTGAACCCACGATATTTAGTGGACACCAATTAGAAAAGTCCATATTTCCAACGCACGGAGAGAAAAAGTACTTTATATTATGGTTTTCCCTCTGTATTTCAGGATTCCACGCACTTTTTACCATATACTAGGAAAATATTGGTAAAAACAGGCATTTTTCACCATTTATTAGGAAAATATTGATAAAACAATGTATTTTATCGTTAACCCACGATATTTAGAGGACACCATTTATAAACGTCCATATTTCCAACTCACGATGAGAAAAAGTACTTTAAAATTATGGTTTTCCCTGTTTAATGCAGGATTCCACAGAGTTCTCACCCTATTCTAGGAAAATATTGGTAAAACAATGTATTGTATCGTGTACCCACGATATTTAGAGGACACCAATTATAAAAGTCCATATTTCCAACGCACGGAGAGAAAAAGTACTTTAAATTATGGTTTTCCCTGTTTGTCGCAGGATTCCAAGGACTTTTTACCATATACTAGGAAAATATTGGTAAAAACAGTCATTTGTAGCACAAACATACGTTATTTGGACAAAAGGAAGGAAACAAATCTAAATTTCCGGTATTTGAATGGCAATAAGTGCTTCATTTCCACGATATTTACAGGACACCAATTATAAAAGTCCATATTTCCAACTCAAGAAGAGAAAAAGAAACTTTAAATTATGGTTTTCCCTTGTGACTGGAGCATTCTACGCACTTTTCACCATATACTAGGAAAATATTGGTTAAAACAGGCATTTCTACCATAAATCTACGTTATTTGGAGAAAAAGCACGAAATAAATCTAAATTTCCGGCATTTGAATGACAATAAGTGTTTTAAATCATGGTTTTCCCTGTTTCTTACAGGATTCCACACACTTTTCTCCATATACTATGTAACTATTTGTAAAAACAGGCATTTCTAGCATAAACCTACGCTATTTGGAGAAAAAGAACGAAACAAATCGAAATTTCCGGCGTTTGAATGCCAATAAATAGTTTAAATCATGGTTTTCCCTGTTTGTTACAAGATTCAACACACTTTTCACCAAATTCTGGGAAAATATTGGTAAAACAATATATTTTATCGTGAACCCACGATATTTAGAGGATACCAATTTTACAAATCCATATTTCCAAAACACGAAGAGAAATAGTACTTTAAATTATGGTTTTCGCGGTTTATCGCAGGATCTAACGCACTCTTCACCATATACTAGGGAAATATTGGAAAAACAGGCATTTCTGGCATAGATCTACGTTATTTGGAGAAAAGGAACGAAACAAATCTAAATTTCCGTGTTTTGACTGCCAATAAATACTTTAAATCATGGTTTTCCCTCTTTGTTACAGAATTCCACACACTTTTCATCATATACTAGCAAAATATTTGTAATACAATGTATTTTATCGTGAATCCACGATATTTAGGGGATGCCAATTATAAAAGTCCATATTTCCAACTCAAGACGAGAAAAAGTAATTTAAATTATGTTTTTCCCTATTTATTGCAGGATTCCACGCACTTTTCACCATATTCTAGGAAAATATTCGTAAAAACAGGCAGTAAAAGTAGGCATAAACCTACTGTAACGTCCGTGTTAGAATGTCGCGAAAACGATAAAGTTAACGCGATAAATGTTCCAGTTTCGGTTTGCGTCTACACGTAATAACCACGGGAGTAGGAACGCGTGAAAATAGTTAATCGGACAGGTAAATTAAACAATGATAATTCGCGATTCTAATTAAGCGGCAAGCGACAGCGTCAGCGAACAATTAGAGTGACAGAGAAAGAGAAAGGATAGCGATCTTCAGAGTTACTTACTTTGGGGCGGTTGCGGTTGGCTCGTTCTCTCAGTTAGCCCTCGTCAGTCTCAGGGCCCAAACGCAGCGGGCGATTCAAATGGCAGAAGGACAGGATTGTGTAAATAAAGTAACACTCAAAAATGCAATTATGTGATGTTTATTAATTGCATAAAGTTACGTTAAAACTGTTACAAACTGATTGTAGTCGAGATATAATATCAACAATTATTCGCGAGACTACAATCAGAGAAGCTTGACAAATATTTTAAGTTAATTCCACACGAAAATATTTTAAGTCAATTATACTCGAAATTATTCTAAGTAAATTCTACTCGAAATTATTCTAAGTAAATTCTGCTCGAAAATATTCTAAGTTAATTCTGCTCGAAAATATTCTAAGTAAATTCTGCTCGAAAATATTCTAAGTTAATTCTGCTCGAAAATATTCTAAGTCAGAATACTAAATGTCGGAAATTATTCTGAGTCCAATTGTTACAATTAAATAGTCGTCGGTCAAGGGCTTCGCCCTTCGAAACAAAAAGAACAAAAGCTTCTGCCTCGAGTGGAGGCGCGTCGCGGCTTTTATACCCGCACATGTATCTAGGGCAGATGTAAAGGTAAGGGAGTGCAGGGTATCTCATCTTTTACATGGGGTGGCAAGGACGCGGGTGGGGAACTCGGGTTCGAATGTGGCGCTGCCAAGGACAAGGGTTGGATCGATAGGCGGGACGAATACGGGTAAGGTAGGATTCGTTATCATGCGAACTGTGGCTGTCGCAGGTAACCCAATTGCTACTAGGTGGCGTTACTGAGCGGAAATAGGGCTCATGGTAACATGGCACACGCTTGGGACGTTCCTACAGCGACGACGGATAAAATTTTGTTTTTTGAATGGGTACAAAAAGTAAGAGTGAGAACATATTATAAAGTGGAGAGTTTTATTTGGTTCTTGTTGGAGTGCCCTGGTATTTATATCAATTGTAAGTTTTGTTGGAACCCGCCCGTAATGGGCTCGCTGAGCCTGTCGCAGTGAGTGAGGTTAGAATGGCATCAGACGTGAATAAACCGGTTTTATCCGGCACATCGGGTGATACGAATTACATGGATTGTGAGAACACCAAACCAATCAACAAAAGGAAAAATGAAGACATCGATCTATACGCTCTCACTAATAATGTAAAGAAAAGCTTTTCAAATAGTTCACAAAATATAGCATCCTCGATACATAGCTACGGGGAACACAGCAAGGGCCCGTTTGAAGTGTGGGTGAAACATGCTCAGCAAGACTCATCCCCATATCCGAGTTTCAACATTTACTCTGTTGGAAAAATTGTTAATAAGAGATATAACTCTATAATAGAAGTCAGAAAAGAAGGGAAATCTAATGGTGTAATTATTTTCAAGGATAGGAAAGAAGCTAATGCTGCTTTCAATGATAAAGCTTTTACAGACAATAAAATGATTACATTTATTCCTAATTTTAAAAAAGAGAGAAAAGGTGTACTAAGAGGCATCCCTATTGATCTTAAAGAAGAAGAATTATTAGAAGCCATCGTTTCACCTATCCCAGTTACTCAAGTGAAAAGGCTTAATACTAAAAATAGAAATCCAACTTCAGAAGAGGATAAATGGATTCCCTCCACTTCAATTTTAGTCAATTTCAGCGGTGAAGTTTTGCCAAAAGAAATCTCTATATATTTTGTAATGTCGAAAGTGTACCCATACATTAGACAGCCAACGCAATGTTTCAAATGTTTTAGATATGGTCATGTGGCAAAGTTTTGTCGCAACAAAGAACGTTGCTCAATGTGTGGCGAGAGCCATAAAGAACAGGTTACTACATGTGAAGGCATTGTTCCTAGATGTGCCAATTGCAAGATGTCTCACAAATCAGTTAGTAAAGAGTGCATTATTTATATGAAAAACAAACTAGTTCTTGAAAAAGTGGCTATAGATAACATCTCACTTAGTGAAGCTCGCAAATTGGTTTTTGGCCGCTCCAATGCTCCATTAAGGTCAACTATTGAGTTCCCTAGTCTACAAAACCAAAGAGAAAAAGAAGCGGCTAATGTAAATTTTAATTCTTACAGTAATGCTGTTAGAGATAGTTCAAGAAGCCTAGTCTTTACTAACTTAAACAAACTAGTCTATGATGAAGACTTATTCTCTAGTTCGCCCTTGTTAGCTGACGATGGTGTTTATGTTCCTGATAATGATAGGCTAAGCAATAGTTTTAAGAAGAATTGCAACGCCAATACATAAAAGATAACCCTTTCCCACAAAGAGGGTTCACTCAGCAATCAATCTGGTAAAGGAATATCTCCTTTACCGTTAACTGCTCCCAGTCACTTAAAAGAAATAACCAATAAATTATCTGATAGATTACTAAGTAAGGACAACAAAATTGACAATCGTATTAAATCTAAAAGCATTGTTCCAGCGAAAAAAACTAATAAACAAAGATAGACTATGAATCTTAAAATACTTCAGTGGAATTGTCGCAGCATCAAGAATAAGTTTGATTTTCCCGTTTTAGCCAATGATTTTGATATCATTTTATTGGTAGAAACATGGTTATGCGAGAAGGATTTGTTTAGTCTCAAAGGCTTTTCAGTAGTGCGATTTGATAGACTTGATAGAGGTGGTGGCGGATTAGCCATTTGCGTTAGAAATGGAGTATCATATGCAGAAACCACTCTAAACTTTTCAAACAAAACCTTAGAAACAGGCTCTGTTGTAATTGTCTCAGATATGGGTGATATATTAATCACAGTTTGTTACAGGTGCCCTGATAATAATAACAATATCACCACGCTTGAATGGAACCAGTTTCAAAAAGCAGTAACGTCACACGACGCCAGTCATTTTTACGTCGGAGGCGACTTCAATGCTCACCATTCCCTGTGGGGCAGTAGGAGAAATTTTTCCAACGGAAATATTATAGCTGACAACCTAGATTTTGAAAATATTATCCTTCTTAATGACTACAGTCCTACATACATGAAAACTTCTGCTTCAGAGATTAGTTTTTCTAACATAGATTTATCCTTTTCTTATACAGGTTTAGCTATGTTAAGCAATTGGTATATCTCTGATGATAAGAGAGGAAGTGATCACTTCCCAATTGTTGTAGATGTTAATACTAGACTCACACCATCGATAAAACCAGACTATAGATATAACCTCAAGAAAATGGATTGGACCAAATTCTCTGAACTTTTGAGTAACAAGAAACCTTTTTTCAATTCCGATGAATTTCTTAGACTTGATCCTATAGCCAGGTACGATTCCTTTATAAACTTCATTAATGAGTCAATACTTCAGTCTCTACCAAGAGCCAAAGCTAACCTATCTGCCTCTTCTAACAATATCAAAGTGAAAGCCAATCGGGATAATGTCAAATCAAATTGTGTTTGGTGGAACAAAGAGTGTGACAAGGTGGTCAGGCAACGAAAAGCTGCCCTTCTTTCTATTAGACATAAGTTCACTATGGAGAGATTCATTGAAGTTAATAGAACTGAAGCTTTAACGAGAAAAACTCTGAAAGAAGAGAAGAAGAAATCTTGGATGCAATTCTGTGAGTCAGTATCACCGAATACAAAAATTACTGATTTTTGGAGAAAAATTAAAATGTTCAAAAATGCAGCTAATAGGAATCAAGAATCTGGCAACCTTAAAGCTCAAGAAGAAAGCATCATGAGAACGATTGAAGATCTTTGTGCCTCTAAACCAGATATAAGGCGGCCGTTAAAAGACGTGGTAGAAATTGAAAACGATACTAGTTACAGGAATTTTTTATCAGACCCTTTTTCATTCGAAGAGTTGGATTTTATCTTAGATAACTTGAAAGTTAAATCGGCCCCCGGCGCTGATAAAATTAGCTACGCCATTCTGTCAGCTCTACCTGAATTTTACAGAAGAGTTCTCCTGGATATATACAATGATTTTTACCATTTTAATCTATTCCCCAATCAATGGAATCAGTACCTAGTCATTTTTATACGGAAAGGTAATTCCAACAAAATGAGACCGATTAGCTTGGCTTCTTGCCTGCTAAAAGTTATGGAAAAGCTGATTAAAGAACGTCTGCTGTGGTGGTTAGAACATAATGATATGTTAGCTAAAACCCAATTTGGATTTCGTCGTGGAAAATCATGTGTGGACAACCTCAGTATCCTTACCTCTGAGATTCAAAAAGGATTCTTCAAGAAGCGGCCTCTGTCAGCCCTTTTTTTGGATATTAAAGGAGCTTATGACAACGTCATCCCGGAAATTCTCATCGACGACCTCATCGAGCTGGGTCTCCCAGCCTGCATAGTCTACTTTATTAAAAACTTGATATGTGAACGCAATGTTACCTTTTGTACTAATTTCTCTTTAATATGTAAAAGTATTGTCAAAGGCCTACCTCAGGGAAGCATCTTAAGTCCTCTACTTTATTCAATTTACACTAGAAATCTAGAAAATTTACTCGATAACAGTACTAAAATTTTGCAATTTGCGGACGATATTGTCATTTATAATGAAGTCGGTATTAATACTCAAGATCAAATCACGAACTTAGAATCTACTCTAGATGTTATCTTGCCCTTTTTAGCAGACAGAGGTCTCGCGATAGCTCCGGAGAAATGTGTTCTAATGTCCTTTGACAATTCTTCCAGGCGGTTAGATAAGAATTTAAAAATTTTAGTTAATAATAATGAAGTGAAAGCTTCTGAGTTTGTAAAATTTTTAGGTATGCATTTAGACCGACGCCTTAATTGGCAGATACATGTAAATAATACTGTTAATAAGTGTAAGTCCTCTATGCGAATTCTCAGTTGCCTCAGAACAACGTGGTGGGGAGCTGATCCTAGATCCTTGAGACAGTTATATATTGCACTAATTAGGTCGAGAATAGAGTATGGTGGATTCTTAATCTCCCCGTACTCTCACAATGTCTTTCATAAATTAAATAAGGTTCAAAATTTGGCAATTAGAATAGCGTTGGGATATAGGAACAGCTCACCCATTAATGTTATGCTAGGGGAATCTAAAATTCCCTCGCTCGACTTAAGACTGAAAGAATTAGGATTAAAATATGTTCTGAAATGCCTCGCAGTCAATAACAGTCCAATTATTAAGAATCTAAATTATTTCAAATCTCGCTGAGAATTTTACATATGAACTCAATTTCGAAAAGCCTTTATTAGTTAAATGCTACGAAGATACCTGGTTTTTGAAAGATTCGATAATTAGTTTTGATAAACCTTATTGTTATAATGGAGACTATAGCCTGTCACTATACAATCCGGTTATCAATTTTAAATCGGGGCGTAAAATAAGAAAATCTAAAGATCCAAATATATTGTTCAATAAAATCTTTCCTTCTAATGCTAACAGCCCAATTCACATTTTTACTGATGGATCTAAAATCATAGCTAATAACAACAACCAAGTCGGTTTTGCAGCCTGGAGTGAAAATGTAAACCTTAGTTTTGAATACAAAACTATCGACTCCGCGTCTATCTACACAGCCGAATGCTTTGCCTTGCTTTACACTGTAGATAGAATTTGTGACAACAATGTGAAAAACGTCGTGATCTTCTCCGACTCAGAAAGTGCGCTTAAATCGTTATCAAGTTACAATTTTAATAGGAATAATTCATTAACCTTCGAGATTAGACAAAAACTAGCTTATGCCAACAGTCTAGGGTTTAAAATCAAAATTGCTTGGGTCCCAGCCCATGTTGGAATACAGGGTAACGAAATCGTTGACGCAAAGGCTAAACTGGCTGCTAAAGAGGGTAAGTTGCTTAATGTCCCCATCCCCACCTCAGATCTATTTGAAAAAATTAAAAGGGATTGTAAAAAAGAAAACACTATTAGACTTAGGAATGCAGCAGAAGAAAAAGGATCATTTTATTTTCAAAACTTCTTCCAGGGGGGTTCCCCATGGTTTTTTGGTTTTAATCTCAGTAGGAAGGCTATAGTCTCTATTAATAGGCTAAGATGTAACCACTCCTCGCTTAACAGCAGTCTTTATAGACAAAAAATCAAACAGTCGGATCTATGTGCTTGCGGTAAAGACAGTGACACGATTGATCATATCTTATGGTGCTGTGAACTTTATAATCAAGAAAGATCTGAACTTTTGATCAAAATCCGGAAAGAAATTAAATATGGCCCGTATTCAGCGGTGTCATTATTATCTTTGTTTAATAAGAATGTTGTCCATTGTTTAGCAGATTTTATTACTAACATAAAATGTAATATTTAAATCACTCTATTTAGTTTTAGTCTATTTCTAATAACTATCGTTAATGTAAAAAGTATTATAATTATTTTCATATTATAAAAAAAAAAAAAAAAAAAAAAAAAAATGTATTTCGCGCCAGTGTAATACCTACGATGTTCTTGTTCTATGGCTGTATACTCTTGTAACTTTGGCCAATAAAACTATACTATATCTATCTCATGGTAACATGAAGGAAAAAAAGGTTGTAGGGTGGTAAGGATAGATGGTAGCATGGGTGTCCAAGTAGCGGTCAGTCGTGCTCGACGTGACACGTCCCCCCCCGAAGATGTGCGCTGCGGGGCGGCGCTTGCTGGTCCCTTCGCCCAAACGTCACTCCGGGTGGAGAGCTGAGTCTTTTGCTCCACCCTGACAGCGAGTCGTCTTAAATTCAGACTCTGAGTCTGTTTTTTTTTTTTTTTTTTGAGTTTTCTTTTTGTGTTGTGTGTTGGGGGTGTTTTTTTTTTTTTTTTTTTATATTTATTTATTTACAATTTCCGCTATAACTGTAATATTTGTTTCCTGAATACTAGCATTATAAATACATTTGGAAGAGGAGAAAAAAAAATTTGTATTACTCGTTTCATTTTAATTTGTTGATTGCCTAATGTAATTGATGGCAATCAAAAAACCGCCTACAGTGTACAGGACCATCCTGTAATGCTGCCATTCCCATACCTGGCTCTCCTCGACCCAGACATCTGGCTGTGGTTCTGGCTCCTGCTGCTCCCATCCAAGCTGCACCAACCAGGGTTCAGGCGCATCGTCCCAATTATCATCGGGTACTTCTGCCATGGCCGGGAGAATTGGTCCTCCTCCACACTCTGGACACAGCGTCTCCTCCAACGCTCTTATATGCGTCTCGTCCTCACAAGAAAGACACCAATCCAGGGTGTCCGTGCTGGTGCTCTGCTGTACGCAGTCTCTGCAATTCCGCCATGCGGCAAGGTCAACGCCACACTCGCTGCAATTACGGTAGTGCTTCCAACTTCCATATCCCTCGCTGCCGTGCGGCAAGAGCATACGGTCCAAAGAGAATCGTTGTAACTCAATCCAGTCGTTGGCTCCACGCAAATAAGCCCTGTTCCACTGGACTTGCGCTTCGTCGCTTGGGTTGCTGACTACGTCGCACCGGTCCTGGCGGTTCATGATCGGCCACAGTCTTCGCGCCCACACCTGGTGCCACGGTAAATGGCGCTCAGATGGCGCGAACTCCCTCTCCTCTTGACTGGCCCCATCGACGTACCAGTCCCGTGCGAACTCCCATAGCGTCAGGTACACTAGTTGCGCTAACCGACATCCTCGATTGCGCAACTGGACATTCGGCGAAACAAAGCTTTCCAAAGCCAGTCTTTGGAGCGTTGGCACCTGCTGTTGCTCGTGGTTCATAATGATCGGTCAAATTTGGAATCCTTGGAGCACTAGTGTCGTGTGAAAGCGGGCGTAAATGCTCTGGACAGCCTAATTTGTCTGGAACACACAACAAATTTGCGATGGTGCTGATGCGAGCGTTGGCGAGCTAATGCTCTCTTTCGACGAGACCGCTCACGAGCTGGACCCATCTTTATGGAATTTGAGCGACAGGGAGAGGATGGGTTTGTGTAGTGAGGGAAAAGCTGAAAGGAAAATTTTCTCTTTTTTTTTTTTTTTTTTTTTTTTTTACTCTGCCCTACCCTCTCGACTACTTTCTCCAAACTCCCTCCATTCTATTTAAAAAGAAAAAGGTAAAATAGCTAAATCTTCCAATTGCTCATGTTTGTTATTACACTGCTAACAACATCTACTTATAATTTCAATTAATTATACTACTGCAGCCGATTACTGTATCTCGAATCTATGCTTACTTATAGTCTCAAGCTTAACAAATTACCGATTTAACGTCGCATATTTTGTTCACAAACTATTTTACGAATACTTTTAAAAAAAAAAAAAAAATTTATTATTAAACACCGGATAATATGGTATCAATAGCAGTTAAACAAGCGACTGTTTTCGAAGGACCGGCCTCGCTATTTCTAGACGGTCCCGGTTCTGGCACGCTATCTTTACAAATTTTTATTAAAGCCGATTTCGCAGGGTTTGCCTCACAATTCTTAATCGGTACCGGCGGCGAGCGCGGCTCTTCATAATGCGACACTCCTGTGAAATTACATTTAAAACCGTGGTCCAAGGGGTACATTGGTACATATGAGTTTTCTGTTTCCACAGGACGACTGTCTTTATTTTTAAGTAAGCGAAAAGCAAAGTACGTGAATACACCCAAACACGTGACTATAATTATACTCAAAATTGCATAGAATACTATGTATAACAAATCTTTAGTAGTAATTGCCCCGCTGTTCTCGGCAATGCTACTCGCAATTTGCTTTTCTTCACTTTGTTTAAATATTAACTCTCGATGGATGTTTAACTTTAGATTAGGCACGATTATATCTTGATCATTATATCGGCCGTCAAAACCATAAACTTCGCGCTCATCGATTCTCATTTTACAATTTTTTGGCAGTTCTACAATTTGGCTCCCCGAGATAGGTATTTTGTAAATATTTCCCGAGCACATAACTTCTAGCCTATGTTCATTTATGGTTGACGCTAGCCACAAACGCTTGTTTGTCATTCTTTGAAAATACTGCTCCTTTCCTTGCGAAAACTGAATATTGCATAAAGGCAATTCCCCATAATTTGGTTTAGATAACAACATTTTCTCACATGATATATAATTTTCAAAATAAAATTCGTTTTCACAAAGAAAAAAGGTATTTCTTTCGTCACATTTATTCAAGTCCGACTGGTTTAGAAATAGATACCGATCACTCGAGTCGCCTACAGCGATATAATCTGCTCTCGGCTTAATATGAACTGCTAAGGTTTTATCTTCAAAATTTGCTTGGAAAACTGGAAAAGGTTGCATTTCATAAAGCAAGAAAAGATCTTTATCGGTAAATGGTATTACCATTTCAATAAATAATTCATTATTAACAAACACAATATGCACCTTAACCAACTGTCCCAACAAAATTGAGCCGAAATTCGATATAAAAAATGACAAAGACAATTTTCTATCATCCCTAATTTGGTTTAAAAATTTATTTAATTCTGCAGAAGTAAACAATACTTTTTGGTGCCCCAATAAATCACACAAGTTCAAAATAAGTTGCTTAGATTTTCCGATTATTTTGAGCAATTCATATAAATTTTCTAAGATAAATTGAAAGTTAACGTCGACTTTATGTTCGCCCCACGGTACTTATGTAATTTGCTTATGCAATTTTTCAAATTTCTGCTGGATGATTAAACTTTCGCGCGCGTAGTCATTTTCAATTACGCAGGTGTTCACCCTGTCTCCCGGCATTATCTCAAGTTTATCCTCGCGCAATTTACCCATAAAAACACTAATTTCCCTATAATTTTCTAATACATAACTCGTGGGGGGAACATTAAACTCCTCTCCCCTAGGGACCACTACGAGGTCGTAAAACAACTCGCTTTTTCTCAAATTTTTTGTTACTTCGTGGAGATTACCCAATTCAACGTCCAGTACTCTAACCATATGAGTTATTGTGCCGTTCGATTTGCGCATCTGTTGGTATGCATCGCGGATAGCCTCCAATTCTGCTCTGCCCTGCTTAGTCGCCGTCTTGATAAACTCCGTGTTGACCGATGTTACGACACTCCACTTTTCCTTGATAAACACCACCTCTTTGGACTTAACAAACACCAGCCCTGGATTATTGTCAATGGCATGATAATAGGGCATTAAATCCTTTTGTAACGAGCTTGAAATGCTCATCAGCAATGCACAACCCTTTATTAGAAGTTTAAAGCCCATAGCTATTGTGTTTACTGCCTACCACTTTCCCTTTTGCTGAAAACCAATAATTACCAAAAATAAGATAAGGTTTTATCTACTACAAAAGAATTTCAAAAATGCAAAAAGGTATCGCTAAAGCAGTTTATTTGTGTAAAAGCAAGTTTTTTTTGTTGAATTTCTTTGTTATTTGACATCTACAAAGTGCAACGTTACATTTTCTATTAATGACAAGCTGTGTTGTGACCTTTTTTTTTTTTTTTTTTTGCAATTTATCATTCCTTAATTTGTTTACATGCTAGCTCCCCTTCTAAACCGCGCCTAAACTCATTAAGTGTCATGTCTCCAAATTCTCTTTTGCCCATTAGGTTATCAAATTCTATCTGCGTCATAGTCCAAGTAGCCTTAGTTTTATTGGTGGGCCAATAAAGGCTCTCTACACGCGGCACAACTTCCGTGCTACTACTTGCGACCTGGGAGCTTGACCCACCTATCTTTGAGCCGCTGTGCCTACGTCCGCACGGCACTTCTGGTTTCTTGGCCACAGCACTTACATCACGAACAATATTAGCTTGATTACTCAAATTAAAGTCATTATTAACATTCATATTTTTAACACGATCGTCCGCTTGCGATGATTCGCCTCCTGTTACGCTTACAATGATTGGCATCGGATTTTCCCCTAAATTTACGTTTATGCCATTAGAACTATCCAAATTTGCTACTGCTGTAAAATCGGCGGCCGCAAACGCTTGAGGCTGAATCCCCGCTGTGGGAAGCTCAGTTCTCCCGTTGTTTCGGAGGCGCCATAAGGCTATAAGATCATTAGTCAGCTTTAACAAACAGTCGTTGTATCATAGTACTGACGATGCACTCATGTGCATGTATAGTTTCGATTTGCGAGATTGTGGGCGATTGTTCCAAATGTATTTCAACTAACGGGTGCCTCGTGGTTACCTGCTTTATGTCTCTCCTAACAAATGTTACTACCGATTTGCAAATAGCACATTTGATTATTCTAATTAAGCTTAAATTCTGATTGCACGTTCTGGCCAATTCTAACGTATACAAATTTTGCAATAAAGGATGCAATTTATTCATGAAACACATAGCGCATACGTGCTCCTCCCTGAATCCGTAGGCTACCCGCTCGTAATTACGAATTATTGACATGTTACTCTAATTCAAAGTGATTTTAGGAGTCAATACAAAACCTCGGCTATTGGATAAGACAGCAATTTCTCACCTACTAACATGTAAACCCGGATACACCTTTCACAAGATTCACCTGTTCGCAAAAACAGTAATTGTCGGTGGCAAACTTTACAACACGTTGGTACAGCAACACTAGAGTGCACTAGTATGTGATAATCAATACAGGGTTCAAGTAATCGAAACGGGTCTTCTACACGTGTGGAGTAACAATTTTTACAAAACAAGTTATAAGATTCTTCGTCTACATACACTGTTTTGTCTCCTTCTCGCACGCTCCAGTAGGGATGTTTTCGCAGGCGCTCTAACGCTTGCGCGAAGCCAGGCCTTACACTCTGCTCTAATGGCTAAAAAAAGAAAATTTGTAAATTACTTTAAATTTCAGAATTAAATTAAATCACTATGATTACAAACTACTACTGTTCGCATGTTTGCCAAATCATCAAGGTGGTAAGCGATTTGCTCGGCATGACGTCGCGCTTGCGCAAAATTATTATAAAGTTCCGGCTTACACATATAACGCTTAATGCTAAGTTGCAACCCCGAGACATAGCAAAAGATCGCCAATCTTTCTCGCTCCAATTCAGATTCAGTAACTTCAATCATCCCTCTATTCGCAATTCTGCCCGCATAAGCATAGACTTCATAAGTACGCTGCATTCGCGTGCTATATGCGAGCAATCGCTCGTTTCGGTTCTGAGCCGCCCATACTAAACGACTCCTAAGCGTGATTAAATCGTCAAGCAATGATTTCTTCTGACTAGGTCTCATTTTAATGGTTTGAGTGAATAGATACTTTTTTTTATTATTAATTACAAGTAAAAGTTAAAAGTTAATTCAAACTATATTTCGCGGCGATAAAAATGGTTTATTTTGTTCGTTTAGTATGGGGTACAGCTTATTTTCGATTACTTCTGGATTATTTTTTGAATTATTTTCTGACCATTGGCACTCCAACTGATATTTCTGTGTAGTACAGGTAAACGGAGCTTCGGCGGCAGACGGAGCAGACGGCCCTTTAACAGGCTCACCTTCCTTCGATTTTTCCGGTTCGTGGTCTTTCCCCAAATGTAAAAGCAGGTGCGTAAGCGAATTCAAGAGAGCTCCTAAAATGTGCACCGACCAACCATAAAGGCTGTATAAAACATATCCGTGAATAATGGTGTCAAATATAAATTTAATTAAACGGAAAATCATAAGAAGAGATATAAACGCTGCGCTTACTGACCCAAAGGTAATTAACCGCGACCAAACACGGCCCCATGCAGAGTCGGCAATGCGTGAAAGCGCTTCCTCATTGAGGAGACCCGAAATCGATCCGGACCCAGTCATTCTGCCTTTGCCCGAATAACCGTACGCCAAATCGTTTCAAATCGCGCCCCTCTCGTTCGGAAACATAATAAAATTTTTTAAGCTTTCAATGTCCCCGTAGGAATAAATTCCGCTATTAGCTAAATCTGTTGGATTATTATAAGTCCATGACTGCTGAATTTGTGGCTTTAAAATTGACGGCGTGTCTTGTATGGTAATCTGTGGCAACATTTTAAACCATCGCTCTCCTATCAAAAACAACCGGAATCATAGTATCGCATTTTGCTTTTGTGCCAAATTCACGTAAAATGTGAGTCCGTGGTGCTAAAAATAGCAATTTATCCTCCCATGATACAGGCAATTCCTGATAGCAATCTTCCGTCGGCCTAACCTTCACTTCGACCTGTACACACTTCAATATATGCACCACCTTGCCGGCCAATAGGCTTATATAGCCCGGTCCCTTCATGATTTGATACGCTAATAAATCGGGCGAAATAGTAGCTATACTAAGTGAATTAGCGAGTACCTTACGTTCTAATTCGCACTGTTTTTCTAGTATATCCCGGTACAATAGTGTCATTTTCCCCTTAATGTGCGCGTCTAAATACACAAATTTCGAATTTACGTATGCAAAAATATCAGTGTTGCTAATACTAACCCCTTTTTGGACTATTAATCTCTCATGCTCCGGATCAAGTAAGATAAATAATTTCGGGTGCTCCGTGCGAATTAATTGATAAGAGCAAACGTTTACTAGACCGATGTCTTTAAACGCGAAAGACAATCCTTCCGCTTCCAAAACATACAACGGCCGGCGCTCATTATCCTTCTCAATAACCTTCATTACTGGCCCGGTATACAAGGAAGTATATTTACGAGCCTCGCACGGGCCCGTAGGTATCATATCCCAAAACGCGTAACCGAATTGCACATCTATGCAATGATCATCAGTAAATGCGCACTGCGTGCCCGATTCTAATCTGATTTTGTTAATATTCAAGTTAACCGCGTTAAAACGTTCTTCCAATTTTATGGTCGCATACCCGTGCACAACTACGTCATAAAATTCTCCGTACGGGTCAGAATAGTGACCTGTGTTGGCACACGAGCCGTCCGCCTTAATAGCTCCTGCGAACGTGATTGGAAACGTAACCGAGTCATTTATCCTCAATCCTCCGAGAGCGTTCTCCGCGATAGTAATTGACTTATGCACGTGCATTTTAACACACTCGTCTCTGGTTACTTCACATAAGAAATTCACTTCTCCGTTTTTAACGTGAGAGATATGCGACCACATACCGCAATGCGCAACCGTTCTTTTAATTTCCACTTTACAATATCTAACTAGCGTATCAGCGTACTCGTTTATTTGTAAAAGGCTAATTTCCGTTTTAGTAACGTTAACGATCGGTTCCGGCAGGTCGCACTCTCCCACATTAACCAAAGAAAACGTAGTAAAATTAGTGAATTTTTGTCCACAATCAAATCCGATCAGCCCGAAAGTTATCTTAATTTTCAAAGTTGTTGCGAGAATGAACATCAAAGTCCTCATCTGTAATCACGAATAAAAATGTTAACTTTCTAACTTACGCTAAGCTTACTTTTTATTTTTACAAGCTTTCGGAGTTTGCGTGAGGTTTAACATGCGACAAGCGTAAACGATTACTATGCACAACTTTGGTCTTACTTTCATTAGTTTGAATTTTTATATTGCCATTTTCCCAGATTTCAATTATTAAGTAAGGGCCAGAATATTGATTTTCAAATTTATGCGGCTTTGGCCCGCTCTGCAACCACACAAAATCGCCTATTTTGAAATTCTTATGATTTGACTTTTTATCATAATATTCTTTACTTTTTTGTTTAGCGGATAATAGATTTTCTTGTGCGGTTCTTTGAAGAAAATTCAATCTTTCGATCAAAGTTGTCATATACCCCGCTGTTCGCGTTTCCCGCTTCACGTCGCAATTTTTCTCTACTTTTTCTTTCCAATATTTGGGATTCATTCTTCCAGTGTCCCTCTTTTTTACAATAATTGCAAATTTTAACAAAATTATTGATTTGATTCGATTGTGCCACTGCGGGACTATGCGATCGCGGTCTATATTGATTTTGTGAGACTTGGGGCGTGGCTGGCCGCGCGCTAGCCAATGGGTTCGCGGCTGGTGCCGAGACGCGCGCTTGCGTAGCTACGGGCTGCGCCCATGTAGTCGGCTGTGTCGCTGGTTTCTGTGTACCCGGGGGTAACAATGATTTTAAAGTCCAACAGTTTTTCGCGATGTGATTTCTTTTGCCACAATATTGACAAATTTCTGTCGGTTTATTTTGAACAATTTTAACTTCAGCTAATTCTGCCTTCAATTTGTTATTTTCTTGATTTAATTTACTTTTACGCGTTGGTTCGGTTTTCTCTAAATCTGTAACCTCACGCTCTATTTCTATTGCTTTTTCTACGGCTTCCTGAAAAGTTGCGGCCACCCCCATGCACCTCTTAATTTCCCAATCCATACCGCGTACAAAAAATTTTAATTTATCGGCTTCTACATTTTGTATGAACCCCGCATCATCCATTTTTTCTCTTTTTGCGGCCTCTTTTAATTCTATTGCGATACGCCTAACTCTGTTTGCAAATGTTATAATGTTTTCTTTTTCTCTTTGTCTGGCCGCGGCTAATTCCCCCATCAAGGAGTGATGTGTTTTATACGATCCGACATTTGCCTCAAAATATTTAACTGGATCCGTCATATTAAAAAAAACTATTTCCTCCATTGACTTTGCTGCTTCACCCGTTAGCCGTCGCCTAATTAATTTCACCAAGTCGGCTTCGTTGGCTGCCGGAATCATGCTAATGGCTTCTCTTAAACCGAATAAAAAGGTACTAAGTGGAATATTGCTACCGTCAAATTTTGGTATGCAGTCTAGTGCATCTTTAATCGACAAATTTTTTAACGGAGTTAAAGTTGCATTTGGACGAAAAGAATTCATTGTTGTTGGCAGTGTTGTTCTAACATTCGTAGCTAAAGGCGTACTGTGCCCCCTTCCCCCTGCTACGTGTGGAGTATAATTTGCCGAATTTAATAAGTTTGTATCAAAATTCACTTTATTTTGTGTATTATTCCCGTCTATTGTGTTTATTACCGTTTTATACTGCGTAACTTCACCGTTTTCAGTTAATTCTTGGTCGGATTTGACTAGAGCTGGAAGTTTTTCAGTAATCAAATGTTTATCCACGCTCGAGATTGCTTCCATAATTTCAATAACACTAATATTGTGATGCATAAATTCACGTAAAATGTCTATCATAATTTTGTCTTGACAAATTTTTTCAACTAATGCCCTATCCACGGTTCCTGCGAGAGACAACTGCAATTTCTTAACATCCCGAATTCTTTCCGGCTTTATTTCCGATGCCGATTGATATCTAGCCATGAGCACTGCTACTAACGTACTAATGTAGGTTCCTCTACACTAAGGTATTTCCAAAAAATCTCAGTTGCTTCTGAATTCCTAGCGACCGCACCGTTTGAAGCTGCCATTTTAATAATTTATTTATATTTTTCTTTTGAACGCAAGAAACGAAGAGAAAAAGAAAATTTTTATAACTGAGGACTGTATGTATATATATAAAAAAATTTCACTATTTTCACTTTTATCCCGGAGGTGGGCCCCCAATTGTAACCTCCGTGTTACAATGTCGCGAAAACGATAAAGTTAACGCGATAAATGTTCCAGTTTCGGTTTACGCCTACACGTAATAACCACGGGAGTAGGAACGCGTGAAAATAGTTAATCGGACAGGTAAATTAAACAATGATAATTCGCGATACTAATTAAGCGGCAAGCGACAGCGTCAGCGAACAATTAGAGTGACAGCGAAAGAGAAAGGATAGCGATCTTCAGAGTTACTTACTTTGGGGCGGTTGCGGTTGGCTCGTTCTCTCAGTTAGCCCTCGTCTGTCTCAGGGCCCAAACGCAGCGGGCGATTCAAATGGCAGAAGGACAGGATTGTGTAAATAAAGTAACACTCAAAAATGCAATTATGTGATGTTTATTAATTGCATAAAGTTACGTTAAAACTGTTACACACTGATTGTAGTCGAGATATAATATCAACAATTATTCGCGAGACTACAATCAGAGAAGCTTGACAAATATTTTAAGTTAATTCTGCTCGAAAATATTCTAAGTCAGAATACAAAATGTCGGAAATTATTCTAAGTCCAATTGTTACAATTAAATAGTCGTCGGTCAAGGGCTTCGCCCTTCGAAACGAAAAGAACAAAAGCTTCTGCCTCGAGTGGAGGCGCGTCGCGGCTTTTATACCCGCACATGTATCTAGAGCAGACGCAAAGGTAAGGGAGTGTAGGGAATCTCATCTTTTGCATGGGGTGGCAAGGACGCGGGTGGGGAACTCGGGTTCCAATGTGGCGCTACCAAGGACAAGTGTTGGATCGATAGGCGGGACGAAAACGGGTAAGGTAGGATTCGTTAACATGCGCACTGTGGCTGTCGCAGGTAACCCATTTGCTACTAGGTGGCGTTACTGACAGGAAATAGGACTCATGGTAACATGAAGGAAAAAAAGGTTGTAGGGTGGTAAGGATAGATGGTAGCATGGGTGTCCAAAGTAGCGGTCAGTCGTGCTCGACGTGACACTACGTTATATTGACAAAAAGAACGACACAAATATAAATTTCCTGCCTTTGAATACCAGTCAGTGCTTTAAATCATGGTTTTCCCTCTTTGTTGCAGGATTTCACACACTTATCACCATATTCTAGGAAAATATTGGTAATACAATGTATTGTATCATGTACCCACGATATTTAGAGGACACCAATTATAAAAGTCCATATTTCCAACGCACGGAGAGAAAAAGTACTTTAAATTATGGTTTTCCCTGTTTATTGCAGGATTCCACGCACTTTTCACCATATACTAGACAAATATTGGTAGAACAATGTATTTTATCGTGAATCCACGGTATTTAGGGGATACCAATTATAAAAGTCCATATTTACAACTCAAGAAGAGAAAAAGTACTTTGAATTATGGTTTTCCCTGTTTACTGCAGCATTCCACGCACTTTTCACCACATACTAGGAAAATATGGATAAAAACAGGCACATCTAGCATAAACATACGGTATTTGGAGAAAAAGAACGAAACAAATCTAAATTTCCGCCGTTCGAATGCCAACTAATACTTTAGACCATGGTTTTCCCTGTTTGTTACAGGATTCCACACACTTTTCACCATATACTAGGAAAATATAGGTAAAGCAATGTATTTTATCATGAACCCACGATATTTAGAGGATACCTATTATAAAAGTCCATTTTTCCGTTTCAAGAAGAGAAAAAGTACTTTAAATTATGGTTTTCCCTCTTTGTTACAGGATTCCACACACCTTTCACCATATACTAGGAAAATATTGGTAAAACAATGTATTTTATAGTGATCCCACGATATTTAGAGGATACCAACTATAAAAGTCCATATTTTCAACTCACGAAGAGAAAAAGTACTTTAAATTATGTTTTTCCCTGTTTGGTGCAGGATTCCACAAACTTTTCACCAGATACTAGGAAAATATTTATAATACAATGTATTTTATCGTGAATCCACGATATTTAGAGGATACCTATTATAAAAGTCCATATTTCCATCTCAAGAAGAGAAAAAGTACTTTAAATTATGGATTTCCCTGTTTGATGTAGGATTCCACACACTTTTCACCATATACTTAGAAAATATTGGTAGAACAATGTATTTTATCGTGAACCCACGATATTTAGAGGATACCAATTACAAAAATCCATATTTCCGAACACGAAGAGAAATAGTACCTTAAATTATGGTTTTCTCTGTTTATCGCAGGATTTCACGCACGCTTCACCATACACTAGGGAAATATTAGTAAAAACAGGCATTTCTAGCATAGGTCTACGTTATTTTGAAAAAAAGAACGAAACAAAACTAATTTTCCGGCGCTTGAATACCAGAAAGTGCTTTAAATGCTGGTTTTCCCTTTTTGATGCAGGATTCCACACTCCTTTCGCCATATTCTCGGAAAATATTGGTAAAAACAGGCATTTCTAGCATAAACCTACGTTATCTTGAGAAAAATAACGACACAAATATAAATTTCCTGCGTTTGATTACCAGTCAGTGCTTTGACTCATGGTTTTCCCTATTTGTTGCAGGATTCCACACACTTTCGACCATATTATAGGAAAATATTGGTAAAACAATGTATTATATCCTGAAGCCACGATATTTAGAGGATACCAATTATAAAAGTCCATATTTCCAACTCACGGAGAGAAAAAGTACTTTTGCATTATGGTTTTCCCTGTTTATTGCAGGATTCCACGCACGTATCACCATATACTAGGAAAATATTGGATAAAACAGGCATTTTTCACCATTTATTAGGAAAATATTGATAAAACAATGTATTTTATCGTGAACCCACGAAATTTAGAGGATACCAATTATAAAATTCCATATTTCCAACTCACGAAGAGAAAAAGTACTTTAAATTATGATTTTCCCTGTTTGTTACTGGATTCCACACACTTTTCACCATATACTAGGAAAATATAGGTAAAACAATGTATTTTATCGTGAACCCACGATATTTAGAGGATACCGAATATAAAAGTCCATATTTCCAACTCAAGAAGAGAAAAAGTCCTTTAAATCATGTTTTCCCTGTTTGTTGCAGGATTCCACGCACTTTTCACCATATTCTAGGGCAATATTCATAAAAACAGGCATTTCTAGCATAAACCTACGTTATTTGGAGAAAAAGAACGAAATAAATCTAAATTTCCGGCATTTGAATAACAATAAGTGTTATAAATCATGTTTTTCCCTGTTTGTTACAGGATTACACACACTTTTCACCATATACTATGTAACTATTGGGAAAACGGGCATTTCTAGCATAAAACTACGTTATTTGGAGAAAAAGAAAGAAACAAATCAAAATTTCCGGCGTTTGAATGCTAATAAATAGTTTAAATCATGGTTCTCCCTGTTTCTTACAGGATTCCACACACTTTTCACGATATTCTGGGAAAATAGTGGTAAAACAATATATTTTATCGTGAACCCACGATATTTAGAGGATACCTATTATAAAAGTCCATATTTCCATCTCAAGAAGCGAAAAAGTACTTTAAATTATGGTTTTTCCTGTTTGTTGTAGGATTGCACACACTTTTCACCATATACTAGGAATATATTGGTAAAAACAGGCCTTTTTTATTATGAACCATTTATTAGGAAAATATTGATAACCATTTATTAGGAAAATATTGATAAAACAATGTACTTTATCGTGAACCCACGATATTTAGAGGATACATATTATAAAAGTCCATATTTCCATCTCAAGAAGAGAAAAAGTACTTTAAATTATGGTTTTCCCTTTTTGTTGAAGGATTCCAAACACTTTTCACCATATACTAGGAAAATATTGGTAGAACAATGTATTTTATCGTGAACCCACGATATTTAGAGGATACCAATTACAAAAATCCATATTTCCGAACACGAAGAGAAATAGTACCTTAAATTATGGTTTTCTCTGTTTATCGCAGGATTTCACGCACGCTTCACCATACACTAGGGAAATATTAGTAAAAACAGGCATTTCTAGCATAGGTCTACGTTATTTTGAAAAAAAGAACGAAACAAAACTAATTTTCCGGCGCTTGAATACCAGAAAGTGCTTTAAATGCTGGTTTTCCCTTTTTGATGCAGGATTCCACACTCCTTTCGCCATATTCTCGGAAAATATTGGTAAAAACAGGCATTTCTAGCATAAACCTACGTTATCTTGAGAAAAATAACGACACAAATATAAATTTCCTGCGTTTGATTACCAGTCAGTGCTTTGACTCATGGTTTTCCCTATTTGTTGCAGGATTCCACACACTTTCGACCATATTATAGGAAAATATTGGTAAAACAATGTATTATATCCTGAAGCCACGATATTTAGAGGATACCAATTATAAAAGTCCATATTTCCAACTCACGGAGAGAAAAAGTACTTTTGCATTATGGTTTTCCCTGTTTATTGCAGGATTCCACGCACGTATCACCATATACTAGGAAAATATTGGATAAAACAGGCATTTTTCACCATTTATTAGGAAAATATTGATAAAACAATGTATTTTATCGTGAACCCACGAAATTTAGAGGATACCAATTATAAAATTCCATATTTCCAACTCACGAAGAGAAAAAGTACTTTAAATTATGATTTTCCCTGTTTGTTACTGGATTCCACACACTTTTCACCATATACTAGGAAAATATAGGTAAAACAATGTATTTTATCGTGAACCCACGATATTTAGAGGATACCGAATATAAAAGTCCATATTTCCAACTCAAGAAGAGAAAAAGTCCTTTAAATCATGTTTTCCCTGTTTGTTGCAGGATTCCACGCACTTTTCACCATATTCTAGGGGAATATTCATAAAAACAGGCATTTCTAGCATAAACCTACGTTATTTGGAGAAAAAGAACGAAATAAATCTAAATTTCCGGCATTTGAATAACAATAAGTGTTATAAATCATGTTTTTCCCTGTTTGTTACAGGATTACACACACTTTTCACCATATACTATGTAACTATTGGGAAAACGGGCATTTCTAGCATAAAACTACGTTATTTGGAGAAAAAGAAAGAAACAAATCAAAATTTCCGGCGTTTGAATGCTAATAAATAGTTTAAATCATGGTTCTCCCTGTTTCTTACAGGATTCCACATACTTTTCACGATATTCTGGGAAAATAGTGGTAAAACAATATATTTTATCGTGAACCCACGATATTTAGAGGATACCTATTATAAAAGTCCATATTTCCATCTCAAGAAGCGAAAAAGTACTTTAAATTATGGTTTTTCCTGTTTGTTGTAGGATTGCACACACTTTTCACCATATACTAGGAATATATTGGTAAAAACAGGCCTTTTTTATTATGAACCATTTATTAGGAAAATATTGATAACCATTTATTAGGAAAATATTGATAAAACAATGTACTTTATCGTGAACCCACGATATTTAGAGGATACATATTATAAAAGTCCATATTTCCATCTCAAGAAGAGAAAAAGTACTTTAAATTATGGTTTTCCCTTTTTGTTGAAGGATTCCAAACACTTTTCACCATATACTAGGAAAATATTGGTAAAACAATGTATTTTATCGTTAGCCCACGATATTTAGTGGTTACGAATTATAAAAATTCATATTTCCAAACACGAAGAGAAATAATACTTTAAATTACGGTTTTCTCTGTTTATCGCAGGATTTCACGCACTTTTCACCATATACTAGGAAAATATTGGTAAAAACAGGAATTTCTGCCATAAATCTACGTTATTTGGAGAAAAAGAACGAAACAAATCAAAATTTCCGCCGTTCGAATGCCAATAAATAGTTTAAATCATGGTTTTCCCTGTTTGTTACAGGATTCCACACACTTTTCACCATATTCTGGGATAATATTGGTAAAACAATAGATTTTATCGTGAAACAACGATATTTAGAGGATACCAATTATAAAAATCCATATTTCCAAAACATGAAGAGAAATAGTACTTGAAATTATGGTTTTCCCTGTTTCTTGCAGGATTTCACGCACTTCTCCCGATATTGTAGGACAATATTGGTAAAAACAGGCACTTCTAGCATAAACCTACGTTATTTGGAGAAAAAGAACGAAACAAATCAAAATTTCCGGCATTTGATTCCCAATAAGTGTTTTAAATCATGGTTTTCCCTGTTTGTTACAGGATTCCACACACTTTTCACCATATACT
The DNA here is from genome assembly GCA_036365515.1 of Torymus aiolomorphi. Classification (NCBI taxonomy): domain Eukaryota; kingdom Metazoa; phylum Arthropoda; class Insecta; order Hymenoptera; family Torymidae; genus Torymus; species Torymus aiolomorphi. The sequence continues at coordinate 140,637,169 of CM070873.1, forward strand.
TGGAAAATATTGATAAAAATAGGCATTTCTAGCATAAACCTACGTCATTTGGAGAAAAAGAACGAAACGTATCAAAATTTCCGGCGTTTGAATGCCAAAAATAGTTTAAATCATTGCTTTCCTTGTTTGTTACAGGATTCCAAACACTTTTCACCATATTCTGGGAAAATATTGGTAAAACAATATATTTATCGTGAACCCACGATATTAAGAGGATACCTATTATAAAAGACCATATTCCCATCTTTAGAAGAGAAAAAGTACTTTAAATTATGGTTTTCCCTGTTTGTTGTAGGATTCCACACACTCTCCCCCATATACTAGGAAAATATTGGTAGAACAAGTTATTTTATCGTGAATCCACGATATTTAGCGGATACCAATTATAAAAGTCCATATTCCCATCTTAAGAAGAGAAAAAGTATTTTAAATTATGGTTTTCTCTGTTTCCTGCAGCATTCCACGCACTTTTCACCATATACTAGGAAAATATTGGTAAAAACAGGCATTTCTAGGATAAACCTACGTTATTTGGAGAAAAAGTACGAAACAAATCTACATTTCCGGTGTTTGATGGCCAAACAATACTTTAAATCATGGTTTTCCCTGTTTGTTACAGGATTCCAAACACTTTTCACCATATACTAGGAAAGTATAGGTAAAACAATGTATTTTATCGTGAACCCACGATATTTGGAGGATACCTATTATAAAAGTCCATATTTCCATCTCAAGAAGAGAAAAAGTACTTTAAATTATGGTTTTCCCTGTTTGTTGTAGGATTCCACACACTTCTCACAATATTCTAGGAAAATATAGGTAAAACAATGTATTTAATCGTGAACCCACCATATTTAGCGGATACCTATTATTAAAGTCCATATTTCCAAGTCAAGAAGAGAAAAAGTTCTTTAAATCATGTTTTTCCTGTTTGTTGCAGGATTCCACAAACTTTTCACCATATACTAGGAAAATATTGGTAAATACAAGCATTTCTACCATAAATCTACGTTATTTGGAGAAAAAGAACGAAACAAATCTAAATTTCCGGCATTTGAATGCCAATAAATAGTTTAAATCATGGTTTTCCCTGTTTATTGCAGGATTCCACGCACTTTTCATCATATATTAGGAAAAATTGGTAAAAACAGGCATTTCTAGCAGAAACCTACGTTATCTTGAGAAAAAGAACGACACAAATATAAATTTCCTGCGTTTGATTACCAGTCAGTGTTTTAAATCATGGTTTTCCCTCTTTGTTGCTGGATTTCACACACTTTTCACCATATTCTAGGAAAATATTGGTAAAATAATGTATTTTATCGTGAACCCACGATATTTAGTGGATACGAATTATAAAAATCCATACTTCAAAACACGAAGAGAAATAGTACTTTAAATTATGGTTTTCCCTGTTTATCGCAGGATTTCACGCTGTTTTCACCATATAATAGGAAAATATTGAGACAAACAGGCATTTCTACCATAAACCTACGTTATTTGGAGAAAAAGAACCAAACAAATCTAAATTTCCGGCGTTTGAATGCCAAATGATACTTTAAATCATGGTTTTCCCTGTTTAATGCAGGATTCCACACACTTTTCACCCTATTCTAGGTAAATATTGGTAAAACGATGTATCGTATCGTGTACCCTCGATATTTAGAGGACACCAATTATAAAAGTCCATATTTCCAACGCACGGAGAGAAAAAGTACTTTAAATTATGGTTTTCCCTGTTTACTGCAGCATTCCACGCACTTTTCACCATATACTAGGAAAATATTGGTAAAACAATGTATTTTATCATGAATCCACGGTATTTAGGGGACCAAATTATAAAAGTCCATATTTACAACTCAAGAAGAGAAAAAGTACTTTAAATTATGGTTTTCCCTGTTTACTGCAGCATTCCACGCACTTTTCACCATATACTAGGAAAATATGGATAAAAACAGGCACATCTAGCATAAACATACGGTATTTGGAGAAAAAGAACGAAACAAATCTAAATTTCCGCCGTTAGAATGCCAACTAATACTTTAGATCATGGTTTTCCCTGTTTGTTACAGGATTCCACACACTTTTCACCATATACTAGGAAAATATAGGTAAAGTAATGTATTTTATCATGAACCCACGATATTTAGAGGATACCTATTATAAAAGTCCATATTTCCGTTTCAAGAAGAGAAAAAGTACTTTAAATTACGGTTTTCCCTCTTTGTTACAGGATTCCACACACTTTTCACCATCTACTAGGAAAATATTGGTAAAACAATGTATTTTATAGTGATCCCACGATATTTAGAGGATACCAACTATAAAAGTCCATATTTTCAACTCACGAAGAGAAAAAGTACTTTAAATTATGTTTTTCCCTGTTTGGTGCAGGATTCGACAAACTTTTCACCAGATACTAGGAAAATATTTATAATACAATGTATTTTATCGTGAATCCACGATATTTAGAGGATACCTATTATAAAAGTCCATATTTCCATCTCAAGAAGAGAAAAAGTACTTTAAATTATGGTTTTCCCTGTTTGTTGTAGGATTCCACACACTTTTCACCATGTACTTAGAAAATATTGGTAGAACAATGTATTTTATCGTAAATCCACGATATTTAGAGGATACCAATTATAAAAGTCCATATTTCCAACTCAAGAAGAGAAAAAGTACATTAAATTATGGTTTTCCCTGTTTACTGCAGCATTCCACGCACTCTTCAACATACACTAGGAAAATATTGGTAAAAACAGGCATTTCTAGGATAAACCTCCGTTATTTGGAGAAAAAGTACGTAACAAATCTAAATTTCCGGCGTTTGAATGCGAATTAATACTTCAAATTATGGTATTCCCTGTTTGTTACAGGATTCCACACACTTTTCACCATATACTAGGTAAATATACGTAAAACTATGGATTTTATCGTGATCCCACGATATTTAGAGGATACCTATTATAAAAGTCCATATTGCTATCTCAAGAAGAGAAAAAGTACTTTAAATCATGGTTTTCCCTGTTTGATTCAGGATTCCACACACTCCTCACCATATACTAGGAAAATATTTGTAATACAATGTATTTTATCGTGAATTCGCAATATTTAGAGGATACCAATTATAAAAGTACATATTTCCAACTCAAGGCAAGAAGAAGTACTTTAAATTATGGTTTTCCCTGTTTATTGCAGGATTCCGCGCACTTTTCACCATGTATTAGGAAAATATTGGTAAAAACAGGCATTTCTAGCATAAGCCTACGTTAATTGGCGTAAATGAACGAAACAAATCTAAATTTCCGGCTTTGACTGCCAATAAATACTTTAAATCATGGTTTTCCCACTTTGTTACAGGTTCCACACACTTTTCACCATATTCTGGGAAAATATTGGTAAAACAATATATTTTATCGTGTACCCGCGATATTTGGAGGATACCAATTATAAAAATCCATATTTCCAAAACACGAAGAGAAATAGTACTTTAAATTATGGTTTTTCCTGTTTATCGCAGGATTTCACGCACTTTTCACCATATACTAGGGAAATATTGGTAAAAACAGGCATTTCTAGCATAGATCTACGTTATTTGGAGAAAAGGACTGAAAAAAATCTAAATTTCCGGCGTTTGACTGCCGATAAATACTTTAAATCATGGTTTTCCCTCTTTGTTACAGGATTCAACACACTTTTCACCATATACTAGGAAAATATTGGTAAAACAATGTATTTTATCGTGAACCCACGATATTTAGAGGATACGAATTATAAAAGTCCATATTTTCAACTAACGAAGAGCAAAAGTACCTTAAATTATGGTTTGCCCTGTTTGGTGCAGGATTCGTCACACTTGTCACCATATACTAGGAAAATATTTGTAATACAATATATTTTATCGTGAATCCACGATATTTAGTTGATACCAATTATAAAAGTCCATATTTCCGTTTCAAGAAGAGAAAAAGTACTTTAAATTATGGTTTTCCCTCTTTGTTACAGGATTCCACACACCTTTCACCATATACTAGGAAAATATTGGTAAAACAATGTATTTTATAGTGATCCCACGATATTTAGAGGATACCAACTATAAAAGTCCATATTTTCAACTCACGAAGAGAAAAAGTACTTTAAATTATGTTTTTCCCTGTTTGGTGCAGGATTCGACAAACTTTTCACCAGATACTAGGAAAATATTTATAATACAATGTATTTTATCGTGAATCCACGATATTTAGAGGATACCTATTATAAAAGTCCATATTTCCATCTCAAGAAGAGAAAAAGTACTTTATATTATGGATTTCCCTGTTTGTTGTAGGATTCCACACACTTTTCACCATATACTTAGAAAATATTGGTAGAACAATGTATTTTATCGTGAACCCACGATATTTAGAGGATACCAATTACAAAAATCCATATTTCCGAACACGAAGAGAAATAGTACCTTAAATTATGGTTTTCTCTGTTTATCGCAGGATTTCACGCACGCTTCACCATACACTAGGGAAATATTAGTAAAAACAGGCATTTCTAGCATAGGTCTACGTTATTTTGAAAAAAAGAACGAAACAAAACTAATTTTCCGGCGCTTGAATACCAGAAAGTGCTTGAAATGCTGGTTTTCCCTTTTTGATGCAGGATTCCACACTCCTTTCGCCATATTCTCGGAAAATATTGGTAAAGACAGGCATTTCTAGCATAAACCTACGTTATCTTGAGAAAAATAACGACACAAATATAAATTTCCTGCGTTTGATTACCAGTCAGTGCTTTGACTCATGGTTTTCCCTATTTGTTGCAGGATTCCACACACTTTCGACCATATTATATGAAAATATTGGTAAAACAATGTATTATATCCTTAAGCCACGATATTTAGAGGATACCAATTATAAAAGTCCATATTTCCAACTCACGGAGAGAAATAGTACTTTTGCATTATGGTTTTCCCTGTTTATTGCAGGATTCCACGCACGTATCACCATATACTAGGAAAATATTGGATAAAACAGGCATTTTTCACCATTTATTAGGAAAATATTGATAAAACAATGTATTTTATCGTGAACCCACGAAATTTAGAGGATACCAATTATAAAATTCCATATTTCCAACTCACGAAGAGAAAAAGTACTTTAAATTATGATTTTCCCTGTTTGTTACTGGATTCCACACACTTTTCACCATATACTAGGAAAATATAGGTAAAACAATGTATTTTATCGTGAACCCACGATATTTAGAGGATACCGAATATAAAAGTCCATATTTCCAACTCAAGAAGAGAAAAAGTCCTTTAAATCATGTTTTCCCTGTTTGTTGCAGGATTCCAAGCACTTTTCACCATATTCTAGGGGAATATTCATAAAAACAGGCATTTCTAGCATAAACCTACGTTATTTGGAGAAAAAGAACGAAATAAATCTAAATTTCCGGCATTTGAATGACAATAAGTGTTATAAATCATGTTTTTCCCTGTTTGTTACAGGATTACACACACTTTTCACCATATACTATGTAACTATTGGTAAAAACAGGCATTTCTAGCATAAAACTACGTTATTTGGAGAAAAAGAAAGAAACAAATCAAAATTTCCGGCATTTGAATGCTAATAAATAGTTTAAATCATGGTTCTCCCTGTTTCTTACAGGATTCCACACACTTTTCACCATATTCTGGGAAAATAGTGGTAAAACAATATATTTTATCGTGAACCCACGATATTTAGAGGATACCTATTATAAAAGTCCATATTTCCATCTCAAGAAGCGAAAAAGTACTTTAAATTATGGTTTTTCCTGTTTGTTGTAGGATTGCACACACTTTTCACCATATACTAGGAATATATTGGTAAAAACAGGCCTTTTTTATTATGAACCATTTATTAGGAAAATATTGATAACCATTTATTAGGAAAATATTGATAAAACAATGTACTTTATCGTGAACCCACAATATTTAGAGGATACATATTATAAAAGTCCATATTTCCATCTCAAGAAGAGAAAAAGTACTTTAAATTATGGTTTTCCCTTTTTGTTGAAGGATTCCAAACACTTTTCACCATATACTAGGAAAATATTGGTAAAACAATGTATTTTATCGTTAGCCCACGATATTTGGTGGTTACGAATTATAAAAATTCATATTTCAAACACGAAGAGAAATAATACTTTAAATTATGGTTTTCTCTGTTTATCGCAGGATTTCACGCACTTTTCACCATATACTAGGAAAATATTGGTAAAAACAGGAATTTCTGCCATAAATCTACGTTATTTGGAGAAAAAGAACGAAACAAATCAAAATTTCCGCCGTTCGAATGCCAATAAATAGTTTAAATCATGGTTTTCCCTGTTTGTTACAGGATTCCACACACTTTTCACCATATTCTGGGATAATATTGGTAAAACAATAGATTTTATCGTGAAACAACGATATTTAGAGGATACCAATTATAAAAATCCATATTTCCAAAACATGAAGAGAAATAGTACTTGAAATTATGGTTTTCCCTGTTTCTTGCAGGATTTCACGCACTTCTCCCGATATTCTAGGACAATATTGGTAAAAACAGGCACTTCTAGCATAAACCTACGTTATTTGGAGAAAAAGAACGAAACAAATCAAAATTTCCGGCATTTGATTCCCAATAAGTGTTTTAAATCATGGTTTTCCCTGTTTGTTACAGGATTCCACACACTTTTCACCATATACTTGGAAAATATTGATAAAAATAGGCATTTCTAGCATAAACCTACGTCATTTGGAGGAAAAGAACGAAACGAATCAAAATTTCCGGCGTTTGAATGCCAAAAATAGTTTAAATCATTGCTTTCCTTGTTTGTTACAGGATTCCAAACACTTTTCACCATATTCTGGGAAAATATTGGTAAAACAATATATTTATCGTGAACCCACGATATTAAGAGGATACCTATTATAAAAGACCATATTCCCATCTTTAGAAGAGAAAAAGTACTTTAAATTATGGTTTTCCCTGTTTGTTGTAGGATTCCACAAACTTTTCACCATATACTAGGAAAATATTGGTAAAACAATGTATTTTATCGTGAATCCACGATATTTAGCGGATACCAATTATAAAAGTCCATATTCCCATCTTAAGAAGAGAAAAAGTACTTTAAATTATGGTTTTCTCTGTTTCCTGCAGCATTCCACGCACTTTTCACCATATACTAGGAAAATATTGGTAAAAACAGGCATTTCTAGGATAAACCTACGTTATTTGGAGAAAAAGTACGAAACAAATCTACATTTCCGGTGTTTGATGGCCAAACAATACTTTAAATCATGGTTTTCCCTGTTTGTTACAGGATTCCAAACACTTTTCACCATATACTAGGAAAGTATAGGTAAAACAATGTATTTTATCGTGAACCCACGATATTTGGAGGATACCTATTATAAAAGTCCATATTTCCATCTCAAGAAGAGAAAAAGTACTTTAAATTATGGTTTTCCCTGTTTGTTGTAGGATTCCACACACTTCTCACAATATTCTAGGAAAATATAGGTAAAACAATGTATTTAATCGTGAACCCACCATATTTAGCGGATACCTATTATTAAAGTCCATATTTCCAAGTCAAGAAGAGAAAAAGTTCTTTAAATCATGTTTTTCCTGTTTGTTGCAGGATTCCACAAACTTTTCACCATATACTAGGAAAATATTGGTAAATACAAGCATTTCTACCATAAATCTACGTTATTTGGAGAAAAAGAACGAAACAAATCTAAATTTTCGGCATTTGAATGCCAATAAATAGTTTAAATCATGGTTTTCCCTGTTTATTGCAGGATCCCACGCACTTTTCATCATATATTAGGAAAAATTGGTAAAAACAGGCATTTCTAGCAGAAACCTACGTTATCTTGAGAAAAAGAACGGCACAAATATAAATTTCCTGCGTTTGATTACCAGTCAGTGTTTTAAATCATGGTTTTCCCTCTTTGTTGCAGGATTTCACACACTTTTCACCATATTCTAGGAAAATATTGGTAAAATAATGTAGTTTATCGTGAACCCACGATATTTAGTGGATACCTATTATAAAAGTCCATATTTCCATCTCAAGAAGAGAAAAAGTACTTTAAATTATGGTTTTCCCTGTTTGTTGTAGGATTCCACACACTTTTCACCATGTACTTAGAAAATATTGGTAGAACAATGTATTTTGTCGTAAATCCACGATATTTAGAGGATACCAATTATAAAAGTCCATATTTCCAACTCAAGAAGAGAAAAAGTACTTTAAATTATGGTTTTCCCTGTTTACTGCAGCATTCCACGCACTCTTCAACATACACTAAGAAAATATTGGTAAAAACAGGCATTTCTAGGATAAACCTCCGTTATTTGGAGAAAAAGTACGTAACAAATCTAAATTTCCGGCGTTTGAATGCCAATTAATACTTCAAATCATGGTATTCCCTGTTTGTTACAGGATTCCACACACTTTTCACCATATACTAGGTAAATATACGTAAAACAATGGATTTTATCGTGATCCCACGATATTTAGAGGATACCTATTATAAAAGTCCATATTGCTATCTCAAGAAGAGAAAAAGTACTTTAAATCATGGGTTTCCCTGTTTGATTCAGGATTCCACACACTCCTCACCATATACTAGGAAAATATTTGTAATACAATGTATTTTATCGTGAATTCGCGATATTTAGAGGATACCAATTATAAAAGTACATATTTCCAACTCAAGGCAAGAAGAAGTACTTTAAATTATGGTTTTCCTGTTTATTGCAGGATTCCGCGCACTTTTCACCATGTATTAGGAAAATATTGGTAAAAACAGGCATTTCTAGCATAAGTCTACGTTATTTGGCGTAAATGAACGAAACAAATCTAAATTTCCGGCTTTGACTGCCAATAAATACTTTAAATCATGGTTTTCCCACTTTGTTACAGGATTCCACACACTTTTCACCATATTCTGGGAAAATATTGGTAAAACAATATATTTTATCGTGTACCCGCGATATTTGGAGGATACCTATTATAAAAGTCCATATTTCCATCTCAAGAAGAGAAAAAGTTCATTAAATCATGTTTTTCCTGTTTGTTGCAGGATTCCACAAACTTTTCACCATATACTAGGAAAATATTGGTAAATACAAGCATTTCTACCATAAATCTACGTTATTTGGAGAAAAAGAACGAAACAAATCTAAATTTCCGGCATTTGAATGCCAATAAATAGTTTAAATCATGGTTTGCCCTGTTTATTGCAGGATTCCACGCACTTTTCATCATATATTAGGAAAAATTGGTAAAAACAGGCATTTCTAGCAGAAACCTACGTTATCTTGAGAAAAAGAACGACACAAATATAAATTTCCTGCGTTTGATTACCAGTCAGTGTTTTAAATCATGGTTTTCCCTCTTTGTTGCAGGATTTCACACACTTTTCACCATATTCTAGGAAAATATTGGTAAAATAATGTATTTTATCGTGAACCCACGATATTTAGTGGATACGAATTATAAAAATCCATACTTCAAAACACGAAGAGAAATAGTACTTTAAATTATGGTTTTCCTGTTTATCGCAGGATTTCACGCTGTTTTCACCATATAATAGGAAAATATTGAGACAAACAGGCATTTCTACCATAAACCTACGTTATTTGGAGAAAAAGAACCAAACAAATCTAAATTTCCGGCGTTTGAATGCCAAATGATACTTTAAATCATGGTTTTCCCTGTTTAATGCAGGATTCCACACACTTTTCACCCTATTCTAGGAAAATATTGGTAAAACGATGTATTGTATCGTGTACCCTCGATATTTAGAGGACACCAATTATAAAAGTCCATATTTCCAACGCACGGAGAGAAAAAGTACTTTAAATTATGGTTTTCCCTGTTTATTGCAGGATTCCACGCACTTTTCACCATATACTAGACAAATATTGGTAGAACAATGTATTTTATCGTGAATCCACTGTATTTAGGGGATACCAATTATAAAAGTCCATATTTACAACTCAAGAAGAGAAAAAGTACTTTGAATTATGGTTTTCCCTGTTTACTGCAGCATTCCACGCACTTTTCACCATATACTAGGAAAATATGGATAAAAACAGGCACATCTAGCATAAACATACGGTATTTCGAGAAAAAGAACGAAACAAATCTAAATTTCCGCCGTTCGAATGCCAACTAATACTTTAAATCATGGTTTTCCCTCTTTGTTACAGGATTTCACACACTTTTCACCATATTCTAGGAAAATATTGGTAAAACAATGTATTTTATCATGAACCGACGATATTTAGAGGATACCTATTATAAAAGTCCATATTTCCGTTTCAAGAAGAGAAAAAGTACTTTAAATTATGGTTTCCCTCTTTGTTACAGGATTCCACACACTTTTCACCATATACTAGGAAAATATTGGTAAAACAATGTATTTTATAGTGATCCCACGATATTTAGAGGATACCAATTATAAAAGTCCATATTTTCAACTCACGAAGAGAAAAAGTACTTTAAATTATGTTTTTCCCTTTTTGGTGCAGGATTCGACAAACTTTTCACCAGATACTAGGAAAATATTGGTAAATACAAGCATTTCTACCATAAATCTACGTTATTTGGAGAAAAAGAACGAAACAAATCTAAATTTTCGGCATTTGAATGCCAATAAATAGTTTAAATCATGGTTTTCCCTGTTTATTGCAGGATCCCACGCACTTTTCATCATATATTAGGAAAAATTGGTAAAAACAGGCATTTCTAGCAGAAACTTACGTTATCTTGAGAAAAAGAACGGCACAAATATAAATTTCCTGCGTTTGATTACCAGTCAGTGTTTTAAATCATGGTTTTCCCTCTTTGTTGCAGGATTTCACACACTTTTCACCATATTCTAGGAAAATATTGGTAAAATAATGTAGTTTATCGTGAACCCACGATATTTAGTGGATACCTATTATAAAAGTCCATATTTCCATCTCAAGAAGAGAAAAAGTACTTTAAATTATGGTTTTCCCTGTTTGTTGTAGGATTCCACACACTTTTCACCATGTACTTAGAAAATATTGGTAGAACAATGTATTTTGTCGTAAATCCACGATATTTAGAGGATACCAATTATAAAAGTCCATATTTCCAACTCAAGAAGAGAAAAAGTACTTTAAATTATGGTTTTCCCTGTTTACTGCAGCATTCCACGCACTCTTCAACATACACTAAGAAAATATTGGTAAAAACAGGCATTTCTAGGATAAACCTCCGTTATTTGGAGAAAAAGTACGTAACAAATCTAAATTTCCGGCGTTTGAATGCCAATTAATACTTCAAATCATGGTATTCCCTGTTTGTTACAGGATTCCACACACTTTTCACCATATACTAGGTAAATATACGTAAAACAATGGATTTTATCGTGATCCCACGATATTTAGAGGATACCTATTATAAAAGTCCATATTGCTATCTCAAGAAGAGAAAAAGTACTTTAAATCATGGGTTTCCCTGTTTGATTCAGGATTCCACACACTCCTCACCATATACTAGGAAAATATTTGTAATACAATGTATTTTATCGTGAATTCGCGATATTTAGAGGATACCAATTATAAAAGTACATATTTCCAACTCAAGGCAAGAAGAAGTACTTTAAATTATGGTTTTCCCTGTTTATTGCAGGATTCCGCGCACTTTTCACCATGTATTAGGAAAATATTGGTAAAAACAGGCATTTCTAGCATAAGTCTACGTTATTTGGCGTAAATGAACGAAACAAATCTAAATTTCCGGCTTTGACTGCCAATAAATACTTTAAATCATGGTTTTCCCACTTTGTTACAGGATTCCACACACTTTTCACCATATTCTGGGAAAATATTGGTAAAACAATATATTTTATCGTGTACCCGCGATATTTGGAGGATACCTATTATAAAAGTCCATATTTCCATCTCAAGAAGAGAAAAAGTTCATTAAATCATGTTTTTCCTGTTTGTTGCAGGATTCCACAAACTTTTCACCATATACTAGGAAAATATTGGTAAATACAAGCATTTCTACCATAAATCTACGTTATTTGGAGAAAAAGAACGAAACAAATCTAAATTTCCGGCATTTGAATGCCAATAAATAGTTTAAATCATGGTTTGCCCTGTTTATTGCAGGATTCCACGCACTTTTCATCATATATTAGGAAAAATTGGTAAAAACAGGCATTTCTAGCAGAAACCTACGTTATCTTGAGAAAAAGAACGACACAAATATAAATTTCCTGCGTTTGATTACCAGTCAGTGTTTTAAATCATGGTTTTCCCTCTTTGTTGCAGGATTTCACACACTTTTCACCATATTCTAGGAAAATATTGGTAAAATAATGTATTTTATCGTGAACCCACGATATTTAGTGGATACGAATTATAAAAATCCATACTTCAAAACACGAAGAGAAATAGTACTTTAAATTATGGTTTTCCCTGTTTATCGCAGGATTTCACGCTGTTTTCACCATATAATAGGAAAATATTGAGACAAACAGGCATTTCTACCATAAACCTACGTTATTTGGAGAAAAAGAACCAAACAAATCTAAATTTCCGGCGTTTGAATGCCAAATGATACTTTAAATCATGGTTTTCCCTGTTTAATGCAGGATTCCACACACTTTTCACCCTATTCTAGGAAAATATTGGTAAAACGATGTATTGTATCGTGTACCCTCGATATTTAGAGGACACCAATTATAAAAGTCCATATTTCCAACGCACGGAGAGAAAAAGTACTTTAAATTATGGTTTTCCCTGTTTATTGCAGGATTCCACGCACTTTTCACCATATACTAGACAAATATTGGTAGAACAATGTATTTTATCGTGAATCCACGGTATTTAGGGGATACCAATTATAAAAGTCCATATTTACAACTCAAGAAGAGAAAAAGTACTTTGAATTATGGTTTTCCCTGTTTACTGCAGCATTCCACGCACTTTTCACCATATACTAGGAAAATATGGATAAAAACAGGCACATCTAGCATAAACATACGGTATTTCGAGAAAAAGAACGAAACAAATCTAAATTTCCGCCGTTAGAATGCCAACTAATACTTTAGATCATGGTTTTCCCTGTTTGTTACAGGATTCCACACACTTTTCACCATATACTAGGAAAATATAGGTAAAGCAATGTATTTTATCGTGAATCCACGATATTTAGAGGATACCTATTATAAAAGTCCATATTTCAAACTCAAGAAGAGAAAAAGTACTTTAAATTATGGTTTTCCCTCTTTGTTACAGGATTCCACACACTTTTCACCATATACTAGGAAAATATTGGTAAAACAATGTATTTTATAGTGATCCCACGATATTTAGAGGATACCAATTATAAAAGTCCATATTTTCAACTCACGAAGAGAAAAAGTACTTTAAATTATGTTTTTCCCTTTTTGGTGCAGGATTCGACAAACTTTTCACCAGATACTAGGAAAATATTGGTAAATACAAGCATTTCTACCATAAATCTACGTTATTTGGAGAAAAAGAACGAAACAAATCTAAATTTTCGGCATTTGAATGCCAATAAATAGTTTAAATCATGGTTTTCCCTGTTTATTGCAGGATCCCACGCACTTTTCATCATATATTAGGAAAAATTGGTAAAAACAGGCATTTCTAGCAGAAACCTACGTTATCTTGAGAAAAAGAACGGCACAAATATAAATTTCCTGCGTTTGATTACCAGTCAGTGTTTTAAATCATGGTTTTCCCTCTTTGTTGCAGGATTTCACACACTTTTCACCATATTCTAGGAAAATATTGGTAAAATAATGTAGTTTATCGTGAACCCACGATATTTAGTGGATACCTATTATAAAAGTCCATATTTCCATCTCAAGAAGAGAAAAAGTACTTTAAATTATGGTTTTCCCTGTTTGTTGTAGGATTCCACACACTTTTCACCATGTACTTAGAAAATATTGGTAGAACAATGTATTTTGTCGTAAATCCACGATATTTAGAGGATACCAATTATAAAAGTCCATATTTCCAACTCAAGAAGAGAAAAAGTACTTTAAATTATGGTTTTCCCTGTTTACTGCAGCATTCCACGCACTCTTCAACATACACTAAGAAAATATTGGTAAAAACAGGCATTTCTAGGATAAACCTCCGTTATTTGGAGAAAAAGTACGTAACAAATCTAAATTTCCGGCGTTTGAATGCCAATTAATACTTCAAATCATGGTATTCCCTGTTTGTTACAGGATTCCACACACTTTTCACCATATACTAGGTAAATATACGTAAAACAATGGATTTTATCGTGATCCCACGATATTTAGAGGATACCTATTATAAAAGTCCATATTGCTATCTCAAGAAGAGAAAAAGTACTTTAAATCATGGTTTTCCCTGTTTGATTTTCCCACACTGTTTGATTCAGGATTCCACAACTCACTACTTTAAATTATGTTTTTCCCTTTTAGGTGCACCATATACTAGGAAAATATAGGTAAAGCCATGTATTTTATCGTGAATCCACGATATTTAGAGGATACCTATTATGAAAGTCCATATTTCCATCTCAAGAAGAGAAAAAGTACTTTAAATTATGGTTTTCCCTGTTTGTTGTAGGATTCCACACACTTTTCACCATATACTAGGAAAATATTGGTAGAACAATGTATTTTGTCGTGAATCCACGATATTCAGAGGATACCAATTATAAAAGTCCATATTTCAAACTCAAGAAGAGAAAAAGTACTTTAAATTATGGTTTTCCCTGTTTACAGCACGCACTCATTCCACGCACTCTTCAACATATTGGTAAAAACAGGCATTTCTAGGATAAACCTCCGTTATTTGGAGAAAATATACTAGTAAAAAACACGTAAAAATTTTAACAAATCTAAATTTCCGGCGTTTGAATGCCAATTAATACTTCAAATCATGGTATTCCCTGTTTGTTACAGGATTCCACACACTTTTCACCATATACTAGGTAAATATACGTAAAACAATGGATTTTATCGTGATCCCACGATATTTAGAGGATACCAATTATAAAAGTCCATATTGCTATCTCAAGAAGAGAAAAAGTACTTTAAATCATGGTTTTCCCTGTTTGATTCAGAAGAACACACTACCATATACTAGGAAAATTTTGTAATACAATGTTTTTATCCCTTCGCGATATTTAGAGGATTTATAAAAGTGGCAAGAAGATTCTTTAAATTATGGTTTTCCCTGTTTATTGCAGGATTCCTTTTCACCATGTATTAGGAAAATATTGGTAAAAACAGGCATTTCTAGCATAAGTCTACGTTATTTGGCGTGAATGAACGAAACAAATCTAAATTTCCGGCTTTGACTGCCAATAAATACTTTAAATCATGGTTTTCCCACTTTGTTACAGGATTCCACACACTTTTCACCATATTCTGGGAAAATATTGGTAAAACAATATATTTTATCGTGTACCCGCGATATTTGGAGGATACCAATTATAAAAATCCATATTTCCAAAACACGAAGAGAAATAGTACTTTAAATTATGGTTTTTCCTGTTTATCGCAGGATTTCACGCACTTTTCACCATATACTAGGGAAATATTGGTAAAAACAGGCATTTCTAGCATAGATCTACGTTATTTGGAGAAAAGGACTGAAAAAAATCTAAATTTCCGGCGTTTGACTGCCGATAAATACTTTATATCATGGTTTTCCCTGTTTGTTACAGGATTCCAAACACTTTTCACCATATACTAGGAAAGTATAGGTAAAACAATGTATTTTATCGTGTACCAACGATATTTGGAGGATACCTATTATAAAAGTCCATATTTCCATCTCAAGAAGAGAAAAAGTTCATTAAATCATGTTTTTCCTGTTTGTTGCAGGATTCCACAAACTTTTCACCATATACTAGGAAAATATTGGTAAATACAAGCATTTCTACCATAAATCTACGTTATTTGGAGAAAAAGAACGAAACAAATCTAAATTTCCGGCATTTGAATGCCAATAAATAGTTTAAATCATGGTTTTCCCTGTTTATTGCAGGATTCCACGCACTTTTCATCATATATTAGGAAAAATTGGTAAAAACAGGCATTTCTAGCAGAAACCTACGTTATCTTGAGAAAAAGAACGACACAAATATAAATTTCCTGCGTTTGATTACCAGTCAGTGTTTTAAATCATGGTTTTCCCTCTTTGTTGCAGGATTTCACACACTTTTCACCATATTCTAGGAAAATATTGGTAAAATAATGTATTTTATCGTGAACTCACGATATTTAGTGGATACGAATTATAAAAATCCATACTTCAAAACACGAAGAGAAATAGTACTTTAAATTATGGTTTTCCCTGTTTATCGCAGGATTTCACGCTGTTTTCACCATATAATAGGAAAATATTGAGACAAACAGGCATTTCTACCATAAACCTACGTTATTTGGAGAAAAAGAACCAAACAAATCTAAATTTCCGGCGTTTGAATGCCAAATGATACTTTAAATCATGGTTTTCCCTGTTTAATGCAGGATTCCACACACTTTTCACCCTATTCTAGGAACATATTGGTAAAACGATGTATTGTATCGTGTACCCTCGATATTTAGAGGACACCAATTATAAAAGTCCATATTTCCAACGCACGGAGAGAAAAAGTACTTTAAATTATGGTTTTCCCTGTTTATTGCTGGATTCCACGCACTTTTCACCATATACTAGACAAATATTGGTAGAACAATGTATTTTATCGTGAATCCACGGTATTTAGGGGATACCAATTATAAAAGTCCATATTTACAACCCAAGAAGAGAAAAAGTACTTTGAATTATGGTTTTCCCTGTTTACTGCAGCATTCCACGCACTTTTCACCATATACTAGGAAAATATGGATAAAAACAGGCACATCTAGCATAAACATACGGTATTTGGAGAAAAAGAACGAAACAAATCTAAATTTCCGCCGTTCGAATGCCAACTAATACTTTAGATCATGGTTTTCCCTGTTTGTTACAGGATTCCACATACTTTTCACCATATACTAGGAAAATATAGGTAAAGCAATGTATTTTATCATGAACCCACGATATTTAGAGGATACCTATTATAAAAGTCCATATTTCCGTTTCAAGAAGAGAAAAAGTACTTTAAATTATGGTTTTCCCTCTTTGTTACAGGATTCCACACACTTTTCACCATATACTAGGAAAATATTGGTAAAACAATGTATTTTATAGTGATCCCACGATATTTAGAGGATACCAATTATAAAAGTCCATATTTTCAACTCACGAAGAGAAAAAGTACTTTAAATTATGTTTTTCCCTTTTTGGTGCAGGATTCGACAAACTTTTCACCAGATACTAGGAAAATATTTATAATACAATGTATTTTATCGTGAATCCACGATATTTAGAGGATACCTATTATAAAAGTCCATATTTCCATCTCAAGAAGAGAAAAAGTATTTTAAATTATGGTTTTCCCTGTTTGTTGTAGGATTCCACACACTTTTCACCATGTACTTAGAAAATATTGGTAGAACAATGTATTTTGTCGTAAATCCACGATATTTAGAGGATACCAATTATAAAAGTCCATATTTCCAACTCAAGAAGAGAAAAAGTACTTTAAATTATGGTTTTCCCTGTTTACTGCAGCATTCCACGCACTCTTCAACATACACTAGGAAAATATTGGTAAAAACAGGCATTTCTAGGATAAACCTCCGTTATTTGGAGAAAAAGTACGTAACAAATCTAAATTTCCGGCGTTTGAATGCCAATTAATACTTCAAATCATGGTATTCCCTGTTTGTTACAGGATTCCACACACTTTTCACCATATACTAGGTAAATATACGTAAAACAATGGATTTTATCGTGATCCCACGATATTTAGAGGATACCTATTATAAAAGTCCATATTGCTATCTCAAGAAGAGAAAAAGTACTTTAAATCATGGTTTTCCCTGTTTGATTCAGGATTCCACACACTCCTCACCATATACTAGGAAAATATTTGTAATACAATGTATTTTATCGTGAATTCGCGATATTTAGAGGATACCAATTATAAAAGTACATATTTCCAACTCAAGGCAAGAAGAAGTACTTTAAATTATGGTTTTCCCTGTTTATTGCAGGATTCCGCGCACTTTTCACCATGTATTAGGAAAATATTGGTAAAAACAGGCATTTCTAGCATAAGTCTACGTTATTTGGCGTAAATGAACGAAACAAATCTAAATTTCCGGCTTTGACTGCCAATAAATACTTTAAATCATGGTTTTCCCACTTTGTTACAGGATTCCACACACTTTTCACCATATTCTGGGAAAATATTGGTAAAACAATATATTTTATCGTGTACCCGCGATATTTGGAGGATACCAATTATAAAAATCCATATTTCCAAAACACGAAGAGAAATAGTACTTTAAATTATGGTTTTTCCTGTTTATCGCAGGATTTCACGCACTTTTCACCATATACTAGGGAAATATTGGTAAAAACAGGCATTTCTAGCATAGATCTACGTTATTTGGAGAAAAGGACTGAAAAAAATCTAAATTTCCGGCGTTTGACTGCCGATAAATACTTTAAATCATGGTTTTCCCTCTTTGTTACAGGATTCCACACACTTTTCACCATATACTAGGAAAATATTTGTAAAACAATGTATTTTATCGTGAACCTACGATATTTAGAGGATACGAATTATAAAAGTCCATATTTTCAACTAACGAAGAGCAAAAGTACTTTAAATTATGGTTTGCCCTGTTTGGTGCAGGATTCGTCACACTTGTCACCATATACTAGGAAAATATTTGTAATACAATATATTTTATCGTGAATCCACGATATTTAGTTGATACCAATTATAAAAGTCCATATTTCCAACTCAAGAGGAGAAAAAGTATTTTAAATTATGTTGTTCCCTGTTTATTGCAGGATTCCACACACTTTTTCACCATATACTAGGAAAATATTGGTGAAAACGGGCATTCTAGCATAAGCCTACGTTATTTTGACATAAAGAACGAAACAAATCAAAATTTCCGGCGTTTGAATGGCAATAAGCGCTTTAAATCATGGTTTTCCATGTTTGTTACAGGATTCCACGGACTTTTCACCGTATACTACGAAAATATTGATAAAACTATGTATATTCTCGTGAAACAAGGATATTTAGACGGTGCCGATTATAAATGTCCATATTTCCAATTCACGAAGAGAAAAAGTACTTTAAATTATGGTTTTCCCTGTTTATTGTAGGATTCCACGCACTTTTAACATATACTAGGAAAATATTGGTAAAAACTGGCATTTTTACTATATATTAGGAAAATATTGATAAAACAATGTATTTTATCGTGAACCCACGATATTTAGAGGATAAAAATTATAAAAGTCCATATTTCCAACTCACGATGAGAAAAAGTACTTTAAGTTATGGTTTTCCCTGTGTTTTGCAGAATTCGACACACTTTGCACCATATACTAGGTCAATATTGGTAAAAACAGGCATTTCTAGCATAAACCTACGTTATTTTGAGAAAAAGAACGGAACAAATCTAAATTTCCGGCGTTTGAATGCCAATAAGTGCATTAAATCGTGGTTTTCCCAGTTATTATGGACAGAGGAGAACCTATGTAACCGAGCATTTGACTTTACTCGTCCTATTGAAAATATCCCTGGAAGATCTCCAATCAAAATGATCGAACGCAATATGTTTCGTCTTTCAATAAGTAAGAAATATTTAACTCTTCACTGTATGAAAATATATGTATAAGTATGTGTAAAATAATATATATTATTTAAAACGTAATAGCTACAATTTCAATGATCGAGTCAAGTATCTATTTGATGTAGTTTATGTATTAAGGCATAAAATCAGGGATTTGAGAGCTCTTGAAAAGAAGAAAGCCAAAAACAATGAATCTGTTTCACGGACACTACTGCGTTACAATATTTCGAAATAATTTTTCATGTACCTTATATTATATTATATAATTTAAAATCTTATCTGTTTTGAGTAAATGAACATTTCATATTTAAAATTAATCCGATTCCATTATTTATTAAACTAACTTACACCTTCTTATTTTGTATGCTCGGGACATTCACCAGATTCGTTTTCTATAGGTCGCGCGATTACCGCGCGATTATCGCGCAAGAGAAAGTTCGATAAACTGACGCGATTTCTCGCGCGATCCTCGTACGATTGATCGTGCGATTCTCGCGCGATAATCGCTTGACTTTTTTCAGCTGGGATATGTAAACAAAATTTGAAGTTCGAATACTCCTACAAAAATATATTTGTGTAGTATACATAAGTTAAAAAATATTGGTTATTTAACGTTATGTTATTAAATAACAACTTCTTCATCAACTTGCAGCATTTCTCATATTTTTTAGTTTTACACTTCTCTTTAATAGTTTTGGAACTATTAAAAAATGAACATCCTAGCGATATAATCGAATGGTTCGCTTATTATAGATTTTGCAAGATTTAATTTTTTTAATAGCTCCTGAACTTTGCACCAAAAGTATATGATTCAGTATGTTTTTGGAAGTGCGAAAAGTCGATGAAGAAGTTGAAATTAATCTCATCTCTCTATCTTTTTAAATGCCTGAGATTAAATTTGGACCATGTTCCGACAAAATCAAAATTTTCAATTTTGATTAAAAGGCAATCGCAAATTACTCTGAATATTTTGATGGGTAGCTAGTAGGTTTATTTTTGTTAAATGTAGTGTTATAATACACATTGATAAACCAAAAATGTCTCTTGTGTTTCTTTTCTAGAGTTAATACTTCAGGAGGAAAACATTTTTCAATTTATGATATATTTCATATTGTGTTCTACGCTGGATTTATGATAAAATATTTTATGATCCATTTAAACTGATACTATTGACTCTACAATTGGCAAATGCTATGCTCTGTTATTTTTGAGAAGATTTTTCTTAAGAGTAATGGAAACCTTAAGCATATACCTGCATCTTTTCCCTTTTGGCTTTACATATTTAAAATAAATTTGAAGTTCGAATACTCCTACAAAAATATATTTGTGTAGTATACATAAGTCACCCTGGCGAAAAAAATCACGTGATTAATCATATGATTTATCACTTCATTTCTCACTGGATTTCTCACGTGATTTTCCACGTGATTTCACACGTGACGATTTGGCGCGATTTTTCACGTGATTAATCACGTGAAAAATCATGTAACAATGCAAAAAAAAAATAGTATATAACGCTTATTCGTTAATGAAACTTGTTTCCTTAATGGATAGCAAATACATTATCGCAGAAAAAAAACGATACATAAAATTTCCGACCCAACGGAGAATCGAACTCACGAACTTTGGGTTCCTGCGCAGGTACACTATCCATTACGTTATCACTCGCCTGAATGATTGTGGTCATTTTCACCTACATAAGGTGCTTTCTCCATATTTATTGCTATTTCAAATTGATTATTTATGTAAAATATCAATGGTTTGTAAAAATTATTTATTTATACACTATCTTAATAAAATGCGTAACTTACATTAAAACATTAATTAATTAAATTCGAATAACTTAAGAATGCAGTGCCGGTAAAGTAGAAATCAAGTATCTACAAAACTAATTTTTTTTTTTTAAACAAAATACCGAATTATTATTGTAAAATGTTATGAATGTAAAATTGTAAATAATGAACATTACGTTTTTAAAAATTTTTATTACTTTTGAAAAAGTTATTCGAATTTAATTAATTAATATTTTGATGTAAGTTACTCATTTTCTTTAAATAGTGCATAAATAAATAATAATTAGAAATTTTTGATATTTTAGATAAATGATCGTCCTTAATATTTATTTAATTCCTGTTTAATTTTGATTATTTAATTTGCTATTTAATTTTGATCATTTTGAAAATAAGTAATTTATATTGAGATATTAAATAATTAAATTCGAATAACTTTTTCAAAAGTAATAGAAATTTTTTAAAATGTAATGATCATTATTTACAATTTTATATACATAACATTTTATAAAAATAACTCGGTATTTTGTTTTAAAAAAAAAAATTAATTTTGTACTTACCTGATTTCTACTTTACCGGCCCTACATTCTTAAGTTATTCGAATTAAATTATAATATATTTATAATTTATTTATAATAAATAAATTATAAATTTTAATATAAGTTACGCATTTTATTAAAATAGTGTATAAATAAATAATTTTTACCAACCACTGCTATTTTACATAAATAATCAAATTGAAATAGCAATAAATATGGAGAATGCAGCTCATGTAGGTGAAAATGACCGCAATCTTTCAGGCGAGTGATAGCGTAATGGATAGCGTGCCTACGCAGGAACCCAAAGTTCGTGAGTTCGGTTCTCGGTTGGGTCGGAAATTTTATGTATCTTTTTTTCTGCGATAATGTATTTGCTATCCATTGAGGAAACAAGTTTCATTAACGAATAAGCGTTATATATTATTTTTTTATATTTGTATGGTCACATGATTTTTCACGTGATTAATCACGTGAGAAATCGCGCCAAATCATCACGTGAGAAATCACGTGAAAAATCACGTGAGAAATCCAGTGAGAAATCAAGTGATAAATCATATGATTAATCACGTGATTTTTTTCGCCAGGGTTAAAATATATTGGTTACTTAACATTATGTTATTGAATAACAACTTCTTCATCAGCTTGTGGCATTTCCCATATTTTTTAGTTATACACTTCTCTTTAATAGTTTTGGAACTATTAAAAAATGAACATCCTAGCGATATAATCGAAAGGTTCGCTTATTATAGATTTTGCAAGATTTAATTTTTTTAATAGCTCCTGAACTATGCACCAAAAGTATATGATTCAGTATGTTTTTGGAATTGCGAAAAGTCGATGAAGAAGTTGAAATTAATCTCATCTCTCTATCTTTTTAAATGTCTGAAATTAAATTTGGATCATGTTCCGACGAAATCAAAATTTTCAATTTTGATTAAAAGCTAATCGCAAATTAGTCTGAATGTTTTGATGGGTAGCTAGTAGGTTTATTTTAGTTAAATGTAGTATTATAATACACATTTATAAACCAAAAATGTCTCTTGTGTTTTTTTTCTAGAGTTAATACTTCAGGAGGAAAACATTTTTCAATTTATGATATATTTCATATTGTGTTCTATGCTGGATTTATGATAAAATATTTTATGATCCATTTAAACTGATACAATTGACTCTACAATTGGCAAATACTATGCTCTGTTATTTTTGAGAAGATTTTTCTTAAGGGTAATGGAAACCTTCCCCCTCGAAGGATTGCCACCTTGCCGTGTGCCCGGTTAGTTATCTGATCTGGGCCGGTGGGAGGGCCTTACGGCAAGAGTACGAATGATGCGTGCCCGTCCTGAAGCGTGAATGGAGCATGATTGACGGATCCCCTTAAAACGGGCTCTCCACAAGCAGGTGAAAGGGTTCCCCGTAAAAATGGCTCTCCCTCGGATGGGTATGCATGCAGTGTGAATGGGACCCCCCTAAAAAGGGCTCTCAGTATGAATGTGGGTTCCCCGTAAAAAGGGCTCTCCCTTGGTTCTGAGTATGAAAGTGATGGATGGCAGGAGGAAAGCGCCGCTCTCCGTAAGGAATGTCCGGCGCTGGACTCCCGGGCCGGGCACGTCTCGGACCCCAACCCTCGCATAGAGGAGTGGGGAACGAGAAAGTCTTTACGGCTCGAGCAGTAACGAAGAGCAATCCCCTGACGTGGCGAATGCGGTAGTGCTCCTCAGGAAACACTCCACACACCCACACGCAATAGACACTAGTGACTCACCTAAACACCACACTTACACAATGCGGGATAGATTATGGAGGCTCTCAATTCCCCGATCCGGGTCGTCTGGCAAGGGACATCTCTCCTCTTACTGGAGGGTACAATTTAAAAACTGGGTTGTTCGGCGCTCCCAGGCCGCCAGACAGTACAGGGGCTCGGGAAAGAGTAACCGCCCAACTCCTGGCTGCCCCACCAGCTGGCGCCTAATCTCTTTCTGGGTAGTAGTGCCGGTTGGTGACCGGATAGGGCCATGCTATCCAGGGAGGGGGGCTCTATCGAGGCCACCGGTTGGAGGGGGGGATAAACTGCATCTTCGTCTTCGGATAGGGATAATCTGAGAGTCAAAGTACTACCCGACCACTAACACAAATACACCCGCTCTTTAAAAACACATGGATATGGAAAAAATAAAGGAAGTAGTTTTAAAAGCGCCTACAAATGTTGAGCTCCCTAGCTCCTTCTTAGTGAATTCACAGCAGGTCGTGGTTCCTACGAACCGCGACACTGCTAGCACAGATAGAAGTGGGAACAGCACCCCGCAGGACGTGGGCCAAAAGGTCCGCGATACTGAGGGAACGGTGACCAATAAAAAGAAAAAGAATAAAGGAAAGAAACCCTGCGGGGCGGAGATACAGAGGAGGCTGTTGACCAAACGGAAGGGAGATAGTTGATCGCTGATCCCTGCCGCTGGCTCATCGGCTCTTGGTGGATCCGCTCCAAGCGAAGAAAGTCTCACTGGAATGGGGCTGATCGGGATCAGCGGGTCTGGTGGGTCGGGGGACGGTGTCAAGTTGACCCCTGCCAAAAGGAACCGCGACTCGGACAGCTCCACCCCAAGAGAGATCAAGAAAAGAACTGCTGAGGCGGGGCGTCCGACCTATAGTGAATCGGTCGCCACTCCGCTTAGGATTGAGATTATCCCGCAATCCTATCCGGAGGACCGCCTCAGCGAAGTGCAAGGTAAGCTGGTGCTATCGTCCGTGGAAAACGCCATGGACGAGGCACCAGAGGACATCTACTTTCCGTCCTTCTTGAACAACTGGTTCTGGAGGGGAGCACGTGTGTTCCACTGCAGATCACAGGAGGACGCGAGGTGGCTGAAGGATAAAGTAGGAGGCTGTGTACCCTGGACGGGTGCTAGCCTCAAGGCAGTAGAGATGGAGGACCTCCCAAAGCTGCCCAGGGTCACAATTTATGTCCCTGGCAAGCACGATGCAGGGACGGTCCTGAAAAGGCTGTTCCGGCAGAACCCGGGCCTGAAGGTGGATACCTGGCAGGTCAAGGGTTCCAGGGAGGTTCCCGCAAAGAAAAGCGACTTAGGAGTTGAAACGGCGGTGCGCGTCACCATGGTACCAACGGAGGTCGAGGCGTTAAAATGCATCGACTTCCTACCATACTGTGGTGGCTTCAGAGCGCACTACCTGGTATGGAAGGATAAAGAAGGAGTAAAGGACGGGGGCACCGCCGACAACAAGGAAGTGGACACCCCTGCCTCCGACAAGGAAGAAAGGCAGAACAGGGACGGCGGGCCTTCCGATAACAAAGAAAGGCCCACGACCCTCAAGGAGGATAACCTAACGGATCTGTGACGAGATGGCAGGTCCTAAGGTAACCTTCACGCAAATAAACTTGCATCACTGCAAAAGCGCCTCGGTGGTACTAGCCAGACGCATGGCAAGGATGCACACATGCATATCGCTCGTCCAAGAGCCTTGGTTATATAAAACAAAGATTAATGGCTTGAGTGGTTGCGGTCAGCTGATATGCGGGAGGGTGGACAACTCTAGAGCATGCCTATTGGT
Source organism: Torymus aiolomorphi (assembly GCA_036365515.1). Classification (NCBI taxonomy): domain Eukaryota; kingdom Metazoa; phylum Arthropoda; class Insecta; order Hymenoptera; family Torymidae; genus Torymus; species Torymus aiolomorphi. Next base: position 140,662,863 of record CM070873.1, read on the forward strand.
TAAGGGTCTAAGAGTGGAAGCCATACCCAAGTTCTGCTTACGCGACCTAGCGACGGCTAAGTTTTGCTACAAAGACGATAAAGGCGGCATGCAGAAAGTGGTTGTCGCATCAGCTTACTTCCCCTACGAATCGAACCTCTGCCCTACGGCGGAGGTCATAGAACTAATTAATTTCTGTGAGGTTAAGGGGTTGGATCTGTTGTTGGGGTGCGATGCTAACGCACACCATCTGGCGTGGGGCAGCTTGGACACGAACAACAGGGGTGAGAAAGTCCTGCAGTTCCTCTCCACCACCAACCTTGACTTCCTGAACAGAGGCTGTAAGCCTACTTTCCAAAATCATAATAGGGAGGAGGTCATTGACATCATCTTGGCTTCGAAAAACATGGGGAATGCGATTACGGGCTGGAGGGTCTCCGACGAGATCTCTATGTCGGATCATAACCACATAGTTTTCGAAATCAAAGGTCGCAGCACAGAATCTAGACTCTACAGAAACCCAAGGAAGACAGACTGGGCCACCTGCGTTGATGAACTAGGGGCAAAGCTCAAGTCGTTCCCGGGTGGTTATGGCAGTCAGATGGAACTCGATCACTGCGGGGAGGTTCTAAAGAACATCATCGTTAGTGCTTACGAAAACAATTCCAGACTACGTACGAAGCCAGTGCAAAAGGGAGCACCTTGGTGGAATCTCACACTGGAGACGTTGAAGAAAAAGACGAGAAGACTTTATAATAGGTCTAAGAAAACGAACGATTCAGCAGATAGAGAAGCTTTTAGGGACGCTCAAAGAGAGTACAAAAAGGAAATCGAAAGAGCCAAAAGCAACGACTGGAAGAACTTTTGCGAGAACATGAGCAGTGTCTCTGATACAGCAAGATTGCTCAAACTACTAAGACAATCGAAAACGCAAGGGACAAATCTTATAAAACTCGACACGGGGGAATGGGCGGAAGATGAGAGGACGGCACTAGACTGCCTCTTGGACACGCACTTTCACCAGCACGATACAGTCGTGATAGAACATTATGAACTAAGGGCCAACGGCGCGGATTGGGAGCTAGCGCGACGAATCTGCGCCGAGTACCGAGTTAGATGGGCGGTGAGTACTTTCGACCCTTTCAAGGCACCGGGAACAGATGGTATCTTCCCGGCGCTGCTACAGAAAGGGCTCGACTTATTCGCCCCCATCATAGTAAAACTTTTTCAAGCTTGCATAGCGTTTGGGTACATACCCGAATGTTGGCAAGTGGCCAGAGTGGTATTCATGCCAAAACCCGGCATCGCACAGCACTCAAAGACGAAAGACTACAGACCCATCAGTCTGACATCCTTTGTCCTCAAGACAATGGAGAGACTGGTGGACAGATACATTAGGGAAGAACCACTAGCAGCTCATCCTCTGCATGATAGTCAGCACGCATATCAGACAGGCAAATCGGTGGATACCGCTCTGGCTGAGGCGGTGACTTTCGTGAAAAAGGGGATGAAGAACAAAGAATTGGTTTTGGCTAGTCGACTGGACGTGGACGATGCCTTTAATCACACCACGAAAGAAAGCATTGTGAAGGGCGCCGAGGACCATCTCGTACCCAATACGGTTAGCAGATGGCTTTGGCGCATGCTTAGCTGTAGAAGAGTGAAGGCCCACTGGGGCTCGCACTCAGAAGAAAGAAAAGTAGGAAAGGGCTGTCCGCAAGGAGGAGTACTGTCTCCTACGATGTGTTGCTTGGTGATTGATGAACTCATCAGACTACTGAATGAGGCAGGCTTCTTTACCCAAGCCTATGCGGACGACATCCTTATACTAGTGAAAGCCGACGACGAGCACACACTTGCAGGACTAATGCAACATGCGTTAGGCATAGTGCAAGCTTGGTGTAAGTCCGTCAGGCTGTCAGTGAATCCAGATAAAGTTAACATGATTTTGTTCACTATCAGATACAAGGTCAAACCTATCGGGGGAGTGCACCTGGGTGGCAAACCCCTGAAACTGGTAAATGAAGCTAATTATCTGGGAGTGACGTTAGATTCCAAACTTAATTGGGGAAAACACATAAAGTACATATGCGAGAAGGCTATTAATACCTTCTGGGCCTGCAGGAGAGCTTTTGGCAACACCTGGGGTCTGTCACCGGACAACGTAAGGTGGATGTATGAAGCTATCATCAGGCCCAGATTAACGTACGGAGCGCTGGTATGGTGGCAGAAATGCTCACTAAAAACTCACCAGAGCTCTCTAGACAAAGTGCAAAGACTGGCAATAGGGGGCATAACGGGCTCTCCGAACACTACGCCCCTTGCAGCCCTTGAATTAATACTAGGAATACCACCACTGTTAGCTTTTATCAAAGGCGAAGCAAGCAAGACGTGGTGGCGCATTAGAGAAGTCATTGGGACAGGGGGAGGGCTTGACCAAGAACTTGGTCAGGTCTTACCCGCGGATATCGAAGCATCGGGGTGTGACAAAATAGGGCGAAGGATTATATTCCGGAAACCCTACAAAGTTCACATATCCGACAGAGAAGAGTGGGCCAATGGTACCCATCCCTACACCCAATCGGGCATAGTGTTCACAGATGGCTCCAAAAATGAGAATGGCGTGGGAGCACCCGCCTGGGAGCAAGGCAGCTCTACGGAGTTGGTGTACACACTTGACTCTCCCGCATCGGTGTTTCAGGCAGAAGTAAGAGCCATAGCGGAGTGTGCTGCAGTGCAGCTAACTAGGGACAACCGGGGTTGCCCCATCACCATCTGCTCAGACAGCAGAGCTGCACTGATGGCCCTCAGCTGCCCTAGCATTTACTCCAAGGAAGTATTATATTGCATAGAGATCCTCACGGCCCTGGCCCGCAACGCGGTCACCCTGATATGGGTGCCGGGGCATGTGGGGATCAGGGAGAAATGAGAATGCGGATCGGCTCGCGGGTAGAGGCGCTCGCCGGGTCAGAGCGACTCAGTGCTCGGTAGGCGTTCCGCCGAGTGAAATTAAGAAAAGAACCTCACTCTTAATAAGGGAGGAAATACTCAAGAAATGGCGGGAGTCATCAGGTTTAAGGCAAGCCAAAAGAATCCTAAGTGACTCCCCGCCAGAACTATGGCTTCAAGACATAAGCAGACTGAATAAGCCTAGACTAAGAAGGGTAGTGGGCTGGCTCACGGGTCACTGGTGGGTCAGATACTACCTCTACAAACGCACGATTGTAAACGAGGGAAACTGCAGATGGTGTGGAGGGCCGGAGGAGTCAACCTTCCATCTCCTCTGCCGGTGCCCGGCCTTTGTGGGTACGAGGCGGGGGATATGGGGGGAAGGCTTCCTTCAGCCTGAAACTTTAAGAGAACAGAGCCTTCAGTCCATCTGCCAAGCTACAGAGCGGATGGACCGAAGGCTTCAGCGCAGTGATAATTAGGAAAAAATTTAAGCCAAGAGGTACAGCACAATGGGCGTAAGCCTGAGTGCTGGGCAGCACGTCTCGGAAAAGAGCCGCTCGCCCGCCTCAACACATAGACATAGACATAGACAATGGAAACCTTATAAGCATATACCTGCATCTTTTCCCTTTTGGCTTTACATATTTAAAAAAAATTTTAAGTTCGAATACTCCTACAAAAATATATTTGTGTAGTGTACATAAGTTAAAAAATATTGGTTACTTAACATTATGTTAATAAATAACAACTCCTTCATCAGCTTGTGGCATTTCCAAAAACATATTTTTTAGTTATACACTTCTCTTTAATAGTTTTGGAACTATTAAAAAATTAACATCCTAGCGATATAATCGAAAGGTTAGCTTATTATAGATTTTGCAAGATTTAATTTTTTTAGTAGCTCCTGAACTATGCACAAAAAGTATATGATGATATTAAAAAGTATGTTTTTGGAATTGCGAAAAGTCGATGAAGACGTTGAAATTAATCTTATCTCTCTATCTTTTTATATGCCTGAGATTAAATTTGGACCATGTTCCGACGAAATCAAAATTTTCAATTTTGATTAAAAGCTAATCGCAAATTAGTCTGAATGTTTTGATGGGTAGCTAGTAGGTTTATTTCAGTTAAATGTAGTATTATAATACACATTTATAAACCAAAAATGTCTCTTGTGTTTTTTTTCTAGAGTTAATACTTCAGGAGGAAAACATTTTTCAATTTACGATATATTTCATATTGTGTTCTACGCTGGATTTATGATAAAATATTTTATGATTCATTTAAACTGATACTATTGACTCTACAATTGGCAAATGCTATGCTCTGTTATTTTTGAGAAGATTTTTCTTAAGAGTAATGGAAACCTTAAGCATATACCTGCATCTTTTCCCTTTTGGCTTTACATATTTAAAATAAATTTGAAGTTCGAATACTCCTACAAAAATATATTTGTGTAGTATACATAAGTTAACCAATATTGGTTACTTAACATTATGTTATTAAATAACAACTTCTTCATCAGCTTGTGGCATTTCCAAAAACATATTTTTAGTTGCCCTGTTGAAAATATCCACGCGGATTTCCACGTGGATAATCCATGTGGATATCCACGTGGATATCCACGTGGATTGACATGGATTCCACATGGATTCAAATGGATATCCGCGTGGATTATCCACGCGGATATCCATGATGAAAATCCATGTGGATTATTTTAAATCCATGTGGATTCTGAAAAACTAACCTGATTTGAAAAATCCACGTGGATTCTAACTAATTCACACGGATTTCAATAAATCCACATGGATTTGAACAAATCCACGCGGATTCAAACAAATCCACATGGATTTAGACAAATCCAAGTTGATTCCAACGAATTCAGATGGGTTCCAACAAATCCATGTGGATTCCAAGAAATCCACGTGGATTCTAACAAATCCACGGTGATTCCAACAAATTCACATGGATTCCTAAACATCCACAGAGAAAGAAAACAATCGACGTAATTAAAAAAATTTCAGATGGATTCCCAAAAATTCTCATGGATTTTTAAAGGAAATGTTATTTTATGAGATATACAACTGGATATTAAAGATCTGGTTAAATAAATAAAAAGTGTTACGTATTTTCTAATTGATTATCTAGGTATTATAATATTATAATTTCAAATAGTCTTAATAAACTTATTTTCTACCTATGATTAATCATTTTTTTATTTTTTTTATTAATCATCCTGTATCAAACTTATTATTGATTACATTAAGTAATTACATTAATTACATGACAAATTATAATAGGTTTGATTAAGTAAATAAAGAGTTTCATGTATTTTTTACATTATTATGTAAGTATCTCATAATATAACGATTTTCAAAAAGTTTTAATTCTTATTTTCTACCTATGATGAATCATTTTTTTATTTTTTTGATTAATCAGCTCATATCAAACTTATTATTACTAATCATTTCGTTAAACTTACTTATTATCAAGGAGCGCGGGAGCGTTTCGAAGGCAAGTATAGAAGAAGCCTAAAGGAGCGACCCGTGCTACATATACATTGAAATGGGTGTACGAAAAATTCAATGCGCTTTTACGTATATTGCGTTAGTTTTTACTATATAACATATCCCTCTTAATCGAAAGCCATTTCATTGCTCTACTCAAATCAAAACATTTTATTTAAAAAGATTATCTTGTTCAGAAGATATAGAGAGCTGAATTTTTTTATGTGCGATTTCCTTTTATACTTTTCTTCTCCTTATTCCGGCGTCCGGTTTGCAGCTCTTACGACACTTCCGGTTGTTGTCGTCTATCTTACGCTTGTATATCTATATATATATGTACACACCCGTATCTGATCGATCTAACCTTACATACAACATGTCAGTATTTTTTTATATACAAATATTATCATATCGTGAGTTAGTTAATAACACATTTCAAAGATCTCAAGAAGTTGCTAGATTGTTTAGGTTAAGAACTTATTCTTATCAATCTAAGAAGAAGAATTTTTATCTATCTATTATTTTATAGATATACATTTTACAAATGTTATCATATCGTGAGTTAGTTAATTAGTTATGTATTTGAAAGATCTCAAGTTGTCAACTGGTGATGAGAAAAATTGATCTATTCGTCTATCAATCAATGGGGAAAATAACTTTCATTAGATAAGTACTTTATACTAGCTAAATGTTAAATGGCTAAAATCATTTTTTTAAACTTGATACTTTGTGAGATTTTTTATTTTTACAGATATCATACCAGAAGATTTTTTTCGAGTCATTTTGAAGATATATATAATTATAGCCAATAATGTTGAGGAGTTCTAATTGTGTACTGTGTAAAAAATCTAATTTTAAATTAACAAAAATGAACGAGTGCCCTCATGACCCTTGGAGTTATTATTAATGAACAAGAAAAAGTTATTGTATTACAAGAACAGACACGTACTACTCAAGATAGAAAAACCAAACCAATATTACTATGGGGAAAATATATTATTATTTATGACACAATATTTTTCAAGACATATCTATAATATAATTATAGTGAAGTCAGTGCAAGTTTTCAGATCAGATATAATAAAATGTTTTGTATAATAAATGCAATAAAGTAGCGGTATGATGTGTTAAATGAAGTGTTTATAACAAATTTAAAACCTCTACTTAAAATCAGAATTTAAAATAATGTGAGACGTTAGAGCCTTGGTCAAAAAAAGCATTTTTTGTCTATACTTCAAGAAACTGAGTCGATATTAGTGCTGTGCTCTTGTACATATTTACTTAACCACGAATTAAAAAATTATGCTAAATGAACATTAAAATACAGAAAAAAGCAAAAATGATGTGTTATTGTTGTGAAAATTTTCAACGACTAAAGTGCTCAATTAATCTAATTTTATAATTTTCTCACGGAGGCAGACGTCAAAATGTTTCAGAGGATTTCTCAGTAAATATTTTTCTAGACAAGGTTCGGATAATTATTTGAAAAAGTATACAAGAATGTTAAGAAAGCTTTTATTATCAGTAATTATAGTTCATAAACTGATTGTTTTTAATTTTAGAAGATGTGTGCGGCAATCATGAGTTATTAAATTAAGCTGTTTTATACTTTCTACTATAAAAGAATATCGAGAAAGCTTTTTTCTCCCAATGATTCTTAGTTCATAAACTTTTGTTTTTAATTTTGCAAGATGTGTCTGATAGATTATTAATTCAAGTGGTTTCTAGTGAAAACTTCGACGAATCCAAGTGTTGAAAATAATGTAATTAATGATTGGCTTATGGTGAGGGGCACCAAATGATACAGAGAAGCCATTTGTTCTGTGAATATACAGTACATGAAACCATAATATAAATTACTGTAATGACCACTTTTTGAATCTGCAACCAACATTTTAATTTGCTAGCTGATTGTGATGCAATAGTATGATTATTAGATCTAATACTCTTGCAAGTCTTTGATAAAATATTATGAAAAAGAAATATGTGGATATCAAAATAATGAAATGTTCCAGCTTTAGAATGTGCAATAAAAGGCTAAAGGTAAATTTTAGCACAAATTTAATATTGTAATAATAATTTGTCAAAAAAACAAAAGCAAATGGATGCATAAGAGTGTTTTGTAAAAAAACTTAGTATCAGGTTCTGTTACGTAAGGGTAGTTGTTAACTTGGCAAACTTTGAGCTTCGCATTTTGTAAAGGCTAGAGGATTAGGTGATTTCAGAGAAATAGATGCGAAAGAATAGTTTTTAAAAAACTTTGTACCGCCTGCTGCTATGGAAATGGCAGTTGACATGAGAACTCAACTTCTCAGCCAACTTTGAGCTTCAAGTTTTATAAAAGCAAGAGAATCAGGTGATATAGAGATTTGAATTGTAATTCTGAGAACTTGTACTTTTTTCTTTTATTCCTTGCGATAGCTACAATAAATACTAATAAAAGTTTAATGTTTTTATCCAAACAATCTTGCTCTCAACAACTGTCCAACTCTCTACAAAGAACTTGACTGAAAGCTTAAATGTTTTTTTAAACAATTATAATAAACACTTTTAGAAACTATTTTTTAAAGTATTTTCTATCTGTAAATTATTCATTATTATATTTTCTCTACAAAATATCTCAAGAAATGGTCCATTTCTATATCTTTTAAAAAATCCATTAATAAATTATTTTACAAAACTTCTACAATCCTTTACAAACTTTTGCAAGCAACGAGAAATTCTTTTCCAAAACCTTTACAATCACTTTACAAAAACTTTTACAAACTATAAGAATTTTTTCGTAAACCATAAGAATTATTTTCCGAAACCTATACAATATCCTAAAAAATTATTTACGTTTCATTTTATGAAAAGGAATTCTACGAATAAATAATAAATGTTTGCGTTCTAAAGCCGAAATAAATTTCTTTCACGCGGATACTGAAAGTCAAACCCAAAAAAGTTGTGAAATCAATTAAAGTGTAGTTTTATACTTAACCGACATTATTTACAATGTAGTTTTATTCTTAAAAAGTTGTGAAATCTCTTTAAAAAATTATTTTACAAAAGTAAAAACTCATAGGCAAGAATAAGTTTGGTTACTATTCTACATAGTTTGTACTTAACAAACATTATTTACTAAACTCTCCCACCATCTCTCCCTCTGTACCAAAAACTTTAATGAGAGCTTAAATATTTTTTCAAAACAATCAACACGTTCTTTAAAAAACTAATTTTTTAAATATATTCTATCCACACCATTTGTCTATAGTCCTTTTATTTATTCTGATCTCATATATTCAATAACCACCCGGCAAAAAATCATCAATGTATGGCCCTATATACTCATATATAAAAATCTGCATGGACATATATGACCATAGGTGATTATATATAACCATATTTGATCATATATGGATTTTGTCTCTATATAAAAACACATGGTTGTATATAACAAGTATAGTCATACATGACTATATATGGACATATATGGATATATATAATACTTTTGTAAGTCATCTTTATACGTGTCCATATTCGTTCATGTATGAACATATATTATTATATACAAATATGTAAAACCGCATACGACCGTACATGGACGTACATGGATGTACATGAACATTCGATATACATATATCGATTTTATCATATATGTCTATATATCAATATATATATATTCATATATGACTATATTTGCTAATATACAAGTATATATGTTTATATAGAGACGAAATCCATATATGATCATATATAATCACGTATGCTCATATATCCCCATGCAAGATTTTCATATATGGATGTATATGGCCGTATATGGATCATTTTTTCCCGGGCACTCTCTACAAATGGTAAGAATTTTTTTCATGACTGTACCAATAATAATATTGTTAATATAAAACTTTCTACGAAAGTATAAAATAAGGCAAGTATAGACGTTCTTTCTGTATAATCTATAAAATAATAATATTTATGTTTTTTTAAAAGAAATCAAATAAATACCAGTGAAAAAATCTTTTACTTCTTTGAGTCATTGTATGCTGAATTGTATGTAAGTAAAGACATTCAAATTGTTCATTGCAAATCAAACAAATGAAAGTTGTGAAATCAATTATCGATAGTTAAGTAATGCAAACAACTCTCGGAAACAACTGCATGACTATTCTCAGAAATGTACTAAAATTTGTTCATCCTTCTATCCAAATTAAACACAATAAAGTACTGAAATCAATTTATTGTAGTCAAGTACCCATAAGTTAACTTGACGGAATAATACAACTTTTCGTAACTACTTAAAAATATTCAGTCAGCGGGCATAAAGTACTACTTAACGCCTAACAGGCGTAATAGCTCCCATACTCCTACCAAACTTTATAGAACCTACACACTTTACGCCCGTGTGGGCGAAAATTATTTTAATTATAAAACTACTATGCCTTCTTTTTATTTCTAAAATTCATAAGAATTTTATCAGATATTTACGAAAAGTCAAAGCTTATATAAAAAAATTACATAGTTACCACCACATCTCCATTTTTCATTGATCTTTCTCAATTTTGAAATTTCTATAATATTACGCATCTTGGGAGGACAGTAGAAGTCTATAGAGCTGCTCTAGCAGGGTGGTCCTCAATCTCTCATACATACTTGGTGGGCCCGACGGTTTGTAGTTTAAGGTCTAGACATGGTCATTTTCATATAAATATTCATATGTTTAAAGATCAGATAAAATGTATAAATGGGTTGCTCCTACATATTAACTGATCCATGAATCTATCACTCTGCTTTTAAATAGAAAGTACACACCCGCGTCAAAATTTCATATGAAATCGCATATGAGATCCCATAATATATAAAATTGCAGGTGACATCACATATGAGATCTCATACGAGATATGCGATGTCTGAAATTCTTATATGAGTAGTAATAGGACTGGTATTGCGAGACCTGTGACTCATCGGGCGGTATGTGTCAAGTGTCAAGTGGCACTTAACTCAAGAGGTCATTAACTCAAGTGTTATGTAAACAGTAGCTGCACAGTAGCTAATGACCCATGTAAGTATGTGTTAATGACCCCATTGTTTTGAAAACAGCTACTGTTTTGCTACTGTATTTGGAAACAATGGGTCCATAAACACATACTTACAAGGGTCATTAGCTACTGTGCAGCTACTGTATACATAGCACTAATGACCTATGTAAGTATGTGTTAATGACCCCATTGTTTTGAAAACAGCTACTGTTTTGCTACTGTATTTGTAAACAATGGGTCCATTAACACATACTTACAAGGGCCATTAGCTACTGTGCAGTTACTGTATACATAGCACTTGAGTTAATGACACCGCCGTGTCACACGGTCGCTATACCTGCCCCACTACTACGAGAGAGAGAGAGAGAGAGAGAGAGAGAGAGAGAGAGAGAGAGAGAGAGATCCTTTGTGTGCTGCGGCGACCTTCTCCACAGGGGTCCCCAGCGTCTAAAGTATAGTGAATCGTTTGTATACGTGATAGAGTTAGTGGCCCTGAAAAGGGCCGTTTTCTTTTTTGTGTTAAGTTTTAATTATATCGTGAATAACCTTGTTTACTGGGAAAGGAATTGGTATTGGTGGAAAAAGATTTATACCGTGAGGAATCTTTATCAGTCGACGACGAATAATCTTTCGTTTTTTTATCGATGAGAGGTTGTTTTTCCTCCTTGTCAGACTTCTGCTTGCTGAATGGTGGACCCATGATGTGTGCTCGGTGAAGGTTGCAGGCCTTCTGTTTTATCACATCCCTCTACTATTAGCTTATATCTAAGCGCAAGTGACTGGTGGTGGTGGGAGGGAGCAGGAGTGGTGGCGGAGTAGAGATATGAAGTAATGAAGAAGGCAATTAAATTAAAATTTGTATTTATTGATTATTAACAGTCTCGTATTCGTATACATCTTTTTCTAGGATCGGTAAATAAATACTACGTATTTCTATAAATAGTCTATCAATGTTCGTACTACCAAAGTCTGAATGAATCATACGGTTTTTTACATCAGTTTTTAATTCGTCTTTTAGTTTAGCAAATGTGTTCCCGTCAATTTCACGAATTTTCTCGTCGCCGCTGTTCACATGGGTTTTCAAGCTTTCAACTATTACATCATAAATGATATTAATGTACGTAGACATATTCTCTAATTCACGAAGCCGAAACTCGATACACTCGCGCATGCTTTTTAATATTACAAATGTACGACGCAACATCACTACACTTGGTAAACTCACGACTTTTTTCTTCTTTTTCGGTGGTTCTCCATCGTCGTTGTTGTCGCAGTCGTCAGCTGTATCGATGGGTCTGGTGACTGACTCTGTATCCATACGTAAGCCATCAGTGGTGTCCCAATCTTGCGCCTCGTACAGATGCCGTTGACCACGTAATGACACAGGTTCCTTTGTTTTGCTTTTCTGAGTGATTGCCACAGCTCTCGAGCTATAAGCAGTGGTCAAATCAATCTCGTGTTGAGCTAGGCCGATTTTTCTAAAGTCCCGCTTGTGGGCGTATAGATGGTACATTATTGCTGGAAAATGTGTTGTGAATTCCTCCCATTCGGCGCTATCCATTGTTATGTATCTATGTGGTGAAGTATCGCCGCCCAATTGAATCACTGTACGAAAATGGTCACCGTAATATTGCAGACCAATGTATGCAAATTTCGTGTGGGACTTATTGAGTGCGTAACTTGTGTTAAAAAGCAAGTTTTGCGGTATCTCGTCTTGGTTCATTTTGAAGCAGTCGTCACAAACTTTTTTTTAAAGAAATACTAATGCACTGGTAAAGATGTCGTGTTCTCGGAGCTGCTGATGCTGCAGTGAGCTCTAACAGAATGAAGCAGTGGTGTCGTATGTGGGCGAGTGCACTTTGTGTAAAGAAATACTGTGATGCTGACTGCTGCTGCTGCTGCTGCTGCTGGTGCGGTGTGTTCTACTAGACTGGCGCAACGTCACTGCTAGCGCTATTCGTTTGGCTGTGTACCCCCCACTATGCCGATATGTTGGTGGTGGGGGGCGGCGGCGGCGATGGCGCGCGAGCACGACCAACGAGAGCACTGTTACGTGTATGACGTAGCGTGTCGTGTGGCAGGGGGACTATGTGACGTAAAACGTTTCGAGAAAAATATAGATTTATGGTTATGATTGTATCCGATAACAGTGGAAATCGTTTCTAATTACTTGTCGTCACACTATGAATGCGTCAATCATGTACTCTCGTGAAAGATTTTTATGGCTTTCGTGAGAAGGAAATGCGTGCCGCGACATGTAACCGATAACAGCGGTAACCTAAACACTCCACACAACCGCTATGAACGCGTCCATTGTTCAGCGAGTTTTAACAGGCAGTTTCAAGAGGGGGGTGCTCTCGATGACGCCTGTCGAGATTTTACGAGTCAAAGTGTATACATTGATAAATTTTTCACGTGAATGCGTTCTTTGTTCAACGGTTTTTAAGAGGAGTGCAGTTTAAGTTACGCGTAAATGTGTATATGATGATAAATTTTTCACGTATAAGCATTTTGAATACCCTCTCGCGGGAGGAAAATGAATTTAACTGTTTTTCAGGAGTGGGAAAAATGAAAAAGGTCTGTAAATGAAAAAAGTGATTTGGGTAAAATTTTTTTATTCAATCAAACTTACAAACTATGAATACATAAATGTGGAAAGAAACAAAAACTTACAATCTTCAAATACATATGGTTTAGCCGAGCGACGCTTAAAATTAATTACGGATGCATAATAGTGCACAGGAATCGCAGCTGATTCATGACAGAGCAAACAGCTCTTTTTCAGTATTAAGTTAAAATATACACACATACACACGCAATATATATTAGCTTACAAATCTAGGTCCAAAGTAATTTAAACAGCAATGCAAAATGTATCTTAAAGTGTGCGTGTGTAAGAGAAAAAGCGAACTGATGTGTGAGAGCTGTGCAAGTCTGCGTCAGAGTGCACGTACCCCCACCCACTTTTTTACGCATACAGTAGTGCTACCAACACGCAGCGTCATGTAGCGACCTGTCGCTGGCGATAAGCGGGAGCTTTCTGCTGCTGCTGCTCTATCACTTAGGCGCTGAAATCCGTTAAAACTTGTCGAGTGGAGTCGATTTCAAGAACGTTATCGTACTCTGCGTAAACAATGCAGTTTATTATAACTGTTGGCGCCGTCTCGAAGCCCACTTCAATACGTACACTGCCTGAGCGTACGAGATTCCAATGAGAGTGGCAGTGCGCTGATAAATCGGGCGTGAGATCGAATGCCGTAAGAAAATGACCCATTGAATAGTTGTAACGGTTTATGCCTAGGCCCTCGTTGAGAAAATGTATTCCGGTGCCTGTGTAGAGTGTTTGGAATGTCTCGATAAAAGCTGTAGCGGTGCCTGTAAAATGAGGCTGTAATGGTTTGCTCGGTATTTGAACCCCATCGATATATATCGAGAGATAATTTATGTCAAAGTGTTGAAAGTTGAATGGATTGAGCGCACGATTTCCATTGAACGCTCTGTTATCGACGAAACCGATTATTATACGTTTCGGCAGTTGGCCCAGAATCGCATTATCGATGCTATCACCTAGTATACCAGTGTGAAGCGTAAATGTTTTCACTTCGACGCGTGTAATGGGATATTTGGCTGTGGCTTTGGCCAGTGTATTGGCGTGTGCGATCAAAATACCCGGATTTATTTTGACACGGCGAACTATGAGAGTAGCTTCTTTTATTTTTATTCCGAAGCGCCCGTCGTTTGTGGAATCCATCAGGCAAAATGCATCCTTGCTACGCACCAGTCGCACTCTCATTTCGACACCATTGATGAGCATTTTATCCTGATTAAACAAGTCGCAGTGCAGATGACCAATCATATCGAATGCTTTTCCGTCTTTCGTAAAATATTGCCTGTGATTGAGGCCTTTGTTCGCTCCGACTCCGTGATTTTCCGGTGCACCCTCCATACAGCCGTGTGTATCATCGTACCAGAGGCTCGCTGTGAGATGAGATTCTTTGGCCGCGGGGGAATAGCTCAGCAATGACTCTATGTAAGCTCTGTACGGGTACGCGTTGTTGGGCGGTGACGCAAGCTTTTGATTGAGAAAAATATCAATTTGATTGAACATTGAATGTAAAACGTTGTTTACGGGGCCAACTTTTAGATTTGTGTCGGGCTCCTCGACGGGCAATATTTGTGCCTTGACGAAGAGCATAGTGTGCGCGAGGTCGATGTAATGCTCGCTGGCGCTGGGTACGACGAATTCGATGGGTGCATCACTCTCATCGGTGATCGAAGAGACGGGCTTATAGTTCAAAAAACTGCTCCCTTCGATGGAGGTTTGAGTAGCGGGGAGGGTGAAAAGGTCGAGTTCGCTCGACATACACTCTGACGAGTGAGAGTGCAAGAAAGCCATTTTTAAGATTTACTTTGGTCCAAAAATATCGTTAATGGGGCGAAAAGTCGGGGTTTTGCGCTTTCTCTTGCTTACTTTACGAGTTCCACGCGACGCGGTGGGCAATTTTTTTCTTACGTTTGGATCGCGAGGTACGAGCGGTCGCGCGTGCCTTTGTCGACTGACGCGGCCGTTTGATGCGGCTTGTAGTTTTATAGCCCGAACCCTTCATGATTTCTGTAATTTTCTCGGCAGCTTTTCTCTTGAGATGCCTCCTCGATTCTCCGACTCTCGATTTTATGGCCTCCTTGAAATTGACACCATTGTTTGCGACATCGTCTATGATTTTCATACCTGCGCGCAAGGTCTCTTTCCCGACCGCCTTAGCGCCACTCCTGACGTATAGAAGAATACGGCGAAAGAGACCCCCCAGCCAAGAGCCGATGCCACGCCCTCTCTGAAAGGGTGCGCCAGCGAAAACGTTTCTCACACCACCCCCGCCACCTATCTGCTCATCGTAGTATCTAGTGTAATGAGACATCTTAACGACTTAGTCTGAAATGGAGTGTCACGGTCAGCATACCGTACTCGAATGGAATGCGCTGCCCGTACTGGTCTCTTATATCGATGATAATATGGTGAAAATTGTGATAGAGAAGGGGTATGTAGTGAGTGGGTGTGAAACGCTGCACACCACTGCAGCCGTATTTGAATTTTGAGTTATCCAAGGAAACGATGCGCAAGAGGGCGGCCTGTGTGTCCCCCACTGTGTAGGGCTCACAAATATCTGTATAAACGTACACTTGGTCAGGTATGGCACGAGAAAGCGAGGCTGGCCTCTCAGCTACAATTTCCCGCAGTGCGCCATGGTTAAAGGTTGTAAACAGAGTTTTTTTCCCAGGTTCGTCATCGAAGCCAAAAATGCGCATAATTTTGTCATTGAAATGAGTCGCATGTGGCTGTTGACAGTCGCACTTGCGTCTGATGGCATAATAGCCATTGCTCTCCTTTCCGGGTTCAAGCATGTGATGCTTAAAAGTGTCATTCGAGTTGTTTATGGCGTCTGCCAGCTGTTGGAGAGAGTCGTAAATGCCGACTGGAAAATGGCAGAATGTTTTCTCAGTCTGTTCGTTGTCGTCCACGCTGTACGAACTAAAAGTGTAAAAGGCGTCATTGTCTTGAAAATGCACGATGCTACAGGGTACGTGAATTTCCACCAGTCCAACGTGCCACTCTCCGTGTAATTTGATCTCGTGAGGCAAGTGTGTGGTGAAACAGCTGGTCGTGTTATCGGAAAAGTAAGACATACTGCTGTTGCTAGGCAGTACCATGTAAAAATCTTCTTTCGGGTCCATACTTGCTCGCTGTTTTTCTACGAAATGCTCTCGAGTTGACTGACGTTCACCCAAGAATTAAATTTATCGGGATAGCCTAACCACTTGACGAGCGCTTGTTTGTTGGCGCCGCGACCTTTCGTGCGTACGATACGCTCGATTTTGAAGCTCTTATCGTCAGCCAGACGATCTTGCCCGACCAAAACGAGCTCTTCGTTGTAAAAGAATCCGTCGATTATTTCCTCGTTCAAGTCCGCCAATACGTACGTGTACAGTCCTTGTCGCGGTGATACGCGTATTATCTTGAAAATCTCCTCGCTGAAATTTTTTTCGTATCCTCGCTCGAAGGTGTTCGTTGAGCGACTGACACGGACGAGGTCACCTACGGCAAATTTACAGTGGGGCGCTGTGCGGCGGCACCGATAATTGGAGCGCGCACGTTTGTCCAAGTTTACGCGCGCGCGCGCAGCATTGTAAAGGTTGACCTCAGCGGGCCGCATTCGCGTGCCACTGTGCAGGGTGTGATTGTACGCGTACACAATTTTTTGCAGAACATCGATGTAGCGCTTGATGTTCCGATGCGAGAAATATCTCCATATGCGCTCGCGCAGTGTTCTGTTGAGCCGCTCGACCACCGCTGCCTTGATATCCGGATTTCTAGCGACGCGAAAACCGATCTCCATGCGCTTGAGAAAATTTTGAAAAGCGGCACCAAGGAATTCCTTGCCACGATCGGACTGCACGCACAGGGGCACGCGCGGTTTCGCTCTGTCGGTAATTCGTTCAAAAGCGCTGGCAACGTTGCGAGCTGTTTTATCTTTCAACGGTTCAACCCAGGCGAACTTGCCGAGTACATCGATGACCACGAGAATATAGCAGTATCCATCGTTGTAATCCTTTATCGATGTTAGCTGAAGTAGATCGCACTCCCACACGTCATCGACGTTTGTTACATTGTACGACAGACGCGGAAATCTTCTTTTTATCGGGTGATGAAGTGTGTAGGCGTCTTGATTGCTTAGCCACGCGTAAATTTTTTTCTTCTCCTTTTTGGCATTTACGCGCAGGAGGTTTCGCGCACCTGCGTAACCAGCCTCATGCTCGAGATTGTCGTATTGTTTTCCGTAAGGCATTTCGTGTTTACATATCAAAGTGTAGCCATTTTTTCTTGGCTTGTTTTTTACTGCGCGTTAGAATGGGTGAGACTGGGGACGGGGCTATATTTTCTACACCCGCTATAGTCTCTCTACGCGGCAGGCGCCGTTTGGCCGTTTTCTCTGGTGCGGTCAATATTTTCCCAATTTTCAAAACTTTGGGATTTTCTATGAGATTAACGGGTGTCTCGATAGTTTTGAGAAATTTTGCAAACTCAACGCGACCGACAGGCGCTTCGTCTCCCGTGTTCTTTTTGCTCAACGTGTCGATGAGTAACTCGCTTATGTCCGAGCGGGGTACCTGGTGACCATCGATGCTCACAGTGCCTGCATTGTCCCACTTTAAGCGCTCGGGAACCGCAGTCCTCCAGTGCCGAAGCAAGAGTCGCGCTTTGCGTGCGTGTACTTTGGGTATACCCTGGAGAATGTCTTCCTCGCTGAGCGGTGCGAGAGTCTCTTCGATTTCGTCAACCTCGTGATTCGGCTCGGCGGCACGCTCGTTGTCGCGGAAAAAAAGATAACGTCGTAAAATCTGCAGATAATTCAGACATTTTTCATAATCATCGCGCGCCTCCTTTGAGCGTAAAACGTCATACATTTCGCTGTCTAAGCGAGAAAAATTATCACCGCGCGTTTGTAAACTTTTTTCCTCGACATCCACGGATGTGGCGGCGGCGGCGGCGGTGGCGGTGGCTCCGGATGCGGGTCTCGGTGGGCCAATCGAGCCTTCAGGCACAAGGATCATTTTACGTGCTCGTTCCATCTTAGTGCGTGTCACCCGATCCGAATATTTTCGATATGAGAGTACTCACGAGTGGGGCTAATAAGATTGGTAGAAACGACCCGCCGTTCTGAATAATCACTCGCTTCTTTGTGCGCCAATCGTCTTCGTTTCCACTTGAGTGCGATAACTTGCGCAGCGCGTGTTTATGTTTGCTCAAGCGTCTCTTCTCGCTATCGGATAATTTTATGACGCCGTGTAAAACGTTTAATGCACACTCACATATACACTTGACAAGTGGCTCGTCAGCCGCTCGGGTTATGGCAGTGCGGTGTTTCTTATCGCCGTGACAGAGTGCGCCGAGTAGTGCGAGATTTTTCTTGGAAAAGTGCTTACCCCGTGGTAATGTGCCGCGACAAGAGGCGCGACGACCGTACGGGGCCATAGTTTTTTTCCGACTGATGATCGTCCACGTGAATCAGTGTGATTTAAAGTATTTGGGCATGTATGCGCAATGCGCGCTGTCGTCGGGGAATATGTTTGCGCGAAATCTAAACTCATCGAGACAGTCTTGCGAGAGGTCTATAAAGAGGCAAGAGTGTGGTGCGCGCGTAGCGTCTACGAAGGCATCGCGCAGAAAAGCCGAGTCTTCGGGGTGGATTTGACGCGCGAGATGCTTTATTTGCGCCTTGTCGCGTGGATTTTTGAATAGCACTAAATACTTTGTATTTAAACTTATGTCACGCTGTGCCTTTCCCTTGTGGAAAACATTTTGTGTTATGAATATCACACTGATATTTTTGTGGTGACTCCCCTTCGTAAACAAGTCTAAAATAACGTCTCTCGAAGATTCTCGCATAAGATCATCGAGAACGAGTAATTTTTTCTTCTCGTTGTCCGAGGAATAATCGCCTATCTGAGGGAGACCCTCTCTAAACTCGATGGCTGGTCCAGCGGACTTAAAAGCTGTTCTGTAAGCCTCCTGCCATTCAGCGTAATAAAACAATAAACGATCGAAGCGCACTGTACACATCTCCGGTAAATGTGCGAGAAAGCGCTGGACGAAGCGAGTTTTCCCGCAGCCTGTGGGCCCGCACACGCAGCAGGTAAACGGGTGTTTCCATCGGACGTCCATATTTTTACACGAGCTCTACCCTGCGAATGAGACTGGACCACGCTTTTCCAATCATTTTATAGCCGCCCATTGACAAATAGACTGCTGGCCCCAATGAGCGGCTGAGGCGGCGGCGGACGGGCGGGCGGGCGGGCGGGCGCGCGTGGACTAGCATCTTTACCCGCGGTGGTGAGCTGAATCGTCGCGGTGGCAAGCTCATCGGCCGCGGTGGTGAGCTGAATCGACGCAGTGGCAAGCTGGTCGGCCGCGGTGTAACTAGCGTGCAGCCGCTGAAATAAGCAGAATTACCGCACGCCAACTAGCTTGCGAACGCCGACGATGAGCACATTTACCCGCGGCTACTGCTGCTGCTGCGATATAGTGCAACTTTGTCACTACAATAACTTCTTAGTATATTTAACTAAATAAAAAAATATAGTAACGGCAGCTTTTATAATCTTTGAAAAACGATATAAAACATTCACTATATTACTTTGCTGTTAAGAAAAATATAATGGTTTCTTATAACTACATGGAAAGTGGTGATGGGCAGAAATAATAGAACATTTTGATGGAAAAATAATTTTTTTTTTTTATTAAAATATAAAAAAGACGAATTTTACATAAGTACAAGCTTTTTTATAAAAATACACATACTACGAATCGCTCTTATAACCAAAAGGTAGTGATACTGCATTACGAAAGTATCTACGCTTCTTAAGTACTACGGAACATGACTTTTTTTCGCTACATGTGATGACGTCATGCGCGCGTGTGCGTCTGATCGCTTCATATTTCAAAACGATAGCTTCTCTATCGTTTTCAAAATACGAAGCAATCAAACGGTCGATGCTTTCGAAATTTATTATACGCGAATTGTTGCTATTGAGACAAATACCCTTAACTTTGCAGCACTCGACAGTTTCCCCGGTGGAAGGGACGACAGCTCGAAAGCCATAAAATTTCGGACCGCCCGAGAGAAAGTTGGTTATATAGGTACCCTCGCCATAGGACTTTAACTCGTCTGTCATATGCCGAGTAAAGTTCCCAGCGGGGGTGTATACTCTGTAGCGTCGTCTTTTTTGCACACGAAAATACACGAGTCTGTGTCCATGTATAGAACACGGGCTGCTGTGAGTTTTTCAATATAACTGTACAGTTCGAGGCGCGCCTGCGCGGTTGTATACGCTGCTATTGCTACGTTCGCATTACCCGAAACATCGACAGCATCTTCGCGAAAGCGCCAATTCGCGTATAAAAGGTTCTCGTTAACCATAAGAATATCGAAAACTTCTTTATCCTGCGCTGTAAGAAGTTTTAGCAACTCTTCACGTGTTTTTACAATCACCGTTTGTTTCATATTTGACCGCTGTCCAAATTTTCCCCACAGTGAATTTAAGCATAATTTTGCAACGGAGCGCAAACCAGGATTTTTTTCTATTTTTTCGCGATCTAGTCTTATCCCCTCGTTGCGCTCGTACACGTCGATGTACCGTTTTCTACTCTCTTCGTCTGCACACCAGGCAGGCCAGCCGCTTGCCTGCTGCTTCAGACGGAGGAAGGTATTAACGTAAGCTGCAAACAGTCCGCCTTCCCCGGTACACGGATCGAACTGCGTGGTCTCATACTGCCAAATTATATATATTTCCGTTACACAATAGCCAAGCTCAACAGCCTTCTGTAATTCGTAAACAACCCATGTACCTGTAAATTCGCGCTCACCGATTTGCTCGTGATTACAATCGGCTTCCCGCAATTCCTCGCAACACGTGCGAGAGAGCCCGAAAATTAGCCGATTGTGCATTTTTACCGGCAACACGGGTAGTAACAAATTACGAGGCGGTAAAACTTTGCATTTGACCATCCCTTCCATACGCGAGAGATAGTTGTTTTGCCCTCCTGTCAGTGTCGCACATTCTTCGCCGATGTAAATGCGCGGATGCCCAATGGGGTAGCGTCCCCTCTTTCAGATATACGGGTAAAGAGAGCAAATATCGGTATATTTTATCTCTTCGCCTGGCGCAACACTGCGCGAAGTAACGATATTTTCCGTACGCCCACCGAAAAAAGCATCCCGTGGATTTAAAGTTATTTTGCTCATGACTGGGTGAGTGGCTAAATATCGCGTAATTTCCGGCTGTTGACTTTTCACGCGCGCAAAATCGCACTCCCACATCTCACGCACGTCGTATCCTAGCCGTCTCATTACTGCAACCTTTGCCACAGTGGACTCGTACGCCTGTACGCATGTTTGACCATATTTATTTTTCCGTGTGCTCCGATTATCGGGGAAACAACGCGGGCTACCATGCACGTAACAGCCTTGGAATTCAAAAACGATTCCTTTGTCTGTTAAGCTAGGTTCTCCGGCGCCTGGTAGAGGCGGCAGGTACCCATCTACGAGTTGACCCTCCCGCAAACGAAACTCACGCGCACGGCCCGCGTGTATAATTTTGCGCCCGATCTCGCGCTCACAATATAACAGCCACTCTATGGATTTTTGCGAGTGCTTATCCGCGCGCCTATATCCGTTTGGCGGTATGAGACCAATGGTGTTATCCTTCAAAACATTTTTTTTTAAAACATACGAACACGTAGATGCGATTGTACATGCCGCGACGAATGGGTCTGTTTGCGCTACTTCTATAAAAATTTCGCGAAACCGTATGCACGCGCGCCTCAATATTTCCACATCCATTTTACAGTATGCGACAATCTCTTTTTGAAAGTCGAATATGTAGTTTGGTCGGGTGTTCTCATGCCAGTCGAGAAAAGCGGCACGCTCGTCCACAGACATAGTACCCGGGCCATAAAACTCGGCAGGGGACAGAGGGCCAATGTAATGCGCATTCTCGAGAGTATTGAAGAAATGCGGGAAATAACCTTTCTTTGAGCCCTCGGGCAGTCCGAATGTCGCAGGCAGAGCACTCAGTTTCAATTGAAAGTAATTGATACTATCAATAAACTTTGTGCGTCCGTACTTTAACAGCGTAATATTGTGACCGCTTAATATTACAGTGGGCGATCCGTGCTCGGAACTTTCGGCCAACTCCTTCAATATAAATTGAGAGTCGAAAGCCCGGGCATTGTGTGCTATGCACACAATTTCGGCAAAATCGGTTTTTTCCCGCACACAAAGCTCCAAGAGTTGTTTTACCGGTTCACGGTTGAAGACAAATTCACGTACACCACAAGTGGCGCAAAATATTTGTATGTCATCAACGTCGATGCAATCCGTGCATACTTGATGCGCGACACACAAATTAGGTACATGAACACGCGCGCTTTCGCCATACGGAGTGTCTTGCATCATTTCAAAATCGTAAAAAATATAAAGATATTTATTTTTTTTACCACATGTGTCGGCGCTGATCGGCCGCATGAAGCACAAATCGTTAAAGCCGTGCCGCTTTTGACATGTGTTACAAAACCCGATGCCGCACTCGTGTTTCGGTTGATACACGTTTACAACCCGCGTACAATTTTCACACAAACGCACAACGTCACACAGTTTTTTATTATTTTTTTTGAAAGACCCTGCACGCTTGTGGTTCGCGAAACACTCGTGACCGAAAAATTGACGTCCGCAATCCACACACTCTATCATGTCAACTTGCACGTTTCTGCACGGTGGCGAAACGTAACAGCTCTCACATATTCGCGTACATTTGTGCTGATTTACATAACGGTACCCCTTATTACAATAAGAACAGAAAAAATGTGTCCCTGCCGCTCCGAATAAATTCGTAATTAAATTAGAATGACGCGTACGCTCTTCGAACATCAAATAAATAATACCACTAAGTGCAATATTTAATTCATGGAGAGTGTTGCGACCGTCAAAGAGCGCCAATTCACCGCTCCCAAAATTATCTTTCTCGAAAACAACCAATGCTATCCCGTGCGCGAGAAAAAAATCTTGGAAGCTTGTGAGCTCTTCAAAGCCGCAACCGTCTCTTGGAATTTTTACACCCGCATCGGTCACGAGTCTTTCCGCGTGCTCTTTTTGCATTTTTCGTCGTCCGTCCCGAATCACTGCCCATTTTGCACGCGTCTCAGCGCAATCCAGCGCCTTGCGCTCCACGTATACCAGTCCAACCGCAAGCGCACGCGGTAAACATAAGTGATCGCTGTTGTTAATAACAGTGATTGAGTACTTTTGCACATCGCTCAACTTTAAGGCATCTCGACCAGCGCCTACAGGCATTTGTACATAGCACACCTGTAACACAAGGGCCTCCGCGATACCTAAAATTTCGTTACTCTGGCTTATGGAATTTATTAAATTCCATAAATCAGCGTAATTAAAGTCAGCGACTGGTCTGAACGAAAGCCCACCTGCGCCACGCGAAAAACGATCGTTACAAATTGAAATACCGACTAATGTACGCCCCGGTACGCACTCTGTTATATAATTATGAATGTCTCTGATCGCAGCCTCTACCCACAATACAGGGTTTACATCGACACGTGGTTCTACAATAGTGAAACTTACTCGATGGGCCTGTGTAGCGAAGCGTCGCAGGTACTGCTATCCCTCAACAACCGCAATGAAGCGCACTCCGGGTGGTCGTACGATGTCGTAGTCCTCGCCGGGTGTATCATAAACTTGCTCTTCATCCATGACACCGACACCACCACCGCCGCCTACTTGCCTCGTGGAATGTCCCTCACTCGCTAAATAAAAATAGTTTAAATTATAATTTTAACTTTTTTTTTTTGTGCTTTAGTTAACGTTTCTGATTTTTTTTTTTCAATTATGGTTCAGCATAACCGGCAAAACTTTCGCGCACACGCGATATAAGATCGGACAGGTCCGCGTCGTTGTATAACGCTGAAGTCTCGTCTTCAGCCTGGTCACGAAACCAGCGTTGAATTATTGCACACGGATTATGAGCTATTTGGTGGTATAATGCGGGCAGCCCGTTGAGGAAAGGAAGCGATGACCGGATTTCCCTCTGCATCATATCACGATTTCGGATAACTATAATTAAAAATATTTGCCTTTCTAAAAAACAAAATCAGAAAACGTTTTAAATAAATATTTTGTACACTTACATTCGTTGACACGTCGATGGGAATCATAACTGTGATTGTAGCCGTTCGTGATCATATTCGCAGCCTGCGCAAAGTTCGACAGCTGATTTTCGCGGTCTGCGCGCGCTGTATTGGCTACGGTACTGGTGTCTTCTGCCAGCACATCTGGAGGCTGACTCGCGAGAAGTCTCTCTTCTGCAGCGGTCACTAGTGGTCTGTCGTAAATCGCAAGTGCGTAGGAAATCGCGATGTCCATGAACATTAGGTCTTCCAACCGCTGATCATCGGCTCGACGCACCGCTCGTTCTTCTTCTGTATCGTTATCAGGAACGTCACCGCCTGGCCCCCAGACGGGAATCTCAGGGCCTTCGGGTCCCCAGACGACAAGCGCGGGGCTTTCGGGGCGTGGGACTTCATGCACCTCAACCACAACTTCTACCTGCTCGCCACCCTCCTCCTCCTCCTCCTCCTCCTCCTCCCCCTCCTCCTCCTCCTCCGTATCGACGGGTGCTGCAAAATTCATCATTCGCCGAGCAGGATTAAATAGGCCGCTCGTACGTGCCGAGTGCTCGGGGGTCTCATCTTCCTCGAAATACGTACTGCCGGATAGCTCCGAATCATCATTGCGTATGAGACTCTCTAATGCTGTAAATAAAAAAATATGTAAATAAAAATATGTAAATAAAAATTATTTTGAAAAAAAAAAAGTTTTAGACTTACCTAACTCTCTTGACGGGCGTTCGCTACGCCGCGAAACACATGCAATCCACTTAGTTGACGGACGAAGACGTCGTCTTCGATGACTCGCTGTACTTCACGCGAATGCGCGAATGAATTGTGTAGGCGCACTATCGCGCGATACCCACTCGATCTGAGTATCAGTCGTAATTGCTCCTCCAAGTTTTCACGCGACATACGTCGCAAACGACGCATCCAGTCAGGGTTCCTGCCGTGTCGTGCTCTTGCCGCGAGTCGTAACACGGCACACCGAAGCGTTCTCTTAGCGTAATTATCCATCTCTCACGAAACTTCTGAATGAACTGTGCACAGCAGCGAGTCGCACAGGATTCTTATACACATACGTTATCTTGAAACGTACCCCGTGAAACCTATGTTAAAAAAATTAGTCATCTCGTCATCTCGCCAGAGTTTGCCCCCACCAGCGTCACTTGTTCCGCATCTACGCTCCATTGTTTTACAAGCGCATTTTCTTCGAACCAATACTGAGATTCAATAGTGTCCTAACGGCTGCTTGATAAAAAAAAATCGTTATGTCTCGCGAAGTGGCACGTGTATTTTTCCAAAGTCCTCGGAGGTCCGAGCTGAACAATGGCCCTTCTATATTCGTCGCTGAAAAAAGGATAAGGTTTCACAGCTCTCGAAATCAAAACATTCGTGACACATCTACGGAAAAGCATGCATGCGAGATAAAAATTTACGATGCATAGCTAGCAGACGTGAAAGAATATTCTACAAAAAACATAGTTTATTACTTTCAACGACACGTGTCAAACTCCGAATGCCTCACTTTCAAAATGAAAAGAGTAGTGGAGAGGCTGTGCTGTAAATCCCTCCGAAAAATGACCTGACAAACAGCCTCTAAACGGTATATGAAAAAAATTCTCTCGGCTTAAGTAAACAGCACAAGAGTGAAAATATTCCTCAGGGACGTACACAGGTCACTTTCTTCGCCTGCTTAATCCATTGATGAGAGCTCGCTATTAATATTGCCCGAAACGGTAGAGTCGTAAAAACCAGATGGCGACGACGGCGGCAGAATATAGAAGTGCTCCTCGACGCCTGGCGCGAAGGTCAGCATGCACGAGTGCGTGCTGTTTGCAAGCGAGGGCTTCGCTATTATAGCAGCCGACACCAGCTGTATTTTATTAGGAAGCGGTTCAGGGCCCTACATTTATTCGGTGATAAAAACATGTGCATGCAGACGGTCACCAACAAGCAGTGGTGGGGGAAAGACCCTCCCCCACTACGCAAAGGATGCTGCTCCCCACCACCACCGCCACTGCTGAAACAAGGAGCGGCGGACGAAAGGGCCTACCCACTAGAGGTACCAGCATCATACGCGCCAGTTAGCTACAGATGATGGACCAGGTCAGTCGTGAAATATCGACTTTGCGTGAGGAGCTTGAGAGGACTCGACGGAGAGCATGCAACAGCCACAGTTTTATCGAGCATCTAAAGCACTCGCTGATACGTCTCAGCCGTCGCATCCACCAAGGCTTGGACACCACAGAAGTGGCTGGCTTACGGGCACAAATTGTGCGGGCATCCCAGCAGCTCCAGCACCACAGAGAGACAGTGAACCGTACAGCGCATCACGCTGAAGACTTGGCAGCACGAGTGGCCGCGCTAGAAAAACTCCTGCGGTAGAGAAGAAAATCAACGCCACCGCCATCGACAAGAGAGAGGTCAAAGCATACGGCCTGCAGACAGCAGCTGCAGCAGCGCAATGGAGATTGCGCATTTATATCAGCGCCTTGCGAGATATAAAAGAAAGCGGGATCATGCCATTCGCATGATTAACCGCCTAACCAACAAGAGCGCCGGCACGTGCCTGCTACAAGGCCGCCGAAAAATTGCGCTGGTGCCAAATGCCTTGTATGTGGCATTCTTTTTAGGATTTTGAGGAGCGATCCGGGGGGCCGCTCCTGGGAACAGTGTTGGCACTGCACGTGCTTTCGGTGTGGTGCGTGCCGCGAGACGCCGTGTGAGTGCCTACAACAAATGGACACTCCACGATCACCATCACCGGAGCCTGCTGCTGCAGCAGCAGCAGCAGCAACAGCATCATCGTCATCATCAACAGCAGCAGCAGCAGCAGAAGAAATTCCTGCGTCTACAGCAGCAGCAGACGACACCAGTGCAGCCGTATAGTGCAATATGTGCGTGCGACCGCAGAACTGTGCGTGTGTGTGCGAGTGTGTGTGTGTGTGTGTGTGTGTGTGTGTGTGTGTGCACTGCGTGCCCGGCCGTGTCTGCGAACACTTGACACGCATGTGCCTACACGTATCACCGGATACGTGTGCGACTGTACGTGTTTGTACATGTGTGTGCGTGTGTGTGTGTGTGTGTATGTGTGTGTGTGTGTGTGTGTGTGTGCATTGCGTGTCCGTACGTGTCTGCGAACACGTGACACGCATATGCATATACGTATCAAATATGCGCTTGTACGTGTGTGTGTGTGTGTGTGTGCGTTATAATTAATAAAAATATTAATTATTAATACAAATTGTTATTTTTACTCACTACCGAAAAACAATCCCACGCTATCCCCTCCCCACCATCTCTCTCTCTCTCTCTCTCTCTCTCTCCTCTCTCTCTCTCTCTCTCTCTCTCTCTCTCTCTCTCTCTCTCTCTCTCTCTCTCTCTCTCTCTCTCTCTCTCTCTCTCTCTCTCTCTCTCTCTCTCTCTCGTAGTAGTGGGACAGGTATAGCGACCGTGTGACACGGCGGTGTCATTAACTCAAGTGCTATGTATACAGTAACTGCACAGTAGCTAATGACCCTTGTAAGTATGTGTTAATGGACTCATTGTTTACAAATACAGTAGCAAAACAGTAGCTGTTTTCAAAACAATGGGGTCATTAACACATACTTACATGGGTCATTAGCTACTGTGCAGCTACTGTTTACATAACACTTGAGTTAATGACCTCTTGAGTTAAGTGCCACTTGACACTTGACACATACCGCCCGATGAGTCACACGTCTCGCAATACCTGTCCTATTACTACTTATATGAGATCTTATATGATATTTACACGGGGGAAAAGGATATAAAATATGTTACTTATAAAACGGTTAGTAAAATGTAAAGCACTTTTGAGTAGGCCATAAATTTATCTGAATTTTTTATTTTATTCTCGTTTAAAAAGGACGAACACAAGGAAAAATATGTTGGGTAATGAAATGTAAATCGTGATTCTGCACATGTAGTGATGTCATATGCAATTTTACGTATTATGAGATCTCATATAAGATCTAATATGACATTTTCACGCGGGCATGTACTTTCTATTTAAAAACAGAGTGATAGATTCATAGATCAGTAGTTAATATGTAGAAGCAACCCATTTATACATTTTATCTGATCTTTAAACATATGAATATTTATATGAAAATGACCATGCCTTACACCTTGAACTGCAAACCGTCGGGCCCGCCAAGTATGTACGGGAGATCGGAGGACCACCCCTGCTAGAGTAGCTCTAGACTTCTCTTGTCCTTCCAAGATGCGTAATATTATAGAAAGTTCAAAATTGAGGTGGAATAATGAAAAATAGTGATGTGTTGGTAGCTATGTAATTTTTTGTAAATACCTGAAAACATTCTTATGAATTTTAGAAATAAAAAGAAGGCATTATAGTTATATAATTAAAATAATTTTCGCTCACACGGGCGTAAAGTACGTAGGTACTATAAAGTTTTGTAGGAGTGTGTGAGCTATTGGGCCTCTTGGGCGTTATGTAGTACTTTATGCCAGCTGGCTGAGCAATTTTGAAGTTAAAACGTGGGCGTAAAATGTAATTTTACACGCGAGGTACGAAAAGTTCTTATGGCCGGTACTTGACTATAATTAATTGATTTCAGTACTTTCTTGTGTTTAATTTGTATAAAGGAATGAAGAAATTTGAATACATTTCTGAGAACATAGTCATACAGTTTTTCGGAGAATGGTTTGCATTACTTGACTATCGATAATTGATTTCACAACTTTCATTTGTTTGATTTGCAGTGAACAATTTGAATGTCCTTACATATAATTTGTTGAGCATACATTGACTCAAAGAAGTATAAGACTTTTTTACTATAGTATTTATTTGACTTCTTTTAAACAATCATAAATATTATTTAGATTATACAGAAAAAACTTCTATACTTGCCTTATTTTATACTTTCGTAGAAAGTTTTATTAACAATATTATTATTTGTACAGTCATGAAAAAAATTATTACCATTTGTAGAGAGTGCTTATTGAATAGATGAGATCAGAATAAATAAAAGGACTATAGACAAATTGTGTTGTTAGAATATATTGTAACGGGAGGCCTGGGGAAATCTTTTGTAATTCCGCGAACCGAACCCTAGAACACGGTGCCGTCGAGTGCTACTTCTACGACGAGCACTCGGGGTTGATGTTCTCTGGATCCCTGTTTACAAATGTCGAGTTCACGATTGAACTCGACTTTTCCGTGTGTCGGAAAGGGTTAATACTCGCGCTAGCTAGACGCGAGGCGCGATCACTCAGAATGATCGTCGTCTCGGTTCGACGATCCCGCGGAGGTGGCGGTATCGGGGAGAAGGTTAGGTGAAGGTTAATAAATAACGAGTGGTCTTAGTTACATTAAAAACTATAACAAGATCTATTCTAAATTATCCTATACAAAATACGCGTCGCGTTGCGCGTTGACAAGAAGGCGGGGGATCCGCCGCTCGGCGCGGGCGGATCGATGTGATTGTTTTTCGCTGGGCCGGCGATCCAGACACCGGCCGCTCGCCGCTGCGAGCCGAAAATACAAATCAATCGCTGCGCGGAAAATAGGCGAAGAGTCTTACGGGGAGGGGAGTGCACTCCCTCGTCGCTCGCTCACGAATCCGCTCCTGCGTGAGGCCTTATCCTCCGGTCGACTTCGGAGTATTCAGGTCGAGTCCTAACGTCCAGCGTTCACCTACAAACGCTTCGAACCCCGGGAGTGGCTCGGATTGTTCACGTGCGCTGCTCTTTGAGGACGGCGAGTAAACGGGTGTTGCGCTGCATCGGTGTAGTCGCGCGAGAACTCGTTTCTCCGGACGATATAACATTCGCGTCCGCGCGGTTAGACGGCCCGAGAGAATCTGATTCAAAAAGAATCGGGCGCGACTTAGCAACGGTCAAAGTCGCGCCTGCCCCGCGCGTAGCTAACGCGAATACATCGTCCGAGCGATGTCAATACTCGCTCGAGATATACGAATTCGCGGGAACGAGAGCCTAACGGGTTCGATAGAATAGAGAGGACCGAGATGCTTATCTTCTCCGTATTTTATCTTGGAACCTCGTTATAATATTTAAAAAATTAGTTTCTTAAAGAACGTGTTGATTGCTTTGAAAAAATATTTAAGCTCTCATTAAAGTTTTTGGTACAGACGGAGAGACAGAGGGGGAGAAAAAGAGGGTGGGAGAGTTTAGTAAATAATGTTTGTTAAGTATAAAACTATGTAGAATAGTAACCAAACTTATTCTTGCCTATAAGTTTTTACTTTTGTAAAAAAATTTTTTAACTTTTTAAGAGTAAAAGTACATTATAAATATTGTTTGTTAAGTATATAAAATTACACTTTAATTGATTTCGCAACATTTTTGGGTTTGACTTTCAGTATCCGCGTGAAAGAAATTTATTTCGACTTTAGAAAGCAAAAATTTATTATTTATTCGTAGAATTCCTTTTCATATAATAAAACTTAAATAATTTTTTAGGATATTGTATAGGTTTCGGAAAATAATTCTTATGGTTTCCGAAAAAATTCTTATCGTTTGTAAAAGTTTTTGTAAAGTGATTGTAAAGGTTTTGGAAAAGAATTTCTCGTTGCTTGTAAAAGTTTGTAAAGGATTGTAGAAGTTTTGTAAAATAATTTCTTAATAGATTTTTTAAAAGATGTAGTGATGGACCATTTTTGGAGATATTTTGTAGAGAAAATATAATAATGAATAATTTACAGAAATGATTCTGTTATTGAATACTTCATTTTTTAACAAGTTTTCTATTTTTAGGTGTACAGAAATGTTCATACACATATTTGTAAAAAGTATTTTTATTACACAAAACATTTTATTATAACTGGAAACTCGCACTGACATTTCACTTGAATTACATTATATTTATGAACACTGATTAGATGTCATTTTTATCAACAATACAATAATGTATTTGTATCGGGCAGATCACTATGTTATTTGTCATTAGTGAGTTTCCAACAGTGTCTCAAGAAAAGCACACGCTGAGCTTGTTCCATAAATCTTCAAAAAACTCCATCAGCTCTAATCAACTAGATAGATGATCTTCTATTAAAATCACAATTTTCTTATTTTATTTCGAAGAACTAATTTTTAAATTAAGTTTTCTCAAAATAATGAACCATCAATTAATGTCACTAGTAAAATACTTAGTAATCTATTCTTTGACGCACTGACCTGTATAATGAACTTCATCAATTTTTAGTGTGTTTTTTTGTTTTTATTTGCATTTTAAGCAAAGAACGGAGTGAAGCCTGAATCTGAATGAATTAACGTAACTCAAAATATTAATAAAAACCAAAAACTACAATGTTTTGAGAAAGTTCCACAAAAATTATTATTTCAAATTTGATATTTACATTGCTATTACACTAAAACTGCATTTTTTCATTTCAAAGATACGAATACTTCTGATCTTGAATCTCAATATTTCCATGTTTTAATTTGACAGACATGTGTAAACTTCTGATCTTGCATCTCACTATTTCCATGTTTTAATTTGACAGACTTGTGTAATAATGTATTATACAATTTATGTATTTCAATGAACTCTTCTATGTTACAGACTATTTAATCATGATCTGCGTGTCAATAATCCTTACGTTCTGATACTCTGTAATTCTTGTATAGATATAACTTTTTGAAATTATTATCTGAATCTTGTGTAGAAAAATATTTACTGGTGACATCTTTGAATCATTTTGACATCTCTCACCATGAACAAATCATAAATTAGATTAGCTGAGCACTTTTATGCCTTCAAATTTTCACAATAACACATCATTTTCGCTTTTTCAGTAATTCAATTTTCGTTTGTCATAATATCTTTTAATTGGTGCTTGAGTAAATATATACTACAGCACAGCACTGATATCGACTAAATTTCTTGAAGTAGACAAATTGTTTTTAAACCAAGGCTCTGACAAATATTTCAAATAAGTATCATAAATTTTTGGAAGTTTTCACTAGAAACCACTTGACTTAAAAATCCATCATTGTTAGTTAAATTATTACTTTATTTTATTTAACACAAAACATTGATTAGATGTCACTTTTTGACATATAATAACACATTTGTATTGGGAAGATCACTATTTATTTGTTGGTTATAACATTGTTTATTTGCACTACTTATTCAAATTGTTAATTATAAACACTGATTTGATTTCATCATGTAACACATCATACCATTACTTTATTTTATTTAACACAAAACACTGATTAGATGTCACTTTTTGATAATACAATAATACACTCGTACCGGGTAGATCACTACGTTCTGTTTTTGAGTTTGTTATCAGTGAGTTTCCAATCCCTCGAGAAAAGCACACATTATTCCATAAGTCTTCAAAAAACCTCATCAGCTCTAATATGATTTTCAACTAGATAATCTATTAAAATCAGAATTTTCTTTTTCTATTCTGAAGAACTAACTTCAAAATATAATACTTTTTTTGTACTTTGAGTGCAATACTTTTGTGAATATCTTGGTTTTTGCTTCCTATCAGCTGATTACATTTTGAGAATCTATTGGATCTTTTATACACATTGGAAGATCAATCAGGATATTTCTACATTATTGTCTTGTAGAGATGACGCTTGTAGATTTCCATTTCTTCACGCAGTTTTTTATAATATAAAAAAGTATGTTTTTCTACTGCCAACATATGTACAAACAGTATTAGCATGAAATCTAGATTAGCGTGATGAGAGAAAAATCCATAAAAGTGAGCTACAAAAAATATTTCCGAAAAACTACATTCACAAACTAAATAAGTGACATGGTTTAATATTCGTTCTCATGTGAGTTAATTTTCTAAATATAATAAAATAAAATCTTACCAGCAACTGACAAGTAGCTAATTATGTTGTTAATAGAATTAATTTTCAATACATTGATTGAATAACTCTAAAATTGTTACACCTAACCTATAACAAAATAAAATAATAATATAATTTTATAGTTGTAATAAACAGATTTTTTATTGTCATTACTATTACGCTGTTTTATATTATACCTATATTACCTTATAATTTTATATTTTTCTTCTCATCATTTTTTAGATCTTAGATCAGCTGCTATATTATTAATATATAAAGTATCTCCAACAATCCAAAAAAATCTTGTATATATAAAATAATATCTGTAAAATAAAAAATCACACAAAGTATCAATTTATTTTAAAAATGATATTAGCCAATTAATATATTTATAGCCATTGAAAATAAGTACGTATCTAATAAAAGTTATTTTCCCCGTTCATTGATATACACACGTGTAGATAATCTTCTCATCATTAGTTGACTTCTTGAGATCTTTGAAATATGTTATTATTAACTAACTCACGTACGATAACATTTGTATTTTTGTATATAAAAAAAAATACTGACATGTTATATGTAAGGTTAGGTCGATCAGATACGGGTGTGTGTGTGTGTATATATATATAGATATACAAGCGTAAGGTAGGCGACAACCGGAAGTGTCCTAAGAGCTGCAAACCGGATATTTTAAAACCATGGAGAAAAGTTCGGAAAGGAAACAGCACACAAAAAAATTCAGCTCTCTATATCTTTTGAACGAGATAATCTTTTTAAATAAAACCTTTTGATTTGAGTAGAGCAATGAAATGCCTTTCGATTAAGAGTGATATGTTATATAGTAAAAACTAACGCAATATACGCAAAAGCGCATTGAATTTTCCGTACACCCATTTCAATGTATATGTAGCACGGGTCGCTCCTTTAGGCTTCTTCTATAACTTGCCTTCGGAGCGCTCCCGCGCTCCTTGATGCTGGTATAAATATAAATTCTAACAAACTTATATCAATATTTATAATTGATAGAAAAAAAGGTCCTGACATCAATTATATATGTTGTGATAATATCTTTTTTTCTAGATCGGTAAATTTACTCAATAAAAATAAAATAAAAGACAAAATCGATTCTCTCATTATTAACAAAGATGAATTTTTTTCACAAATTATGAATTGTAAATCAAGTTATGTATGTAAAACATGTTTAAAATACATTTTAAAAGGTCATATACCAAAATTATCATCAAATGACAATTTACGTTTCCCAGAAATACCTGATGTTGTTAAAAATTTATCATCAATAGAAGAAAGAATGGTTTCACCTTATATTCCATTCATGCAAATTAGAGATTTACAACCATACGCATTAAACTCTCAATTGTCTTTAAAAGGCAGTAATATTAACATACATACTGAAATTAACGATATGATCAGTGTTTTGCCTAGAAACTTTGACGAAATGTCAGTTATACAAATCAAATTAAAAAGACATTTAGATCATAAAACTCATTTATAGCACGGTGTGACCTAAGTCCGCACTTAGGTCACGCCTATCCGTGACTTAAGTAGTCGATTATTGCACCGTGTTTATCGCACTCGCTGCGCTCGCGCGCTAACCTCACGGTGCAAAAATGGACTGCTTAAGGTACGAATAAGCGTGACAGCGGACTTAGGTAGACGTGCTATAAAATAATATACGATACTTATGACTTGAGTGGCACATCACACGACGTGAATTATCGCTAACCTCACGCTAACCTCACGCCGTGCAATAATGGGCCACTTAAGTCACACGTATCGTAATGTACTATATATGTATGAAAAAATTAAACCTTCTAAAATATTTGAATCCTTAAAATATCTTATAAATACACCGTTATATAAAAAACATCATATAAAAGTAAATGATGAGTTTTTCAAAGGATTTGAAAGAAATAGTGAAAATGATGTAAATTTTATTGTTGATGACTTTGACAAATCTAATAACAACTGTAATAACAACTGTAATAATATAAATACTATATCAAATGAAATACAAAATGTAACTACAGACAATAACGAAAATATATAGAAGATGATTTCGAAGTAAATGACGAAGTTTTAATTTTAGATAGAAATAAAGAAATTACTTCAGATGTTATAACAATAGCTCCAGGACAAGACAAACAACCTGTACCATGGCATAAAGTTGAAAATATTGATGAATTATGTTTTCCTAAAATTTTTGGAGGCCACATATTAGATAAAGAAAAAAAATTAACTTACACTGAACGTACATTATCTGAAATCAGACGATGTGATAGAAGATCTTGCGAACCAACTAGATTATTATTCATGGCAAAACAAAAAATAGATAGTTTTTTCAAATATGAATACATGCTTGCGAAAAATTAAAAACAATGAAAATCTATCTGCAGAACATGTGTTAAATCAAAACAAATTATATGACATTTTCAAACAAGACGACGGTTTCATGTTTTTGAAACAAGTTAGATCCTCCCCATATTATTGGCAAAGCAAAAAAAAAGAACTTTTTTCTGTTATTAGGCAACTAGGTATACCAACATTGTTTATGTCGCTTTCTGCCTCAGAAATAAAAAATTTTGATTTATTAAAAATCTTATATAAGCTTCAGTACGAAAAGCCAATTAGTACTGAAGAAGTTCTTAATCTTGATATGGATACAAAAACTAAATTAATCAAGAACGATCTAGTAACTTGTGTAAGATATTGTCACAATAGATTTTGTAATATTATGAATTTATTAAAAAACCCATATGGACCATTTAAAGAACATTTTATTATTGACAGTTTTTTAAGGGTTGAATTTCAAGCAAGTGGATCTGTACATGTACCTACATTATTATGTTGTAATAATGCTCCAATTTATGATGAAAATAATCCTAATTCAGAACAAAAACTAATTGAGTTTATTGATAAATTAATAACTTGTGAATATGATCCGAAAAATCCTTATATGACCTTTCAAAGACATAAACATAAACCTATTTGTTATAAAGGTCGCGAAAATAACAAAATTTGTCGCTTCAATTATCCATTATATGTTATGAATAGTACAATGATATTAAAACCATTAAATGAAAATGAATTTACTGGTAATGAACATATTCATATTGAGAAAATTAAAACTTTAATTAATATATATTTTAATTCTAATACTGATGTAAGTTTTGAAAATATGTTGGAAACCTTATCAATGACAGAATATGAATATATAAATGCTATCAGAAGTACATTAAAAAGGAATAAAATTTTTTTAAAAAGATCATCTCTTGAAGCTGCTATAAATGCATATAATCTAGAAATTTTAATGTTATTAGAATCAAACATGGATTTACAAAAAGTATTAGATGTTTATATTGCTGCTTTTTATATGGTAAATTATGTAACTAAAATAGAAGCAGGACTATCAAAACTATTGAGAGAAGCATCCGATGATATTGAAAACGGTAACTTAGACTTGAAACAAAAATTAAGAAAAATTGCTAACGTTTTTATAAATGGAAATGTTTTAACTTCGCAAGAAGCAGTTTATCAGACTTTATCATTGCCATTATGCATCTCAAGCAGAAATGTAGTATATATTAATACAGTTCCTATTAATCAAAGAAGTAGAATTTTAAAAAAACCTAAAGAATTGAAATTATTATCTAAAGATTCAAAAGATATATATGCAAATAATATTTTTGAAAAATATGAAAAACGAATAAACCAATTAAATGATGTATGTTTGGCTGATTTCGTAGGCAACTATAATTTGTCAAAGAAATTATTACATAATGATACCGACGATGAAGATATAGATAATAACAACGAAATTATGAATATCAAAGAACGAAATAAGACAAAAGTAATACGTTACTATAGATATAAAATTGAAACTGATTCATTTAATTATTATCGTGAGCATGTCTTGTTGTTTTCACCATTTAGAAATGAAGAATTAGAGATAGAAAAAGCTGATTGTGAGAAATTGTTTTAAGACAATTTATCTACGATACAAAAAAACAAATCTCAGTATTGTTTGATAAAAGATGATTGTTTAGAAACTGCTTTAAAATATGCAGATAATGAAATGTTTAATGAAGAATATAATGATAATTTTTTAAACAAACCAATTTAGAGAATGAAGATATTCTAGAACAAATAGGAAAAGACAAATCAAAAAAAGAAAAAATTTTTCAACGTATTGTTTTACCTAATATAATAAATAAAGAACAAGTTTTTCAAATGATAAACGAATTAAATACTGATCAAAGAAATATAGTAATGCATGTTTTACATTGTTTCAAAGTTGATAAATTACATATGAGAATATTTTTAAGTGGCTCAGCAGGTGTCCGTAAAAGTAAAGTTATCAATACAATATATCAATTGCTATCTATTTATTTTAACGAAATTCCTGGTGAAAACTCTGATAAACCAAAAATTATCCTATGTGCACCTTTCCGGAAAAGCTGCATTTTTAATTGGAGGTATTACCTGTTATACAGATTTTGCTCTACCTGTAACTCAATTCAATAAACAAATGCCTGAATTATCATCAGATATTGCTAATACTATAAGAGAACATTTCATTCATGTAAAATTACTAATAATTGATGAAATTTCTATGGTTGGAAGTAATATGTTGATACGTATAGATACAAGATTAAGGCAAATATTTGGTGTTAATAAAAGTTTTGGAGTAATATCAGTAATTTTAGTTGGTGACTTATATCAATTACCCCCAGTAATGGATCGGCCAATGTATACAACTCCAAATACATCAGAACTAAGTATTTTTTCTGAAAATATTTTGCGGGAAGAATTTAATTACTATCAATTTGTTGGAGTGCTTCTGATATTTTAAGTTGGTGGCACAGGGTGTAGCGAAGGTGATGCGTCCATATCGGTCGGCGTTCGGCACAGGAGAGAGCGAGCGCCGTCGCTGGCGATCGCACGTTGTAGGCGAGGGGAAGAGGGGGACACGGCTGTGTCTCTACTGCGCTCCTCTATTCGGCGTGTGGCGCCCTCCCATCGTCGCTGTGGAGCGACGCTCAGCTACCCGCTGCGTTGTGCACGTAGCGGCCTGCTACAAGCGTGCTCTCGAAGCACATTTCTTACACTCCTTCCCTTCGAGCGTACGCAACTTCTGATTATTTTATCTTCTGATTATCTTATAGAATTATACTCTGAGTCTTGTATATGTACATATATATATATATATATATATATATATATTTGTAGGTATTAAACTCAATCTAAATAAATTAATTACTCTGGATAAATTTCTGAATTTTATTTATATTAAAAAAATATAAACTATACATCTGATATATAAAAACTAGGAGGTTTGACCTTCACTTACATTGTTTGGAGTCATCTCTGAAATAAAGAAAATTACACATATATATATTATAACCATCTGATTTTATATTTATTATTATATTTTTTGTGTATTAGTGTATTTAGTGCCAATTCTCTGATTTTTAAACTATTCTGAATTCATTATTTTATCTCTTAAATATTTATGCGTATCAAAGGGAAGTGGTTTCGTCATTATGTCTGCTTCATTTTCTTTAGTAGAAACCCATCTGACTGTTACTTTTCCTTCTGAGACACATGACTTTATATAGTCACCGTGAGTGACTGCCATATGACTTTTACTCCCTGATTTTTCTTTATTTTCTAAATTACTTCTGATTCTTTCTAGATCGTCATCAAAGTTTTTAAGTTTGTGACTGCCATCCATCTGAGTGCAATCAATGGCTGACTTATTATAGCACCATATTGTAACTGGATACATGGTTTTGCCTGTTATATCTCTGATTGCTTTGTCTAACGATACAAGTTCTTGACATGCATTACTCATGGCAAGATACTCTGCTTGGCAAGTTGACAGTGTCACATACGTCTGTTTATGGCTTCTCCACATAATTGTATCACCAAATAGTTTTATTATATAAACACCTGTGGAAGATGAATCTGAACAGTCTCTAAAGCTTGCATCTGTCATAGCTGTTAGATTTTCGTCTTTTGCTCTGTATGTCAACCCAAGGTCAGAAGTTTCTTTGAGATATCTGAAAATTCTTTTTACTTCTTTCCAGTCCTCTTCTGTTGGATTTACTTGTCTTCTGGATAGGTAGTTGACTGCGAATGCAATGTCTGGTCTCGTGGCTCCTGCCAGATATAACAAACTTCCAATGGCTTCTCTCTATGGTGCTTTGGTTTTTATTTTTGGTTCTTCTGATCCTCTCGAGTTTTCTTCACTTCTGAGTTCTCTGTTTTTAACTTGTCTTGTTACCATTGGTGTTCTTTGAGTTTTGCATTCTGTCATGTTAAATCTTTCCAAGATTTTCTCTGTGTATTCTGTCTGTTTTAATGCCAAGGTTTTATTTTGTCTGTTTCTGATAATTCTCATTCCTAATAAGTTCTCTGGTTCTCCTAAGTCTTTCATTTTAAATACAAGACTTAGTTTCTCTCTGATTTTCTCTAATTTTTGTTTGTCATTACCTGCTAGTAGTATGTCATCTACGTATAGAATTAACATAACTACTTTTCCATCTTTCCTCCAGGTGAACAGGCATGGTTCATTTATGTCTTTTTCCAATCCTAGTTTTAGTGCTTCTTCTGAAAACCTTACATTCCACTTTTTGGACTGATTCTCAGACCATATAGAGCTTTCTGTAGTTTGCATACTTTTGTTCTTCTGATTTCTGCATCATAGTTTATATAATCTCCATGTATATCTCTTCTTCCAGTGTTCCATTCAGAAAAGCGGTTTTCACATCCATCTGAAATACCTCTAGGTCGTATTTATTTATTATGGCTAACGCCACTCTGATTATCGCTAATCTGGATACTGGTGCGTATGTCTCTTTCAATTCGTATACATTTCTGTCTTTGAAGCCTCTGATTACTAATCTGCCTTTGTACACATTTTCAACTTTCTCTCCTGTCTTCCTTTTGAAGACCCATTTCGAATCTATTATGTGTACCTTCTTGCCATCCTTTGTTGTAGAGGGTCTATCAACAAATTGCCATACTCTGTTTTCCTCTATTGATTTTATTTCATCATTTATAGCTTCCAACCACCTATTTTTGTCTTTTGATTCCATAGCTTCTGAGTATGTTGTTGGATCTTTATTGATGGTTGCAATAAAAGCATGTATGGTTTCATCCTCTAAATTGTTTCTATCGCTTGTTATTTCAAGGTTTGATGTTGTTACTTTATTGTTTAATTTTAAGCTTGTATCATCTAATTGTTTTGTTGTTTGAGTTCTTCTGATTGCCATGTATTCTTCTCTGTTTTCCATGGTCTTCGCATTTCTTCCAGGTTGTTTGCGTTTCTTTGCTTCTGATTAGTTGTCTGGTTCTTTGTTTTCTGCTTTTCTCTTCTTTGGCCATTCATCTTTTTGTTTCTTTTCTGATTGTTTTTCCTCTGGTTTATTTTCTTGAATCTCTTCTGCTTGAGTTTCTTTCTCTTCTGAGTATACTGGTGCTATTTCTTTTTCTGGATCCTTAGATTCTTCTGTTTCTTCTAATTTGTCGTTCTCTTCTGACTTATGTTTGTAAATATCCTTATAAACCAGTTTTTCATTACATCTGACATGTCTGGAGTGAAGGAATTTTCCAGCTGAAGGATGCCAAAGAACATAACCTGTTGGCGAGTAGCCAACCATTATTGCTTTAATTGCTCTTTCTGAGAACTTCGTTTCGGTTATTGGGATTTTGGCATATGCTATACATCCAAATCTTCTGATTTTCTCTAAGTGATTTTTACCTTTTGGGGTTAGCATATTTATTGGAGTTTCTGAGTTTAACGACTTATGTGGTGTTCTATTGTACAAGTGAACTGCAGCTTCTACTCCCAATATCCACATGGTTTCTGGCAAGCCAGAATCGATCATTAAAGCTCTGATTTTATTTTGTAGCGTTTTATTAAATCTTTCTTCAGTTCCATTTAGTTCTGGTGTGTGTCGAAGTGCTACATTATACTCTATCTTTTCTTTTTCCATTACTTCTGAGAATTTTCCTCCGATAAATTCTGTTCCGTTATCAGCTCTGATATAACAAACTTTTTCATCTTTGCCTAA
Organism: Torymus aiolomorphi; assembly: GCA_036365515.1. Lineage (NCBI taxonomy): Eukaryota > Metazoa > Arthropoda > Insecta > Hymenoptera > Torymidae > Torymus > Torymus aiolomorphi. Next base: position 140,703,976 of record CM070873.1, read on the forward strand.
TATATTTCTCATTGTTATTAGGAATTTTTCAAGACAATCACCAGCTTCATTTTTGTGATTGACCGAGTAAGCTTTAGCAAATCTGGTGAAGTCATCCACAAATACAATTATAAATCTGTTGCCACCAGGAAATGAAGCTGGCTTTATGGGTCCCATTGTGTCCGTGTGTATTATTTCCAGAGGTCTGGATCCTCTGGTTCTGTCTTCTGAGAAGGGCAATTTTCCATCTTTGCCATGATACACACTACGCAATCCATAATGTCTTTGTCAAATTTAATTCCTTTTAGTTTTTCATCTGATTTTTGCATCTGTTTTAGATAACCTAGAGAAGCATGGCCTAATCTGATATGCCATAGCATGCCTTCATTCGATTTGCTCTTTTTGTTATCCTCTGATTTTTCATTATAGTCCAAAATTTCCATTGACTCATTTGTGCTCATGTTATCTAGGTTATGTATTTTTCTGTTTAAAATTCTTTCATCTAAATCAAAATCGGTAGTTATTTGGGGACTTCTCGTATTTGTTTTTGTTTGAACGAGTTTTTCTCGATTCTCCCTCCCAATCTCAGACGTGTGTGTTTCAAGTTTCTCTGTATTCTCTTCTGACAATTTGTTTGAATCTAAGTTCATAACATCCATCTGAGATTGTTGCAAAAACTCATCTAAAGTTACCAACCTAGCTATGCATGAATATTTTTCGCAATCTGAATTTACATTGTTAATATTTCTTTGTTTTTCTACTTCCAAATTTATTATCCAATTTGGCTTTTCATATTTCCCTGTAATATATTCAGCACCTGCATTTTTATCAAAAATTTTGAGAATTTCGTCATCTAAATAAATTTCTAAACCTACATCTGCAAATCGTCTGAGAGAGATTAAATTCTCTGATATATTTTCTGCTGATATTACATTTTTCAAAATAATTTCCTTTATTAATATTTGCATCTATCTGAATATTCGCTGAGTCATTTTTGTTCACACTTCTGATAAACTCTTCCGTGCAATGTTTAAAATCGCTCAATATAACACCCTTATTTACAATATGATCGGTGGCACCTGAGTCTGCGATAAATGTAATTTGTGTTTCTGATTTGAGTTTATGTTTATTGTTAATCGTACTTGCAATATACGCTGTTGCCCATGCTTTAAGGTGTTTTGGGCTGCACCTCTTGCGCCTCGATTTGCTCCTCTTTAAACACCCTACCTCTGAAATTTCCCCTTCCACCACCTCTTATAGCAACACCTCTGCCTCTGTTATTCCCTCTGATATTTCTCTTTCCTCTGAGTTGTGTGTTTGTGTTTGTATAGTGTTGTGTCGTATGGTCTTTAGTCTGAAAATTATCATACCTTCTAGGTGGTTGCACTGCCCCCTTATTGGGACAGTCTGTGCCTTTGTGGTTAGTCTCGGTGTTACAATAGTAACAAAACCACTTGTTGAGTGGTTTGAGAGGACAGTTCGATGCCAGGTGCCCCTCTGATTGCATCGAAAGCACTTGGCGTGCGGCCCCGACTGCCACTCTGGTGTCCTTTGAGCCATCTGCGCCACCTTTTGTGTTGTTCCTCTGGTTTCTCCGAACGTCTGCTTTCTGCCTCTAACTGTAAAAGAAATGATTTTATTTCTTCTAAAGTCATTTCTTTATTGTCAGTCTGTCTTCTGATTAGGTAGGCTGAACGAAGTTCTGAGTTATCGCATGAAACCGCTTGGAAAAACGCAGATCTCTTTTCCTCCTCAGATAGTGGCACACTTGTATCGCAACTCTCATACTCTCTTATGATTGTATCAAATCTGTCACAAGTCATTTATTTTTTCTTTCTTATTTAATTTTAAGCGATACAATTGAGCCCTAACTGAGGCAGCTGTAACATTTGCTTCTATTTTTCTGAATTCTCTGATTTTCCTTAAAATTTCTTTTGGATCTTTTATATTCAAAATTTTCTTATGATAGTATTCGTCCAAATGATTTATCATGATATCCCTGACTAGTGACTTTCTTTTTTCTACTTCTGATTCATCTAGATTTACTGGTGCTTTTACTTTTTCGTCAATTATATCTAACAAATCATTTGATCTTAACTCTGAGTGGAGGTAGTCTAACCATACATTTAAAACTGCTTTTTGTGTCAATTTGTAATCTCTCTTAATGTTTAATTTCGAACTATTTTTCTTTGATTCTAACGTCTGAGTGAGATTTCGAAATGTTTCATTAAATTCATTCATTGAGATATTTTGGTGTATTCGTGTGTTATCTGTCTCTGAGTTTGGATTATCGTCTGAATTTAAGGCGGTGGAATTAAGGATAGGTTGTGGTACTTCGAGTCGTCTGATCCTCGCTGTTTCCACCTCCAGCATTTTCTCCATCAGTTGTCTCTGTCCTTCCATCAGAGACTTCATCTCTGCCATTATCTGCTTCTGCTCTTTGTGGTTTTCGCGCATAGCGCGAAACCACATACCAATGTCTCCTTTTGCCCTTTCTGATGGTGGCTGGCTAAAAGGTGGTTGACCGGGCGGCGTGTAGGATGTAGGTGTTGTGTTTCCGTCTGATAATATGTAAATAATTATTCTGATAAATATTTGGTCTTTTATATATCTCTGAGCATTCTGATTTTTAAAATTTTACAGATCTGTACTCTGATTCTCTTAAATTATTTACATTCTGTTCTGAATCATCATAATATCAATTTTGTTTCAATATACTTTTTATCACACTGTGTAAATATTACACAGTGTGTTACTTTATTTGATTTGAGATAGAGATGATTATTTATTTATATATTAATATTTATTTATATTAACATATATATATATATTTTAAAACAAATTACTTTGTTCGTCGCCGATCTGAACTTCTTTCTCTGGTGTCTTGTTGCCTTTTTCTGACATACTGGATCCTCTTTCTCCTTATTTGCAATCTGAACTTCTGAGGTCTGAAATGCCAAATATTTATTCTGAATTATATTCCTATTATTTGTTTATTTATATTGTTGCTTCTCCCTGTACTAGACCGCACAGCAAGTCTAGTAAGTTCGAAGCTAGTCGTTACTTCCGTGTATATCGTTTCCGCGTTCGTGCTCCTCCGAACGTGACGTCATGTACAGCAATGACGCCAATAGTGTCAGAGAAATGGCCGTGCACTTACACGGTCCCGATAATTCACAAAGTTGCAACGACTTTACATGAGGGCAAGAATTCTCTGTACAACAGTAGCATCTACGCCTCATGTCGTCATTACAGTGTTTTATTTCACGTCTGAATTTTCTTCTGAGAATTGTGTTTGTGTGTGCGTGTGCGCGCCTTTCTGAGAAAAAAAATTCTTATGTTTAAGAAATATCATCTGACGCTTTCTCCGCGTTTCGTCTCTGTGTGTGTGCTTCTGTGTGAATGTACGCACTTAGCTGACAGAAAGCTTTAGTCTTAATCAAAATGGCGTCGGATTTTGTCGTCGCGTCTCGACCGCGTGTTAGCGTGTCCGTACGTGCACGCTGCGCGTGCACGCCGCGTGTTTTTCACTGTAGTTTTCTTTCTCTCTCCGAATTTAACTCTTAATATTCATATACAGAGCGCGTACTTACAATTTTGCGCCAGCACCACACTTTTTCACTTTTACATCACACTTAATCGCTTCTCACGCCCGGTCAAAATCTCGTCTGGCTTTGCGTCTTAATAGATTTTACTCTGAATTCTTAATCTTAAATTTCTGAAGTTAGTCTTAGTTATTCCTTTCAATTTGCTATATTATTTAATCTAATGCAAGAGAGCTATTTGTCGCGTATTCTAAATTAACTGTTTGTACGTCTAAAAAAACTTATATCTGAAAAGCGGTCAGAGACTCAACATGGCCGCGTCTTTAGGTTAACCTCGCATACAAGACAGGTACTCACCAATCTTCTTCTGCGTGTCTGCCTTCAAAAAACAGCGTGGCCGAGCCCATAACCTGTTGGAGTGGGTATACAAATGAGGAGGCCAAAACACTATATAAAACAATAAAACTCTTTATTGAGGCTTCTGATATTTTAAGTTGGTGGCACAGGGTGTAGCGAAGGTGATGCGTCTGTATCGGTCGGCGCGTGGCGCCCTCCCATCGTCGCTGTGGAGCCGCGCTCAGCTACCCGCTGCGTTGTGCACGTAGCGGCATGCGTGCTCTCGAAGCACATTTCTTACACAATTAACTAAAATAATGGGTCAACAAAACGACACAAATTTTATAAAGGCTTTAAACAATTTAGCTACAAATAACATAACAGAAAATGATATATCATTGTTTAACTCAAGAATAACTGATGAAAACAATATTCCTGAAGAAGCTATTAAATTATTTGGTGAAAATAAGTTTGTTGACGAATATAATGCAAAAAAAATCAACAATCATCTAGGCATAACTTACAAATCAAAATCAATAGATTCTGTACCTGAATCTGTTTCTGAAAAAACCAAACAGTATCTTTTACAATCATTTCAAAATAAAAAGAGACAAGAATGCGGAGCACTAAGCGCTGAAGTAATGTTGAAAATTGGAATAAAATATATGATCACAACAAATATTGATGTTGAAGACGGCTTGGTTAATGGAGCTTGCGGTATTTTAAAACATATTACATTCAATGAAAATAAGACACCAAAAATAATTTGGTTAAATTTTGAAGAAAACATTAAAATAGGATCAAAAATTAAAAATAAATATAAAGATATTATGAATAATTTAAAAATAGATTTGAATTTGATTCCAATATCTGCAATAGACATAATTATAAATACAAAAGAAAATTATCAAATAGTTAGAAAACAAATACCAGTAATACCAGCTGAAGCTATAACAGTTCATAAAAGTCAAGGTCAAACTTATGATAAAGTTTGTATAGATTTTACAAAGTTTACTAAATTTAAAAGTAGGTCATTATTTTACGTGGCGTTAAGTAGAGTTAGGCAATTATCAGATTTATATATAATTGTCAAATTTCAAACTTTAAATAAAACAAAATATGATGAAACAACAAACGTAATAATGAATAATTTGAAATTAAACAAAAATTTAAAATTATCATTTACAAAATGTATTCAAGAAAATGAACTTATAATAATTTATCAAAATATTAGATCTTTAAATAAAAATTTCGATTACATTATTAATGATCACTGGTATTATCAAGCCGATATTATGATATTTTGTGAAACGTATACAAAAGATTCAGATACATTTGAAATCAATGGATATAATATCATATATAGATCTGACAGTAACGTAAAATATTCTAAAGGGATTATTTGTTTTGCTAAAAAAGAAATACATTATTAAAAATGTTACTTATAATAAAACTAACATGTTATATCATCTTGATATGGTCATGTTAAAAATAAATAACACGTACATTTTAACTGGATACAAATCACCTGCCGTTGACAAGCAAACATTTTCAAGTCATTTTAAAACATTTGAAATAAATAAATACAACAACAATAAATTTATTATAATTGGAGATTTCAATTACGATGCTTTTCTAGAAAATAACTTTATAGAAAAATATTTAACTCATCAAAATTTTAAAAGAGCACTTCCAACAAAAATTTCGACTACAAATTTTAACACTCAAATAGATATTATTTTTATAAATAAAGAAAATAACCATTTTAAAGCTGGAGTGTACGAAACTTACTTCTCAGATCATAAACCAATTTTCGTTGGTTTATCTGATGATAATGGAAAAAATAAAACTAATGAAACTTTCATAAATGACATTGATAATCATAATATTAATAAAAATATAAATAAATAAATTAATGTTGATAAAATAGATAACGATATAACCGATTTAAATATTATTGGATTACCAAACAAAGACAATGTATCTTGCTATGCTAATGCAACCATACAATCATTGTTTCACTGTAATACATTCAGAAAACACCTTTTTATTTTTCAAGAAAACGACTGTTTAAAAGAAATATTCTCATAATACAAATCAAACCATTTTGATGTATTGGGATTTAGACAAATTATAAACAAAGAATATGCATTATCTGTACAACATGATGCAGCTGAATTTATCATGGATATTTGCAAAAAATCAAAATTATTGAAAAGTGTTATTGAACATGAACATATAACTGAAATATTCTGTCCAAATTGTAAAAAAATAAAACAAGAAAAGACCAATAATATTATAATTACATTAACCATACCTGCAAAACAAAAAATTTTTAATTTACAGGAAATTATCAATGATAATATAGATAATTATAAATGTTTGGGAATTCAGTAATTTCAATTCCCGCGGTTATGCTCAGCTCGGTACGACTCACGGCGCTGCCACGGCGCGGCAGCACCTCGCGGCCTCTTGGCGGAACAGCCGAGACACTACACTGATTCACAAGGTGAATTCGCGCTGTTTCGGTCTCTCTCGCTCTCTCACATACAAATGTGAGAGAGATTGTGATTTGATTCGCGAAGTGAATCGTGAAGGCCAAGAAGACGGAAGCGTTCAAGGCCTCGCTCTCTCTTTTTCTTCAGCCGTGCCACGAGGAGCATCTCTCACCACTGCGCACCTGAAAATCTCATCGGTATATCTCTCAACGGATTTCACTGGCTCAAATCGACACTGGATCAACTCACCACAGGCTCTACTCAATCTCTCACTGGAAACTCGCATCACCCTTCACTCACGCAATACTCAAGGTGCAAGGACGATTAGTACAATCGACTCTATTGCAAGGTAAAATGTCTCACAAAGTATTGTGAGACATTTTACCTTGCAATAGAGTCGATTAGAGGTTATGTTGCCAACCACGTGTTGGCACCGGCGGCAAGTGTTACAGTGAACATGTGAATTAGAAAAACTCAAGGCAGCAATTCAATTATAATTGTTTGCCATTGCTCATTTTAACAACTTCATTGTGTGTGAGCCCAGGAGGGAGTGTCAGCAAATACTCAAGCGACTATCAACGGACAATCTCATTTCAGTTGCAGACAGACTCAAAACTCACAGGTTGGTTGTCTCTAGTAAGAGATTACTACTCCATTATTAATGTGCACTCATAGTTTGGAATTGCGGACACACTACTCAAATACAATTCATTAACCTCAGAGTAATTTAAACTCCTTTTTCAATTTATGATAATTTTCAACGAATTTGTAATGTATTTATAAACAAAATTTGTAATTTATTTAAGAAGTGACCGTTGTGAATATAGTTTCTATTTTTAATTTACTTCTGTGTGTTACTTAAATTTATTTTAACACCCGCAGCATGTTTACTCACATATAATTAAGGCTTACTCAAACAATAAAAATTTAGATATAAATTGTAATAATTGTCAAGTCAAATTACAAAACAAAACAAAAGTAATTATTGCAAGACATACAATCGTTATTTTACAATTAATGTTATTTTGTATCGATAAATCAATAAACATAACAAAACTGACACAATGTAAAATAGAAAATATTTCTAGATCGAATATATACATAGATAACAAAATTTACAAAGTTACTAACGTAATATTTCATCATGGCCCTAACATTGATTCAGGACATTATACAACTATGATAAAGCAGAATCATACATGGTCTAAAGTAGACGATTCAAACATAAGTAAAATCAACTGGCCAAAATCTAGTAAAGATATGTATATAATATTTTTAGAAGAAAATTATTTCTCAAATACAATTTCCATTGGTTCATCTGATGTTAATGTAGAAAACAAAACTAATGAAACAGTCATAAATGATATTGATAATCATAATATTGAGAAAAATATAAATAAATTTATCAATGTTGATAAAATAAATAACCATATAACAAATATTTTAAATATTATTGGATTACCAAATAAAGACAATGTATCTTGCTATGCTAATGCAACCGTACAATCATTGTTTCACTGTAATACATTCAGGAAACACCTTTTTATTTTTCTAGAAAACGACTGTTTAAAAGAAATATTTTCATTATATAAATCAAATCATTTTGATGTATTGGAATTTAGACAAATTGTAAACAAAGAATATGCATTATCTGTACAACATGATGCAGCTGAATTTATCATGGATATTTGCAAAAAATCAAAATTATTGAAAAATGTTATTGAACATGAACATATAACTGAAATATTTTGTCCAAATTGTAAAAAACTTAAACAAGAAAAGACCAATAATATTATAATTACATTAACCATACCTCCAAAACAAAGAATTTTTAATTTACAGGAAATTATCAATGATAATTGTCAGAAGATAAGCAGACTTCGAGTCCACGCTCCCGAGTCAAATCTACACGAAGTGCAGATGGCGCCCCCTTTAGCAGAGTAGCGCAGCGGACTTATCGCTGTGCTCTCCCTTGCCGACGCCGTGCCTGCCGGCGCCGTCGCCTGCCTGCCGCTCGCGCACGGCTTGCGCTTGCGCTCTCTCTCTGCAACTGCCATACAGGACGGACGTCTTCTCCCGCTGCTTACTACGCTTACTCTCAACGCTTGTGTTAGATTAACAAAGAACAAATAAAGAGCAGTGCTCAATTGAGATTTAAGACAATCACCAGCTTCATTTTTGTGATTGACCGAGTAAGCTTTAGCAAATCTGGTGAAGTCATCCACAAATACAATTATAAATCTGTTGCCACCAGGAAATGAAGCTGGCTTTATGGGTCCCATTGTGTCCGTGTGTATTATTTCCAGAGGTCTGGATCCTCTGGTTCTGTCTTCTGAGAAGGGCAATTTTCCATCTTTGCCATGATACACACTACGCAATCCATAATGTCTTTGTCAAATTTAATTCCTTTTAGTTTTTCATCTGATTTTTGCATCTGTTTTAGATAACCTAGAGAAGCATGGCCTAATCTGATATGCCATAGCATGCCTTCATTCGATTTGCTCTTTTTGTTATCCTCTGATTTTTCATTATAGTCCAAAATTTCCATTGACTCATTTGTGCTCATGTTATCTAGGTTATGTATTTTTCTGTTTAAAATTCTTTCATCTAAATCAAAATCGGTAGTTATTTGGGGACTTCTCGTATTTGTTTTTGTTTGAACGAGTTTTTCTCGATTCTCCCTCCCAATCTCAGACGTGTGTGTTTCAAGTTTCTCTGTATTCTCTTCTGACAATTTGTTTGAATCTAAGTTCATAACATCCATCTGAGATTGTTGCAAAAACTCATCTAAAGTTACCAACCTAGCTATGCATGAATATTTTTCGCAATCTGAATTTACATTGTTAATATTTCTTTGTTTTTCTACTTCCAAATTTATTATCCAATTTGGCTTTTCATATTTCCCTGTAATATATTCAGCACCTGCATTTTTATCAAAAATTTTGAGAATTTCGTCATCTAAATAAATTTCTAAACCTACATCTGCAAATCGTCTGAGAGAGATTAAATTCTCTGATATATTTTCTGCTGATATTACATTTTTCAAAATAATTTCCTTTTGCATCTATCTGAATATTCGCTGAGTCATTTTTGTTCACACTTCTGATAAACTCTTCCGTGCAATGTTTAAAATCGCTCAATATAACACCCTTATTTACAATATGATCGGTGGCACCTGAGTCTGCGATAAATGTAATTTGTGTTTCTGATTTGAGTTTATGTTTATTGTTAATCGTACTTGCAATATACGCTGTTGCCCATGCTTTAAGGTGTTTTGGGCTGCACCTCTTGCGCCTCGATTTGCTCCTCTTTTAAACACCCTACCTCTGAAATTTCCCCTTCCACCACCTCTTATAGCAACACCTCTGCCTCTGTTATTCCCTCTGATATTTCTCTTTCCTCTGAGTTGTGTGTTTGTGTTTGTATAGTGTTGTGTCGTATGGTCTTTAGTCTGAAAATTATCATACCTTCTAGGTGGTTGCACTGCCCCCTTATTGGGACAGTCTGTGCCTTTGTGGTTAGTCTCGGTGTTACAATAGTAACAAAACCACTTGTTGAGTGGTTTGAGAGGACAGTTCGATGCCAGGTGCCCCCTCTGATTGCATCGAAAGCACTTGGCGTGCGGCCCCGACTGCCACTCTGGTGTCCTTTGAGCCATCTGCGCCACCTTTTGTGTTGTTCCTCTGGTTTCCTCCGAACGTCTGCTTTCTGCCTCTAACTGTAAAAGAAATGATTTTATTTCTTCTAAAGTCATTTCTTTATTGTCAGTCTGTCTTCTGATTAGGTAGGCTGAACGAAGTTCTGAGTTATCGCATGAAACCGCTTGGAAAAACGCAGATCTCTTTTCCTCCTCAGATAGTGGCACACTTGTATCGCAACTCTCATACTCTCTTATGATTGTATCAAATCTGTCACAAGTCATTTATTTTTTCTTTCTTATTTAATTTTAAGCGATACAATTGAGCCCTAACTGAGGCAGCTGTAACATTTGCTTCTATTTTTCTGAATTCTCTGATTTTCCTTAAAATTTCTTTTGGATCTTTTATATTCAAAATTTTCTTATGATAGTATTCGTCCAAATGATTTATCATGATATCCCTGACTAGTGACTTTCTTTTTTCTACTTCTGATTCATCTAGATTTACTGGTGCTTTTACTTTTTCGTCAATTATATCTAACAAATCATTTGATCTTAACTCTGAGTGGAGGTAGTCTAACCATACATTTAAAACTGCTTTTTGTGTCAATTTGTAATCTCTCTTAATGTTTAATTTCGAACTATTTTTCTTTGATTCTAACGTCTGAGTGAGATTTCGAAATGTTTCATTAAATTCATTCATTGAGATATTTTGGTGTATTCGTGTGTTATCTGTCTCTGAGTTTGGATTATCGTCTGAATTTAAGGCGGTGGAATTAAGGATAGGTTGTGGTACTTCGAGTCGTCTGATCCTCGCTGTTTCCACCTCCAGCATTTTCTCCATCAGTTGTCTCTGTCCTTCCATCAGAGACTTCATCTCTGCCATTATCTGCTTCTGCTCTTTGTGGTTTTCGCGCATAGCGCGAAACCACATACCAATGTCTCCTTTTGCCCTTTCTGATGGTGGCTGGCTAAAAGGTGGTTGACCGGGCGGCGTGTAGGATGTAGGTGTTGTGTTTCCGTCTGATAATATGTAAATAATTATTCTGATAAATATTTGGTCTTTTATATATCTCTGAGCATTCTGATTTTTTAAAATTTTACAGATCTGTACTCTGATTCTCTTAAATTATTTACATTCTGTTCTGAATCATCATAATATCAATTTTGTTTCAATATACTTTTTATCACACTGTGTAAATATTACACAGTGTGTTACTTTATTTGATTTGAGATAGAGATGATTATTTATTTATATATTAATATTTATTTATATTAACATATATATATATATTTTAAAACAAATTACTTTGTTCGTCGCCGATCTGAACTTCTTTCTCTGGTGTCTTGTTGCCTTTTTCTGACATACTGGATCCTCTTTCTCCTTATTTGCAATCTGAACTTCTGAGGTCTGAAATGCCAAATATTTATTCTGAATTATATTCCTATTATTTGTTTATTTATATTGTTGCTTCTCCCTGTACTAGACCGCACAGCAAGTCTAGTAAGTTCGAAGCTAGTCGTTACTTCCGTGTATATCGTTTCCGCGTTCGTGCTCCCTCCGAACGTGACGTCATGTACAGCAATGACGCCAATAGTGTCAGAGAAATGGCCGTGCACTTACACGGTCCCGATAATTCACAAAGTTGCAACGACTTTACATGAGGGCAAGAATTCTCTGTACAACAGTAGCATCTACGCCTCATGTCGTCATTACAGTGTTTTATTTCACGTCTGAATTTTCTTCTGAGAATTGTGTTTGTGTGTGCGTGTGCGCGCCTTTCTGAGAAAAAAAATTCTTATGTTTAAGAAATATCATCTGACGCTTTCTCCGCGTTTCGTCTCTGTGTGTGTGCTTCTGTGTGAATGTACGCACTTAGCTGACAGAAAGCTTTAGTCTTAATCAAAATGGCGTCGGATTTTGTCGTCGCGTCTCGACCGCGTGTTAGCGTGTCCGTACGTGCACGCTGCGCGTGCGCGCACGCCGTGTTTTTCACTGTAGTTTTCTCTCTGTCTACGAATTTAACTCTTAATATTCATATACAGAGCGCGTACTTACAATTTTGCGCCAGCACCACACTTTTTCACTTTTACATCACACTTAATCGCTTCTCACGCCCGGTCAAAATCTCGTCTGGCTTTGCGTCTTAATAGATTTTACTCTGAATTCTTAATCTTAAATTTCTGAAGTTAGTCTTAGTTATTCCTTTCAATTTGCTATATTATTTAATCTAATGCAAGAGAGCTATTTGTCGCGTATTCTAAATTAACTGTTTGTACGTCTAAAAAAACTTATATCTGAAAAGCGGTCAGAGACTCAACATGGCCGCGTCTTTAGGTTAACCTCGCATACAAGACAGGTACTCACCAATCTTCTTCTGCGTGTCTGCCTTCAAAAAACAGCGTGGCCGAGCCCATAACCTGTTGGAGTGGGTATACAAATGAGGAGGCCAAAACACTATATAAAACAATAAAACTCTTTATTGAGGCTTCTGATATTTTAAGTTGGTGGCACAGGGTGTAGCGAAGGTGATGCGTCTGTATCGGTCGGCGCGTGGCGCCCTCCCATCGTCGCTGTGGAGCCGCGCTCAGCTACCCGCTGCGTTGTGCACGTAGCGGCTATGCGTGCTCTCGAAGCACATTTCTTACACAATTAACTAAAATAATGGGTCAACAAAACGACACAAATTTTATAAAGGCTTTAAACAATTTAGCTACAAATAACATAACAGAAAATGATATATCATTGTTTAACTCAAGAATAACTGATGAAAACAATATTCCTGAAGAAGCTATTAAATTATTTGGTGAAAATAAGTTTGTTGACGAATATAATGCAAAAAAATCAACAATCATCTAGGCATAACTTACAAATCAAAATCAATAGATTCTGTACCTGAATCTGTTTCTGAAAAAACCAAACAGTATCTTTTACAATCATTTCAAAATAAAAAGAGACAAGAATGCGGAGCACTAAGCGCTGAAGTAATGTTGAAAATTGGAATAAAATATATGATCACAACAAATATTGATGTTGAAGACGGCTTGGTTAATGGAGCTTGCGGTATTTTAAAACATATTACATTCAATGAAAATAAGACACCAAAAATAATTTGGTTAAATTTTGAAGAAAACATTAAAATAGGATCAAAAATTAAAAATAAATATAAAGATATTATGAATAATTTAAAAATAGATTTGAATTTGATTCCAATATCTGCAATAGACATAATTATAAATACAAAAGAAAATTATCAAATAGTTAGAAAACAAATACCAGTAATACCAGCTGAAGCTATAACAGTTCATAAAAGTCAAGGTCAAACTTATGATAAAGTTTGTATAGATTTTACAAAGTTTACTAAATTTAAAAGTAGGTCATTATTTTACGTGGCGTTAAGTAGAGTTAGGCAATTATCAGATTTATATATAATTGTCAAATTTCAAACTTTAAATAAAACAAAATATGATGAAACAACAAACGTAATAATGAATAATTTGAAATTAAACAAAAATTTAAAATTATCATTTACAAAATGTATTCAAGAAAATGAACTTATAATAATTTATCAAAATATTAGATCTTTAAATAAAAATTTCGATTACATTATTAATGATCACTGGTATTATCAAGCCGATATTATGATATTTTGTGAAACGTATACAAAAGATTCAGATACATTTGAAATCAATAGATATAATATCATATATAGATCTGACAGTAACGTAAAATATTCTAAAGGGATTATTTGTTTTGCTAAAAAAGAAATACATTATTAAAAATGTTACTTATAATAAAACTAACATGTTATATCATCTTGATATGGTCATGTTAAAAATAAATAACACGTACATTTTAACTGGATACAAATCACCTGCCGTTGACAAGCAAACATTTTCAAGTCATTTTAAAACATTTGAAATAAATAAAATACAACAACAATAAATTTATTATAATTGGAGATTTCAATTACGATGCTTTTCTAGAAAATAACTTTATAGAAAAATATTTAACTCATCAAAATTTTAAAAGAGCACTTCCAACAAAAATTTCGACTACAAATTTTAACACTCAAATAGATATTATTTTTATAAATAAAGAAAATAACCATTTTAAAGCTGGAGTGTACGAAACTTACTTCTCAGATCATAAACCAATTTTCGTTGGTTTATCTGATGATAATGGAAAAAATAAAACTAATGAAACTTTCATAAATGACATTGATAATCATAATATTAATAAAAATATAAATAAATAAATTAATGTTGATAAAATAGATAACGATATAACCGATTTAAATATTATTGGATTACCAAACAAAGACAATGTATCTTGCTATGCTAATGCAACCATACAATCATTGTTTCACTGTAATACATTCAGAAAACACCTTTTTATTTTTCAAGAAAACGACTGTTTAAAAGAAATATTCTCATAATACAAATCAAACCATTTTGATGTATTGGGATTTAGACAAATTATAAACAAAGAATATGCATTATCTGTACAACATGATGCAGCTGAATTTATCATGGATATTTGCAAAAAATCAAAATTATTGAAAAGTGTTATTGAACATGAACATATAACTGAAATATTCTGTCCAAATTGTAAAAAAATAAAACAAGAAAAGACCAATAATATTATAATTACATTAACCATACCTGCAAAACAAAAAATTTTTAATTTACAGGAAATTATCAATGATAATATAGATAATTATAAATGTTTGGGAATTCAGTAATTTCAATTCCCGCGGTTATGCTCAGCTCGGTACGACTCACGGCGCTGCCACGGCGCGGCAGCACCTCGCGGCCTCTTGGCGGAACAGCCGAGACACTACACTGATTCACAAGGTGAATTCGCGCTGTTTCGGTCTCTCTCGCTCTCTCACATACAAATGTGAGAGAGATTGTGATTTGATTCGCGAAGTGAATCGTGAAGGCCAAGAAGACGGAAGCGTTCAAGGCCTCGCTCTCTCTTTTTCTTCAGCCGTGCCACGAGGAGCATCTCTCACCACTGCGCACCTGAAAATCTCATCGGTATATCTCTCAACGGATTTCACTGGCTCAAATCGACACTGGATCAACTCACCACAGGCTCTACTCAATCTCTCACTGGAAACTCGCATCACCCTTCACTCACGCAATACTCAAGGTGCAAGGACGATTAGTACAATCGACTCTATTGCAAGGTAAAATGTCTCACAAAGTATTGTGAGACATTTTACCTTGCAATAGAGTCGATTAGAGGTTATGTTGCCAACCACGTGTTGGCACCGGCGGCAAGTGTTACAGTGAACATGTGAATTAGAAAAACTCAAGGCAGCAATTCAATTATAATTGTTTGCCATTGCTCATTTTAACAACTTCATTGTGTGTGAGCCCAGGAGGGAGTGTCAGCAAATACTCAAGCGACTATCAACGGACAATCTCATTTCAGTTGCAGACAGACTCAAAACTCACAGGTTGGTTGTCTCTAGTAAGAGATTACTACTCCATTATTAATGTGCACTCATAGTTTGGAATTGCGGACACACTACTCAAATACAATTCATTAACCTCAGAGTAATTTAAACTCCTTTTTCAATTTATGATAATTTTCAACGAATTTGTAATGTATTTATAAACAAAATTTGTAATTTATTTAAGAAGTGACCGTTGTGAATATAGTTTCTATTTTTAATTTACTTCTGTGTGTTACTTAAATTTATTTTAACACCCGCAGCATGTTTACTCACATATAATTAAGGCTTACTCAAACAATAAAAATTTAGATATAAATTGTAATAATTGTCAAGTCAAATTACAAAACAAAACAAAAGTAATTATTGCAAGACATACAATCGTTATTTTACAATTAATGTTATTTTGTATCGATAAATCAATAAACATAACAAAACTGACACAATGTAAAATAGAAAATATTTCTAGATCGAATATATACATAGATAACAAAATTTACAAAGTTACTAACGTAATATTTCATCATGGCCCTAACATTGATTCAGGACATTATACAACTATGATAAAGCAGAATCATACATGGTCTAAAGTAGACGATTCAAACATAAGTAAAATCAACTGGCCAAAATCTAGTAAAGATATGTATATAATATTTTTAGAAGAAAATTATTTCTCAAATACAATTTCCATTGGTTCATCTGATGTTAATGTAGAAAACAAAACTAATGAAATAGTCATAAATGACATTGATAATCATAATATTGAGAAAAATATAAATAAATTTATCAATGTTGATAAAATAAATAACCATGTAACAAACATTTTAAATATTATTGGATTACCAAATAAAGACAATGTATCTTGCTATGCTAATGCAACCGTACAATCATTGTTTCACTGTAATACATTCAGGAAACACCTTCTTATTTTTCTAGAAAACGACTGTTTAAAAGAAATATTTTCATTATATAAATCAAATCATTTTGATGTATTGGAATTTAGACAAATTGTAAACAAAGAATATGCATTATCTGTACAACATGATGCAGCTGAATTTATCATGGATATTTGCAAAAAATCAAAATTATTGAAAAATGTTATTGAACATGAACATATAACTGAAATATTTTGTCCAAATTGTAAAAAACTTAAACAAGAAAAGACCAATAATATTATAATTACATTAACCATACCTCCAAAACAAAAATTTTTAATTTACAGGAAATTATCAATGATAATTGTCAGAAGATAAGCAGACTTCGAGTCCACGCTCCCGAGTCAAATCTACACGAAGTGCAGATGGCGCCCCCTTTAGCAGAGTAGCGCAGCGGACTTATCGCTGTGCTCTCCCTTGCCGACGCCGTGCCTGCCGGCGCCGTCGCCTGCCTGCCGCTCGCGCACGGCTTGCGCTTGCGCTCTCTCTCTGCAACTGCCATACAGGACGGACGTCTTCTCCCGCTGCTTACTACGCTTACTCTCAACGCTTGTGTTAGATTAACAAAGAACAAATAAAGAGCAGTGCTCAATTGAGATTTAATAAGTGCCTTTGCCTTTAATTAATTGTCACCTACTCCAACAGGTTATGGGCCCAGCAACGCCAGGAAGGCTTTATTAGAAGTGTGTTTCGGTAAGTACCTGAGTCCGTTTTTGGCTAACTTGAGACGCGCGGCCATTTTGAAATAGTTCGTGTGCGGGAATCTAGAAATAGACGCGATATTAATTTTAGACGGTTAGACTTAGTTAAAATTTCCTTTAAGTGTATTAGATTAGATGCCGGAATAAAGAAAGTTTCAGTAGAGTAGAGTAGATATCAATATAAAGAAATCCGCAAAAAGATGTAATTTTTTACTTGAAATAAACTGTGGCGTGGGGCTGGCGTGAAACGCGAAATATGTGCATGCGTGACATTTCCCAGAAGCGCATCGTTTCTGAGAAATTTAATAGAAGTTATGAAGTAAAGTGTTTGTTCGTATTTAGAAGTAAAGAGAAGTAATTCAAAAACACATAACATACAGTTTTTTCGGATGCTTAAAATGTGTTTACGATAGATAAAAGAAAAGTGAGCTGTTTAATAGAAGCCAGACGAAATTGAATTACTCTCTCTCAATCTGTCGCGCGCATACACGCATACACGCAACTTGAAATAAAAGCAAATAAATAAACACTGGAATGACAACATGAGGCAGAGATGATACTGCCGTGCAGAGGACTCTCGACCTCATGTTAGTTTCTAATTCCTAGTGCGTGTTGTGACTTGCGTTGGTGTACGGCCGGCTCTCCGACATTATTGACGCCATTGCTGTGCGTGACGTCACGTTCGGAGGGAGTACCGGCGCGGGCCCGATGCGTTACGGGAATAGAGACTAGCTTGGAACCAACAAGACTTGCTGTGCGGTCTAGCTTGGCGATAAGCAATATTATTTTATTATATATATATAAAATTTTAATTACGTAGAATAAATGTTTGGCAATCCAGAATTAGAAGTTTTTTCGACGAAAATGTCATCTGGAGAGAGAACTCCGGAAAGGAATGTTGGAGCTGTCGACGAGCAAAGTAATTCTCCTTAATATACATATACATATATATACATATATATATTTACACTTATAATCAAGCACATAACTGCTTTAATAAAAATAAAATTCATTCATTCAGTGTTACACATGCTTACATATTTATATAAATAAATTTATAACAATATAAATTTTTTATTTATTGAAAAATAAAATTAGAAATAGAATGTAAACAATTAATTAAGAGAAAATAGAATACAGATCTGTTTTTTCTCGAGCATGCGATAATTTTTTTCTCGGCATGCATTTAGATAGATAGATGAAATAAAGAGACCAAACATTTACTAGACTAATTGTTTACAATATTTAGATGATAACACCAACTCAGCCGCCAACAGCCCACACACGCCATCTGGCCCACCAGCAAATAGGATAAGAGGCCCCTATTTTTTTACGAGCCCGTCAGAAAGGGCAAGGATTGAGTTCAAGGAGTGGCTTATTTTGATGCGACAGAACGGAAGTAACCAACAAAAATTAATGGCGGACATGAAGGTGCTGCTGGAGGGCCAGCAGAAGCTAGCCGAGACATTCCTCGAGATAGAGAGGAATACAGTTAGACGCCTAGAGGTAAATCCACCCTTATACAGTTCCACCACCGCTAATATAGAAGATAACACAAATTCAGACATTGACGCAAATAATTCAGTAATCCAGCCAGGTATATTGGGGGAATTAAATGAAACATTTAAAAATTTGAGACAATCCTTAGAAGCGAAAAATAAAAATACTAAGTTGAATGTTAAAAGAGATTACAAACTTACTCAAAAAGTAGCAATAAATGTCTGGCTGGACTACTTGAATTCTGAATTAAGATCAAACGACCTACTTAATGTTATTGATGATAAAGTAACACAAACACCTAACCTAGAAAAGCATGACTTAGAAAAGAGAAAATCCTTAGTTCGGGATATCATTATAAACCATTTAGATGAATATTATCATAAGAAAATCTTAAATATAACAGATCCAAAAGAAATTATAAGAAAAGTAAAAGAATTTCGAAAAATTGAGTCTAATGTAACAGCTTCTTCGGTCAGAGCACAACTGTATCACATAAAAATAAATAACAAGGAAAAAGTAAATGATTTTAGCGATAGATTTGACACTATCATTAGAGATTATGAAAATTGTGATACGGGGTGCCACTGGCAGAAGAAGAACAGAGATCAGCCTTTTACCAAGCTGTATCCAACAACTGTCCCGAACTGAGGTCAGCTTCTCTAATTCGCAGACAAGCTGAAAACAAAGAAATGACATTAGACGAAATAAAATCATTCTTGTTACAGTTAGAAGCAGAAAAGAAGAATTTAGAGGATGTTAACAAAGCCACAAAAGCGAACATAGCCCACGCTTCGTCGGAAGGGCGCGCGGAGGGACACAACCGGTGTTTTCGGTGCAACCGACCCGGGCACGTGGCCTCCGTGTGTCCTCTAGCGGAGTATGGGTTGTGGTTCTGCTATGTATGCCAAGGTGAGAGGAATCACAAGGGAACCGACTGTCCAAATAAAGGACAGCCGCCACCCAGAACAGGTTCGTAAATAAAGATCGAAATAAAAATAACACTACACAAAACAACACTAGACAGTTCAGAAGGAATAACCATTCTAGAGGAAGAGGTAATCAGAATGAAGGTGGTAGAACTACAGGTAGAGGGGGTGGTAAAGGTAATTTTAAAGGTAGGGTTTTCAAAAGGAGTGCAAATCGGGGCGCACGCGGCGGATCCCAAAGTACATTAGCACAAGGAGCAAGGGCTTACATCGCAGGTATGGATATTAGCAAATTAAATATACCAACACTAACACAAATTACTTTTATCGCGGACTCAGGCGCTATCGATCATATTGTAAATAAAGGCATTATTTTAAGCGAATTTAAACAAAGCACGGGAGAAGTAATTAGAAGCGCTAACAAAAATGATTCGGCTAATATAGTAATAGACGGTAAAGGTAGTTTAATTCTTAGATCGAACATAAATAGCGATAATAAAATCATTTTAAAGAATGTAATATCTGCAGAAGATATATCAGAAAACCTCATTTCCCTTAGGCAATTTGCAGATGTAGGGCTAGGAATTTATTTAGATGATGAAAAATTACAAATTTTTGATAAAAATACAGGAGTAGAATATTTAACAGGGAAATATGAGAAGCCTAACTGGTTAATAACTCTAGATGCCGAGAAACAAAGTAGCGATGCAGTTGAGAATTTAGAACGCGAAAAATATTCATGCAAGGCTAGATTAGTTACTTTGGACGAATTTTTACGACAATCTCAGACGGACAAAATACAGGAAAGAATTTAGAACAAATTAATAATGACACGTCTGAGATTGGGAGGGAGAATTTGGAAAAACTCGTTCAAACACCTCAAAACATTAACAACTCCCAAAACAATGTCGATTTTGATTTAAATGAAAATAAACTAAACAGAAAAATTCATAATTTAGATAGTATGAATATTAATGAATCTCTAGAAATAGCAAATCATAATTTAAAAATAAAAGACGACAAAATAGACAAGTGAGACGAGGGCATGCTGTGGCATATAAAATTAGACCACGAATCCCTAGGATATCTTAAACAACTGCAGAAAGTAGAAGAAAAATTAAAAGGAGTTAAGTTTGAAAAATCTATTATGGATTGTGAGGTGTGCATCATGGCAAAGATGGAGAAAATGCCTTTCTCTGAAAATAGAACCAGAGCATCGAGGCCTTTAGAGATGATACACACCGACACAATGGGACCTATAAAGCCAGCCTCATTTCCTGGTGGAAATAGATTTATAGTTGTGTTTCTAGATGACCATACAAGATTTGCTAAAGCTTACGCAGTCAAACATAAAAATGAGGCAGGCGAATGTCTAGAAAGATTCCTAATGACCACCAGAAATTTACTAGGAAAGAACGAAAAAGTCTGCTATATCAGAGCTGATAATGGAACAGAGTTCACTGGAGGGAAATTTTTAGAAGTAATGAATAAAGAAAAGATAGAATTCAATGTAACACCTCCTCACACACCCGAACTCAATGGAACAGCTGAGAGGTTTAACAAGACAATACAGAACAAAATCAGATCCTTGATGATTAATTCTGGCCTACCGGAGAGCATGTGGATATTGGCATTAGAAGCTGCGGTTAATGTTTATAACAGAGCATAAATCATTAAACCATGAAACGCCAATACAAATGCTGACTCCAAAGACCAAATGCCATTTAGATAGATTAAGAAGATTTGGATGTATAGCTTATGCCAAGATTCCAATAAACGAAAGAAAATTTTCAGAAAGAGCGATCAAAGCAATTATGGTAGGATACTTGACATCAGGCTATGTACTTTGGCATCCACCAACTGGAAAATTTCGTCATTCAAGATATGTTAGATGCAACGAAAAATTAGTTTACAAAAACACACAACAAGACAAATCAGAAATGTGCAATAAATTGGATGAAACAGAAAATTTAGAAGAAACAGAAATAGAAAAAGGACATTCAAATCCAGAGGAAAAAGAATATATAGAAGAAAATATTCAGATAGAAAATTCAGAGGAAAAACAGCAAGAAGAGGAAAAACAAACAGAAGCGATGCCAAAGAGAAGAAAAGCCGAGAATAAAGATGCCAAAAATTTAGAAGTTAAGAAAAGAAAAGTACCTGGGAGAAATGCTAAAACTCTGGAAAATAGAGAAAAATACATGGCCACTAGAAGAACACAAGAAGAAAAAGTAATAGAAGATACAAGTCTCACTATCATGAGTGAAGATTCTGAAACTAGAAACAACAAAAATAATTTAGATGACGAATTAGGACATGTATTATTAGCATCAATCAATAATGATCCCATCTCGTATCGAGAGGCTATGAAATCTACAGACAAAATGAAATGGCTTGGAGCTATAAATGAAGACTGAACTCGATGCAGGAAAACAAAGTATGGGAAATTGTTGACAGACCAACTAAAACTATAGATGGCAAAAAGATACATACCATAGACTCCAAGTGGGTATTTAAAAAGAAATCTGGAGAACATGGAGAACCAGTGTATAAAGGCAGACTTGTAATTAGAGGATTTAAAGATAGAAAAGAATATGAGTTAAGAGAAACTTATGCACCTGTTTCCAGACTAGCAGTAATCAGAGCAACGCTCGCGATTATTAACAAATACGATCTAGAAGTACACCAAATGGACGTAAAAACAGCTTTTCTGAACGGGGTATTAGAAGAAGAAATTTACATGGAAATCCCCGATGGCCTAGAATGTGACCCTGAAATTAGAAAGACTAAAGTATGTGTTTTGAGAAAATCTCTATATGGCCTAAGGATAAGTCCGAAAAGATGGAATGTCAGATTCTCGGAAGAAGCGTTAAAACTAGGACTCGAGAAAGACATCAATGAACCATGCCTATTCACATGGAGAAAAGAAGGAAAATTAGTTCTGCTAATTTTGTATGTAGATGATATACTCCTGGCTGGTAATGATCGACAAAAACTAGATGAAGTTAAAAGTAAACTAAGTCTTGCATTTAAAATGAAGGACTTAGGTGAACCAGAGAATTTTCTCGGTATGAAAATCATCAGAGATAGAGAGAATAAAATTTTGACGTTAAAACAAACGGAATATATTGAGAAAATCCTAGAACGATTCAATATGAAAGACTGCAAGGCTCAAAGGACTCCAATGGTGACTAGACAAGTCAAAATTAGAGAATTAAGAAATGAGGAAAACTCAGACAAACTAGATGATGCACTACACAAAACTAAAGTACCTTATAGAGAAGCTATTGGGAGTTTACTGTACTTAGCAGGTGCTACGAGACCCGATATAGCCTTTGCAGTAAATTATCTATCTAGACGTCAATTAAACGCAACAGAAAATGACTGGAAAGAGGTAAAACGAATATTTGATACCTTAGAGGAACCTCATATCTTGGACTGACATATAAAGCCAAAGATGAAACTTTAGAAGCTATGACAGACGCAAGTTTTGGAGATTGGTCTGATTCATCTTCTACAAGTGGCTATATTGTAAAATTATTTGGTGACACAATAATGTGGCGGAGCCACAAACAAACATATGTCACTCTGTCCACATGTCAAGCAGAATACCTCGCTATGAGCGAAGCTTGCCAAGAACTTGTTTCTCTAGACAAGGCCATTAGAGATATCACAGGGAAGACGATGTACCCAGTAACTATATGGTGTGATAATAAATCTGCCGGAGACTGCACTCAGAAAGACGGTAGTCATAAACTTAAAAACTTTGATGATAATTTAGAAGCAATTAAAAATAACTTAGAAAACAGAGAAAAGACTGGAAGCAAAAGCCACATGGCTATTACCCATGGTGATTATATAAAATCATGTGTAGCTGAAGGAAAAGTTATAGTTAGAGGGGTTTCCACAAAAGAAAATGAAGCCGATATAATGACAAAACCGCTTCCTTTTGATACACATAAATACTTGCGTAATAAAACCTTAAATTTAGACTGAAATATAAATTAGAAAAACGGCACCATACATAACACACAAAACAATAACATACTGATTTTGATGTAAATTTAGATGTTAACACAATTCAATTTTTTTATTTTTTTTTCAGAGACCACTCCACAAGTCCCCGGTGGGGATCTGAGTATTTAAAGAGAATGGAGTAGACGTTTTTTTAATTTAGATGCTGCAAAAGTTTTTTTCGCTCTCTTGAAGTTTAAATGTTTATTTTTTATGTATTATACATGTTTTTAGTACACAAAATATATGTACAGTATACATTTTTTTCTTCTCCTTTTTCTCTAATAAAAGTTTTATTTCTCTAAGGTTTTGGATTGATTTTATATTTACTGATGTATTTATCAGTGGGAGGGAGTGTCAAAAGATAAGCAGACTTCGAATCCACGCTCCCGAGTCAAATCTGCACGAAGTGCAGATGGCGCCCGCTTTAGCAGAGTAGCGCAGCGGACTTATCGCTGTGCTCTCCCTTGCCGACGCCGTGCCTGCCGGCGCCGTCGCCTGCCTGCCGCTCGCGTACTGCTTGCGCTTGCGCTCTCTCTCTCTCTGCAACTGCCGTACAGGACGGACGCCTTCTCCCGCTGCTTACTACGCTTACTCTCAACGCTTGTGTTAGATTAACAAAGAAGAAATAAAGAGCAGTGCTCAATTGAGATTTAATAAGTGCCTTTGCCTTTAATTAATTGTCACCTACTCCAACAATAATATAGATAATTACAAAAATTTAGATATAAATTGTAATAATTGTCAGGTCAAATTACAAAACAAAACAAAAGTAATTATTGCAAGACATAAAATCGTTATTTTACAATTAATGTTATTTTATATCGATAAATCAATAAACATAACAAAACTGACACAATGTAAAATAGAAAATATTACTAGATCCAATATACCTATAAATAGGTAACAAAATTTACAAAGTCACTAACGCAATATTTCATCATGGCCCTAACATTGATTCAGGATATTACACAACTATGATAAAGCAGAATAATACATGGTTTAAAGTAGACGATTCAAACATAAATAAAAGCAACTGGCCTAAATATAGTAAAGATATGTATATAATATTTTTAGAAGAAATACAATAACTAAAATAAATAATATCAAATATTCATAATTTAAATTTAAATTATTTCTTTACCTTTGTAAGAAGCAATGGGACTAACTATAATAAAATAAAACACCAAAAATAATATCTCAATTCCATAACTTTAAAATTCATGAATAAGTAGAAACACATTTCCAAACTAAATATATGTGTATAATAATTTTATAAATAATTCATTAACTACATTACGATAACATTAAATATGTAAATAGTAGAACCGAAATCATTTTTTGTTAACTTTGTGAGAGGCAAGGGGACTCACAATAATAAAACACCCCGATATTATAAATTAAGTAAATTAATATTTAAAAAAATTCGAAAATACCTTAAAACGATTATTCAAAAATGTATTGAATATACGAATAACATATTTTCAAAAAAAATCACCAACTAAAAGAAAATTATATCAAATATGTATATATTATAAATTTAAAGTATTTCGTTATCTTTATGAGAGGCAACGGGACACACAATAATAAAACACCCAAATAATTAGATTTATGCATACATTAAATCACTAATATTTTCAAAATTCGAATAAGTTAAAGGAATTGCAAAACTATTTTAAATATCTGTATATAATATTTTTAGAAATATTCTTTAACTAAATTTAAATGATATAAAATATGTATATATAATAAAATTTAAGTATTTCATTATATTTGTCAGAGACAAAGGTACTCACAATAATAAGTCACCCCGATATAATAAATTCAAAACTAATTAAATTATTCTGTAACTAAAACAATTGTGAACTTATGAAATTGTATATTTATATTCTATTATTCTTTAATATTGATTATAAAATTGTCGTTATGTTAATTTCCATTTTTCAAACATAAGGAAATTGTTAAAAAATTAGTGTTTACATTGTTGGTAATCTAAATTCTCGGTTGTTTCTAAATTCTTCATATAAATAAGAAGCTTTTCATTATAAAGTATTAATAAACAATATATAATTTAATAATAATCATAATAATTTA
The DNA here is from genome assembly GCA_036365515.1 of Torymus aiolomorphi. NCBI lineage: Eukaryota > Metazoa > Arthropoda > Insecta > Hymenoptera > Torymidae > Torymus > Torymus aiolomorphi. The sequence continues at coordinate 140,729,606 of CM070873.1, forward strand.
TACCGCGAGTATGTAGTATGATTAGATGACATGATTTTATCATATGTAATAATTGCGTGATAATTATTATGATTATTACTATATGTTCATTCAATTGAATAAATTGTAATACATATCTGTTAACTTTTACTTGATATATATATATATATATACACTAGTGGGGCTTCGCCCCCCTGCTCGCTCCGCTCGCCAACCCCCGATGTGTTGTAATTATAATAAAAAATATTTTAAATTGTATACTTAGGAATAATTTTATAACGAAAGATATAAATGTATAATTGTCAGAAAGATCCCATTGGAAAAATGTTTATAAAGATAAGAAATGTATAATATATAAGTTATATATATTTAACAGTTTTCCACGCCACCTTAGAGAAAATTTTTAAAAGTCTGTCTAGAATCATAAATTTTATTAATTATCCTCTTTATATGGGAAATCCAGCTGGATTTCGCATGTGACATGAATCCAATTGAGTTTTCTAGCTGGATATTTTTAACTGGGTAGCTTTTCCTAAAGCTTAACGAATATCTGCAATATGTCTATACATAGCATCTCTGGTATTTATAGGATTAAGCAAACCCTTATAACCTTGTATTCATAATTCTTTTTGACGGTTCCTAAAATAATTAATTTATTATTCTCAAACTAAAAATTGTTGTAAAAGATCTCTTTTTTTGAAAATAATAAATAAAGTGTTAATGATTTAATCAACAAAGTTACCTTAGCTTTTCCTAAAGCTTAACAAACATCTACAATATGTCTACACATGACACATCTAGCATTTTTCATAATTAAGTAACGCCTGATAACATACGTAATTCTTTTTGATGGTTCCTAAATTAATTCATTCTATTATTTTCAGAATATTAAAAATTGCTGTATGAGGAGCTGTAAGATATATTTATATGAATAAAGGTTAATGATTTAATCAAGAAAGCCGTAGTAGCTCTTCCTAAATCTTGCGAACATCTGCAATATGTCTGTACATAGCACTTCTGGTATTTTATTTTTAAATGTTAGCAACTATTAAAAACTGTTAAAGTTGTAAACAGTTCAAACTGTTATAAACTGTAAAATTCATTACATTAAATTGATTATCCTTTTTCGGATTTTCCTTTTGCTTCAGAAATATAATTATATAAAATAAAATTTTTTTATACAGAAAATATTTTATCCAAGATATTAAGTAATTTTATTTTAAGTTTATTAATTAAAGATAATTAATTAATTTAAAGTTAACATTTAAACTATTAACATTTCTGTCTATAGTTTTGTTCTTTTATATAGAATGAATCAAAATATCAAATGTTTTTTGTTTTATAGTTACCAGATTATTTTTTACTTAACTGTCATATAATACACAATAGTTTTTGATTTCAAATACTTTTGTTACTATTTGTTTTAAATTTTCAGTAATTTTATTTTCTTTATTCAAAATAGAAAATAATAAATAATATTAATTTCACATATTAACTTTGATTGAAAAATTTTTAACCGTTTAAAAAGGCTAAATACAAACATCATAATTATCATAGTTCAATAGTTGATACAATTTAAAGTTTTGTTGCAGTTCATTATTTAGTAAGTAATATGTCAATTGAATTTTTAATACTTACTTAATTACATATATTATTCTTTGGGTTTTTCAAAGAAAGGTCAAGTTTTGATTATCAGATATATTTATATTAATAAAGGTTAATAATTTAATCAACAAAGCCATATTAACTCTTCCTAACATTGCTTGATGAACATCTACAATAATACCTCTGGTATTTTACAGGATCAAGCAAACCCTGGTAACCTTGTATACGTAATTCATTTTCATGGTTAATTTAGTTTCAAATTAAAAATTGCCGTAAGAGGTCTTTTTTTTTGTTTTTGAAAAATAAATGTACAATTTTTAGGGAAGGCTTTTCTCAATTACAGATTGTTGATTTATTAATCTATTTTTATATTTTCAAAATTGTTTAGTCTAGTCACAACTCTTTCACTTTAACGATATGAATCTACTTGATATTCCTTTTCGAATTTTCCTTTTGCTTAAGAATTTTCCTTTTCCTTTTGATTAATATAATTGTACATTCATCTTGAAATCACTTATTTCTATATTTCTAATTTTAATTAAAGCATAGTCACAACTGGTTCACTTTAACAATATGACTCTTCTTGATATTCCTTTTCAAATTTTTTTTTTTGCTTAAGAAATATAATTGTACATTCTTGAATACATCTTGAAATCACTTATTCCTATATTTTCCATTAATATTGAAAATTTTAATAAAACTTGTATTTTAATAGAATCTAAAAAGATAAAAAATTTACACAAAGTATTTATTCTATATTCAAATCAAATAATATTTAATTATTTAATACTTATCTAATAAAGTTGATAGTATACAATATTTAGCTTTTATAATATGGCATATGATTAATAATTTCTCTAAAAATAAATAAATAGTAATAAACTGTATTTAAGTAAAATATACTATGTTATAAATTTATTTCTATCATAGATGTACACATTAATGTACAATGTAGCAATACTGCTACAGTATTGGGTATATGTATTGTATTGTGTTGTAGTTGTGTCCTTAGGGCTCTTATCCGAACAGTCCTTACAGCTGTACGTGACGTTAAGGGTATCATTAGGATACAATCTATAATGACACAATGTGTCACGAGTGGTGAGTACGTATAATGGCGTTCGTACATGTATACTAAACATGTACATATACATATATTATACATGTATTATGCAAAAGCTTTGATTTTGTAAGCTTTATCTTTTTTGAATAGTACATATATAATACCTGTATTATACACATACTATGTTATACATTATAATACATCATGTTATAAATTTATGTCTATCTACATAGCTGTACACATTAATGTACAATGTAGCAATGCTGCTACAGTATTGGGTATGTTATTGTATTGTGCTGCAGTTGTATCCTTAGGGCTCTTATACGAACAGTCCTTAGGCCCCTGCCCCATAAGCACGTATGCATCCGTATGCACGCGTATGCATCCGTACGCAGGTGCACACATCTCGGGGCGCGCGCGCTCGCTTCTCTCATTTGTTGGGAGCGAGCTCAGGCCTTCGACGACCAATGAGAGAAGCGAGCGCGCGCGCCCGCACGAGATGTGTGCACGTGCATGCGGATGCATACGTGCTTATGTGGCAGGGGTCTTACAGCTGTATGTAACGTTAAAGATATCATTAGGATACAATCTATAATGACACAGGGTGTCATGAGTGGTGAGTACGTATAATTCCGTTCGTACAATCTCTTTAATACAAAATCTTTAATTTTTTGTATTATACACTTATACACGTATGTATAATTGAGAAAAATTTACGTATTTATTCAACATTAATGTATTTTTTTTTTTTTTTATATTTTCAATATTAAAATTTCAAAAATATTTATTTATTCCTATAGCTCGTCAAAAATGAATGCAACCCCTGATAAAACTGTAGTAATATGTCCAATATGTAAAATGGAATTTATTAGTACTTTTTTACAAAGTCATAATATAGAAAAATATAATAAGAACCTTATTTATTGCGAGGTTCGTGGTTTCGTAATGAAAAATAAGAAACATTTTCAAAGACATGTAAAATGCCATCAAAATATTCAAAATTATAAGTGTAATAAATGTAAAAGAAGCTTTAAAAGACATGATCAGTTATTAAGGCATTTAGAATTTCATGAACAATTATCGCCAAAAATTTGCGGTATTTGTAATAAAAAATTTAGTCATCTTGATAATTTAAAAATACATCTTAGAGAATATAAAAATAATATAATGGTTAATAGTTTTAATTTCAAGAAATATTACCACAATTTTATACATTATTAAATTTATTAAAATTCTTTTATATATTATTTTTAGAAAATATGTCTAAAAGAAAGAATGACAACAAATTGTCTGATAAACCATCAGAAAAAAAAAAATATCGCATTTTCATGTATAGAGTTTTTAAAATCTAAAATTATAGTTGGTGACACATCAGCGTAAGTTTTATTTCAGCGAAGAAATATTTAAATATAAATTTTATTTTTCGTTAATGTAAATAATTTCTTTGACTTTTAGTTCAATTGTATCTTACATCGAAGAAATTTTAAATGAAGAAAAATTCACTAATAGAGAAATCCAACGTGAATTTAGAATATTAAAATTTATAATAAATAACAATGACGGTGTTTGTGTTCAATGTAATATGTTCAATGAAAACAAACATGTTCAATGAAAACAAACATATTTAAAAATCAACTTAAATTATTCGATCTAAGTAAAAGTCATATACATATATATATATTAAACTTTATATAAACGGTATAAAACGTTAATATTCAATTTATTTTAGAAAATTCTCCTAGAAAATGTTGTCGTTGGTAGTGCAAAACGATATACTAAAGGAAATGTACATTATGAATTGACATTAAAACATTATTCGTCAATAATATCATTTGGAGAAGTTGATATTTTAAAAAAAATGAATACAACAGAAATTAAATTTGAACAAATTCCAACAAACCGTGGATTAATAAGTATAAATTTTTAGTTTTATACAATAGATTAATTAAACTTATATTATAATTATACAATAAAATTGTTAGAGATTGAAGGCTATTTACAAAATAATTTTCATCAACGAAATAAAAATAACGACTTAGAATATCATGCTGCAATAACTAATGGAAATCATAAATTGGATATTGTAGTTACTAAAAATTCAAGTGAATCTCTAGATATTGAAAAAGGAACAAAATTAGATATAACAGGAGATCTACAAGAATTTGGTAAATATACACCTTATTATTTAGTGATAATTTATTATTATATTTCTTTATTTTTTTAGGAGTATCTTTTATTTTGAAAATTAAATCGATAGAACACATAAAAACGTTAAATGATCATAAAATGGACCTAAACAATTTGATAATGGGTTCTGAAATATTTTTAAATGAGGTAAAGTTTTAAATCTGCATATTGAATAAATATTAGTTATAATAATTAATGTTATTATTTATTAGACGAAACAAAAAGAAGAAAATGATGAACAATCATGAAAATGAAAATAAGGAAAAAACTAATTAATAAATATAAATAAGATGAGTATATTTCTTTTCTCTATTATTGTTATAAAATTTTTAATAAAAAATGATAAATAGGAAATTTATGAATATTCATAAACTTTATGATATCATTAATAATGAATTTATTCTTGCATAATGTTCAAATGAAACGGAAACAAATAAAAAGGAATATATAAATATATTATTTTCCTTAATTTTCCAAATGAACACAATAACAGACAAGAAAATGATTTAATGATTTCCATAAAGGCTTATTAAAATGAAGACTAATTAATTTAATTCCTAGTATAATTCCTATTAGATATTAAACATAACACCGATACAGCGCTGCGAGAATCGAATCTCGCGCGCCTGCACGTATCATGGTTCGGATCGCGCCACGCGGGGAGAGCAAAAAGGAGTCGGAGAAGAAGACGACGACGCCGTGCCGCGGGCGAGAGGGGAGCATGAGAGCCATCTTGTCGTACGCCGTGTGAGCGGCAACAGGTGTGACCGCGAGAGAGAGATGTCGCGCGATACAGTGAGTGTTGTGTGTCGGTGTGTGTGCGCCTCCACCACTGCGGCAGACGGCAGCGACGCGCCGCCACCACTGCGAGGAGTGAGAGAGAAAGAGAGAGAGGCAGCGCGACCAGACAGGGAGAGCGAGAGAGAGAGTTGCTGTTACGTGCGATGGCTGGCCAGCCCCGCGTAAGTAGCGTTTGATTGCTTTTCGCGTGTTTGTACTGGCGCAGCGTAGTGACGGAGGCGCGAGGATATTCCCTCCCGTCACCAACATTAGCGAGCGAGCGAGAATAGTCTCGGCCTGTCGCGTCTTAATTTTATATTAGTTTGTTCGGGAGCTCGCGCCCTTTCGCGAGCGAACTTATTCCTTAATAAATTTAGAGCCATTGTTTTATCTTAACTGTCGAGTCACGCGTTCTTATTTGGAGACCTTAGCCTGTGCATGATTTCCCGAATACCGCCCTCTACCCTTTTCAGTGGCTGCAGCTAGTCGAGGCAGCCTCCTAGAGGATCCTCGGTAGCGGACGTAAGTTCAAAGCCGCTTGAGGTTCGACCGAGCGGCGTTGTACGCGGGAAAGACCGGCTGCGCTGGTAACGCTAGGTCATAGCGAGCACCCGGTAGTTCCAGGGGAAAGCGGCCTAGGCTTTCTACAATCGAAGCCGGGCTCGCATGTTCGGAACCTGTGCCGAGGCGCTTCTGCCGGACTACAGGTGATTCTACAACGGTGAGTTACCCGGGCGTAGAATACACCCGTATATTACCCCGCGAACCCCTGAGAGGGATAAGTACCCTCTCTCCGTAACTGTACCCCGTTACAATATATATAAATATTAAATAATTAAAAAAAAATATTAATAGTAATCATTTTTTTTAGGTAATCAATATAATTAATCTGTAAAAAGTTCTTAATAACAGAAAGAAAGAATAATGAAATAGTGGTTATGTAGGGCTCCAGGCGAAGGATGCGACTTTAAACAAAATCCAACGCGCCTATTCACAGTACCTCTCGGGTGGCGTGGAAAACTGTTAATAGTATATAAGTTATATATTATACATTTATATACTGATAATGATTAATAGAATTATTTCTAACTATACATTTATATCTTTCTAAAAAACAATTCCAAAAGAATTGTTTCTAAAAATTTTTCTAACAGGAAAATTTATATAAAGCTATTGTTAAAGAATAAAAATCCAACAGTACCTTCAAGGTGACATAGCATTTCATTTCAATCAAAATATTTTTTCTTCCCAATATTAAATTTTACATAAATTTGTTTCCTACTTTATGACATTGTTTAAGAGACATTGAGGGGGGCTAGGAGGGAGCTGAGGGGGCGCTGAGGTGGGGATGAGGTGGGAGCGAGGGGCGCTGAGGTGAGGGTGAGGTGGCGCTGAGGAGGGGTGAGGGGGGGGGCTCTAACAGAATAAGAAGTCACGAAATAACGTAAAAAATGACGGAATTTTACGTTATTTTGAGGAGGAGGCTGAGGGGGGCGCTGAGGTGGGGGTGAGGTGGGGGGGGCTGAGGGAGGGGTGAGGTGGGGCTACGTGGTAACATTCATCTATATAATATAGGAAGATATATATATAAATATATATATATATATATATATACATTTCTCGAAAGGGGTTTATAAAGCCCGTTTTTATATATAGGGGTTTATCGATCCCGATTTTGATTATGCAGCCCGAGCTTCATAATATTTCTAAATATAGGGGTTTATCCGGCCCGACCTAGAGTCTATAACCTCAGGGTCCATTATTTCTTTAGTCACTTGCCATAGGGAACTCTCGGCTGTAGGTACCAATATACAGGGTTGGGCTCCATAAACCCCGATAAGTGTGTCTATATATATATCATATAAAAATAGATATTATAACGATTATTCTATTGCATGAATATTTAACTGGCGGAGGAAGGAAATAGGTTCGGAGTTGTCTTTGCAGAGAGTATTTATTTTTAAATACTTTCTGTAATGGTTGAGGAAAGGAGGAACAACTCCCGTGGTTTAGTAGGGCTACAGGCTCCACGGATTCATCTCTCTAAAGTGCATAATTTTATTATTCGACTAATTCAATAATTTTATCATGTCATAGAATTCTGAACTAGTAAAAGAAATATTTTCATGTATTTCATGAGAATGAATTAAAAAAAGTCCAACGCGCGAATAGCAGTACCTCAATGGTAGCGTGGAAACTGCTAATAAATTAAATACCTACAAAAATCCATATTTATATGTACAATTTTCATGTTAATTTTCAGTATGCAGTCACACAAAAATTTCCGATGCTTTCGTACATACAAACGCTCCGATTATATTGACTTGTCTCTACATCACGTTTCCGAATCATCTGATGATTTTCACAAAAAAAAGTAGCAGAATTACTTTTTATGGTGCACCTTCAACTTTGGGTAATATTTTAAATCCATATTTTGAAAACTTTAAAATAAATTCAAACAAATTACCAAACTTTGCATTACATATATTCGTTTATGACACATATGAATGTTTATTATAAAGTCACCAATCAAGTCAATCAATCAAGAGACTTTCAAATAACATTCTATTCCATGAATACTTAACTGTCGGAGGAAGGAAATAGGTTCGGAGTTGTCTTTGCAGAGAGTATTTATTTTTAAATACTTTCTGTAATGGTTGAGGAAATGAGGAACAACTCCCGTGGTTTAGTAGGGCTACAGGCGACGGACTCCACGGATTCATCTCTCTAAAGTGCATATTTTATTATTCAACTAATTCAATAATTTTATCATGTCATAGAATTCTGAACTAGTAAAAGAAATATTTTCATGTATTTCATGAGAATGAATTAAAAAAAGTCCAACGCGCTAATAGCAATACGTCAATGGTAGCGCGGAAAATGCTAATAAATTAAATACCTATAAAAATCCATATTTATATGTACAATTTTCATGTTAATTTTCAGTATACAGTCACACAAAAATTCCCGATGCTTTGGTACATACAAGCGCTCCGATCATATTGACTTGTCTCTACATCACGTTTCCGAATCATCTGATGATTTTTATCAAAAAAGTAGCAGAATTATTTTTTATGGTGCACTTTCAACTTTGGGTAATATTTTAAATCGATAATATTTTGAAAACTTAAAAATAAATTCCAACAAATTACCAAACTCTGTATTACATATATTCATTTATTACACATATGAATGTTTATTATAAAGTCACCAATCAAGTCAATCAATCAGGAGACTTTCCAAAAAGGTTACAACAAAAATACTGGCATATTCTGCAAGTAAAATGCAAACTTTTTCCCAATCAATGTTCTATACAAAAAATTTTGATATTTTGAGTAAAATAAAGATAATCTTTTGAAATTTCAACCAAATATATTCATCAATGAGTATAATAAGTGGTTAAAACTTGATCGCACTGTAAATTACCCTCAATAAAAAACAAAAGCAAGTAAACAACATACACGCATAGCACGTGTTTTTCCATTTTCTAGTATAGATATATCCAAAAAATTACGATTTGAAAAGAAGGCTAAATCAGTTTTAACCTCGAATATCTCTGAAATTCATAAACGAATTCTTTTACTCTAAAAACGCATATAATAAATAATATACACTCTACATCTCCGCCAAATTAAAAAAATTAAAACAAGTTTTCTCTAGTTATCAGGCGACAAATAAAACTTTGTAAAATAGGAAAATTTTAAATGTCAAAAAGTAATCGTACGATCTTGATGAAAATTCACATACATAATATCTATATCCCATACAAAATTGTCTAGAAATCTGTAACTGATTCATAGAACCGTTCTCGAGAAATTACGATTTAAAAAAAAGTTTAAAAAATTTTAACCTTAAATATCTCTGAAATTTATGGACCAATTATTTTGCCCAAAGAACTCGACCAAGAGCTATCCAAAATCTACCTCCACAAGGAATTTTGAAGAAATTACGACAATTTTCCCTCTGGAATCGTTGAACATACAAAACTCATTTTTTTTATTTTTCATGTTTTACGTTTATGTTAATAACCAAAGAACCGTGATAGCTAGAAACTCTTTTTTTTTAGAAAATATAGGTATTTTAATTCTCTTTTAAATGCTACCTATTCCATTTTGATACATACAGCCGTTCTCGAGAAATTACGATTCGAAAAAGAGGTTACAAAAATTTTAACCTCAAAAATCTCTGAAATTTATGAACCAATCATCTATCTCAAAGAAGCGTGCAGGTGGCAACCAAAAATCTACCTCTACAAGGAATTTTGAAGCGATTAACACAATTTTACTCCCGTAAATTGTCGCCACCTAAAACACGTTTTTTTCATTTTTCATTTTTTTCTCAAAAACTAACCAACAGAATAGATTCAATTTTATACAGATTATAGCTATTCATAATCTCCATTATCATGATTTTTCTCAAAAAAATTGACCATTTAGTTTAGGAGTTATAAGCATTAAAAAAAAAACGTTTTTTTTAATAACAAAATAACCGTGAAAGGTAGAGAAATTTTGTTTTTTTTTAAATATAGGTTTTTTATGCTCTTTCGAACGCTATCCATCCGATTATAAAATTTAAATCCAATCATTACAAAAAATCAAAAATAAATTTTTCGAAAATGAAAAGTTCGACATGAAACAAAAACGAATCAGTTAGTCGTACAAAATTATTTTTTTTTCCGAATTCGGAATCAAAAAACAAAAAAAATGAGACCCGTCTGGTTAAAATCGACCGCGTAGATCCGAAAATAAAGCGATATACACACATACACGCACACACACACACACACACACAAACACACACACACGCACACACACACACACACACACGCACACACACACACACACACACACACACATCCATACAGACATTTTCTAAAATCATGTGACACAAACTTCTAACACCTTTATTCACGTTTCTAGAGCAATTTAAAGAAAATTAAAATTTTACTATTACAAAGCTTCCTCTATGAGGAAGCAAAATTCTCAAAACGTCCTAAAATTTGGCACAGATGTATCTTTTATATAGCTTCAAATCGAGTTAGTTGCCCGAAATAATCGGCCCATTACGAAAAAAGATATTTGAGGTTAAACATTTTTTTTTTAAAATGTTCAACTCGCGTTTGCTCAAAGAATACTTGATAATTTTTAGTTTGTACGTAGAAAACCGGTCCAGTAATCCGCATTAGTGTGCCACGCACAGTAAAATGATGGGATGAAGAAAACTGTCAAGAAGCTAGCGGACAGTTGTGAAACTACGTGTACACGTCTGCGATACGTCTCAAGAATAAAAATGGAAAAACTAAAGGGGCGTATGAAGTTTTCTTTATATAGGATATAAAAATGAGCAAATAAACAGATATTTTTTGTATTAAGTAAAATTGTTAAAAGGAAAGTAAAGAAAAATAAATCTTAATTTCTTTTTGAGAAACAAATTATTTTATAAAAAAAAAAGTAGATTTTAATTAAATTTAGAATAAAATTTTTTAAGAAATTGCGATCGGTGAAATATGTATGATGTCAAGAAAATATCAATATCAAATTAAATTGATCATTTATAGATAAATAAATATTTTATTAATTTGAAAGTATGAGATATAGTTTAATAAATTAACTGTTTTTTAAGTTATCCCAATATCAACAACGTATTTCAAAAGACAAATTTCACAATTCAAGAATAAAAATGTATCGATCGCTGCTAGCATTGTGGTGGTTCCGTTATCGATGCCATACATTTTTTAATAAAAACGGAAGTTTTATTTAAATACCTTTTTTTAACAAAGTGTTTGAAGTTCTTAACGTTCATCGTGAACGATAAATCGAATTTTCCCAAATTCAGTTTTTTCGATATAATGCGTTAGATATATCGGTCAAACAAATAGAAACTGCCAAATAAGTTATTTCCAAAATGATCATCCCCCTAAATCAGCCCTAAAACCACCCCTAAAAGACAACACTTGATTATAAAATTTGATGTTTCAAAAGTTTATGAATTTAATAAAAATTTTGCAGCGGAAATAAGTTCTGGAGCTTTCCAAAGGCATGTAAAAAAATTGCTAATATCAAAAACCATCCGGAAGTTTTCGTACAGGGGAGGCCAATGAGACGAAACGGTCAACTACGCGTGAAACATACGTTTGAAAAATTCTATCATGAGAGTTTATAAATTTAATAAAAATGTTATCCCGGAAATTACTTCAAAAGCTCCCGACAGACTTACAAAAAAATTACCAATATCAAAATCCATCTGGAAGGTTTCGTTCAGGGGATGGAGGGGGGGGGGGCGAATGGGGTGAAATGGTGAAAAACACGTGAAAAATACGTTTAAAAAATTCTGTCTCGAGAATTTATAAATTTAATAAAAATTCTATTGCGGAAATTACTTTAAGAACTCACGATAGACTTACAAAAAAATTGCCAATAGCAAAATGCATCCAAAAGTTTTTGTTCAGGCCGGGACATGGGGCGAAACGATGAAAAACACGTGAAACATAGGTTTGAAAAATTCTATCTCGAGAGTTTATGAATTCAACATAAATCTTATCGCCGAAATTACTTCAAGAGCTCCCCAAAGACTTATAAAAAAATTGCCAATATGAAAATCCATCCGGAAGTTTTCGTTGAGAGGCTGCGCATGGGGCGAAACAGTGAAAAACGCGTGAAACATACGTTTGAAAAATTCTATCTCGAGAGTTTATGAATTTAATAAAAATTTTATCCCGGAAATTACTTCAAAAGCTCCCAACAGACTTACAAAAAAAATTGCCAATATCAAAATCGATCCGGAAGGTTTCGTTCAGGGGGTGGCGGGCGAATGGGGTGAAACAGTGAAAGACACGTGAAAAATACGGTTGAAAAATTCTATCTCGAGAGTTTATGAATTTAATAGAAACTTTATCTCGGAAATTCCTTCAAGTTCTCCCCAAAGACTTATAAAAACATTGCCAATATTAAAATCCATCCGGAAGTTTTCGTTCAGGGGCGGTGCATGGGGCGAAACGGTGAAAAACAGGTGAAACATAAGTTTGAAAAAGTCTATCTCAAGAGTTTATGAATTTAATAAAAATCTTATGGTGTAAATAACTTCAAGAACTCCCCAAAGCCTTATAAACAAATTGCCAATATAAGAATCCATCCGGAAGTTTTCGTTCAGGGTGCAGCATGGGGCGAAACCGTGAAAAACGTGAAACATACGTTTGAACAATTCTATCTCGAGAGTTTATCAATTTAATAGAAACTTTATCGCGGAAATCCCTTCAAGTTCTCCCCAATGACTTATAAAAAAATTGCCAATATTAAAATCCATCCGGAAGTTTTTGTTCAGGGGCGGCGCATGGGGCGAAACGGTGAAAAACACGTGAAACATACGTTTGAAAAAGTCTATCTCGAGAGTTTATGAATTTAATAAAAATCTTATCGTGGAAATTACTTCAAGAGCTCCCCAAAGAAAAAAATTGCCAATATGAAAATCCATCCGGAAGTTTTCGTTCAGGGGCGGCGCATGGGACAAAACGGTGAAAAACACGTAATACATACGTTTGAAAAATTATGTATCAAGAGTTTATGAGTTTAATAAATATCTTATCGTGGAAATTACTTCAAGAGCTCCCCAAAGACTTATAAAAAAATTGCCAATATCAAAATCCATCCGGAAGTTTTCGTTGAGAGGCTGCGCATGGGGCGAAACAGTGAAAAATGCGTGAAACATTCGTTCGAAAAATTCTATCCCGGGAGTTTATGAATTTAATAAAAATGTTATCCCGGAAATTACTTCAAAGGCTCCCGACAGAGTTACAAAAAAATTGCCAATATCATCCGGTAGTTTTCGTTGAGGGGCTGAGTTATGTGGCAAGCCCCGGTGGATCACCAATGAAAGGCAACACACACATACACAGGTAACACTCGCCAAAGTAAGTAATCGAACAACGGGTGTTGATTAGAATAATGATGTATTAAAACGTCGTTACAGGTTGGATGCCCGACAGAGACTGGCTATCGTGGATGCGAAGTGCAGTAAGAGAGTATAAAGATAGTATATGTATAAAGTATATATGAAAAGTATATATTGCATCTTCATTGTCTTCTGGCTTCTCTTTGTCCATGCAGATTCCATTCGGAGCGAGAAGGAGGCTGGCTGGCCGATGCGTCTAAGTACCTATGTGGTGACTCATATAGCTCCTCCATGGCCAAGTTCAATGACGTCTTCGTCTTTGATATCCTAATCTTTGGACTTTTTGATAAGTTGCGGCCGTTGTTTCTTGACTTTCATTTTGTATATTAAGTAAATCGATGTAATCGTTATGAACAGCAATACTAATATAATTGAACTTGTAGACAGGACGAATTCGGTTCTAATTTGATTAGAAACTGGCATATTTAGTGTAGGTGATGTCAAAGTTTTTAGAGGTTCGAAATTCAGCTGGTGGTCTTTGATAACTAAAGGTAAAATTAGGCTGGATTGTTCCATTTCACCAAGATTTTCGTCAAGTCGGTATCCCTGTATTTGTACATTATTTCCTTGTATTACATATGTTCCTCGGATCATCATTTGATCATTATCATGTGTAATCTTGATAACATAATTACTTGATATTAACGTTAAATTTTCAGATAATTTGTATGTCAGTATTAAAGGTGGACTAATTGAAATGATAATCGGTTTGACTTTTTCCATTATAATTTGTTGACATAAAAAATTCTTTTCATACATCTGTCGCCACTTATTAGCAAATACGAGAGTCATTTGACAAGTACCTAGCCTCACCGCCAGATGGTGCCACTATCGCACCAGAAATACACTACAGTGCAGTATCTTCCTGTAAACGGTTACAGACGAAATTTCAGCCGGATCGAAGTTGTAGTTTATTTTTGAGAGCGTGTGAAAGCAAATGTGTCCGTTGATTTTTGAAAAAAGGGAGAAAGAACAATATCGGTCGGTGATTCGATTCTTGTTTTTGGAAGGGAAATCGCGCAGTGAAATTAAAGAACGCTTGGATGCAGTGTATGTATTTTGATGATCCACGCCCAGGTGCTCCGAAAACAGCCACTACGGAGGAGAACGTGACAAAAATACACGATATCGTTTTGTCAGACCGTCGATTAAAGGTGCACGAGATAGCTGCGATAGTAGGCATCTCAGAAGAACGCGTGTGGCATATCCTACACGAGATTTTAGGCATGAGGAGCTGTCAGCAAGGTGGGTGCCGCGTTTGCTGACTGCAGACAACAAGCGCATCCGTGTGACCAGTTCAGAGCAGTGTTTGGAGCTGTTTAATCGCAATCCAAAAGAGTTTTTGCGTCGTTATGTGACCGTCGACGAAACATGGATTCACTACTACACTCCAGAGACCAAGGAGCTGTCAAAACAGTGGACCTTACCCGGTGAACCTGCTCCGAAGAAGGCGAAGACGGTCCCGTCGGCCGGAAAGGTGATGGCCACTGTTTTCTGGGATTCTCAAGGAGTGATTTTTATTGACTATCTGGAGAAGGGCAAAACGGTCACAGGACAGTACTACGCCGAACTATTGAGCCGATTTGACGCCGTGTTAGAAGAAAAACGGCCCCATTTGTCTAAAAAGAACGTGCTTTTCGACCACGATAATGCACCGGCTCACACTTCTGCACTCGTCACGGCTAAATTGGTCGAATTACGCTACGAACTGCTGCCCCATCCACCATATTCTCCAGATTTGGCTCCGTGCGACTTTTTTTTGTTTTCGAACCTAAAAAATTCGCTCGCCGGGAAGAGATTCCACTCCAATAACGAAATAATCGCCGCCACGGAGGCCTATTTTGCAAACCAAGAGAAAACATTTTTTTCAACGGGGTTAAAAAAATTGGAACACCGCTGGACCAAGTGTATTCAACTAAAAGGAGACTACATTGAAAAATAAATTTTATTTTTTGTAAAATTTTGGTGTTTTCATTTGTAGGCTAGGTACTTATCAAATGACCCTCGTAGTTTTATAGATGGGCCGGTCAAACTCCATGGCGTGGTGATAACTTCTGTCTGAATGTTGTAATTGATTACAGCAAGTCTTTGATGGACTGAAAATTCGATAGGATTAAGGATAGGGATTTTGATAGTGTATACAATAAGATTTTATGTGAATACAATTGATCCCTGAGCAAAGCGAAAATCTAGCAAATTATGGTAGTGTAATATTAACTCTTTCTGAGAGTAGATTGCCAATAAATGTACACCTATATCCGATATTTGGTCATATGTTAACAATTCTAAGTCGAATATTTGTTCATTGAAAATAAATGATCTTTTAATTTTATTAAGTAATCCGAGAAAATGTTGCTCCTGGGTTATGAGGGTCATGATCGCTTCAAATAGATTTGTTTGCAAAGTTTGGTCATTTACAGTTTTCCACATGTCTTTTAAATTTTTATTAATTATATTCGTGTTGTTATTTATTTGTTTACTTATCGCATTTATTATGCTTATTGACTTATTTAGTAAATATTTTCCTGTTGTTGATTTTGTAGAGAATTTAAGTAGTTGTTTATCTTTTCTAAATCGTTTGCATCTGGGTTCCCAAAAATGTATTTTATAGCTGTGCCTAATCCGTTTATTAACCCTCTCTTCGTTCTCATGTTCGATGGCATTATTATTTGTAGATTCTGGTGTATTTCATTACATAGAATTTCGGCTTGCTTTAATAAACTTGATTCTCTTAATTCGCCTTGGTTAGGTAATATTGTATAGCTAGCTTTTATATGTTTGAAAGTTTTCAAAAGCGTAGTAACGTCGATGTTGAAATGTAGGTAATGATAACTTCCAACTATTCTTCCAGTTCCTTGTTGGTAGTCGTAATGCGTCTGATTTTGGTTGATTTCGCTACTCTCCACGAGCAGAGCTATGAGCATCAAGATTAGTGCCGTCTTCATTGTCCTGTAAAGAAGAAGTTTTTCTTATTCTTTTGGCACTTCTTAAATTGTATCGGCGTTCTTGACCATGTATATAGCAACCTAACGAGAGGCCTTATTGTGTCTCTACAAGTAATTTTTTATATCGTGGTGCGGTTTTGTCGCGTTGTTGTTGATGTGTTTTCATGTAAATTTCTTTATTTTCTAACGATTTGTCAGGACTATTAGGTAACTTTTGTTGCTCTTTTTGGTTTCTATATAGCGTGTCATAAAAAGGTAAAATTTCATTTTTTCTGAATTCATTATATCTTTCTATGGTATCGCCATCGGGCTCGATAATGTTTTTCCGTAGTTCGTCATAAGGTCTATATAACAGTGTAAAAGGCGTATAGTTAGTTGTAGAGTGTATACTCTGATTGTATATTAAGAGAGCGGTGATCATAAGATTTTTCACTGTTTCTTTTGGATTTTGATTGGATAAAATACTTAATTTTTCCTTTAGGGTTGAATGCAGTCTTTCTATGGGTCCATTCGATGTATGTCTGTTTATCGTTGTTTGATGATATTGAATTTTATGTATGCGGCAAAACTCCTTAAATACTGTTGAGTTATTTTATCCGGAAAGTTATGGTGTGAGGCAAAGTGTCTCAATTTGTTTATCATGGTCGTGGCATTTCCATCTGGTAGATAATAAGCTTGAGCATATTTGGAAAAAATATCTATAATTGTTTAAAATTTATCCTTGTTGAAATGAAATACGTCCATGTGTATATGTTCGAGCGGTCTTCTAGCTATAATAGGGCCGTATGTTTCTGTTTCATATGGGTTTCTCTCATACTTATGCTCTAAGCATATCTCACATTGATTTATAAAATTTTGAATAAGTCGATCCATATTGAGTGTATAGAGTTTTCTCTTAAAGTGTAATAAGGTCTCTCGAATACCGTTATGATTTTGATTATGATATGTCTCAAGTTCTTTTATGAAATTATTTTTATTAATCGTAGGTGTATACGTGGTTGTTTTGATTAGTTTTAATTTTTCATTGAAATGATCCTTGAATATTCTATACGTAATTCTTTCCAATTCTTCGGTCGTAAAGTAGATACCATATTGCTTATCGGGTTTAATATTTTCCTTGAAAAACTTAAGTAAATGTGTTTCTGCATTTGATTTATTAATTTTCACCGTGTATTGTACTTTAAGTTTATCTTTGTTTACCTTTAAGTTGTAATCATTTCCTCCTTTTATGATAATGCTGTAATTAAAAGCGTGAACATTTTTGTCTGTTATAGGTAGTGAAAAGGTCGGATTTTCTTCAGCTGTGTGGACTGTTGCCATGCCGTCATCAAATATTTCGTCCATTTCTTCGGATGTGACAGGTGCATCGTCAGGTGTTTGAGGCACCATTGAGAGTGAGTCTTCTTCTATTGTTTTATTAGCATTAATTTCAATTCGACTCAGTGCGTCGGCGACATAATTTTCAGAACCCTTTTTGTATTTTATTATGTAATCATATTCTTCTAATCTTAGTCTCCATCTAATCAGTCTAGAGTTAGGCGTTTTTAAAGAATAGAGCCAGGTTAATGGCTTATGATCTGTTTCAATCGTAAATTTCTTACCATAGATATATGGTCTAAATTGTCTACATGCTTCCACTATTGCCAGTAATTCTTTCTCTATCGTCGGATAGCTTTGTTCTGCTTAGTTTAATGTTCGTGAATAACACGAGATAAGATGTTCTTAGGATAAAACTGCACCTATTGCTAAGTTTGAGGCGTCGGTTGTGATAGTAAATGGTTTGGTGAAGTCTGGGTAGACGAGCACTGGTGCGTTAGTGATCAATTCTTTGAGTTTCTCGAACGCTTCTTTATAGTCTTTAGCTTCTGGATCTATTTTTTCTTTTTTCTTGATTGCTTTTGTCATTGGTTTCGCTATTTTTGCGTAGTTTTTTATGAACTTTCTGTAAAAGCCGGTTAGTCCTAAAAATATTCTAACTTCTTTTTGGGTTTCAGGTATCGGATATTTTAGAATTGCTTTGATCTTATCAGGATTTGGTTTGATTCCGTCTGCTGTTATTATATGGCCTAAAAATGGAACTTCTTTCCTTAGAAATTCACTCTTATCTAATTGAATTTTTAAACCATATTTCTCTAGTTCTTCGAATATTAGCTTCAGATGTTGTAAATGTTCTTGAAGTGATTTCGAAAATATTACTATATCATCCATGTAAACGAAGCAGAATTTATGTAGATATTTTATTAAAATTCTATCCATCAGACGTTGAAAAGTAGCCGCAGCGTTTTTTAAACCAAAAGGCATTCTGACATATTCATAGTGTCCGTTTTCTACGGTAAACGCTGTCTTTTCAATTGAATCTTTGTTGACGGGTATTTGGTGGAAACCTTGAGCTAAATCTAATGTACTAACCCACATAGCATGAAAGCTTCCCAAAGAAAGATTCAAGGAATATTCCAGCGGAAGCTTTCCTTAATCTTTTCAAAAGGTACCTGAAACTTTCAGAAAGATTCCATTGTAAGCTCTCTTGTAAGCTTCCAGGAAGATTACAGCAATATTCCAATCAAGATTGCCAAATGTCCATTCGACGAATATTACATGAAAGCTTCTGGAAAGCTTACGGGAACCTTACGTGAAATATTCCATGAATCAATACAGGAATCTTTCACGAAAGGAAACAAGAATATTACAGTAAGCTTTTGGGAAGATTACATTGTAACCTTTGTTGAAAGCTTACGCTAAGATTGCAAAACAGATTCCAAAATTCTTGCAGGAAAGATTCCACTAAATCTAAATAGAACCTTTCATGAAAGATTACTGTAAGCATGAACAAATGATTACAGGAATCTTTCACGAAAGGAAACAAGAATATTACAGTAAGCTTTTCGGAAGATTACATTGTTATCTTCGTTGAAAGCTTACGCTAAGATTGGTAAAACAGATTCCGAAATCCTTGCAGGAAAGATTCCACTAAACCTAAATAGAACCTTTCATGAAAGATTACTGTAAGCATGAACAAAAGATAACAGGAATCTTTCACGAAAGGAAACAAGAATATTACAGTAAGCTTTCGGGAAGATTACATTGTAACCTTTGTTGAAAGCTTACGCTAAGATTGCAAAACAGATTCCAAAATTCTTGCAGGAAAGATTCCACTAAACCTAAATAGAACCTTTCATGAAAGATTACTGTAAGCATAAACAAATGATTACAGAAATCTTTCACGAAAGGAAACAAGAATATTACAGTAAGCTTTTCGGAAGATTACATTGTTATCTCCGTTGGAAGCTTACGCTAAGATTGGTAAAACAGATTCCGAAATCCTTGCAGGAAAGATTCCACTAAACCTAAATAGAACCTTTCATGAAAGATTACTGTAAGCATGAACAAAAGATTACAGGAATCTTTCACGAAAGGAAACAAGAATATTACAGTAAGCTTTTGGGAAGATTACATTGTAACCTTTGTTGAAAGCTTACGCTAAGATTGCAAAGCAGATTCCAAAATTCTTGCAGGAAAGATTCCACTAAACCTAAATAGAACCTTTCATGAAAGATTACTGTAAGCATGAACAAATGATTACAGAAATCTTTCACGGAAGGAAACAAGAATATTACAGTAAGCTTTTCGGAAGATTACATTGTTATCTTCGTTGGAAGCTTACGCTAAGATTGGTAAAACAGATTCCGAAATCCTTGCAGGAAAGATTCCACTAAACCTAAATAGAACCGTTCATGAAAGATTACTGTAAGCATGAACAAAAGATTACAGGAATCTTTCACGAAAGGAAACAAGAATATTACAGTAAGCTTTTGGGAAGATTACATTGTAACCTTTGTTGAAAGCTTACGCTAAGATTGCAAAACAGATTCCAAAATTCTTGCAGGAAAGATTCCACTAAACCTAAATAGAACCTTTCATGAAAGATTACTGTAAGCATGAACAAAAGATTACAGGAATCTTTCACGAAAGGAAACAAGAATATTACAGTAAGCTTTTGGGAAGATTACATTGTTATCTTCGTTGAAAGCTTACGCTAAGATTGGTAAAACAGATTCCAAAATCCTTGCAGGAAAGATTCCACTAAACCTAAATAGAACCTTTCATGAAAGATTACTGTAAGCATGAACAAAAGATTACAGGAATCTTTCACGAAAGGAAACAAGAATATTACAGTAAGCTTTTGGGAAGATTACATGTAACCTTTGTTGAAAGCTTACGTTAAGATTGCAAAACAGATTCCAAAATTCTTGCAGGAAAGATTCCACTAAACCTAAATAGAACCTTTCATGAAAGATTACTGTATGCATGAGCAAAAGATTACAGGAATTTTTTACGAAAGAAAACAACAATAAGACAGTAAGCTTTTGGGAAGATTACATTGTTATCTTCGTTGAAAGCTTACGCTAAGATTGGTAAAACAGATTCCATAATCCTTGCAAGAAAGATTCCACTAAACCTAAATAGAACCTTTCATGAAAGATTACTGTAAGCATGAACAAAAGATTACAGGAATAATTTACGAAAGAAAACAACAATATTACAGTAAGCTTTTGGGAAGATTACATTGTTACCTTCGTTGAAAGCTTACGCTAAGATTGGTAAAAGAGATTCCAAAATCCTTGCAGGAAAGATTCCGCTAAACCTAAATAGAACCTTTCATGAAAGATTACTGTAAGCATGAACAAAAGATTACCTAAAAATAATACGAAAAGCTTAATAGAATGTTCCGGCAAAATGTCTCAGTAGCAATACCTAGGAATGTTTGACGAAAGCTTCCCGTAAAGTTAACGGAATATTAGAAACAAGATTCCAAATACGTAACAATCAAATATTGAGCGGAAGTTTTCGAAAGGTTCCCGGAACCTTACACGAGACATTCGCGGAATCGGTACTGGAATCTTTTATGAAAGATAACTAGAAAGGTTACAGTAAGCTTACTAAAAGATAGCACTGGAACATTGATTGCAAGTTTTTCAAAAACCTTTTGAAAAAGATTTATGAATACTTTCAGGGAAGATTCTACTAAACATAAATGAAATCTCTCATGAAAGGTTGCAGAGCATTAATAAAAGATTACTGAAGAATAATGGCAAAAGCCTGATGAAAGGTTCCGGCGAAATTTCTCAGTAGCGTTACCAAGCATTATTCCACGAAAGCTTCCCGTAAGTTTAACGGAGTTAACCAAAAAGATTTCAACTATGAGACTCGGCAACATTCCATGAAGGTTTTTCAAAAAGTTCCCGGAACCTTACGTGAAACATTCGCGGAATCGGTAGTGGAATCTTTTATAAAAGATAACTAGAAAGCTTACAGTAAGCTTTCTGAAAGATTAAAGTGAAGCATTGATTCAAAATCTTCCAAAATCCTTTTGAAAAAGATTTATGAATACTTTCAGGGAAGATTCCACTTAACATAAATAAAATCTTTCATGAAAGATTGAAGTAAGCATGAACAAAAGATTACAGGAATATTTTACGAAAGAAAACAACAATATTACAGTAAGTTTTTGGGAAGATTACATTCTTATCTTCGTTGAAAGCTTACACTAAGATTGGTAAAACAGATTCCAAAATCCTTGCAGGAAAGATTCCACTAAACCTAAATAGAACCTTTCATGAAAGATTACTGTAAGCATGAACAAAAGAATACAGGAAAAGTTTACGAAAGAAAACAACAATATTACAGTAAGCTTTTGGGAAGATGAAATTGTTATCTTCGTTGAAAGCTTACGCTAAGATTGATAAAACAGATTCCAAAATCCTTGCAGGAAAGATTCCACTAAACCTAAAAAGAACCTTTCATGAAAGATTACTGTAAGCATGAACAAAAGATTACCTAAAAATAATACGAAAAGCTTAATAGAATGTTCCGGCAAAACGTCTCAGTAGCCATACCTAGGAATGTTTGACGAAAGCTTCCCGTAGAGTTAACAGAATATTACAAACAAGATTCCAAATACGTAACAATGAAATATTGCGCAGAAGCTTTTGAAAGGTTCCCGGAACCTTACATAAGACATTCGCGGAATCGGTACTGGAATCTTTCATGAAAGATAACTAGAAGCTTACTAAAAGATAGCACTGGAACACTGATTGCAAGTTTTTCAAAAACCTTTTGAAAAAGATTTATGAATACTTTGAGGGAAGATTCTACTAAACATAAATGAAATCTTTCATGAAAGGTTGCAAAGCATTAGTAAAAGAATACTGAAAAATAGTGGGAAAAACCTGATGAAAGGTTCTGGCGAAATTTTTCAGTAGCGTTACCAACGAATATTCCACGAAAGCTTCCCGTAAGTTTAACGGAATCAACCAAAAAGATTTCAACTATATAGTTGAAGGTTTGTCATATGAGACTCGGCAACATTCCATGAATTTTTCAAAAGGTTCCCGGAACCTTACGTGAAACATTCGCGGATTCGGTACTGGAATCTTTCATGAAAGTTAACTAGAAAGTTTACAGCAAGGTTACTGGAAGATTAAACTGGAACATTAATTGCAAGTCTTCTAAAAACATTTTAAAATGGATTTATTAATACTTTCAGGGATGATTCCACTAACTGTAAATGGAATCTTTCATAATAGATTGTGGTAAGAATGAATGAACAAAACATTACTGATTAACAATGCGAAAAGCGTCAAGAAAGGTTCTGGCAATACTTCTCACGGCCTTTCCACATGGGGCGCCGAGTAGGATCCGGATCCGATCGGAGCGCTTCCGCTCCCTACACTGATTGGTTTATTCCTTTGTAGAAACTGTTAGTAAGATAGAATTAACCAATGACCGGTACCGGAGACGGCAGAGACACGGCTCACACGGCGCTCATGTGGAAAGGCCGTCAGTAGCAATAGTGTAGACACTGCCTCGCTCAGGGTATGGGCTTAGACCTAACATACATGTGAAAGTGAAACTAATATATATGTGAATTGCGTCGCCGTCGCGGTTCGCAGAGCGCAGCAGCGTCGCAGGGTGCTGTATCCTGTAATGGCTGTATCCGGAGGATTGATTCTACTTTGTCCAGACCCGTTCAGCTTGGTTGTTACAGCGTATAATCGCCTTCGCCTAATCGGCTTACTGATAGTTAATCAGTTAAAATAGCAGTCTTGGTAAGTCTAATATGCTATTCATTATACGTTAATAATTATAACTTTCTGTTTTTGATTGTATGATTGTTTTTTACAGACTATTCGTCTTATCCTAACCTATTCAAGGCCATGGCCTCGTGGCCTTAAATATTCAACACGTGTCACACGGGTGTTGAATTTATTAGAAGGTACTTATTATATTGGAAGCTAGATTCTCTGTCAATCCGAGTTTACTTCATTCAAGGTAAATAACAAAATTAATTTATAAAACTATATGATTTATTTTTTAAAGAAATTCTAACTTTACTTTTTACAGACTTATTTTTTACAGACTATTCGTCTTATCCTAGCCTATTCAAGGCCGTAGCCTCGTGGCCTTAAATATTCAACACGTGTCACACGGCTGTTGAATTTATTAGAAGGCACTTATTATATTGGAAGCTAGATTCTCTGTCAATCCGAGTTTACTTCATTCAAGGTAAATAACAAAATTAATTTATAAAACTATATGATTTATTTTTTAAAGAAATTCTTACTTTACTTTTTACAGACTTATTTTTTACAAACTATTCGTCTTATCCTAGCCTATTCAAGGCCATGGCCTCGTGGCCTTAAATATTCAACGTGTGTCACACGGTTGTTGAATTTATTAGAAGGTACTTATTATATTGGAAGCTAGATTCTCTGTCAATCCGAGTTTACTTCATTCAAGGTAAATAAGAAAATTAATTTATAAAACTATATGATTTATTTTTTAAAGAAATTCTTACTTTACTTTTTACAGACTTATTTTTTACAGACTATTCGTCTTATCCTAGCCTATTCAAGGCCGTGGCCTCGTGGCCTTAAATATTCAACACGTGTCACACGTGTGTTGAATTTATTAGAAGGTATACTGGAAGCTAGATTCTCTGTCAAACCCAGTTTTCTTCATTCAAGGTACATAACAAAATTAATTTATAAAATTATATGATTTATTTTTTAAAGAAATTCTACAGTTTTTCCAAATAAAATTAGTTTAACACAAAAAATAAAATTATTTATAAAATATGATACAGATATAATTTTAAGTTTGAAAAGTTTTACATTTATAAATTTACGTAGTTTAATATTATTACAGGTAACATTGCCTTCTGTCACTGTCCTTTCGACTTGGTTTTATGCGAATACATGCCTCTTATTTTAAGTTTGGTTAAATATTTTTATATCAACTGATAAGAATTTTTCCATCGGTCTTACAGTCTTACAAATTAAATTAAAATAATTAATATTTATGGCAGTCAGATTGCCCTTGTTTATAATCACCCCCGCAGAATCTGAAATAAAAACTTAATTAAAACCTGAAAAAAACTTTGTTGTGTGGTGGTGGTGGGCAGTCAGATCGACCTTTGCTAACAAAGTTTTTTCCAGGTTTTAATTAAGTTTTTATTTCAAATTCTGCGGGGGTGATTATAAACAAGGGCAATCTGACTGCCATAAATATTAATTATTTTAATTTAATTTGTAAGACTGTAAGACCGATGGAAAAATTCTTATCAGTTGATATTAAATTTCAGTCGACATAAGTAATATTTTTAATGTTAAATATTTTTATAAATATCCTTTAATTCTTCAAGAATTTGTTGCACATTGGCTTGATTGAAATCAACTACAAGGAAAATTCCTTTCATCTAAATCTGTTCATAGGTTTTTAGTTAAATATTTGACTATTTAGATTTACAAAAATTGCAATATTGTGTACGTGTGTAGTATTCCCAAATCCCTTATTGGACATTTTGACAGTAACAGTGACGATAGATATTACGGCTACATAACCTAGGTGAATAGTGTTGCTTTATTGATCTAATCCTTTAGTTTTAACATTATCACTCTTTTGTTGCATAGCAGTTTGTTATAGTTTATTATGGCAGTTGAAGTTGTAAGATTTTTTCTCTACTTTGACGGAAACTGAGGTTTATGATATACTTTTATTTCAATTTTTTATATTTGATTTTAAATTTTAAACATTTCATTTTATATATTTATTCCACATTATGCATAATTATATTTACTATAACAATACATCATTGGCTGTTACTCTATTGCCAAATGGTTATTGGAATTAGAATAAATGAAAAAAAATGTTTTAAAACTTGCCTTTCACTGAAAATTGAAATTATTATAACATTTTCTGCTTGCACGGTTAGATTCTATAAATTATAAAATATTTATAAAAAAAGTAATTGTAAATGTAAATTTTGTTTATTTTCTAATATATTTATTTTTATAATGTAGTTGTCTAAGGATACGTGTATCAGATGTAGTGATCATGAAACAATTAGTATTTTTTAACATTCTAATTAGTCATATCATGTGTGAAAAAATTATTATTTAAAATTAATAGCCACTTGGTTTTAAATCAAATTTTCAAAACAAATGAAAGAAGAAATATAACAAGCAATATAATAGTGAATTTAGTAGTTAAGCAGCTTTTTCTACAGTTTTCTCAAATAAAGTATATACTACTATAGTAGTAGTAGTAGTGTAGGGGATATCGAGCCAGCCCTGTCTGACATATGCCTGCTAACGACTTTGGTAACGTGTACCCAATCGACATACCATACTTAAAATAGAGAACACGATAGTAGTAGCAGTGGTAGTAGTAGTATAGGGGATATCGAGAAAGTCCTCTCTGATATTTATCTGCCAACGACTCTGGCAATATGTACTCAATGGACATATACTTAAAAGTACAAATAATCTTTTTTTCGAGCTTCGAAACCTTTTAAAAATTTATTCTTTGCTACCATAAATATTTCAGATTTTTATATCCCTACACCTTGAAAATATCAATAGATTTTGCTTGAGCAATAAATTTTATAAAACAATGGAATTTTTCATGTTCAGTTAAGAACTTTCAAATAAAATTTCTTGAAAACAATACCTAACTTGTCTTTTATGAAAATCATATGAACAACCAATGGTAAAAATAACTTAAAAATTTGAACGTAAGTTTTAAATTTGAACTTTATAAAGGTTTATAGGTTAACTATAAAACAAGTGTATAATGATATCCGCTTAGATCTTCTAACGTGTAATATCCTTTACAATCTCCTAAAAGCTAGTGTTTTAATTTTTTAAGTTTTTTTTGTTGGGTGTATATAGAATACTAATTTATTTCATTTACATCTTTATTTGTTCGTTTGTGGATTATTCCTAATATGTAATTCAATGTAGCTTTTTTATTTCTGTAAGATTTTATTTTTGGATAATCAGCATTTATACTTATAAAGATCAGTAAAATAAAAACGAATCAAGTCTTTAAATTAATTATTATGAATAATATTACAACGCTACATTGAAGTATTTTAAGGAACTCGTTAAGCGTTCTATATATTTCTTTTGTTCAGTATTTCAAATAAGGAAATAACTAAAGATTTGAAGCAGCAGGCACTTTAAATTATATGTAAACAAAATACAAAATGTTTGTTTTTAAAAATTTATAAATTTAGTTTCAGAATGAAATTATAAAGAAAATTATGAGATTAAAAAAACGACTTTCAAACATTCATCTCATATTCTTCACTACTTACTACGCAAAGATAATGCCATCAAATTTAAAATTTCTGCTTAACAGTTTTCTGATAAAATCTCATAAAATTAGAAATTCATTTAAAAGAAAATTTTCCCATTTCCAGTTCGATAGCACAGCAGTCGCACTCTATATATAAATATATAATATATGCATATACTTATTGGTACAAGTAAGGAGTCTATAAAATAAAAACTCGCATACTCAACCACTGCTGTTGCAGACATTCTAAGTTAAGTGAACAGGCAAAGGTCATTTATTATTTCATTGGATTTATCTGTTTTGTATTATCTTGAAAAAACTCTTACTGGATTCATGTTAACTTGGGGGTGTGCAAACATACCAATGCAATCAAATAATTAAATAATTATATCTCTCGTTCGTTTCATTGTCTTTTATCCATTCTTTTCCATCCCTTTCTGTCAATTGATATACTGAATATAATGAAACTGTATGCATAGTTATACCCTACATTCATAAAAATCACAACACAGTGAACATATTTTTAAATGTATTTTTGAGGTTTATTACACTGACATAAAAGACCACTATATTTTATTTATTACACAAAACGCTGATTAGATGTCACTTTTTAATAATTTACAACAATAATATGTTTGTATCCAGCAGATCACTACGCTATTTGCTATCTATACAATACTGTCTAAAACATCTTATGTAGGGTTGCTTCTCAACAGCTTTTGTCATATTTTGATAATCTGTTGGATCTTCAATACGCATTTGAGAATGAAATCAGAATTTTCTACGTTATTTTTTTGTAAATGACACTTGTATATTTCCATTTCTTCAGTTGTTTACGATATGACGTTTATTTTATATATATATATATATATATATATATATATATATATATATATATATATATATATATATATATATATATATATATATATATTTGTCTTGAAATTGACATGTAGCGAATAATGATTTTTATAAATATTCTTCACCTCATCCTATTTCAATGACAAAAAAAAATCTTCTTGACTGTAAATTGTAAATAAAAATTTTCACAAAGTATCAATTCTTGAAAAATTACCATTTAATATTTAGCCATTTAAATACTTATCTAAAAAAAGTTATTGCCCCATTGATATTGCTCGTAATTAAATTTTTTTTATCAGTCGACTTCCTGAGATCTGTGATTATTTAAACGAATATTTATTGTAAACAATCTAACGCACGATGATCCGTGATATTCTGTGTATATTCATATGACATGTTGATATATATTGAGAGATGCGTAAGGTTAGGTCGGCACGAGTGTGTGTGTGTGTGCGTGTGTGCGTGTGTGTGTGCGCGTGCGTGTGCGTGTGTGCGTGTGTGTGTATATATTTAGCGCCGCGCTTCGTATGCCGTTATGCCCTAATCACATAAGGAGTTGTCTACAACCTCACGCAAAAACTGTGCGTGCATGCAAAAACAACTTGATTCCGCTTTATCAACCAATCACATTTGAAGTTAAAGTAAGATCTAGTCATTTTTGCGCGCACGCACAGTTTTTGCGTGAGGTTGTAAACCGCGAACGATCGCGTTCAACTACGTTGGACGTTCGACCATGGTTGCAGATGCAGGCGCACGTACTCGCTTCTCTCAGGCCGCGGCCACATAAGCGCGGACGAACGCGGTCAGGCACACGCGCTCGCTTCTCTGATTGGTTGGAAGCAGGATCATCGGGCACGCATGCCTACGACGACCAATGGGCCCCTGCCACATAAGCACGTATGCATCCGTATGCACGCGTATGCATCCGTACGCACGTGCACACATCTCGTGCGGGCGCGCACGCTCGCTTCTGACATTGGTTGTCGAAGGCCTGAGCTCGCTCCCAACCAATAATAGAAGCGAGCGCGCGCGACCGCACGAGATGTGTGCACGTGCGTACGGATGCATACGCGTGCACACGGATGCATACGTGCTTATGTGGCAGGGGCCTGAGAGAAGCAAGCGCATGCGCCTTGCCGCGGTCGAACGCAGTCGTCCGCGGTCGTCCGCGTTTATGTGCCAAGAGCCTCATTGCTTTACGGCCTTTCCACATGGAATTGCGTCGTGCGCCGTGCATCACGTCGTGCGCCGTGTTTCGTGACCCGTCATCCTCGCCGGAACCTTCCCTTAAGGTTGTATTGGCTATACGATCCAAGTTGCGAGTCAGCATTACTAAAGATTATCAATAATTAATTACCAAACCGGATTTATCACTTTTTGTTTAATATGTTCATAAAAATGGGTCTGAAGTTTGCAACGTTGGAGTGCAACGAAATAAAAAAAATAATTCATTTTACTTCACATTTATGCTAATAATATTAATTTTGCTTGTAGATTTAGTGTTTTATAGTATAAAATAACTTGAGAACAAAGGTTTAGATAAAATTTCCATTGTTTAAAAACTTCAATCAATCGTGAAAAATTATTTCGTTGCATTCCAACGATGCAAACTTCAGACCCATTCATAAAAATACACTAGACAAAGAGTTTAAGGTGGCTTCACCGCGTTAATTGGGAATATTTTAAACATTTTTTTACAATCGTTTGTTCACATGGTATAATGTAAAAGATGATATCACATAATAATATAATTCATAAAGTAACAAAAAAAAATTTTTTCAACGAAATTTCAATATTGCAAAAGTAGATATTGCTAATTAAAAAAAAGGTAAACTATCAATGATAATCTTTTTTATTTTTGATCCAATTCAAAATTGGAAGGGCTCATTTTGTTCCTTGCGCAATTTCATAGGTTGTCAACGATATCAAAATTTAAAAATTTTCAAAACCTGCAAAGATACATCCACTTGTTTATAAATTCTTGCATGCTTTTTAGTCAGTTTCGTTAAACAAATAGTTGTATCTTTGCAGGTTCTGAAAATTTTTCAATTTTGATATCGTTGACTTCCTATGAAATTGCACAAGGAACAAAATGAGCCCTTCCAATTTTGAATCGGATCAAAAATAAAAAAAAAGATTATCATTGATAGTTGAACTTTTTTTTAATTGGCGATATCTACTTTTGCAATATTGAAATTTTGTTGAAAAAAATTTATTGTTTTACTTCATGAATCATATTAGTATGTGATATCGTTTTGCTTTCTCAAAGAGAAAGCTCGGTAACGGTGAAATTTTTCGACCTCGAGATTTCGATGATTTTCGATATTTCTGAGGTCCCTGAGTCGAAATATGCGTTTTCCAGAAAATGTCTGTGCGTGTGTGTGTGTGTGTGTGTGTGTGTGTGTGTGTGTGTGTGTGTGTGTGTGTGTGTGTGTGTGTGTGTGTGTGTGTGTGTGTGTGTGTGTGTGTGTGTGTGTGTGTGCGTGTGTGTGTGTGTGTGTGTGTGTGTGTGTGTGTGTGTGTGTGTGTCTGTGTTGTGTGTGTGTGTGTGTGTGTGTTTGTGTGTGTGTGTGGGTGTGCGCGCGCGTGTGTGTGTGTGTTAATAAATTTGTCCTCGGTGTAACTCGAAACTGGGTAGAGATATAAACTTTATCTTTGGCAGGTACATGAAGTTCATTTTGAAGTTGTGCAAGTTCAATTATATAGTTCATCGGATAATATTAAACATGTAAAAAATAAAAAACAATATCGAAAAATCGAAATTTTTTTTTTCGTCGCCGGGTTTGGATATCGGTTGGATGTAAGCGCATTTTCTTAAAGGACTTGAAATTACCTGTCAATATATATTTTTGTCGGCCCGATCGGGTAATATTAAGTCGGTTAAAAAAAGTAAAGAAAAATATGGAAAAATCGATTTTTTTTTTCGTCGCCGGGTTTGGATATCGGTCGGATGTAAGCGCATTTTCTTAAAGGACTTGAAATTACCTATCAATACATATTATTTTTGTCGGCCCCAACGTGTAATATTAAGTCGGTTAAAACAAATAAAGAAAAATATTGAAAAATCGAAATTTTTTTTTTTTCGTCGCCGGGTTTGGATATCGGTCGGATGTAAGCACATTTTCTTAAAGGACTTGTTTTACATTATACCATGTGAACAAACGATTGTGAAAAAATATTTAAAATCTTACCAATTAACGCGGTGAAGCCACCTAAGCCTGTAAAACCGAAAATCGGACGAAAATTTTTCAAGTACTTGGCTTTTAAAAATCATACGTCTTAATAAATTTTTTATTTCATTCAAAATAGTGGCACATCTTCAAATTTCATTCGATTATTATTTTTTTGGTCTTATATTGTTCGGAGAAGAATTCCTAACAGATCGCGGAACTCAGAAATAAAAAATATGTCTGAACTAATTACTAAACTTAGATTTTCCAAAAAGGAGATCACTTTTTAAGCTGACTGTACTTTTGAAAATCTTTAGTTATTTGAAACAGAAAAAATATTTTATATTTCTGAGTTCCGCGATCTGTTAGGAATTTTTCTCCGAACAATATAAGACCAAAAAAATAATAATTGAATAAAATTTGAAGGTGCGCCACTATTTTGAATGGAATCAAAAATGTATTAAGACTCACGATTTTTAAAAGTCGAAATACTTAAAAAATTTTTATCCGATTTTCGGTTTTGAGGGCTTGAAATGTTTGTCTCGTGTACCTTGATAAAGCTGTTAACTCCAAAATAAGTAAAAAGCGTTCATAGTAATGTTTTGAGTAATGCACTAACTTTTGACGTGGACGATATAGCCAATACAACCTTAAGCTTTACGCATTATTTTGCAGTAATCTTTTGTTCATGCTTACTGTAATCTTTCATGAAAGGTTCTATTTAGGTTTAGTGGAGTCTTTCCTGCAAGGATTTTGGAATCTGTTTTGCAATCTTAGCTTAAGCTTTCAACAAAGATAACAATGTAATTTTCCCAAAAGCTTACTGCAATCTTTCATGAAAGATTTCATTTAAGTTCAGTGGAATCGTCCCTGAAAGTATCATAAATCTTTTTCAAAAGGTTTTTGGGAGATGTGCCATTAATGTTCCAGTTCAACCTTTCAGTAAGATTACTGTAACTTTTCTAGTTATCTTTAATGAAAGATTTTGGTATCGATTCCGAGAATGGTTCACGTAAGGTTTCGGGAACCTTTCAAAAGCTTTCATGGAATGTTGCCGAATCTCATAGTTGTAATCTTTTGTGGTTGATTCCTCGAATCTTACGGGTAGCTTTCGTGGAACATTGCATGTAACGCTACTGTGAAGTCTCGCCGGAACCTTCCATTAAGCTTTTCGCATTATTTTTCGGTAATATTTTATTAATGCTTACTGTAATCTTTCATGAAAGGTTCTATTTAAGTTTAGTGGAATCTTTCCTGCAAGGATTTTGGAATCTGTTTTGCAATTTTAGCTAAAGCTTTCAACAAAGGTTACAATGTAATCTTCCCAAAAGCTTACTGAAATATTGTTTTTTTCTTTTGTGCAAGATTCCTGTATTGATTCATGAAATATTTCACGTAAGATTCCCGTAAACTTACTAGAAACTTCCATGTAATATTCTTTGAAGACATTTAGCAATCTTGATTGGAATATTGCTTTAATCTTCCTGGAAGCTTAAAAAAAAGCTTACATTTGAATCTTTCTGAAAGTTTTAGTTATCTTCTTAAAAGATTAAGGAAAGCTTGCGCTGGAATATTTCTTGAATCTTTCTTTGGGAAGCTTTCATGCTATGTGGAATATTTCTTGTGAGTTTACTATTTCTGTTTGTAAAAGTAATCAACTCATGGAAAGTTGGCATTCAAGTCCTGATAACAATAATATTTTCACACAGCGTGCGCAAAACACAGCTTTTCGTGCTTGTTTTCCGTGTGCAAAGCATTATATTTACGCACTCTATGAGGAAGCGTGCGCAAGGCACTTGCTCTGCACACTGCTTTGCGCACTGAGTGCGACAAGCGTTTGCTTTGCACACTGTTTCACACAATACCGATTCAAGACAAATAACAAAACATAACAGTTCGTATATACGCATCCCACGAAGATGAGCGTGTAAGGTTAAGGTTATTATAAAAGATAGTACAAAAGAACATTAAATAATGTATAGCATTATTTTTCACTTTAATATAAAATTAAAGATGTATAAATTTGTTTAAATGTATTTACTTATTGTATAACACAGCTTTTTGTTTAAATAAAATTCACATTTAAGTTAAATAATACGTTTTTTTTATCTTTTTTATATTTACTTGCTTGTCTTTTTTGTCGCCCGAGCTCACGCTCGGGCGACAAAATCGACTCGCGCTTCGTTTCATATTTCTTATTTATTTTTATATATTGTTATTTGAATAGATTTGTCGTATTTTGTGCACTTCTGTGAAAAAATAGTATACACAACTCGTGCGTAAGAAGATTCACGCACGAGTCGAGTTTATCGCCCGAGCGCAGCGAGGTTACTTTGCGACTAGAGAGCGAGTTGCTTTGCGCACTAGTTGTGTAACTTGTACTATTCGCAACTCGAGTATGACATAGGGCCTTTTTCACGCGTGAAAGTAGGAAAGAAAATTTCGTTATTTTCTCCCTTTATTGGACAATGTACTATTTAAAAAAAAAATTCATTTAAAATTATGTTAAATTTATTTTATGTTATAGTATTTTTTCATTAAATATTTCTTTGATTCCCGTAATTCTACGCCTGAAATTTTTGTAATTTTTATTTAACTTTATTTAGCATATACCTATAGGGTAGTGGTGGGAGTTACTGTGTGGTTAACATATCCTCTTAGATGTTTAGTCAATTAAAATTGTGCAACGAACATTATATGGAGCATTAAACGCATTTTATTAATTTAAACATACATCTTGATCGATTTAAATATAAAGTTTTACTCAAGATTAACAATAAATGTTTAAATATCAATACAAACTTTGGGTGATGCGTGCGGCGATTACTATGACATCCCATAAGAACACGGCTTTTTATTATGGGTGCCTTGGTTACCTCGCCCTGTGTTATAAGATAGGGCACAGTAACTGGCACATTATATTAAATAATATAATAAAAAAGAAACGCATCAAAAACGTAAACAATTAATAGTACATTGTGCAATAAAGCTATTTCAAGTTTTTTTCGTACACGGAGACTCTCGAGCAGTCTCCTTGCTCCTCTCCCTTCCCCCTATTCCAAGAGCTGTAAACTTGCGTAAACAGACGCACTCGGTCAAGAATTTTAGTCAGAATTAATATAGAAATCGGTACTGAGTCACACTTTCCCATAAAAATAATAATAATAATAATGATAATGATAATGATAATGATAATAATAATACTGCAATATAATGTCGATGAATGATGATCGATGATAGACGAAATTTATTCGAGAACTATCATTGTAGTATAGATTTTTTTTATTTTTTTTTTATTTTATTATTTTTTTTTTATTTTCTTTTTTTTAGTCATGTCATCTTCCCGACAAATCCGGAGACAAGCGAAACGAAAGGCGGAGTCAGATATAAGAGAATGTATAGCGGCAGCTACTGCTTCTAGAAATGCAAACGTTGACGATAACGCGTCTGCATCGATAGAATTTACTCCTGATGATGACTTAGAAAGTTTCTCATGCGAATCGAGTACACAAAGTAATGATACAAACATCGACTGCAAATCACTAGACTGTGATGCAGACTGTGTCGAAAGTGCATCAACTAATTATGATATAGACGATGTTTTACGTGGGTTAGAAATTGCAGATGATAGATTAGCTAATGACGAAAGTAGTCATAGCGATGCCGATTCAGAGATATATAGATATAGTGATAGTGATGCCGACTCTATTCCAGACATAGAAGAAAACGATTCGAATATCGACCTGGATTTTGATTGTTTTGATGAAGATGAGTTACGTCATACAATTTTTAGAGACGATTTAGCAATGTGGGCTCTAGATTATAAAATTAAACAAAATGCGTTGAAGGCGCTGTTAGTTCTTTTAATTACACATACTAAAGCTCAGCTTCCTAAAGATCCGCGTACATTGCTTAAAACGCCAAAACATAGTCATGTCGTTAATATGGACAGCGGCAGTTATTGTCACATGGGACTCGAAAATGTAATAATAAAAATAATTAAGAATCGTATTAGTCGGAATCATACATTCGACAGCGTCAATCTCTTTCTGAATATTGATGGAGCTCCACTTATCGGAAAATCATCAGAAAAAGGGCTATGGACTATTTTGTGTAAAGATTATGACTGTGAAGAAGCTAAGATATTAATAGCTACAGGATTAGAACACAATAAAAAATTGTATACGATAAGAATACACGGGTTCAATATGGATGCTCCAGCTAAATCATTTGTGCTATGCACAAAGTACCACAGTGGTTATAGTAGCTGTAGTAAATGTACAATCGTGGGTAAATACTACAACTGTGTTTGTTTTCCTGTATCAACCAAAACAATTTTGTTAAATTATTGTAATAAATTTTTGAGGACGGATGATGCTGTTAAAAATCTAGAATACATTAATGAATATCAACATGGATGTAGTATTTTAAATGAAATTCCTCATGTTGGATTAGTCTCAAACGTGCCAATCGATAGTATGCATTCAGTACATTTAGGTGTCGTACGACAACTAATAAGACATTGGTTAGGAGATAAAGGGGGAAATAATAAATACTACAAACTCTCGCAAAATCAGATTCAACTTATTTCAAGTAGGGTTGAAAATTTTAAATATATCTTACCGGATGATTTTAATAGGCGTTGTAGATCGTTGCTTTTTTGGAAACTATGGAAAGCAACAGAATTCCGTCATTTTTTACTTTATTTTGGACCCATCATATTACGAGATATTTTAAAGGCCGATGTTTACCATAATTTTTTATTGTTACATATAAGCATGGTTATTTTAAGTAACCCTTCTCAAGTCAATTCTTCTGAAAATATAGAATATGCTAAAACTTTGATTGTAAATTTCATACTTAGTTTCCAAAAAATTTATGGCAAGGAAAACGTCACTTTTAATATACATGCATTATCACATATAACTGAAGACGTAAAAAGGTATGGCTCCTTAGAAAGATTCAGTGCGTTCATCTTCGAATCTTACCTCTGTTCTATTAAAAAATTAATAAGAAAGGGGGACAAGCCATTGCAACAGATCTCAAGAAGGTTATCCGAATATGAAGTGATGAATGACATGTTGCACCTTTATAAACCAGAAATAAAAGGATTTCAAACAGAGAAAGAGCACTTTGGTTATCGTGAACATCTTACCGAACAAGCTGAAGAAGCGTATAAAATTTTAAAAACGAACTCATGGAGAATAAATATTGAAGATGATAGGAACAGTTGCGTAATGCTCGATGATTCCAGTGTGATAATTGTGTCGAATATTATTCGGATGAATAATAAATTACACATTGTCGGAAGAAAATTTAGAAACTCTCGAAATTTCTTTACTATTTCAGGTTTGACCAGTAGTATGCTAGGTGTTTATGTTGTAGATAGTCCGGGCGAAATAAAATATTGGCCTTGTGATTCGATTACGTGTAAAGTATTTAAAGTCGCATATACTAATGGATATATTACATATCCTATTATTCATACGTTTCTTCATTAGAAATTCAGCAGTTTGCTTTAGCTTTAAATTAGATAAGTATTTAAATGATAAGTATTTTCTGTTGTACGAGACTTCACATTCATTCCTGAAGAAATTTGATACTCTGGATTAAAATAGCATCATCAATACATACACGCAATAACTTGTAAAAAAAACTTGTATTTTTTGAATAAAATTATCATAATTTATTATCAATTCAATCAATACTGACTTCAATACATACCTTATTTAACAATAAACTAATCATAACTGGAAAATTCCATGTAAGGTTCACGAAATCTTCTTGAAAGCTTGGCATAATATTTTTGAATACACATTTGAAATCCTGTTTGAAATGTTCCATTAATCTTATGGGAAGCTTTCGTTAAACCTTTCAGTGGAACCTTAGTAAAAGGTTGCGCAGCTATATCTTACACGTTTGGCTATATGTCAAAAATATTACAAGATTGACGTAGATACAAAGAAATAGAGACAGAGACGTAGAGTCAAAGTAATAATGACAGAGATGCAGAGACATAGGTGTAGAAAGAGTGACGTAGAGAAAGAGACGTAAAACTCAGTAAAAACTACAAAAAAAAAATGTGAATAGAATCTTAATGTTAAGTGCTCTTTAATACACAAATAAGTACAAAATAATCGCGACTTCCCATAATAGCCCATGTTAATGAGCCAAAAACGAAAACATTAATATCTTAATTTCTAGCCTCTCTAGCCTTCTGAAAATTTATATGAGCGTTTTTGAGACATTTACAAACCTGTATACGAAATTCCACATGTATCTTAATGTTAATTCTATTACCGATACAACCTCCTTAATTTTTTTTAAATGTCCTAAATTAGTCTTTTTTTATGTTTTGATGTTTTTACAATTACTTTCCGATAAAATCCCCAGTTCCAGTATTATAATGAAATTATGCTTTCAGTGCCATCAATTTGTAAAGATATCTTTATTTCTTTATCAAAATGAAAAATTATTCAATCGTCCGCGACGAAGAAAATCAGCTGAGAGTAATCCCAAGCAAGTGGTTAACCGATGGTAAAAAGGCCATGTTTTGGCCACCGTTGACTAAAAAAACTGAAATAAATGACGCCGTTATGAAAATGAAAGATTGTTCCACTGAGTGGGAAAAATATCCTGTGAAGTATATTAAATCTAATGGTACGGTATTTCTTTATAAGAATAATAATAATAATGAATTAATAATAAAATAATAACTAAGAGTATTAACTAATATAATTAATTATTAATTGATTATTATGAAAATAATAATGGCTAAAGAATATGGGTATTAATCAACGTATTGCATAGTAATAATATTTTTTCTTAAGGGGAGGTGAAACAGGTGCGTAGATCCCTACCGTACCGGCATCGCCATTTTATTTTTTTTCGTCAATTCTAGAAGCTGTTTCGAAAAAAGAGGATCGTCTTGCCCTCCGCAATGATGCAAGCAATGTCTCATTATTTTGAGGTAATTTCATGCACTACATTTTCCAAAAAACGTGTTTGAAATTTTCTAATTTTCGGAAATTGTGTTCGAAGATTTCAAACACGTTTTTTGGAAAATGTAGTGCATGAAATTACCTCAAAATTTAATGAGACATTGCTTGCATCATTGTGGAGGGCAAGACGATCCTCTTTTTTCGAAAAAGTTTCTAGAATTGACGAAAAAAAATAAAATGGCGATGCCGGTATGGTAGGGAATGCACCTGTTTCACATCCCCTTAATTGCGTGACTGAAAGTATACAAGTATATTTAAATGTAATTGTTAATGATTAAATATTACTAAAACCTTTTCCATTTATAGACAGTTATATAGACGCAATAGCTGA
Source organism: Torymus aiolomorphi (assembly GCA_036365515.1). Lineage (NCBI taxonomy): Eukaryota > Metazoa > Arthropoda > Insecta > Hymenoptera > Torymidae > Torymus > Torymus aiolomorphi. The sequence goes on from CM070873.1 coordinate 140,768,113, forward strand.
TACTAAAATTCCAAATTTAGATGATTTGACTGACGCAAGTGATACGGATAAAATAAAACAATCGAGGTCGTTAAGACACAAAAGAAAAATTGCCGAAAACGGAAAAGCAGATGGGGAAACTGCGAATAAAATGCGAGAAAGTAGACATGATCAAGAAACCGGTAAAAGCTCTTTAGAACAAGACGAAAACTCTGAAGAAAACTCTGAAGATAAATCTGAAGATGAGAACTGTCCAGAAAAGGGATCAGATCTACATGATAGTAGTCTTGAAAATAATGTGGCGCCAAAAAGTCTAGATGTATCGAGCAAGAAAAATCGATCAGCAGCTGATAAATCGAAAGATACTAGTACTCCTAAGAAATCTATAGATGTGCAAAGAGATAACGTTACGATCGAAGCAGAACCTGTTGTTTCGATAAAAGAACCTATGAGTACCGTTAAGGACATGACCGATCGAGAAATTTTAATGGCAACTTACGGTAGGATGTATAAAAATCTTTTATTCCCATCTCCACTGTAATGACTACTTTATCCTCTTAAAAAATGATAGCTGAAAGTAGCAGTTCATTTACTATTAAAATACTCGATGTAATTTATTATTAGAAAACGCGCGAATATTAAAATTTTTTTCGATTCAAAATTGCTAGATTAAAATTTTGAAACTCAAGGATTTATAGAACTACTAAGTAATTAAAATGGAATAAAAACATTTCATTTTTGCTTAAAAATTGTATCTATTTATCTTATCCTTAAAACTAATTAAGACTAAATCATTAAAACTAAAATAGTACGTGCGAAGCGCGTTTAAAATTAGCTAGTTCTTTAAAATTAGTCTCACTTTATAAAATAATGAAGAATTTGGTTAAAACCAACAAAATTATAATGCATGAAAATTATTAATTGAAAAATATTTAATAGTTTTTAAAGGGCTTAAAGAAACTGAACCATGTTTAAACGGCCAACATACATTACGCCTCGCGCTTCGTCAACGCCGCAGGTCATATTTTAAAATTTTGTCTTATGAAGCTCCTACTTCAAAGTGAATAAAGTGGCCACTGCAACGTTGAAAATAAAGTACTATATGTAAGAAGGGAGTAAAGTCGAAGATTATTCCCGTGGGGGAGCTTACCTAAGCGAGCGAAGCGACTTCCTTGTTACATAATGTACTACTATTGCTTTAGAATGTTTGAATTTTTTAAAGAGATTAATCAAATCGATATGTACAGGGTTAGTGGTAAAATTAGTTGAGAAAAGTAATTCTAATAGTATAAAAATCGGAAAACTGGACTTAAAACTTGGATCTATACCAAGAAAAAATGCTCCCAATGATATAGTTCTGACAATGGACGATATCGCGATGTTGAATAAGTTTTTTCCTGTGGATACTAAAGAAGATCATACGCAAAAGAAAATTGATGTAGTAGAGGAAAAATTGTCCGACAAAAATAAGGTTTTCTTTCAAAAAGTGGTGAGTATAACTTGTTGTAAAGTTTATCATTATAATCAGCTCTTCAAAGAGTTAATCGAATTCTTTTGTTTTATAAATACATTTCTTAATTCTACCGTCAATGAAAGTAGCACTTCTTGTTAGAGGGATGATACTCTATAATTCACTCACAACTCTATATTTACACTCTACTTCATAACTTTGCCGCACAAACACCTTGCGGAATATGTTTGATGAAGTCTACTACATTATCACTGAAGTCCAATCTCGTAACCAGAACAAAACACCTTTTTACTCTATTATTCCACTTATATAGTGAGAATAGTGTTTATAAAAAAAGAAAGCTCTGGCTCATGGTGATCATTTGTGTTTAACCCTTTGTTGCACATATTTTTCTATTCAGTGATTTTACTTGAAAACTCTTACTCAGGGGTTTTCGGGGTCGCTGATCACAAATCTGTAGTCAGATTTTTTAAATTTTCAATTCAAGATGGCGGATTCAAGATGGCGGTTCCGAAATTTCGAAAGCAATTTCGAATTCGATTCAGCACCGAGTAGTGATTTTTAAGCTTGTACATCTATTTTTTTCAAAATTTTGAAACTACCATCTTAGATCCGCCATCTTGAATTGAAAATTTTACAATTTTGACTTTAGATTTGTAATCAGCGACCCCGAAAATCCCTGGGTAGAGATTTTTAAATTGATACATCCATTTTTTTCAAAATTTCTGAAGCGCCATCTTGAATACGCCATTTTGAATTAAAATTTCGGAATTTGGACTTCATATTCGTAATTAGCGACCTCAAAAACCCTCGAATAGAGATTTTCAATTTGTTACACTGGTTAGATTTTTCAAAAATGAATTTTTTCGAAAAAAATGGCATTTTTTTATGTTTGTTTATTTATATAACAATTATAACAAACAATTATGACAAATAAACTATTTCCCTATGTTCTCTTACTGATAATTTAGTATACGAACCAAAAAAACAGGACATTAATACGTTAACAATTGATTAAATAGCGAAAATCTGAAGTTAAGTTGGTGGTAACCCACGTTACCACCGTGCAACAAAGGGTTAAGAAAACTTATGAAAAAATAAATCATATATTCGTAGTAAGGACTCTCACAAACAAGATCCAATACCTGGAATGGGAAAAAATATGTCACTAACACTTCTTTTCTATACGGAAACAAAATATTTAGTAATCGCGTCATATAAAAATGCAAATTTTCATTGAGAATTACTTTTAATTTCTTTTAAAACAAAGAAAAATAAACACAAAATAAATATTGTATCGTTCATTTCACTTCATCGGGTACTAAAGAATACGACCAAATAGCTAGAATTACAAAGTTATTAAATTTTTATGTTTTACAGCGTTTGAAATAAAGTAGGTCCCCCAGGACCCATACGGCTATAACAGGTTAAAATAACATTTGTTATAAGTACCTTTAGTACAAATTAATTTGCAAACATCAAGAGGACTGAGTAATTACAAGATGTTATATGTTTACGGAATAAACAATATTTTTGCTAGAGTTAAAAGTCTATAATTTCCAAACTTCAATTTAAATGTTTGAAAGCTATGTTATAACGTAAATAATAGAATTAGCTAAAACTTTAGAAGTTAACTCAAAATACATAATATACAAATTATTATATTTTTGCAAAGTATCATATATCTGATGTATTAAATAAAATACGTTTTGGAAGTTCCATATATTTATATATTAAGTTCGGCGTCCCCATAAAGTACTTTTTGCGGACTCCTTACGGTCGTTTGAAAAACTTCACTTTACACCCTAGTTGCACTATTATTACCTTGACACATAAATTTAGCGGTCATAAAAATCTTTAGCCGGCATAAAGTAACTTTAGCGAGTGTTAAGTAACCGTAGAGAGCGTAAAGTATGCGTAACCAGCTTGGAGTTTTAAAATCGTATAAACCATTCCAATAGACAAAAAGTGATAATTGATTAAGATCAAAATGTTAATTTGCTATTGGTTATTGTATCATAAAACTGTTACTCCAATTTTGCTTTCCAAGCTGCTTGCAAACTCCACATTCGGTCTATAAAAGTTGACTTTACGTCTTTCATAAACAATATACTATTACTCTCGACTCAACTGTAATGAATATTTTATTTATCTGAAAAGTAAGAATAAAGTAAATTGACAATTGCTGTAAGCATTTAAGTACAAGAAACAAACTGAGTTTAAGTGTTAAGTAATAAGTTTAAGTACAGGAACATTGTAACAAAAAAGATTATAATCTTATTAAATAAATTAATACTTATCTAGGTAACAAAATCGTGATGGTGACGAGTGAAGCGGAAATATCAACTGGAAACATAATACAGAAGTTAAATACAAATTTTTGTACTGGTATTAATTTTATTTTATTTCTTTAGATTGATGTATGGTTGTTTCAAGGATTGAAAGGGGCAAGTTGATGAATGTCTCTTGGTTATTCTCTTCAATTGAATTTTTTACGATATCCACATTATTCCTAGCAATAATTTATGGTTTCCATCATACCCATGGAATAATACATTACGATACGTGGGACTTAAGTGGCCCGTTATTGCACGTCGTGCGATGGGCCACTCAAGTCATGCGTATCGTATACTATTTTATAGCACGTTTACCGAAGTCCGCTGTCACGCCTATTCGTGCAGTCCATTTTTTTACCGTGAGGTTAGCGCACGAGCGTAGCGAGTGCGATAAACACGGTGCAATAATCGACTACTTAAGTCACGGATAGGCGTGACAGCGGACTTAGGTCACACCGTGCTATAATAGGACATTAATTCATTACATGATATTTCAGTTATATTTACTTCATTTCGTTTTATTTCTTTAAATTAAGGTATGGTTGTTTAGAGACGTGAAAGGCTCAAAGATATGAATGTATACACTGCTATATGCTTTCGAAAATTACATGTTTTCGTTTCTTCACACAATTTATTTATGACAATTCGCGCAATAAGTACTAATGAGACCTATTTCGCCGCATGGTGCGCTGCTAAGCATATGGGGATTAACCATTATTTTTTTATATCGATATTTATGCATGTGCGAGCAACTACAATATATAGATATACAAAAGTAATGCTTTACCCCCACGTGCTTAGCAGCGCATCATGCGGTGGAATAAGGCTCATTATAATATTATAATAAAAGGTACTTAACGCACGAAATATCATAAAATAATGTTTAATATACGTGATAAATATGATTCTTGCATGAGTGTGATTGTGACACTCGCTTCGTTCGAGCGATAAACTCACGTTCGTGCAAGAATCACATTTATCGCACTAGTATCGAAAAGTACTATTTTATAACTGAGTGCGTAAAACTCTACTTTAGATGACTTCTTAACGTGCGTAAAGTACCCCCTTTTTTCACTAGTGCGTAATAGTACATTACGTAACAAAAGACTAAAGTCGCAGATTATTCCCGCAGGTGAGTTCACCTAAGGGAATGATCGACTTTAGTCCCGTGTTACATATGGTACTTTATACTATTTGTGTGTTACAATTTTGTTAGTTTTAACCCAATTCGCCATAAACGTACAAAATTAGACTATGTTACTTTATTCCCTCTAATTTACTGTATTCCCGCGTAGGCGGGAATAATGACTTTATTCCCGTAGATGCGAGAATAAAGTAACAGAGGGAATCAGACGACACTTTTGTCCCGCTTTTCAGGCTATAAAATGGCCATTATAGTAGAAATGGGAATAAAGTGTTTTACGCACTCCTGAAAAAAATCCAGATACTTTACGCACGCTGAACAAGCACGTAAAGTAGAGTTTCACGCGCTCATTTATTAAAAAGTAGTGAACGCAACATCAAGTGCCCAAAGTATACCTCGTCTCACTCGCGCTCTACACCCATGCATGACACGCCTACTTTAGTCACTAGTTGCGTAATGTACCATTCAATAATTTATGGCTTTCAAAATAGCTTAAAAATTGGTCATACATTATTATACTAATATTTATCATATTTTATTCCATTAATTTCAAGCTTATATGCGTGACTATTACGAGAAGTAAAAGATATAAGTTAATATGCTGTGCATTATAATCCTAACTTATATTAATCATTTCTCGTATTTTTTGAAACTCAACTATTTGGGCTGTTTAATTTTAAACGTTTATTATCTTTAATAATGAAATGAATTATTGTCAATAACTGATTTTTCTCTACTTTATTATAAGAAAGATAATTAAAATTTAACATTGCTGCATTTGTAAATAAATTTCTATTTTTTATAGAATTTCGGATATATCGAAATATGAAAAAATCAAAAGTATCAGATTCACATTCAAAATTTCCAGCTTCGAATTCTTAAATTTTCTTTTTTATTATTTTGAAGTCAGTTTTACTGTTCATTATTTGACGATGATTCAGTTTGTATGGTGATAAAAAAGTGCTCTAATAAATATTTACAACATTTTATATTTAATGACTTGGTTTGGTGCTAAAGATTAAGGTTTTTTCTTAAATGATAGTAAAGTTGGTATTGATATTGCATGTTTTTGAATCATAATAATTTAATGGGCAAGAAATTTTTTTAAGTATATAGTACGAGTGTTGTGCTTTTTTATTATTATCCGAAGGAAGTTGGACGAAAATGTTCATTTTTTTAACTAACGGGCATATAAATATCCCTTACCCCCTATTAATTGCTAAGAGTGGTAGTAGTAGCAAAGAATACGGATGCATATATAGATGGTCAGTTTTCTATGAGCTACTAATATTCTCTGCCAAAATACGTTGAGTCTACATATGAAAGTGTAGGTATTTGAGTTTCTAATGCATCTATATACGTCTATATTCTTTACTAGTCGCTTAGCTTTTCAAGAAAAAATTTTCTAGTCACATTTTTCACGCGCATGCACACACTTTTACGCACGCATACACGCACACATGAAAATAATACCACAGTTATAATTACGACAAACTTTCTCTTTTTTCATGTATTCATAGTGCTTTTACTGAATAAACAATAATTCTGAATGATGATTTACTCTTGTATTAGAAATTGATTATTTACTAATGTTTTAGGTCTATTTTTTAAAAAATAAAGGAGGAAGTGATTATAAAAAATTAATTTTTAACATGCTGTACGCTATGATGACCAATGAGGTGGCCAATACATATAGTTTTACTGGCCGTAAATCCGAGAAGAAAGCTTTTGCCAAATTAAAGCTTTATAGCTGTATTTATCGTAAGTTTGATCTTTTATTAGAGAACAATAGGGTGTAAACAAAAAGCTAGAACATTCATTTTTTATTACAAATGCGTTTATACCACTCTAACCTCAAAATCACAACTTTGGTATGATTTTTCGGCGCTCGTGGTATAAAATACTGTTCGAAACGAGTGCGGAAGTTGATTATTTACTTCATGTGACTTTTCGCACTCGCTTCGCTCGTGCGAAAAACGTCACATGAAGTAAATCATCACCTTCTGCACCACTGTCGAAATGTACTATTATGTGAGAATAAATTCTTATACTATACCTGTAATTTTAATGTTTTTATTCACATCAAGATGATTAAATAGTTTGTATTTAATTTGAAAGTTATTGGCGATAACCTTAGCTCGAGTATTTTTTTAGTTGAAGCTCTAAAAAAAATTCGATGTTGCTCATGACAGCATCTTGAGCATCTAAATGTATTTATCATACAAAATCAATGTCCTGATTAAAAAATGTTCATGATTTTAATAAAATGTTTTTATTATTTATATTAATACTATATATTTATTTAACGAAAAATCGGAATTCGAGCTACTTTTTTTTACACCCCTACAGTAGAGTAATTGTACAGTAGGCTAATTGCTGTAATTTGTTAAAGTGATGATAATTTTAGTCAAAATTTTGAAACCATGTAGTTCTGAATAGATTCGAATCTGACATTATCCTACCGTAAAAAGTGATGAGCTTGAGTTGCTAAGAAACCAAAGTAATGACGGGTGCGGAACGCGGGAAAATAAATGTTTTCACATTATTCTCGAGTTTTGGATGTATAAATGAATAATCATATATAAATAGGTACCTATTTCCTACTTCGTTTCTCACCCCTGCAAATATCGATACCATATACGTACTGCCCATTTGAGGGGTAATTTGCCTTCTTGCCATTACGTTGATATTGATTCTTTACAAATTGTAAGATTTTTTTCATGTTTCAAAATCAAGTTCAAAAACACTTACAGATATTGTTTTAGCATTTTATAATTTTATCCATTTTCATAAAGTAAACATTTCATTCAAATACGGGTGTGAAGGTAAATACTTAAATACTAGAATAACAAGATTAACTAGCTTATAATTAGTTAAAAAATATTTTTTTTTTCGATAACAGCAATTATTCGACTCTATATATCTTTATGAAAATCCCGTTTACTCAAAGAGGTTCTAAACTTCTGTAATTTTTTAGAAGCCTGCAAATTGGTATACAATGATATACCCGACGATGATATAAATCGTGCCATATCTTCATGGTTGGATGCATCAAATACGCGCATAAAAAGAGAGTCAAGGTGAATACTATTAGTATTACCATACAGGTTTTTATCATGCTCTTGTTTCACATGTAAATTTTTTTTTCAGCGGAGCAAGCAAAGGAGCGAATAAATTGATTCCGATATCGTTGATACCTGAAATCGATTCAGACTAGCTGACTAGCTTATATTTGTAGTACGTTAAGCTGACTAGCTTATATTATATATGTACCTAGTATATTAAGTATGTACACTTTAAAGAAAATAAAGTTAATTTGTGTGAAATGAAAGCATTTTATGTACATGTTTTACTATTTTTTTTTACATACGATTTTCATGGATTGAACAAATATTGATTTAAGGGAGTTCTATCGGTGAAAGAATTAACACACAGAATATTCCAAAATTTGGTGTACTATTCGAAATTAGTGCAAAAATGACCCAGTTAAAATTTTAGAAGGCGAACGAGCTTGTAAGAAAAGATATCGATGTTTTTTTTTTAGCTGATTAACACGGGTTCTTATGGAAAATTCTAATTTCGCCGTATAAATTTACTTATACAAAGAAGTTAGCACACAGATGTTTTTCAAAATATTTGTGATGCAAGGCAAATATTCAACGAATATTTATAGCTTTCAACGACTATGATTGCGAGCATTTAAGCACTACAAAAATATTAATGAATAGTAAAGTGTTACGTTTCTCACGACTTGACCACCATCATATATGTTACGTGACAACGCCGCATTTTAAGGTTACAAACGAGTTTTAAAACGAGCGCGTTTTAAAACGACACCCACTCAAAAAATCGTTTACATGGCATTACTTTTTTAAAATTAAAATTTAAATAATAAACACAATAATAAATAAATAAGATGTGCAAGGAAGAAATAGTATATTTCTATATATTTGTATTTGTCGTATTAATAAACAACAGGCTCCAGCGCATGCGCAGTGTGCCTTACCAGCACGCGGTGTTGTCATATCTCGCACCGCGTAAGTCAAGCAGATACCGGAATACTCTTTGACTTTCGTCGTACCGATAGAACTCCCTTAATGTACACTGATTTCAAGAGCGATGCTGTATGTAAGTAGTGCATGATAAGTAATTTTATAATAATATATCTTTCTCCTTATTTTGTTTATTAAGTTGATGAGTTTTGGTTGGTTTCAGAGAAATTCTGAAAAGAAATCACTATTCTAGTTTAAATAATAACTTTATAGGTCCAAAAAGGTTTAAGAATATATATATTACAAGACCGTTACAAAATAATCTAAACTGATTTCTGTTTTACATAAAATACCTTGCAAAAGGTTTCATAAAATGACCATCAAAGGTTACTATATTTCATCGCCTCTTATTAAAAAGGGATTAACTCGGAAATCCATTAAAAAAGATATCATTTCAGAATCCCGGTTTTATGTACAAGGCCTGAGCTCAGAATCCGGTTAACAAAGGTTTACGTTGGCAATTACTAGCGAAATGACTGGTGAACTAACGAAACGGAAGAATTGATTCATTACCATCAGATGTCTAGTATGAAAAAGTAGTAAATAATTAATTGAGGTAATAAAAAAGTGAATAAGTCAATCGAAGCCAAAAACAACAGTTTCTGAGTTAACGTCTTGTCCATGCTTTCGAGTTACGTCTTTTTCAATGGGCTTCTGAGATAACATCTTTTTATTATAAACAATGACTTTGACGTCCTGTAAATAAATATTTCTTAGGACTCGTGATCACCTAGAAATCTTTCAAAAAAATATTGTGAAAGAATGCTGTAATCTCTAATGATACGTTTTATCAAAAATATAATAGGTAGGATTTATATGGAAATAAATGACTTTTGCAAGGTAGCTGTAAAGATCTTTGTAAGGGTTTTGATAGATTTATTCAAATCTTTCTGAAAACTTACTCGAAAGTTACCTGGAAACTCAAAATTCCGACCAATTTACTGGAAAAAAGCTTTCAGAAAAGATTCTCTTAATATTTTCGGAAAAATTTTAGGAAGCTTTTTTCAAGTTTTTAAAAGAGTAACTGGAAGCTTTTTGAAAGATTTGTGAATCTTTCAGAAAGCATTCTCGAAATAATACGGTAAGTTTACAGAAAATCTTTCAAGAAGGTAGCTGTAAAGAACCTTGTTAAGGTTTTTGATAGCTTTCTTGAAATCTTTCAGAAAGCTTACACGGAAGATACCGGGAAGCTCCAAATTCAGTTCAATTATTTACTGACAAAAAGCTTTCAGAAAAGATTCTATTAATATTCCCGGAAAACTTTCAGGAATCTTTAATTCAAGTTCTTAAAAGAGTAACTGGAAGCATTGTGAAAGATTTGTGAATCTTTCAGGAAGCATTCTCGAAAGAATAGGGTAAGTTTAAAGGAAATCCTTCAGCAAGACTTCATATTAATTTAAGTATTTACCTTTACAGCTATAAAGATCCTTGTAAGGGTTTTGATAGATTTATTTAAATCTTTCAGAAAACTTACATGAAAAATTTTGTAGAAGGTCGAAATTACCGCAAATTTAACTGACAAAAACTTTCAAAAAAGAATCTATTAAAATCTATTAATATTTCCGGAAAATATTCGCGAACCTTTCTTCAAGTTCTTGAAAGAGTAACTCAATGGTTTGTGAAACATTTGGAGATCATTCAGAAAGCTTTCTTAAAAGAATACGGTAAGTTTAAAAGAAAGCCTGCAACAAGCTTTAGTAAGGTAACTGTCAAGATTTCCACAGGATTTTGGAAAAGCTCATGGTAAAGTTTCAGATTAATTTATTGGAACTTCCAGGAGCCTATTTCTGTAAGCTTATGATGTCTCAATCTGATAGTTTTACAAGAAATATTTCGGGAACCCTCTATTTGAAACATTAAAAGGAATTTTATAGAAATATTGCTTGAAAGCTTCCTGGAAATTCCAATAAATTGATCCGAAACTTTACTATGATGTTTTCCGAAATCTTATTAAAGTCCTGTGGAAATCTTTACGCTATCTTTCTAAAGTATTGTTGAAGGCTTTCTTTCTAACTTACCGTATTCTATTCAGGAAGCTTTCTGAAATATTACCAAATCTTTCACAAACCATTCAGTTACTCTTTCAAGAATTTGCAACAAGGTTTCTGAAAGTTTTCCGGGAATATTAATAAAATCTTTTCTGAAAGCTTTTTGCCAGTAAATTGGGCGAAATTTAGAGCTTTCAGGAATATTTCGTGTAAGGTTTCTGAAAGATTTCAATAAATCTATCAAAAACCTTACAACGATCTTTACAGCTACCTTACCAAAGTCTTGCTGAAGGATTTCCTTTAAACTTACCGTATTCTTTCGAGAATGCTTTCTGAAAGATTCACAAATCTTTCACAATGCTTCCAGCTACTCTTTTAAGAACTTGAAATAAAGATTCCTGAAAGTTTTCCGGGAATATTGATAGAATCTTTTCTGAAAGCTTTTTGACAGTAAATTGAACTGAATTTGGAGGTTCCAGGTATCTTCCGTGTAAGCTTTCTGAAAGATTTCAAGAAAGCTGTCAAAAACCTTAACAAGGTTCTTTACAGCTACCTTCTTGAAAGATTTTCTGTAAACTTACCGTATTATTTCGAGAATGCTTTCTGAAAGATTCACAGATCTTTCACAAAGCTTCCAGTTACTCTTTTAAAAACTTGAAAAAAGCTTCCTGAAAGTTTTCCGGGAATATTAATAGAATCTTTTCTGAAAGCTTTTTTGCCATTAAATTGGGTGGAATCTTAAGCTTCCAGGAATCTTTCGTATAAACTTTCTGAAAGATTTAAATAAAGCTATCAAAAACCTTACAAGGATCTTTACAGCTGCCTTACTAAGGTCTTGCTGGAAGATGTTCTGTAAACTTACCGTATTCTTTCGAGAAAGCTTTCTGAAAGATTGACAAATCTTTCACAAAGCCTGCAGTTACTCTTTTAAAAACTTGAAACAAAGGTTCCTGAAAGTTTTCCGGGAATATTAATAGAATATTTTCTGAAAGCTTGTTGCCAGTAAATTGGGCGGACATTTTGAGCTTCCAGAAATCTTTCATGTAAGCTTTCTGAAAGATTTAAATAAAGCTATCAAAAACCTTACAAGGACCTCTACAGCTGCCTTACTAAAGCCTTGCTGGAAGATGTTCTGTAAACTTACCGCATTCTTTCGAGAAAGCTTTCTGAAAGATTGAAAAATCTTTCACAAAGCTTCCAGTGACTCTTTTAAAAACTTGATGAAAGATCCCGGAAAGTTTCCCGGGAAGATTAATAGGATGTTTTCTGAAAGCTTTTTGTGAGTAAAAAGGGCGGACATTTCGAGCTTCCAGAAATCTTTCATGTAAGCTTTCTGAAAGATTTAAATAAAGCTATCAAAAACCTTACAAGGATCTTTACAGCTGCCTTACTAAAGTCTTGCAGGAAGATGTTCTGTAAACTTACCGTATTCTTTCAAGAAAGCTTTCTGAAAGATTGACAAATCTTTCACAAAGCTTCCAGTGACTCTTTTAAAAACTTGATGAAAGGTCCCGGAAAGTTTCCCGGGAAGATTAATAGAATCTTTTCTGAAAGCTTTTTGTGAGAAAAAAGGGCGGACATTTTGAGCTTTCAGGAATCTTCCATGTAAGCTTTCTGAAAGATTTAAATAAAACTATCAAAAACCTTACAAAGATATTTACAGCTATCTTACTAAAGTCTTGCTGAAAGATTCTCTGTAAACTTACCGTATTCTTTCAAGAAAGCTTCCAGAAAGATTGACAAATCTTTCACAAAGCTTCCAGTTACTCTTTTAAAAGTTTGATGAAAGATCCCGGAAAGCTTTCTGGGAAGATTAATAGAATCTTTCCTGAAAGCTTTTTGTGAGAAAAAAGGGCGGACATTTTGAGCTTTCAGGAATCTTCCATGTAAGCTTTCTGAAAGATTTAAATAAAACTATCAAAAACCTTACAAAGATATTTACAGCTATCTTACTAAAGTCTTGCTGAAAGATTCTCTGTAAACTTACCGTATTCTTTCAAGAAAGCTTCCAGAAAGATTGACAAATCTTTCACAAAGCTTCCAGTTACTCTTTTAAAAGTTTGATGAAAGATCCCGGAAAGCTTTCTGGGAAGATTAATAGAATCTTTCCTGAAAGCTTTTTGTGAGAAAAAAGGGCGGACATTTTGAGCTTTCTGGAATCTTCCATGTAAGCTTCCTGTAAGATTCCGAATCTTTCTTGGAAGCTTTCATAAAACTTCTAGGAAGCTTTCATGCTATGTGGGAAAGTAAGAACATTTGCCCAGATTTTCTAGAATGTCGTCCATTCTAGGTAATGTACATTTGTCTTCGATGGTGTTGTCGTTTAATTTACGATAATCTATTGCCATTCTCCATTTTTTCTTCCACTTGCATCTTCTTTCTTCGGAACTATCCATACGGGGGATGAGTAGGGCGAGTTGTTTGGTTGAATAATTTCTTCGTCTAACAGTTTTCTGATTTGAGTTTGAATTTCTTCTTTTAGATGGTATGGGTATCTAAAACTCTTTACATAGATAGGGTGATCGTCCTTTGTTCTTATATTGTGTGAAACCGCAGAAGTCGCTGATAATTTTTTATTTTCATTGTAGAAACAGTCTTTGTACTTCTGGCATAGTGATGTAATTTTATATCTTTCTTCTTCGTTCATGTGATCAGTTCTTATCGGTAATTCTACTCCTTGATGATGATTCACTTTAACATTTTTATGATCGTCCGGTATATTTTTAAAGTAATTTATTTCAAATTTAGATGTGCTAAAAATTTGAATTTTGTAATTAATATTCGCTTCCAAATTCTGCAAATCCTTATGTCCGATTAAACAATCGTACGTATAGTGCCATGTTGCTATTAAGAAATTATAGGTGTGTTGTCACCGTATTCACGTAATATAGGAAAGGTAAGCGCATGTGTACCTTTCGTCGTCTTGTGCACCGATTTAATTTCGAATTCGTAAGGAAATATGAATTTTGAAAATAGTTTATATGCAATTTCTGGATTGATAATGGATGATGAGGCTCCAGAATCGATGAGAATTTTAAGAGGTGGATTTGTCGTTATTAAGTGTGGTAATTCGGGTGAATTGTTAATCGAATTTAAATTTATCACGTTATTTCTGTTGTATTGGGGAGCTTGTTGAAAATTTTGGCAATTATCACTCTCGTCGTTTTCTTGATTAAATTCTTCATGGTCTTGCATAGGTGAGTCATTTTGATAATCGACTATATCTTCTTCTCCTTGTTCTTGTTGATGATACAACTCTTCAGCGATAAAGTTTGCTGGTCCTGTGCTCTTAAAGAAGTTCGTTCTTGGTTTAAAGTTATTTTGTGCTGGTGAATTATTTGATCTATTTGTTGGATTAATGCCTTGTTTGTTAGTATTTCTTGTACTGACTGACATTGGTGTTGGTTGGTAATTTTGATGTCTTGGCAGATTATTATTATTTTCACCAAAATTGTTATTACGATAATTTGTGGGGATAAATCCAGGTTGTGTTTGTGCAAATGCGGGTGTCGGTTGCAAATAAAATGGATTTACATTTCTTGAAGTACTTGGTAAATTATTTGAAGGGTGAATAATTTTTGGATTACTATTAGTCGCAAATGGGTTTGTACTTTTAGCATTGATTGTACCGAATACGTTGGGCTTAGGTTTGTTATCACTTTATCGTGCGAAATTGAGGAAAGCACTTTGTTGTTCATGGTTGTCGTATTTACGGCATTTTATTATACATGCCTCAACGTCGTCTAAATCAAAATGTAGCAAGTAAGAATGGTATGGCTCTTTAATACCATATATAAAAGTACTTTTGGCTACGTTTTCATAAAATGTATTTTTAATACTTATAAAATTAGCGTCTCGATTATTTAGCTGTATGTGTTCCTTCAATTTATTTAGCCTGCTTTTGATTTCGTCCGCGTATTTTTCGCAAGACTGATTTATCAATTGATAACATACACTTAGTCTGTTAAATAGTAACTCCTCCGAACTTGGGTCACTAAATCTAAGAACTAAGAGCGTTTTACATGCGGCATATGTAGCCGGGATATTTGCCACTATTAGGTCTAGTGCTTCACCGCGAATCTTTGATTTGATTAATGCGAATAATGCCTCGTTTATTGCATTATCTGCAGTCGCTACATTTTGTACGAATTTGTCCCACGTTTGTATAAAGTGCGAAAGGAGTCTTGTACCTCCTTCATATATGGGGATCGCGTCGCGCCATATCGTAAGTCGCAATTTAAATTGTTCTACCGTAAGATTTTGTTGATTATCTCCGTTATTTGCCATTTTGCTTTATCTTTGATTACGCTTCACGTAAAATCAATTGCACTTAAAAGGATAGGGTTGGTTAGGATATAGGAAAGACTTACTAGTTTGTCTTTAATGATTTCGGGTGAATCTGTGCTTGCAGGTGGACACCAATCTTGACGTAGTATAGGTTCCGTGATGATGGACGTTGAAACGCCAACTGCTTCCTCGCTGAAGATTTCCGTCACCAGGTTGAGGGAGAATCTGAGTTTTGCAGCTTCACGGTCCTGTCACCGCAGCGCCAGTTATGTGACAATCCCCGGTGGATCACCAAGGAAAGGTAACACACACTCAGGTAACACTCGCCAAAGTAAGTAATCGAACAAAGGGTGTTGATTAGAATAATGATTTATTAAAACATCGTTATAGGTTGGATGCCCGACAGAGACTGGCGATCGCCGATGCGAAGTGCCGTAAGACAGTATAAAGAGAATATATGTATAAAGTATATGTGATAAGTATATATTGCATCTTCATTGTCTTCTGGCTTCTCTTTGTCCATGCAGATTCCATTCGGAGCGATAAGGAGGCTGGCTGGCCGATGCGTCTAAGTACCTATGTGGTGACTCATAACTGCTGCGCATGGGGCGAAACAGTGAAAAATACGTCAAACATACGTTTGAAAAATTCTATCTCGAGAGTTTATGAATTTAATAAACATTTTATCGCGGTAATTACTTCAAGACCTCTCCAAAGATTATAAAAAAATTGCCAATATCAAAATCCATACGGAAGATTTCGTTCAGTGCGGGGCATGGGGCAAAACGGTGAAAAACACGTGAAACATCAGTTTGAACAATTCTATCTCGAGAGTTCATGAATTCAATAGAAACTTTATCTTGGAAATTCCTTCAAGTTCTCCCCAAAGACTTATAAAAAAATTGCCAATATCAAAATCCATCCGGGAGTTTTCGTTCAGGGGCGGCGCATGGGGCGAAACGGTGAAAAACAAGTGAAACTTACGTTTGAAAAATTCAAGCTCGAGAGTTTATGAATTTAATATAAATCTCATTGTGGAAATTACTTCAAAAGCCCCTCAAAGACTTATAAAAAAATTGCCGATATCAAAATCCGTCAGGAAGTTTTCGTTGAGGGGTTGCGCATGGGGCGAAACTGTGAAAAGCACGTGAAACATACGTTTGAAAAATTCTATCTCGAGAGTTTATGAATTTAATAAACATTTTATCCCGGAAATTACTTCAAAAGATCTCAGCAGTCTTACAGAAAAATTGCCAATATCAAAATTCATCCGGAAGGTTTCATTCGAGGGGGCGGGGAGGGGGGCGAATGGGGCGAAACGGTCAAAAATACGTGAAACATACGTTTGAAAAATTCTATATCGAGAGTTTATGAATTCAATATAAATTTTATTCAGAAAATGACTTCACGAACTTCCCAAAGGATTAAAAAAAATTGCCAATATTAAAATCAATCCTGATGTTTTAGTTCAGGGACGGTGCACGGGGCGAAACTGTGAAAAACACGTGAAACATACGTTTGAAAAATTCTATCTCGAGAGTTTATGAATTTAATAAACATTTTATCCCGGAAATTACTTCAAAAGCTCCCAGCAGACTTACAAAAAAATTGCCAATATCAAAAGTCAACCGGAAGGTTACGTTCGAGGGGGAGGGCGGGAGGGGGGCGAATTGGGCGAAACGGTCAACAACACGTGAAACATACGTTTGAAAAATTCTATCTCAAGAATTTATTAATTTAATAAAAATTCTATTGCGGAAATTACTTCAAGAGCTCCCGATAGACTTATAAAAAAATTGCCAATATCAAAAACCATCCGGAAGTTTTCGTTCAGCGGCGGCGCATGGGGCAAAACGGTGAAAAACACGTGAAACATACGTTTGAAAAATTCTATCTCGAGAGTTTATGAATTTAATAGAAATTTTATCGCGGAAATACCTTCAAGTTCTTCCCAAAGACTTATAAAAAAATTGCCAATATTAAAATCCATCCGGAAATTTTCGTTCAGGGGCGTTGCATGGGGCGAAACGGTGAAAAACAGGTGAAATATTAGTTTGAAAAATGCTAACTCAAGAGTTTATGAATTTAATATAAATCTAATAGCGGTAATTAGTTCAAAAGCTCCCTAAAAACTTATAAAAAAATTGCCAATATCAAAATCCACCCAGAAGTTTTGTTGAGGATCTGCGCATTGGGCGAAACAGTGAAAAACGCGTGAAACATACGTTTGAAAAATTCTATCTCGAGAATTTATGAATTTAATAGAAACTTGATTGCAGAAATACCTTCAAATTCTCCCCAAAGACTGATAAAAAAAATGCCAATATCAAAATCCATCCGGGAGTTTTCGTTGAGGGGCTACGCATGGTGCGAAACAGTGAAAAACACGTGAAACATACGTTTGAAAATTCTATCTCGAGAGTTTATGAATTTAATATACATTTTATCCCGGAAATTACTTCAAAAGCACCAGACAGACTTACAAAAAAATTGGCAATATCAAAATCCATCCGGAAGTTTTCTTTCAGGGGCGGGGCATGGGGCATAACGGTGAAAAACACGTGAAACATACCTTGGAAGAATTCTATCTCGAGAGTTTATGAATTTAATAAACATTTTATCCCGGAAATTACTTCAAAAACTCCCGACAGACTTACAAAAAAATTGCGAATATCAAAATCCACCCGGAAGATCAGTGCGGGGCATAGGGCGAATCGTTGAAAAACACGTGAAACATACGTTTGAACAATTCTATCTCGAGAGTTTATGAATTTAATAGAAACTTTATCTCGGAAATTCCGTCAATTTCTCCCCAAAGAATTATAAAAAAATTGCCAATATTAAAATCCATCCGGAAGTTTTCTTTCAGGGGCGGGGCATGGGGCATAACGGTGAAAAACACGTGAAACATACCTTTGAAGAATTCTATCTCGAGAGTTTATGAATTTAATAAACATTTTATCCCGGAAATTACTTCAAAAGCTCCCGACAGACTTACAAAAAAATTGCGAATATGAAAATCCACCCGGAAGATCAGTGTGGGGCATAGGGCGAAACGTTGAAAAACACGTGAAACATACGTTTGAACAATTCTATCTCGAGAGTTTATGAATTTAATAGAAACTTTATCTCGGAAATTCCGTCAATTTCTCCCTAAAGAATTATAAAAAAATTGCCAATATTAAAATCCATCCGGGAGTTTTCGTTCTGGGGCGGCGCATGGGGCGAAACGGTGAAAAACAAGTGAAACTTACGTTTGAAAAATTCAAGCTCGAGAGTTTATGAATTTAATATAAATCTCATTGTGGAAATTACTTCAAAAGCCCCTCAAAGACTTATAAAAAAATTGCCGATATCAAAATCCATCAGGAAGTTTTCGTTGAGGGGTTGCGCATGGGGCGAAACTGTGAAAAGCACGTGAAACATACGTTTGAAAAATTCTATCTCGAGAGTTTATGAATTTTATAAACATTTTATCCCGGAAATTACTTCAAAAGCTCTCAGCAGTCTTACAGAAAAATTGCCAATATCAAAATTCATCCGGAAGGTTTCATTCGAGGTGGCGGGGAGGGGGGTGAATGGGGCGAAACGGTCAAAAATACGTGAAACATACGTTTGAAAAATTCTATATCGAGAGTTTATGAATGCAATATAAATTTTATTGAGATAATTACTTCACGAACTTCCCAAAGGATTAAAAAAAATTGCCAATATTAAAATCAATCCTGATGTTTTAGTTCAGGGACGGTGCACGGGGCGAAACTGTGAAAAACACGTGAAACATACGTTTGAAAAATTCTATCTCGAGAGTTTATGAATTTAATAAACATTTTATCCCGGAAATTACTTCAAAAGCTCCCAGCAGACTTACAAAAAAATTGCCAATATCAAAAGTCATCCGGAAGGTTTCGTTCGAGGGGGAGGGCGGGAGGGGGGCGAATGGGGCGAAACGGTCAACAATATGTGAAACATACGTTTGAAAAATTCTATCTCAAGAATTTATTAATTTAATAAAAATTCTATTGCGGAAATTACTTCAAGAGCTCCCGATAGACTTATAAAAAAATTGCCAATATCAAAAACCATCCGGAAGTTTTCGTTCAGCGGCGGCGCATGGGGCAAAACGGTGAAAAACACGTGAAACATACGTTTGAAAAATTCTATCTCGAGAGTTTATGAATTTAATAGAAATTTTATCGCGGAAATACCTTCAAGTTCTTCCCAGAGACTTATAAAAAAATTGCCAATATTAAAATCCATCCCGAAATTTTCGTTCAGGGGCGGTGCATGGGGCGAAACGGTGAAAAACAGGTGAAATATTAGTTTGAAAAATGCTAACTCAAGAGTTTATGAATTTAATATAAATCTAATAGCGGTAGTTACTTCAAAAGCTCCCCAGAAAATTATAAAAAATTGCCAATATCAAAATCCATCCAGAAGTTTTGTTGAGGATCTGCGCATTGGGCGAAACAGTGAAAAACGCGGGAAACATACGTTTGAAAAATTCTATCTCGAGAATTTATGAATTTAGTAGAAACTTGATTGCGGAAATACCTTCAAATTCTCCCCAAAGACTGATAAAAAAAATGCCAATATCAAAATCCATCCGGGAGTTTTCGTTGAGCGGCTACGCATGGTGCGAAACAGTGAAAAACACGTGAAACATACGTTTGAAAATTCTATCTCGAGAGTTTATGAATTTAATATACATTTTATCCCGGAAATTACTTCAAAAGCACCCGACAGACTTACAAAAAAATTGCCAATATCAAAATCCATCCGGAAGTTTTCTTTCAGGGGCGGGGCATGGGGCATAACGTTGAAAAACACGTGAAACATACGTTTGAACAATTCTATCTCGAGAGTTTATGAATTTAATAGAAACTTTATCTCGGAAATTCCGTCAATTTCTCCCCAAAGAATTATAAAAAAATTGCCAATATTAAAATCCATACGGAAGTTTTCGTTCAGGGGCGGTGCATGGGGCGAAACGGTGAAAAACAAGTGAAACTTACGTTTGAAAAATTCAAGCTCTAGAGTTTATGAATTTAATATAAATCTTATCGTGGAAATTACTTCAAAAGCCCCTCAAAGACTTATAAAAAAATTGCCAATATCAAAATCCATCCAGAAGTTTTCGTTGAGGGGTTACGCATGGGGGGAAACTGTGATAAACAGGTGAAACATACGTTTGAAAAATTCTATCTCGAGAGTTTATGAATTTAATAAACATTTTATCCCGGAAATTACTTCAAAAGCTCCCAGCAGTCTTACAGAAAAATGGTCAATATCAAAATTCATCTGGAAGGTTTCGTTCGAGGGGGCGGGGAGGGGGGCGAATGGGGCGAAACGGTCAAAAATACGTGAAACATACGTTTGAAAAATTCTATATCGAGAGTTTATGAATTCAATATAAATTTTATTGAGAAAATTACTTCACGAACTTCCCAAAGGCTTAAAAAAAAATTTCCTCTATCGCGATTTCTTTTAATTTATGAGGTAAAGGAAATTGCTTTACGTATACGGGTTTATCATCTGTTAAATTTATTTCATGTTGTTCTACATTACATGATCCTAAACTGTCTCCCTCTAGCCAAAATATATCCTTATTTTTTAATACTAGATCCTTAATCATTGTTTTACTATTTCCAGGCAAGTTTTCGTAACATATTTTTTCTAATAATCTTTTTTCTCTATTATATTCTTTAAAATCTTGTACTGACTCATTTTTTCCTATAAAATTTATTGATCCCAAATTTAAAATTTCATTTTCATCTATGTTAAAGTCTTCTGTTATCTGAAAACCTTCAGGAAAATTGTCTATTTCATAAGATTTAAAGCTATATTCTTTTTCATTTCCATAGAGTTTATTATAATCTTCTAAATCTACTTCAATCTTGTTATTCATTATTGTCAAAAATTGTTTATAATCTGTTGATTCGGTTTCCTCAAAATCGAATGCTTGGTCATTATTTTCAAAAGCAATATTAATATTATTTATTAATGACTTAATATTATTTTCGTCATTTTCCAAAATTTCCTCATAATGTAAATCATTTATATTTTCTGGTAGAATTTCATTTAACATTTTTTTTTGTGAATCCTTTTCTTCTGCATTTAATATTGGAATCGTATTTAAAATTTTCATAACGTCATCATATAATGTTATTTCTGAATTTATATTTACTTCATTTTTATTGATTAACTCAGGTTCATAAGATATTAAACAAGATGATTTCTCCATTTCATCCTCAATTTGAAAATTTTCAGTTTTTTCGTTTATTTGTATTACTTGTTCGCAATTTTCATGAATTATGGGTATTAAGCTTTGTTTTTCGTCCGTATTTTCTAACATTTTCTTTAAAACTTCCTTCTGTTCTATTGTTATTCTTGATTTTAATTCTTTATCCGTTTTTTGTGACTTTTCAGATACTGTATTAAGATTATGATTTAATTTATGGGCTGCTTTCAGTTTGATCTTACTATGATTTATTTGCAAATAGCCCTCGTCTAGTCTTAATTTTTGTTGAGTAAGAATTTTGATTCCTCAAATCCCGTCGTATGGTAAACAAAAATTTGGTGGTGCTAGATAGAAATCAATATTCAGTCCATTTATATTCATTTTAATTACTCCTAATGTTTCAATTGTTTTATCTGTAATACCAGATAAATGAATTTTCCTATTTTCTAAAATTATATTAGAAGGTATCTGATTTCCTTTGATAATATTTAACTGAGCCCCACTATCTACAAGTAAATTACATTTTTTATTTGTGTAGTGGTTTTCTATTTCGATATACTGCAGTGAGTTTTCTAATTTCAGAAAATACATTGCAATTTTGGTTGCTGGTATTCTTTCTTGTGTTTTTTCATTTTTAATACTATTTATTTCAAAATCACTTAAATTTATTTCGTTATTATTTATAATTTCTGATCTATTTTTTGCCTTATTTTTCTCCATGTTTTCCGTAATATTCTTTAAATTTTTTGTAATCAATAAATCGATGTCCGTGTCTTTCTCTCCGTTGGTGATACCATCACTATTAAATGTACCTACTTTAATATCTGCGCTATCTTTGAGTGGTATTTTGTTAATCCTTCTAGTCCACTCATTTCCAGAAGAATTTGTTAGTTTTCCGAAGTTTGTTGATTAAGTACTGATCGTGACGCACATTCCTCAGTTGTGTGATTCGTGTTTTTACAAATTTTACAAAATTTATCTAATTTATTTTGTAGCATCTTGATTTCATGGCAATTGTTTATTTGATGTCCATTTTTATTGCAAAAAGAGCATTTAATTTGTGCCGTCAGATTTTTTAATTTTCTACAATCTTCCAATGTATGCCCGGTGAAATTACAATATTCGCATTTTATACTTTGTGTATTAAAGTTCCCCGATAATTACTGTTTGAATTCCTTGAAAAATGATTGCTGTTCTGGTTATTTGTTCGGAAAAATCCATTCCTATTTTTATTTCGATGTTCATAGGACTTATTTAAGGCATTGTAATTGTTACTTGGGAATGTACATTGTTGGTTATTGCTTATTTTCCTACAAGTTTTTGCTGAATGCCCCGGCATCTCGCAAAATTGACAAACTTCTTTATTCTGAGAGTTTTGTTGTCTATTTTGCATAATTAAAACTTTTACGTTCTCGCAATCCGCGGTTTCGTGACCTTCATCTGCACATATCGCGCACCATATCGTTCCTTTGTTTATCGTGCAGTATTTCATTAAATGCCCGAGGTTGTTGCACCTCTTACACAATGCTGACAGGCAATTTTTAGCTGTGTGTGACGCGCTGCCACAGGCGTCGCATACTTCCGTAATTCTTACCGAATTATTGCACGTAAGCGGATCATGTCCTCTTTCCTTACATCTCCAACACAGCTCGTATTCTGTAATAGTAGGACATTGCGTAACCTCGTGCCCCATATTTTGGCAGTATTGACAATGATTACTCTGCATCTTATTTAACTTACACGCATCTATTGAGTGGCCTTCCGTACTACACAATTTGCAAATTAATTTTATTACGTGCTTAGCTGTTCTGCAATGATATGATACATGCTCCTTACTTTTGCAATAAACACATGAAGCTTTCATGCAAAATAATGCTTCGTGATTTACTTTCTTACATAATCGGCAAAAAACTTGTTTAATTGTGTTTGGAATTGGAGTTTCGAAATTAAACAATATGCTTGTAGTATCATTTCTTAAGCTATTTTGCTTTTTTAAGTTTGATTCTATTTCAATTGCTTTTTGTACTGCGTTATCCATGTCTTGGTGTTCTCCGAGTTCGATTCTAATTTCTTATTTTAATCCTTTTTTAAAACTACTGAGTATGTCGGTTTTTAATCTAGTTTTATATTTTGTTAGAATTTCTCCTGTTACATTAGGTTCTAATTTTTTTAATTCTATTATTTATGTACCCAACACTCGTAATTTGTTTGCAAAACATAGTACATCTTCATCTGATTTTTGAATTTGTTGTGTTAGGTTTCCGTATAATTAATGTATATTATCCGTTGATGGATATATTTTACGCATTGTTTTAATAAAAGTTTCAATACTTTCAATTTCTACATTTGCTAATGCTTTATAAATTTCTCCTTTGAGCTTTATTTTGAGGATCTGTACTAGGTTCGATTCATCATTATTCGATATTATTCTTTTTGCTTGTTTTAATTTTTCTATATATTCCTCTAGTTGGATATTTTTCCCGTCAAAATCCGGTACTAACTTTGCAACTTCTTTAAGTGGTAATTTTAATGCTTGATTTGCCATTTCTGGTTCTAGATTTATTAAATCTTTGTTTATTTGAATTTCTGGCTGTTCGTTATTACTTGTATTATTTCTAGCCAAAATCAAACTTTGTTCATTAAAAACTCCTTCTATATCCGTGTAGTCGTGTTGCCTACCGTTTTCTACATATATTGATTCTTCAAAAAATGCTGGGCTCTGACTTGGTGTATTTGGAGTATGAAAATTTGTTGGTGATAATATATCCCGTTTTATTTCCGGAATAAAAAGATTATTTATATTTTTATTTGATATATCTTGTTTTTGTGTGGGGTTTTTAATATTTTGTTTTTTGACTGAATGTTGTGCATCTAGTTCGTTACTCTGTTGAAAATATCCATGTAGATTTTATTCTGATTTTCATATGGAATCCACATAGATCCATATGGAATCAATGTAGATTCCATACGGATTCTATTTAGATTCCATATGGAAATCAGTTCCAAAACGCCCAGTGGATTTCCACAGGGAATTCCACGTAGATTCCCACATGGATATCTATCATAAACACTTGCCGAGAAAAATCCGTATGGATTTTCATAAAGATTTCCACGTAGAAATTCAGGTAAAGTGTAGGTGTTCCACATGGATTTCGGTATGGATTTTTCTACCAACAGTTGCCGAGCAAAATCCGTATGGATTTTCATAAAGATTTCCATGTAGAAATCCAGGTAAAGAGTAGATGTTCCACATGGATTTCCGTAAGGATTTTTCTACCAACAGTTGCCGAGCAAAATCCGTATGGATTATCGTAAAGATTTCGATGTAGAAATCCAAATAAAGAGTAGATGTTCCGCATGGATTTCCGTAAGGATTTTTCTACCAACACTTGCCGAGCAAATTCCGTATGGATTTCCATAAAGATTTCCACGTAGAAATCCAAGTAAAGTGTAGGTGTTCCACATGGATTTCCGTATGGATTGTTCTACCAAAACTTGCCGAGCAAAATCCGTATGGATTTTCATAAAGATTTCCATGTAGTAATCGAAGTTAAAGGTACGTGTTGGACATATATTTCCATATGGGTTTCTTTATAAACATTTGCCAAACAAAATCCACCTGAATTTCCATAAATATTTCCATGTAGGAATATATTTAATAAGTAGGGGTTCAGAGTAGATTTCTATATGGATTTTGCTACCGACACTCGCCGCACACATAAGGTTTTCCATGTAGAATTCCATGTAATATTACGTGTTCCACATAGATTTCCATATAGATTTTTTTACAAACACTTGCCAAACAATATCCTTATGTATTTTCATAAAGGTTTCCATGTAGAAATCCAGTTAAAATGTATGCGATTCACGTAGATTATTGCATAAGGATTTTATAAGGATTTTTCTACAAATATTTGCTAAAAGAAATCTGTTAGAGATTTGGCCAAACATTTCCGTTTGGAAATGGAGGTAAAAAAGAACTATTTCACATAAGTTTCAATATGGATTTTTCTACAAACAGTTGGCAAGCGAAATCAGTAAGGATTTCTATAAAGATTTCCATGGAGAAATCCGGATATAAAGATAAGCGTTCCACACAGATTTTCATATGGATTTTTCTACCAACACTGGCCGAACAAATTCACATGAATCTTCAAATGTGGGAATCTCTACTCACCTGTAATCTTCTGAAATTGACGTAATGTGTAAACAATTTAATTTCAGACAACAATTAGTATTTTATAAATATTTCTAGTTATATAAAATTTACCTGTGTTTAAATGGAGAGCATATAAATCAAAACATAATGTACCTCACTTTACTATTAAACTTGCAACTCTCGATATTCTAAATTTACATTCAATTGAATAGTACACAATTTTATAAAAAAAATAATTTATTTTTAAGTCCTACATGTTATGCAGCCTTTTAAATCGTACGTAAAAATTTTCATCATCAATATTTTCAACATTCGCAAGTTGAGTAGGATCATAAAAATATCCATAATATTCGATATCTTTATAATCTTTTCTCGAATTATAATTTTGTGGGTTGAATAATTGGGCATCAGTGGGACTAAATTTAATACGTTTGTCTCTTTACGATAGTCTAGGAACGATTTGGGAGTCTCGTTATTCCCCTCATCAGGACGTTAATCTTAATGTATCACTATAAAGATTGTCGATTATTACAATTTTTTGTGTATTACATTGACACAATATATAGAATAGATTACTAAATGGTATGTTATTTCCGGATACTTCAACTTTAAGGATCGGCTCATGAAATGAAACTGGAGGGCTCTTCAAGTAATCCCATGAGCCGTTCCTGACACTTGAAGTGAAGGGAAATAACATATCACTTAGAAATCTATTTCATATATTGTGCCGATGTAATTCACAAAAAATTTTAATAACCGACAATCTATATAGTGATACAGATTAACGTCCTGATGAGGGGAATAACGAGACTCCCAAAACGTTTCTAGACAAATATAAAGATACAAACGTATTAAATTTAGTTCGACTGATGCCCAATTATTCTACGCACAAAATTATAAAAAATATTGTCACTATTATTTTAGTTATAATTAGAATATTGCGTATGTTATGAATAATGATATGAATGTGGAATTTCGCATATATATTTTATGTTCTTTACAGTTGTACAAACGGCGGTACATTTTATCAAATTTGTACCAATTGCGATTATCATTGTATCAATACTAAGAATTTGTTTAATCATACTACAATTTAAAAATGTATTTACAACTTCGATTTTTTTACAAAGAGTATACTCTTTTAAATTTCTTGAATCTACTACAAATTCCATCATTTCTACAAAATCACCTTGACATGTTACAGCATAATAATTTCTAGTACGTATAACTTTTCTTTGGCATGAGTCAAAGGTACAGTTGTCTTTTACCATTTTATAGTATGATGAAGTACTGTCTTCGCAAAGCTCCAGCTTTGTAATCCACCTTCTTGCAGTTATTGTCGAACTACCAAAGTATCTAAAGATAGAAATTTTAACAGTTTTGCTCGTACTCTGATTATTGAGACAGTCTAAGAAGTCAATTACTGGTGAGTTCTCTTTCTCGAGAACATGATCTTCAAGAATGACGGCTGCTTGCTGGAAATCGATGTTTCTACATATTTGATGTAAAACACCTTTCGCAGCTTTTATCATGCGTAGTATTTTACCATTGCCATTTTCAAAACCATATCCAATGTGCGCCCACAACGGTCCCCAATTCGTTACGCTCTGCACGAGATGATTTAACTGATGTACGTTGTACGTCATTGCCTTCTTTGAATAATACCTTTCAGTCAAACGAATAAATTCTTTCAAATTTCGATTGGCTTCATTTAATTCATCAATCGAAATTGATTCGCTCGTTAAAATGTGAATTGCGTTAACTAACATTGCCCAATGTTCTTCATACACAGTAAAATTTGGCATTGATCGTAAAATAGGCAAGCTACTGAAAAGAAGCCAATTTTCCCACTCACGGGCTTTCCAGTATTTTCTATCTTTCAAAGAGCGTGAAAGACGAGCAATCTGTTGTGGAGTTTGTAAAGAACTTAATACAGAATCAATTTCTTTGACATGCTTTTTAAGGGAATAAGACCGTTTTGAAGACGTATCGAACCAGTAATGTCCAAATTATCGACACACACCTAATAGAATACAGTGCATACTATCGGGTACGAAACCACTTATAATATCGAAATTGCTTAAATTGATAAGAACTGAAGGTCTTTTGACGCCAAATATTAATCTAGAAGGATTGGTCGCTTCTTGCATGTGCTCTATTGTTGATGCTTTATCTCTTTCCTCGGGTTGATTATTCAATAACGGATATTTAATTGTTGGTTTACTTTTCTGATGAACTAATACTCCTGGATGAAGGCACCAGTTGCAGCCGTAATATCCGTTGAATTGGATGACCCCTTGCATTGGTGCGCGTGCTACTGAGTCAACACAACAACAGATAGCAAACAATTTGACATTTTTTACATCGTTATTTACTTTACAAGGGATGCCATCTTCGGATAATTTATTGATATTTTCCACAAACTGTTTAAGAAAAATGTTCATCTTTGGCTTATTTTTTCCAAACCATAGTGCCCAAATGATAGGTTCACTTATTCGAACATCAACTGGCAGTTCATTAATAATGATTTGAATAGGCCATATTGAGTACGTGGAACTCTTAAAGACAGGAGAACCGTCACTATTAAACGTACAACTGGCGAATGAATTTTTATCACTGGGAGGTAGATTTTCTAGAAATTCTTTATACTTTAAGCCATCGTAAATGTCTTGATAAATATCATCTATTGCTACTCTTTCATTTATCACAAAATTATAGTACTTTTCGTGTTTTTGTATTAAGTTTCTTATCGAATTTTCAACATTCAAAACCACAAAAAAATTAAACTATTACCTTTTGTAGAAATGTTATTGTTACAGATTTCGCAATAAACATATCGATCACTGCTCTGAAATTTTTTAATGTAAATATTACATTCAGGACAAACTGCATGATATTCTACATTGCTCATATCTCTTAAAACATTATCAAGTCGATATCGTGTGGCAGGTAATGCTTCAGTATTAAAAAAAGCATTTTGCATTTTACACATATCCTCTATCCCAGAATTAGGTAATGAGTAACGTAATGAAAAGCGTAGAATTCCAAGTAATGCTTCAGACCCACTGATTCCAGAAGAAGGATTTAGGTTCTTATCCAAATCGCCGTTTTTTAACATTTCTGTTAATCTATGAAATGGTCCTTGTTGCTCAACCGAGCTACTGAGTTCTTCTTGAATAAAAATATCATCATCATCGTATTCAAAATCATCCCATTTCTCGTAATCCTGTAAAATGTTAGAATAAAATAAACAGTTATATATTATTAAATATGATTATACTGAAACATTAAGTTTTTACCAAATATTCATCCATACGATTATTTATATGGACGTGCTCTTCAAATTCATCTAGGTCGAATCTTTCATCATCCGTGGAATCTGTGATATAGTTATCCAGTGTTTGAGAATTTTCTGGATAATCTATTCTCATTTTCGTATTACTGATTTCGGGTTTATTGTCATTGCAACATTGTTCAAAATCACTGTCATCTGTTACATTAGTTGATGTGATACTTTCATCATTGGATGTTAAAAGATCATGGTATTCCTAAAATATAAGGCTCTTAATATTATTATATAAAAAATAATATTTACCAAGCTTTACATAACTAAAAATTTCGTTAGTGATACATGAAAACCTTTGCGAAAACTCAGTCACCGTTGTTTTTGAATTACGCAAAATTATAAAGTAGTAAATTTTCTCCATAACGTTTGTTTTGAATATTTTATTTTTGAAATAACATAATTGTGTTTCTACAATTTTTATGAAAAATAACAATTTTTATTGTACTTTTTTAAATAACGATTTCCTTATAAAGATATCCTATAGAAAATCCTATAGGAAATGCTATAGGAATCCTGTAGGCATCCCGTAGAAATCCTATAGGAATCCTATAGGATACTCTATAGGCAGTCCTATATGAAATTTTATAGGAAGTTCCATAGGAAATACTACAATAATTTCGCACTTTTCCTGCAGGAAATCCTATAGGAAATCCTATAGGAAATTCTGTGGGTAACTCTGTAGGAAAAACTGTAGACAATTTTACATGGAAAATCCGGCAGAGAATTCTGGAGTATTTTCATGAAAACATCTTATAGAGGTTTAGCATCTTATTTAGCGCTGTGCCATTGCATAGTAGAATCAATGGCAAACAGTCCTAGGTAAGGAGTTGCACCCGGGGACTACCGTGCATGACTGTCGGCGCCTTACCGATTAAGCCCAGTGAGCTCAGATATCAAAATCAAGGTAATTCTTGTCACAGTGACTCTTCGTTAAGAGTCGTTCGAACGATTGAATCTCACGGCTTTACATACCCTCGCGGTTCCAATGTGTTTATGAGAGTCCCGACTGCTGCGCTGCACTGCACTGCGATATGCGGCAGAAGCTTGCTTGTTCAGAGCCTCGTTTATGTGTGTTCGCTGCTATACCGCTATGGGGCACCGCAGTCGGAACTCTCACAAACACATTGGAACCGCGAGGATATGTAAAGCCGTGAAATTGAACCATTCGAACGACTCTTTACGAAGATTCGATGTGATTTAATCGGTAAGGCGCCAACAGTCGTGCACGGCAGTCCCCGAGCGCAACTGCTTACCTAGGACTGTTTGCCATTGATTCTGCTGTGCGATGGCACAGCGCTAAACAAGATGCTAAACTTCGATAAGATGTTTTCACGAAAATACTCCAGAATTCCCTGTAGGATTTTCCATGTAAAATTGTCTATAGTTTTTCCCACATAATTACCTACAGAATTTCCTATAGGATTTCCTGCAGGAAAAGCGCGAAATTCATGTAGGATTTCCTATAGAACTTCCTATAGAATTTCATATAGGTCTGCCTATAGAGTATCTTATAGGATTCCTAGAGGATTTCTACGGGATGCCTACAGGATTTTCTATAGCATTTCCTACAAGATTTTCTATAGGATATTTTTATAAGGGTTTCAAAAACGCTCATGCGTTTAATAATTAAAAATCTCTTATCTTTCGAAAAATTAATTTTGACTTTTATCTATATACTTTTAATAGTTGATTGAGTTAAACATACAGCATTTTATGCTAAAGAGTCGATGACGACTCTTGCCTATACTATGTAATATAGGCAATCGTAACGAGTTTATAGATAGCAGATATTGGAATTTAATATAACATTACTTGTGCCAATTTGCAATCAATTTTGCACTGTATTGAACATTTATTCAGTTTCAATTTTAAAATTTATATAGAAATTTCCTCAACTTAACCTTCGAGAACCTGGATTTTTAATTTTAGGAGTTATGTTAATGTACTCAAACGTATTTTTTATAATAAGTGATTTAGAATTCGCAAGGTTTCGAATATCGGGAAGTCATAACTGTGTCTCTCGATCCCCTAGAGATTATTGATCCATAATATTGATCCATAATATTTATTCGCACTCGACGAATATGAATTCTTTTAGAGTGTTCAGAAATCGTGCAATTTTATTGGGCGATTTAGAATTGATCATTAACTTTATCTCAAAATGTTTCTAAACAATTTGTTATCATGAGTACACTTCTGTGCACGAATGAACGTGTACGAGTTATTTATATTGTTAGAGTTTGTCAACGAGAAGAAATGAATAAGTGTGACTCTTGGAGTCTCTGCTCCAACCCACTCGAAAGTAAAATTGGAAGCAGAAGGAATAAGAACGCTACGCGCGTTCGAGTAAAATAGGCAAGCAATACGCAAGGTATATGCAATAGGCAAACTGATAATACGAGAGCCTCGCGTAATATCAGCAAAGAAAACAAATAGCAATTGGGCAATAAGTAAAGCAAGGGGTAAATATAAGTAAGGCAAATAATGTGTCTTAGTCGCAACTAAGACAAGTGTAGGCAAATGTACGCAACAAGTATAGGCAAAAGTATAGGAGAAAAGTAACAAGGCATGTGCATAAAGCACCTGAATAGTGGCTGCCGCAGACCTCTATATGTATACTCATTGAAGTATTTTTCATTGAAGGTTGCTCGTCGGTGCTTGCCATCTGGCGGACACTTCGGGTACTTCAATCCCGAACATACCGCCCGCTTTCGTCCATACAATGGGCGAACAGAATTAGTTTAGCAGACATTTAAACCGATCTGAAAACTAAGATTGAAATGCTGCAATTGGAGACTTTGAGGTATTAAGTTTGGCAATAGGTCGGCTTATAATCCATCCGAAAATTGTGCGTTGGGCCATTGAAGTTCCTGAAGGTCCTTTGACCAGTCCGTTGAGCAAGATCTCTGGGAAGATGTCGGCCCCAAGTAAAATGTCAATTTCAGCAGGTGTTTCGCTGAAATCGTCAGCTAATTGTAATCCTTTCAAATGGGTCCAGGCATTCTTTAGTTCCTGGCATCTTTGCGTGTATTGAGTAATGAAGGGAAGTACTAGTGCGTTTAATTGCAAATGTGCTTTAGGGTTAAAGGCGGATGTAAGTTGCAAAGTTGTACGGCCCTTAGCAGGGATGTGAGAATAACCTCCAATACCACTCAACGGCACTGTCGTGGCAGAGTATGGTTGTTCAAGCTTCTTTAATAACACCTCGGATACAAAAGAACTTTGGGATCCAGGATCTATCATAGCTCGAGCAGTATGAATTCTGCCATCAGCACCACGTAGTTTCACCAACGCGGTAGCCAGAAGAGTAGGTTCTACGCTGGAGTTTTGAGCTACTAGACTTAGTTGCAGGTCAGTGTTGGCAGCAAAAGAGGGACCAGTGAAAGCGACGTGATTATGTATTGGTTCAGTGGCAGACACATGAGAACTTGTATTTGTATCTTCGTGAAGAAGCGTATGGTGTTGTTTGTTACATATGATACATCTTCTGTCAGATCGGTAATTACTGATTGGGTGAAACCCAAGACAATTGAAACATAACTTCCTTTTTTCCACGAAGATTTTTCGTTCATTTACGGTTTTGGCTTTGAAGGCATTGCAACGAGTACTGAAATGTGCGTCTGTACAAAAGACACACTTGTCGGTAAACGTAGCATGAGAGCTAATTGATCTATTTTCTGAAGTTTTAGATTTACTTAACTTAGGTACGGAGGTGGTTTCTAAAAAATCAATACGTTCGGTGATGAACAGACTAAGTTGGACAAAAGTAGGGGGATCGGCACTCTTACTGACTTGTTTTTCCCACTCGCATAAGGTTTTGAAATCAAGCTTATGAGCAATGATAGGCATGAGTAGATCATCCCATTGATTGGTTGGCCTTTTGAGTTGCTCTAAAGCCGAGATTGCATTTGTCGATGTATTAAGAAGGGATTGTAAATGAGATGGTGACTCGGAGTGTACGGCAGGAAGATCGAGTAGGGTCTTGGTATAAATGGCAACGAGTCAACGTTTGTTTGTATAGTGATCTTCCAACTTTTTCCAGGCAATAGGGAAGTTGAGATCTGTAATTTGAATTGTTTTGAGCATATCAGCTGCTTCTCCTTGAACATGCGTTTTCAATTGTTGTAATTTCTCGGCATTGGTGAGTCTTCATCTTGGATGATGGTAGCTTTAAAGAGATCTTTAAAATCTAACCAGTCAGTGAATTTGCCGGAAAATATAGGCACTTCGATGTTAGGTAACTTCCTTGTAGAGGCTGGTTGCTGCGCAACAGGCACATTAGCTTGTTGAGGGAATTGTTTAAGCCAATGGGCTATATCGACCACTGCATTTATGTAACTATCTTCAGTCGCTCCATAGCAGTCAGTAACAAAATAGTCACTTTGGCTAGTACTTTCAAATTTCTGGGATAGGACAATAGTATGATTTTCTTGGAATTCCTTCCAGTTCTTCTCTAATATCTGTAGCTTAGCTTCGAGAAGCTCACGAGTGATATTGTTCTTGCCCACTTTCTTGATATTGGTACTTGAATTGCAGATTCGATTAAATAATTCGAACTGACGCTCGATAGTTTGCGTAAGTGAAAGTGATGGCATTTTGAAAAACGTTGGATATTAAAGATTCTTGAGTTTTATGAGTTGATGTGATGACTCCGCCCGCCGTGCGAGTGCGGAGGCTGAAGATCAGTCACACGAGGTCTCGTTAGGAGGTCGTAAATCTCCAACGAAATCGCCTTACTTGTCAGAGGTCGTAAATCTCTGGCAATTGAGAACAACTAAATAACAGAATTTTATCTGATCGCTTTTCAAGTATTCCTCTCGGTTGACAACTCAATCCGGCTCGAAGGACCAAAAATGTGCACGAATGAACGAACTACGAGTTATTTATATTGTTAGAGTTTGTCAACGAGAAGAAATGAATAAGTGTGACTCTTGGAGTCTCTGCTCCAACCCACTCGAAAGTAAAATTGGAAGCAGAAGGAATAAGAACGCTACGCGCGTTCGAGTAAAATAGGCAAGAAATACGCAAGGTATATGCAATAGGCAAACTGATAATACGAGAGCCTCGCGTAATATCAGCAAAGCAAAAAAATAGCAATTGGGCAATAAGTAAAGCAAGGGGTAAATATAAGTAAGGCAAATAATGTGTCTTAGTCGCAACTAAGACAAGTGTAGGCAAATGTACGCAACAAGTATAGGCAAAAGTATAGGGGAAAAGTAACAAGGCATGTGCATAAAGCACCTGAATAGTGGCTGCCGCAGACCTCTATATGTATACTCATTGAAGTATTTTTCATTGAAGGTTGCTCGTCGGTGCTTGCCATCTGGTGGACACTTCGGGTACTTCAATCCCGAACAACTTCATAATATTATTTGATATAGTTTTGTCTTTGCATATTTATAAAAAAAAAAAAAAAAAAATTATTTTCAGCAGATTACGCACAAGTTGTACAGTAATTTTAACATGTATTGTTGAAAGCAATAGAAAATTCAATTCATTTAAATAAATTGTAAAAATCTAATTATTCATACATACAACTATTATTTTTTTCCTTCATATCATCAACATGACTAGCATCACTATCATCATCAACATCACCTTCTTTTTTCGTCTGTTGTATCTTGTCGATTTTGGTAAATTTTTATCATTTTCATAATAAGTTTTATACCGTTTCTTAGGATTCGACATTTTTTAGTATTCGAAAAAGTTTTCGAATTTTACTCAAGAAACCAGTTTTTAACAACTCTGTGAAAATATAAAGAATATTAAAACTTAAATGCGTATATTAGTAAAATGGTGATTATTAATTAAAAAATACAAGTTCGGTTAAAAAATTTATTAAAATTTTTCAATACTTGATTATCGTCATTAAATTTAAATAAGAAGAGTTTATTTTCTATTCTATTCACGCGTGAAATCTCCAAAAATAGTTTAATCGTAATTTACTTGTTTAATTCTTTTTGGATCAAAAGGCCATTATTTTTTTTCCACTTTCCACGTTATATATATTTTCCTATATTATATTGAGATCTGACATGGGGGCGTGGCCAATATATATAGCTATACATTAGCCATAGCCAACATGGCGCAGAAGAGCCCGTTCTGTACAGCTAGCTTTAGTTCACAGCGTCACCACGAGGGTCGCATGATCGACGTCAGATCCCAATAGTTGTAATAAAATGTTTACGACTCACCCCCCTCGGCTCCCCTCGCCACTCCTTGCGACTCCTCACTCTCTTGCGTCCCCTCACCACCCGTTGCGCTCTTCTCAGTCCCCTCAGCGCCCTCCTCAAAATAACGTAAAAATTTGATTGGTTATACTAGTCCAGGCGATGGACACTTTGGAGTGAACATTTCGACACATTAGCATTTTTATTTTTGATTCTGGTTCATCTCGACCTCCTGAATAAGATCCTTGTCATCCGCAGTGTCAAAACCGTGTGCAATTTTTGTTATTTAGCAAAATAGGAGCAATTTTGGCACATTTTTTGTTTTTTTCACTCTAGCTCGGTTTTGGTGCGTTTTAGCGAAATAATTTATGAAAATGGTTTATTATTAAATTTCCTACAAAAGTAGATTTTAACGAAGACTCTAACTTTATTAGTTTATTTACAAATAGCCGTTAAAGTTGAAAACGACAATTTCTTCATTATTAAATAACTTTTGAAAAAAACATCGTAAAGACTTGAAAATTTAGTTACAATGAGCTTTTATGAATGCAAAAGTGCATGCCAAATTCTAAGAAAAAATATTAATTATTTTTTATGTTATTGAAGGTTGATCTTTTTCCTTAATTGCAAATCGCGCCATTTCTACAAAAATCATCTCATATGTTGCAAAAGAATTGAGCGTATAGTGAAATACTTTAACTTTAATATCCATTTTGAAAATTTTAAAAATTTTAATTTTCACGGTTTTTACAGAGTTTTATACGCGGTCAACTTTTTATACGCCGCGCAAAATGACTTAGAAAACGGCGTTAATTTTTTTCGGGATTCACAAGTATATCGCTGGAAAGGGCTTGAAAAATTATAATATCTAAAAAAAAAATTTGATTCCGATAAATAGCCTCGGAGCTATCGATGAAAACGTGTTTGCAACGATTACAGATGTTCTAATTAAAATCATGCTCCCGGCTTGCGCGTGTAGTTCCTTGAAAACATACAATAACTTTCCTCAAAATTTCCACAAAAAATAATTGATAGATTTTCTGCAATCATCGTCGAGAGAGAAATAGTACATTTCGACACTGGTGCGAAAGGTGACTATTTAGCTTATTATGTGACGTTTTTGGCACGAGCGAAGCGAGATAAATTTTTCAAGCCCTTTCCAGCGATATACTTCCGATTCCCGAAAAAACAATTAACGTCGTTTTCTAAGTCACTTTACGCGGCGTATAAAAAGGTGACCGCGTATAAAACCCTGTAAAAACCGTAAAAATTAAAATTTTGTAAATTTTCAAAATGGATATTAAAGTTGAAGTATCAAGGAGCGCGGGAGCGCTCCGAAGGCAAGTATAGAAGAAGCCTGAAGGAGCGACGATCCGCGCTACTTATACATTGAAATGGGTGCGCCAAAATTTCACTAATTTTTTACGCCTTGGAATTATGTTTTTATCCAATATATAATATATCAATGGATAGCTGCTTTGATGTATTACATGCATAAAAATTTTCAATTAAAAATATGCCGCCGTTTTCAAGTTCTATTAAGGTGAAAAATTCGAGGGCCGATTTCCTTTTCAGATTATTTTTCTTTTCTCTTTCCTTCAGACCTCGATCACCTGTTTTGTTCCGACCGTTGCTCTCTTGTGATTGGTCTATCCTACGTATCTCCTCCACAGTCCACAGCTTTATGCCGTGTGTGTGTGTGTGAGGGAGAGAGAGAGAGAGAGAGAGAGAGAGAGAGAGAGAGAGAGAGAGAGAGCAGACACGGTGCTGTTGCTGTACAACCTGTCGCATGTATATCACATACATATATTGCAACGGGCGCCGATATAAAACACGGAAACAGCGTGGCGAGATTCGAATCTCGCGCGCCTGCACGTATCGTGAGTAGTAGCGCGCCCTGCGGCGCGCGAAGCAGGCAAACGAAGAAGATGCCGCGATGCTGCCGCAAAAGGGATGCCGCGGCCATTGTGATTATTCGCGCGTCCCGTGACGGATCAAGTGCGTGAAGTGAGAGAGAGAGAGAGAGTGTGTGTGTGTGTGTGCGCGCGCCGCGCCTCCATCACTGTGACCGTGACCGTCTCAGCGCCTCCGCCAACCACGAGAGAGCGTGAGGGAGGGAGAGAGAGAGAGAGAAACAGCGAGAGAGAGAAACAGCGAGAACATCCACTCGAGAAGGACGAGGACAGCGAGGCCAATCAAACAGCGCCACTATCAAACAGCGCCACTATCCGGTATCGGATAGGGTGCAGGAGGACATGCAGCGCCAGGTGCGCGAGATGCTAACTCAAGGTATAATTGAGGACGCGTGGAATAAGGGGCTAAGACGACTTAGCCCCTTTTTCCGCCCATCGGTTAAATGAGACCTACAGATCATTACCTATCACCATGCAAAATATTACACGCCAAAAATTTATTTAGACAAATGTTTATATTAATGTTATTATTTTTGTTTTGATATTTAATTTGTGAAATAAAATTATATTTGCATTTTTGACTGATTAATCCTTGACTTACTTTATTAAATTTGGATAATATTCGGAAAAAGGGTCTACCTCTTTTTTTTATTTTAATTCTTATAATTTTTTTTTATGGTTATATAATATATCAAAATTTTATCATAAAATGTTTCATTCATTGTTAGCTTTCATTTAATAAAAGTTTTATTCATATTGGTTAAGCCAATAAAAATTTTTATTGTTTTTATTGATTATCTCAAAATGTACGTTTTTGAGTTAGCCCCTTATTCCGAATAGCCCCTCAATTGAGCCCTCCAAGAGTGGTTGGTCGAGCCCCGTCGTGATGACGCCGAAGAGCCACGGCACGCGACGGTTTTACAACGACTTGCGTAAGGTGAACGCAGTCATCGAACCCGACGCCTATCCTCTGCCGAATATGCAAGATATTCTGCGGAAGCTGAGGAAGGCGAAGTTCATCACCACGCTGGATCTCAAGAGCCCGTATCACCAGATACCGCTAGCGCAAGAGGCGCGTCCGATCACCGCCTTCACGGTGCCGGGAATGGGGTTATACCTGTTCGGGCGGATGCCGTATGGTCTGACGAATGCGCCCGCTACCTTCCAGCGGCTCATCGACCAAGTGTCCGGACCCGAGCTCGAGCCGTACGTCTATACATACCTCGACGACCATCATCATCGTCGCCGAAACCTTCGAGAAGTACAAGAAGTGCTTGAGAATGGTGCTAGGACGGCTCGGAGCCGCTGGACTGACGCTGAACGCCGTGAAGTGCGTGTTTTGCAAGTCAGAGGTAGCGTACCTGGGCTTCCTGGTCAACCGGGATGGCACGAGACCGAACCGGGCCAAGATCGAGCCCATTAAGATGCCACCGAACCTGAAGGTGCTGCGACGGTTCCTAGGTACGTCATCTTGGTATAGGAGGTTTATACCGAATTACACCACCATCGCCGAGCCACTCACCAACCTAACCAGGAAGAATCAGAGGTACGAGTGGCTGGGGGAGCAGCAGAACGCTTTTGATCTGCTCCGGGCGATGATTATGACCGCGCCGGTGCTGCGCCGCCCTGACCCTAACGGGTTGTTCATCGTACAGACGGATGCAAGTGACGTGGGCCTAGGGGCCGTACTGCTTCAGGAGTCGGAAGAGCAGGAGCGGGTAAAAGAGTTCCCGAGCCGTGTGCTCACGCCGGCCGAGCGGAACTACAGCGTGACCGAGAGAGGGTGCCCTACGGTCGTATGGGGGATCCAGAAGTTTCGCCCCTACATTGAAGGGTACGAGTTCAAAGTCGTGACAGACCACAGTAGCTTGTGGTGGCTCTGTCAAATGAAGAACCCAACGAGCCGGCTCGCTCGTTGGGCGTTGGAACTGCAAGGCCACCGGTTTACGATCGAACATCGTAAAGGCGCCTTGAACCACGTGGCCGACGCCCTGTCCCGTATGGATGAGGATGAGGAAGGCCCGGAGGTGGCCGCGGTGTCCTGGTTCGCTGACATCGAGGGCACGTGGTATCAGGAACGGTGCGCCAGGGTCAAAGAGCAGCCCAATGAGTTACCGATGTACATACTCGTCGCGGGCAATCTCTATCGGTACCGCCCCAACTCGGAGGTAGACTCAACCCTCGGCGACGACGAAGATGCCTGGAAACTGGTCGTGCCAGAAGAGCATCATCGCCAGGTGTTGCAGGTATACCACGACGATGCAACCGCTGGACATCTCGGCAGAGAGAAGACCTTTGCCAGAGTAGTGCTGCCGTACTACTGGCCGCGTTACTATGCGGAAACGCAGGAGTACGTACGTAACTGCGAGACGTGCTAGCGTTCAAAATGGAACAGAGAGCTCCAGCCGGCCTCATGGGACGCCGAGTCATCGAGGGACCATGGCAGGTCGTGGCTGGAGACATTATCGGACCGCTGCCTCGGACCTTGAAAGGCTTCGCGTATATCCTTGTACTTCAAGACCTTTTTACCAGGTGGGTGGAGGCCTCTCCGATACGCAAGGCCAACGCCAAGACGGTGATTGAGGAGCTGAATCGGAAGATCTTCCTCCGGTTCGGCTGCCCGGAAGTCTTTCTCTCTGATAACGGCACAGAGTTTAAGAACCACGTAGCGGAAGACTTTCTGCAGGAGCGAGGTGTGTATCACACGAACACTCCAACTTACCACCCCCAGGCTAATCCGGTGGAGCACGCCAACCACACGCTGAAGACGATGGTCGCTTCTTATCTTAACCTTCTGACAGCCGGCATGACGCCATATGGCGTCATTCCATGATCGGCCCACATATACTATTACTTAAGAAACACTTATATGGAAAACTTCGAGAAAGTTACACTTTTTCAGTAGGAAAAATGCCGGCTGTGAGAAGGTTAAGGTGCGGCACACGGCATGGGACGAGAAGCTTCCGAAACTTCTCTTCGCCATGAACACGGCTGTGCAGAGCTCCACCGGGATGAGCCCGGCCTTGCTGCTCTATGGGAGGCAGCTCGAATCCTCCGGCACGCAGCGGAGGTTGCAAGAGGTGGCAGCAGAAATCACGGCTCAACAGGAAAGCTTAGCTCGTTGGAAGGAGCGGCTTGCGCCCTTCCCGAACTACATCAGCGAGCCGCCTCTCAGGCGAGGATTGCTCAAGACCGCCAAGCTGCGCACTACAACGCTGGCAGGCGGGAGCCGAGTTTCAAACCGGGTGACCGGGTGTGGAAGCGTAGCCACACACTGTTCTCAGCCGCTAAGGACATCGCGGTGAAATTAGTATTGGATTACGGATGCCCTTGGATCCAACACGTATCGCCTGGTAGGTGACAATTGGCAGATCGAGGAGGTGGTGGCTGCAGAACAGCTAAAAGCCGACCACACCGCATTCCCGGAACCTGAAGGGCCGGAAGAGTGGGACGACTCGGATTGGTGGCTGTGTATATGAGCGATCAGCCAGTGCCCTATTGAAAAATAGCGCTCGATGATCGTGCCAGTTTATCGACCATTTTCTGGCGCGATAATCGCGCGAGTTAGCCGAAATTCAACACTAAAAAATAAGTTTTATTTTCACAACTGTGTACGTGCTTGCATAATTGACAAACATTATGACTGTAAACGTATCAGTGCGTAACTGCAGTGTTAATGTACGTGTGAGTACGTGACTGTATGTACACTCGATAGACATTGATTCTCGTGGAACGTGCTTACTGAATTTTAAAATCCTGCAATCCTATTGGACAATTCAAGTGTAGCCATTAACTTCAAATGCAATTGCAGAATTTTTAAATTTATCAGGCCCATTCTACAAGAATCAGTCTATCAAGAAGTGTACATATGCGCATGTGTACACTTATATCAGAACATGCACGCCCTGTTAAAAAAAATCAGCTGAAAAAATAGCTAAAAAAACAGCTAAAAAATGTAGCTATATCGACCTGAAGTACAGCTGCATTTCGTTGGATATTTAGTTGTATTTTTTATCTGAAAATTTAGTTAATTTTTTAGCTGTAAATCGAAGTAAATGATTACGACCTATTAACAACTGGAAATTTAGCTAAAATTTTTAGCTGTAAATCCACCTGTTAACAACTGGAAATTTAGCTAAAATCCACCTAAGAATAACTGGAAATCCAGTTATATATTTAGTGGCATGGATATTTCCAGCTACTAATAGGTAAAAATTTAGTTAATATTTCACTTGTAAATACACCTATAAATTTATTATTAAATGGAAATATAGGTAGATTGAAAAGTGAAAATATAGCTATATTTTTAAGCTACAAATAGAGCTATATTTATTTTTTTGGCCATATTTTTTAGCTGGAAATCAATGTATTAATATGGATTGGATTGTTAATTTCATTTTATGCTAATAATAACAAAATTTACAGATCATATCTGTTTAACATAGGTATATTGAAAAATATATATTTACATACATAATATTACTATTTAAAACTAAAAAGAACTTTTCTGCTTCAAATATATATTTGAGCCGTTATCTACATGGTTTAAATACTATTGGCGTACCCCAGATCATCCATACACACTATAAGTACACTAGCGTGTTGACATGAACGACGCCTGAGTTGAAATTATCCAAACTGTCCTTTTCATGATTTGATATGTATGGTTTGCAAGTGATATTAACAAGTGATACATAATTATTATCACATACCATTGAATTAGGAAAAAATCCACTCAGAGAAAAATTTATTTGTAAACATCACTGTGTTTATAAGAAAATTTATTATTTTATAGCGCTGGGACACACTCGACATGTGGAATTTTTACTGTTTGAAACAATAATTTTTATGATTTTCGTAGCAAATTTTTCTTTTTAAATAATAATTTTTATTATTTTTGTAGCAAATTTTACTATTTGAAATATTAATTTTTATTATTTTTCGGCAGTCATAAGAAGTACTACTTCAAATAGTAAAAATCTCATATGTCGAGTGTGTCCCAGCACTATTATAAAAAATAATATATTTTTCTCCATGTCTGTAATAAATATTATATTGTTTTAAATTTACTGCTAAGTTTCCTCCTTCACTGTAAGTTATATAACAATAACTTGTACTTGTACTCTAGTATGAAGAAACACTGACATTTCATAACTTTACACCTCTGCCAATGTAGAGAAAGGAGAAACGATGGTCAACGAGTCTCGTGCTCGCGCTACTCGATGCCGACCCGCGATAGCAAAATCACACGAGGCGGCGCCGACCGCGCCCACGTGTACTCGATATTAGCAGCTATCAAGAACAGTCATGATAGCGACGGGGACAGCGCGAGGAGGCGACGTCTTGGCGATGATGTCCCCGTTGACAGAACTCAGCTAAAATTTTACGCCAAGTCTCATTTAACAAAATAAAGTAAAAAGTATCTTACAAAATTTGAGTCCTCACTAGTCTTGGTGAATTCACATATACTTATAAAAGCACTTTACATATGAAAGAGTATTTCAATGAGGATGGCTTTACTATTTTGTTAATTGTAATCGATTTTTAAATTAATTGTTTGTACATTCATTATTATTTATTATAATTGAAGTTTTTTTCTCCACCACTCACTGTTGTACTGTGAGGTATATTTAAAAATTTTTAATATATTTATTAATTTTGTTATTTAGTAAATATTGTGTACTTATAAGTACAGTCTTTGGGCTGTAATTATAGGTACATTTCCTTTGAGATCCACAATTTAGTTGCTCGTTAATAGACTTAAGACTTGGGTGTCCTTAGCGTAGGAAATATATTTGGACCCAATGAACTAAATAATATTGTAGATAACTTATACGAAAGAACCAAAATCAACCTTGATTGTGTGTAAATTGTAGCTAAAGATACTAAGTACCTATAAGCATACAAAATTTTGTAATTACATAATTACATGATAAAGTCAGCCAGCCGATAAGTGGCTTATCGAGTAATAAAAGTTGTAACTAAAGATACTACCTATGAGTATACAAAATATTCTATGTAATTAGAAAATTTTGTATGATTATAGGTACTTAGTATCTTTAGCTACAATTTACACACAATCAAGGTTGATTTCGGTCCTCTCGTATAAGTTATCTACAATATTAGTTAGTTCATTGGGTCCAGATATATTTCCTGCGCTAAGGCCACCCAAGTCTTGAATCTATCAACGAGCAACTAAATTGTGGATCTCAAAGGAGATGTACCTATAATTATTAATTACAGCCTAAACACTGTAGCTATAAGTATACAATATTTACTAAATAACAAAATTCAAAAATATATTTAAATAAAAAATCCACATTTACATAGGCTAGGTGACTTTATCGCTGGACATATTTGAACTCGATGGACCAAATGGCATCATATTAGATATGATTCTTTGTGACCGTAATGGTTAAGTATGTTTTTGAGAACATTGATTTAAATTAAAACAAAATGTATGATTTGGTAAAAATATCATGTTAAATATAAATTTTATTTAAAAAAAGCAATACGTACAAGACAGAACTATTATAGTCAAATATGAATTAAGCCATTTTGTCCATACGGTCCCAATGTTGCCTGTGATAAAGTCAGCCAAGCCCATAAGTGACTTATTGAATAATAAAAGTTGTAACTAAAGGTACTACCTATGAGTATACAAAATATTCTATGTAATTACAAAATTTTGTATGCTTATAGGTACTTAGTATCTTTAGCTACAATTTACACACAATCAAGGTTGATTTTGGTTCTTTCGTATAAGTTATCTACAATATTATTTAGTTCATTGGGTCCAAATATATTTCCTACGCTAAGACCACCCAAGTCTTAAATCTATCAACGAGCAACTAAATTGTGGATCTCAAAGGAGATGTGCCTATAATTACAGCCTAAAGACTGTACTTATAAGTACACAATATTTACTAAATAACAAAATTAATAAATATATTAAAAAAATTTTTAAATATACCACACAGTGCAACAGTGAGTGGTGGAGAAAAAACTTCAATTATAATAAATAATAATGAATGTACAAACAATTTATTTAAAAATCGATTACAATTAATAAACTAGTAAAGCCATCCACATTGAAACAGTAAAAATCCCACATGTC
Source organism: Torymus aiolomorphi (assembly GCA_036365515.1). Classification (NCBI taxonomy): domain Eukaryota; kingdom Metazoa; phylum Arthropoda; class Insecta; order Hymenoptera; family Torymidae; genus Torymus; species Torymus aiolomorphi. Next base: position 140,812,316 of record CM070873.1, read on the forward strand.
GAGTGTGTCCCAGCGCTATAAAATAATAAATTTTCATATAAACACAGTGATGTTTACAAATAAATTTTTCTCTGAGTGGATTTTTTCCTAATTCAATGGTATGTGACAATAATTAAGTATCATTTGGTAATATCACTTGCAAACCATACATATCAAATCATGAAAAGGACAGTTTGGATAATTTCAACTCAGGCGTCGTTCATGTCAACACGCTAGTGTACTTATAGTGTGTATGGGTGATCTGGGGTACGCCAATAGTATTTAAACCATGTAAATAACGGCTCAAATATATATTTGAAGAAGAAAAGTTCTTTTTTAGTTTTAAATAGTAATATTATGTATATAAATATATCTTTTCAATATACCTATGTTAAACAGATATGATCTGTAAATTTTGTTATTATTAGCATAAAATGAAATTAACAATCCAATCCATATTAATACATTGATTTCCAGCTAAAAAATATGGCCAAATCGAGAATAAAATATAGCTCTATTTATAGCTTAAAAATATAGCTATATTTTCACTTTTCAATCTACCTATATTTCCATTTAATAATAAATTTATAGGTGTATTTACAAGTGAAATATGAACTAAATTTTTACCTATTAGTAGCTGGAAATATCCATGCCCCTAAATATATAACTGGATTTCCAGTATTAATAGGTGCATTTTAGCTAAATTTCCAGTTGTTAACAGGTGGATTTACAGCTAAAAATTTTAGCTAAATTACCAGTTGTTAATAGGTCGTAATCGTTTACTTAGATTTACAGCTAAAATATTAACTAAATTTTCAGATAAAAAATACAACTAAATATCCAACGAAATGCAGCTGTATTTCAGGTCGATATAGCTATATTTTGAAGCTTTTTTTTAGCTATTTTTTTAGCTGATTTTTTTTAACAAAGGCGTGCATGTTCTGATATAAGTGTACACAAGCGCATATGTACACTTCTTGATAGACTGATTCTTGTAGAATGGGCCTGATAAATTTAAAAATTCTGCAATTGCATTTAAAGTTAATGGCTACACTTGAATTGTCCAATAGGATTGCAGGATTTTAAAATTCAGTAAGCACGTTCCACGAGAATCAATGTCTATCGAGTGTACATACAGTCACGTACTCACACGTGCATTAACACTGCAGTTACGCACTGATACATTTACAGTCATAATGTTTGTCAATTATGCAAGCACGTACACATTTGTGAAAATAAAACTTATTTTTTAATGTTGAATTTCGTCTAACTCGCGCGATTATCGCATCAGAAAATGGTCGATAAACTGGCACGATCATCGCGCGATTAGTCGCGCGATTAATCGCGCGATATTTTTCAATAGGGTGGATCGCCCCTCTAAATGATCCACGACTTAGGGGACGTGGGAGGCCCCAGGTGCTCGAGCAGAGGTCGTGGACCCACTCGAGCCGATAACTGCGGCGCCACCCGCTTCGACCCAACTGAGCCGAGGACGAGGAAGGCCGCCGAGGCCCGAGTCGAGGTCGCAGGATGCCTCCTGATCCCGCTCGGATCGGGCCTTCCACCATCCTCGAACCGCGACGAGGACGCGGCCGTCCTCGAAAACCGCGATGCGCAGAAGCCCTGTAAATTAAGGCCTAATAAAGATTAGAACTTTACCCGGTGTTTGCCTATTTATTTCAGCGCCCTTCCTTTTCCCGATGTAGAGTCCAGGGGACGTGAAATCTCCCTGCAAAAACTATCTTATTAAAATAGATTTGATCCGATTAAAAAATCAACATGAATTAATCGGAAATCTTAATACGAAAATACCAGATTTAAAACTATTAAAATTGATTCATTTAAATCAGTTTTTATCAGAATTAATTGATATTTTTCTCACCTTATTAAATCCGATTTGTTTCATATGAAAGTTTGAATTTAAAACTAAATATAAAATTGAACCTTATTAAATCGGATTTAATAAAGTAAGAAAAAATATCAATTAATTCTGATAAAAACTGATTTAAATGAATCAATTTTAATAGTTTTAAATCTGGTATTTTCGTATTAAGATTTTCGATAAGTCGTGTTGGATTTTTTAATCGGATCGAATCTATTTTAGTAAGATAGTTTTTGCAGGGCTGGGTGGGGAGTGTAACGAGCGCCGATATAAAGCACGGATACAGCATGGCGAGATTCGAATTTCGCGCGCCTGCACATATCGTGAGGAATACGCACGTAGATTACCTCAGCGAACCCCTAAGAGGGATTAATACCCTCTCCCTAACTGCACCCCGTTACAATATATATGTTTTAGTATATAACCTGTCGCATATGTATGTTAGGTTATTATGTGTAGTGAAGTATAAATAACAATCTGATCTGATTATATACAAAGATATATGGAGATATATACGAAGATATATGAAGATATATAAAATTATATAGAAGAGAAAGTTATTATTAACATATTAAATTATTATATAAATAAAACGTGGTTGCATTGTTTTTTAAGAAGAGCAGCAAAGTTTTAAAGTATTATATTATAAGAAACAATACGATTTAGATAAGTATTAAAACTTTTGTACATACAAATAAACTTACGTAATTATCATTTAAATTATCATAGGTACTTTGTGGAAACTTCTTTTTATTTTACAGATATAGACGCAGACAGTTATTTTATGTTATAATAATACAAGAAACCCAAGACCAAACCACAATATATATATTAAATGCTACAGAAATATTTGTGTGAAACAGCTGATTAAAAATAATATATAATAAGACTGCCACCATTACTATTACTGAATCATGGAAATAATGAATTATTGAAATGCGAATAGTAAGATGCAAGGTCAGAAGTGTATAATGCTAAGGCTTTATATTTTAACGTTTCTACATGAAATAGCAAAAAAATGCAGCTGTCAAAGCATAATAAAAGAATAGATATGTATGGATATATATGGAATAGATCCATATATATATATATATATATATATATATATATGGATTTTTTGCACACGTTAAAAGCTTGTGTTGTATTTGTGACAGGTACCTAATACAAGATAATGTGAAGTAATATGTAGTGAAGTATATCTAACAATCTGATCTGATTATATACGAAAATGTATGGAGTATATATAAATTATGATTTCTAAAGGTAAACTAGCTATTCTACCAAAGGCAACTCATCCAATGTTGGCCCAGGACCTGTGACTAGTTATGAAGGTGATTATATCCAGCTGTCGGATCTCGAAGTGCAAGAATCTTAGAATATGACAATGTAATACTAAACCAGAACCTGGTCATAATAATTTATAATCAGTGAATTTCAGTGTTATTGTATCTGTGTAGAATGAAGAAGAACGATGTAATAATAACAGATGGATGCATAAGAGTGTTTTGTGAAAAAAGTTTGTATCAGGTGGTGTTACGTAAGGTTAGTTAAGGTGAGAGCTGAACTTCTTGGCAAACTTTGAGTCGCATTTTGTAAAGGCTAGAGAATCAGACGATTTCAGAGAAAATGGATGCGAAAGAACATTTTGTAAAAATCTTTGTACCACCTGCTGCTATGGAAATATTAGTTGACATGAGAACTCAACTTCTTAACCAACTTTGAGCTTCTAGTTTTATAAAAGCAAGAGAATCGGGTGGTATAAGTTATTGTAAATTTAATTTTTTTATATTTATCTGAATATCAACTATGACATTCTTTATTTCCTATGGATGCGCGTGTACAATATTTTTATGAGAATTTATAAACAAGTGCATGGAGAGAACAACGTCAGACCAGAACACAGGAGCACAAGACACAAGTTCTAAAAATTTTCTAATTTTTACACAAGTACCACTATCTGCAATTTTACAAGAAATAGAACAAGTATATCAAAATTGAAATCGAATAAAAACACAAAAGATTAGTATACACATTAGTCTAGATATTAGTATATATATTTTTTTCCAAACAAGCACCTAGCACTCAAACAGATTTGTTGCACACACAAGAAGTTAAAAATTTCTATTACGTATTTTTATATATTTTTTCTAATAATTAAATCCATACAAGAATAAAATATATTATTATTATTATAAAATATTATTATTTTACAATATATATTATAGTAAATTAAAATTTATATTAGTATTATTATTGTATATTATTATTATTGTATATTTTTATTGTAAAATATTTGTATGTACATATCAATAGGACAGACGGAGAAGAAATTCGAGGAGGTTAGGATGTCCACCGAGAGAAGACTACAAAATGTAGAAGAGGACATAAAAATGATCCTGAGAAGAACGATTGAGAAAGAAGATGTCAAAACAGAAGGAGGGGAGGAGCTAAAGAAAGAGATTGAAAGTAGAAGAAGAAGGAGAATATAAGAGTTGGAGAGAGTGATGAGGAGGGGAGAGGCGGCAAGGAATGACAGAAGTACAGAAAGGGAGACGAGAGAAGAACTGGACAGGGGAAAGGAGTAGATCGACAAATTGAAACTCGAGAGGCAAATGGAGAGATAGAAGGATATGCAGGAGAAGAGAGCCAGGCAAGGAAGATAGCAAAAGCGAGAGAAGAAGTAGTAGAGACAGGAGGATACATAAGGGAAGCAAACATAAAGAAAGACAGGATGCTGGTTTTTAAGAAAGGCTGTAAAAACAGGGGAGAGGATATTAGAAAATGGCTATCTAAATACATGGGTGAGATGACGGTGACTATCAAGAATAAAAACACCCGGAAAATGTCCGCTGGCTAATCTTAGAAAAACCCATTGGGAAGGATTACCTATGGGAGAAAACAGGTAACATGAGCGAAGAACTCGCAGTTTCACACAGTAGCAAGTAAGAGAATGTGCTAGAATGGGCAAGGGAAGAAGCAGGTGAAGTAGGAAAGGACACAGTGAGAAAATAGGAGGAAAGGCATGATAAAGACAAGAAGGATGATGACGAGCAGCAGGAGTAGAAAGAGTAAGAGGAAGAAGAGTAAGGAAGCCCGAGAATAGAGAAGGAATTAATGAGGGGCAAAATGAGTAGCAGAAACACAAAAAAGTAAATTGACATAACAACAGATATCATGCAAAGCTGATCAGAGAAAGAATGCATAAGGTTAATCAAAGATTTACGTTTTTCAACGTAACAGAGAATTCTTACACACATAAACTTAAGAAAAAAAAAACAAATTAGCACAATTAAAATGCCGCAAAGGTATTATTTATGCTTATCTATGTAAAAATATTTTATTATACTTGGATTTTGTTATTTTATGGATATACTTGACTCTCAAGATTTATACAAAAATTGCCTTTTATTAATAAAATATATAATTACTATTATTTTAAATTAAAAATTGATAAAAAAATTTTCATTGTTAATATATTACAGTGGGATAAAAATGAAAACCATAGCACATGTATAAATAATCGGCAAGAAAAAATATATTAAATAAAAATAATTTAGTAAATATAATAAAAATTACCTTAGATTACTGCAATTTAACAATTGAATCAATATTTAATTTATAAATTTGCTGTACGGTAAAATGAAGTATTCAGTATTTTTTACACCGTTTTTGGAATATGCGCTACTGCTACCGGTTATGTATATATGCTTCCTGTTAACAAATAATTCGATATATCAAAACATCAAACGATAGTTTAAAGACTAAAAATATATGAGTGATTGTACTTACTCAGTCAATTACGTGCATATTGAAAATCAGTATTCTGCTTCTAGATGATTTTTAGGTACGTTATATATCTACGTTTAATGTTATTTTCTGGAATCTAGCAGAAAGTTTGAACACTTTATTAAAAAAATAATACCCTCTGGAGCCTGACTTTAAACCGATATAGATAAACCGAAACAACAAAGATAGAAGATACAAAACCAGTGCGTAAGGCAGAGTGTTCACCCAACGGTAAGGCCCTTCACACAACTCTGAGTTACAGATACAGTGAGACACAGATACAAACAATAACATGGGTTACTGTAACTATATATATGAGGAACAGACGGATACATGGGTTACAAATCTCTTGTTCCTTTGTATCCGACTTGTAACTAATATATATATATATAGATATAGAAGCCCATGTTATTGTTTGTATCTGTGTCTCTCTGTATCTGTAACTTAGAGCTGTGTGAAGGGCCTAAAAATAACTTTGAAAATTGGAACTCCAGCTTTTGTAAGGTTCTAAAGGTTAGGTTAGATAAATATCGAAGAGCAGAGTGTATACCCTCGCTTTAGGGTTAACCTAACCTTTATAACGTTCCAACTTCCATTTAAATTTTCAAAGTTATTTTTACCGTTGGGTACATAAGTGCTGTGTTGTGCTGGGGCCTGGGGCTAGATTCTAGAAATGTCTCGCACTCGAGAAACACAAAATCCGAGAACAACTTTGTCTCGGGAAACGCGAAATCGAGACAAAATTGTTCTCGGGCGAGAACAACTTTGTCTCGCACAACTTTGTCTCACACAGTACGATGCACGCGCTCGCTTCTCTCATTGGTTGTCGTGCCCGCCGAGCCTGCTTCCAAATTTTGAATTATTTGTTACAATTTAGGAATGTAACATTACCAACAATAATTAATAATAATAATTATTAATAAATGAAAATATCAAGATAATTTTCAGATGCATATCAGCTGATAATCATCTGAGAATCGGGTAACTATAAGGTGACTGTCAGGTGATTATAATCTGATTATCAGCTGATTTAGACCTGAAAATCCTGTTGATTTTCATTTATTATTAATTATTATTATTATTTATTATTGTCAATTTTAATTTTACATTCCTAAATTATGACAAATAATTCAGAACTTCTTTGCCCCAGTGTACATTATTTTAAATACATTAGTTAATCATATAGATTCAAGTAAATGAACGATAATAATAATTTATAATAATAAATAATAATAATTAATAATAAATAATTTTTTAAACAATAAATTTTCATGTGAAAATCAGCTTATTATCAGCTGATAATCAGCTGCATCTTTTCAGTAGGGTAGGGTGCGAGACTGCGAGTAATTGTATAGCTATCTCTAGCATCCATCGGACTTGTACGGTTCCCCCAACACCGTTTCTGATTGGCCAGCGCATAGTAGCACAGTACAGTTACAGTACAGAGCAGAGCACTGTAGACAATGCCTTACACCTGACATACTGATTGACCATAGTAGACCGTGGTCAAACAAACCAGACAATTTAGGCGGATGTAGGTCTGTAAAGTATAATAGCCTAATAATTTATGCAAGATGTCGGTATAACCATGCTTTAGCAGAAACTTTATGAAGCAGAAGCAGTTGCACTTGCAGTCGAGGTACTTATACCAGTGTTCAAGCTTCAAATTGAAGAGTTAGTTGCTCGATCGTCGTACCGATGTAAAAAAGTCAAGTTGTTCTGTCTGATTAGTTTTGCATAAAATGAAGGTCACGTTGCGATAGTTCGTTGAGTTGAAAAGTTTTAGTAAGTTCTATCATTTTGTATAGATTCGTATAAAAGTTAAAACGTCACGTTGCGATAAGTTAAATGGAAAGGTGATATAATAAGTACTGTCATTTTGCGTATAAGAGCCAAGTATAAGTATAAGTCAAGATCACGTTGCGATAGTTCTTGCATGTACATCCACTTTTAATTAATATGGAGAATTGTAATTCGCAAAATTATGTCAGAAAAACAAGATCTACAATTTCTGAACAAAAACTTAAAGCGTCTGCGAAAAGAAAGGTAAATTGTTATAAGAAATATAATAATAATGTATACATCTAGTCATGTAGCCTTTGCCTTTATACAAACAAAATTTTTCATTTTCATGTCCGACAGCATGACAATTCTGCAGATGCATCCAGTACTGATAAGAATGAGGAAAATTATGACTCAGGAAATGTGAAAAAGTCAAAATGCAGAACAATTAATACAAAACTTAAGGATTCTCTAAAGAGAAAGGTAAATTTTTATACGAAATTTATACTTTATTCAACCAATAGTTATAACATATAGGCATGTAGCCTTTGTATAAAAAAAAATTTCACATCCCACAGTAATCATCTCTCCTACACTACAGTGATCGTCTCTCTCACATCCAGTATGAGTTTTTTAATAACTAGCAAGTTCAGGCACGCTGCGCGCGCTCCTTTACCTTCTTTATACTTATACAATTAATATTGAAGAGTTATGAATTCAATAGTACTTTTGATACACTTGATACGGCTCGAGCGTGATTATCACCCTTGCTTCACTCGGACGACAAACTCACACTCCAGCTAGAATCATATTTATCACAAGTATCGAACATTATTTTATGATACTGCATGCGTTAAGTGACATTTTTGAGTATGCTTGTTTTAGCAAGTGTGCATAAAAGTGGAACTTTATGCACGGTGTGTCATAACATTTATTTTACTTTCTAACAGCCGCAAATTTATCCAATATTTTTTATTGAAACTTGGCTTGTGTTTATTTTAGTTTATTCCTACAATACCAAAATGTGAAGGTTAGAAATTTAACTGTAATCAGACCAGTACTCATAGTGCTTCATTGTTAACTACAGATAAAATTTTAATACTTTTTTGTTATACAAAACTAACATTTATGACTTATAATAAGTAAGTAATAATGGCTTTATTAGTTTTTGCTATATTTTGCACATTTTTTTAACAATTTGTTAATTCTAATCCGCCTCCGTCTCAATTCTGTATTTGCGTTATTTATGACTTATATTTTCAGTTTAAATATTACATAATTCCAAACATTGTTGGTTTTATTTGGACCCATCAGCTAAGGCCTTAAGGGGACAAGCCATGGTTAGGGGGTCGAAAAATCGATTTTTTTTTATGTACTATTTTGATAGCAAATTTTCCGCTGAATACTATGCTTCCAACCGCATTTCCAAATTCGATTTCGTTTAGAAAATACAGCTAAAACCGTGAAGTCACTTTTTTGCATATTTAGTGATTTTTCTTAAATTATCCATTTTAGATATACTATTGTTAATCTTATATTATTTTATGCTTCACAGCATACAATACTGAATTTAGAACGTAAATGTACATTGACATAGTAGGCAAACTTAACTCGAGGTATAAACCTCGTGTATTTTACTTTTACTCTACTTATACAAAAGTATAATACGTACAATACATATAGATGGTTTAAAATCTCATCTGTTTACGTTCTGTCAGCGCCATAGTCGTTGGGATTTAAACTAAAAGTGTTTTGAATATAATTGAATCTGCATTTTTCAATGCAATTTATTCAGTATTGACAAAAAATTTTTTTGTAAATAAAGTGCTGTGTAGAACTCTTTTAACTGAGAGTGTAGAAGACAGCGATTTTAGGTTAACTGCACTGTGCAAAGTGTTGTTAATATTTTTAATTTAGTGAGTTCAGTGAGTGACTTTTATTTGTGTTTTTAATAACTAACATTATAGAGGATTAGATATTAGCCACTATGGATTCTGACAAGAGAAATAGAACATCAGGAGCTCCAGGAAAGAAGAGAAAATTTGGAAGAAAAAAGAAAAAAACATAAAGGATTTAACAAAAATTCAGAGAATGTTCAACAAAAAATCACGAACAAAAGGAAAAGAAGTACAACTTCAGGGAAAATAAAAGATATATCTGTAGAAGCGTCACAAACAAGAAACAGAATAATAGATATAAACATTCTGTTCTTACAGCTGGAGAAATTTCTTGTATGTGCAACATGTAAAGGACAAGTTAAAATTATAGAAGAAGATATTCGAGGACTTGGCTCCAAATTTAACATTATGTGCAAAAATTGTTCAGAGAGAAGAATTATAAGCACGAGCAAGCAAGTTGGAGCTCAAAGCAATGCTTATGAAACCAACAGACGCAGTCTTCAAGGAATTTCAAGTTTGATTGGCTTGCGTTCTCAACAAGTTCTTGACATATTTATCAAGAACAGTTTTTGTAAAGATGTTTAAAGTGGGAAAATAGAAAAGGCACAGAAGAATATGAAGACTGGTTCAGTGATCATCAAGATAAATGTGCAGCAAACCATGAAGGAAGTGCTGGAAAGATGGAAGTCGATGGAGTTGTGGAAATGTTTAGAAGATCTCAAGAAAAGTATAATGTAAAATACCATCATTACATTGGAGATGGAGATTCGAAAGTGTACAGTGCTTTGTGCCAGGCCAAACCGTATGGAGATAAAGTTAAAGTTGAGAAGAAGGAGTGTGTGGGACACGTCCAGAAACGAATGGGAACCAGACTCAGGAATTTAAAGAAAAATTTTGGAAAAAAGTTATTAGACGATGGAAAAACCATTGGAGGCCAAGGACGATTAACAGCAAAAGTAATTGATCAGCTCACCACATATTATGGTAATGCCATCAGAAACAACACGGACTCTGTAGAAAAAATGCTGAATGCTATATGGGCTACGTACTACCACAAGATTTCCACAGACCAGAATCCTCAACATCATTTATGCCCACCAGGACAGAGCAGTTGGTGCAAGTGGCAAAGAGCGAAGGCTCAAAAAAACTAAAAGATTTTCATCATAAAGACAGTATTCCTGCAGTGATTATGGAGCAGTTGAAACCAATTTACAAAGATCTCTCTGAACAGGAGCTGCTTCACAGATGTTTAGGCGGTTACACCCAAAATAGTAATGAGAGTTTTAATAATTCAGTTTGGAAGATTGTAACCAAGACCTCCTTCAGTGGTGTACATGTGCTCACAGCAGGTGCTTGTATTGCTGTCACTTGCTTCAACGATGGAAGAGTTGGTTTTCTGAATATTATGGAAGCCTTTGATGTGAAACCTGGAGTAGCTGCAATTGAGTGGGCACAGAAAAGCAATGACATCAGATTATTTCATGCTGAGAGGAATGCCGAAAAACACTTTAGAAAATAGGAGAAAACGAAGGAGACTGCAATTGAATTTACCTGAAGAGTTATATGCACCAGGTTCTTACTAGAGTAGGTAAAAAGTTATTTTTATGCGATAATAGCTAATATAATATTTATTAATTTTTTTCTTTTTACAGGTGTGTTATTGGCTCTCATAAAAGGATTAATTTATTTTGAGGTTATTTTTACTGTCAATAACATTTATGACTAACAATGTTTTCAGCCTAGTACGAAAAAAAAATAAGTACAACATTTATGTATTAATCTAAAAAATTTAAAAATATTGTTGAATTAATGAAATTCTTTTTTATAGGTTTATTCAACAGTTAAAATGATTTAGCCAGGACTACTTTCATCTAATTCGCATCTGTTTCATTTTTCCACTAAAGTATATCATACAGAATGAAAAAAAAAAAATTTTTGGTAAGTAGTTTTGAAACTTATATAAAGTTATAGAAAACCAAAACTTTGAATTGAATTTCTGAATAACTTGTTTTTTGTATTTACAGGGACTTTGCCGCAGGATTTCTTTTAAATAAAGCAAGCTAGAGGTTTGGAAATTTAGGAGTATCTTTAAAATTGTGTTGGTTATAGAAAATGTGAGGTACTTTTTTGAAAAAGGCTTTAGAAAAAAATTATAAAATAAAATTACAAAAATATTGAAATTTTAATAAAAAAACATAAAAAAATTAGATTTTTCATTAAAAAACAATTTTAAAAATTTTTTAAAAAAAGTAGCTCACATTTTCTATAACTGGTATAACTACAAAGGTACTCCTAAGTAACACCAGACCCCTGCCTTGCTTTGTTCAAAATATTTCCTGCGGCAATGACATGCCAGTTTCTAATTCAGAAGGGTTTCTTAATCTAATGGACTGCAAGACCAAAATCTTAAACACCTGGATGATGTAGTCTTAAATTATAGGTAATTGTATAACTTAATAATAAAAAAAGTTTGAACTCTTAAAATTATATATTGGCTTTGTTATTAAAGAATTAATACAATAGCTTTTTTTTTTCAGGTTCAACCATGGCTTGTCCCCTTAAGCAAAACACAAACGTCACCGTCGACCAATCACAGGCTCCTTTAAACGGACTTGACAATCGCATTGCAAAGGCTTTATTAAAAACGTTTTTAATCACTCTCTGTTCCTCTGGACTTCCTCCTTTTGCCTCCTTCCATTTTCTCTTTAATTTTCCACAGTCTATCATCCGTCCTCTTCCTATCCTTCCTCACCTTTACCTGCATCAGTTCCTCTCTCGCCTTCCATTCCCTTTCTTTTCTTTCACCTTATTTTTTCATATTTTCCATTTCCTCTTCCATCCTCTTCACATTTTTCTTCAGCTTGTATAGCCTCCTTTGTGTTTCTTTACCCTTTCCTCCATTTTCTTGTTTTTTTTCTGCTAGTGCACTTTCTCATTGCTTTCTTTTCTTACTATGGCTCATCCTTGATCTAGCTATAGGTTATGCGAGCACGTGGAGTTTCTTTATCTCTATCCTCAGACTAAACTTTGAACACTTGCTTGTCCTTAGTCGATTCGATGGCAATTCAATTTCAATGTCCTATTTTTATTTGCGTCTCCTTCAGTTATTACAAAATTACAGTTCATTTTTTATTTTATAACTATTTTGAAGCCCTGTTGATGTTCCCTTATCCTTGTTTATAGAATATTATTACTATTTTTATCTGTATGTACTATGACTAAGCTACGATCTTAAAAATTGAACCCTTCTTTATTTATTTATTCCAGAGTAAGAAATTCATTACATTACATGTATAGTAACCCTGACATAGGAAAATAAATTTCATGTTTGCAGGTTCGGAGTATAGAAATTCTTAAAACTAAACTATCACTAAATCTTAAAATTAAATAAAAACATCTTTATTCTTGTTAACATTAAAATAGAATTTGAATAGCCACAATCTGTAGATTGAAGATTTTTATTACATCTACTTAAATCATTTTTGATTTATAACAGTATTATAAAATTTGAATAACAAGTTATTCAAATTTTATTGATTGTTAACATTAAAATAGAATTTGAATAGCCACAATCTGTAGATTGAAGATTTTTATTACATCTACTTAAATCATTTTTGATTTATAACAGTATTATAAAATGTGAATAACTTATTCCGAAATTAGAAAAATAGAATTTGAATAGCCACAATCTGTAGATTGAAGATTTTTATTACATCTACTTAAATCATTTTTGATTTATAACAGTATTATAAAATTTGATTTACAAGTTAGATGTAACAGTAATAAAATTTGAATCAAATTATTCAAATTTTTATAATACTGATATAAATCAAAAATGATTTAAGTAGATGTAGAAAATAGAAACTTCAATCTACAAATTGCTATTTTATTAATAATAAGTTATTCAAATTTTATAATACTGTTATAAATCAAAAATGATTTAAGTAGATGTAATAAAAATCTTCATTTTTGATTTATAACAGTATTATAAAATTTGAATAACTTGTTATTAGAAAATGAAGAATTTGATTATATTACAATCTGCTAGATTGAAAGATTTTTATAAATCAAAAATGATTTAAGTAGATGTAATAAAAATCTTCAATCTACAGATTGTGGCTATTCAAATTCTATTTTAATGTTAACAAGAATAAAATTTGAATAACTTGTTATTCAAATTTTATAATACTGTTATAAATCAAAAATGATTTAAGTAGATGTAATAAAAATCTTCAATCTACAGATTGTGGCTATTCAAATTCTATTTTAATGTTAACAAGAATAACGATGTTTTTATTTAATTTTAAGATTTAGTGATAGTTTAGTTTTAAGAATTTCTATATCGAACCTGCAAACACGAAATTTATTTTCCTATGTCAGGGTGACTATACATGTAATGTAATGAAGTTCTTACTCTGGAATAAATAAATAGAGAAGGGTTCAATTTTTAAGATGGTAGCTTAGTCAAATACATACAGATAAAAATAGTAATAATATTCTATAAACAAGGATAAGGGAACATCAACAGGGCTTCAAAATAGTTATAAAATAAAAATGAACTGTAATTTTGTAATAACTGAAGGAGATAAAGAAACTCCACGTGCTCGCATAACCTATAGCTAGATCAAGGATAGCCATAGTAAGAAAAGAAAGCAAAGAGAAAGTGCACAAGCAGAAAGAAAAACAAGAAAATGGAGGAAAGGCTAAAGAAACACAAAGGAGGCTATACAAGCTGAAGAAAAAGGTGAAGAGGATGGAAGAGGAAATGGAAAATATGAAAAAATAAGGTGAAAGAAAAGAAAGGGAATGGAAGGCGAGAGAGGAACTGATGCAGGTAAAGGTGAGGAAGGATAGGAAGAGGACGGATGATAGACTGTGGAAAATTAAAGAGAAAAAATGGAAGGAGGCAAAAGGAGGAAGTCCAGAGGAACAGAGAGTGATTAAAAACTTTTTTAATAAAGCCTTTGCAATGCGATTTGTCAAGTCCGAAGTCAAGTAATAAGTATATATGTTATATTCAACTCGCTATTATTGAATATTATTTACAATCCATTTTTTTTTAGTTTGAAGATAGAAGGTCATTTATCTATTTCTATAGTTTTGAGCTCCTTTGGCAGTAGATTGAAAGTCTTTATTGCAATGGGTCTAAAGTTCACAACGTTGGAGTACAACGAAATAACGAAATAATTGATTTTAATTTATAAGGTTATACTGATTAACATTAATTTTACATATAGATTTAGTGTTTTATGTTATAAAATAACTTTATAACAAAGATTTGGATGATATTTCTATTGTTTAATAATTTTAATCAATTGTATGAAATTATTTCGTTGCATTTCAACGATGCAAACTTCAGACCCATTTATTGCACTTATGTAGTTGCTTTTTCCGCTTACTCTTTTGTCAATTTTTGGTAGTAAGATGGCTTTACTTCTTGTCTTACTATTTGAGTTTGAATATATATTTTTCACTTCATTGTAATAATACTTTAAGCAGTTCCATGTGAACAGTTGTTCGATATTCATTGGTTTATTTTGCACAAAAGTGTTTTTGAAAAGTAGTTTCAGTAATCTGTTTTGGATATTTTGGAGCCAATGTTGATTGTTTTTATAGACACCACCTCAGGCAATTATCCCATAATTTATTACACTGTGAAAAATGCCTAGTAGATAACCTTTAAGTGTATTTATTTGTAAAATATATTAATTTTGCAGAAGATGAAATTTAAATAACTTGCTTTTTTGATTAGTGGTAGTTAAAATGTTCATCCCAGTTTAGGTTATAATCAAAATTAACTCCTAGATAATTGCACGAGTCCACTCTCTTAGTTTTTCTTTGATCATATAAATATCTATATCTGTGTTTGAAGTTTGCAACGTTGGTATCCGACGAAAAATCGATTTTGAAAAAAATCGCTTTTTTCCAATTGGACGGAGTTTATTATCATCAAGAATGATAAAATACATGTAAAACACAAAAACAATTCAAAAACAAGCCACCTTCCATGCCCCCCCCCAAAGAACCCTTTACGTAGATCAGTACATAGAAAAATTTATTTTCGTTGCTTTTGATTTTTTCCCCGATTTTATTGTTGTTTATGGATTTTACTGATAAACTGTACCAGAAAAAAATTGGAGATCAAATTGAATCCCCGGAATACCCCCAAACAGTCGATTATATAGGGGTGCAGCGAAAAAATTCTACCCTACTCGGAAAAGTGCGGCTGATTATCAGCGGAAAATCAGTGATAATCGCTGCCAAATGGCACCTGATTATCAGCTGATTTTCACGTGAATATTAATCGTTTAAAATTTATTTATTATTAATTATTATTTATTATCATAATTTATTATTATCGTTCATTTCCTTGAATCTATATGATTAACTAATGTATTTAAAAATGTACACTGCGGCAAAGAAGTTTTGAATTACTTGTCATAATTTAGAAAGTAAATTAAAATTAACAATAATAAATAATAATAATAATTAATAATAAATGAAAATATCAACAGGATTTTCAGGTCAAAATCAAAGAGATAATCAGATGATAATCACCTCAGTCACCTTATAGTTACCTCGATTCTCAGATGATTATCAGCTGATAAGCACCCGAAAATCATGTTGATATTTTCATTTATTATTAATAATTATTATTATTATTAATTATTGTTAGTAATGTTACATTCCTAAATTGTAAAACAAATAATTTAAAACTTCTTTGTCAGCATCTACATTTTTCGACATTTTTTCGAACATATTAATTAATCGAAGATTCAAGTAAATGAACCATGATAGTACTGTATAATAATAAATAACAATAATTAATAATAAATAAATTTTAAACGATAAATTTCATGTGAAAATCAGCTGATAATCAGGTGCCACTTTGGCATGATTATCACCTGATTATCAGCTGATAATCAGTTGCATTTTTTCAGTAGGGTATTTTCGTTGCTTTTAGTTTTTTCCGGATTTTATTGTTGCTTATGGATTCTGGCGATAAAACTGTACCAAAAAAAAAAAATTGGCGACCAAATTGAATGCCCGGAACACCCCAAAACAGTTGATTATATAGGGGCGCAAGTGAAAAAAAATTCTATTTTTCGTTGCTTTTAGTTTTTTTCCGGATTTTATTGTTGCTTATGGATTCTGGCAATAAAACTGTATCAGAATAAAATTGGCGATTAAATTGAATCCCCGGAATACCCCCATTTGAAGTAAAGGTTATTTAGGAATCTTAAAAAGTTTTGATGATAATATTACAATCATTTTATTTATTTTTCACACATAATTTAAAAAGAAAATCATACCTATTCTTTTATTCAAATTTTATACATAATTTAAAATTTAATACATTTTACTCTTCATAAATGAATTAAATTATAATTATGTCATAAATTGATGCAAAAATTATAAATTTTGTTATTAAAACTTAATTAAAGGAATGAGCAGATTAAGTTTGAGGAAATGCACGGGCCAATGAATTGGCAGCGGTTTTTTAGAATTTTTTGCCTTTTGGAATAGTTTCTATCGCCAATTTTTTCTGAATTTATAGCTATACAACAATAAAATCGGGGAAAAAACCAAAAGCAACGAAAATAGAATTTTTTTTGCCACTTGCACCCCTATATAATCGATTGTTTGGGGGTCTTCCGGGGATTCAATTTGGTCACCAATTTTTTTCTGGTACAGTTTTATCGCCAGAATTCATTAGGAACGATAAAATCGGCGAAAAAACCAAAAGCAACGAAAATAGAATTTTTTTTTCCACTTGCACGCTATATAATCAACTGTTTGGGGTGTTCCGGCGATTCAATTTGGTCGCCAATTGTTTTCTGGTACGGTTTATCGCCAGAATCCATAAGCAACAATAAAATCGGGGAAAAAACCAAAAGCAACCAAAATAGAATTTTTATTATGGACTGATCTACATAAAGGGTGCTTTGGGTGGATGGGGGGTGGCTTGTTTTTCAATTATTTTTTGTTTTTTACATATATTTTATCATTCTTGATGATAATAAACTCCGTCCAATTGGAAAAAAGCGATTTTTCAAAAATCGATTTTTTCGTTCGCACCAGTCTCCCCAACGTTGCAAACTTCAAACACGTAATATGATGTGGTTGAAGTTTGCAACGTTGCGACTCCAACGAAAATTCAAACTTCTAAAAAATTATGATTTCCGCCCGGAATCGATTCTACAACGACGAAAATGCAATGAACAACAAGTAAAAGTGCAAAAAAATAAAAAACAACAAAACCTCACCCCTTAACACCCCATTTTGTCCTTTTCGACCGAAAAAATCTTAGAAAAAATTATAATTCAGCCGTTTTTGAGATCGCCAATAATTTTATTTCCGGAATATATTCTTGAGCCTGCAGGGGAGCTACAAAAAATTGGCAACCCTGAAAGCACAACGCAACCCCCCCAAACTACCCCTTTCGACCGACAAAATCGCAAAAAAAATCTAATTCAGCCGATTTTGGATTGCCAATAATTTTATTGCCGGAATACGAATTCTAGGATACAAGATACCTACAAAAAAATTGGCAGTGCCCAAAGGACCGCGGAACACCCTTTCATACAGAAAAATCGCAAAAAAATTCTAATTCCTCCGTTTTTGAGATCGCCAATAATTGTATTTCCACCCTAGTGGAAATGAAAAATGAAAATAACTGTAAATAACTGTAAAAAACTGTAAAAAACTGTAAATAACTGTAAATGACAGTTTATAAGTGTTTGATTTGAGACGTTAATAACAGTTATTTACAGTTATTTACAGTTATTTACAGTTATTAACAGTTATTAGCAGTTATTAACAGTTATTTACAGTTTTGCAGAAAAGTAACTGCGAAAACGGAGGTGCTGATAAAAGTTAGTTACAGTTATTAACGGTTATTAACAGTTTTTAACAGTTTTTAACAGTTATTAACAGTTATTAACAGTTATTTACAGTTTTGTTGATAAGAAAAAAGTTAGTATTATAGCGAAAAAAATAAACTGTTTATAACTGTAAATATCTGTAAATAACTGTTAATAACTGTTAATAACCGTTAATAACTGTTAATACCCTTTATCAGTACCTCCGTTTTCGCAGGTACTTTTCTGCAAAACTGTAAATAACTGTTAATAACTGTTAATCACTGTTAATAACTGTAAATAACTGTAAATAACTATAAATAACTGTTATTAACGTCTCAAATCAAACACTTATAAACTGTTATTTACAGTTATTAACAGTTATTAACAGTTATTTACAAAAATCATTTCCGCTAGGGCAGAATACAATTTTGAGCATGAAGCGTAGCTGCAAAACAATTGGCAACCCTGCAAGCACCGCGGAAAACTACCAAACTACCCCTTTCGCCCGAAAAAGACATACAAAAAATGCATCGCGGAAATACTAGGCAAAATAAGGGGTAGGTTGAGGGTGTTCCATGGTGCTTTGGGTATTGCCAATTTTTTTGTAGATATCTTGTATACTAAAATTCGTATTCTGGCAATAAAATTATTGGCTATCCCAAAAACGGAGGAATTAGATTTTTTTTTGCAATTTTTCGGGTATGAAAGGGGTAGTTTGGGGGTGTTGCACGGTGCTTGCGGGGTTGCCAATTTTTTTGTAGCTATCCTGCATACTCAAAATTGTATTCCGGGAATAAAATTATTGGCGACCTCAAAAACGGCTGAATTAGAATTTTTTTTGCGAATTTTTCGGTCGAAAGGGGTAGTTTCGGGGTGTTCCGCGGTGCTTGCGGGGTTGCGAATTTTTTTGTAGCTCTCTTGCAGACTCAAAATTGTATTCCGGAAATAACATTATTGGCGATCTCATCCAGGATTCCCTCTCCTTCAAATTGGTCGTTCAGTCTCTGCCTTAATATTTCCATATAATACTATATATACCAAGTTTCACGATTCCTCTGTCCATTCTGCTGGCATTTCTCCTTTTTTCCATACTGTATTCATCTGCACTAATAGGGACTTCCTCGCCTTCTTTCCTCCGAATATCCACACCTCGTTTGGTATCTCGTTTTTCCCCGATGCCTTCTTCGTTTTCATTTTTGTCAGAGACCTCTCAATTTCCTCTTCTCTAATCTCTTCATCTTCCCATGTTGACCTGTATACCCGATCTCTTCCTCTCCGTTAGTCCATGTCCTTTCCTTCTAGCTGTATCTTGAAGTGTTCTATCTAGTTTTCTTCCGAAGTTTCATCGACCACTTATGTTCTTTCTTTCCTTTCTTCGTTTACTAGCTTCCAGAAGCTTTTTTCACTTTTGTCTCTCAACATTTCTTCAAAGTTTGTATCCCCATTTCTTTTTCTTTCTGTGTATCCATTGTCTATAACTTTTCCTTTCTCTTTTGTAGTCCATTACTTCTGCTTCTCCCTTTTTACACCTTCTCAGCATCTCTTTCAGTTTCAGTTTACTATCGTGACATGATTCGACCCATCATTTTTCATTCGTACCTCCTTCTGCTTCCCTTTTCTTTCTATTTAGCCTTGTTTCTTGGATCCTCCTCTTCACTTCCGTCCAGCTTCTCTTTACGTTGTCGATGTCGGTTTCTTCTATTTTTTTCTGTACTTCTCTGTTGCTTTCACTGACCAGTCCGTATCCCATTTTAGTCCAGTCAAATTGGCTCGAAAAAGGGTGATTTTCGAACAAAATTAATATTAGGATGCGACAACATTTTTCTTGTTTAGTGGGCCAATACAGAGCTACTGTAAAAAAAGAAACTCGCAACTCCTGGCGGAATTGTTTATATCATTGTTTAAAGGGTCAAAATATGGTTTTTGCATTTTGCGAAAAAGCTAATGCTCGGATGAAGTTCAATGTTTGGAAGAAGTTGTAGGAATTAAAAGACCTACAAAACGAGCTCTTACTTATTAAGATTCGTCAATTATTTACGTCGCAAATTGAATAAAACAATTAAATTTAAGTTTTTCGATTTTTTACAATAAAAAATGTTCTATTATAGTTATTGATTAAAACTTTGCATATTTGGATAGGTCTTTTCACGAAAAAAATACCGTTTTGACATTTGCGTTAACCCAATTATTTATTGCTAAAATCCATTTTGCAACAAAAAAAACACTTCTTTTTTAAATTAATTATTACAGGAATGGGAGGTCGCATCGACATGGGGTGAAGCTTATTCTCTTCTTAAAGAGTTGTACTTTAATTGCTCCATAAGAAGTATATCGCGTTTTTTAGTTAAAAGCTATAAAAAATGGCTTCACGAAAAGAGCAGGTAATTGACGCTAATTGCTCGATCGCGCGCTGCTTAAAATTTGAATTAGAGACTTCAAAATGATATACGCTGAAAAATGTAGCTGTTCTCAGCAACTAATTAATGGATTTGAATGATTCTTTTTTTAATTTGGGGTAGCACTAAAAATTATGACGACCTATCCTAATCGTTTTTTAATAA
The DNA here is from genome assembly GCA_036365515.1 of Torymus aiolomorphi. Lineage (NCBI taxonomy): Eukaryota > Metazoa > Arthropoda > Insecta > Hymenoptera > Torymidae > Torymus > Torymus aiolomorphi. Next base: position 140,833,068 of record CM070873.1, read on the forward strand.
AATTGTTTTTTAATCTGTAATTGTTTATTTAACTACTAATTTTGCGAAAAGAACCAAATTTGATATTCTTCTAAATTTTTTCAATGTAATAATTGAAGTTATTTATTATTGAACATTTCATTTTTAGTAATTTTGAGTAATTTGGAGTAATTATGTAAGGTGAAATGTATGTAAATAATTTTAATTAATAATTTTAAACAGACTGCAATTCGCTTAATTCAAACATTAATCAAAGAAATGTTCAATAATAAATAACTTCAATTATTACATTGAAAAAATTTAGAAGAATATCAATTTTTAGTTCCTTTTGCAAAATTAATAGTTAAATAAACAATTACACATTAAAAAACAATTTTATTAAAAAACGATTACGATAGGTCGTCATAATTTTTAGTGCTACCCCAAATTAAAAGAGAATCATTCAAATCCATTAATTAGTTGCTGAGAAAAGCTAAATTTTTTAGCGTATGTCATTTTGACGTTCTAATTCAGATTTTAGGTAGCGCGCGGTCGAGCGATTAGCGTTAATTATCTGCTCTTTTTGTGAATCCATTTTTCATAGCTTTTAACTAAAAAACGCGGTATACTTCTTATGGAGAAATTAAAGTACAACTCTTTAAGAAGAGAATAAGCTTCACCCCATGACGATGCGACCTCCCATTCCTGTAATAATTAATTTAAAAAAAAAGTGTTTTTGTTGCAAAATGGATTTTAGCAATAAATAATTAAGTTATCGCAAATGTCAAAACGGTATTTTTTTCGTGAAAAGACCTATCCAAATATGCAAAGTTTTAATCAATAACTATAATAGAACATTTTTTATTGCAAAAAATCGAAAAACTTAAATTTAATTGTTTTATTCAATTTGCGACGTAAATAATTGACGAATCTTAATAAATAAGAGCTCGTTTTGTAGGTCTTTTTAATTCCTATAACTTCTTCCATACATTAAACTTCATCCGAGCATTAGCTTTCTCGCAAAATGCAAAAAACCATATTTTGACCCTTTAAACAATGATATAAACAATTCCGCCAGGAGTTGCGAGTTTCTTTTTTTACAGTAGCTCTGTATTGGCCCACTGAACAAGAAAAATGTTGTCGCATCCTAATATTAATTTTGTTTTGAAAAAGTCTAATTTGACTGGACTATTTTTCTTCCCTTTCTTTGCTGTAGTGTTTCCTGACTCTTCTAGTTTAATATATAGGGGTTGGTGGTCCGAGTCCGTGTTTAGTCCTACTTTCAAGTTCATAATCTCTTCTCCCTTCCTCGTTTATTATCACGTAGTGCATCACCGACCTACCCCCTCCTTCTATGTATGTGAACTCTCCTTCCCCATCTCCTTCCAAGCTTCCGTTTACAATATGTAAACGTAGGTCCCTTAGCTTCTTCAAAAGCACCTCTCCGTGTTTAGATTTTTATCTTTACTTTTTCTTCTTTCTTCTTCTTCAATTCATCTTCGTCCTGCTCCGCCGTTCTAGCGTTAAAGTCACTGCCTATTATTAGAGGTTTTTCTATGTTTCTTTCTACTTCGCCTTCGATTACTTCACAGTTCCTTCCTCTTTTTTTCTCTCATGTACGTTAATACAATAAGCATTTTTTTCCCATTCTTATCTTGCTTCCTATTATCTCTTTGTATGCTGTTTGGGCGGTATGACTCAGCTTTTCCACAGATATTCCTTTTCTCGTGGCTAGTAGTAGCCCGCCCTTGGCTCTGCCTTTCGTATTTACTTTCGTGGCCGCAATTGTCCTGTAGTTATACTCCTTGAGGTATGTGCGTATCATCTTCTCCTCTAGCCAAGTTTCTGTCAGTCCAATAACTTCGTGCTCTTTTTAAGAGTTTCCACGATTCATTATTCAACTTTGTAATTCCTGCAACGTTCCAGAAGATTAACTTGGGTTGTCCATTGCCTCCTGCGTGTTCATGTTTTGTCTGAATTAGAACTTTTTTTCTTATTTTACAGAACAAATAGGGGTAGTTTATGAGTGTTCCTAGCGATCTTAAAAGTGGCTGAATTAGAATTTTTTGGCGATTTTATAGATGAAATAGCGATAGTTTGAAGGTGTTCTGCGATACTTGCATTTCCAATTTTTTGATAGCTATTTTTCGTGTCAGATGAAATTCTATTCTCAGAACAAAATTGTGTTTATCAGTTTAATATTAACGTAAAAACAATTAATGGTATGTATTCATGTACCATGTAACGCTATACTTTTGTATTGCAAAAAAGTAAGCTTGGGGAACTAAAAAACCCTTATGCGTTTTACCACGTAGAATGCAATACTGGAATTAAGTTCTTACATAACGTCATTTTTCTTTTCTGAATGAAAACTTTGCAAAGAATTTTTTAATAAATTTTGCGTACAATCTCGCAGACTTGTTATCTGTAAAAAATTCATGATAAATAATTGAATTTAATATTTTTAGGAAAAGTTGAGAACGCTTAAACGGTTAGAAAAAGATGGAGAAAATGAGATAATTAAAAAGGCACTATCAAATGGAACCCGTAACTATATTACAAAACCGACAAATGTTAAGAAACGGCAAGCTAAGCCTCCTGTATTGCCTTTTGATGGTAAGTGTTAGTTACTGAGGTATAGGTCTATGTCCATATTCTACGATTAAGGGGGCTAGACACCTTTTTTCTCTGAAATAAGAAGTCACATTTTAATACATAAATGTAAACTAATTATTTCATACTTTTTACATATAAAAGTGGGTATATTTACTTTACCTTAAAACTTTCTCCGTTGGGCCTTTTATATGGTCCAGAACCATAGTCATCGATGAAACAAGTTTTTTCACTAACCGTAAGCTTTGAAATTTTCCTGTGGATGGATTGACTCCAGATTTGAACTAAATTACTCCTGAATAGTATAATTCTCATATGAGTGTAGGGATTTTTGATCTAATGAGAAAAAAAAATTGTGCTGTTTTTCAAAAGTTTTTTTTTTAATTTTTTTAAATTTTTTATATTTTTTCATAATTTTTCTGATGTAAAAATTTTTTCCGACATTTAATCCTAAATCCCTACACTCATATGAGAATTATACTATTCAGGAGTAATTTAGTTCAAATCTGGAGTCAATCCATCCACAGGAAAATTTCAAAGCTTACGGTTAGTGAAAAAACTTGTTTCATCGATGACTATGGTTCTGGACCATATAAAAGGCCCATCGGAGAAAGTTTTAAGGTAAGGTAAATATACCCACTTTTATATGTAAAAAGTATGAAATAATTAAGTGATAATGTCATACAGTATCATCACTTATTTATGGATTAAAATGTCTGATATGTAATACATTCTGATTATTATTATTGTCATAATCACTGAATATGATAAAATTCAGCCAAATTTTCTCTTACTTTTTTATTAAACGTGCTAAGAATAATTTATTCGGTATAAGCCGAAAATCTTATTAAGTGAATTTTAATGCATCTTTACTAATTGATATAATACTGTAGTACGTACACTTAACCAATATTAAACTTTGAGGTTAGCAACTATAAGCTATTCGAATTTTAAAGAATCTCTTTTACTTTTCATTTCAATTCTCAAAACCTTTTTATTGCTAAAATTGAAAATTTGCATATTGTTTTAAATTTTACCGCCCAATTCAATAAGTAATCGTATTGTGTTTTACCTCTGACCATCACTTTAAAAAACAATTATAACGTGTTATTTATTTTTTTAAAGCTACAACCAAGATTAAGGTTGTATTGGCCGAAAGGTCCCTGCCAAAAGTTAGTTTTTCACATTAAAACTGCGATAAATAATTATATAAAGCAATTCAATTTTTAGTTCTCGCGATCAATGTATTATTGCAATTGGAATATTATAAGCTTTAAAATTCAAAAATCAAAGCAAAATTGTGAAGTTGGCACTTTCCTTTCAAAATCGATCAAAACGCACTAATTTCAGCGTAATGATGATTTCTAAAAAGTATAGTGCCAAGTTTACAATTTTGCTTTGATTTTTTATTTTTAAAGCTTATAATATTCCAATTGCAATAAGACATTGATCGCGAGAACTAAAAATTGATCAATTACTTTACTTAATTATTTATCACAGTTTTAACGTAAAAACCTAACTTTTGACAGGAACCTTATGGCTAATACAACCTTAATAGAGTCTAGCCTCCTCAAGGTGACCCTGCCGTCAATGTATTTCAAATGGAGGGGGCACTGTATCCAGTAAAACACGTTTTTATTATATAAATTAAAAAATTCTTATCTTTTGGTATTTTCGAGACTTGAGTGCCCTTTGAATATTAATGTTTAGTTATTTCTCAAAATCGCAACTTAAATAATGAATCAATTAATTACCGAGGAAACCTTGAAAAACTTGCGTGGTAACATAACCTATAAATTATGAATATGAAAAGATGATATTTTTTTTAAGTTTGAAGACTTGAGCGCACTTCGTTTAAAAATTTTAAATATTCTTCCGAAATTTCAGTTGAATCGGTTAATTATTCGAAGAGAAAACTTTGAAAAACTAATCGACATGACTTTGGCGTCTACTTAAATTATTTCAAAACTGGATAACTAACAATGGCTTGAAAATAATTGAATGTAATTTTTTCGAAAAATGTCAAATTAATTCTTGGAATTTGTAAATGGCTCTGACACTCCCTTAAACGACCTGCAAATCGTCGAGAACCACTATAGAATGAAAATCTTAACATTTACATATAATTAAGTAATTTTTTATTTTTAGATAGCGAAGAAGAAACACCGCCTACTGTCTATAGTTTTTCTCAAGTGGTGAATTCTGATGACTCGATCGAGACAGATTCAGTGGTATCCTGTTCAAAGATATCGATGGCTTCTCGTGCAAGTATTGAGGAAAAAGAAAGTTCAACGCCAAAGTATTCACGAAAATTGTATTACTCGGACGGTAAGTTTTATGTAATATGGTGCTAATATCAACAATTAATTATTTTGAAATTTCACTAACACGTCACTTCTTTGCAAATTTTTATTTTACATGCAATCGTAGTAGTAAGGGGACCGGTATAGCGAGACGGCCCCCCGCGGTGCGGTGTGTAGGGGCCATGTGGCACCCGCTGTGTGGGGTGTATGGGTCCTCAAGTGTGACAAGGTCATTAACCCAAGTGTTTACAGTAGCAAGTGTGGCCACAAGCTAATTAGTGTAAACAATGGGGGGTGATTTATAACCCCATAAATAATGGCCCACTTATGGCACCCGCCATGACGTCATGCCGCTATACGTGCCCTACGTGTGTTGCCGTATATGCCTTGACTCGAGGTGGTGGGTGGCGAGCGCTTTGGCTGTCCGCGCTACGCCATAAAGACCCGTAGGGTGCAAGGCCTCTCGCTGTATAGACCGTGTGCTGTGTGTATGGGCCCCAAGTGTGAACAGAATTATTACCCCATAAATAATGTCCTACTTATCGCTCGCGCCATGACGCTATGCCGCTATACCAGCCCGGCGCGTGGCGGCGTATATGCCTCAACTCGGGGATGGTGGGGGAGAGACCTTTGGCTATACGCGCTACGCCATAAAGACCTCTCGCTGTATAGACCGCGTGCTGTGTGTGTATGGGTCCCAAGTGTGACAAGGTCATTAGCAGGTGTGAACACAAGATAATAATGATAAACAATGGGTCGGATTATTACCCATAAATAACGGCCCACTTACCGCCCCCGCCATGACGCCATGCCGCTATACCTACCAGGCGCGTGCCGCCGTATATGCCCCGACTCGTCGTGGTGGTTGTGGTGGTGGTGGGAGAGACCTTTGGCTATAGGCTCTACGCCATATAGTCCCATAGAGTGCTGGAGCGGGCCCTCTCGCTGTATAGACCGTGTGTGTGTGTTTGTGTGTGTGTGTGTGTGTTTGTGTTTGCGCGTGTGTGTGTGTGTGTGTGTGTGTGTGTGTGTGTGTGTATGTTCGTAATAAGTTGGGGGTGGGAATAGGGAGTTGGTGTAAAGGAGAGGTCTGCAAATAAAAAAGCTGTTGATGAAAAAAATAAATTTTTATTTATTTAATCGTAGAAGAAAGTTAGTCTTACGTTAACATAACTACCGACATCACGAACGCACAATTTTTATTTTAACTTATACACGAATTACTATTTTACAGTTGGTCTTACGGCAATATAAATATCGACATCAGTAACGCACAATTTTTATTTTAACTTATAATACGAATTACTATTTTAGAAGCACACCATACGCATTCAGTCAATCGCAAACATTTTATTTCGGTTGCACTTTTTAATCATTGTTTTCAAGCGCGAAATATAAAATTTGTATTAATAATAACGATGCTGACACTTGCAGTACTTAGCACACACACACACACACACACACACACACACACACGCACACACACACACACACACGCACGCACACACACACACACACACACACCACACACACACACACACACACACACATACACACACACACACAAACACACACACACGCACTCACTCTCACACACACACACTGCTGTTAGTGAGGGCAGCTAGAGTGGGGATGAGTAAAAAACGTAAAAAGCAATGTGTCGTCGGTACATCTTTCTTTCGGGGATGCCACGACAGACTGTATTTCGACGCTTTTCGAAAATGAAATTTACGACATGCCGGGTTTCCAGACGCTCTGATGAAAGCGCATATGTTTTGCCGCGGAGAACCTCGGCGAAATTTTTCCCGAATGAACATTTTTTATTACTCTTTCATGGTTTAAGCACAGCGGCCTCGCAGAAGTTTCTGGTTCTACGAGCGCGCGCACGGAACGAGTAGTTAAGTATCTGCACGTGAGAAAAACAGAAACACGTGTAGGTGTAGAAAACAACCCTTGGAAGGATACTTCGGGTTTTTACAGGAAGAGATTTTTTAACATCTGTAGAGTTTCTTTTCTTATCGAAAAGCTGTACGACTGCCATTGTAATCGTACCCCGCTTCGCGGGGATTCTCAATTTTTTTCAAACCCGTCGGCACGCATGACGAAAACCTTTCGAGCTAAACTATCGCTACGTGACAGGGCCATGCAATAATGCCAAGGGGTTATCCTCGAAACTTGCATCCGTTGCGAAGAAAGTAAGCCCCGTTGTTTTTTCGAAACAATATATCACGGTAGCAGCCCCGCAACAGGATGTTTCGCGTGTAAAGCTTACGCACCGGGGTTTCCGTCGCGCGAACACGCATAGCAATACTCGGGGTTATTTTTCACCCAGCTACACATTTTTAACGGAAAAAAGTTACCTCCTGCGCTTTGGTGAGATTTTCCAGAGACGGCACGAGTACATAACGTAAACAGATGCTCAAAAACCCCTGAGGGAAAGGTATTTTCTGATACCACGTGTATACTGTATTCAAAACACTCGACGCCGTTGACACCGCCAAAAAGTCGCGCTATAAAAGCGGTGAGGGCCACTTACGGTCCTACTAGTCTTTCTTTCGAACGAGAAGCGTCACCATGGAGAATTTTGTCGCTTGTAAAAGTTTACGGGAAGCCGTATTGCGTCTCGCAGCGCAATCACGCTATAGTAGAGGCGGCGCGTGGCGTACACGACTGAGGACGTTGTCTTCTACGGAACTTGTCAATCAGTTACGACGCTTGTTACGGCTGACTGGCTATCGGGCGATAGCAAGATTATTTCGTACGTTCAGGCATTCGCGAGATGTACAGCGTACCATCGGGGAATTTGTGGTCGAGTGCAACTTGGACAGATTGCCTGTTTTTAGAAAGCTCATAGCGAGTACGAGGAGCTAATGGGTAAGTGAAAACATTTTTAATATTTTTCCTAAAATTTTTTAAAAATTTAGTTCTCTAAAAACATTTTTTCCAGCCTTAGAAGATTTATTGCGCGACAGCGATTCTGATAGCGAAAATATCGAAGCTGATGACGAGGAGAGCAGCGACGCCACTCACTTTGAGTGGAATGCCGATGATACACCGTCTCAACCAGGGCCGTCGGGGGTGGCAAGCGGTTCGGCGCGCACTGATGGACGACAAAATCCTGTAGCTCGCAGGCTATCGTTTGACACTGATAGCGACGCGGCTGATGACGGTAGCTCGCAGCAGCAAATCTGGGTCGCCGACGTACACAACGCACCTCTTTCCGACGATAATCCGCCTACAGAAACGGTGTCTGACAGCGAAGAGGAGCGCACCGTAAGCCCGAACCTTATTAATGCGGAGGACCATGAAAGGGCGAATCTAGAAATGGAGGCGGTAGAAAATGAGCGAGAGTATATACTGGAGGCGTTATCATCATACGTGGAGCCGGGGAAGCCGTTCACCGGGCGTGTTTGAGCGATCCTCCTCAGGCATCAGCAGATGTAGGCATCGCGAATACCGCTGAAAATCGCTACAACATCTTGAGCAATTTTTACCTTGGAGATCCCGGAGCATACGATAATAACTTTAACCCGTGGGACGAAGTTCATCTGCGTATAAATGAGCGTAAGTTAAATTAATTTTTCTTTTTTGTAATGTAAAAAAAAAAAGAGCATGTTGTTGAAAAAAATATTTTTCTTTTTTAGTCATAAGACATCGGGATAGTATATCGTACCACTATCCCTATGACATTCCCGATATACCTGGGGTTTACGAGCGGTTTTTGAATATACTCCATTCACCACGCGCACAGGTGTTGCGTTGGTTTCATGACCAGGCGGAAAATATATTTTCTCCGTTGTATACGGAAATAGATCTCGCGGATCTATTAGTACGTGTAAGCGAAAGTTTTCGCGGGCCACCGGAAGAATAGAAAATGACTAAAAAAGAGAAATGTTTAAATAATATTAAAAGCTGACGACAATTCATTTTATTCATTTAGAGACCCGTCAATCCCCTCTTCAGGTAGGCGCTGGTGAAGGTCGTAGCAGAAGCAACAGCAGCCACAGCAGCAGTAGCAGCATCACGCGCGACGACGAGGCTGACGCAGGGCCCGAGCGGTTTATTATAGCTGCCGAGGGAGAGCAGTACATGCGTAGGTTTGCTGTTCACGGCCGCACGGTCAGTTTTAATATACGTGACCCACCTGCCGGGAAAACCCTGTATTATGGCTCGAGGAAAGCATTAGAGACATTTACGAATACATTACATCTAACGTTCCACCTAGCACATTAATCGGCGTGAGTATTCGTAGTGATCGGTTTGCGCGGGGGCCCGGAGGGTTGTCGTTCAGGCCTATTGAAAATTTCAGTTACTTAGATTTATGGAATTTGATAAATTCTATAAGTCAAAGTAACGCAGTTTTGGGTATCGATGACACACTAGCCTTACAAATATATTACGTTGAAATGCCTGTTGGCGCAGGGAGACCATGACCAAAACAAGCGCTAAGCATAGGTAGTCTTCGTAAACGCTCGATCGTAACAATAAAAAACGAGGACAATTTATGTTTACCGCGCGCGCTCGTAGTAGCGAGAGCACACTTAGCTCTTAAAACATCCGAATGCCCGGCGACGCGCGACGAGTGGCGCGTAATCCGCGACGGCCGGCGAAAATTACAGAAAGAGCGCGCAGAGAAACTCGTGCACGATGCAGGAGTAATTTTACCGCTAGAGGGGTGTGGATTCCGCGAGTTGACGGCGTTTCAAGATTTTTTGCTGCGGAGGGTATTGCTATGGTTATATTTGAAAAGTGTAACCTGGGTAGCGGCGAACCCCCGTTATTTGACGGCCGAAACAAGATTCAAGATTTAAATGCACCGCTTCACGGTGTTATTTATTTAATCTTTGAGGAGCAGTCTAGACACTTTAACGTGATCACTAATTTATTTGCTGCGGCCGGGTCAAAATTTTTTTGCTCTTATTGTAACAAGGGTTTTCGCCGTATTGGGCAACACAAGTGTAAACGAACTTGTGAATCTTGCTTTGTTACACCTCCATGTAGGAGTGACGGTGTAGAAATGATAGAGTGCACAGAGTGTGGACGTAAATTTTTCGGGCATGGTTGTTTCGTTAATCACAAGCGCGCGGGTTCGTACAAAAAAATAATCGCAAAGTGTGCGACGTCGTGCGGCTATGCGAAAATTGTTTAAAAATAGTAAATACGCAGCACAGTCAACACGAGTGTGGTATTAGTTATTGCAAACAATGTTCGAAGCGGCAGCCGTTCAATCATGCATGTTTCATGCAACCAATTGGTGGTGGTGGTGACTTGAAAGCGGAAAAAAATTTTTATACATTTTTTACGATTTTGAGACCCGTCAGGATACGCCGTATGGAGAAAACGCCCGAATTCACGTGCCGAATCTCTGTGTCGCGCATCAGGTTTGCACGGATTGCATAGACGTGGACGACCTTAAAATCATTTGTAGCAAATGCGGCGTGCGCGAGTTCATTTTCACAGACGATCCGGTAAAACAGCTCTTGAGCTTGTGCATTCGGGAAAGCACTGAATTTTCCGAAATTGTATGCATCGCGCACAATGCCAAGGCTTTTGATGCTCAATTCATTTTAAAAGAATTGGCCGAAAACTCTGAGCGCACAGCCCCCAGCGTCATTTTGAACGGTCAAAATATTACAATGTTGAAGTACGGCCGAACCAAGTTTATCGACAGCATCAACTATTTTCAAATGAAATTGAGTGCTCTACCAGCTACCTTCGGTTTACCCGAAAGTAGTAAGAAGGGCTATTTTCCACATCTGTTTAACACCCTTGAGAACCAGCGGTACGTTGGGCCTCTACCAGCGCTAGAGTTTTATTGCCCTGACACTATGTCGCCAGCTGAGCGGGCCGTTTTTCTCGAGTGGCATGAAAATACAAGTCCTGGCTATATATTTGACTTTCAAAAAGAGATAGTCGAATATTGCCAGATGGACGTGGAAATACTGAGGCGCGCGTGTATACAATTTCGAAAAATTTTTCTCGAGGTAGGCGAAACGGACCCGTTCGTATCAGCGTGTACAATCGCGTCGGCGTGTTCGTACGTTTTTCGTAAAAATTTTTTAGTTCCGAATACTATAGGAATAATTCCACCGAACGGTTATAGGCGCGCTGACAAACACTCGCAAAAATCAATAGAGTGGTTGCTGTATTGCGAGCGCGAGATCGGTCGGGAGATCGTACATGCAGGGAGGACGCGTGAGTTTCGCTTGCCCGAGGGATTTTTAGTGGACGGTTACCTACCTGCTTTCCCTCCCAGAGAGTGAAGCAGCTAAGGGAATCGTTTTTGAATTTCAAGGTTGTTACGTGCACGGTTGCCCGCGATGTTTTACGAATAACCGAGAATCGGTAAAAAATAAGTTTAATCAAACGTATGCACAGGCGTACGAAAGTGTACAGGTAAAAGTCGGACGAATGCGGAGTCTCGGCTACGAAGTGCGCGAGATGTGGGAGTGTGAATTCGATGGGATAAAAAGGCAACAGCCCGAGTTCGTACGGTATCTGGATACTCACCCGATAATGAGTAGAATAACGCTCAATCCGCGGGATGCGTTTTTCGGTGGGCGAACTGAAAATATAGTCACCTCATGCACTGTAGAGCCGGGTGAAGAGATCAAATATACTGATATTTGCTCTCTTTACCCGTATATATGTAAGCGAGGCCGCTTTCCTATCGGTCACCCGCACATTTACATAGGCTCGGAATGCGCCGCGTTAACGAATGGCCAGAATAACAATCTCGCGCGCGTCGAAGAAGGGGCTCGTCAAATGCAAAATTTTGCCACCGCGAAATTTATTATTGCCCGTATTACCGGTAAAAATGCACGGGCGCCTTATTTTTGGTCTCTGTCGTTCCTGCTGTGAGGAAATGCGTCAGGACGACTGCAACCACGAACAAGTCGCCGAGCGTGAGTTTAGCGGGACATGGGTAGTGCACGAGTTACAGAAAGCAATCGAATTGGGCTACAGCGTGACTGAGATATTTGTCATATGGCAATATAAGAGCACACAGTATGACCAGTGCAGCGGTGAGGGTGGTCTGTTTGCCGCGTACGTAAATACCTTCCTTCGGTTGAAACAACAAGCGAGCGGGTGGCCGTCTTGGTGTACGGACGATACTACCAAGGAGCGTTATATTGACGAGTACGAGCGCGAAGAAGGAATAAGGTTAGACCGGGAAAAGATTGAAAAAAATTCGGGTTTACGTTCGGTCGCAAAACTCTGCTTAAATTCATTTTGGGGAAAGTTTGGGCAACGCTCGAATTTAAAACAAACGGATGTGGTCAAAACGCGCGAGGGGCTACTGAAACTGCTCACGACGCCTGAAAAGGAAGTTTTCGACGTGCTCCCGGTTAGCGAGGATCTTTTGTACGCAAATTGGCGCTATAAAGAGGACGCTGTAGAGTCGTCGCCGAACACAAATGTGGTACTAGCAGCCTACACCACCGAGCAGGCGCGTCTCGAGATTTACTCGTATATAGAAAAGCTTTCGGCCAACCGCGTTCTCTACCTGGATACCGATTCGTGTATATTCAAGTGCAGCGAAAAAGACCCTTCAGAGTATAGGCCTCCTTTAGGCACTCTTCTCGGCAGCATGACGGACGAGCTCAAGGGCTACGGAGAGGGAGCTTATATTACCAGCTTTCTCTCCGGGGGTCCGAAATTTTATGCCTTTCGTGCGATCGTCCCATCGACCGGCATCACTCACGAGTGCTGTAAAGTAAAGGGAATTTCTCTTAATAGCGCCAATACGAGCAAGATCAATTTCGCTAGTATCGAGCGCTTGATCGCAGAGTATTTCGATAACGACGAGAGCTCGCCTATCGTTTTGAAATACAATGCGATCAGACGCACTCGCACGCACGAGGTCATTACGCGCAGCGAAAAAAAATCCTGTTCCATAGTTCTGAGAAAGCGAAGATATTTCCAACACGACGTTTCGCTTCCTTTCGGCTATAAGCGCAATTGAATAATTGTATATTTTAATGCGTTGAATGTTGTAACTTTTGTATATTTTTCATAATAATAATAATAAAAATGTATTGTAGATATTTAAACTTTTTTTATGTGTTAATTATTTTTCCCCCATATCCCCTCATCCCACGTACCTATTTATAGCGGAGATCAGCTAACCCGCGCGCGCGCGCCGCGGAGATCAACGGAACAATGCATTAAACACGCAGCGATGGTTGCTTATAGCCGCGAAAGTCACCTGATCAACGCGGTAAATATACTTATCCGCGCGAGGGCCGGAGTATGCTAATGACTGCGGAAGTCACCACCGCGGAAGTCACCACCGTGGTGATATGGTGATCTCCGCGCGCGCGCGCCCGCCGCCGCCGCCGCCGCCGGGGATCGTAAATATCGTAGCATAGCTATATGCGGTGATGTTTTTCACGTACTTCATCGTCAGCTGAGCGCGTGAGCGAGTTAAGGGTTTAAAAAAGGCTGCACGCGTGTAATTTTCTTTATTCGCGTCGTAAACATGGACACGCGATGGAAGCATCCTTTTACTTGCTGCGTGTGCGGCCCCACAGGCTGCGGTAAAACTTTATTCGTTAAAAGCTTTCTCGCCTACCTGCCAGAGGTCTGCGACACACGTTTCGACCGTGTCTTATTTTATTACACCGAATGGCAAGACGCGTACAGACGAGATTTTAAACCCAACGGGCCACCCATCGAGTTTCGAGAGGGCCTTCCACAGATGGCGGATTACTCGAGTGACAATGAGAAAAAAAGTTACTCATTCTCGACGACCTCATGCGTGAATCGTCGAGCGATGTTATTTTAGATTTATTTACAAAGGGTAGTCATCACAAAAATATTAGCGTAATATTCGTTACGCAAAACGTATTTCACAAAGGTAAGGCACAGCGCGACATTAGTTTGAATACCAAGTATCTGGTATTGTTCAAAAATCCTCGCGACAGAGCACAAATACAGCACCTCCCGAGACAAATTTTTCCGGAAGATTGCGCTTTTTGCGTGAGGCCTATCTAGACGCCACGCGTGAACCTCACTCCTATCTTTTTATCGATCTCTCTCAAGCCTGCTTAGACGAGTTTAGATTTCGAGCAAACATATTTCCCAATGCCGGGACGCACGTTGCCTACGTGCCCAAGTACTTTAAATCGCGGTGAATGAGGCGTGCGTTAATCAGTCGGGAAAAAACTATGGCGCCGATAGGTCGTAAAGCGATAGCCTGCGGTAAACATTTCTCGAAAAGAAACCTTGCTCTCTTGAACGCTCTTTGTCATGGGGACAAAAGACATCGTGTTGCTATAGCGCGCACAGCTGATAAACCTCTCGTCAGATGCATATGCGAGTGTGTGTTGAACGTTTTGCAGGGCGTCGTAAAACTAAGCGATTCCGAAAAGGTCCGATTGCGTAAACATAAGCAAACGCTGCGTAAGCTGATCCGTACTGGTGATAGAGGCAGCGGTACTTGGAAATCGAAGAAACGTGTCATTATACAAAACGGCGGGTCGTTTTTACCACTCTTACTCGCTCCGATCGTAGGAGCGCTTATCTCAAAAATATTTGGCTCGAAACATGGAGCGAGCTCGTAAGATGATCCTTGTGCCGGAGCCGCCACCGGAGACATCGCAATCTAAAGTCATGGAGGAGGAGGGGGCGAGGAATACGAATGAAAAACTCTGCAAACACCAGGTGATCATTTTTCTCGTCTGGATGGTGAAATGTACGATGTTTTACGCTCAAAAGCAGCTAGAGACGATTACGAGAAGTGCGTAAAATATCTACAGATTTTACGTCGCTATCTTTTCTTCCGTGATAACGAGCGTAGCGCTGTACGTGAGGAGCACCCTGAAATAGACGAGGTCGAAGAGGCGCTTGCACCACTGTCCGAGGACGACATACTCGTGGGGGTACCGAAAGTACACGCGCGCAAAGCGCGTCTCTTGCTTCGCCATTGGAAAGTCACTGTACCCGAGCGTCTCAAGTGGGATAACTCAGGCACCATTACTATAGATGGTCGTGTAATTGCTCGGTCCAATATAACAGAGTTAATCATCGACGCATTGAAAAAAAGAACAGTAAGGACGAGGAGGCGCCCGTTGGCCGCATTGAATTTGCAAAATTTCTCAAAACTTCCGAAACGCCGGGAAATTTAATTAATAATCCAGCAGTTTTAAAAATTGGGCAAATATTGACGGATCCTCAGCGCTCGGCCAAACGACGTCTATCCACACCAATACAGCACGAATCACCCCATCCGTCTATACAGACTCGCAGTAAAAAACAAGCGAAAAAAAGTGGCTCACGCTTGGTTTGTAAAATAAAAAAATGACGTACGAAAAACAATACTACGACCTTGAGCATGAAGCAGGCTACGCTGGGGCGCGCAATCTTGTGCGCTTGAACGCTAAAAAGGAAAAGAAAAAAATTTACTCGTGGCTGAGCAATCAAGATGCCTACACGCTCCATCACCCGATACGAAGGCGATTTCCACGATTACGCTACAACGTGACGAACATTGACGATGTTTGGGAGGCTGATTTGCTACAGCTCACGACGATAAAAGATTACAACGACGGTTACAACTACATTCTAGTGGTGATTGACGTACTCGGTAAGTACGCATGGGTGGAACCGATAAAAGATAAGACCGCGCGCAACGTTGCCGACGCCTTCGCACGGATTATCGACCGAGCACATCCCCGACTGCCTATATGCGTGCAAACCGATCGAGGCAAAGAGTTTACCGGTTCAGCATTTCAGGCGCTCCTCCGCCGAAAAGAGATAACATTCAGAGTCGCTCGCAACCCCGACATTAAAGCAGCTGTGGTCGAAAGACTCAACAGAACGTTACGCGAGCGAATCTGGCGATACTTTTCTCATAGTAACACAAAGAGATACATCGATGTCGTGCAAAAGATTGTACACGCTTACAATCGCACGCTACACAGTGGTACGCGCATGAGACCTATCGATGTCACATTGTACAACGCGCCGACAGCGATCGAAAATTTAGCCAAACGCGCGAGCTACAATTATCGAAGGCGACCACCGGCGCTGCCTAAATTCAAGGTGGGCAACCTCGTGCGCATCAGTCGTACCAAGAACACCTTTGAGAGAGGATACGAAAAAATTTTAGCGAAGAAGTGTTCAAGATAATCAGCGTTTCGACGCGTCAAAATCTCTATACATACGTGCTCGAAGATTTGAACGAAGAAATTATCGATGGTTTCTTTTATCCCGAGGAGCTCGTGTTAGTCGGCCGTGAACGCCTCGCGCCCGATAAGGGTTTCAAAGTCGACCGCGTCATACGCACAGAAGGACGGGGCGCTAAAAGAGAGCACTCGTTAAGTGGCTCGGTTACCCTGATAAATTCAACTCGTGGGTAAAAGCAAGCGAGCTTGAAAACATCTGAAAAAAATGGAAACGAGCGATGATTTTTATATGGTACTACCTAGTAACAGCAGCATGACGTATTTTCCCGAAAATACAACATGTTGTTTTACGACCCAGCTGCAGCGCGAGATAAAGTTACACGGCGAGTGGCTCGTGGGCCTCGTTGAAATTCACATACCCTGCAGTATCGTACATTTTCAAGATGACGAAGCAAGTTACACTTTTTACTCGGCTGAGGATAATGAGGGTCTCATCGACAAAAAACTGTGTCGTATACCCGTAGGTATTTACGATTCACTCGAACAACTAGTAGACGCTATAAACGCGGCGAATGACACATATAAGCATCAAATGCTCGAGCCCCATAAAGATCGTAAGGGGTCTTACATCATAAGACGCAAGTGTGACTGCTCGCAAATACACATTACGGATTTCAACGAAAAAATCATGCGTGTATTCGGCTTCGACGAAGCAGGTCAAAAAGGTTCGTTTACAACGCATGAAGGTTACCGCGACATTGCAGCCAGCAGACCTGCCTCGCTTTCTCGAGCCTTGCCCGACCAGATGTATATCTATACCGATATATGTGAACCTTATACAGTAGGTGACACACAAGCTGCCCTACTGCGCATAGTTTCTATAGACAACTCCAGCTTTAAGTACGGTTGCAGTACTGTACAGCGTTTTGCACCCGTTCACTATATACCTCTTCTCTATCACAATTTTCGTAGCATCGTTATCGATATAAGAGATCAACATGGGCAACGTATACCATTCGAGTACGGCACGTTGACGGTCACGCTACACTTTAAGCGCAAACGTTAAGATGAGTCATTACGGGCGCTACTACGACGAGCAGCTAGGCGGGGGTGGAGTGAGAAATGTTTTTGCTGGTTCGACTTTTCAGAGAGGTCGCGGGGTAGGAGCCTGGTTAGGAGGCCTTTTTCGTCACATCCTGCCATACATCACGAGCGGGGCCAAGGCTGTAGGTAAAGAGACACTACGCGCAGGTATAAAGCTTGTTGACGACGTTGCCAACAGAGGTGTCAATTTCAAGGAGGCTGTAAAATCACGGGCCAAAGAATCTGGACGCAACCTCAAAAGAAAAGCTGCTGACAAAATATCGGAAATAATGAAAGGCTCGGGATATAAAACAGGCGTGAATGGCAAGCGGCGGCGCCAGTCGAGAAAGAAACACACTCGGACGCGCACGGCAGGCGGTAAGAAAAAACCCGGCAAAAGAAAGCCCGCTGTGAGAACGAGCAAGAAGAAGAAGAAGAAGAAGAGGAAAGCCCTTCGCAACATAAACGATATTTTTGGTCCAAAGTAAAAAATGGCCTTCTTGCACTCGCACTCTAACGAGTGCATGTCGAGCGAGCTCGACATTTTCACTCTTCCGGCGACACAAACGTCGATTGAGAGTAGTAGTTTTTTACACTATAAACCTGTGTCCTCGCTCAGCGACGAAGGAGACGCGCCCATAGAGTTCGTCATCCCGAGCGCAAGCGAACATTATATAGATCTCGCGCACACCATGCTCTATGTCAAAGCTAGAATACAGCCGAATGCCGAAACCCCTGCTGAAAACTTAAAAGTTGCCCCAGTAAATAATTTACTGCATTCAATGTTTAATCAAATCGACGTTTTTCTAAATCAAAAACTCGTTTCTCCACCCAATAATGCATATCCTTACAGAGCATACATAGAGTCACTGCTCAACTACTCGCCAATCGCAAAAGAATCACACTTAACGGCCGGATTGTGGTACGATGATACGCCCGGTTTATTCGAAGCCCAGCCGCACATTCAAGGTGAAATATCTAACAAGGGTGCTCTCCATCGTCAGCATTTCACACTCAATGGAAAAACCTTCGACATGATTGGCCATCTGCACTGCGACGTCTTTAATCAAGACAGAATGCTCATCAATGGTGTAGAAATGAGAGTACGACTAGTACGAAGCAAAGATGCCTTTTGCCTAATGGACGCCTCCGAAGATGGTAAATTCGGCCTGAAAATAAAGGAAGCCACGCTCATCGTTCGGCGCGTGAAGATAAATCCGGGAATTTTAATTGCACACGCCAACGCTCTCGCTAAAGCAACGGCCAAGTATCCCGTCACGAGAGTAGAAGTCAAAACTTTTACGCTTCACGCAGGTATACATGGCGATACCATCGATAATGCCATTCTTGGGCAATTGCCTAAAAGAATAATAATAGGATTTGTCGATAATAAGGCATTCAATGGCAATCGAACATTTAACCCGTTTAATTTTCAACACTTTTCAATAAATCACCTCTGCCTCTACGTCGATGGGTCTCAAATTCCGAGCAAACCGTTACAGCCGCGCTTTGCTGCTAACGATAGTATGTTTATAGATGCATTTCAAACCCTCTACTCGGGCACAGGTATACATTTCCTCAACGAGGGTCTTGGCATAAACCGTTTCAACTATTCACTGGGCTACTTTCTCACGGCTTTCGATCTCACACCCGATTTATCGGCCCACTGCGCCTCGCATTGGAATCTCGTTCGCTCGGGTAGCTTACGCATAGAGGTGGGATTTGAGTCGGCTCCAACAAGCACAATAAATTGCGTTGTTTATGCCGAGTACGATAACGTTCTCGAAATAGACTCCACCCGCCAAATATTATCCGATTTTAGTGCCTAGTCGTTAAAAAGGTGGGGGACGAGGACTCGAGAGGAAGCAGGCGGCGCCCTCGAGCCTCACTTTTCTCTCGGCGCTCGCTACGCACACACGTATAATGGATTACGTCGTGGATATACAAGGGTTACGAGACACTGAAAGGAAGTTTTTACCAAAGGAGGTGGCGATCATTTGCCTACAGAAACCCATTGTCGACCACTGGATTGTACAAGCACCGTCAATTTCATCGAGCTGCCCGAAGACGTAAAAAATACAAATTCCTACTGCGCTGTCGATATTCACGGTATTAACTGGTTCGAGGGCGAAGTATCACTCAGACAGCTATATCGTTATCTCTTCAATATCGCAAGAGCAGCAAGACGGATTTACGTTCGCGGCGAGGAGAAGGCCTGGTACCTGGAATCTTTACTCGGTCGAAACATATGTAATTTAGAAAAATATGACTCGCCGACGTTCGGAAAACTCAACAACATGTTTTCTGACGTGCTGGTATGTTCTACGCACGCGACTCAGAGGTTTAAAAATAAACAAGATTTTTGCGCGCTCTACAAGGCGCACCAAATAAAAAAGTGGATGCGCTCTATACTACCCGAAGAGTGGAAGCTGATCAACAAAGACCAAGTACAAAGTCAAATGTTCTACACTGCACTTCATCAGTATCAGCAGAAGCAGCGCAAAAAATTACTCCGTTTTCACCCGGGCAGCGAGCAGTCCACAGGAGGAGGAGGAGGAGGAGCAGAACGACGACGGCCGCGACGAGACGGATGTGGCCCCAGAAATAGCAAGTGACAGCGACAGCAGCACATATTTCACATTTAGCGAAAACGCAAAATGAATACGAAACAAATCACGAGGGCCATTAGTGGCCTCAGAGCAAACTCGATAGGTGTATACGCAGCCGATCACATCCCCAGAAGCTTGAGTCTTCCAGCCGCTGTTGTAACCAATGTCGATACCTCAGATAAGCCTGGATCCCACTGGGTGGCATTCTACATAGACAAAAATGCAAAAGGAACATATTTCGATAGCTATGGAGTCGCCCCTGTGTCACGACATCATATCGATCGACTTCGAAGAAATTGCGCAAGCTTCAAGTGGAACGAGAAGAAACTGCAGAGTGTTAATTCTAAAGTTTGCGGCGAATATTGTATTATGTTTCTTTGCTATATGTGTAGCGGTCGCACTTTACGCGCGTTTTGTAACGTCTTTTCACGTGATTCACATGTAAACGACGCACTGGCCGCAAAATTTTATGAAAATGTAAAAAGAAAAAATCACCGAAAAAGACTCCGTCGTGCGAACAATTTCCCCAGCATTATTTCCAAGGGCGCTGGCTCGTTCGTTCAAACATGTAAAGCATTTATATAAAATGTGCGTGTGCGCGCGTGTGTGTGTGTGTGTGTGTGTATGTGTGTGTGTGTGTATGTGCGTGACTTAATTTTTATTATAATATTTGTATTTAATCCTACGTCACATTCAATTTTTTAGTTTGTAATATTTCTTTTTTATCCAGAAACACATTCAATTTTTAGTTTATATTTACACTTTATGTACATTGTAAGTTTTAGAATTGTAAAAGCTGATGTTTGCGTGTATCCGTCTTTCTTAGTTTATAAGGTTTTGTATACTACGTTTGTCTTGGCCTTTTTTAGCTTGTAATTTTATATTATTCATATATTTGTAAGTTTAAAATGTATTTTTTTAATTTGATCGAACAATAAAAAAAGTTAAACAAACATCGTATTCATTTAAAGACCTTGCCCGCTAAATTTAATTCCTTACCTTTTTTATCTTGAAACGAATATGTACTATTCCATGAAGAAACCGAAAAGCATATGCGTAACGGTTTTTTCAAGTGGTGAAAAACACAGAAGGCGCTTTCTTCTTTGAGGCTTTGAAACATAATCAGATCGAGTCATCGAAAAGCACATGCGTAACGGTTTTTTCAAGTGGTGAAAAACACCTTAGCTGTTTCCCTTTTTCAAGTGGTGAAAAACACAGGAGGCGCTTTCTTCTTTGAGGCTTTGAAACATAAGTAGCTTGAGTCACCGAAAAGCATATGCGTAACGGATTTTCAAGCGGTGAAAAACACATTAGACGTTTCCTTTTTTCAAGTGGTGAAAAACACATGTGCCGTTTTCTTCTTCTTCTTCTTCTTCTTTTAGGCTCAAAACCCTTAACGGGGAAAATTTATGCTTCTGTTTCTCAAGGGCTCCGCGAGTTTCCCAACGCTTCTCCCCACTCTCCGATACATACGCGTAAACGTTCATGATTGGGCGCTCGGATTTTACGTAACAATCGACCAGCCAATCGTAACTCGTGGTAGAAAGGAGGGGATTCGCGCTGGAGAGAGAATAAGTACGGGGCCTAGCCGCGCCACCCTCAGTCAGTCAGTCGCTCTACCTCGACAAAGTCGTGACATTTTTACCAACGTTAAGTCAGTATTTTTTAAAAATGTCTCAAACAAAGCTAGTGCCGAATTTACTGTACAATTCGACTTACGCTCTCAACTATTCGTACTCCAAGTTCGTTTACGTCGGCTTGGATTATGCTGCTGGCTATTTCCGACCCGTCATCAGGTTCGGCGGGCATACATCACCGCATAAATATATAACTCTGGATATCGACAGTTGGGAACAATTAAAAACCCATTTCAAGACCTTCGGAGAGTATCTATGGGCATCAGGCGATTTTGTAAAGCAAGGCAAATATGCAAAAATATATTTACCGCACCACGACGTCGAATTGACCACAGCCTACGGTCATAGAACCGTATCAATCTCCGATAAGCCCGAAGTAACACCGCCATCGTTCACCCTTCAGTACGAACACGAGGCTCAACAGTTCGACTTTGAAGACGATAACGCCAATCAGGAGGCAGCCGCCTCCACTACCAGTGACGAACCTACTACAAAAAAGAAGAAGTCTGAAAAACCACCGAAGATTATGATGCAGTATACAACTTTCAACGGATTGAAACAGTTCCAACAGTGTATAGACTATAAATTAAAAAAGTTAGAAGAAATGTCGGGTTTTGTGAACAAAGTTTTCGGTATAATGATCGATGTTATTAAAACGGAAGCAATTAGCAAAAACGACGTGCATTTACTAGACCATACATTCATCGGCGTTGTATTTAATGAACTAGAAGCCAAAATGAAAGAACTCGCGCTAAATCAATTAATGTTTGCAAATTTTAGCGAGAGTTCTCTCGAAATAATGTTTTTGGAAGTATATGCCGAGTATTTAACAATTCTAGAAAAAAATGTTGTTAGTGCGTTAAAAGTTTAAAAATGTACATAAATAATTTTTTTTATTTTATATAATAAAATATATTTTACCTTATCACACTTTTTTATTTAAGGACCCTTCCTTTATACCTACTCCTATTTACGCCCCCAACTTCTCATTGCGCTAGCACGCATATATTTATATATACAGCATTATACATAAGTCATTCGTCGAAAGACCACCGAGAAGGCAACATCATGGGGCCCCCGTTCAGCAAGCACCAGGTCAAACCAGACGACAAATAACCTCTCTTCAACAAGGCAGACAAGAAAGAGTCTTGGACAAATAAAAAAATTCTCCACCACACCATTCCTTTTCCACCAATTCCTTCTCCTTCCCAAAAAAGATGGTTATTCAAAATATAACGAATAATAAACGGTCCCTTTAAGGACAACATTTATGTTAATGAGAAAAAACTGTTCATAAAATAGGGGGTTTCACCCCGTTTAAATAAATAAATAAAAATTTATTTTTCCTCAACATGCTTTTTTTATTTGTAAACCCCTCTTTTACACCAACTCCCTATTCCCTCCCCACAACTTCTCATTGCGAACACACACACACACACACACACACACACACACGATCTGTATAGCGAGAGGCCTCGCACCCCATGGGTCTTTATGGCGTAGCACATATAGCCAAAGGTCTCGTCCCCCATCACCACGAGTCAGGGCATACACGGGGGGCATGCGCAGAGCAGATAGAACGGCATGACGTCATGGAGGGAGCGATAAGTGCGTCATTGTTTACCCTAATTAGCTTGTGTTCACACACGTGCTACTGTAAACACTTGGATTAATGAACTTGTCACACTTGAAACACATACACACAGCACGCGGTCTATACAGCGAGAGGTCTTTATGGCGTAGCGCGTACAGCCAAAGGTCTCTCCCCCACCACCACGAGTCGGGGCATATACGACGGCACGCGACGGGCAGGTATAGCGGCATAGCGTCATGGCGCGAGCGATAAGTGGGACATTATTTATGGGGTAATAATTCACTCCATTGTTTACCATAATTAACTTGTGTTCACACTTGGGACCCATACACACCTAACACGGTCTATACTGCGAGAGGCCTCGCACCCTATGAGTCTTTATGGTGTAGCGCAGACAACCAAAACGCTCGCCCCCCACCACCTCGAGTCATGGCATATACGGCAACACACGTGGGCCATATATAGCGGCATGACGTCATGGCGGGCGCCATAAGTGCACCATTATTTATGGGGTAATAAATCACCCCCCATTGTTTACACTAATTAGCTTGTGGCCACACTTGCTACTGTAAACACTTGAGTTAATCACCTTGTCACACTTGGGGACCCATACACACCGCACAGCGGGGTGCCACATGGCCCCTACACACCGCACCGCGGGGGGTCGTCTCGCTATACCGGTCCCCTTACTACTAATCGTATCGATCAATGTCTTATTTTGTTCCTTATGAAATTTGAGGGTAGATTCGCGGTAACGATATTGTTGTTTTATGTAATCATTTTACAGAAATATGATTATTTTATTTCTTAGAAGGTGAAGACGAAAGTGATAAACCAGTTGAAAAGAAAAATGACGAAGCCAGTGGTTCGGAAATAAATGCATCATTAAAATCATTAAATGATTTTGAAACATTTAATATTAGCTACGATGACAACGCAGAGTATAAATCAATGAAAGTCTTTGAAACTTATTTTGATAAAACAACGAATAAGGTTCGTAAATTTATAAGTAAATTTTGAAATTGTTTAGTGACTATACAGTATGATGTCCAAAGAAAAGAGTTATTTTTAACGAATTTTTTTTTTAAAAGTATTGCATTTATCTTTATCGATGCAATGTTTTTTAATAAATGATACCCACTTAGGAAATAGAAAAAAATTTTTTATTGCATATAAATGTATATTTGCTTAATAATGCATTTTTAAGGCCAATTTTGTTCCATTTGTAATTTGAAGGTGAGGTACCGACATGAAAATTGAAAATTGATTAAATCCTGTAAATGTACGTCCAATTGTTTAACAAATACTTATAAATTCTCATAAACAATTGTATCTAACTTTGCAGGTATAGAAATTTTATGAATTTTCATATCGGTACCTCATGGTGAAATTACAAATGGAACAATGTGCACTTCCAAATTTAAATCGGATAAAAAATAAAAATTATTCCAGTGTTTTCTTCAATTTTTGTTAGATCCTGGTATTTTGTTTAACAATAATTAAATTTAGTTTAGACAAATGTATTTCTTTACTTGATGTAGCGTTCTTTTCAATTACATTATCATTCATATTTTAATATGCAAAAAAGTAGTTAAAAAAATGTTCATATTTAACGCCAATTTTGGCACACAAACCACCTTATCGTAAATAATTAACAAAATAACTAAGAAATCATTTCGATGATTACTTATATTGCAGGAGATGATCCACATTGGATATGGAGTTAATATAACGTCTACAGCGTGGAGACAGATTAAAAAATCGAAAAATGCGTCCATGTTTACTAAAAATCTTTGTAGAGCCATGTGGAGTCCACATGAAATGATCCACAGATTTTTAAAATCAACAGACGTACTTAAACAAGTATCAGATGTGCCTCGGAAAATGGCGACACCGAAAAAATGAAGGCGATTGCCCGTAAGTAAAAGTACATACATAAAAAATAAAAAAAGAGGATATCGAAGTCCATTAGTAGATATAAACCTATTGACAATGTTATCCAGTGAAACACAATTTAAGAATATTAAATCGGCTATGGCATCCTCTTAAAATATTTTATATAATTAATGAATAAGATTAGGTAAGATTAGATCATTTATTGATGCATTGGGGTATAACCTCCGTCTGGCACTTAAGGTAATACATACATATAGTACAGAGATAATAGAGTATTAATTGGACTGGTAGTCAATTGCGCAAAACAACATAAAATATAGTAGTAAAAATAACAAACGCAATAACAAAATAAAGTATAATAATTGAAATAACAGAGTAATGGTTGTGACAAATGATAATAAAATTAAAATAATAGTAAATAATAGAATAAGAATAGAGAGAAGAGAGAGAGAGAGAGAGAGAGAGAGAGAGACACGTGATATGAGAGTGCGTACTATTTGATATCTCGTGTGAAAATAAAATTTAACTCAATCAGACTTATTTTCAACTTATCCTCAATCTTAGCTTTATTTTCTTAAGTTTTATTGCTAAAAGAATTCAAAAATCTTACGTTTTAATTTTGTCATGTAACAGTAATATTTCTTAATAATATAGAATGTAAAAATACTCCTTATTACCTCCATCCCCGTTTTTCTAAATTAAAATCAATATTAATTTTTCTTGACTGTATACCTCAAAAAATAATACATCAACCCTTATGAAAGTTCACTCCATCATTTGCCTCATAAATAGCTATTTTTACTGGGAATAGACATAAACTGTGCACTTTTCTGTGCTAATTCTATTAATGAAATGCTTTTTATTGCCTTATATATTTCCATTTATTGAAATGAAAAGTAAAATAAGTTCTAAAGAATGGTAGTTTTTAAATACGATGGGAAAGCAGATGGAGAAGCAAACTATCTGCTGAATTATTCGAAGAAGCAGTATAACAAATTTTTTCTTGGTCGTTTTGTATTTACATTTTCTCAAGCTATCCAATGCTCTTGTATGTTTCTTTCTATATGATCAAATTAGGAATATGAACGCAATATTTTCTGGTGTTGCCATTCTATTTTTAATCATATGTAATAATAATATTATTGATAAAACGCGTTTCATTATAGTCACTAATTATAGATTTTTAAAACTAACTTTCTAGTTTCTAATTAGCTATTTCGAATGGTTCCCTCGCTCCCTCGCGGGCGTACATAGCCTACTTTACTCCTAGATGTATCTACTATTATGAAATTTCTCATAAATGTTATGTTATCATAGTGTGCTTGAGATATTGGGTTCAAAAATATAAACAGCATTTGATTCAACCCAATGAAGATATTGATGATGTTGTCAATAGACATCGTCTTTATGTCTCGGAGAGATCTCCTATCAAATCAAAAAATGAAGAGCAGGCGTGATCAGCGCGAAAGACATGAAAGTAAGATGATTAATGATCCTTTTTTAAACTCCGATTGCTTGCTTACGCGGAGGAAAATAGGCGTTAAAACTGAGGTTAGGTGTGTTGTTTTAACTACTTTTACTGGGCGGTACTTATATAAACAACTGCGGAATCAGGCTCATCTTAAGATTTCAGTAAAATAATATTTCATGACTTTGATCTCAAGGCGGAAACAACGTTACTACCGATGACTTTAGTATCTTTAGTTTCTCGTGAAAGCTATATTTGATTAAACTGTATTTCACTTACTATGCTTTGAGTTACGGTAAATCTTAGTTGAAACAAGTTTTTTCTCTCCGCATATATTAATAACATGTATCCGTTACTAATGGAAAAACTGAATGTAAAATGTAACACCGTCCCTCATAGGATTAAGATGGAGTAGGATTTTGAACTTCATAATGCGAACTACCTTAACAACTGGACACCAATAGTTTGTTATAGTGAAATTGTTCCTTATTCGAAAATTTTGTCATAATTATACAGTTTTTCATTATTTAATAAAAAATGTCCAAATACATGCGAAATCAAGACACTGTTGCCCTTGTCATTATATACTTTACCATTATTTTCAAAATTTCAATCGAAAGTTTCTAATCGATATTCCGAATCGTCTGAAACTGGCACTTGAAAAAAATTGTAAACTTTGTTAAAATGCCATTTTGAAATATCAATTTGAATTTTTGCTGAATGGTAGAGTGCATTATTGCAGAGAGCAATGATGTCTAGGTTTTGTACATTTCTAAACATATTTTTTTATTATTTAAAATCTGTTTCATTCGCTTGATCGGTAACAGTGGACAATTGCATGGCCTATGAGGTGACGTTGGAATTTTGACTTAAAACTTTTATAGATAATTACTACACTGAAAAAAATTTGGCACGAGAGTTGTCCATAAGCAGAGACAGAGGTCGCCCCGTCGATTCCATACATCTGTTGTACCAGTAAGGGAGCTCTCTCGTCCCTTTTCGGGGCAGGCGACGTGACGAAACAAGTGTGCCGCGCGCCCCCGCGCGTGGCGGTGTAGCAGACGCCTCGCAAAGAGACGAGAGAGCTCCTCACTGGCATAACAGACGTACCACGCGGGACAACAAACGTACATAACCTCAAGACGACCTCCGTCCGTATATACAGGGACAGCGCACGTGCCAAATTTTTTCAGTGTAGTCAGTGACTAATAATAATTATTAATTAGAGTTTATGATATGCCACACTCTTGAAAAAAATATATTTTTTTAATATTCGAGGTTAATATATGCAAGTTTTATTATAATAAAATGATAAATTTAAAAATATAATAAAATAAGATTTGTTCATATCTTAGGTTCCGAGCTTAATTCATCTGGATAAGCAGATAGAAGAAAAGATGAGACATGCTTAAGCATTTAATGATCTCTTGTGGAGCGGTGGATCTCACAAATAGTATAATATTTTTCTTCATTCTTATGTTAAGAATTGATGTTTCATTAAAGAAAATTAATGATATTAAAGTTAAGTATTAAAGTGAATAAACGTATGTTCTTTGGTTATATCAGAACACATGTATACTTTCATTAAAAAAAAAAATAAATATTTTGTGACTACGAGCTGACTATTTTCTTCTTATATTTATAATTATTATGTTCCTTATTATTTACATTATGTTTACTAATATAAAATAATATCCTGTTAACTGACAAATTTTACATTACAGACTAACATTACAGAATTTTAAAATTCTAAATGGAAATCGTCATGAATATTCATAGGGATTTTGTTTGGTAAGTGAATTAATATAGAAAAATCCATTTAAAAATGTATGTGGAGCCTGCACCTTTTACCAGGATTTCTAAATGGAAAACTTCATGAAAATCCAAATGGATTTTGCTTGGCAAGTGCTTGTGGAAAAATTCACATGGAAATCTATGTGTAACTGGTACTTTTTTCTTAGATTTCTACATAAAATTCATTATGGAAATCCATGTGGATTTTGTTTAGTCAATATTTACAACAAATCCGTATAGAAATCTATGTGAAACATGTACTTTTTATCTGTATTTCTACATGGAAATCTTAATGACAAACCATACGGATTTTGTGCGGCTAATGTTAGTAGAAATATCCATATAGAAATATACGCGAAACCCGTACTTTTTACCTAATTTCTACATGGAAATCTTCATGAATATCCATACCGTTTATCTTTAGCAAATGTTAGTAGCTATATCCATAAGGAAATCTATGTAAAACACGTACTCTTTACGTAGATTTCTACATGGAAATCTTTATAAAAATCCATACGGGTTTTGTTCGGCAAGTGTTGATAGAAGAATCCATACGAAAATCTATGTTGAACACCTACTCTTTACCTGGATTTCTACGTGGCAATCTTCACGAATATCTATACGGATTTTCTTCGGCAAATGTTAGTAGCTATATCCATATGGAAATCTATGTAAAACAGGTACTCTTTACGTTGATTCCTACATGGAAATATTTCTAAAAATCTATACGGGCTTGGATCCGCAAGTAATGGTAGAAAATCTATATGGAAATCTATGTGAAATACGTACTTTTACGTAGATTTCTACATGGAAATCTTTATGAAAATCCATACAGATTTTGCTCGGCAACTATTGGTAGAAAAATCCTTACCGAAATCCATGTGGAACATCTACTCTTTACCTGGATTTCTACATGGAAATCTTTATGAAAATCCATACGGATTTTGCTCGGCAAGTTTTGGTAGAAAAATCTTTACGGAAATCCATGTGGAATATCTACTCTTTACCTGGATTTCTACATGGAAATCTTTACCATAATCCATACGGATTTTGCTCGGCAACTGTTGGTAGAAAATCTTTACGGAAATCCATGTGGAACATCTACTCTTTACCTGGATTTCTACATGGAAATCTTTATGAAAATCCATACGGAATTTGCTCGGCAAGTGTTGGTAGAAAAATCCTTACGGAAATCCATGTGGAAAGTTTATTATTTACCTGGATTTCTACATGGAAATCTTTATGAATATCTATACGGATTTTGCTCGGCAACTGTTGGTAGAAAAACCCATACCGAAGTCCATGTGGAACATTTACACTTTACCTGGATTTGTACGTGGAAACCTTTACGATAATCCATACGGATTTTGCTCGGCAACTGTTGGTAGAAAAATCCATACCGAAATCCATGTGGAACACCTACACTTTACCTGGATTTCTACATGGAAATTTTTATGAAAATCCATACGGGTTTTGCTCGGCAACTGTTGGTAGAAAAATCCATACCGAAATCCATGTGGAACATCTACACTTTACTTGGATTTCTACATCGAAATCTTTACGATAATCCATACGGATTTTGCTCGGCAACTGTTGGTAGAAAAATCCATACCGAAATCCATGTGGAACACCTACACTTTACCTCGACTTCTACGTGAAAATCTTTATGAAAATCCATACGGATTTTGCTCGGCAACTGTTGGTAGAAAAATCCTTACGGAAATCGATGTGGAACATCTACTCTTTACCTGGATTTCTACATCGAAACCTTTACGATAATCCATACGGATTTTGTTCGGCAACTGTTGGTAGAAAAATCCATACCGAAATCCATGTGGAATACCTACACTTTACCTGGATTTCTACGTGAAAATCTTTATGAAAATCCATACGGATTTTGCTCGGCAACTGTTGGTAGAAAAATCCTTACGGTAATCCATGTGGAACATCTACTCTTTACCTGGATTTCTACATCGGAATCTTTACGATAATCCATACGGATTTTTCTCGGCAACTGTTGGTAGAAAAATCCTTACGGAATTCCATGTGGAACATCTACTCTTTACCTGGATTTCTACATGGAAATCTTTATGAAAATCCATACGGATTTTGCTCGGCAACTGTTGGTAGAAAGATCCATACCGAAATCCATGTGGAACACCTACACTTTACCTGGATTTCTACGTGGAAATCTTTATGACAATCCATACGGATTTTGCTCGGCAAGTGTTTATGATAGATATCCATGTGGGAATCTACGTGGAATTCCCTGTGGAAATCCACTGGGCGTTTTGGGACTGATTTCCATATGGAATCTAAATGGAATCCGTATGGAATCTACATTGATTCCATATGGATTCTATGTGAATTCCATATGAAAATGAGGCTAAAATCTACATGGATATTTTCAACAGGGTATGGTCTATTTTTGAAGTTGATGGAATTGAAAGTATTTCATCATTTTCCTGTGTTTTTGAGTTAATGTAGATATCCGATGAAGTTCTATTTAATTGTGTATTTGGAGGTGATCTTGGCACTTTTGGTCTTCTTTCAAAAATGTTCGTTTGTTTATTTATATCATCTACTTGCTTTATAAGTTCTGGATTTCTTTGGGTAGTCCGTCTGGTTATAATCCCTACCTTTCCCTTATTTTCTATACCTTTCTGATTTGACATGACATATTACTTCTTTGTTTATACTATACTTAATATATCTTTTAAAATATGTTTTTATTATTAATTCCACTATTTTTCTGTATATATTTTGTAATTGTTTATTTCACAATATAATTTATTTATTTATTTCTCACTTTTATAAATTTTTTCCTTTGCTTAGTTTTTAGTGTTTTATCTTTTATTGTTTAAACTGTAATGTTTATTTATGCAATTTTTATTTAATTGATCAATTTGTTTAATATTATTATTCGTTTTCTTGAGCTGCGTTGATCATTATTCTATGTTTATTTTTCGTGTGCTGTATTTTCGATTTATGTGATCGTTGTTCTTAATTTTTTTGTAATTATAATTTGCCTTTATGATATTTTGTTTTATCTATTGTAGTCTTTTCTTTTGGGTTTACTTTTATATCTTTTTATTATTGATTTTTTTCAATTTCTTACTTGTATTGGACTGCTATTTTCGCGTAATATATCTTGATTTCACTCTGTAAATTTATCTTTTCACTTGCTATTTCTGCTATAATTTGTTATATAATTTGTTGCTAAAAATTTTTCTTACTTCTTTGTTTTATTACTCCTTGTAGTGTCGTAACTTTTTCGTTTGTATTTTTATTTTTCAATTTTCTAATCTGTGTTAGACTGTATTTGTATTTTGCGTAATATATTTTTGAAAAATGTCATTTGTTTTGTAGAAATTTTTCTTATTTCCGTATTTATCATTTGTTGAATACTTGTTAATAACTCGACGAGCCGTACTTGCTTATCTTCCGAAATTTGGGCGATTCATGCTACAATGATCCCCCCAACTTCTTACTGCAAAGCAAGAAGCTCGGACTTATTCTATGTTAGTTGTATTTATATAAGAATATTTTCCTCGTCTTTCAAGAGCTTATTTTATCTACTTTAAAACATTTAAAGTTTGATTTAGCTGATCTAACGAACTTTTCGTTCGACTGTGTACCGGAACCAATGTGACGTTCCGAAAAATAGTTATTTTATTTCTTTTATTTGAAATAGTCTAGTGAACTAATTTTCGATCGGTACCGGAACCACTGTTAAGTTCCGGAGAAAAGTTATTTTTATTCTTTAATTTGAAATAGTCTAGCGAACGATTGTTCGATCGGTACCGGAACCACTGTTAAGTCTTAAGTGTCGAGGAATCTACTCTTATATGTGTATTGAAATTTGTATGGTTTATCTTCAAATTATATTTGAATAATATATATATATATATATATATATATATATATATATATATATATATATATATATATATATATATAATATTTTGAATTAATATTTATTTATATTACCTTTATTCTGGGCGTAGGCTCTCGTAAATAATAAACAGCTGATTAGTTAGATGCACTTTTATTGAAAGATATAAGGTTATAAATAAGACTATGCGATTTACAACTTATTAACTTTGTTAAACAATATATAATACCGATAGATTATTGAAATTATTGATATAAGAAATTCTCTTCGTAATTGAATGTAGGGTATTTGACCCGTATAAAATATTCGCTTCTCCTCTTGTCGGCTGGAGTGGTACGGAGCACGCGACTTTTGCACGATTACTGATTTGTGTGTTGAGAGTCGCCTTATTTATTAAGCGATTAATTTGGGTTAAAGATGATTTTGACGTTGAGTAGAAATCCTTTTTTGAAACAAATTTAGTAAACATTTAAATATCATCCTTTCGATTTCACATTTAAAAGTGCTGATTCTAAACAAAGTTGCGATGAGCGGTTGGTTTCACAAGGTCAGTGGCTCGCTACGTCACGCTGGCTGTTGCGTAGCCGAAATTGCTGTACTGTTAAAATTCGCACTCGCATTGTTTTATGGGTCAAGAAAATTACTGATGAGAAATATGCATGTCAAATGTAATTTATAGGATACGTTACGGACGTAACACCTGATCTCCAATATTCGACTGCTCTTTTTTTATAATCGAAGCTCAACTCTTCATCATCGTATGAACATACATCATAATCTTTTTTTTTCATTGAAAATTGCGTCATCTTCAATGGCTTGACTTCATAATTTTTAAATTGCTCTTGAAAATCTAATGTTTCTTCTTCCATTGTTTCAATCGCATTAAAATTATTCATACTGTCGTATAAAATATTTTCGAATTTTTCAGCTACATCCATTTCAACAAGATTAACAGGACTTTCTGGTATCTGAAGCCCTGAGAATGCTGCCAATAATAAATTTATGACGTTGATAGGATTTACCTTCATTTTTTCTATTCTTTAATTTTTATGAAATAATAAATTCTATTGTAGGAAAAAAACAAATAGCGGACTCTCGAAAATTTGTACCTCGCAACAGAACCGATAAAAATATACTGACTAACTAATCCGTTTTTAGGCAGCCGTGGACTCCAAGCTCATTTGCGTCATCTTTGCTTATGCATGTTTACAAGATGGGCTTACAAAAAATCGCTTATTCATATATATAAATAGAAATTGGGAAAATATTTACTTAAAAATAAGTATTTATGAAAAAGTACAAATGAAATATAATGTGATATGCCTAAATATGCAAACATAAATATTCTAAAATTATAAGTAAACTATAATTATCAAGCAGTGATATATAAAAAAAAACTAATTGCAAAATATACCATGAAAATAATTTTAATTCTGGCTCAGCTTTTAAAAGCTTTTCTGCATACAAATATTTATGCAGAAATAATAAAAATATAGTCATGTAATTATTTATTCCTCTATTTATCTTATGCTATTATATTTTGAACATTAAAATAACTAAATTGCAAATTCTTTGTCAGTGATTTTTATTCATTAAATAGAAAATTGAGCCTATAGACAAATCAATCTGCAATAAATAAAATATCCATGATTATTTATTC
This sequence comes from Torymus aiolomorphi, assembly GCA_036365515.1. Classification (NCBI taxonomy): domain Eukaryota; kingdom Metazoa; phylum Arthropoda; class Insecta; order Hymenoptera; family Torymidae; genus Torymus; species Torymus aiolomorphi. Next base: position 140,866,707 of record CM070873.1, read on the forward strand.
TGATTATACGCACCATACACCTCAAAATATTTATTTCAAAGGTAGTAATTGTAAGTATACGTGCCCAAGGGGCTCCTAAACCCCAATAATGTTGTTATTAGAAAAAATCCTAAAACAAGTCAACTTTGATTTTGAATTTTAATAATAATTATTTAATTTTATTGCAAATATTGTATACAAAAAATTAAAAAAAAAATTTTTCCGAAATAAAATATAAGGGTAGCTAATTAATTTGGCATTTCAAAGAGAAATATTTTTCATTTTGTTTCATTTTAAATTTGAATCTGAACTTGGGATATTCAGATAAAACCTATTTTAGGGGTGATTTTTAGGGGTGCGTTTTACCCCTTTAATAGGAAATTAGGCCCATAGAAAAAATAGCCCAAATAAAAATAAATTATGCATTATATATAACTTAAAATATTAATTTTAATAGTTATAAAGTATTTTGTGCCTAAAGGGTTGTTTACCCCTGATGACGTGTTTATTTGCAAAAACCCTGAAACACGTAAACTTTATTTTTTATTTTAAGTCAAAAAATGATTATTATAATAATTAATTAATTTTATTGCAAATATTATATGCAGAAATAGTTTAAAAAATAAGGTTTTTCTAAAATAAAAAGTAAGGGTTGCCATCCTCGAGGACCAAACTATACTTGATGGTTACATAATTCAAGGAGAAAGATTTTCCATTTTGTTTCATTTCAAAATATCGACTAGAACTTAAGATATTAAAAAAAGCCGTTTTCGGGGGTAAACTTTAAGGGCGGTTTTCACCCCTTTAATAAGGGATTGGGCCGATAAAAAAATTGCAAGTCTCTTATTTTTCGGTCCTCTACAACATATCAAAAATTCAGGAAAATCGGAGGCGGACACCTCGATCGGTTTCCTTGTAAGAATAAAAGCTTTCTTAACATTCTTGTATACTTAAAAAAAATATATTTACTGAGAACTCCTCTGAAACCTTTTGACATCTCCCACCGTAAGAAAATTATAAAATAAGATTAACTGAACACTTTTATTTAAGTTAAAATTTTCGCAATAATAACACATCATTTTTTCTTTTTTCTATACCCTAGAGAAAAAAATTTAATGCTCATAACAGTTGATATCTGCAGCTATCAGAAAAAAACTGAAGAAAATGGAAGAAAACAGAAATTAACTGCAGAAAAATGTCGGAATTGAGACAAAGACAACAGTAATCTTCAATTTTTATCAGTTTTCTTCAGTTTGTATCAGTTTTCAACAGTTATCTACAGTTATTTGCAATTATAAACAGTTTTCTTCAGTTATCAACAGTTATGTTCTGTTTTCGGAAAAGCAAGCGACTTTAAGAAGTGAAGAAATCAGTAAAAAACTGAAAATAACAGTTTTATTCTGAATAAAACTGAAGACAACAGTTATACACGTATGAAAACTGTTTATAAATGTAATAAAGATATTGGAAAATTTTGCTATGTACAACATAATTCGATACTTGAAAATAGCAGTTAATAATTGAAGAAAACTGATAATAACTATTAATAAACGAAGAAAACAGTTTTAAACTGTTTAAAAGTGAAGAAAATTTTGAAGAAAAGTGAAGAAAAATGAACAAAACAATTTTTTTTTAATTTTTTTGCGATTGGAATTTGAACATAACAGTTAATAACTCAAAATAACTGATGAAAACTACAGATAGCTGTTGTCTTTGTCTCAATTCCGACCTTTTCTGCAGTTATCTGCAGTGAATAACTGTTTTCTTCAGTTTTATTCAATTGTCTTCAATATTTTTTTTGCTAGGGTATTTCAATGTGTATTTTTATATTGGTTGCAAATTTTAACAATACTTTTACAACATTGTAAACATACGTTCTACATTATGCAGGACTTTTATGTGTTGAAATTTTCACATCAATAACATCATTTTTGCGTTTTTCTGTATTTCAATGTTTATTTGAAATATTATTTGATCAATTTTAAACATTTATAACATGGGAAAGGATTATTTTCTAATTCCGAGAAAAGCAAAGGAACTCAGGCGGAAATGATCTTCTATAATAAAAGTTAATTCAGTAAGATTTTATTGTTGACAGTTGAGGTATTTGAGGTAAAAATAAAAAACCTCTTATCTCTTGACCGCAGTGAGCTAATTTATTTTTAAGCCGACGTTTCGAGCACTTATGTATGCTCCTTTTCAAGGCGAACGTAAATATAAACAAAGGTTACAGAATGCGAATTAAATGCCCTCGTAAATACATTTACACTTAATGTACTGTCTCGATGTGAGGCTCGTCCTAGTAGGATTCTCGGAACGTTAAAGCCAAATAATAAAAGTTAAAAGAAAATTTATAACTGATATTAGCAGATTATAAAGTCAGGATTTGAGACTTTTATAAAAGAATTTTAGAATGTTTTTAAAATTTAAATTCATTCAAAACTATTTAAAACTATATAAAACTATTATTATCAAATAATAAAAGTTTATAACTGATAAGAACTTGTTACAGATTGATTATATGGTTATCCGCTGCCACTCAAAAAGAAAATAAAAGTTTATAACTGTTATAAACTTGTTTTAGATATTCATAATGAAAAGAAACTGTTAATAACTTTTATAAACTGTTACTATAGTCTCAAATCCTATCTTTAGAAACAGTTATTGACAGTTATAAACTTTTGTTTTAAATTATAAAAAATTATATATTGCTATTAATAACTATTTGCAAAATTTTATTTCCGATTGGGAAAGATCGTTTTTATAACCGGGCGACGCGAGGCGCATGCAACTCAGGAAGTTAAGGTGTTTGTAATAATCATTAATTGAATCTACTTAAATTAATAACCCATAGATGCCACAAATCTTGTAAAATTAAAAACAATCAATTTATGAACTAAGAATTACTGAGAATAAAAGTTTCCTTAAAATTCTTGTATACTTTTACAAAAAAAATTTTTACTGAAAACTCCTCGAAACATTTTCACGCCTCCCACTCTGAGAAAATTATAAAATTTGATTACCTGCGCACTTTTATGTTTGGAAATTTTCACAACAATAACACATCATTCTTCCACATCGTGTGTGTGTGCGTCTGTGTGTGCGTGTGTGCGTGTGTGCGTGTGGGGGTGTGTGTGTCTGTGCGTGTGCGCGCGCGCGTGCGTGTGTGTGTGTGCGTATGTTTGCGTGTGTGTGTTTGTGTGTGTGTGTGTGTGTGTGTGTGTGTGTGTGTGTGTGTGTGTATGTGTGTGTGTGTGTGTGTGTAAACTTTGATATCTTGGAAACAAATCAACCGATTTTCGTCGGGTAAAGCTTATTCTCTTCGTCTCGCGGGAAAAGGAAGGTTCCCTGATGGATTTGAGTTTTTATTGATTTTCTTTTGTTTTATAACCAAAAAACAATTTCGAACTTTTGGTTTTTTTTGGATTTTTTCATATCGTACAGCCAATATAATAAATTTACATAATATAATAAACTTTTCTTGAAAGGTATTTAAATTACCTATATTTTCATTTTTTCAAATTTAAAATATCTTCGCTCTGTCATTTGTCATTAAGGAAAACTTTCTTATATTTCATAAATTAATTTCTCAAACAATATTTTATTTATCGACTTGAAATTTTTATCACTTATTACATTGAAAATGAAAGCTGAAATTACAAGAGATTATCTTCATTTGTTTTTTAGAAAAAAATTATTTAAGAAAAATTTTTCGTTTTTGTTGTCGCACGATAACAAGAGCAAAAATTATCCAATCGTCCTGAAATTTGGCACAGATGTAGCTTTTATATATCTTCAGATTGAGTTCGTTGGCAAAATAAGTCGGTCCATTACGAAAAAAGATATTTGAGGTTAAAAATTTTTTTTTTAAATATTCCAATAGCTTTTTCGCAAAGAATACTTGATTTATACACTTAAAATTTTAACCACTTATTAAAATTATTGAAGACTATATTTGGTTAAAATTTCAGAAGATTGTCTTCATTTGTTTTTTAGAAGAAAATTATTTTAGAAAAAATTTGCGTTTTCATTGTCGCACGATAGCAAGAGCAAAAATTATCCAAACGTCCTAAAATTTGGCACAAATGTATCTTTTATATAACTTCAGATCGAGTTAGTTGCCCAAAAAAATCGGTCCATTACGGAAAAAGATATTTGGGGTTAAAAATTTTTTTAAAAAATTTTCGAATCGCGTTTGCTCAAAGAATACTTGATCATTTTTTATTTGTACGTAGAAAACCAGTCCAGTAATCCGCATTAGTGTGCCACGCACAATAAAATAATGGGATGATTAAAACTGTCAAAAAACAAGCGGGCAGTTGTGAATCTACGTGTACACGTCTGCGATACGACGCAAGCATAAAAATGGAGAAACTAATGGGGCATATGAAGTTTTCTTTATATAGGATATAAAAATGAGCAGATAAACAGAAATTTTTTGTATTAAGTAAAATTGTTGAAAGGAAAGTAAAGAAAAATGAATCTTAATTTCCTTTTGAGAAAAAAATTATTTTATAAACAAAGTAGATTTTGATTAAATTTAGAATAAAATAAATTTTTAAGAGATTGCGATCGGTGAAATATGTGTGATGTCAAGACAATATCAGTATCAAATTTAATTGATCATTTATAGATAAATAAATATTTTATAAATTTGATTTTATTATTAAATATTGTGGTGTTTTCCGTTATCGATGCCAAACATTTTTTATTAAAAACGCAAGGTTTTTTTTTAAATAACTTCTTTTCAAAAGAAATAAAGATAAACTCTTGAAAATTTAACTAAATATTGTAATAAATAATTGTAATAATTGGTAAAAATTTCAAATTGATCAAATATTCTCTGAGATATCAGTATTAAAAAGCATTAAAAAAAAATTTTTATTCTCGAATATCTGGTCGTAATGATCATTTTATTGTGTTTTTTGTGGGCGATGAATTTCTTTTTTTGTAAAATATAAAATTGTATAATCATAATTGCTTTTTAATGTTAAAACATAGAAAGAGTAGAAATAAAAAGTCACAAACCATTTAACATAGTCTCATCGTACAAAATAAAGTATTAAGTTTTCAATATTGAAATTAAAAATAAATTAAAGGAATCAGTAAATTAAATTTAAGGAAGCTACGTGCCAATGAATGGGCAGCGGGTTTTAACCGGGAGACGCGAGATCTATGCAACTGAGAAAATTAAGGTGTTTAAAATAATTATTGATTGATACTACTTAAAATTATAACCCGTGGATACCACAAATCTTGTAAAATTAAAAACAATCAGTTTATGAACTAAGAATTACTGAGAATAAAAGCTTTCTTAACATTCTTGTATACTTTTGAAAAAAAATATTTACTGAGAAAACTCCTCTGAAACATCTTGACGTCTCCACCATGAGAAAATGATAAAATTAGATTAACTGAGCACTGTTATTTAGTTTAAAATTTTCGCAACAATAACACATCATTTTTGTTTTTTTCTGTATTTCAATGTTCCCCTAGCGGAAATAGAATTTGCAAATAACTGTTAATAACTGCAAATAACTGCAAATAACTAAAATAAACAGTTAGGTTTGAGACAGTATAATCAGTATTTGCAGTTCTTACAGTGATTTACAGTTATTTTACAGTTTTTAAAATAAATACTGTAAGTAGTAAGAAGCCCCAAATGGAGAGAAATTACCCCTCCCCTCGCCGCTCACCGATAGTCCCACCCACGCCGTAGCTGTATGCTAGCATATCGTAAGTTGGGCTCCGTATAGCGCGCCCCCGCCGCTCGTCTATGCTGAAGGGGCCGTCGATATTGATTTGCCCCCCCTTCCCCTCATGCTCTGAGTAAGACAGGTGCGGGTCATTTTCGTTCCTTATCGCCACTTGCCCTATGGTTTTTTATGGAAGAGAGGAGTAGGGATGGGGATGGCGTTTATAGGATGTTTTTGAATAAAAAAATTTAATTTTTGCATATCACAATTTATTTAGCAAAAACTTACAGAATTTTTATACACAGTAAATAAATTATTATAAACTGATGTAATTATGAATTAGAATTTCTTGTATCCATGGCGTTCTGGTGCAGTGTGTGTATTCGTGGAGAATTTTTCTTTTATTTCTTTCCAGTGTTGAACGACGGATTTTTTTTGCTCCTTGAGGAGAGGTGTACGATCTGAGTCTTTGCTGTTGGTCTTCTCCATCGTGAAGGATTTGAAAGAATGATGAGATGAGTAGGGTTGCAATGATATTTATCGTAATCATTTGCCTGTCCTTTGAAAGAGAGAGAGAGGGAAAGAGAGAGAGAGAGAGAGAGAGAGAGAGAACGGGATAGAGAGAGCGGGAGAGAGAGCAGGAGAGAGTGAGGGCTGGAGAGAGAGAAGGCTGGAGAGAGAGAGAGAGAGAGGGAGAGAGAGAGAGAGAGAGAGCGGGAAAGATAAGAAAATAGTGTGTATATCTTACAGAAGAGGAGGAGTTTGGATGGGTGTGATGTTTATAAGGTGTTTTGAAAAAAAAATATCTTAAACATAGTGTAATGTATGCGAAAAATTTATGCAATATTCGTTTAGATAATAAATAATCGCGTATGTCTTTAGCAGCCATAGGTAGATCGAAAGCGTCAATTTCAACAAGAACAATATTTAAATCTTCACTTTTATACTTATCGTTGTCGTCGTCGACCTTGTTTTCATAAATGAACGTTTGTATGTCGAGTTTGTGACTAGTGTAGTATTATATATATAGTTTGAATGCTTTAAAGTCTTTGAGAATGATCTGCATGTTGTCTGCGGTTTCTTCTTGTAGTTTATTTTTCAGGTGTGAGAGTATGTAATCAAGAGTGCGACTGACTTTAACAACTCGTTGCTTGAGCATGGCTAAGCGAAGGTTGATTAAATTACCCTGTTTTCGAAGACCTTCGAAAGTAGTTTCTTGCATCACGATACCTAGTGGGTTATTGAAATATTTTCTCTTTTCTCTTGCACGATGGCTCTTCGTCTACGTCTTGTGTTGAATGTGATGGATTTGTTACCGTATGTCGATATAAAGTTTAAATCGTGGTTATCCAGAAAAATTTTAGATGGCCTTCCAAAGTCTTCATAAAACGTGTAAGCGTCACCAAAATAAGCTGTGATTGCATCGAATTGGTATTGCAAATCATAACAGCTATTTTCGTTGAGCGTGACATTTTTGTAAGAGGGTCCAGATGTGATAAACATGATAACTGACCGATAGTATCCGCTACTGTGTTCTAGTCCTACGCAGACTCTTTTCGTGTTGGATTTGTTGACAGCGTACGTAGTGGCTAGCAGAACATTGGGCACATCTGCGAGAGTTCCGGGCTTTCCGTGGCAGTTATTCATTTTTCAATACTGATTTTAATCGCGTACAATTCTTTCGCCAAATATTCAAGAGTAGGTCTTGCCTGCGACTGGCAAACTGAGTGCTTGACTGTTGTTTTAGTCAATCCCCACAATCGCTTTTTGAGGATAATGGAAGGGAAGAGAAAAAAAACATTATTTTAGATTAAAGTAACGTATCAAGACTCGCTGGAAAAATCCGTTGAAAAGGAAAAGGAAAGAGCTAGAAAAAAAAAAGCCGAAACTCTTTTGACGGTTAAATATTGATTTTTATTAGACACACCTTAATCTAGAAGTACATGATTGGTTACATATGCCAGAACCACGAGAATGTTCGTTTGAAAAAGCGAATACGTTTTTACATTTTTTATACTTATTTCTATGGAATATTTTGTTATAATAATTAATAACTAATGCATCGTTCTTTATTGTGTCATGCATAAAGAGTCTACAAAAGGTATCGAGGCCATCACCCCGACACATGTGATACAAAAACATAATAGTATAATTGACCGCAGCACATTGAATCGGTACTTTGAAGCGTCTTGAAGTTCCAACGGAAATTTTTGCAGTTTCTTCTGAGTCATTGGAGATGGTGTCTTGGAACAGGTGGGATTCCATCACTGTCAAAGTACGTTCCAAATCGATTTTTGTCTATGTAGATGGCTACCCAGTCTGAACGTGGTCTCGTGTGATCATCCGAATTGCATACAATGACAGTTGGAATCGTCGTCACGTTTGCAATCCGATCAACCGCGAACACTCCGATCGTTTTCGCTTTCAGAACCTTCAATGCTCTCGCTATCTGATTCGTGTTCATGTTCTTCGCGTACTTCCTCAGTTGTTTCGTATTCTGTCACGCTTGCGCCGTCGAGTTCGTCCCTGCCTTCGATTCCGAATCTTATGCGGCTTCTTCTACTTCAGATGAGATTTTCTATTGCGTCAAAAAATAGTTCGCTGCTTCTTTCAGGTAATTTTGTACGCTTCTCTTCGCATAGTAATGAGTAAAGCCACCCTCTGAGTACATGTGCACGTTTGAGAGCGCAGTATGACTTTTTATACGGATTATCCATACAACCATGAGCGATACATACTTGTTCACCTTTCAATCTTTTCTGCATATCGGTGAAACCTTCGCTGGTGTAGTCTTCGATGTCAACTATACTGCACGTCATCCTGGATTCAACGAATCAACTCGTATCGCTACCTCTTACGTAGATTTTAGAAGTGTTTATGGCAATGTTGTAAAAATGGTGCTGTAGTTTGCATAAGCCGATATCGCCCTCGAACCAGTGTATTCCAAGTATTTTCGATGAAAGATAATCATTGGTCGTTCTAGCCTCCTTAGGCAACTCATCGTATGTATGAAGTGGACTTATTATCCAATGTCCCGAGATGTGCCCTTACAAAGAGACAATGACAACCTCCTTGGGTAAAAATTTATTATCCTTGTCTCTCAATCCCTTGATTTCTATTACGTAATCCATGTTGAGAAATGTCGATGTGTCCGTCACGAAGCGAAAAACCGACTGGACTGCCAGCGATGGGATTCATCGAGTTATATTCGCTTCTCCCCCCACTACTGAACACTTCCCCCTCTTATGCCTTAAAGTCTGTGATGATTTAACGGTTGGAATCTACTTACAGTACGTTGTCGAATTCAACGTAAATAATGCAGTTGACCGTTTCGGTTATTTCCTCCTCGAAACTAACTTCGATTCGTAGAGATCCCTAGCGCACGAGGTTCCGGTGAGAGGAAAAATGTGCGGATAAGTCAGGCGTTAAATCGAATGTAAACAGGCAATAGCCTGATGGGTAAGAAACGCGACAATCGTTGATTCCCTCATTGAGATAGTGTATACCGGCGCCGCTGAAGAGAGTATGGAAAGAATCAACGTACAATTTATTATCACAGGTGAAGCGTGGTTGAAGTGGTTTACTCGGTATTTGTACACCGTCCACATAGAGTGATAAAAAATTTACGTTAAAGTGTTGAGAATTAAAGGTGTTCAGTTGGCGATTGCGGTTAAATGCTTTGTTTTTCACAAAACCCACGATGATTCTTTTCGGTAATTGTCCTAGAATAAAGTTATCGACCGTTTCTCCCATGACACCACTGTACATAGTGAAAGCCTTTACTTCTACCCTGGTAATGGGATATTTTGCCGTGCTCTTAGCTAGAGCATTGGCATGAGCGAGCAATACAGCTGGACTAATTTTAGCTCGACGTACGACAAACGTCGCTTCCTTTATGTTTACGGAAAATTTTCCATTTTCCGATGAATCCATGAGACAGAAGGCGTCCTTACTGCGCACTAGTCTCACTCTCATTTCTACACCCTTGAGGAGAAATTGGAGCTGATTGAACACGTCACAGTGCAAATGCCCAATTGGATCGACGGATTTACCTCCAAGCGTAAAATATTGACGATTAAGGAACCCAATGATAGCCGTGTGTGCGCCGCGTGCAACGGTCGAATTCGCATCCATGTTACCTGCTGAATCAGCGTACCACGAAGCAGCCGTTAAATGAGACTGCAAAGCTGGTGGGGCGTAGTTCAGTAAAGTTTCTACGTATGCTCTATATGGGCTCTATATGGGTAATCGTTGCTTGGCGGTGAAACCACTTTTTGATTGAAAAATATATCCACTTATGCAAACAAAGAGTGAATAAAATTATTGACAGGTCCAACTTTCACATTTTCTTGCTCCGTGTCAGCCGGTAAAATCTGCACGGTGATGTGTAGCATGGTGTGCACGAGATCAATGTAGTGTTCGGTAGAACTGGGCACCAGAAATTCGAGCGGTGAATAGCTGTCTTTGCTGAGCGATAACACGGCCTTGTAGTGGAGAAAAGCACTGTTTTCTATAGATGTCTGAGTGAGAGGGAGGCTAAAGAGATCTAGCTCGCTCTTCATTCCTTCTCCACTGCACGCGTATAAGTATGCCGTATTTACGAAGGCCCAAACATATCTGTGACACTTCTAACGGTTTTCTTGTTCTTTCTACTTGTGGCCTTAGTCTTCTTAGCAGTTTTGGATTTTTTTAATCGCTTGACTCTTTTCCTTCGCGATGCGTTGTGTGCACTCACAAGACTGCTCGTCGACTGCAGTTCCGTCTAACTGTCGTTGATTTATATTCGTGCCCTTTCATCATTTCCGAGACCTTCTTTTCGCCTTTCCTTTTTAAATTTCTTCCAGATTCTCGAAGACGAGTGTTGACCGAGTCTTTGAAACTCACACCGTCATTGGCTATGTCTCCGAGTACGTTCAGACCTGCGCGAACGGCTTCTTTACCCACAACTTTAGCACCACTACTCAGATATGGGATAATTTTTCCAAATATCGCGCCGATCAAACTTCAATTCCAGGGTCACGCTGATAGGTTGAGCCAGCGTAAACATTTCTCACGCCGATACCACTGCCGGTCTGTTGATTGTAGTACGTGATATAATGGCTCATTTTGCAGGAGGGTAATTTTACCGATTACGCTTAAAATGAAGCGAAACTGTCAACGTTCCATACTCGAATGGTATGTTTCGGCCGTGTGGGTCTCTTATATCGATGACAATGTTATGAAAACTAAGAGCAAACTGTAATGTATAGATACAAAATGCCTTACACGGTTGGTGCCAAATTTATATCATGATTTTTCCAAGGAAACTATGCGAAGCAGTGCGGTTTGAGTATCGACGACGGCATAAGATTCACAAATATCTGTGTAGACGTACAGTTGATCGGGGATAGCACGCGCCAGACATGCAGGTCTGGTACCCACGTTTATACCTTTCCCTGTTTTAGAGGTGATAAATGTGCCCGCTCGTCTGAGAGTTGTATCCTCAAAACCAAAGATGCGACGTATTTTTTCGTTAAACGTTACATATTGTGGCTGTGCGCAATCGCAGGTTCGTCTCAAAGCGGTAAAACATAAGCTTTTTTTAGATTTGAATAATTGTATTTACAAGGTTAATGATATATGATTTAAGATTGGTTGATGCAATGACAAATAAAATATTCATAATAACTTACAAAATCATGAGGCGTCAGCTGCTTATTTTTCCAGTACGTGAAAAAGAGCTTTGTTACGAATTTTTTTACGTCAAATTTTTCGGAGTTGTCCTCCTACAGTATTCCATTTTGATGCCAACACTGCATTTTATTCATAGAAACAACTATAATAACTATCACGAAATGTTACATTTTTAAAGGCCGAAATTAAGTTCAAGAATTTGAGGACATCCTCGACATTTGCGAAATATTTATGTTTTCTGCATTTTCCCATAATATTTCTAATATACACTCTTCTAATTAATGATTATAGTAATAAAAAAATGATAAATAATTTAAGACTGTTTAATACAATGGCAAATAAAATATTCGTAATAATTTACAAAATCATGAGGAATCAACTGCTTTCTTTTCCAGTACGTGAAAAACAGCTTTATTACGAATATTTTACGTCAAATTTTTCGGAGTTGTCCTCATACAGTATTCCATTTTGATGCCCATGCAATTTTTTCTTTATCTAAGAATCTGATAAATTACTATCAAACATAACTTTTTAACTGTGCGTCAATTACGTCCAAGAATTTGGGTTTTTTCTTAATATTTTTTAAATATGTTATTTTTCATGTGCGGTAAATGATAAGCTTTATTTAGATTTTTCTTTTCTCAAATTTCAGCAGAAAATTTTTATACAGTATACCGTTTTAATGCCAACGTCGCATTTTATTCATAGAAATATTTATAATTATTATCATGAAATGTTACATTTTCTAATGTACGAAGTTTAAGTACAAGAATGTTGGGACATGCTCGACATTTGTAAAATATGTGTCTTTTCTCGATTTTCCAATAATATTTCTAATATACACTCTTATAATGTATAATTATAGTCATAAACGAAATGATAAATGATTTAAGACTGTTTAATACACTGGCAAATAAATTTTGGCAACTAATTGTACAAAACCATGAAGCATCAGCTGATTATTTTCCCAGTACGTAAAAAAAGGCATATTTCGATTTTTTCTTCAAATTTTTCGGAATTGTCCTAATACAGTATACAATTTTGAGGCCCATGCACTTTTTTGTTTATTTAAGAATCTGATAAATTATTATAAACATAAAATTTTTAACTATGCTTCAGATAAGTTCAAGAATTTGAATTTTATCTTAATATTTGTTGAATGTATTATTTTTCATGTGCTGTAAAAGATAAGCTTTATTTAGATTTTTCTTTTCGCAAATTTCAGCAGGAACTTTTCATACACTATACCGTTTTGATGCGAACGACGCATTTCATTCATAGAAACAATTATAATAATTATCACGAAATGTTACATGTTTTAAAGTACGAAATTTAAGTTCAAGAATCTGAGGATATCCTCGACAGTTTCATATGGTTGAAGTTTGCAACCTTGCGACTCACGAAAATCGAAGCTTCCAAATAATTATAATTTACGCACGGAATCGATTTTACAGCGACAAAAGTGATCTGACCAATAAGCAAAAGTGCAAAAAAATAAAAAACCACAGAAACTCACCCCTTAACACCCCATTTTGTAGTCGAAAAAAAGAAACGAATTCTAATTCCGCCGTTTTTGAGATCCCCGATAATGTTATTATCGGAATACAATTTTGTGCATACAAGATCGATACAAAAAAATTGGCAACCCCCAAAGCACCGCGGAAAACCGCTTTTGATCGAAAAAATCGCAAAAAAATCTAATTCCGCCATTTTTGAGATAGACTTACATAAAAATTGCAAATATCAAAATCCATCAGGATGTTTTCGTTCAGGGCGGGGCATGGGGCGAAACGGTGAAAAACACGTGAAACATCCGTTTGGACAATCCTATCTCGAGAGTTTATGAATTTAATAGAACCTTTATCATGGAAATACCTTCAAGGTGTCCCGAAAGACTTATAAAAAAATTGCCAATATCAAAATCCATCCGGAAGTTTTCGTTGAGGGGCTGCGCATGGTGCGAAACAGTGAAATACAGGTGAAACAAACGTTTGCAAAATTCTATCTCAGAGGTTATGAATTTAATATACATTTTATCCCGGATATTACTTCAAAAGCTTCCGACGGACTTACAAAAGAATTGACAATAACAAAATCTACCCGGAAGATTTCGTTCAGTGCGGGGCATGGGGCGAAACGTTGAAAAACACGTGAAACATATGTTTGAAAAATTCTATCTCGAGAGTTTATGAATTTAACATAAATCATATCGCTGAAATTACTTCAAGAGCTCCCCAAAGACTTATAAAAAAATTGCCAACATTAAAATCCATACGGAAGTTTGTGTTCAGGGGCGGTGCATGGGGCGAAACGGTGAAAAACACGTGAACCATACGTTTGAAAGATTCTATCACGAGAGTTTTTGAATTTAATAAAAATCTCATCATGGGAATTACTTCAAGAGCTCCCCAAGGACTTATAAAAATATTTCCAATATCAAAATCCATCCGGAAGTTTTCGTTGAGGAGCGGCGCATGGGGCTAAACGGTGAAAAAGACGTGAAACATACGTTTGAAAAATTCTATCTCGACAGTTTACGAATTTAATAAATATCTTATCATGGAAATTACTTCAAGAGCTCCCGTCAGACTTACAAAAAAATTGCCAAAATCAAAAACAATCCGGAAGTTTTCGTTCAGGAGGGATTGGGGGGGTACGGTAATGGGGCGAAATGGTAAACAACACGCGAAACATAAGTTTAAAAAATTCTATATCTAGAGTTTGTGAATTTAATATAAATTTTATTGCGAGAATTACTTCACGAGCTTCTCAAGGACTTATAAAAAAATTGCCAATATCAAAATCCATCGGGAAGTTTTTGTTGAGGGCGGAGCATGGGGCGAATCGGTGATAAACTCGTGAATCATACGTTTGAAAAATTCTATCCTGAGAGTTTATGAATTTAATATAAATCTTATCGCGATAATTACTTCAAGAGCTCCCCAAAGACTTATAAAAAAATTGCCAATATCAAAATCCATCCTGAAGGTCTCGTTCGCGGGCGGGCGGACGGGGGGGGGGGCGATTCGGGTGAAACGCTGAAAAACACGTGAAAAATACGTTTGAAAAATTCTATTTCAAGAATTTATGAACTTAATAAAAATTCTATTACAGAAATTACTTCAAGAGCTCCCGATAGACTTACATAAAAATTGCCAATATCAAAATCCATCCGGAAGTTTTCGTTCAGGGCGGAGCATGGGGCGAAACGGTGAAAAACACGGGAAACATCCGTTTGAACAATTCCATCTACAGAGTTTATGAATTCAACAGAACTTTATCGTGGAAATTCCTTCAAATTCTCTCCAAAGACTTATAAAAAAATTGCCAACATTAAAATCCATACGGAAGTTTTTGTTCAGGGGCGGTGCATGGGGCGAAACGGTGAAAAACACGTGAACCATAAGTTTGAAAGATTCTATCACGAGAGTTTTTGAATTTAATAAAAATCACATCATGGGAATTACTTCAAGAGCTCCCCAAGGACTTATAAAAAAATTTCCAATATCAAAATCCATCCGGAAGTTTTCGTTGAGGGGCGGCGCATGGGGCTAAACGGTGAAAAAGACGTGAAACATACGTTTGAAAAATTCTATCTCGTCAGTTTATGAATTTAAAATAAATCTTACCATTGAATTCACTTCAAGAGCTCCCCAAGGACTTATAAAAAAATTGCCAATATCAAAATCCATCCGTAAGCTTTCGTTCGGTGGGATGACGGCGGAGTGAGGGGACGAATGGGGTGGAACGATGAAAAACACCTGATACATACGTTTGAAAAATTCTATCTCGAGAGTTTTTGAATTTAATAAAAATGTTATCACGGAAATTGCTTCAAGAGCTCCCGACAGACTTACAAAAAAATTGCCGGCGGTTAATTGTAAACGATAATTTTTGGCTTGATTGATAAAAAAGAAAGTTACTATTAAGGTATTAATAGTTATATAATAGTATATATATCGTCATATATAGTTATATAATTATTTTTTATTCTCCCTACGCTCTAAAAGTCAAAGAACGGTGTATAAGTAATGTATACGTTCTCTTACGTAATATACATGTTGTTACAATTGGACGACTTGTACACTAGACCGCCACAACGGCAAATCATGGAACTTATGTAGATGCAGCCCCTAACAACATTATAGCTCGTTGTTCCATGGTTTTATTCTTCAGTGCATCTATGCAATTTCTATAGAACGCACACGTATTATCTTTAGTACATATTATTTGGAATAAAGATTGAATAAAGATTAAAGTAAAGGATTGTCAGCAAAGAAAGATAAAAATTGAATAAAGATTTTCATATTGTGTTATAGCTTATTTTATTTTTGGTATTACTACTGTAAGTAATTTTTACGGCTTTTATAATAGTATATATATATTTATATATATATATATATATATATATATATATATATATATATATATATATATATATATATATATATTTTTATAGTAGAAAATTTAAATCATCTTGAAATAATTATTGATTGAAATTACTTAAATGATTGCCACACATCGTAAAATAAAAACAATCAATTAATGAACTAAGAATTACTAAGAATAAAAGCTTTTTTAACATACTTGTATACTTAAAAAAAATATATTTACTGAGAACTCCTCTGAAACATTTTGACATCTCCCACCGTAAGAAAATTATAAAATAAGATTAACTGAACACTTTTATTTAAGTTAAAATTTTCGCAATAATAACACATCATTTTTTCTTTTTTCTATATTTCAATCTGTATTTTTTTATTGGTTGCAAATTTTAACAATACTTTTACAACATTGTAACCATACGTTCTACATTAAGCAGGACTTTTATGTGTTGAAATTTTCAGATCAATAACACATCATTTTCGCGTTTTTCTGTATTTCAATGTTCATTTGAAATATTCTTTGATCAATTTTAAACTTTTATAACATTGGAAAGGATTATTTTCTAATTCCGAGAAAAGCAAAGGAACCTGGCGGAAATGATCTTCTATAATAAAAGTTAATTCAGTAAGATTTTAATGTTGGCAGTTGAGGTATTTGAGGTAAAAATAAAAAACCTCTTATCTCTTGACCGCAGTGAGCTAATTTATTTTTCAGCCGACGTTTCGAGCACTTATGTATGCTCCTTTTCAAGGCGAACGTAAATACATTTACACTTAATGTACTATGTCTCGATATGAGGCTCGTCCTAGTAGGATTCTCGAAACGTTAAAGCCAAATAATAAAAGTTAAAAGAAAATTCATAACTGATATTAGCAGATTATAATGTCAGGATTTGAGACCTTTATAAAAGTCTAAAACTATTATAAATTGTTATAAATAGTTATTTACTTTTTTAAGTCTTTTAGATTGCCGAAAAATTTGAATATTTCATCACTAAGGAAAAGTAAATAACTATTATAACTAGTATCAATTTTTAATAATTGAAGATAATTATTTTAAACTTATAATTAATAATGATTTCATATAATAAGAATTTTAGAATGATTTTAAAATTTAAATTCATTCAAAACTATTTAAAACTATATATAACTATTATTATCAAATAATAAAAGTTTATAACTGATAAAAACTTGCTACAAATTGATTATATGGTTATCCGCTGCCGCTCAAAAAAGAAAATAAAAGTTTATAACTGTTATAAATTTGTTTTAGATATTCATAACGATTAGAAACTGTTAATAACTTTTATAAACTGTTACTATACTCTCAAATCCTATCTTTAGAAACAGTTATTGACAGTTATAATCTTTTGTTTTAAAATATAAAAAATGATATATTGCTATTAATAACTATTTGCAAAATTTTAGTTCCGATTGGGAAAAATCATTTTTATAACCGGGCGACACGAGGCCCATGCAACTCAGGAAGGTAAGGTGTTTGTAATAATCATTTATTGAAACTACTTAAATTAATAACCCATAGATGCCACAAATCTTGTAAAATTAAAAACAATCAATTTATGAACTAAGAATTACTGAGATTAAAAGATCCTTAAAATTCTTGTATACTTTTAGAAAAAAAAAATTTTACTGAAAACTCCTCTGAAACATTTTCACGTCTCCCACTCTGAGAAAATTATAAAATTAGATTAACTGCGTACTTTTATGTTTGGAAATTTTCACAACAATAACACATTTTTCCACATCGTGTGCGTGTGTGTGTGTGTGTGTGTGTGTGTGTGTGTGTGTGTATGTGTGTGTGTGTGTGTGTGTGTGTGTGTGTGTAAACTCTTGATATCTTGGAAACGAATCAACCGATTTTCGTCGGGAAAGTTTATTCTCTTCCTCTCGTGGGAAAAGGAAGGTTCCCTGATGGATTTGAGTTTTTATTGATTTTCTTTTGTTTTATAACCAAATAACGATTTCGAACTTTTGTTTTTTTTGGATTTTTTCATATCTTACAGCCATTATTACATAATATAATAAACTTTTCTTGGAAGGTATTTAAATTACCTATATTTTCATTTTTTCAAATTTAAAATATCTTCGCTCTGTCATTTGTCATTAAGGAAAACTTTCTTATATTTCATAAATTAATTTCTCAAACAATATTTTATTTATCGGCTTGATATTTTTATCACTTATTACATTCACTGAAAATTATATTTTGCTGAAATTACAAGAGATTATCTTCATTTGCTTTTTAGAAGAACATTATTTTAGAAAAAATTTGCGTTTTCGTTGTCGCACGATAGCAAGAGCAAAAATTATCCAAACGTCCTAAAATTTGGCACCAATGTATCTTTTATATAACTTCAGATCGTGTTAGTTGCCCGAAAAAATCGCTCCATTACGGAAAAAGATATTTAAGGTTAAAAATTTTTTTTTTAAATTTTCGAATCGCGTTTTCTCAAAGAATACTTGATCATTTTTTATTTGTACGTAGAAAACGAGTCCAGTAATCCGCATTAGTGTGCCAAGCACAATAAAATAATGGGATGAATAAAACTGTCAAAAAACTAGCGAGCAGTTGTGAAACTACGTGTACACGTTTGCAATACGTCGCAAGCATAAAAATGGAAAAACTAATGGGGCATATGAAGTTTTCTTTATATAGGATATAAAAATGAGCAGATAAACAGATATTTTTTGTATTAAGTAAAATTGTAAAAGGAAAGTAAAGAAAAATGAATCATAATTTCCTTTTGAGAAAAAAATTATTTTATAAACAAAGTAGATTTTGATTAAATTTAGAATAAAATAAATTTTTAAGAGATTGCGATCGGTGAAATATGTGTGATGTCAAGAAAATATCAGTATCAAATTTAATTGATCATTTATAGATAAATAAATACTTTATTAATTTGATTTTATTATTAAATATTGTGGTGCTTTCCGTTATCGATGCCAAACATTTTTTAATAAAAACGCAAGTTTTTTTTTTTTAAACTTCTTTTCAATAGAAATAAAGATAATCTCTTGAAAATTTAACTAAATATTGTAATAAATAATTGTAATAATTGGTAAAAATTTCAAATTGATCAAATATTCTCTGAGATATCAGTATTAAAAAGCATTAAAAAAAAAGTTTTATTCTCGAAGATCTGGTCGTAATGATCATTTTATTGTGTTTTTGTGGGCGATGAATTTTTTTTGTAAAATATAAAATTGTACAATCATAATTGCTTTTTAATGTTAAAAAATAGAAAGAGTAGAAATAAAAAGTCACAAACCATTTAACATAGTCTCATCGTACAAAATAAAGTATTAAGTTTTCAATATTGAAATTAACAATAAATTAAAGGAATCAGTAAATTAAATTTAAGGAAGCTACGTGCCAATGAATGGGCAGCGGGTTTTAACCGGGAGACGCGAGATCTATGCAACTGAGAAAATTAAGGTGTTTAAAATAATTATTGATTGATACTACTTAAAATTATAACCCGTGGATACCACAAATCTTGTAAAATTAAAAACAATCAGTTTATGAACTAAGAATTACTGAGAATAAAAGCTTTCTTAACATTCTTGAATACTTTTGAAAAAAATATTTACTGAGAAAACTCCTCTGAAACATTTTGACGTCTCCAATGATGAGATGAGTAGGGTTGCAATGATATTTATCGTAATCATTTGCCTGTCCTTGAGAGAGAGAGAGAGAGAGAGAGAGGGGGGGAGATAGAGAGAGAGAGAGTGGGAAAGATAAGAAAATAGTGTGTATATCTTACAGAAGAGGAGGATTTTGGATGGGTGTGATATAACGTGTTTTGAAAAAAAAATATCTTAAATATAGTGTAATGTATGCGAAAAATTTATGCAATATTCATTTAGATAATAAATAATCGCGTATGTTTTTAGCAGCCATAGGTAGATCGAAAGCCTCAATTTCAACAAGAACAATATTTAAATCTTCACTTTTATACTTAACGTTGTCGTCGTCGACCTTGTTTTCATAAATGAACGTTTCTATGTCGAGTTTGTGACTAGTGTAGTATTGTTTGAATGCTTTAAAGTCTTTCAGAATGATCTGCATGTTGTCTGCGGTTTCCTGTTGGAGTTTATTTTTCATGTATGAGAGTATGTAGTCAAGGGTGCGACTGAATTTAATAACTCGTTGCTTTAGCATGGCTAAGCGAAAAAGTAGTTTCTTGCATCACGATACCTAGTGGGTTATTGAAATATTTTCTCTTTTTCCTTGCACGATAGCGCTTCGTCTACGTCTTGTGTTGAATGTGATGGATTTTTTGCCGTATGTCGATGTAAAGTTTAAATCGTGGTTGTCCAAAAAAATTTTAGATGGCCTTCCAAAGTCTTCATAAAACGTGTAAGCGTCACCAAAATAAGCTGTGATTGCATCGAATTGGTCTTGCAAATCATTACAGCTATTTTCGTTGAGCGTGACATTTTTCTAATAGGGTCCAGATGTGATAAACTTGATAACTGACCGATAGTATCCGCTACTGTGTTCTAGTCCTACGCAGACTCTTTTCGTGTTGGATTTGTTGACAGCGTACGTAGTGGCTAGCAGAACATTGGGCACTTCTGCGAGAGTTCCGGGCTGTCCGTGGCAGTTATTCATTTTTCAATACTGATTTTAATC
Organism: Torymus aiolomorphi; assembly: GCA_036365515.1. Lineage (NCBI taxonomy): Eukaryota > Metazoa > Arthropoda > Insecta > Hymenoptera > Torymidae > Torymus > Torymus aiolomorphi. Next base: position 140,887,100 of record CM070873.1, read on the forward strand.
GCGTACAATTCTTTCGCCAAATATTCAAGAGTAGGTCTTGACTGCGACTGGCAAACTGAGTGCTTGGCTGTTCTTTTAGTCAATCCCTCAATCGCTTTTTGAGGATAATGGAAGGGAAGAGAAAAAAAACATTATTTTAGATTAAAGTAACGTATCAAGACTCGGTGGAAAAAGCCGTTGAAAAGGAAAAGGAAAGAGCTAGAAAAAAAAAAGCCGAAACTCTTTTGACGGTTAAATATTGATTTTTATTAGACACACCTTAATCTAGAAGTACATGATTGGTTACATATGCCAGAACCACGAGAATGTTCGTTTGAAAAAGCGAAAACTTTTTTACATTTTTTATACTTATTTCTATGGAATATTTTGTTATAATAATTAATAACTAATGCATCGTTCTTTATTGTGTCATGCATAAAGAGCCGACAAAAGGTATCGAGGCCATCACCCCGACACATGTGATACAAAAACATAACAGTATAAATGACCGCAGCACATTGAATCGGTACTTTGAAGCGTCTTGACGTTCCAACGGAAATTTTGCAGTTTCTTCTGAGTCATTGGAGATGATGTCTTGGAACAGGTGGGAATCCATCACTGTCAAAGTACGTTCCAAATCGATTTTTGTCTATGTAGATGGCTACCCAGTCTGAACATGGTCTCGCGTGATCATCCGAATTGCATACAATGACAGTTGGAATCGTCGTCACGTTTGGAATCCGATCAACCGCGAACAGTCTGATCGTTTTCGCTTTCAGACCCTTCAGTGCTCTCGTTATCTGATTCGTGTTCATGTTCTTCGCGTACTTCCTCAGTTGTTTCGTATTCTGTCACGCTTGCGCCGTCGACTTCGTCCCTGCCTTCGATTCCAAACAGTGCTGTGCCTAGTTTCATTTTTGGATGGCACTCCCTAGATTTCCAGAGGGCGCATGTGGCACTCAACTAGATTCTAGTTTTCTAGTAGAGTGCCAGAATAAGATTAGGGAATTCCATAACGCATGCGCGCAACAGCTGAGCGAGCCCGAGACAATTTGAAAAGTTTGCATTTTTGATAAAAATAGTTTTGAATAATTTTATATGGCATTACGAAATATTATTTCACTTTTAAAGAAACGAATCGAAATCACTTTTACCATAATTGTTTTTATTTATAAACTTGCAAATAATTTTCAACTTTGTTTGTACGTAACTTACAAAAACATATACTTTAGAGGACGAGACTTTTATCAGGAAACTTTAAGAATGCATTAATAACAATTATTTAGATAAAACCGCTACTAATTTTGATGTAAAAAGAATAATAATTGATTTATAAAATTATTTTCGCAAAGCTCGAATAACGTGAATCGTCGATATGTAGCTAGCCTGTTTTACCATGGCGCAGCGCCATTAAGGTAACATGGTCAGCGTTAGATGGCGCGGTCGCCGGAGATACTAATGCTTCCAGAGCTTTTCTGATTTGATCAACGCTCTAAACTTTGAGAAATGAAACCTACACGCATGTTCTAATATATTATTACATAATTAGTTTATTTTAAGTCTTTACAGTAAGCTATAATCATTATTTGTCTCTATGTTTGTGGACCATCTCCTTCGCTAACAATATATAGTATATAACATTTAGATTATTATCTACTTTACTCTGGTTTTCCATATTTTAAAGTTACAATAGAAAAATATAACTTCTTCCAGTTAAGATTAGTTCTCCTTTTATAGGAACGTATAATCAAATTTATTAGTTTTTCAAATGAATCATTTAAGTTCATCCATAAAAAAGGTTTGCGAATCATATACATTGCATAAAATTATTTCATAGGATCGTATTGATCCAATTTATTAATTTGGAGATTTAACATTTATAAGATCATTTATAAAAAAAAAATATGCAAATCATATGCATTGCATAACATTATTTAAAATTATCTATTATTATTAGCTACAATATACTAATATTTCATTTGAACCCTGCAGTGTTAGCTAATGACACTTTTTTCTGAAGCTGATGAACAAGATTGTATTAATTCTTGTATGTGTAATATTCCTTTTGCTTGCAATACTATACAATATTATCTGTGTTTCCTATGTAATAAATCAGACTTTTGAAATGCAAACCAAAATATAATAAAACAAAGTAATGTGAGCGACAAATGTTTCCTCCTGCTGTTTATAATATATTTCAAGAGGCCAAAATAATTATAACATAAAATAAGGTAAGTCATTTTTACAGAGAAAAAGAGTTCTTAGACCAGTACTCTATACGCAATGATAAAAATCCTATTTGGTATTATGACTCATATTATAATGAAATATCAGATTTTAAACAAAATAGGTTTATTTTCAAGGCAAAATATTATCAGGAGATCCGAGTGTACTCTTTGAGTCCTGAAATCGCTTGCAGTTAAGGAAAGCACCTCCTCTTACCTTAGAAGCATAACATCCAAAGACCTAGAATCTAACGCTCAAGAGTTTTCTTGTAGTAGAATCAGATAGTCACAGATAACGTCATGTAGTGTGCAAGCAGTGTGCACATGAAATTAATAATCTTGTTCGACAGTGTTTCAGAAAAGTATTAATAGTTAGCACTGCAGGTTCAAAATAGAACTATTAGTATATAAGACTTAATAATAATAGATAATTTTTAAATAATTTTATGCGATCCACATGATTCGCATATTTTTCTTTATAAATAATCTACAAATATTAATCTCAAATTGATAAATTAGGCCTTTTATGAATGAAAATTTAAAACTACAATCAAAATTTGATTACATTCCTATAAAAAGGAGAACTAATCTTAACTGGGAGAAGTTATATTTTCTATTATAACTTTTCAAATATGAAAAACGATATCTCTGAGTAAAGTAGATAATAATCTAAATGTTATATACTATATATTGTAATTTTGCTATTTAAACAAATAAATTTTAGCTATCCGATTCTACCACAAAAACTCTTTGAGCGTTAGATCCTGTCTTTAGATATCATCCTTCTATGGTAAGAAGAGGGGCTCCTTGGCTGCAAACAATTTCAGGACTCAAAGGGCAATGCTTGAATCTCCTGATAATGTTTTTTGAAATATCGGTAGTTTAAACAATAAATAAAGCTATCCGCTTCATGTCTGATTTTCATATTAAATAATTCCAGATCCTCAGAAAAACACTTGCGTTATTAGGAAACTATTGATTCAACTTTTAAAATGAACTCGTTGATCTGCGTGTCTGAAATGCTGATGTCAGTCGAGTATAATAATATCTGATTCAGTTAATTCATAGTCAATAAGATTTAAACACATTATTAAGTATATCGTATAAATAATTTCACAAGTGAAATTAGTTTTTAATGCACATTTACTATAAAAGAAAATTTTGTTGCAATATAAATAGATATGAAGTCTTGAGATGATACCAATTAGAGAATGTAATCATGATTTATCAATTATATGTAGTTTTTACCACTTTTCAAAGTGCCATACAATTTTTTTCCTTTTGCTCGATTAGAAAATCTTTTTTTTTGTAAATTGAAGTTCATGGATCCGAAAGAATTGCCAAAAAACTTGCTCCGAGTAATTCTGAATGCTGGCGTAGTCCTTCCCCTTGGAATATGATGAAGGTACATCAAAAACCAACGAATTAAGAGATCTTTCAAAGAGGGTGCAAGTAGTCAAGGTAATACAATACTCGCACATTTTTTACAAGATAAAAACAAACTTTATTCTTTTTGAAGTTTTGATTTTTGAAATAAAAAACCGATAAAAGTTGGATTTGCGTCAAAAAATTTTCAAAAAATAGCAATTTTGAATATTGCATACTAATAACATAATATTTTGCGATATTGGGATTTTTGGTGACATCATCAGTAGCTGAATTATCTTAATCAGCATTGAAATTTTAAATAATGAAATTTTTAAATCATTATAGAAAATTTTAAAAATCATTTTAAACATGTACAATGAGTAAACATATTAATTTAAACTATGTACTATACATA